>OZ012736.1:236284989-237484989 GCA_963859935.3 Lathyrus sativus | reverse complement strand
CGATCAGTTTCGTTGAGTATCCAGACTCCAAATATTACGTTGAGCATTCAGGCTCCGGTCATTTTTGTTGGGTATCCAGACTCCGGTGATTACGTTGATCGTTCAGGCTCCGGTCATTTTCGTTGACTATCCAGACTCGGGTTATTACGTTAAGCGTTCAGGCTCCGGTCAGTTTCGTTGAGTATCCAGATTCCGATTATTACGTTGAGCGTTCAGGCTCCGGTCAGTTTCGTTGGGTATCCAGACTCCGATTATTACTTTGAGCGTTCAGGTTCCGTTCATTTTCGTTTAGTATCCAGACTCCGGTTATTACGTTGAAGGTTCAGACTCCGGTCATTTTTGTTGAGTATCTAGACTCCTGTCAAACGTTGAACGTTCAGGCTCCGATCATTTTCGTTTAGTATCCATACTCTGGTCAATACGTTGAGCGTTCAGGCTCCGGTCATTTTTGTTGAGTATCCAGACTCCGGTCATTACATTGAACATTCAGGATCCAGTCATTTTTGTTGAGTATCATAACTCCATTTATTATGTTGAGCGTTCAAGATCCGATCAGTTTCGTTGAGTATCTAGACTCCAAATATTACGTTGAGCGTTCAGGCTCCAGTCAGTTTCGTTGTGTATCCAGACTCCGGTGATTACGTTGATCGTTCAGGCTCCGGTCATTTTCGTTGACTATCGAGACTCGGGTTATTACGTTAAGCGTTCAGGCTCCGGTCAGTTTCATTGAGTATCCAGATTCCGATTATTACGTTGAGCGTTCAGGCTCCGGTCAGTTTCGTTGGGTATCCAGACTCCGATTATTACGTTGAGCGTTCAGGCTCCGGTCATTTTCGTTGAGTATCCAGACTCCGGTTATTACGTTGAGGGTTCAGACTCCGGTCATTTTCATTGAGTATCTAGACTCCTGTCATTACGTTGAACGTTCAGGCTCCGATCATTTTCGTTGAGTATCCATACTCCGGTCAATACGTTGAGCGTTCAGGCTCCGGTCATTTTCTTTGAGTATCCAGACTCCGGTCATTACGTTGAGCGTTCAGGATCCAGTCATTTTTGTTGAGTATCATAACTCCATTTATTACGTTGAGCGTTCAGGATCCGATCAGTTTCGTTGAGTATCTAGACTTTAAATATTACGTTGAGCATTCCAGCTCCAGTCAGTTTCGTTGGGTATCTAGACTCCGGTGATTACGTTGATCGTTCAGGCTCCGGTCATTTTCGTTGACCACCAGACTCGGGTTATTACGTTAAGCGTTCAAGCTCCGGTCAGTTTCGTTGAGTATCCAGATTCCGATTATTACGTTGAGCATTCAGGCTCCGGTCAGTTTCGTTGGGTATCCAGACTCGGATTATTACGTTGAGCGTTCAGGCTCCGGTCATTTTCGTTGAGTATCCAGACTCCGGTTATTACGTTGAGGGTTCAGACTCCGGTCATTTTTGTTGAGTATCTAGACTCCTGTCATTACGTTGAACGTTCAGGCTCCGATCATTTTCGTTGAGTATCCATACTCTGGTCAATACGTTGAGCGTTCAGGCTCCGGTCATTTTCATTGAGTATCCAGACTCCGGTATTTACATTGAGCGTTTAAGATCCAGTCATTTTTGTTGAGTATCATAACTCCATTTATTACGTTGAGCGTTCAGGATCCGATCAGTTTCGTTGAGTATCCAGACTCCAAATATTACGTTGAGCGTTCAGGCTCCGGTCAGTTTCGTTGGGTATCCAGACTTCGGTGATTACATTGATTGTTCAGCCTCTGGTCATTTTCGTTGCCTATCCAGATTCGGGTTATTAAGTTAAGCGTTCAGGCTCCGGTCAGTTTCCTTGAGTATCCAGATTCTGGTTATTACGTTGAGCGTTCAGGCTCCGGTCAGTTTCGTTGGGTATCCAGACTCCGATTATTACGTTGAGCGTTCAGGCTCCGGTCATTTTCGTTGAGTATCCAGACTCCGGTTATTACGTTGAGGGTTCAGACTCCGGTCATTTTCGTTGAGTATCTAGACTCCTGTCATTACGTTGAACGTTCAGGCTCCGATCATTTTCGTTGAGTATCCATACTCCGGTCAATATGTTGAGCGTTCAGGCTCCGGTCATTTTCGTTGAGTATCCAGACTCCGGTCATTACATTGAGCGTTTAGGATCCAGTCATTTTTGTTGAGTATCATAACTCCATTTATTACGTTGAGCGTTCAGGATCCGATCAGTTTCGTTGAGTATCCAGACTCTAAATATTACGTTGAGCGTTCAAGCTCCGGTCAGTTTCGTTGGGTATCCAGACTCCGATTATTACGTTGAGCATTCAAGCTCCGGTCAGTTTCGTTGAATATCCAGACTCCGATTATTACGTTGAGCGTTCAGGCTCCGGTCATTTTCGTTGAGTATCCAGACTCCGGTTATTATGTAGAGGGTTCAGACTCCGGTCATTTTCGTTGAGTATCTAGACTCCTGTCATTACGTTGAATGTTCAGGCTCCGATCATTTTCATTGAGTATCCATACTCCGGTCAATACGTTGAGCGTTCAGGCTCCGGTCATTTTCGTTGAGTATCCAAACTCCGGTCATTACATTGAGCGTTTAGGATCCAGTCATTTTTGTTGAGTATCATAACTCCATTTATTACGTTGAGCGTTCAGGATCCAATCAGTTTCGTTGAGTATCCAGACTCCAAATATTACCTTGAGCGTTCAGGCTCTGGTCAGTTTCGTTGGGTATCCAGACTACGGTGATTACGTTGATCGTTCAGGCTCCGGTCATTTTCGTTGACTATCCAGACTCGGGTTATTACGTTGAGCATTCAGGCTCCGGTCAGTTTCATTGGGTATCCAGACTCCGATTATTACGTTGAGCGTTCAGGCTCCGGTCATTTTCATTGAGTATCCAGACTCCGGTTATTACATTGAGGGTTCAGACTCCGGTCATTTTCGTTGAGTATCTAGACTCCTGTCATTACGTTGAACGTTGAGGCTCCTATCATTTTGTTGAGTATCCATACTCCGGTCAATACGTTGAGTGTTCAGGCACCAGTCATTTTCGTTCAGTATCCAGACTCCGGTCATTACATTGAGCGTTTAGGATCTGTCGCTACTGCGAAAATCGCCGCCGGATGAACAGAAGAGTCGCCACCGTGCGTTATTCATCCCAACGGAGGGAAAGGAAACGCTCGAGGTAAACCTACCGCAAATACGGGAAAGGAATGGTCATCGCAACCAAATCCTGGATTCGGGAGTCGGTTACGTAAGGGGAAGGTATTAGCACCCCTCACGTTCGTCGTACCCGACGGGATCCACGCTTGTTTTCGGGTATGGATTGTTATTCTATCTACTCTACAGGGTTAAGGGTTAAAAAGAAAATAAAATGACTCGGCAAAGTATCGCACTTTATGCCTACGTATTCCCGTCTGGAACGAGAAATCAGAGTCAACGTAGTTCGCCTACCTACGGGAAAGTAGGGGAAGGTTGCTCGCTAAGATATCGCATCCTATGCCTACGTACTTTCATACAGCATGAAAGACCAGAGCAAACGTAGTTCGGGCCACGTACGACACAAGTCTGTTTTGATTGTTTTTTATTCCTTATGAAAAAGGTTTTTTCTGATTACCGGTCCAAGCGGACAAAAATGACGTTTTGATGAGTTCACATTCTTTTACGGAAGAAGTGTCTTTTATTGTGTTTGAAATATTTATTGTGTTTTTTTGTTTGTTTTGAGAAAAAAAGAGACAGAACTCTAACCTATGGTTGAAAAGGGGAATCAAACTAACCTAACATTGTCATGCATGGGTGAAAGCCTAGTGTCTATCATGCTCCTCTCTTGCACAGAGAGAAACAGAGATCCTAAGGGAATAGACGGAAACAGAAACAATAACATATATATAATAAAGCAGTAAAATGCATGGATGCAACAATACAAGCGAGGCAAGGGAGTCCCACTCAACCTCGAACCTAGAAAACAATAGGCAAAAGTGAACAAGATTCACTCTCAACCTAACAGGGTAAACAACAAACAATACAGTCAGGGAAACCCAAACAATACATCAGAAATAAACAGCAAAAATAAACAGCCACAGCAGCTCTGCATCAACATCTGTCTTCAAGTTATCTCCAAACAGCTACAAGCTTCAGGCAAGCCTCAGCCTTTATCTCCAAAGCCTTCAAGCAAGTTCTCTGTCATCAGTCTTCACTCTGCAATGGCTTTTCTTCAAGTCTCAATCTCCAGGATGAATAGCAGTCAACAAGATGGAATGAATGTTAAACAGTCAATTGCCTACCAAGGGTGGCTCATCAACTGCTAACATTATACAGACAATTTTCCCTCAAAAGTTCTATCTTTCAAATACATTCACTGATCCTTCCAAAGGAAGGAGGTGGATATTTGAAAGAGACTTTGAATCATAGAGAAAGAATGGAGGCAAACAAGACCTTCCATATTTGTGAATCAAGTTTTCTACTCTAGAGCTCTGCCTAGCTCCTAAACCCTATAGCCTTCAACAGCTGCCAGCAAAGGATACTCCTCATCAACTCTGGAAGTTGGTCTTCATTCTCTTGATCTCCAATGGACTTCATCATCCAAGCCCACACACTCAAACAAATATAAGTAGTATACTAGTAGTAATAGCAGAATAGGGGAAACCTAGCAATCTCTAAGGGATCTATTAGCTACCCATAATCCCTATAGTCTCATACCCCAAAGATTCAATCTACAACTCCTAAGGGAAATGATTTAATTCACCTATGTTATCTCCTAAACCCTAGTTTTGATCACACTAATCACACCTAAACAAATCATCTAAAATTAAGTTCTAAAATCATGAATTAAATTTTATGCACAAGCTAAAGGTCTAAGCTAATCAACCTAAAAAGAATGGGTCAAAAATATTAAAGCATCTAATCAAACTAAAATCACCAAATTCATGCATTAAACTACACGTTATTTAATCCTATTTAAAAGAAAAATATGCCAAAAATACAAAAATAAAATGAAATGCTAAAATTTTTATGTGATAATTTTCTTAACAGAATTATGAACAATATGCAAAAACAACCAATTAAAAATGATCATTTTTCTATTTGTTATGATTTTTTAAAGAAATGAAATGAATTAAGTCAAATTGAAATGAATTAATTTGGCTGAGGGGTGCAGGGAGTATTAATTCTAGTTAAAAGAATCAGATGGGCCCAGACTGGGGGGCGCGCCTAGCAATGCGCGTCTGGGCCCAGTCACTCAGAAAACATAACAAAAATTGAAAAAAACAAGAAACGGTGCAGTTAGCAAGATTTTTAGTTAAAAATATGATTGGGCCTGCGCTTGGGGGTGGGATTAGCAAGTGGAATCAAAGCCCAGTCTGAGGGAATTAATGAAACGGTGCGTAGCGCCTTTGGGATTTCCCTCCGTTTTAACTTTGAATTCTGGCCTTTAGATCGTACTCTGAGTCAAGGGTCTTATGATCATCCAATGGTTGTCCATCATCGTCTCCAATTATCTTCTAGGGTTTTCAGAAAACCAGTCCCATGCATGCTCTTTCCATCTCCTTGTTCTCTCTCGTCTCTCCATGAAATCACACAATGTAAAAACCAAAAGTGATCTATTCTCTTCCCTCTACACAACCATAATAATATCTTCCTCTAAAACTCCATCAAAGTTCGAACCCGATAGCTAGAACATCTTGCCTCCATCACTTTGCACTGAGATCAAACATTTCAATTCTCACTAATTCTTACCCTAACCTTATCTACACTTCATGTTGATCAAATTAAGCTACATATCCAAGATTATAGTGCAATATTCTTGATGTTCTACACCTTAACAGATTTGATGCACCATTAACAACCTCCATGAAACCTTCTCAAACTTTCTGAATTTCATCATCTAACCTAACCTAACAGTTCTAACCTAACAAATCTCTAACATGCTGACTAAATCAAGCAATTCGAATGGATTACCAACCTGGTGTAAATGATGAAAACAGGTATAGAAATTCTTGGATCTGATGCTTGCAATGATTGGAAATTGATCAATAAGCTTGCTTCTGAGTTCTGTATGTAAAAGATCTTGCTCCAATGCCTTGAATCTTGCAACCACAAAGTTCTTGCTCTTTGGATGATGAAATTGAATAGCACGAGTTCTTCTTCAATTCAACCAAATTCTGATGGAATTGTGATCTATGAAAGATGTTGATGATGGTCAAATCAAGAAATTTGGAAATTGAGGGAGATTTGATGAAGTTTGAGATGCTTTTGCAAAATGGAAGAATGATGTGAAACTTGGTATCATGCACAAAATGAATCACCAACCATGGCATGAAGCCACTCAATGCAATATATAGATAAGAATAGAAACCTCTAGAACTTTGTAGAACCTTCTCATGCACACTTTCCCTTGGATTTGGATTATGTAACTTCCTTTGTAAGCAACCAAGCATAACTTTCAAATCTTGAACCAAACTCAAAAATCCACTTCTGCCAATGTTCTTAAAACATTTTTTCCAATCAAAATGACCTATAATTTCATCCCATTTGGCCAAATTATGAAAAATCTCAAATTTAGGTCATTTTTTATTCATTAAATTCACCAAATTTGAAACCTTGAGCTATGAGCCTTTCCAATCTTCCATAATTACTGTTATAGACTGAAAATGTCATTTGGAGCAAGTTTGATATTGTGAAGTTTTCCATTTGAAGCTTTCTTGTATGAGTTTTGGGCATAGGCTTGAAATGACCTGTAATTCTTAGATGACCAAAATACCCTTTGCTTGCCAAGACCATAAGTAGAGTTCCACAAATCATATGAAGGCATACCATACCATTCTAGAACGCTAAGACAATAAGGAACAACTCTTATGTTTCCCAGAAATTCATTTGAAATATCCTTGAGGGGCAAAAGTTTCTTGGAAGACAAGTAACTTTCACAGACAAAATTTCAGATACCTCAGATGACCTGTAACTTGCAAGGACCATAACTTGAGTTCTATAAATCTCCTTGATGTTTTCCACCACTCAAATTAAAGGTCTTGAGATTCTCTACAAGTTTCATGTTGACCAAGGATCTATTTTAAGCTTGCATTTTGACTTATTTTGCTTGGAAATTTGACCTAAACTAGGGGATTTTACACAGAAACCCTAATTTAGAAACTCCTCTTCTCCCTGATTTCTCTTGGTTTCTTCTTAGAACAACACCATATCCTTATCTACATGCCAAATGATGAACCCCACATCTCTCCAATAGACCTTAATGCCTTTCAATCAAACATTTGACCTAGGGTTGACCTAGAGTTGACCCAGATGAAACCCTAGTTGGTTGTCTTCAACTGCAACTCTGGTGATCATATCAATGACTTGTCTCCCTCTCCAAATGACTTTCTAAGTCTTCCATGATGTCTACATACTCTCCATGCTCAATTCACAGCTCACAACTTCTTTGATGATCTTCAGATACCCTCAGATAGGAGATAGATGTCCTGCTTGATCCATTGACTTCTTAAACTTCAATTTCTTTCTGATGACTTGGATAAGATTGAATTTGAATAATAACCTCTTGATAGGCTCATAGAGATGAGAATAGTACTTCGTCCCTTGTTGGATGACTTACTATGCTATGCTATGCAGATGATTAGACTATGTACATGACTCTATATGCAAATGCTAATGCAATTGAAACATAAACCAAGTGAAGAAGGTTGAGCAAATTTTAGGGTGCAACAGCTGCCCCTATTCAAGCGACTTGGACCCGATTGGGTGAAGAGCGAACGGCCTTCAAACATTCGAGGTACGAGACGGTTGAATACTAAGAACCCGGAAATTTGCCAACTGCAGAAATAAACTGCACCACTGCTTGGGGAGCGACCTCCATCAACTGAATCTAGCTGTTACAGCAACAAACTGATCCATTAGCGACCGTGCTGGGAATTATTTTCGTCAGCCTGAAGAAGATTCTATCATCGAAGAAATCTCAACTAAACTAGTCCACGTTAGGACCCCAACTGCTGTTAACTCGGAAAAACTTCGGCGACTTCACTAGGGATGACTCTTCTGCCTTTCATCATCACGAGGGGATTCTATCAACATTGTCCACGTCAGGACTAACTTTTTCCACATAAGGAATACATCTTTCCACGTTAGGAATAAACTTCTTCTGGACCTGTCCACGTCAGGACTAAACTTCTTTCCACGTAAGGAATCGATCTTTCCACGTAAGGAATCATATCTTTCCACGTAAGGAATCAACTTCTTTCCACGTAAGGAATCAATATTTCCACGTAAGGAATCAATCTTCTTTCCACGTAAGGAAACCACCTTGATCTGTCCACGTAAGGACTCCAATCTTTCCACGTAAGGAATCTCCATCTTTCCACGTAAGGAATCAATCTTCTTTCCACGTAAGGAAACCACCTTGATCTGTCCACGTAAGGACTCCAATCTTTCCACGTAAGGAATCTCCATCTTATGAATAACATCCTTCCACGTAAGGAATCACAATCTTTCTTTCCACGTAAGGAATCACTTTTCGTCTTGATTTGTCCACGTCAGGACTCACCTCTTGACTTGCTGAGGAAATAAAATTCGTCCACGTCAGGACTCATGCATCTTCGACCCGCTGGGGAAATAAAACTTGTCCACGTCAGGACTCACGCTTCACTAACACGAAGAGAGATAACCTTGTCCACGTCAGGACTTACGCCTCTTATCATTACAAAAACTATAAACTTGTCCACGTCAGGACGCACATTTCACCATTACGAATAAAGATATCTGCTGGAAATAAATGGTCCACGTCAGGACACCAACACGAAGAGTAATCAACTTTGTCCGCGTCAGGACTTCACATTCAACCAGTACCGAGAAACCGAATCTGTCCATGTTAGGACTAGCACATCTCATCAATCCGGGGAAATAAATCTGTCCATGTTAGGACCCCTACTTCTCTAGCACGAAGAAAGCCCGTCAATATAGGAATAGATCGTCCACGTCAGGACTCATTCCTCCATTGGTCCCAAACCACAAACTTCCTAGCACTGACGTGACAGCGACTTTGAGGCGGACTCTAATGGGGATATCTGGAAACCAAACTACCGGATGCCTGTTCTGATAACCGGCGGCAGCCCCTGAAATTCTGATTCCTGAAACCCTTTGATGACAAATAACTCTGCTTGGGGGCAAGGAGAGATTCATCATGATAACTCTGTGGGGAATAATGCCAAAACGGACACTTTCGTTGAATGTCTCGCGTCGAGATCTTGAGTGTTTGGTAATTCATTTGAGCAAGAGCTCCTTCCACCTGCAAGAGAGCAATACTTGAAACAACGGTTAGCCAACCTGGTTCATGTTTCAAAATGCATATGTTTGACAATGGCGCCATGCTCTATTCGACATGGAAATGCTACGTGTTTTTATTTGGTGGATGCAAGTATGACACTATATGCTAATGCAAATGCAGACTCGAACTGCTGGGATACAGAAACTGCTTCAGCAAAATAAATGCTGAAGATAATACCAACTCCGCTGGAGATAGCCAGGTGCTACAGAATTATTCCAGCAAAATAAATGCTGGAAGAGTGAAGTCAACCCTGCTGGGGAATATAACTCTGCTGGAGAATAGCAGATGAGCCAAGTATGATTGGACTTCTGCTGGAGAGTGAATGGATATCACACGGTATTCCGACAAAATAAATGCCAGGACACGCAACCAACTCTGCCGGGGAGAGTCTTAATCTTTGAATTCCACTGGGAGGAAAGAAAACACTTGCTGGAAATAGAACTCCACTGGATGGAATGATTCTCTTGGGGACAATCAACTGGCTCCGCTGGGGGAGAGTAAATGACCCTGCGGGGAAAGGTGAACTGTCTGAATACAGCTCACCAATATTAATCTTCTGAGGCTAAACCACTCTGCTTGAGATGGGGATCCTTTTGGGGACACCACAATGTCTGAATACAGCCTACAATCTTGGAACCGCCAAACTCTGCTGAGGATAAATGACTTGGCTGGAGAATGTCCTTTGGATAAGCTGCAACTAGCTGAGAAATTCGATCCTTCTTCGGTAAGGGACAATGTTATCTTAGAATCGCGACCTGCGTGGGGAGCGAGTCTTTCGTTACGAGCTTCTGATCCACACTGCAACCTTTTGATCGTCCACTTTGTACGGCTACGAACCCTGCAACACCATAAACAAGACAAGACAAGTCTACACAACCCAATCTATTCAGGTTAGTGTTAGTGACGTTGTTTTCAGTTAATTCAAAGTTTTAGCAATTGTTGCCAAGGGCCAGTGACGTTACGTACTTGCTAGTTTCATTACCTAGGCGTTTATCATGCACAAAACAGTAAAGAGACAGCATCAAATACTGAATGACATATTTTATTGATTGGGCCCCTAAATGGGCGGAGTTTTGTACACGGGATGTAACTCCTGAAAAGAGGAAGCTACGCACAACAAATATACAAGTATGCACAAGAAGCATAAATATAATGACAAATCAAATTTGTACACATGTCGGCAACGGGATGCAGACGAACATCACGAACTGATCCTCCTATGACTCGCCCGACTCTAATGCTTTCCCCGGTATCCACACTTTCGAAGAGATTGTATCTGATAATCGACCCCCTTCAGGTATATTCTCCCGCACCCACGCTCAATGCAGTATTAAATTCGGACCGCAGTCATTTGCTTTTCAAATCCCTAACTTTTGCGTGAACCGCCCTTTACGGGTTTTCAGTTCACCGGGATATCCTTTTTTGCCGAAGCCGCCCAGTGTAGGTTTTCAACTTCGCGGGTGTACATTTTTTCAATTTTATCCCTAACTTTTGCCCGAACCTTTCATTCTGTTTTTGGTTCGCCAGGATGCCCCATTTTTGCCTGGACTCTCTTTTTTCTGTCCAGCGGGTCAATTTTAAGCAAAGTATTTTTTAACTGCGTCCGAATTCACAGGCGACGTAAAGTCTTCACCGTCCATGGTGGACAACAACAAAGCCCCTCCTGAAAAGACTTTTCTGACAACGTATGGCCCTTCGTAGTTGGGGGTCCACTTGCCCATGTGATCTGCCTGCGGCGGGAGAACCCTTTTCAGCACAAGGTCGCCCATCTGAAAGCTCCGAGGATGTATCTTCTTATCATATGCTTTCTTCATTCGGCTCTGGTACAAACGACCGTATGCTAGAGAAGCTAGCCTCTTCTCATCCATTAAACTCAGCTGGTTCAACCTGTTTTTCACCCATTCTGCCTCATCTAGTTGAACATCTCGCAATACCCTCAGAGAAGGAATCTCGACTTCCAGTGGTAGCACTGCTTCCATCCCATATACTAACGAGAACGGGGTTGCCCCGGTTGATGTGCGTACCGTCGTACGATAACCGTGCAAAGCAAAAGGTAGCATCTCATGCCAATCCTTATAGGTCACCACCATCTTCTGAACGATCTTCTTTATATTCTTATTGGCCGCTTCAACAGCGCCATTCATCTTGGGTCGGTAAGGGGAGGAGTTGTGATGTTCGATCTTGAAATTCTGACAGAGCTCCTTCATCATTTTGTTGTTCAGGTTTGAACCGTTGTCCGTGATTATCCGCTCGGGGATCCCATATCTGCAAATGATATCTCTCTTGATGAATCTGGCTACCACCTGCTTAGTCACATTTGCGTAAGACGCCGCTTCCACCCACTTGGTGAAATAATCGATTGCTACTAGAATGAACCGGTGCCCGTTAGAAGCCGTCGGCTCGATCTTTCCAATCATATCGATTCCCCACATTGAAAATGGCCATGGCGATGACATCACATTCAGAGGACGCGGAGGCACATGGATCTTATCAGCATAGATTTGGCACTTGTGGCACTTCCTCGCAAACTTGAAACAATCAGTTTCCATAGTCAGCCAAAAGTAACCTGCCCGCAGCAGCTTCCTCGTCATAGCATGCCCACCAGCATCCGTACCAAAGGTACCCTCATGTATTTCCTCCATGAGCAGCTTTGCCTCTTTTTCGTCTACGCAACACAGTAGCACCAAGTCATGATTTCTTCTGTATAAGACATCATCCGGATTCAGATAGAAATTACCCGCCAATCTCCTGAGAGTCTTCTGATCTTGACTGGATGCCCCAGCCAGATACTCTTTGTTCTTCAGGAAATTAAGGATATCGAAATACCATGGTTTACCGTCAAATGCTTCATCGATAGCAAATACGAAGGCCGGTCTGTCAAGTCGAGAGATAACAATTCTGGGAGCCTCATTCCAGAAGTTGACTTTGTACATGGAAGACAAAGTGGCCAGGGCGTCAGCCATCTGATTCTCCGCTCGCGGTACATGATGCAGTTCAACCTTGTCAAAG
This sequence comes from Lathyrus sativus, assembly GCA_963859935.3. Taxonomy (NCBI): domain Eukaryota; kingdom Viridiplantae; phylum Streptophyta; class Magnoliopsida; order Fabales; family Fabaceae; genus Lathyrus; species Lathyrus sativus. Next base: position 237,472,673 of record OZ012736.1, on the reverse strand, counting down.
AAAGGCAACAATCTCCTTGCATAATTCATGTAATGTATCAAGTTGGGATGACGTGTCTCTCATTCCCCCTTGATTTGATTCACCACCAGAGCTGAGTCTCCGTATACGTCTAGATTTTTGATTCGCAAATCAATGGCTTCCTCAAGCCCCATGATACAAGCTTCGTATTCGGCTTCATTATTGGTAACTGAAAAGGTCAATCGGGCGGTAAACGGGATGTGCGACCCGTGTGGAATAGTAATGATTGCCCCTATTCCGCTACCGTAAGCATTCACAGCTCCGTCAAAAATCAACTTCCACTTGGAACCCAATTCCGGTCCTTCGTCTGGCAACGGCTCTTCACAATCTTTCATCTTCAGGTACATGATATCCTCGTCAGGAAAATCAAACCTCATCGACTGGTAATCTTCAATAGGCTTCTCCGCCAAGTACTCAGACAGTACACTCCCCTTTATAGCCTTTTGCGAGACGTACTGGATGTTGTATTCAGTCAAGACCATCTGCCAACGGGCAATTCTCCCTGATAGCGCCTGCTTTTCGAATACATATTTGATAGGATCCATCTTCGAGATGAGCATGGTTGTATGATTCAGCATGTATTGCCTCAAACGCTTGGCGGCCCAGGCTAGCGCGCAACAAGTCTTTTCAAGCATTGAATATCGAGATTCACATTCAGTAAATTTCTTACTCAAGTAGTAGATCGCATGCTCTTTTCTTCCTGTCTCGTCGTGCTGGCCGAGAACACAACCCATACTTCCCTCAAGAACTGTTGAATACATAATCAAGGGTCTCCCTGCCACTGGGGGTATCAAAATAGGAGGCTCCTGCAAATACTGCTTTATTTTATCGAACGCCTTTTGACAATTTTCGTTACACGTTACAGCCTGGTCTTTTTTCAATAGCTTGAATAATGGTTCACACGTAGCCGTTAGGTGAGATATGAACCGAGCGATGTAGTTCAACCTCCCTAAAAACCCGCGCACCTCTTTTTCTGTTTTAGGCGTCGGCATCTCTTGTATTGCTTTTATTTTTGCAGGATCGACCTCTATTCCTTTTTCGCTCACAATAAACCCCAGTAGTTTACCCGATCTCACCCCGAAGGTGCACTTGTTAGGGTTCAGTCTCAGCATGAACTTCCTAAGCCTTTTGAATAACTTCAGCAGATTCACCAAATGCTCTTCCTCCGTCTGGGATTTGGCAATCATATTGTCAACATAAACTTCGATCTCCTTATGCATCATATCATGAAAAAGAGTCGTCATTGCACGCTGATACGTTGCCCCAGCATTCTTCAACCCAAAGGGCATCACTTTATAACAAAATGTTCCCCAAGGCGTTATGAAAGTAGTCTTCTCCATGTCCTCTGGCGCCATTTTAATCTGATTATAGCCCGAGAAGCCATCCATGAAGGAGAATACGGAGAATTGAGCCGTGTTGTCAACTAGCACATCGATATGGGGAAGCGGAAAATCATCTTTCGGGCTCGCTTTATTTAAGTCACGGTAATCTACGCACATTCTCACTTTATCGTCTTTCTTTGGCACTGGTACAATATTAGCGACCCATGAGGGATATTTTGTCACAGCTAGGAAACCAGCATCCCACTGTTTTTGAACCTCCTCCTTAATTTTCACTGCCATATCTGGTCTAGTTCTGCGAAGCTTTTGCTTGACCGACGGGCATTCTTCTTTTAACGGCAGACGGTGCACAACCATATCGGTATCGAGCCCAGGCATGTCTTCATACGACCAAGCGAACACATCACTATACTCTCTGAGCAATTCAACCAGTCTCCGCTTGACGTCACTCTGCAGCGCGGCTCCTATACGGATGCTCTTTTCGACCCCTTCCGACCCCAGGTTAATAATTTCAATGACCTCCTCATGAGGCAGAATGACACGCTCTTCTTGCTTCACCAACCAAGACAATTCTTCAGGAACGTCACCATCTTCAACATTCTCTTCTTCGGCCTGAAATACCGGATGCTCAAAGTCGGGACGAGTCATAGGTGGTTCAAGGATGTCATCTGAAAATGTTATCCTGCAAAAGGAATGGTTAAATGCTTCAAAATGTGTATAAAGCGAATAACCACGTTGCCATTTTATTGTAAAATACAAAACAAGAAAAACAGAGATCGCACTATTTGTACATGAAAAACGCCTTTTATTTAATGATAAACACGTAATGTTCATAACAGCACAGCCCTAAGCAAATCATGATGCCTCGGGCAAGACACAAGGTTGTTCAACAATTAAAAAAAACAAAGCATTACTGTTTAAGAGTCACAGGAACAATCTCCTGAATAGACCAATTGCACAAGCCATGTCCTGGCACGCTCGGCTGAATCCAGGCGTCCATATCGCAGTCGCTGTCTCCTTCGTCAGACTCTGAAGCAGCATTGATGGTCTCATGACATACTCCACTAGCAGTGATGGTTATTGGCCCTCTGAAATGGGGTGCCCTCACGGCAGGTGTTGATGACGACGGTTGATATCCGAGCCCAAACCGGTCCATCTTCACAGGGATATCCAGCACTTTGCCCCAGCCCTTCGTCTCACCGGTCTCTACCAGAGCTTGAGCTTCCTTATACGACGAGACGGCTACCTCTGACACTTTACTCGGCCCGGGACCTTTGTCTTTGATGTGCAACCCTTCAAATGCCTGGCAGGGTGTTTCGTGGATCTCTCCATCGACCTCCACATACTTAAATGACGACAGATGGCTGACCAGGATGTCTTCTTCTCCACATACAGTGACCACACTGTCTCCTACCATATATTTCAACTTTTGATGCAAGGTGGACGTAACTGCCCCAGCACCATGAATCCAGGGTCTTCCGAGAAGGCAGCTATATGCAGGCTGGATATCCATGATATAAAACTCAGTTGCGAAAACCTCCGGCCCCACCTGTAGAGGCAATGTTATAGATCCAAAAACTGTTCTTCGTGTCCCATCAAATGCCATGACTACCAAGTCACTGGGCGTGCACAGGATTCCTCTGACATCGAGTTTCATCATCACTTTCTTGGGCAGCACATTTAAGGATGATCCGGTGTCTACCAGTACATGAGACATGACTGATCCTCTACACTCCACAGAGATGTGCAGCGCCATATTATGCTCCCTCCCCTTCGGGGTCAAATCAAAGTCGGTAAAGCCCAAGCTATGGCCTGCATTCACATGCGCTAGCACCCCCTCCAGCTGATTCACGGAAACATCTTGGGGTACGAAGGAAGTATCCAGAACCTTCAGCAATGCATTTCTGTGAGCTTCAGAACATAATAGCAATGACAGTATAGATATCTTTGACGGCGTCTGCTGCAGATGCTCAACAATCTTATAATCACTTTTGCGGATCAAACGCATGAATTCTTCCACATCTTTCGATGCCGTTTCTTTTCCATCCCCCTGCACTGGGACATTCTCAATCATCTTTCCCTTTCCCTTCGCCAGTCTCTCAGCCTCTACTTCAGGCGATATGAAGATCCTCCTACTTCGTGTCATACCTCCAGTACCGACAACGTTGTCTACAGTCTCAGCTGGCTGCTTATTAACATCAATCTTTACCCCATCACAATACACTTCCAACCCATATGACCAGGGGACTGCTTTAGTGCTCTCGTACGGGATTGGTCCGGCCTTAGTGATGGTGATCGGTGGTCGTTGGGCCGGTGCTGTTATAGTGATTGTCTTTCGAGGAATCGTTACAGTGGCCACATCACTTTGCTTGTCTGGTAATGCCCCTGCAGGTTCTTCAATTGCTGCTCGGTCAAATTGCAGTGTGCCGCCATCTGTTAAAGCCTGAATACCCATCTTTAAGTCATCACAACCCCCAGCTAGGGTCCAGCACTCTAAGTAATACTCGTCACATCCAGGATAGACACCCCCTTGCAATAATCGGCTCTTTATCTCGCTCAACAGCGTCTTTAAGTCATCGACATTCATAATCAAATTCAAACCCTCCTCAGTCAAAATGGCGTTTGCCCCATGATTGGGCATGGGCTTCTGCACTATGTTCGGACGCGCCGTTCCAAAATTGATAGCCTTACTATCCAATAGATCCTGCACTACATGCTTAAACGCATGGCAACCCTCTACATCGTGGCCCGGAGCCCCAGAGTGGCATTCACAGTGCCTGTTTGCATCATAACCATACGGAGGAGTGCCTGTTATTGGTGCCAGAGTTCTTTTCTCCACCAAGTTCAAACCCAATAACGTCTGTAGCAAATCTGCATACGTTGAAGGAGGCTTTTCAAACACTCTCCTTGGTTTACCCCCCTGGAATCTGCGTTGGGCAGGCTGTGCCCCCTGTTGCGGTTGTTGTTGCTGTTGTTGTTGCTGAAATGGTTGTTGCTGAAACGGAATAGTAACGCTTGCCAGCTGCTGCGGCTGATTATACTGGTTTCGACCTCTGCCTCGGCCTCGGCCTCGGCCCCCAAACACTGCGCTTGCATCGCCTTGACGGCGCCCACCAAAAGCCCTTCTATTACTGCCAGATGCAGCAGATTCCTTAACTTGGAATCTTCCCTGTTTAATGTTACTTTCAATCTTTTCTCCCATCAGAATTAAGTCTGAGAAACTGCCCAAAGAGGTGTGAAACAACTTGTCATAAAACATGCCGGTGAATGTTCCTATGAACATGTCATTCATTTCCTTGTCCTCTAGAGGAGGATGGACTCTAGCAGCCATGTCGCGCCATATCTGCGCATACTCTTTAAAGCTCTCACCCTTCTTCTGAGATAGCCCCTGCAATTGGACCCGGTTGGGTGCCAAGTCGCTGTTGTATTTATAGTGAGCTACAAATGCTTCTGCCAGCTGCTTCCATGTCTTTATATGCGTTGGTTCCAATCCCATATACCACTCCAGGGAAGGACCAGACAAGCTATCTTAAAAGAAATGCATTAGCATCCTCTCATCAGTTGAATACACCGACATCTTTCTGTAATATGACCGCACGTGCACTTTCGGACATGTGTCCCCCTTATACTTGTCAAACGTAGGAGCTTTGAATTTGATTGGCACCCTCAAGCCAGGCACCAGACCCTTGTTGACATGTCTAAGCCGACAGCACTTTGATTCACGACCCCCCTCATCTGTTCTTCTAGCATTCTGATCCTCTGGGAGTCATCCATAGGTCCTTCGAAACCTTCGCCGGAGAAAGCGTCCTCTTGCTGGTCTTCTTGCCAGTTGCCATTACCAGCTCCATATCCATTGTATCCGTTGTTACGGCCAGCTCTAATCTGATTCATTATCGGGCCTCGCCCCCTGTTGCCGTACCCCGGTGCGACTCCAGCAGGTCCAAAAGTCATCAACCCAGCGCCGTTTCCATTTCCGAATCCTCCATAACCCTGATTAGTCATACCATATTCGTCCTGCCCAAAGCCTTGGGCATTGAAACCATATTTCCCTGCATTATCGAATCCCTGGTCATTGAACCCGAATCCAGCATTACCGAAGCCATTGCCCCCCATATTATCACCCAAGTTGACATCACCAAGCCCAACGTTATGGACAGCAGTCTCGTTCCCAATTCCAACATTACCGTTCCCAGCAGCAGTACCGTTGTTGACATTAACAACAGGTGTGTTGACTACAGGCGGAGCCACTGATGTGGGAGTACCATCCCCATGAACAGTGTCGACTCGCACAGACTGATGATCCTCATTCCCATGCCCAGCATTCCTCGCCAACAGAGGCTGCACCAGAGCTTGCAAATTCTCCTGCCCTTTTGCAATAGTCTCCATTGTCTGCATGAAGAGCGCCAGTTTCTCACGCATATCTTGCATCTCATTCTGCATTTGATCCATGATTCTTCGACAGTTGGTGCGAGTGGAGTATCGGTGTGGGCGCTGATCTTCAATCCTGAAAGGTCCTGGTACAGAGCAGGAAATAAGATACCATCCAATAATCACCTGTAATGCAATATGAATATGAATGCAATGCAATGTGTCTGTGCCTTAGGGAATAGCATTCCCCGATTCTAGTGTGAAGGTGCCAGTGCGGTGACAGTTCTAGCAATACGGTGACCGGAACCGAATCAAAGAAAGCCTCATATATTGCAGAGAAATCCATTAAGCTAAGAATACAATATCACTGAGTACAATGAGAAGGCATGACCTCAACCAACAATCCTGGTGATGGTCAGCACTATGCAAATAAAGCATACAAGTTAATACATGCAACAGTCAAGGACATTCATAAGCCCGGTACTCTTCTAGTAACTTCTTGGTCTCTGGATGGCTTGGTCGGGTAAGCAGACCCTCGACAAGCTGGTTTCTTCTCTTGAGAACACGTCGCACGTCACCAGCGGTTTCCTCCCATGCCCCTTCTCCAAAGCGATCCTCTAGCTTCCGCTTCTGAGATACAGCTTCGTTCCTGCCTTCGATGGCTTTGTTCAATGCATTCTGGAGACTATACCTGGTCATCACCTCTTCTTCATACTTCTTAATGCTAGCCTTCAACTGCTCTTCGAGGTCAGAAATTTGCTGCTTCAATTTATCTTCCCTCTTTTTATTGTTGGTTAGCGTAGCATTCCAAGTCTTGTTGCAAGAAGAGATTTCTCGGTGTGCGGCATCGAGTGCTTTCTTTTTGGACTCCAGCATGTCATGGGAGCTTCTGAACTCTTGACCCAGACGTTCGCGCTTCTTTTTCTCCTCAGTCAACTCAGCCCCTAGTTTGTTTACTAGTTCGATCTGCTGTTGGAAAGCATGCACAGCCTTATTCTTCTCGCTGCGCATCTGGGCTAGCTCTTGTTCTAACCCTTCATTGATCTTCATCAAGGCTTCTTTTTCTTTCACAACTTGCTCGTAGGCCTCCCTAGTAACAGTAGTTGGTTCTTCTACCGGAGCATGAACAGGGACTGGTGCATCTGGAAATGGCATCAGCAGCTGTCTTGCTCTCTCTTGGATCCAAACCTTGTAGGGTGCATAAGCCTGACAATCATTCTTCCCTAACAGTGGCTTCCCTCTTCTGTTGATACGCGTCCATGCGTGCTACAGCTTGGCTAGTAACTCTCCATTCAAATCACCTGTGAAGTACAGAGATTCCTGTACTTCTTCCTCTTTAGGTGGGTTCTTCAACGCGTATCCGAACTGGCGAATGAACAGAGAAGGGTTGTAATTGATACACCCTTTTCTTCCTATCAACGGAACATTAGGGTACCCAGAACAACTGAAAATAAGCTCCGACCCCAGCAAGTCTTGGTCAAACCACTCTATGTCTTCAGAAGATAGCCTCATCAAGCGCTCTGGCCAGCTAGCTGTAGTTGCACTATCCACAAAAGGTCCCTTCAGGGGAAGATGACTCTTAAACCACATGTTCAACAGCGGCGCACAACAGTAAACGGTCTTTCCTCTTCTATTTTCATTTTTGTAGTGCAATGAATGATAGAGATCTCCGATCAAAGTGGGCACCGGGTTGCCAGCAGCAAACAGATGGAAAGCGTCCAAGTCCACAAAATTGGGTAAGTTAGGAAACAACACTATTCCGTAAATGCATAGAGCCAAAATAGCGTTAAAGACCACCCAACATCCGCTCTTAGCGTACTCTTGAGCTTTGCCAACCAGAAAGTCAAGGGAGAAACCTGGAACCCCAAGCCAAGAAGTCACTAATAGTTCAGCAGCGTTCATGTGCAAGGCCTTAGCTAAGTCCTCCAACTTGGGCTCAGCGGCATAATGAATAAAGGGAGCCTTGTTCTGTACTGGTAGCTCAATAAACTCCACATACTCCTTAATGGTAGGCCCCAAATTAAAGTCAGCAAACGTGAAACATCTCAATGCGGGGTCATAGAATTGCATCAAGGTGTACAGCCCATTCATCTCAACAACAGTTGGCTTGCAGACTAATCTCAGCAATCTTTCATGACTCATCCTGAAACTTCTCCTAACCTCCTCATCAGCAAGAGACACCAGACCAAGTAAGGGAGTAATGTCAGGTGTAGGCAATTTGTACGCCACTGTCTTCCTCAAACCAGCCATGATCAATAAGCAGAAGTCTGGGCACTAGAACCAGGGAATATGCAAATGCACCTGCAGCACAGACACACGTTAATGGGATGCAATGATAATGGGTATGCAAACAATGCAATGCAAGTAACATGTAACAGGGACCAAATGCCACAGCTGAGAAGCCTGAACCATATCAAAAAGTCTCAGATAGACTCTCCAGAATTCCTCAAACCCTGGTCTCAGATAGACCTAAAACAAAGCTCCATATCATAACTCTGACTGGTCTCTGATAGACCTCAACCATAGCTCTGACTGGTCTCTGACAGACCTCAAACCTCTCCATAAATACCCAGGATCTCAGATCAAGAAATAACCGGTATCTGAAGGTCTAGTTACCTGCATAACCCCAAACCCTCTCACAGGTGGATGTCCTAGTAACTGACAAATGTATGGCATCCTATGCGGTCGTCGACGTCACAGACTTTCAGGGTTGATGGTACGATTCCCAGAAGGAGTGGCATCATCAAATCCTGAAGAGGCCTCACTTAGCCAACTTCCAAATGATCGGTTCCCGGAATCGACAATTCAGCTAACCAACAACCCCTTCGACCCAAAGGGTAGAAAAGGAAGCCAACCAGAAGAACCTCGTCCGAGTGTAGATTTTATGAGACACTAATGCAAGCAAAGCCGGCACGCGCCCACTACTTTCTACTCTAATTCTAGGTGCACTCAAGCCCAGGTCCGGCTTATCTCTCAATCATAGAACACCCGTCACACCCCAATACGGCAATAATAATCAATAATATAATGCTGAAAGTAAATGACGAAAATATAAATCCATACAAAATCCTCGACGGGAAAACAAGCGCTAGGATTGACTCTCTTAAGGGACGTTGGATCCCAAATGCATAAGGAACTATCGCAGTCCTTAGCAGCCAGGGGACGTTGGATCCCCAGCAGAGTCGCCAGCTGTCGCTACTGCGAAAATCGGCGCCGGCTGAACAGAAGAGTCGCCACCGTGCGTTATTTATCCCAACGGAGGGAAAGGAAATGCTCGAGGTAAACCTACCGCAAAGACGGGAAAGGAATGGTCATCGCAACCAAATCCTGGATTCGGGAGTCGGTTACGTAAGGGGAAGGTATTAGCACCCCTCACGTCCGTCGTACTCGACGGGATCCACGCTTGATTTCGGGTATGGATTGTTATTCTATCTACTCTACAGGGTTAAGGGTTAAAAAGAAAATAAAATGACTCGGCAAAGTATCGCACTTTATGCCTACGTATTCCCGTCTGGAACGAGAAATCAGAGTCAACGTAGTTCGCCTACCTACGGGAAAGTAGGGGAAGGTTGCTCGCTAAGATATCGCATCCTATGCCTACGTACTTTCATACAGCATGAAAGACCAGAGCAAACGTAGTTCGGGCCACGTACGACACAAGTCTGTTTTGATTGTTTTTTATTCCTTCTGAAAAAGGTTTTTTCTGATTACCGGTCCAAGCGGACAAAAATGACGTTTTGATGAGTTCACATTCTTTTACGGAAGAAGTGTCTTTTATTGTGTTTGAAATATTTATTGTGTTTTTTTGTTTGTTTTGAGAAAAAAAGAGACAGAACTCTAACCTATGGTTGAAAAGGGGAATCAAACTAACCTAACGTTGTCATGCATGGGTGAAAGCCTAGTGTCTATCATGCTCCTCTCTTGCACAGAGAGAAACAGAGATCCTAAGGGAATAGACGGAAACAGAAACAATAGCATATATATAATAAAGCAGTAAAATGCATGGATGCAACAATACAAGCGAGGCAAGGGAGTCCCACTCAACCTCGAACCTAGAAAACAATAGGCAAAAGTGAACAAGATTCACTCTCAACCTAACAGGGTAAACAGCAAACAATACAGTCAGGGAAACCCAAACAATACATCAGAAATAAACAGCAAAAATAAACAGCCACAGCAGCTCTGCATCAACATCTGTCTTCAAGTCATCTCCAAACAGCTACAAGCTTCAGGCAAGCCTCAGCCTTTATCTCCAAAGCCTTCAAGCAAGGTCTCTGTCATCAGTCTTCACTCTGCAATGGCTTTTCTTCAAGTCTCAATCTCCAGGATGAATAGCAGTCAACAAGATGGAATGAATGTTAAACAGTCAATTGCCTACCAAGGGTGGCTCATCAACTGCTAACATTATACAGACAATTTTCCCTCAAAAGTTTTATCTTTCAAATACATTCACTGATCCTTCCTTTGGAAGGAGGTGGATATTTGAAAGAGACTTTGAATCATAGAGAAAGAATGGAGGCAAACAAGACCTTCCATATTTGTGAATCAAGTTTTCTACTCTAGAGCTCTGCCTAGCTCCTAAACCCTATAGCCGTCAACAGCTGCCAACAAAGGATACTCCTCATCAACTCTGGAAGTTGGTCTTCATTCTCTTGATCTCCAATGGACTTCATCATCCAAGCCTACACAGTCAAACAAATATAAGCAGTATACTAGTAGTAATAGCAGAATAGGGGAAACCTAGCAATCTCTAAGGGATCTATTAGCTACCCATAATCCCTATAGTCCCATACCCCAAAGATTCAATCTACAACTCCTAAGGGAAATGATTTAATTCACCTATGTTATCTCCTAAACCCTAGTTTTGATCACACTAATCACACCTAAACAAATCATCTAAAATTAAGTTCTAAAATCATGAATTAAATTTTATGTACAAGCTAAAGGTCTAAGTTAATCAACCTAAAAAGAATGGGTCAAAAATATTAAAGCATCTAATCAAACTAAAATCACCAAATTCATGCATTAAACTACACGTTATTTAATCCTATTTAAAAGAAAAATATGCCAAAAATACAAAAATAAAATGAGATGCTAAAATTTTCATGTGATAATTTTCTTAACAGAATTATGAACACTATGCAAAAACAACCAATTAAAAATGATCATTTTTCTATTTGTTATGATTTTTTAAAGAAATGAAATGAATTAAGTAAAATTGAAATGAATTAATTTGGCTGAGGGGTGCAGGGAGTATTAATTCTAGTTAAAAGAATCAGATGGGCCCAGACTGGGGGGCGCGCCTAGCAATGCGCGTCTGGGCCCAGTCACTCAGAAAACATAAGAAAAATTAAAAAAAAAAACAAGAAACGGTGCAGTTAGCAAGATTTTTAGTTAAAAATATGATTGGGCCTGCGCTTGGGGGTGGGATTAGCAAGTGGAATCAAAGCCCAGTCTGAGGGAATTAATGAAACGGTGCGTAGCGCCTTTGGGATTTCCCTCCGTTTTAACTTTGAATTCTGGCCTTTAGATCGTACTCTGAGTCAAGGGTCTTATGATCATCCAACGGTTGTCCATCATCGTCTCCGATTATCTTCTAGGGTTTTCAGAAAACCAGTCCCATGTATGCTCTTTCCATCTCCTTGTTCTCTCTCGTCTCTCCATGAAATCACACAATGTAAAAACCAAAAGTGATCTATTCTCTTCCCTCTACACAACCATAATAATATCTTCCTCTAAAACTCCATCAAAGTTCGAACCTGATAGCTAGAACATCTTGCCTCCATCACTTTGCACTGAGATCAAACATTTCAATTCTCACTAATTCTTACCCTAACCTTATCTACACTTCATGCTGATCAAATTAAGCTACATATCCAAGATTATAGTGCAATATTCTAGATGTTCTACACCTTAACAGATTTGATGCACCATCAACAACCTCCATGAAACCTTCTCAAACTTTCTGAATTTCATCATCTAACCTAACCTAACAGTTCTAACCTAACAAATCTCTAACATGCTGACTAAATCAAGCAATTCGAATGGATTACCAACCTGGTGTAAATGATGAAAACAGGTATAGAAATTCTTGGATCTGATGCTTGCAATGATTGGAAATTGATCAATAAGCTTGCTTCTGAGTTCTGTATGTAAAAGATCTTGCTCCAATGCCTTGAATCTTGCAATCACAAAGTTCTTGCTCTTTGGATGATGAAATTGAACAGCACGAGTTCTTCTTCAATTCAACCAAATTCTGATGGAATTGTGATCTATGAAAGATGTTGATGATGGTCAAATCAAGAAATTTGGAAATTGAGGGAGATTTGATGAAGTTTGAGATGCTTTTGCAAAATGGAAGAATGATGTGAAACTTGGTATCATGCACAAAATGAATCACCAACCATGGCATGAAGCCACTCAATGCAATATATAGATAAGAATAGAAACCTCTAGAACTTTGTAGAACCTTCTCATGCACACTTTCCCTTGGATTTGGATTATGTAACTTCCTTTGTAAGCAACCAAGCATAACTTTCAAATATTGAACCAAACTCAAAAATCCACTTTTGCCAATGTTCTTAAAACATTTTTTCCAATCAAAATGACCTATAATTTCATCCCATTTGGCCAAATTATGAAAAATCTCAAATTTAGGTCATTTTTTATTCATTAAATTCACCAAATTTGAAACCTTGAGCTATGAGCCTTTCCAATCTTCCATAATCACTTTTCTAGACTCAAAATGTCATTTGGAGCAAGTTTTATGTTGTGAAGTTTTCCATTTGAAGCTTCCTTGTATGAGTTTTGGGCATAGGCTTGAAATGACCTGTAATTCTTAGATGACCAAAATACCCTTTGCTTGCCAAGACCATAAGTAGAGTTCCACAAATCATATGAAGGCATACCATACCATTATAGAAAGCTAAGACAATAAGGAACAACTCTTATGTTTACCAGAAATTCATTTGAAATCTCCTTAAGGGGAAAAAGTTGCTTGGAAGACAAGTAACTTTCACAGACAAAATTTCAGATACCTCAGATGACCTGTAACTTGCAAGGACCATAACTTGAGTTCTATAAATCTCCTTGATGTTTTCCACCACTCAAATTAAAGGTCTTGAGATCCTCTACAAGTTTCATGTTGACCAAGGATCCATTTGAAGCTTGCATTTTGACTTATTTTGCTTGGAAATTTGACCTAAACTAGGGGATTTTACACAGAAACCCTAATTTAGAAACTCCTCTTCTCCCTGATTTCTCTTGATTTATTCTTAGCACAACACCATATCCTTCTATACATGCCAAATGATGAACCCCACATCTCTCCAATAGACCTTAATGCCTTTCAATCAAACATTTGACCTAGGGTTGACGTAGAGTTGACCCAGATGAAACCCTAGTTGGTTGTCTTCAACTGCAACTCTGGTGATCATATCAATGACTTGTCTCCCTCTCCAAATGACTTTCTAAGTCTTCCATGATGTCTACATACTCTCCATGCTCAATTCACAGCTCACAACTTCTTTGATGATCTTCAGATACCCTCAGATAGGAGATAGATGCCCTGCTTGATCCATTGACTTCTTAAACTTCAATTTCTTTCTGATGACTTGGATAAGATTGAATTTGAATAATAACCTCTTGATAGGCTCATAGAGATGAGAATAGTACTTGGTCCCTTGTTGGATGACTTACTATGCTATGCTATGCAGATGATTAGACTATGTACATGACTCTATATGCAAATGCTAATGCAATTGAAACATAAACCAAGTGAAGAAGGTTGAGCAAATTTTATGGTGCAACAGCTGCCCCTATTCAAGCGACTTGGACCCGATTGGGTGAAGAGCGAACAACCTTCAAACATTCGAGGTACGAGACGGTTGAATACTAAGAACCCGGAAATTTGCCAACCGCAGAAATAAACTGCACCACTGCTTGGGGAGCGACCTCCATCAACTGAATCTAGTTGTTACAGCAACAAACTGATCCATTAGCGACCATGCTGGGAATTATTTTCGTCAGCCTGAAGAAGATTCTATCATCGAAGAAATCTCAACTAAACTAGTCCACGTTAGGACCCCAACTGCTGTTAACTCTGAAAAACTTCGGCGACTTCACTGGGGATGACTCGTCTGCCTTTCATCATCACGAGGGGATTCTATCAACATTGTCCACGTCAGGACTAACTTTTTCCACATAAGGAATACATCTTTCCACGTTAGGAATAAACTTCTTCTGGACCTGTCCACGTCAGGACTAAACTTCTTTCCACGTAAGGAATCGATCTTTCCACGTAAGGAATCATATCTTTCCACGTAAGGAATCAACTTCTTTCCACGTAAGGAATCAATCTTCTTTCCACGTAAGGAAACCACCTTGATCTGTCCACGTAAGGACTCCAATCTTTCCACGTAAGGAATCTCCATCTTTCCACGTAAGGAATCAATCTTCTTTCCACGTAAGGAAACAAGCTTGATTTGTCCACGTAAGGACTCCAATCTTTCCACGTAAGGAATCTCCATCTTATGAATAACATCCTTCCACGTAAGGAATCACAATCTTTCTTTCCACGTAAGGAATCACTTTTCGTCTTGATTTGTCCATGTCAGGACTCACCTCTTGACTTGCTGAGGAAATAAAATTCGTCCACGTCAGGACTCATGCATCTTCGACCCGCTGGGGAAATAAAACTTGTCCACGTCAGGACTCACGCTTCACTAACACGAAGAGAGATAACCTTGTCCACGTCAGGACTTACGCCTCTTATCATTACAAAAACTATAAACTTGTCCACGTCAGGACGCACATTTCACCATTACGAATAAAGATATCTGCTGGAAAGAAATGGTCCACGTCAGGACACCAACACGAAGAGTAATCAACTTTGTCCGCGTCAGGACTTCACATTCAACCAGTACCGAGAAACCGAATCTGTCCATGTTAGGACTAGCACATCTCATCAATCCGGGGAAATAAATCTGTCCACGTTAGGACCCCTACTTCTCTAGCACGAAGAAAGCCCGTCAATATAGGAATAGATCGTCCACGTCAGGACTCATTCCTCCATTGGTCCCAAACCACAAACTTCCTAGCACTGACGTGACAGCGACTTTGAGGCGGACTCTAATGGGGATATCTGGAAACCAAACTACCGGATGCCTGTTCTGATAACCGGTGGCAGCCCCTGAAATTCTGATTCCTGAAACCCTTTGATGACAAATAACTCTGCTTGGGGGCAAGGAGAGATTCATCATGATAACTCTGTGGGGAATAATGCCAAAACGGACACTTTCGTTGAATGTCTCGCGTCGAGATCTTGAGTGTTTGGTAATTCATTTGAGCAAGAGCTCCTTCCACCTGCAAGAGAGCAATACTTGAAACAACGGTTAGCCAACCTGGTTCATGTTTCAAAATGCATATGTTTGACAATGGCGCCATGCTCTATTCGACATGGAAATGCTACGTGTTTTTATTTGGTGGATGCAAGTATGACACTATATGCTAATGCAAATGCAGACTCGAACTGCTGGGATATAGAAACTGCTTCAGCAAAATAAATGCTGAAGATAATACCAACTCCGCTGGGGATAGCCAGGTGCTACAGAATTATTCCAGCAAAATAAATGCTGGAAGAGTGAAGTCAACCCTGCTGGGGAATATAACTCTGCTGGAGAATAGCAGATGAGCCAAGTATGATTGGACTTCTGCTGGAGAGTGAACGGATATCACACGGTATTCCGACAAAATAAATGCCAGGACACGCAACCAACTCTGCCGGGGAGAGTCTTAATCTTTGAATTCCACTGGGAGGAAAGAAAACACTTGCTGGAAATAGAACTCCACTGGATAGAATGATTCTCTTGGGGACAATCAACTGACTCCGCTGGGGGAGAGTAAATGACCCTGCGGGGAAAGGTGAACTGTCTGAATACAGCTCACCAATATTAATCTTCTGAGGCTAAACCACTCTGCTTGAGATGGGGATCCTTTTGGGGACACCACAATGTCTGAATACAGCCTACAATCTTGGAACCGCCAAACTCTGCTGAGGATAAATGACTTGGCTGGAGAATGTCCTTTGGATAAGCTGCAACTAGCTGAGAAATTCGACCCTTCTTCGGTAAGGGACAATGTTATCTTAGAATCGCGACCTGCGTGGGGAGCGAGTCTTTCGTTACGAGCTTCTGATCCACACTGCAACCTTTTGATCGTCCACTTTGTACGGCTACGAACCCTGCAACACCATAAACAAGACAAGACAAGTCTACACAACCCAATCTATTCAGGTTAGTGTTAGTGACGTTGTTTTCAGTTAATTCAAAGTTTTAGCAATTGTTGGCAAGGGCCAGTGACGTTATGTACTTGCTAGTTTCATTACCTAGGCATTTATCATGCACAAAACAGTAAAGAGACAGCATCAAATACTGAATGACATATTTTATTGATTGGGCCCCTAAATGGGCGGAGTTTTGTACACGGGATGTAACTCCTGAAAAGAGGAAGCTACGCACAACAAATATACAAGTATGCACAAGAAGCATAAATATAATGACAAATCAAATTTGTACACATGTCGGCAACGGGATGCAGACGAACATCACGAACTGATCCTCCTATGACTCGCCCGACTCTAATGTTTTCCCCGGTATCCACACTTCCGAAGAGATTGTATCTGATAATCGACCCCCTTCAGGTATATTCTCCCACACCCACGCTCAATGCAGTATCAAATTCGGACCGCAGTCATTTTCTTTTCAAATCCCTAACTTTTGCGTGAACCGCCCTTTACGGGTTTTCAGTTCACCGGGATACCCTTTTTTGCCGAAGCCGCCCAGTGTAGGTTTTCAACTTCGCGGGTGTACATTTTTTCAATTTTATCCCTAACTTTTGCCCGAACCTTTCATTCTGTTTTTGGTTCGCCAGGATGCCCCATTTTTGCCTGGACTCTCTTTTTTCTGTCCAGCGGGTCAATTTTAAGCAAAGTATTTTTTAACTGCGTCCGAATTCATAGGCGACGTAAAGTCTTCACCGTCCATGGTGGACAACAACAAATCCCCTCCTGAAAAGACTTTTCTGACAACGTATGGCCCTTCGTAGTTGGGGGTCCACTTGCCCCTGTGATCTGCCTGCGGCGGGAGAACCCTTTTCAGCACAAGGTCGCCCGTCTGAAAGCTCCGAGGATGTATCTTCTTATCATATGCTTTCTTCATTTGGCTCTGGTACAAACGACCGTATGCTAGAGAAGCTAGCCTCTTCTCATCCATTAAACTCAGCTGGTTCAACCTGTTTTTCACCCATTCTGCCTCATCTAGTTGAACATCTCGCAATACCCTCAGAGAAGGAATCTCGACTTCCAGTGGTAGCACTGCTTCCATCCCATATACTAACGAGAACGGGGTTGCCCCGGTTGATGTGCGTACCGTCGTACGATAACCGTGCAAAGCAAAAGGTAGCATCTCATGCCAATCCTTATAGGTCACCACCATCTTCTGAACGATCTTGTTTATATTCTTATTGGCCGCTTCAACAGCGCCATTCATCTTGGGTCGGTAAGGGGAGGAGTTGTGATGTTCGATCTTGAAATTCTGACAGAGCTCCTTCATCATTTTGTTGTTCAGGTTTGAACCGTTGTCCGTGATTATCCGCTCGGGGATCCCATATCTGCAAATGATATCTCTCTTGATGAATCTGGCTACCACCTGCTTAGTCACATTTGCGTAAGATGCCGCTTCCACCCACTTGGTGAAATAATCGATTGCTACTAGAATGAACCGGTGCCCGTTAGAAGCCGTCGGCTCGATCTTTCCAATCATATCGATTCCCCACATCGAAAATGGCCATGGCGATGACATCACATTCAGAGGACGCGGAGGCACATGGATCTTATCAGCATAGATTTGGCACTTGTGGCACTTCCTCGTAAACTTGAAACAATCAGTTTCCATAGTCAGCCAAAAGTAACCTGCCCGTAGCAGCTTCCTCGTCATAGCATGCCCACCAGCATGCGTACCAAAGGTACCCTCATGTATTTCCTCCATGAGCAGCTTTGCCTCTTTTTCGTCTACGCAACGCAGTAGCACCAAGTCATGATTTCTTCTGTATAAGACACCATCCGGATTCAGATAGAAATTACCCGCCAATATCCTGAGAGTCTTCTGATCTTGACTGGATGCCCCAGCCGGATACTCTTTGTTCTTCAGGAAATTAAGGATATCGAAATACCATGGTTTACCGTCAGATGCTTCATCGATAGCAAATACGAAGGCCGGTCTGTCAAGTCGAGAGATAACAATTCTGGGAGCCTCATTCCAGAAGTTGACTTTGTACATGGAAGACAAAGTGGCCAGGGCGTCAGCCATCTGATTCTCCGCTCGCGGTACATGATGCAGTTCAACCTTGTCAAAGAAAGGCAACAATCTCCTTGCATAATTCATGTAATGTATCAAGTTGGGCTGACGTGTCTCCCATTCCCCCTTGATTTGATTCACCACCAGAGCTGAGTCTCCGTATACGTCTAGATTTTTGATTCGCAAATCAATGGCTTCCTCAAGCCCCATGATACAGGTTTCGTATTCGGCTTCATTATTGGTAACTGAAAAGGTCAATCGAGCGGTAAACGGGATGTGCGACCCGTGTGGAGTAGTAATGATTGCCCCTATTCCGCTACCGTAAGCATTCACAGCTCCGTCAAAAATCAACTTCCACTTGGAACCCAATTCCGGTCCTTCGTCTGGCAACGGCTCTTCACAATCTTTCATCTTCAGGTACATGATATCCTCGTCAGGAAAATCAAACCTCATCGACTGGTAATCTTCAATAGGCTGCTCCGCCAAGTACTCAGACAGTACACTCCCCTTTATAGCCTTTTGCGAGACGTACTGGATGTCGTATTCAGTCAAGACCATCTGCCAACGGGCAATTCTCCCTGATAGCGCCTGCTTTTCAAATACATATTTGATAGGATCCATCTTCGAGATGAGCATGGTTGTATGATTCAGCATGTATTGCCTCAAATGCTTGGCGGCCCAGGCTAGCGCGCAACAAGTCTTTTCAAGCATTGAATATCGAGATTCACATTCAGTAAATTTCTTACTCAAGTAGTAGATTGCATGCTCTTTTCTTCCTGTCTCGTCGTGCTGGCCGAGAACACAACCCATACTTCCCTCAAGAACTGTCAAATACATAATCAAGGGTCTCCCTGCCACTGGGGGTATCAAAATAGGAGGCTCCTGCAAATACTGCTTTATTTTATCGAATGCCTTTTGACAATTTTCGTTCCACGTTACAGCCTGGTCTTTTTTCAATAGCTTGAATAATGGTTCACACGTAGCCGTTAGGTGAGATATGAACTGAGCGATGTAGTTCAACCTCCCTAAAAACCCGCGCACCTCTTTTTCTGTTTTAGGCGTCGGCATCTCTTGTATTGCTTTTATTTTTGCAGGATCGACCTCTATTCCTTTTTCGCTCACAATAAACCCCAGCAGTTTACCCGATCTCACCCCGAAGGTGCACTTGTTAGGGTTCAGTCTCAGCATGAACTTCCTAAGCCTTTTGAATAACTTCAGCAGATTCACCAAATGCTCTTCCTCCGTCTGGGATTTGGCAATCATATTGTCAACATAAACTTCGATCTCCTTATGCATCATATCATGAAAAAGAGTCGTCATTGCACGCTGATACGTTGCCCCAACATTCTTCAACCCAAAGGGCATCACTTTATAACAAAATGTTCCCCAAGGCGTTATGAAAGTAGTCTTCTCCATGTCCTCTGGCGCCATTTTAATCTGATTATAGCCCGAGAAGCCATCCATGAAGGAGAATACGGAGAATTGAGCCGTGTTGTCAACTAGCACATCGATATGGGGAAGCGGAAAATCATCTTTCGGGCTCGCTTTATTTAAGTCACGGTAATCTACGCACATTCTCACTTTATCGTCTTTCTTTGGCACTGGTACAATATTAGCGACCCATGAGGGATATTTTGTCACAGCTAGGAAACCAGCATCCCACTGTTTTTGAACCTCCTCCTTAATTTTCACTGCCATATCTGGTCTAGTTCTGCGAAGCTTTTGCTTGACCGGCGGGCATTCTTCTTTTAATGGCAGACGGTGCACAACCATATCGGTATCGAGCCCAGGCATGTCTTCATACGACCAAGCAAACACATCACTATACTCTCTGAGCAATTCAACCAGTCTCCGCTTGACGTCACTCTGCAGCGCGACTCCTATACGGATGCTCTTTTCGACCCCTTCCGACCCCAGGTTAATAATTTCAATGACCTCCTCATGAGGCAGAATGACACGCTCTTCTTGCTTCACCAACCAAGACAATTCTTCAGGAACGTCACCATCTTCAACAGTCTCTTCTTCGGCCTGAAATACCGGATGCTCAAAGTCGGGACGAGTCATAGGTGGTTCAAGGATGTCATCTGAAAATGTTATCCTGCAAAAGGAATGGTTAAATGCTTCAAAATGCGTATAAAGCGAATAACCACGTTGCCATTTTATTGTAAAATACAAAACAAGAAAAACAGAGATCGCACTATTTGTACATGAAAAACGCCTTTTATTTAATGATAAACACGCAATGTTCATAACAGCACAACCCTAAGCAAATCATGATACCTCGGGCAAGACACCAGATTGTTCAACAATTAAAAAAAACAAAGCATTACTGTTTAAGAGTCACAGGAACAATCTCCTGAATAGACCAATTGCACAAGCCCTGTCCTGGCACGCTCGGCTGAATCCAGGCGTCCATATCGCAGTCGCTGTCTCCTTCGTCAGACTCTGAAGCAGCATTGATGGTCTCATGACATACTCCACTAGCAGTGATGGTTATTGGCCCTCTGAAACGGGGTGCCCTAACGGCAGGTGTTGATGACGACGGTTGATATCCGAGCCCAAACCGGTCCATCTTCACAGGGATATCCAGCACTTTGCCCCAGCCCTTCGTCTCACTGGTCTCTACCAGAGCTTGAGCTTCCTTATACGATGAGACGGCTACCTCTGACACTTTACTCGGCCCAGGACCTTTGTCTTTGATGCGCAACCCTTCAAATGCCTGGCAGGGTGTTTCGTGGATCTCTCCATCGACCTCCACATACTTAAATGACGACAGATGGCTGACCAGGATGTCTTCTTCTCCACATACAATGACCACACTGTCTCCTACCATATATTTCAACTGTTGATGCAAGGTGGACGTAACTGCCCCAGCACCATGAATCCAGGGTCTTCCGAGAAGGCAGCTATATGCAGGCTGGATATCCATGATATAAAACTCAGTTGCGAAAACCTCCGGCCCCACCTGTAGAGGCAATGTTATAGATCCAAAAACTGTTCTTCGCGTCCCATCAAATGCCCTGACTACCAAGTCACTGGGCGTGCACAGGATTCCTCTGACATCGAGTTTCATCATCGCTTTCTTGGGCAGCACATTTAAGGATGATCCGGTGTCTACCAGTACATGAGACATGACTGATCCTCTACACTCCACAGAGATGTGCAGCGCCATATTATGCTCCCTCCCCTTCGGGGTCAAATCAAAGTCGGTAAAGCCCAAGCTATGGCCTGCATTCACATGCGCTAGCACCCCCTCCTGCTAATTCACGGAAACATCTTGGGGTACGAAGGAAGTATCCAGAACCTTCAGCAATGCATTTCTGTGAGCTTCAGAACATAATAGCAATGGCAGTATAGATATCTTTGACGGCGTCTGCTGCAGATGCTCAACAATCTTATAATCACTTTTGCGGATCAAACGCATGAATTCTTCCACATCTTTCGATGCCGTTTCTTTTCCATCCCCCTGCACTGGGACATTCTCAATCATCTTTCCCTTTCCCTTCGCCAGTCTCTCAGCCTCTACTTCAGGCGATATGAAGATCCTCCCACTTCGTGTCATACCTCCAGTACCGACAACGTTGTCTACAGTCTCAGCTGGCTGCTTATTAACATCAATCTTTACCCCATCACAATACACTTCCAACCCATATGACTAGGGGACTGCTTTAGTGCTCTCGTACGGGATTGGTCCGGCCTTAGTGATGGTGATCGGTGGTCGTTGGGCCGGTGCTGTTATAGTGATTGTCTTTCGAGGAATCGTTACAGTGGCCACATCACTTTGCTTGTCTGGTAATGCCCCTGCAGGTTCTTCAATTGCTGCTCGGTCAAATTGCAGTGTGCCGCCATCTATTAAAGCTTGAATACCCTTCTTTAAGTCATCACAACCCCCAGCTAGGGTCCAGCACTCTAAGCAATACTCGTCACATCCAGGATAGACACCCCCTTGCAATAATCGGCTCTTTATCTCGCTCAACGGCGTCTTTAAGTCATCGACATTCATAATCAAATTCAAACCCTCCTCAGTCAAAATGGTGTTTGCCCCATGATTGGGCATGGGCTTCTGCACTATGTTCGGACCCGCCGTTCCAAAATTGATAGCCTTACTATCCAATAGATCCTGCACTACATGCTTAAACGCATGGCAACCCTCTACATCGTGGCCCGGAGCCCCAGAGTGGAATTCACAGTGCCTGTTTGCATCATAACCATACGGAGGAGTGCCTGTTATTGGTGCCAGAGTTCTTTTCTCCACCAAGTTCAAACCCAATAACGTCTGTAGCAAATCTACATACGTTGAAGGAGGCTTTTCAAACACTCTCCTTGGTTTACCCCCTGGAATCTGCGTTGGGCAGGCTGTGCCCCCTGTTGCGGTTGTTGTTGTTGTTGTTGTTGCTGAAATGGTTGTTGCTGAAACGGAATAGTAACGCTTGCCACCTGCTGCGGCTGATTATACTGGTTTCGACCTCTGCCCCGGCCTCGGCCTCGGCCCCCAAACACTGCGCTTGCATCGCCCTGACGGCGACCACCAAAAGCCCTTCTATTACTGCCAGATGCAGCAGATTCCTCAGCTTGGAATCTTCCCTGTTTAATGTTACTTTCAATCTTTTCTCCCATCAGAATTAAGTCTGAGAAACTACCCAAAGAGGTGTGAAATAACTTGTCATAAAACATACCGGTGAATGTTCCTATGAACATGTCATTCATTTCCTTGTCCTCTAGAGGAGGATGGACTCTAGCAGCCATGTCGCGTCATATCTGCGCATACTCTTTAAAGCTCTCACCCTTCTTCTGAGATAGCCCCTGCAATTGGACCCGGTAGGGTGCCAAGTCGCTGTTGTATTTATAGTGAGCTACAAATGCTTCTGCCAGCTGCTTCCATGTCTTTATATGCGTTGGTTCCAATCCCATATACCACTCCAGGGAAGGACCAGACAAGCTATCTTGAAAGAAATGCATTAGCATCCTCTCATCAGTTGAATACGCCGACATCTTTCTGTAATATGACCGCACGTGCACTTTCGGACAGGTGTCCCCCTTATACTTGTCAAACGTAGGAGCTTTGAATTTGATTGGCACCCTCAAGCCAGGCACCAGACCCATTGTTGACATGTCTAAGCCGACAGCACTTTGATTCACGACCCCCCTCATCTGTTCTTCTAGCATTCTGATCCTCTGGGAGTCATCCATAGGTCCTTCGAAACCTCCGCCGGAGAAAGCGTCCTCTTGCTGGTCTTCTTGCCAGTTGCCATTACCAGCTCCATATCCGTCGTATCCGTTGTTACGGCCAGCTCTAATCTGATTCATTATCGGGCCTCGCCCCCTGTTGCCGTACCCCGGTGCGACTCCAGCAGGTCCAAAAGTCATCAACCCAGCGCTGTTTCCATTTCCGAATCCTCCATAACCCTGATTAGTCATACCATATCCGTCCTGCCCAAAGCCTTGAGCATTGAAACCATATTTCCCTTCATTATCGAATCCCTGGTCATTGAACCCGAATCCAGCATTACCGAAGCCATTGCCTCCCATATTATCACCCAAGTTGACATCACCAAGCCCAACGTTATGGACAGCAGTCTCGTTCCCAATTCCAACGTTACCGTTCCCAGCAGCAGTACCGTTGTTGACATTAACAGCAGGTGTGTTGACTACAAGCGGAGCCACTGGTGTGGGAGTACCATCCCCATGAACAGTGTCGACTCGCACAGACTGATGATCCTCATTCCCATGCCCAGCATTCCTCGCCAACAGAGGCTGCACCAGAGCTTGCAAATTCTCCTGCCCTTTTGCAATAGTCTCCATTGTCTGCATGAAGAGCGCCAGCTTCTCACGCATATCTTGCATCTCATTCTGCATTTGATCCATGATTCTTTGACAGTTGGTGCGAGTGGAGTATCGGTGTGGGCGCTGATCTTCAATCCTGAAAGGTCCTGGTACAGAGCAGGAAATAAGATACCATCCAATAATCACCTGTAATGCAATATGAATATGAATGCAATGCAATGTGTCTGTGCCTTAGGGAATAGCATTCCCCGATTCTAGTGTGAAGGTGCCAGTGCGGTGACAGTGCTAGCAATACGGTGACCGGAACCGAATCAAAGAAAGCCTCATATATTGCAGAGAAATCCATTAAGCTAAGAATACAATATCACTGAGCACAATGAGAAGGCATGACCTCAACCAACAATCCTGGTGATGGTCAGCACTATGCAAATAAAGCATACAAGTTAATACATGCAACAGTCAAGGACATTCATAAGCCCGGTACTCTTCTAGTAACTTCTTGGTCTCTGGATGGCTTGGTCGGGTAAGCAGACCCTCGACAAGCTGGTTTCTTCTCTTGAGAACACGTCGCACGTCACCAGCGGTTTCCTCCCATGCCCCTTCTCCAAAGCGATCCTCTAGCTTCCGCTTCTGAGATACAGCTTCGTTCCTGCCTTCGATGGCTTTGTTCAATGCATTCTAGAGACTATACCTGGTCATCACCTCTTCTTCATACTTCTTAATGCTAGCCTTCAACTGCTCTTCGAGGTCAGAAATTTGCTGCTTCAATTTATCTTCCCTCTTTTTATTGTTGGTTAGCGTAGCATTCCAAGTCTTGTTGCAAGAAGAGATTTCTCGGTGTGCGGCATCGAGTGCTTTCTTTTTGGACTCCAGCATGTCATGGGAGCTTCTGAACTCTTGACCCAGACGTTCGCGCTTCTTTTTCTCCTCAGTCAACTCAGCCCTTAGTCTGTTTACTAGTTCGATCTGCTGTTGGAAAGCATGCACAGCCTTATTCTTCTCGCTGCGCATCTGGGCTAGCTCTTGTTCTAACCCTTCATTGATCTTCATCAAGGCTTCTTTTTCTTTCACAACTTGCTCGTAGGCCTCCCTAGTAACAGTAGTTGGTTCTTCTACCGGAGCATGAACAGGGACTGGTGCATCTGGAAATGGCATCAGCAACTGTCTTTCTCTCTCTTGGATCCAAACCTTGTAGGGTGCATAAGCCTGACAATCATTCTTCCCTAACAGTGGCTTCCCTCTTCTGTTGATACGCGTCCATGCGTGTTGCAGCTTGGCTAGTAACTCTCCATTCAAATCACCTGTGAAGTACAGAGATTCCTGTACTTCTTCCTCTTTAGGTGGGTTCTTCAACGCGTATCCGAACTGGCGAATGAACAGAGAAGGGTTGTAATTGATACACCCTTTTCTTCCTATCAACGGAACATTAGGGTACCCAGAACAACTGAAAATAAGCTCCGACCCCAGCAAGTCTTGGTCAAACCACTCTATGTCTTCAGAAGATAGCCTCATCAAGCGCTCTGGCCAGCTAGTTGTAGTTGCACTATCCACAAAAGGTCCCTTCAGGGGAAGATGACTCTTAAACCACATGTTCAACAGCGGCGCACAACAGTAAACGGTCTTTCCTCTTCTATTTTCATTTTTGTAGTGCAATGAATGATAGAGATCTCCGATCAAAGTGGGCACCGGGTTGCCAGCAGCAAACAGATGGAAAGCGTCCAAGTCCACAAAATTGGGTAAGTTAGGAAACAGCACTATTCCGTAAATGCATAGAGCCAAAATAGCGTTAAAGACCACCCAACATCCGCTCTTAGCGTACTCTTGAGCTTTGCCAACCAGAAAGTCAAGGTAGAAACCTGGAACCCCAAGCCAAGAAGTCACTAATAGTTCAGCAGCGTTCATGTGCAAGGCCTTAGCTAAGTCCTCCAACTTGGGCTCAGCGGCAGAATGAATAAAGGGAACCTTGTTTTGTACTGGTAGCTCAGTAAACTCCACATACTCCTCAATGGTAGGCCCCAAAATAAAGTCAGCAAACGTGAAACATCTCAATGCGGGGTCATAGAATTGCATCAAGGTGTACAGCCCATTCATTTCAACAGCAGTTGGCTTGCAGACTAATCTCAGCAATCTTCCATGACTCATCCTGAAACTTCTCCTAACCTCCTCATCAGCAAGAGACATCAGACCAAGTAAGGGAGTAATGTCAGGTGTAGGCAATTTGTACGCCACTGTCTTCCTCAAACCAGCCATGATCAATAAGCAGAAGTCCGGGCACTAGAACCAGGGAATATGCAAATGCACCTGCAGCACAGACACACGTTAATGGGATGCAATGATAATGGGTATGCAAACAATGCAATGCAAGTAACATGCAACAGGGACGAAATGCCACAGCTGAGAAGCCTGAACCATATCAAAAAGTCTCAGATAGACTCTCCAGAATTCCTCAAACCCTGGTCTCAGATAGACCTAAAACAAAGCTCCATATCATAACTCTGACTGGTCTCTGATAGACCTCAACCATAGCTCTGACTGGTCTCTGACAGACCTCAAACCTCTCCATAAATACCCAGGATCTCAGATCAAGAAATAACCGGTATCTGAAGGTCTAGTTACCTGCATAACCCCAAACCCTCTCACAGGTGGATGTCCTAGTAACTGACAAAGGTATGGCATCCTATGCGGTCGTCGGCGTCACAGACTTTCAGGGTTGATGGTACGATTCCCAGAAGGAGTGGCATCATCAAATCCTGAAGAGGCCTCACTTAGCCAACTTCCAAATGATCGGTTCCCGGAGTCGACAATTCAGCTAACCAACAACCCCTTCGACCCAAAGGGTAGAAAAGGAAGCCAACCATAAGAACCTCGTCCGAGTGTAGATTTCATGAGACACTAATGCAAGCAAAGCCGGCACGCGCCCACTACTTTCTACTCTAATTCTAGGTGCACTCAAGCCCAGGTCCGGCTTATCTCTCAATCATAGAACACCCGTCACACCCCAATACGACAATAATAATCAATAATATAATGCTGAAAGTAAATGACAAAAATATAAATCCATACAAAATCCTCGACGGGAAAACAAGCGCTAGGATTGACTCTCTTAAGGGACGTTGGATCCCAAATGCATAAGGAACTATCGCAGTCCTTAGCAGCCAGGGGACGTTGGATCCCCAACAGAGTCGCCAGCTGTCGCTACTGCGAAAATCGGCGCCGGCTGAACAGAAGAGTCGCCACCGTGCGTTATTTATCCCAACGGAGTTAAAGGAAACGCTCGAGGTAAACCTACCGCAAAGACGGGAAAGGAATGGTCATCGCAACCAAATCCTGGATTCGGGAGTCGGTTACGTAAGGGGAAGGTATTAGCACCCCTCACGTCCGTCGTACTCGACGGGATCCACGCTTGTTTTCGGGTATGGATTGTTATTCTATTTACTCTACAGGGTTAATGGTTAAAAAGAAAATAAAATGACTGGCAAAGTATCGCACTTTATGCCTACGTATTCCCGTCTGGAACGAGAAATCAGAGTCAACGTAGTTCGCCTACCTACGGGAAAGTAGGGGAAGGTTGCTCGCTAAGATATCGCATCCTATGCCTACGTACTTTCATACAGCATGAAAGACCAGAGCAAACGTAGTTCGGGCCACGTACGACACAAGTCTGTTTTGATTGTTTTTTATTCCTTCTGAAAAAGGTTTTTTCTGATTACCGGTCCAAGCGGACAAAAATGGCGTTTTGATGAGTTCACATTCTTTTACGGAAGAAGTGTCTTTTATTGTGTTTGAAATATTTATTGTGTTTTTTTGTTTGTTTTGAGAAAAAAAGAGACAGAACTCTAACCTATGGTTGA
Organism: Lathyrus sativus; assembly: GCA_963859935.3. NCBI lineage: Eukaryota > Viridiplantae > Streptophyta > Magnoliopsida > Fabales > Fabaceae > Lathyrus > Lathyrus sativus. The sequence continues at coordinate 237,444,959 of OZ012736.1, read as the reverse complement.
AAAGGGGAATCAAACTAACCTAACGTTGTCATGCATGGGTGAAAGCCTAGTGTCTATCATGCTCCTCTCTTGCACAGAGAGAAACAGAGATCCTAAGGGAATAGACGGAAACAGAAACAATAGCATATATATATAATAAAGCAGTAAAATGCATGGATGCAACAATACAAGCGAGGCAAGGGAGTCCCACTCAACCTCGAACCTAGAAAACAATAGGCAAAAGTGAACAAGATTCACTCTCAACCTAACAGGGTAAACAGCAAACAATACAGTCAGGGAAACCCAAACAATACATCAGAAATAAACAGCAAAAATAAACAGCCACAACAGCTCTGCATCAACATCTGTCTTCAAGTCATCTCCAAACAGCTACAAGCTTCAGGCAAGCCTCAGCCTTTATCTCCAAAGCCTTCAAGCAAGGTCTCTGTCATCAGTCTTCACTCTGCAATGGCTTTTCTTCAAGTCTCAATCTCCAGGATGAATAGCAGTCAACAAGATGGAATGAATGTTAAACAGTCAATTGCCTACCAAGGGTGGCTCATCAACTGCTAACATTATACAGACAATTTTCCCTCAAAAGTTCTATCTTTCAAATACATTCGTTGATCCTTCCAAAGGAAGGAGGTGGATATTTGAAAGAGACTTTGAATCATAGAGAGAGAATGGAGGCAAACAAGACCTTCCATATTTGTGAATCAAGTTTTCTACTCTAGAGCTCTGCCTAGCTCCTAAACCCTATAGCCGTCAACAGCTGCCAGCAAAGGATACTCCTCATCAACTCTGGAAGTTGGTCTTCATTCTCTTGATCTCCAATGGACTTCATCATCCAAGCCCACACAGTCAAACAAATATAAGCAGTATACTAGTAGTAATAGCAGAATAGGGGAAACCTAGCAATCTCTAAGGGATCTATTAGCTACCCATAATCCCTATAGTCCCATACCCCAAAGATTCAATCTACAACTCCTAAGGGAAATGATTTAATTCACCTATGTTATCTCCTAAACCCTAGTTTTGATCACACTAATCACACCTAAACAAATCATCTAAAATTAAGTTCTAAAATCATGAATTAAATTTTATGTACAAGCTAAAGGTCTAAGCTAATCAACCTAAAAAGACTGGGTCAAAAATATTAAAGCATCTAATCAAACTAAAATCACCAAATTCATGCATTAAACTACACGTTATTTAATCCTATTTAAAAGAAAAATATGCCAAAAATACAAAAATAAAATGAAATGCTAAAATTTTCATGTGATAATTTTCTTAACAGAATTATGAACAATATGCAAAAACAACCAATTAAAAATGATCATTTTTCTATTTGTTATGATTTTTTAAAGAAATGAAATGAATTAAGTAAAATTGAAATGAATTAATTTGGCTGAGGGGTGCAGGGAGTATTAATTCTAGTTAAAAGAATCAGATGGGCCCAGAATGGGGGACGCGCCTAGCAATGCGCATCTGGGCCCAGTCACTCAGAAAACATAACAAAAATTAAAAAAAACAAGAAACGGTGCAGTTAGCAAGATTTTTAGTTAAAAATATGATTGGGCCTGCGCTTGGGGGTGGGATTAGCAAGTGGAATCAAAGCCCAGTCTGAGGGAATTAATGAAACGGTGTGTAGCGCCTTTGGGATTTCCCTCCGTTTTAACTTTGAATTCTGGCCTTTAGATCGTACTCTGAGTCAAGGGTCTTATGATCATCCAACGGTTGTCCATCATCGCCTCCAATTATCTTCTAGGGTTTTCAGAAAACCAGTCCCATGCATGCTCTTTCCATCTCCTTGTTCTCTCTCGTCTCTCCATGAAATCACACAATGTAAAAACCAAAAGTGATCTATTCTCTTCCCTCTACACAACCATAATAATATCTTCCTCTAAAACTCCATCAAAGTTCGAACCCGATAGCTAGAACATCTTGCCTCCATCACTTTGCACTGAGATCAAACATTTCAATTCTCACTAATTCTTACCCTAACCTTATCTACACTTCATGCTGATCAAATTAAGCTACATATCCAAGATTATAGTGCAATATTCTAGATGTTCTACACCTTAACAGATTTGATGCACCATTAACAACCTCCATGAAACCTTCTCAAACTTTCTGAATTTCATCATCTAACCTAACCTAACAAATCTCTAACATGCTGACTAAATCAAGCAATTCGAATGGATTACCAACCTGGTGTAAATGATGAAAACAGGTATAGAAATTCTTGGATCTGATGCTTGCAATGATTGGAAATTGATCAATAAGCTTGCTTCTGAGTTCTGTATGTAAAAGATCTTGCTCCAATGCCTTGAATCTTGCAATCACAAAGTTCTTGCTCTTTGGATGATAAAATTGAACAGCACGAGTTCTTCTTCAATTCAACCAAATTCTGATGGAATTGTGATCTATGAAAGATGTTGATGATGGTCAAATCAAGAAATTTGGAAATTGAGGGAGATTTGATGAAGTTTGAGATGCTTTTGCAAAATGGAAGAATGATGTGAAACTTGGTATCATGCACAAAATGAATCACCAACCATGGCATGAAGCCACTCAATGCAATATATAGATAAGAATAGAAACCTCTAGAACTTTGTAGAACCTTCTCATGCACACTTTCCCTTGGATTTGGATTATGTAACTTCCTTTGTAAGCAACCAAGCATAACTTTAAACTCTTGAACCAAACTAAAAAATCCACTTTTGCCAATGTTCTTAAAACATTTTTTCCAATCAAAATGACCTATAATTTCATCCCATTTGGCCAAATTATGAAAAATCTCAAATTTAGGTCATTTTTTATTCATTAAATTCACCAAATTTGAAACCTTGAGCTATGAGCCTTTCCAATCTTCCATAATCACTTTTCTAGACTCAAAATGTCATTTGGAGCAAGTTTTATGTTGTGAAGTTTTCCATTTGAAGCTTCCTTGTATGAGTTTTGGGCATAGGCTTGAAATGACCTGTAATTCTCAGATCACCAAAATACCCTTTGCTTGCCAAGACCATAAGTAGAGTTCCACAAATTATATGAAGGCATACCATACCATTCTAGAAAGCTAAGACAATAAGGAACAACTCTTATGTTGACCAGAAATTCATTTGAAATCTCCTTGAGGAGAAAATGTTGCTTGGAAGACAAGTAACTTTCACAGACAAAATTTCAGATACCTCAGATGACCTGTAACTTGCAAGGACCATAACTTGAGTTCTATAAATCTCCTTGATGTTTCCACCACTCAAATTAAAGGTCTTGAGATCCTCTACAAGTTTCATGTTGACCAAGGATCCATTTGAAGCTTGCATTTTGACTTATTTTGCTTGGAAATTTGACCTAAACTAGGGGATTTTACACAGAAACCCTAATTTAGAAACTCCTCTTCTCCCTGATTTCTCTTGATTTCTTCTTAGCACAACACCATATCCTTCTCTACATGCCAAATTATGAACCCCACATCTCTCCAATAGACCTTAATGCCTTTCAATCAAACATTTGACCTAGGGTTGACCTAGAGTTGACCCAGATGAAACCCTAGTTGGCTGTCTTCAACTGCAACTCTGGTGATCATATCAATGACTTGTCTCCCTCTCCAAATGACTTTCTAAGTCTTCCATGATGTCTACATACTCTCCATGCTCAATTCACAGCTCACAACTTCTTTGATGATCTTCAGATACCCTCAGATAGGAGATAGATGCCCTGCTTGATCCATTGACTTCTTAAACTTCAATTTCTTTCTGATGACTTGGATAAGATTGAATTTGAATAATAACCTCTTGATAGGCTCATAGAGATGAGAATAGTACTTGGTCCCTTGTTGGATGACTTACTATGCTATACTATGCAGATGATTAGACTATGTACATGACTCTATATGCAAATGCTAATGCAATTGAAACATAAACCAAGTGAAGAAGGTTGAGCAAATTTTAGGGTGCAACAGCTGCCCCTATTCAAGCGACTTGGACCCGATTGGGTGAAGAGCGAACGGCCTTCAAACATTCGAGGTACGAGACGGTTGAATACTAAGAACCCGGAAATTTGCCAACTGCAGAAATAAACTGCACCACTGCTTGGGGAGCGACCTCCATCAACTGAATCTAGCTGTTACAGCAACAAACTGATCCATTAGCGACCGTGCTGGGAATTATTTTCGTCAGCCTGAAGAAGATTCTATCATCGAAGAAATCTCAACTAAACTAGTCCACGTTAGGACCCCAACTGCTGTTAACTCGGAAAAACTTCGGCGACTTCACTAGGGATGACTCGTCTGCCTTTCATCATCACGAGGGGATTCTATCAACATTGTCCACGTCAGGACTAACTTTTTCCACATAAGGAATACATCTTTCCACGTTAGGAATAAACTTCTTCTGGACCTGTCCACGTCAGGACTAAACTTCTTTCCACGTAAGGAATCGATCTTTCCACGTAAGGAATCATATCTTTCCACGTAAGGAATCAACTTCTTTCCACGTAAGGAATCAATCTTTCCACGTAAGGAATCAATCTTCTTTCCACGTAAGGAAACCACCTTGATCTGTCCACGTAAGGACTCCAATCTTTCCACGTAAGGAATCTCCATCTTTCCACGTAAGGAATCAATCTTCTTTCCACGTAAGGAAACCACCTTGATCTGTCCACGTAAGGACTCCAATCTTTCCATGTAAGGAATCTCCATCTTATGAATAACATCCTTCCACGTAAGGAATCACAATCTTTCTTTCCACGTAAGGAATCACTTTTCGTCTTGATTTGTCCACGTCAGGACTCACCTCTTGACTTGCTGAGGAAATAAAATTCGTCCACGTCAGGACTCATGCATCTTCGACCCGCTGGGGAAATAAAACTTGTCCACGTCAGGACTCACGCTTCACTAACACGAAGAGAGATAACCTTGTCCACGTCAGGACTTACGCCTCTTATCATTACAAAAACTATAAACTTGTCCACGTCAGGACGCACATTTCACCATTACGAATAAAGATATCTGCTGGAAATAAATGGTCCACGTCAGGACACCAACACGAAGAGTAATCAACTTTGTCCGCGTCAGGACTTCACATTCAACCAGTACCGAGAAACCGAATCTGTCCATGTTAGGACTAGCACATCTCATCAATCCGGGGAAATAAATTTGTCCACGTTAGGACCCTTACTTCCCTAGCACGAAGAAAGCCCGTCAATATAGGAATAGATCGTCCACGTCAGGACTCATTCCTCCATTGGTCCCAAACCACAAACTTCCTAGCACTGACGTGACAGCGACTTTGAGGCGGACTCTAATGGGGATATCTGGAAACCAAACTACCGGATGCCTGTTCTGATAACCGGCGGCAGCCCCTGAAATTCTGATCAGTTTCGTTGAGTATCCAGACTCCAAATATTACGTTGAGCGTTCAGGCTCCGGTCAGTTTCGTTGGGTATCCAGACTCCGGTGATTACGTTGATCGTTCAGGCTCCGGTCATTTTCGTTGACTATCCAGACTCGGGTTATTACGTTAAGCGTTCAGGCTCCGGTCAGTTTCGTTGAGTATCCAGATTCTGATTATTACGTTGAGCGTTCAGGCTCTGGTCAGTTTCGTTGGGTATCCAGACTCGGATTATTACGTTGAGCGTTCAGGCTCCGGTCATTTTCGTTGAGTATCCTGACTCCGGTTATTACGTTGAGGGTTCAGACTCCGGTCATTTTCGTTGAGTATCCAGACTCCTGTCTTTACGTTGAACGTTCAGGCTCCGATCATTTTCGTTGAGTATCCATACTCCGGTCAATACGTTGAGCGTTCAGGCTCCGGTCATTTTCGTTGAGTATCCAGACTCTGGTCATTACATTGAGCGTTTAGGATCCAGTCATTTTTGTTGAGTATCATAACTCCATTTATTACGTTGAGCTTTCAGGATCCGATCAGTTTCGTTGAGTATCCAGACTCCAAATATTATGTTGAGCGTTCAGGCTCCGGTCAGTTTCGTTGGGTATCCAGACTCCTGTGATTACGTTGATCGTTCAGGCTCCGATCATTTTTGTTGAGTATCCATACTCGGGTTATTACGTTAAGCGTTCAGGCTCCGGTCAGTTTCATTGAGTATCCAGATTTCGATTATTACGTTAAGCGTTCAGGCTCCGGTCAGTTTTGTTGGGTATCCAGACTCCGATTATTACGTTGAGCATTCAAGCTCCGGTCATTTTCGTTGAGTATCCAGACTCCGATTATTACGTTGTGCGTTCAAGCTCCGGTCATTTTCGTTGAGTATCCAGACTCCGGTTATTACGTTGAGGGTTCAGACTCCGGTCATTTTCGTTGAGTATCCAGACTCGGGTTATTACGTTAAGTGTTTAGGCTCCGGTCAGTTTCGTTGAGTATCCAGATTCCGATTATTATGTTGAGCGTTCAGGCTCCGGTCAGTTTCGTTGAGTATCCAGACTCTGACTATTACGTTGAGCGTTCAGGCCCTGGTCATTTTCGTTGAGTATTCAGACTCCGGTTATTACGTTGAGGGTTCAGACTTCGGTCATTTTCGTTGAGTATCTAGACTCCTGTCATTACGTTGAACGTTCAGGCTCCGATCATTTTCTTTGAGTATCCATACTCCGGTCAATACGTTGAGCGTTCAGGCTCCGGTCATTTTCGTTGAGTTCCCAGACTCCGGTCATTACATTGAGCGTTCAGGATCCAGTCATTTTTGTTGAGTATCATAACTCCATTTATTACGTTGAGTGTTCAGGATCCGATCAGTTTCGTTGAGTATCCAGACTCCAAATATTACATTGAGCGTTCAGGCTCCGGTCAGTTTCGTTGAGTATCCAGATTTCGATTATTATGTTGAGCGTTCAGGCTCCGGTCAGTTTCGTTGGGTATCCAGAATCCGATTATTACGTTGAGCGTTTAGGCTGCGGTCATTTTCGTTGAGTATCCAGACTCCGGTTATTACATTGAGGGTTCAGACTCCGGTCATTTTCGTTGAGTATCTAGATTCCGATTATTACGTTGAGCGTTCAGGCTCCGGTTATTTTCGTTGAGTATCCTGACTCCGGTTATTACGTTGAGGGTTCAGGCTCCGGTCAGTTTCGTTGAGTATCCAGACTCCAAATATTACGTTAATCGTTCAGGCTCCAGTCAGTTTCATTGGGTATCTAGACTCCGGTGATTACGTTGATCGTTCAGGCTCCGGTCAGTTTTGTTGGGTATCCAGACTCCGATTATTACGTTGAGCGTTCAGGCTCCGGTCATTTTCGTTGAGTATCTAGACTCCGTTGAGGGTTCAGACTCCGGTCATTTTCGTTGAGTATCTAGACTCCTGTCATTACGTTGAACGTTCAGGCTATGATCATTTTCGTTGAGTATCCATACTCCGGTCAATACGTTGAGCGTTCAGGCTCCGGTCATTTTCGTTGAGTATCCAGACTCCGGTCATTACATTGAGCGTTCAGGATCCAGTCATTTTTGTTGAGTATCATAACTCCATTTATTACGTTGAGCGTTCAGGATCCGATCAATTTCGTTGAGTATCCAGACTCCAAATATTACATTGAGCGTTCAGGCTCCAGTCAGTTTCGTTGGGTATCCAGACTAAGGTGATTACGTTGATCGTTCAGGCTCCGGTCATTTTCGTTAACTATCTAGACTCGGGTTATTACGTTAAGCGTTCAGGCTCCGGTCAGTTTCGTTGAGTATCCAGATTCCGATTATTACGTTGAGCGTTCAGGCTCCGGTCAGTTTCGTTGGGAATCCAGACTCCGATTATTACGTTGAGTGTTCAGGCTCCGGTCATTTTCGTTGAGTATCCAGACTCCGGTTATTACGTTGAGGGTTCAGACTCCTGTCATTTTCGTTGAGTATCTAGACTCCTGTCATTACGTTGAACGTTCAGGCTCCGATCATTTTCGTTGAGTATCCATACTCCGGTCAATACGTTGAGCGTTCAGGCTCCGGTCATTTTCGTTGAGTATCCAGACTCCGGTCATTAGATTGAGCGTTCAGGATCCAGTCATTTTTGTTGAGTATCATAACTCCATTTATTACGTTGAACGTTCAGGATCCGGTCAGTTTCGTTGAGTATCCAGACTCCAAATATTACGTTGAGCATTCAGGCTCCGGTCAGTTTCGTTGGGTATCCAGACTCCAGTGATTATGTTGATCGTTCAGGCTCCGGTCATTTTCGTTGACTATCCAGACTCGGGTTATTACGTTAAGCATTCATGCTCCGGTCAGTTTCGTTGAGTATCCAGATTCCGATTATTACGTTGAGCGTTCAGGCTCCGGTCAGTTTCGTTGGGTATCCAGACCCCGGTTATTACGTTGAACGTTCACGCTCCGATCATTTTCGTTGAGTATCCATACTCCGGTCAATACGTTGAACGTTCACGCTCCGATCATTTTCGTTGAGTATCCATACTCCGGTCAATACGTTGAGCGTTCAGGCTCCGGTCATTTTCGTTGAGTATCTATACTCCGGTCAATACGTTGAGCGTTCAGGCTCCGGTCATTTTCGTTGAGTATCCATACTCCGGTCAATACGTTGAGCGTTCAGGCTCCGGTCATTTTCGTTGAGTATCCAGACTCCGGTCATTAGATTGAGCGTTCAGGATCCAGTCATTTTTGTTGAGTATCATAACTCCATTTATTACGTTGAACGTTCAGGATCCGGTCAGTTTCGTTGAGTATCCAGACTCCAAATATTACGTTGAGCATTCAGGCTCCGGTCAGTTTCATTGGGTATCCAGACTCCGGTGATTATGTTGATCGTTCAGGCTCCGGTCATTTTCGTTGACTATCCATACTCGGGTTATTACGTTAAGCATTCATGCTCCGGTCAGTTTCGTTGAGTATCCAGATTTCGATTATTACGTTGAGCGTTCAGGCTCCGGTCAGTTTCGTTGGGTATCCAGACCCCGGTTATTACGTTGAACGTTCACGCTCCGATCATTTTCGTTGAGTATCCATACTCCGGTCAATACGTTGAACGTTCATGCTCCGATCATTTTCGTTGAGTATCCATACTCCGGTCAATACGTTGAGCGTTCAGGCTCCGGTCATTTTTGTTGAGCGTTCAGGATCCAGTCATTTTTGTTAAGTATCATAACTCCATTTATTACGTTGAGCGTTTAGGATCCGATCAGTTTCGGTGAGTATCCAGACTCCAAATATTACGTTAAGCGTTCAGGCTCCAGTCAGTTTCATTGGGTATCCAGACTCTGGTGATTAAGTTGATCGTTCAGGCTCCGGTCAGTTTCGTTGGGTATCCAGACTCCGATTATTACGTTGAGCATTCAGGCTCTGGTCATTTTCGTTGAGTATCCAGACTCCGGTTATTACGTTGAGGGTTCAGACTCCGGTCATTTTCGTTGAGTATCCAGACTCGGGTTATTACGTTAAGTGTTTAGGCTCCGGTCAGTTTCGTTGAGTATCCAGATTCCGATTATTATGTTGAGCGTTCAGGCTCCGGTCAGTTTCGTTGAGTATCCAGACTCTGACTGTTACGTTGAGCGTTCAGGCCCTGGTCATTTTCGTTGAGTATCCAGACTCCGGTTATTACGTTGAGGGTTCAGACTTCGGTCATTTTCGTTGAGTATCTAGACTCCTGTCATTACGTTGAACGTTCAGGCTCCGATCATTTTCTTTGAGTATCCATACTCCGGTCAATACGTTGAGCGTTCAGGCTCCGGTCATTTTCGTTGAGTTCCCAGACTCCGGTCATTACATTGAGCGTTCAGGATCCAGTCATTTTTGTTGAGTATCATAACTCCATTTATTACGTTGAGCGTTCAGGATCCGATCAGTTTCGTTGAGTATCCAGACTCCAAATATTACATTGAGCGTTCAGGCTCCGGTCAGTTTCGTTGAGTATCCAGATTTCGATTATTATGTTGAGCGTTCAGGCTCCGGTCAGTTTCGTTGGGTATCCAGAATCCGATTATTACGTTGAGCGTTTAGGCTGCGGTCATTTTCGTTGAGTATCCAGACTCCGGTTATTACATTGAGGGTTCAGACTCCGGTCATTTTCGTTGAGTATCTAGATTCCGATTATTACGTTGAGCGTTCAGGCTCCGGTTATTTTCGTTGAGTATCCTGACTCCGGTTATTACGTTGAGGGTTCAGGCTCCGGTCAGTTTCGTTGAGTATCCAGACTCCAAATATTACGTTAATCGTTCAGGCTCCGGTCAGTTTTGTTGGGTATCCAGACTCCGATTATTACGTTGATCGTTCAGGCTCCGGTCAGTTTTGTTGGGTATCCAGACTCCGATTATTACGTTGAGCGTTCAGGCTCCGGTCATTTTCGTTGAGTATCTAGACTCCGTTGAGGGTTCAGACTCCGGTCATTTTCGTTGAGTATCTAGACTCCTGTCATTACGTTGAACGTTCAGGCTATGATCATTTTCGTTGAGTATCCATACTCCGGTCAATACGTTGAGCGTTCAGGCTCCGGTCATTTTCGTTGAGTATCCAGACTCCGGTCATTACATTGAGCATTTAGGATCCAGTCATTTTTGTTGAGTATCATAACTCCATTTATTACGTTGAGCGTTCAGGATCCGATCAGTTTCGTTGAGTATCCAGACTCCAAATATTACGTTGATCGTTCAGGCTCTGGTTATTTTCGTTGACTATCCAGACTCGGGTTATTACGTTAAGCGTTCAGGCTCCGGTCAGTTTCGTTGAGTATCCAGATTCCGATTATTACGTTGAGTGTTCAGGCTCCGGTCAGTTTCGTTGGGTATCCAGACTCCGATTATTACGTTGAGCGTTCAGGCTCCGATCATTTTCGTTGAGTATCCAGACTCCGGTTATTACGTTGAGGGTTCAGACTCCGGTCATTTTCGTTGAGTATCTAGACTCCTGTCATTACGTTGAACGTTCAGGCTCCGATCATTTTCGTTGAGTATCCATACTCCGGTAAATACGTTGAGCGTTCAGGCTCCGGTCATTTTCGTTAAGTTCCCAGACTCCGGTCATTACATTGAGTGTTCAGGATCCAGTCATTTTTGTTGAGTATCATAACTCCATTTATTACGTTGAGCGTTCAGGATCCGATCAGTTTCGTTGAGTATCCAGACTCCAAATATTACATTGAGAGTTCAGGCTCCAGTCAGTTTCGTTAGGTATCCAGACTCCGGTGATTACGTTGATCGTTCAGGCTCTGGTCATTTTCATTGACTATCCAGACTCGGGTTATTATGTTAAGCGTTCAGGCTCCGGTCAGTTTCGTTTAGTATCCAGATTCCGATTATTACGTTGAGCGTTCAGGCTCCGGTCAGTTTCGTTGGGTATCCAGACTCCGATTATTACGTTGAGCGTTCAGGCTCCGGTCATTTTCGTTGAGTATCCAGACTCCGGTTATTACGTTGAGGGTTCAGACTCCGGTCATTTTCGTTGAGTATCTAGACTCCTGTCATTACGTTGAACGTTCAGGCTCCGATCATTTTCGTTGAGTATCCATACTCCGGTAAATACGTTGAGCGTTCAGGCTCCGGTCATTTTCGTTAAGTTCCCAGACTCCGGTCATTACATTGAGTGTTCAGGATCCAGTCATTTTTGTTGAGTATCATAACTCCATTTATTACGTTGAGCGTTCAGGATCCGATCAGTTTCGTTGAGTATCCAGACTCCAAATATTACATTGAGCGTTCAGGCTCCGGTCAATTTCGTTGGGTATCCAGATTCCGATTATTACGTTGAGCGTTCAGACTCCGATCAGTTTCGTTGGGTATCCAGACTCCGATTATTACGTTGAGCGTTCAGCCTCCGGTCATTTTCGTTGAGTATCCAGACTCCGGTTATTACGTTGAGGGTTCAGACTCCGGTCATTTTCGTTGAGTATCTAGACTCCTGTCATTACGTTGAACGTTCAGGCTCTGATCATTTTCGTTGAGTATCCATACTTCGGTCAATACGTTGAGCGTTCAGGCTCCGGTCATTTTTGTTGAGTATCCAGACTCCGATCATTACATTGAGCGTTTAGGATCCAGTCATTTTTGTTGAGTATCATAACTCCATTTATTCTGTTGAGCGTTCATGATCCGATCACTTTCGTTGAGTATCCAGACTCCAAATATTACGTTGAGCGTTCAGGCTCCGGTCAGTTTCGTTGGGTATCCAAACTCCGGTGATTACGTTGATCGTTCAGGCTCCGGTCAGTTTCGTTGAGTATCCAGATTCCGATTATTACGTTGAGCGTTCAGACTCCGGTCAGTTTCGTTGGGTATCCAGACTCCGATTATTACGTTGAGCGTTCAGGCTCCGGTCATTTTCGTTGAGTATCCAAACTCCGGTTATTACGTTGAGGGTTCAGACTCCGGTCATTTTCATTGAGTATCTAGACTCCTGTCATTACGTTGAACGTTCAGGCTCCGATCATTTTCGTTGAGTATCCATACTCCGGTCAATACGTTGAGCGTTTAGGCTCCGGTGATATTCGTTGAGTATCCAGACTCCGGTCATTACATTGAGCGTTTAGGATCCAGTCATTTTTGTTGAGTATCATAACTCCATTTATTACGTTGAGCGTTCAGGATCCGATCAGTTTCGTTGAGTATCCAGACTCCAAATATTACATTGAACGTTCAGGCTCCAATCAGTTTCGTTGGGTATCCAGACTTCGGTGAATACGTTGATCGTTCAGGCTCCGGTCATTTTCGTTGACTATCCATACTCCGGTCAATACGTTGAGCGTTCAGGCTCCGGTCATTTTCGTTGAGTATCCAGACTCCGGTCATTAGATTGAGCGTTCAGGATCCAGTCATTTTTGTTGAGTATCATAACTCCATTTATTACGTTGAACGTTCAGGATCCGGTCAGTTTCGTTGAGTATCCAGACTCCAAATATTACGTTGAGCATTCAGGCTCCGGTCAGTTTCATTGGGTATCCAGACTCCGGTGATTATGTTGATCGTTCAGGCTCCGGTCATTTTCGTTGACTATCCATACTCGGGTTATTACGTTAAGCATTCATGCTCCGGTCAGTTTCGTTGAGTATCCAGATTTCGATTATTACGTTGAGCGTTCAGGCTCCGGTCAGTTTCGTTGGGTATCCAGACCCCGGTTATTACGTTGAACGTTCACGCTCCGATCATTTTCGTTGAGTATCCATACTCCGGTCAATACGTTGAACGTTCATGCTCCGATCATTTTCGTTGAGTATCCATACTCCGGTCAATACGTTGAGCGTTCAGGCTCCGGTCATTTTTGTTGAGCGTTCAGGATCCAGTCATTTTTGTTAAGTATCATAACTCCATTTATTACGTTGAGCGTTTAGGATCCGATCAGTTTCGGTGAGTATCCAGACTCCAAATATTACGTTAAGCGTTCAGGCTCCAGTCAGTTTCATTGGGTATCCAGACTCTGGTGATTAAGTTGATCGTTCAGGCTCCGGTCAGTTTCGTTGGGTATCCAGACTCCGATTATTACGTTGAGCATTCAGGCTCTGGTCATTTTCGTTGAGTATCCAGACTCCGGTTATTACGTTGAGGGTTCAGACTCCGGTCATTTTCGTTGAGTATCCAGACTCGGGTTATTACGTTAAGTGTTTAGGCTCCGGTCAGTTTCGTTGAGTATCCAGATTCCGATTATTATGTTGAGCGTTCAGGCTCCGGTCAGTTTCGTTGAGTATCCAGACTCTGACTGTTACGTTGAGCGTTCAGGCCCTGGTCATTTTCGTTGAGTATCCAGACTCCGGTTATTACGTTGAGGGTTCAGACTTCGGTCATTTTCGTTGAGTATCTAGACTCCTGTCATTACGTTGAACGTTCAGGCTCCGATCATTTTCTTTGAGTATCCATACTCCGGTCAATACGTTGAGCGTTCAGGCTCCGGTCATTTTCGTTGAGTTCCCAGACTCCGGTCATTACATTGAGCGTTCAGGATCCAGTCATTTTTGTTGAGTATCATAACTCCATTTATTACGTTGAGCGTTCAGGATCCGATCAGTTTCGTTGAGTATCCAGACTCCAAATATTACATTGAGCGTTCAGGCTCCGGTCAGTTTCGTTGAGTATCCAGATTTCGATTATTATGTTGAGCGTTCAGGCTCCGGTCAGTTTCGTTGGGTATCCAGAATCCGATTATTACGTTGAGCGTTTAGGCTGCGGTCATTTTCGTTGAGTATCCAGACTCCGGTTATTACATTGAGGGTTCAGACTCCGGTCATTTTCGTTGAGTATCTAGATTCCGATTATTACGTTGAGCGTTCAGGCTCCGGTTATTTTCGTTGAGTATCCTGACTCCGGTTATTACGTTGAGGGTTCAGGCTCCGGTCAGTTTCGTTGAGTATCCAGACTCCAAATATTACGTTAATCGTTCAGGCTCCGGTCAGTTTTGTTGGGTATCCAGACTCCGATTATTACGTTGATCGTTCAGGCTCCGGTCAGTTTTGTTGGGTATCCAGACTCCGATTATTACGTTGAGCGTTCAGGCTCCGGTCATTTTCGTTGAGTATCTAGACTCCGTTGAGGGTTCAGACTCCGGTCATTTTCGTTGAGTATCTAGACTCCTGTCATTACGTTGAACGTTCAGGCTATGATCATTTTCGTTGAGTATCCATACTCCGGTCAATACGTTGAGCGTTCAGGCTCCGGTCATTTTCGTTGAGTATCCAGACTCCGGTCATTACATTGAGCATTTAGGATCCAGTCATTTTTGTTGAGTATCATAACTCCATTTATTACGTTGAGCGTTCAGGATCCGATCAGTTTCGTTGAGTATCCAGACTCCAAATATTACGTTGATCGTTCAGGCTCTGGTTATTTTCGTTGACTATCCAGACTCGGGTTATTACGTTAAGCGTTCAGGCTCCGGTCAGTTTCGTTGAGTATCCAGATTCCGATTATTACGTTGAGTGTTCAGGCTCCGGTCAGTTTCGTTGGGTATCCAGACTCCGATTATTACGTTGAGCGTTCAGGCTCCGATCATTTTCGTTGAGTATCCAGACTCCGGTTATTACGTTGAGGGTTCAGACTCCGGTCATTTTCGTTGAGTATCTAGACTCCTGTCATTACGTTGAACGTTCAGGCTCCGATCATTTTCGTTGAGTATCCATACTCCGGTAAATACGTTGAGCGTTCAGGCTCCGGTCATTTTCGTTAAGTTCCCAGACTCCGGTCATTACATTGAGTGTTCAGGATCCAGTCATTTTTGTTGAGTATCATAACTCCATTTATTACGTTGAGCGTTCAGGATCCGATCAGTTTCGTTGAGTATCCAGACTCCAAATATTACATTGAGAGTTCAGGCTCCAGTCAGTTTCGTTAGGTATCCAGACTCCGGTGATTACGTTGATCGTTCAGGCTCTGGTCATTTTCATTGACTATCCAGACTCGGGTTATTATGTTAAGCGTTCAGGCTCCGGTCAGTTTCGTTTAGTATCCAGATTCCGATTATTACGTTGAGCGTTCAGGCTCCGGTCAGTTTCGTTGGGTATCCAGACTCCGATTATTACGTTGAGCGTTCAGGCTCCGGTCATTTTCGTTGAGTATCCAGACTCCGGTTATTACGTTGAGGGTTCAGACTCCGGTCATTTTCGTTGAGTATCTAGACTCCTGTCATTACGTTGAACGTTCAGGCTCCGATCATTTTCGTTGAGTATCCATACTCCGGTAAATACGTTGAGCGTTCAGGCTCCGGTCATTTTCGTTAAGTTCCCAGACTCCGGTCATTACATTGAGTGTTCAGGATCCAGTCATTTTTGTTGAGTATCATAACTCCATTTATTACGTTGAGCGTTCAGGATCCGATCAGTTTCGTTGAGTATCCAGACTCCAAATATTACATTGAGCGTTCAGGCTCCGGTCAATTTCGTTGGGTATCCAGATTCCGATTATTACGTTGAGCGTTCAGACTCCGATCAGTTTCGTTGGGTATCCAGACTCCGATTATTACGTTGAGCGTTCAGCCTCCGGTCATTTTCGTTGAGTATCCAGACTCCGGTTATTACGTTGAGGGTTCAGACTCCGGTCATTTTCGTTGAGTATCTAGACTCCTGTCATTACGTTGAACGTTCAGGCTCTGATCATTTTCGTTGAGTATCCATACTTCGGTCAATACGTTGAGCGTTCAGGCTCCGGTCATTTTTGTTGAGTATCCAGACTCCGATCATTACATTGAGCGTTTAGGATCCAGTCATTTTTGTTGAGTATCATAACTCCATTTATTCTGTTGAGCGTTCATGATCCGATCACTTTCGTTGAGTATCCAGACTCCAAATATTACGTTGAGCGTTCAGGCTCCGGTCAGTTTCGTTGGGTATCCAAACTCCGGTGATTACGTTGATCGTTCAGGCTCCGGTCAGTTTCGTTGAGTATCCAGATTCCGATTATTACGTTGAGCGTTCAGACTCCGGTCAGTTTCGTTGGGTATCCAGACTCCGATTATTACGTTGAGCGTTCAGGCTCCGGTCATTTTCGTTGAGTATCCAAACTCCGGTTATTACGTTGAGGGTTCAGACTCCGGTCATTTTCATTGAGTATCTAGACTCCTGTCATTACGTTGAACGTTCAGGCTCCGATCATTTTCGTTGAGTATCCATACTCCGGTCAATACGTTGAGCGTTTAGGCTCCGGTGATATTCGTTGAGTATCCAGACTCCGGTCATTACATTGAGCGTTTAGGATCCAGTCATTTTTGTTGAGTATCATAACTCCATTTATTACGTTGAGCGTTCAGGATCCGATCAGTTTCGTTGAGTATCCAGACTCCAAATATTACATTGAACGTTCAGGCTCCAATCAGTTTCGTTGGGTATCCAGACTTCGGTGAATACGTTGATCGTTCAGGCTCCGGTCATTTTCGTTGACTATCCAGACTCGGGTTATTACGTTAAGCGTTCAGGCTCCGGTCAGTTTTGTTGAGTATCCAGATTCCGATTATTATGTTGAGCGTTCAGGCTCCGGTCAGTTTCGTCGAGTATCTAGACTCCGACTATTACGTTGAGCGTTCAGGCCCTGGTCATTTTCGTTGAGTATCCAGACTCCGGTTATTACGTTGAGGGTTCAGACTTCGGTCATTTTCGTTGAGTATCTAGACTCCTGTCATTACGTTGAACGTTCAGGCTCCGATCATTTTCTTTGAGTATCCATACTCCGGTCAATACGTTGAGCGTTCAGGCTCCGGTCATTTTCGTTGAGTTCCCAGACTCCGGTCATTACATTGAGCGTTCAGGATCCAGTCATTTTTGTTGAGTATCATAACTCCATTTATTACGTTGAGCGTTCAGGCTCCGATCAGTTTCGTTGAGTATCCAGACTCCAAATATTACGTTGAGCGTTCAGGCTCCGGTCAGTTTCGTTGAGTATCCAGATTTCGATTATTACGTTGAGCGTTCAGGCTCCGGTCAGTTTCGTTGGGTATCCAGACTCCGATTATTACGTTGAGCGTTTAGGCTCCGGTCATTTTCGTTGAGTATCCAGACTCCGGTTATTACGTTGAGGGTTCAGACTCAGGTCATTTTCGTTGAGTATCTAGATTCCGATTATTACGTTGAGCTTTCAGGCTCCGGTTATTTTCGTTGAGTATCCTGACTCCGGTTATTACGTTGAGGGTTCAGACTCCGGTCATTTTCATTGAGTATCTAGACTCCTGTCATTACGTTCAACGTTCAGGCTCCGATCATTTTCGTTGAGTATCCATACTCCGGTCAATACGTTGAGCGTTCAGGCTCCGGTCATTTTCGTTGAGTATCCAGACTCCGGTTATTACATTGAGCGTTCAGGATCCCGTCATTTTTGTTGTGTATCATAATTCCATTTATTATGTTGAGCGTTCAGGATCCGATCAGTTTCGTTGAGTATCCAGACTCCAAATATTATGTTGAGCGTTCAGGCTCCAGTCAGTTTCATTGGGTATCCAGACTCCGGTGATTACGTTGATCGTTCAGGCTCCGATCATTTTCGTTGAGTATCCATACTCCGGTCAATACGTTGAGCGTTTAGGCTCCGGTGATATTCGTTGAGTATCCAAACTCCGGTCATTACATTGAGCGTTTAGGATCCAGTCATTTTTGTTGAGTATCATAACTCCATTTATTACGTTGAGCGTTCAGGATCCGATCAGTTTCGTTGAGTATCCAGACTCCAAATATTACATTGAACGTTCAGGCTCCAATCAGTTTCGTTGGGTATCCAGACTTCGGTGAATACGTTGATCGTTCAGGCTCCGGTCATTTTCGTTGACTATCCAGACTCGGGTTATTACGTTAAGCGTTCAGGCTCCGGTCAGTTTTGTTGAGTATCCAGATTCCGATTATTATGTTGAGCGTTCAGGCTCCGGTCAGTTTCGTCGAGTATCCAGACTCCGACTATTACGTTGAGCGTTCAGGCCCTGGTCATTTTCGTTGAGTATCCAGACTTCGATTATTACGTTGAGGGTTCAGACTTCGGTCATTTTCGTTGAGTATCTAGACTCCTGTCATTACGTTGAACGTTCAGGCTCCGATCATTTTCTTTGAGTATCCATACTCTGGTCAATACGTTGAGCGTTCAGGCTCCGGTCATTTTCGTTGAGTTCCCAGACTCCGGTCATTACATTGAGCGTTCAGGATCCAGTCATTTTTGTTGAGTATCATAACTCCATTTATTACGTTGAGCGTTCAGGATCCGATCAGTTTCGTTGAGTATCCAGACTCCAAATATTACGTTGAGCGTTCAGGCTCCGGTCAGTTTCGTTGAGTATCCAGATTTCGATTATTACGTTGAGCGTTCAGGCTCCGGTCAGTTTCGTTGGGTATCCAGACTCCGATTATTACGTTGAGCGTTTAGGCTCCGGTCATTTTCGTTGAGTATCCAGACTCCGGTTATTACGTTGAGGGTTCAGACTCCGGTCATTTTCGTTGAGTACCTAGATTCCGATTATTACGTTGAGCTTTCAGGCTCCGGTTATTTTCGTTGAGTATCCTGACTCCGGTTATTACGTTGAGGGTTCAGACTCCGGTCATTTTCATTGAGTATCTAGACTCCTGTCATTACGTTCAACGTTCAGGCTCCGATCATTTTCGTTGAGTATCCATACTCCAGTCAATACGTTGAGCGTTCAGGCTCCGGTCATTTTCGTTGAGTATCCAGACTCCGGTTATTACATTGAGCGTTCAGGATCCCGTCATTTTTGTTGTGTATCATAATTCCATTTATTATGTTGAGCGTTCAGGATCCGATCAGTTTCGTTGAGTATCCAGACTCCAAATATTATGTTGAGCGTTCAGGCTCCAGTCAGTTTCATTGGGTATCCAGACTCCGGTGATTACGTTGATCGTTCAGGCTCCGGTCAGTTTCGTTGGGTATCCAGACTCCGATTATTACGTTGAGCGTTCAGGCTCCGGTCATTTTTGTTGAGTATCCAGACTCCGGTTATTACGTTGAGGGTTCAGACTTCGGTCATTTTCATTGAGTATCTAGACTCCCGTCATTACGTTGAACGTTCAGGCTCCGGTCATTTTCGTTGAGTATCCAGACTCCGGTCATTACATTGAGCGTTCAGGATCCAGTCATTTTTGTTGAATATCATAACTCCATTTATTACATTGAGCGTTCAGGATCCGGTCAGTTTCGTTGAGTATCCAGACTCCAAATATTACGTTGAGCGTTCAGGCTCCGGTCAGTTTCGTTGGGTGTCCAGACTCAGGTGATTACGTTGATCGTTCAGGCTCCGGTCATTTTCGTTGACTATCCAGACTCGGGTTATTACATTAAGCGTTGAGGCTCCGGTCAGTTTCGTTGAATATCCAGATTCCGATTATTACGATGAGCGTTCAGGCTCCGGTCAGTTTCGTTGGGTATCCAGACTCCAATTATTACGTTGAGCATTCAGGCTCCGGTCATTTTCGTTGAGTATCCAGACTCCGGTTATTACGTTGAGGGTTCATACTCCGGTCATTTTCGTTGAGTATCTAGACTCCTGTCATTACGTTGAACGTTCAGGCTCCGATCATTTTCTTTGAGTATCCGTACTCCGGGCAATACGTTGAGCGTTCAGGCTCCGGTCATTTTCGTTGAGTTCCCAGACTCCGGTCACTACATTGAGCATTCAGGATCCAGTCATTTTTGTTGAGTATCATAACTCCATTTATTATGTTGAGCGTTCAGGATCCGATCAGTTTCGTTGAGTATCCAGACTCCAAATATTACGTTGAGCGTTCAGGCTCCGGTCAGTTTCGTTGAGTATCCAGATTTCGATTATTACGTTGAGCGTTCAGGCTCCGGTCAGTTTCGTTGGGTATCCAGACTCCGATTATTACATTGAGTGTTCAGGCTCCGGTCATTTTCGTTGACTATCCAGACTCCGGTTATTACGTTGAGGGTTCAGACTCCGGTCATTTTCGTTGAGTATCTAGATTCCGATTATTACGTTGAGCGTTCAGGCTCCGGTTATTTTCGTTGAGTATCCTGACTCCGGTTATTACGTTGAGGGTTCAGACTCCGGTCATTTTCATTGAGTATCTAGACTTCTGTCATTACGTTCAACGTTCAGGCTCCGATCATTTTCGTTGAGTATCCATACTCCGATCAATACGTTGAGCGTTCAGGCTCCGGTCATTTTCGTTGAGTATCCAGACTCCGATCATTACATTGAGGGTTCAGGATCCAGTCATTTTTGTTGTGTATCATAATTCCATTTATTACGTTAAGCGTTCAGGATCCGATCAGTTTCGGTGAGTATCCAGACTCCAAATATTACGTTGAGCGTTCAGGCTCCATTCAGTTTCATTGGGTATCCAGACTCCGGTGATTACGTTGAGCGTTCAGGCTCCGGTCATTTTTGTTGAGTATCCAGACTCCGGTTATTATGTTGAGGGTTCAGACTTCGGTCATTTTTATTAAGTATCTAGACTCCTGTCATTACGTTGAACGTTCAGGCTCCGATCATTTTCGTTGAGTATCCATACTCCGGTCAATACGTTGAGCGTTCAGGCTCCGGTCATTTTCGTTGAGTATCCAGACTCCGGTCATTACATTGAGCGTTCAGGATCCAGTCATTTTTGTTGAGTATCATAACTCCATTTATTACGTTGAGCGTTCAGGATCCGGTCAGTTACGTTGAGTATCCAGACTCCAAATATTACTTTGAGCATTCAGGCTCCAGTCAGTTTCGTTGGGTATCCAGACTCTGGTGATTACGTTGATCGTTAAGGCTCCGGTCATTTTCGTTGACTATCAAGACTCGGGTTATTACGTTAAGCGTTCAGGCTCTGGTCAATTTCGTTGAGTATCCAGATTCCGATTATTACGTTGAGCGTTCAGGCTCCGGTCAGTTTCGTTGGGTATCCAGACCCCGGTTATTACGTTGAGTGTTCAGGCTCCAGTCATTTTTGTTGAGTATCCAGACTCCGGTTATTAAGTTGAGCGTCAGGCTCCTATCATTTTCGTTGAGCGTTCAGGCTCCGGTTATTTTCGTTGAGTATCCTGACTCCGGTTATTACGTTGAGGGTTCAGACTTCCGTCATTTTCATTGAGTATCTAGACTCCTGTCATTACGTTCAACGTTCAGGCTCCGATCATTTTCGTTGAGTATCCATACTTCGGTCAATACGTTGAGCGTTCAGGCTCCAGTCATTTTCGTTGAGTATCCAGACTCCAGTCATTACATTGAGGGTTCAGGATCCAGTCATTTTTGTTGTGTATCATAATTCCATTTATTACATTAAGCGTTCAGGATCCGATCAGTTTCGGTGAGTATCCAGACTCTAAATATTACGTTGAGCGTTGAGGCTCCAGTCAGTTTCATTGGGTATCCAGACTCCGGTGATTACGTTGATCGTTCAGGCTCCGGTCATTTTCGTTGACTATCCAGACTCGGGTTATTACGTTAAGCGTTACGGCTCCGGTTAGTTTCGTTGAGTATCCTGATTTCGATTATTACGTTGAGCATTCAGGCTCCGGTCAGTTTCGTTGGGTATCCAGACTCCGATTATTACGTTGAGCGTTCAGGCTCCGGTCATTTTCGTTGAGTATCCAGACTCCGATTATTACGTTAAGGGTTCAAACTCTGGTCATTTTCGTTGAGTATCTTAATTCCGTTTATTATGTTGAGCGTTCAGGCTCCGGTTATTTTCGTTGAGTATCCTGACTCCGGTTATTACGTTGAGGGTTCAGACTCCGGTCATTTTTATTGAGTATCTAGACTCCTGTCATTACGTTGAACGTTCAGGCTCCGATCATTTTCGTTGAGTATCCATACTCCAGCAATACGTTGAGCGTTCAAGCTCCGGTCATTTTCGTTGAGTATCCAGACTCCGTTCATTACATTGAGCGTTCAGGATCCAGTAATTTTTGTTGAGTATCATAACTCCATTTATTACGTTGAGCGTTCAGGATCCAGTCAGTTTCGTTGAGTATCCAGACTCCAAATATTACGTTGAGCGTTTAGGCTCCAGTCAGTTTCGTTGGGTATCCAGACTCCGGTGATTACGTTGATCGTTCAGGCTCCGGTCATTTTCGTTGACTATCCAGACTCAGGTTATTACGTTAAGCGTTCAGGCTCCGGTCAGTTTCGTTGAGTATCCAGATTCCGATTATTACGTTGAGCGTTCAGGCTCCGGTCAGTTTCATTGGGTATCCAGACCCCGGTTATTACGTTGAGCGTTCATGCTCCGGTCATTTTCGTTGAGTATCCAGACTCCGGTTATTAAGTTGAGCGTCAGGCTCCGATCATTTTCGTTGAGTATCCAGATTCCGATTATTACGTTGAGCGTTCAGGCTCCGGTTATTTTCGTTGATTACTCTGACTCCGGTTATTACGTTGAGGGTTCAGACTCCGGTCATTTTCGTTGAGTATCTAGACTCCTGTCATTACGTTGAACGTTCAGGCTCTGATCATTTTCGTTGAGGATCCATACTCTGGTCAATACGTTGAGCGTTCAGGCTCCGGTCATTTTCATTGAGTATCCAGACTCCAGTCATTACATTGAGCGTTCAGGATCCAGTCATTTTTTTTAGTATCATAACTCCATTTATTACGTTGAGGGTTCAGGCTCCGGTTAGTTTCGTTGAGTATCCAGATTTCGATTATTACGTTGAGCGTTCAGGCTCCGGTCAGTTTCGTTGGGTATCCAGACTCCGATTATTACGTTGAGCGTTCAGGCTCCGGTCATTTTCGTTGACTATCCAGACTCCAGTTATTACGTTGAGGGTTCAGACTCCGGTCATTTTCGTTGAGTATCTAGACTCATGTCGTTACGTTGAACGTTCAGGCTCCAATCATTTTCTTTGAGTATCCATACTCCGGTCAATACATTGAGCGTTCAGGCTCCGGTCATTTTCGTTGAGTTCCCAGACTCCGGTCATTACATTGAGCGTTCAGGATCCAGTCATTTTTGTTGAGTATTATAACTCCATTTATTACGTTGAGCGTTCAGGATCCGATCAGTTTCGTTGAGTATCCAGACTCCAAATATTACGTTGAGCGTTCAGGCTCCGGTCAGTTTCGTTGAGTATCCAGATTTCGATTATTACGTTGAGCGTTCAGGCTCCGGTCAGTTTCGTTGGGTATTCAGACTCCGATTATTACGTTGAGCGTTCAGGCTCCGGTCATTTTCGTTGACTATCCAGACTCCGGTTATTACGTTGAGGGTTCAGACTCCGGTCATTTTCGTTGAGTATCTAGATTCCGATTATTACGTTGAGCGTTCAGGCTCCGGTTATTTTCGTTGAGTATCCTGACTCCGGTTATTACGTTGAGGGTTCAGACTCCGGTCATTTTCATTGAGTATCTAGACTCCTGTCATTACGTTCAACGTTCAGGCTCCGATCATTTTCGTTGAGTATCCATACTCCGGTCAATACGTTGAGCGTTCAGGCTCTGGTCATTTTCGTTGAGTATCCAGACTCCGATCATTACATTGAGCGTTCAGGATCCGATCATTTTTGTTGTGTATCATAATTCCATTTATTACGTTGAGCGTTCAGGATCCGATTAGTTTCGTTGAGTATCCAGACTCCAAATATTAAGTTGAGCGTTCAGGCTCCAGTCAGTTTCATTGGGTATCCAGACTCCGGTGATTACGTTGAGCGTTCAGGCTCCGGTCATTTTTGTTGAGTATCCAGACTCCGGTTATTACGTTGAGGGTTCAGACTTCGGTCATTTTCACTGAGTATCTAGACTCCTGTCATTACGTTGAACGTTCAGGCTCCGATCATTTTCGTTGAGTATCCATACTCCGGTCAATACGTTGAGCGTTCAGGCTCCGGTCATTTTCGTTGAGTATCCAGACTCCGGTCATTACATTGAGCGTTCAGGATCCAGTCATTTTTGTTGAGTATCATAACTCCATTTATTACGTTGAGCGTTCAGGATCTGGTCAGTTTCGTTGAGTATCCAGACTCCAAATATTATGCTGAGCATTCAGGCTCCAGTCAGTTTTGTTGGGTATCCAGACTCTGGTGATTACGTTGATCGTTAAGGCTCCGGTCATTTTCGTTGACTATCAAGACTCGGGTTATTACGTTAAGCGTTCAGGCTCTGGTCAGTTTCGTTGAGTATCCAGATTCCGATTATTACGTTGAGCGTTCAGGCTCCAGTCAATTTCGTTGGGTATCCAGACCCCGGTTATTACGTTGAGTGTTCAGGCTCCGGTCATTTTTGTTGAGTATCCAGACTCCGGTTATTAAGTTGAGCGTCAGGCTCCGATCATTTTCGTTGAGTATCCAGATTCCGATTATTACGTTGAGCGTTCAGGCTCCGGTTATTTTTGTTGAGTATCCTGACTCCGGTTATTACGCTGAGGGTTAAGACTCCGGTCATTTTCGTTGAGTATCTAGACTCTTGTCTTTACGTTGAACGTTCAGGCTCCGATCATTTTCGTTGAGGATCCATACTCCGGTCAATACGTTGAGCGTTCAGGCTCCGGTCATTTTCGTTGAGTTCCCAGACTCCGGTCATTACATTGAGCGTTCAGGATCCAGTCATTTTTGTTGATTATCATAACTCCATTTATTACGTTGAGCGTTCAGGATCCGATCAGTTTCGTTGAGTATCCAGACTCCAAATATTACGTTGAGCGTTCAGGCTCCGGTCAGTTTCGTTGAGTATCCAGATTTCGATTATTACGTTGAGCGTTCAGGCTCCGGTCAGTTTCGTTGGGTATCCAGACTCCGATTATTACGTTGAGCGTTCAGGCTCCGGTCATTTTCGTTGACTATCCAGACTCCGGTTATTACGTTGAGGGTTCAGACTCCGGTCATTTTCGTTGAGTATCTAGATTCCGATTATTACGTTGAGCGTTCAGGCTCCGGTTATTTTCGTTGAGTATCCTGACTCCGGTTATTACGTTGAGGGTTCAGACTCCGGTCATTTTCATTGAGTATCTAGACTCCTGTCATTACGTTCAACGTTCAGGCTCCGATCATTTTCGTTGAGTATCCATAGTCCGGTCAATACGTTGAACGTTCAGGCTCTGGTCAGTTTCGTTGGGTATCCAGACCCCGGTTATTACGTTGAGCGTTCATGCTCCGGTCATTTTCGTTGAGTATCCAGACTCCGGTTATTAAGTTGAGCGTCAGGCTCCGATCATTTTCGTTGAGTATCCAGATTCTGATTATTACATTGAGCGTTCAGGCTCCGGTTATTTTCGTTGATTACCCTGACTCCGGTTATTACGTTGAGGGTTTAGACTCCGGTCATTTTCGTTGAGTATCTAGACTCCTGTCATTACATTGAACGTTCAGGCTCCGATCATTTTCGTTGAGGATCCATACTCTGGTCAATACGTTGAGCGTTCAAGCTCCGGTCATTTTCATTGAGTATCCAGACTCCAGCCATTACATTGAGCGTTCAGGATCCAGTCATTTTTGTTGAGTATCATAACTCCATTTATTACGTTGAGTGTTCAGCCTCCGGTCATTTTTGTTGAGTATCCAGACTCCGGTTATTAAGTTGAGCGTCAGGCTCCGATCACTTTCGTTGAGTATCCAGATTCCGATTATTACGTTGAGCGTTCGGGCTCCAGTTATTTTCGTTGAGTATCGTGACTCCAGTTATTACATTGAGGGTTAAGACTCCGGTCATTTTCGTTGAGTATCTAGACTCCTGTCATTACGTTGAACGTTCAGGCTCCGATCATTTTGGTTGAGGATCCATACTCCGGTCAATACGTTGAGCGTTCAGGCTCCGGTCATTTTCGTTGAGTTCCTAGACTCCGGTCATTACATTGAGTGTTCAGGATCCAGTCATTTTTGTTGAGTATAATAACTCCATTTATTACGTTGAGCGTTCAGGATCCGATCAGTTTCGTTGAGTATCCAGACTCCAAATATTATGTTGAGCGTTCAGGCTCCGGTCAGTTTCGTTGAGTATCCAGATTTCGATTATTACGTTGAGCGTTCAGGCTCCGGTCAATTTCGTTGGGTATCCAGACTCCGATTATTACGTTGAGCGTTCAGGCTTCGGTCATTTTCGTTGACTATCCAGACTCCGATTATTACGTTGAGGGTTCAGACTCCGGTCATTTTCGTTGAGTATCTAGATTCCGATTATTATGTTCAGCGTTCAGGCTCCGGTTATTTTCGTTGAGTATCCTGACTCCGGTTATTACGTTGAGGGTTCAGACTCCGGTCATTTTCATTGAGTATCTAGACTCCTGTCATTACGTTCAACGTTCAGGCTCCGATCATTTTCGTTGAGTATCCATTCTCCGGTCAATACGTTGAGCGTTTAGGCTCCGGTCATTTTCGTTGAGTATCCAGACTCCGGTCATTACATTGAGCGTTCAGGATCCAGTCATTTTTGTTGTGTATCATAATTCCATTTATTACGTTGAGCGTTCAGGATCCGATCAGTTTCGTTGAGTATCCAGACTCCAAATATTACGTTGAGCGTTCAGGCTCCAGTCAGTTTCATTGGGTATCCAGACTCCGGTGATTACGTTGAGCGTTCAGGATCCTGTCATTTTTGTTGAGTATCCAGACTCCGGTTATTACGTTGAGGGTTCAGACTTCGGTCATTTTCACTGAGTATCTAGACTCCTGTCATTACGTTGAACGTTCAGGCTCCGATCATTTTCGTTGAGTATCCATACTCCGGTCAATACGTTGAGCGTTCAGGCTCCGGTCATTTTCGTTGAGTATCCAGACTCCGGTCATTACATTGAGCGTTCAGGATCCAGTCATTTTTGTTAAGTATCATAACTCCATTTATTACGTTGAGCGTTCAGGATCCGGTCAGTTTCGTTGAGTATCCAGACTCCAAATATTACGTTGAGCATTCAGGCTCCAGTCAGTTTCGTTGGGTATCCAGACTCTGGTGATTACGTTGATCGTTAAGGCTCCGGTCATTTTCGTTGACTATCAAGACTCGGGTTATTACGTTAAGCATTCATGCTCTGGTCAGTTTCGTTAAGTATCCAGATTCCGATTATTACGTTGAGCGTTTAGGCTCCGGTCAGTTTCGTTGGGTATCCAGACCCCGGTTATTACGTTGAGTGTTCAGCCTCCGGTCATTTTTGTTGAGTATCTAGACTCCGGTTATTAAGTTTAACGTCAGGCTCCGATCATTTTCGTTGAGTATCCAGATTCCAATTATTACGTTGAGCGTTCAGGCTCCGGTTATTTTTGTTGAGTATCCTGACTCCGGTTATTACGTTGAGGGTTAAGACTCCGGTCATTTTCGTTGAGTATCTAGACTATTGTCTTTACGTTGAACGTTCAGGCTCCGATCATTTTCGTTGAGGATCCATACTCCGGTCAATACGTTGAGCGTTCAGGCTCCGATCATTTTCGTTGAGTTCCCAGACTCCGGTCATTACATTGAGCGTTCAGGATCCAGTCATTTTTGTTGAGTATCATAACTCCATTTATTACGTTGAGCGTTCAGGATCCGATCAGTTTTGTTGAGTATCCAGACTCCAAATATTACGTTGAGCGTTCAGGCTCCGGTAAGTTTCGTTGAGTATCCAGATTTCGATTATTACGTTGAGCGTTCAGGCTCCGGTCAGTTTCGTTAGGTATCCAGACTCCGATTATTACGTTGATCGTTCAGGCTCCGGTCATTTTCGTTGACTATCCAGACTCCGGTTATTACGTTGAGGGTTCAGACTCCGGTCATTTTCGTTGAGTATCTAGATTCCGATTATTACGTTGAGCGTTCAGGCTCCGGTTATTTTCGTTGAGTATCCTGACTCCGGTTATTACGTTGAGGGTTCAGACTCCGGTCATTTTCATTGAGTATCTAGACTCCTGTCATTACGTTCAACGTTCAGGCTCCGATCATTTTCGTTGAGTATCCATACTTCGGTCAATTTGTTGAGCGTTCAGGCTCCGGTCAGTTTCGTTGGGTATCCAGACTTCGGTTATTACGTTGAGCGTTCATGCTCCGGTCATTGTCGTTGAGTATCCAGACTCCCGTTATTAAGTTGAGCGTCAGGCTCCGATCATTTTCGTTGAGTATCCAGATTCTGATTATTACGTTGAGCGTTCAGGCTCCGATTATTTTCGTTGATTACCCTGACTCCGGTTATTACGTTGAGGGTTCAGACTCCGGTCATTTTCGTTGAGTATCTAGACTCCTGTCATTACGTTGAACGTTCAGGCTCCGATCATTTTCGTTGAGGATCCATACTCTGGTCAATACGTTGAGCGTTCAGGCTCCGGTCATTTTCATTGAGTATCCAGACTCCAGTCATTACATTGAGCGTTCAGGATCCAGTCATTTTTGTTGAGTATCATAACTCCATTTATTACGTTGAGTGTTCAGCCTCCGGTCATTTTTGTTGAGTATCCAGACTCCGGTTATTAAGTTGAGCGTCAGGCTCCGATCACTTTCGTTGAGTATCCAGATTCCGATTATTACGTTGAGCGTTCGGGCTCCGGTTATTTTCATTGATTATCGTGAATCCAGTTATTACGTTGAGGGTTAAGACTCCGGTCATTTTCGTTGAGTATCTAGACTCCTGTCATTACGTTGAACATTCAGGCTCCGATCATTTTGGTTGAGGATCCATACTCCGGTCAATACGTTGAGCGTTCAGGCTCCGGTCATTTTCGTTGAGTTCCTAGACTCCAGTCATTACATTGAGCGTTCAGGATCCAGTCATTTTTGTTGAGTATAATAACTCCATTTATTACGTTGAGCGTTCAGGATCCGATCAGTTTCGTTGAGTATCCAGACTCCAAATATTACGTTGAGCGTTCAGGCTCCGGTCAGTTTCGTTGAGTATCCAGATTTCGATTATTACGTTGACCGTTCAGGCTCCGGTCAGTTTCGTTGGGTATCCAGACTCCGATTATTACGTTGAGCGTTCAGGCTCCGGTCATTTTCGTTGACTATCCAGACTCCGGTTATTACGTTGAGGGTTCAGACTCCGGTCATTTTCGTTGAGTATCTAGATTCCGATTATTACGTTGAGCGTTCAGGCTCCGGTTATTTTCGTTGAGTATCCTGACTCCGGTTATTACGTTGAGGGTTCAGACTCCGGTCATTTTCATTGAGTATCTAGACTCCTGTCATTACGTTCAACGTTCAGGCTCCGATCATTTTCGTTGAGTATCCATTCTCCGGTCAATACGTTGAGCGTTCAGGCTCCGGTCAATACGTTGAGCGTTCAGGCTCCGGTCATTTTCGTTGAGTATCCAGACTCCGGTCATTACATTGAGCGTTCAGGATCCAGTCATTTTTGTTGTGTATCATAACTCCATTTATTACGTTGAGCGTTCAGGATCCGGTCAGTTTCGTTGAGTATCCAGACTCCAAATATTACGTTGAGCGTTTAGGCTCCAGTCAGTTTCATTGGGTATCCAGACTCCGGTGATTACGTTGAGCGTTCAGGCTCCGGTCATTTTTGTTGAGTATCCAGACTCCGGTTATTACGTTGAGGGTTCAGACTTCGGTCATTTTCACTGAGTATCTAGACTCCTGTCATTACGTTGAACGTTCAGGCTCCGATCATTTTCGTTGAGTATCCATACTCCGGTCAATACGTTGAGCGTTCAGGCTCCGGTCATTTTCGTTGAGTATCCAGACTCCGGTCATTACATTGAGCGTTCAGGATCCAGTCATTTTTGTTAAGTATCATAACTCCATTTATTACGTTGAGCGTTCAGGATCCGGTCAGTTTCGTTGAGTATCCAGACTCCAAATAGTACGTTGAGCATTCAGGCTCCAGTCAGTTTCGTTGGGTATCCAGACTCTGGTGATTACGTTGATCGTTAAGGCTCCGGTCATTTTCGTTGACTATCAAGACTCGGGTTATTACGTTAAGCATTCATGCTCTGGTCAGTTTCGTTGAGTATCCAGATTCCGATTATTACGTTGAGCGTTTAGGCTCCGGTCAGTTTCGTTGGGTATCCAGACCCCGGTTATTACGTTGAGTGTTCAGCCTCCGGTCATTTTTATTGAGTATCTAGACTCCGGTTATTAAGTTTAGCGTCAGGCTCCGATCATTTTCATTGAGTATCCAGATTCCGATTATTACGTTGAGCGTTCAGGCTCCGGTTATTTTTGTTGAGTATCCTGACTCCGGTTATTACGTTGAGGGTTAAGACTCCGGTCATTTTCGTTGAGTATCTAGACTATTGTCTTTACGTTGAAAGTTCAGGCTCCGATCATTTTCGTTGAGGATCCATACTCCGGTCAATACGTTGAGCGTTCAGGCTCCGATCATTTTCGTTGAGTTCCCAGACTCCGGTCATTACATTGAGCGTTCAGGATCCAGTCATTTTTGTTGAGTATCATAACTCCATTTATTACGTTGAGCGTTCAGGATCCGATCAGTTTCGTTGAGTATCCAGACTCCAAATATTACGTTGAGCGTTCAGGCTCCGGTAAGTTTCGTTGAGTATCCAGATTTCGATTATTACGTTGAGCGTTCAGGCTCCGGTCAGTTTCGTTGGGTATCCAGACTCCGATTATTACGTTGAGCATTCAGGCTCCGGTCATTTTCGTTGACTATCCAGACTCCGGTTATTACGTTGAGGGTTCAGACTCCGGTCATTTTCGTTGAGTATCTAGATTCCGATTATTACGTTGAGCGTTCAGGCTCCGGTTATTTTCGTTGAGTATCCTGACTCCGGTTATTACGTTGAGGGTTCAGACTCCGGTCATTTTCATTGAGTATCTAGATTCCTGTCATTACGTTCAACGTTCAGGCTCCGATCATTTTCGTTGAGTATCCATACTTCGGTCAATTTGTTGAGCGTTCAGGCTCCGGTCAGTTTCGTTGGGTATCCAGACCCCGGTTATTACGTTGAGCGTTCATGCTCCGGTCATTGTCGTTGAGTATCCAGACTCCCGTTATTAAGTTAAGCGTCAGGCTCCGATCATTTTCGTTGAGTATCCAGATTCTGATTATTACGTTGAGCGTTCAGGCTCCGATTATTTTCGTTGATTACCCTGACTCCGGTTATTACGTTGAGGGTTCAGACTCCGGTCATTTCTGTTGAGTATCTAGACTCCTGTCATTACGTTGAACGTTCAGGCTCCGATCATTTTCGTTGAGGATACATACTCTGGTCAATACGTTGAGCGTTCAGGCTCCGGTCATTTTCATTGAGTATCCAGACTCCAGTCATTACATTGAGCGTTCAGGATCCAGTCATTTTTGTTGAGTATCATAACTCCATTTATTACGTTGAGTGTTCAGGCTCCGGTCATTTTCGTTGACTATCCAGACTCCGGTTATTACGTTGAGGGTTCAGACTCCGGTCATTTTCGTTGAGTATCTAGATTCCGATTATTACGTTGAGCGTTCGGGCTCCGGTTATTTTCGTTGAGTATCGTGACTCCAGTTATTACGTTGAGGGTTAAGACTCCGGTCATTTTCGTTGAGTATCTAGACTCCTGTCATTACGTTGAACGTTCAGGCTCCGATCATTTTCGTTGAGGATCCATACTCCGGTCAATACGTTGAGCGTTCAGGCTCCGGTCATTTTTGTTGAGTTCCCAGACTCCGGTCATTACATTGATCGTTCAGGATCCAGGCATTTTTGTTGAGTATAATAACTCCATTTATTACGTTGAGCGTTCAGGATCCGATCAGTTTCGTTGAGTATCCAGACTCCAAATATTACGTTGAGCGTTTAGGCTCCGGTCAGTTTTGTTTAGTATCCAGATTTCGATTATTACGTTGAGCGTTCAGGCTCCGGTCAGTTTCGTTGGGTATTCAGACTCCGATTATTACGTTGAGCGTTCAGGCTCCGGTCATTTTCGTTGACTATCCAGACTCCGGTTATTACGTTGAGGGTTCAGACTCCGGTCATTTTCGTTGAGTATCTAGATTCCGATTATTACGTTGAGCGTTCAGGCTCCGGTTATTTTCGTTGAGTATCCTGACTCCGGTTATTACGTTGAGGGTTAAGACTTCGGTCATTTTCGTTGAGTATCTAGACTCTTGTCATTACGTTGAACGTTCAGGCTCCGATCATTTTCGTTGAGGATCCATACTCCGGTCAATACGTTGAGCGTTCAGGCTCCGGTCATTTTCGTTGAGTATCCAGACTCCGGTCATTACATTGAGCGTTCAGGATCCAGTCATTTTTGTTAAGTATCATAACTCCATTTGTTACGTTGAGCGTTCAGGATCCGGTCAGTTTCGTTGAGTATCCAGACTCCAAATATTATGTTGAGCATTCAGGCTCCAGTCAGTTTCGTTGGGTATCCAGACTCTGGTGATTACGTTGATCGTTAAGGCTCCGGTCATTTTCGTTGACTATCAAGACTCGGGTTATTACGTTAAGCATTCATGCTCTGGTCAGTTTCGTTGAGTATCCAGATTCCGATTATTACGTTGAGCGTTTAGGCTCCGGTCAGTTTCGTTGGGTATCCAGACCCCGGTTATTACGTTGAGTGTTCAGCCTCCGGTCATTTTTGTTGAGTATCTAGACTCCAGTTATTAAGTTTAGCGTCAGGCTCCGATCATTTTCGTTGAGTATCCAGATTCCGATTATTACGTTGAGCGTTCAGGCTCCGGTTATTTTCGTTGAGTATCCTGACTCCGGTTATTACGTTGAGGGTTAAGACTCCGGTCATTTTCGTTGAGTATCTAGACTATTGTCTTTACGTTGAACGTTCAGGCTCCGATCATTTTCGTTGAGGATCCATACTCCGGTCAATACGTTGAGCGTTCAGGCTCCGATCATTTTCGTTGAGTTCCCAGACTCCGGTCATTACATTGAGCGTTCAGGATCCAGTCATTTTTGTTGAGTATCATAACTCCATTTATTACGTTGAGCGTTCAGGATCCGATCAGTTTCGTTGAGTATCCAGACTCCAAATATTACGTTGAGCGTTCAGGCTCCGGTAAGTTTCGTTGAGTATCCAGATTTCGATTATTACGTTGAGTGTTCAGGCTCCGGTCAGTTTCGTTGGGTATCCAGACTCCGATTATTACGTTGAGCGTTCAGGCTCCGGTCATTTTCGTTGACTATCCAGACTCCGGTTATTACGTTGAGGGTTCAGACTTCGGTCATTTTCGTTGAGTATCTAGATTCCGATTATTACGTTGAGCGTTCAGGCTCCGGTTATTTTCGTTGAGTATCCTGACTCCGGTTATTACGTTGAGGGTTCATACTCCGGTCATTTTCATTAAGTATCTAGACTCCTGTCATTACATTCAACGTTCAGGCTCCGATCATTTTCGTTGAGTATCCATACTTCGGTCAATTTGTTGAGCGTTCAGGCTCCGGTCAGTTTCGTTGGGTATCCAGACCCCGGTTATTACGTTGAGCGTTCATGCTCCGGTAATTGTCGTTGAGTATCCAGACTCCCGTTATTAAGTTGAGCGTCAGGCTCCGATCATTTTCGTTGAGTATCCAGATTCTGATTATTACGTTGAGCGTTCAGGCTCCGATTATTTTCGTTGATTACCCTGACTCCGGTTATTACGTTGAGGGTTCAGACTCCGGTCATTTTCGTTGAGTATCTAGACTCCTGTCGTTACGTTGAACGTTCAGGCTCCGATCATTTTCGTTGAGGATCCATACTCTGGTCAATACGTTGAGCGTTCAGGCTCCGGTCATTTTCATTGAGTATCCAGACTCCAGTCATTACATTGAGCGTTCAGGATCCAGTCATTTTTGTTGAGTATCATAACTCCATTTATTATGTTGAGTGTTCACGCTCCGGTCATTTTCGTTGACTATCCAGACTCCGGTTATTACGTTGAGGGTTCAGACTCCGGTCATTTTCGTTGAGTATCTAGATTCCGATTATTACGTTGAGCGTTCGGGCTCCGGTTATTTTCGTTGAGTATCGTGACTCCATTTATTACGTTGAGGGTTAAGACTCCGGTCATTTTCGTTGAGTATCTAGACTCCTGTCATTACGTTGAACGTTCAGGCTCCGATAATTTTCGTTGAGGATCCATACTCCGGTCAATACGTTGAGCGTTCAGGCTCCGGTCATTTTCGTTGAGTTCCTAGACTCCGGTCATTACATTGAGCGTTCAGGATCCAGTCATTTTTGTTGAGTATAATAACTCCATTTATTACGTTGAGCGTTCAGGATCCGATCAGTTTCGTTGAGTATCCAGACTCCAAATATTACGTTGAGCGTTCAGGCTCCGGTCAGTTTTGTTTAGTATCCAGATTTCGATTATTACGTTGAACGTTCAGGCTCCGGTCAGTTTCGTTGGGTATTCAGACTCCGATTATTACGTTGAGCGTTCAGGCTCCGGTCATTTTTGTTGACTATCCATACTCCGGTTATTACGTTGAGGGTTAAGACTCCGGTCATTTTCGTTGAGTATCTAGATTCCGATTATTACGTTGAGCGTTCAGGCTCCGATTATTTTTGTTGAATATCTTGACTCCGGTTATTACGTTGAGGGTTAAGACTTCGGTCATTTTCGTTGAGTATCTAGACTCTTGTCATTACGTTGAACGTTCAGGCTCCGATCATTTTCGTTGAGGATCCATACTCCGGTCAATACGTTGAGCGTTCAGGCTCCGGTCATTTTCGTTGAGTATCCAGACTCCGGTCATTACATTGAGCGTTCAGGATCCAGTCATTTTTGTTAAGTATCATAACTCCATTTGTTACGTTGAGCGTTCAGGATCCGGTCAGTTTCGTTGAGTATCCAGACTCCAAATATTATGTTGAGCATTCAGGCTCCAGTCAGTTTCGTTGGGTATCCAGACTCTGGTGATTACGTTGATCGTTAAGGCTCCGGTCATTTTCGTTGACTATCAAGACTCGGGTTATTACGTTAAGCATTCATGCTCTGGTCAGTTTCGTTGAGTATCCAGATTCCGATTATTACGTTGAGCGTTTAGGCTCCGGTCAGTTTCGTTGGGTATCCAGACCCCGGTTATTACGTTGAGTGTTCAGCCTCCGGTCATTTTTGTTGAGTATCTAGACTCCGGTTATTAAGTTTAGCGTCAGGCTCCGGTCATTTTCGTTGAGTATCCAGATTCCGATTATTACGTTGAGCGTTCAAGCTCCGGTTATTTTCGTTGAGTATCCTGACTCCGGTTATTACGTTGAGGGTTAAGACTCTGGTCATTTTCGTTGAGTATCTAGACTATTGTCTTTACGTTGAACGTTCAGGCTCCGATCATTTTCGTTGAGGATCCATACTCCGGTCAATACGTTGAGCGTTCAGGCTCCGATCATTTTCGTTGAGTTCCCAGACTCCGGTCATTACATTGAGCGTTCAGGATCCAGTCATTTTTGTTGAGTATCATAACTCCATTTATTACGTTGAGCGTTCAGGATCCGATCAGTTTCGTTGAGTATCCAGACTCCAAATATTACGTTGAGCGTTCAGGCTCCGGTAAGTTTCGTTGAGTATCCAGATTTCGATTATTACGTTGAGCGTTCAGGCTCCGGTCAGTTTCGTTGGGTATCCAGACTCCGATTATTACGTTGAGCGTTCAGGCTCCGGTCATTTTCGTTGACTATCCGGACTCCGGTTATTACGTTGAGGGTTCAGACTCCGGTCATTTTCGTTGAGTATCTAGATTCCGATTATTACGTTGAGCGTTCAGGCTCCGGTTATTTTCGTTGAGTATCCTGACTCCGGTTATTACGTTGAGGGTTCAGACTCCGGTCATTTTCATTGAGTATCTAGACTCCTGTCATTACGTTCAACGTTCAGGCTCCGATCATTTTCGTTGAGTATCCATACTTCGGTCAATTTGTTGAGCGTTCAGGCTCCGGTCAGTTTCGTTGGGTATCCAGACCCCGGTTATTACGTTGAGCGTTCATGCTCCGGTCATTGTCGTTGAGTATCCAGACTCCCGTTATTAAGTTGAGCGTCAGGCTCCGATCATTTTCGTTGAGTATCTAGATTCTGATTATTACGTTGAGCGTTCAGGCTCCAATTATTTTCGTTGATTACCCTGACTCCGGTTATTACGTTGAGGGTTCAGACTCCGGTCATTTTCGTTGAGTATCTAGACTCCTGTCATTACGTTGAACGTTCAGGCTCCGATCATTTTCGTTGAGGATCCATACTCTGGTCAATACGTTGAGCGTTCAGGCTCAGGTCATTTTCATTGAGTATCCAGACTCCAGTCATTACATTGAGCGTTCAGGATCCAGTCATTTTTGTTGAGTATCATAACTCCATTTATTACGTTGAGTGTTCAGGCTCCGGTCATTTTCGTTGACTATCCAGACTCCGGTTATTACGTTGAGGGTTCAGACTCCGGTCATTTTCGTTGAGTATCTAGATTCCGATTATTACGTTGAGCATTCGGGCTCCGGTTATTTTCGTTGAGTATCGTGACTCCAGTTATTACGTTGAGGGTTAAGACTCCGGTCATTTTCGTTGAGTATCTAGACTCCTGTCATTACGTTGAACGTTCAGGCTCCGATCATTTTCGTTGAGGATCCATACTCCGGTCAATACGTTGAGCGTTCAGGCTCCGGTCATTTTTGTTGAGTTCCCAGACTCCGGTCATTACATTGAGCGTTCAGGATCCAGTCATTTTTGTTGAGTATAATAACTCCATTTATTACGTTGAGCGTTCAGGATCCGATCAGTTTCGTTGAGTATCTAGACTCCAAATATTACGTTGAGCGTTCAGGCTCCGGTCAGTTTTGTTGAGTATCCAGATTTCGATTATTACGTTGAGCGTTCAGGCTCCGGTCAGTTTCGTTGGGTATTCAGACTCCGATTATTACGTTGAGCGTTCATGCTCCGGTCATTTTCGTTGACTATCCAGACTCCGGTCATTTTCGTTGAGTATCTAGATTCCGATTATTACGTTGAGCGTTCAGGCTCCGGTTATTTTCGTTGAGTATCC
Source organism: Lathyrus sativus (assembly GCA_963859935.3). Lineage (NCBI taxonomy): Eukaryota > Viridiplantae > Streptophyta > Magnoliopsida > Fabales > Fabaceae > Lathyrus > Lathyrus sativus. The sequence goes on along the minus strand of OZ012736.1, from coordinate 237,407,809 downwards.
TGACTCCGGTTATTACGTTGAGGGTTAAGACTTCGGTCATTTTCGTTGAGTATCTAGACTCTTGTCATTACGTTGAACGTTCAGGCTCCGATCATTTTCGTTGAGGATCCATACTCCGGTCAATACGTTGAGCGTTCAGGCTCCGGTCATTTTCGTTGAGTATCTAGACTCCGGTCATTACATTGAGCGTTCAGGATCCAGTCATTTTTGTTGAGTATCATAACTCCATTTATTACGTTGAGCGTTCAGGATCCGGTCAGTTTCGTTGAGTATCCAGACTCCAAATATTACGTTGAGCATTCAGGCTCCAGTCAGTTTCGTTGGGTATCCAGACTCCGGTGATTACGTTGATCGTTCAGGCTCCGGTCATTTTCGTTGACTATCCAGAGTCGGGTTGTTACATTAAGCGTTCAGGCTCCTGTTAGTTTCGTTGAGTATCCAGATTCCGATTATTACGTTGAGTGTTCAGGCTCCGGTCGGTTTCGTTGGGTATCCAGACTCCGATTATTACGTTGAGCGTTCAGGCTCCGGTCATTTTCGTTGAGTATCCAGACTCCGGTTATTACGTTGAGGGTTCAAACTCTGGTCATTTTCGTGAGTATCTTAATTCCGTTTATTACGTTGAGCGTTCAGGCTCCGGTTATTTTCGTTCAGTATCCTGACTCCGGTTATTACGTTGAGGGTTCAGACTCCGGTCATTTTTATTGAGTATCTAGACTCCTGTCATTACGTTGAACGTTCAGGCTCCGATCATTTTCGTTGAGTATCCATACTCCAGCAATACGTTGAGCGTTCAAGCTCCGATCATTTTCGTTGAGTATCAAGACTCCTGTCATTACATTGAGCGTTCAGGATCCAGTCATTTTTGTTGAGTATCATAACTCCATTTATTACGTTGAGCGTTCAGGATCCGATCAGTTTCGTTGAGTATTCAGACTCCAAATATTACGTTGAGCGTTCAGGCTCCAGTCAGTTTCGTTGGGTATCCAGACTCCGGTGATTACGTTGATCGTTCAGGCTCCGGTCATTTTCGTTGACTATCCAGACTCGGGTTATTACGTTAAGCGTTCCGGCTCCGGACAGTTTCATTGAGTATCCAGATTTCGATTATTACGTTGAGCGTTCAGGCTCCGGTCAGTTTCGTTGGGTATCCAGACCCCGGTTATTACGTTGAGCGTTCATGCTCCGGTCATTTTCGTTGAGTATCCAGACTCCGGTTATTAAGTTGAGCGTCAGGCTCCGATCATTTTCGTTGAGTATCCAGATTCCGATTATTACATTGAGCGTTCAGGCTCCGGTTATTTTCGTTGATTACCCTGACTCCGGTTATTACGTTGAGGGTTCAAACTCCGGTCATTTTCGTTGAGTATCTAGACTCCTGTCATTACGTTGAACGTTCAGGCTCCGATCATTTTCGTTGAGGATCCATACTCTAGTCAATACGTTGAGCGTTCAGGCTCCGGTCATTTTCATTGAGTATCCAGACTCCAGTCATTACATTGAGCGTTCAGGATCCAGTCATTTTTGTTGAGTATCATAACTCCATTTATTATGTTGAGCGTTCAGGCTCCGGTTAGTTTTGTTTAGTATGCAGATTTCGATTATTACGTTGAGCATTCAGGCTCCGGTCAGTTTCGTTGGGTATCTAGACTCCGATTATTACGTTGAGTGTTTAGGCTCTGGTCATTTTCGTTGACTATCCAGACTCCGGTTATTACGTTGAGGGTTCAGACTCCGGTCATTTTCGTTGAGTATCTAGATTCCGATTAAAACAATGAGCGTTCAGGCTCCGGTTATTTTCGTCGAGTATCCTGACTCCGGTTATTACGTTGGGGGTTCAGACTCCGGTCATTTTCATTGAGTATCTAGACTCCTGTCATTACGTTCAACGTTCAGGCTCCGATCATTTTCGTTGAGTATCCATACTCCGGTCAATACGTTGAGCGTTCAGGCTCCGGTCATTTTCGTTGAGTATCCAGACTCCGGTCATTACATTGAGCGTTCAGGATCCAGTCATTTTTGTTGTGTATCATAATTCCATTTATTACGTTGAGCGTTCAGGATCCGATCAGTTTCGTTGAGCATCCAGACTCCAAATATTACGTTGAGCGTTCAGGCTTCAGTCAGTTTCATTGGGTATCCAGACTCCGATGATTACGTTGAGCGTTCAGGCTCCCGTCATTTTCGTTGAGTATCCAGACTCCGGTTATTACATTGAGGGTTCAGACTTCAGTCATTTTCATTGAGTATCTAGACTCCTGTCATTACGTTGAACGTTCAGGCTCCGATCATTTTCGTTGAGTATCCATAATCCGGTTAATACGTTGAGCGTTCAGGCTCCGGTCATTTTCGTTGAGTATCCAGACTCAGGTCATTACATTGAGCGTTCATGATCCAGTCATTTTTGTTGAGTATCATAACTCCATTTATTACGTTGAGCGTTCAGGATCCGATCAGTTTCGTTGAGTATCCAGACTCCAAATATTACGTTGAGCATTCAGGCTCCAGTCAGTTTCATTGGGTATCCAGACTCCGATGATTACGTTGATCGTTCAGGCTCCGGTCATTTTCGTTGACTATCCAGACTCGGGTTATTACGTTAAGCGTTCAGGCTCCAGTCAGTTTCGTTGAGTATCCAGATTCCGATTATTACGTTGAGCGTTCATGCTCCGGTCAGTTTCGTTGGGTATCCAGACCCCGGTTATTACGTTGAGCGTTCATGCTCCGGTTATTTTCATTGAGTATCCAGACTCCGGTTATTCAGTTGAGCGTCAGGCTCCGATCATTTTCGTTGAGTATCCAGATTCCGATTATTACGTTGAGCGTTCAGGCTCCGGTTATTTTCATTGATTACCCTGACTCTGGTTATTACGTTGAGGGTTCAGACTCCGGTCATTTTCGTTGAGTATCTAGACTCCTGTCATTACGTTGAACGTTCAGGCTCCGATCATTTTTGTTGAGGATCCATACTCCGGTCAATACGTTGAGCGTTCAGGCTCCGGTCATTTTCATTGAGTATCCAGACTTCGGTCATTACATTGAGCGTTCAGGATCCAGTCATTTTTGTTGAGTATCATAACTCCATTTATTACGTTGAGCGTTCAGGATCCGGTCAGTTTCGTTGAGTATCCAGACTCCAAATATTACGTTGAGCATTCAGGCTCCAGTCAGTTTCGTTGGGTATCCAGACTCCGGTGATTACGTTGATCGTTCAGGCTCCGGTCATTTTCGTTGACTATCCAGACTCGGGTTGTTACATTAAGCGTTCAGGCTCCGGTCAGTTTCGTTGAGTATCCAGATTCCGATTATTACATTGAGCGTTCAGGCTCCGGTCGGTTTCGTTGGGTATCCAGACTCCGATTATTACGTTGAGCGTTCAGGCTCCGGTCATTTTCGTTGAGTATCCAGACTCCGGTTATTACGTTGAGGGTTCAAACTCCGGTCATTTTCGTGAGTATCTTAATTCCGTTTATTACGTTGAGCGTTCAGGCTCCGGTTATTTTCGTTGAGTATCCATACTCCGGTCAATACGTTGAGCGTTTAGGCTCCGGTCATTTTCGTTGAGTTCCCAGACTCCGGTCATTATATTGAGCGTTCAGGATCCAGTGATTTTTGTTGAGTATTATAACTCCATTTATTACGTTGAGCGTTCAGGATTCGATCAGTTTCGTTGAGTATCCAGACTCCAAATATTACGTTGAGCGTTCAGGCTCCGGTCAGTTTTGTTGGGTATCCAGACTCCGGTGATTACGTTGATCGTTCAGGCTACGGTCATTTTCGTTGACTATCCAGACTCGGGTTATTACGTTAAGCGTTAAGGCTTCAGTCAGTTTCGTTGAGTATCCAGATTTTGATTATTACGTTGAGCGTTCAGGCTCCGGTCAGTTTCGTTAGGTATCCAGACTCCGATTATTACGTTGAGCGTTCAGGCTCCAGTCATTTTCGTTGAGTATCCAGACTCCGGTTATTACGTTGAGGGTTCAAACTCCGGTCATTTTTCTTGAGTATCTAGATTCCGATTATTACGTTGAGCATTCAGGCTCTGGTTATTTTCGCTGAGTATCCTGACTCCAGTTATTACGTTGAGGGTTCAGACTCCAGTCATTTTCATTGAGTATCTAGACTCCTGTCATTACGTTGAATGTTCAGGCTCCGATCATTTTCGTTGAGTATCCATACTCCGGTCAATACGTTGAGCGTTCAGGCTCTGGTCATTTTCGTTGAGTATCCAGACTCCGGTCATTACATTGAGCGTTCAGGATCCAGTCATTTTTGTTGAGTATCATAACTCCATTTATTACGTTGAGCGTTCAGGATCCGATCAGTTTCGTTGAAAATCCAGACTCCAAATATTACGTTGAGCGTTTAGGCTCCAGTCAGTTTCGTTGGGTATCCAGACTCCGGTGATTACGTTGATCGTTCAGGTTCCGGTCATTTTCGTTGACTATCCAGACTCGGGTTATTACGTTAAGCGTTCAGGCTCCGGTCAGTTTCGTTGAGTATCCAGATTCCGATTATTACGTTGAGCGTTCAGGCTCCGGTCAGTTTCGTTGGGTATCCAGACTCCGATTATTACGTTGAGCGTTCAGGCTCCGGTCATTTTCATTGAGTATCCAGACTCTGGTTATTACGTTGAGGGTTCAGACTCCGGTCATTTTTGTTGAGTATCTTGATTCCGATTATTACGTTGAGTGTTCAGGCTCCAGTTATTTTCGTTGAGTATCCTGACTCCGGTTATTACGTTGAGGGTTCAGACTCCGGTCATTTTCATTGAGTATCTAGACTCCTGTCATTACGTTCAACGTTTAGGCTCCGATCATTTTCGTTGAGTTTCCATACTCCAGTCAATACGTTGAGCGTTCAGGCTCCGGTCATTTTCGTTGAGTATCCAGACTCCGGTCATTACATTGAGCGTTCAGGATCCAGTCATTTTTGTTGAGTATCATAACTCCATTTATTACGTTGAGCGTTCAGGATCCGATCAGTTTCGTTGAGTATCCAAACTCCAAATATTACGTTGAGCGTTCAGGCTCCAGTCAGTTTCATCGGGTATCCAGACTCCGGTGATTATGTTGATCGTTCAGGCTCCGGTGAGTTTCGATGGGTATCCAAACTCCGATTATTACGTTGAGCGTTCAGGCTCCGGTCATTCTCGTTGAGTATCCAGACTCTGGTTATTACGTTGAGGGTTCAGACTTCGGTCATTTTCATTGAGTATCTAGACTCCTGTCATTATGTTGAACGTTCAGGCTCCGATCATTTTCGTTGAGTATCCATACTCCGGTCAATACATCGAGCGTTCAGGATCCGGTAATTTTTTCGTGGAGTATCCAGACTCCGGTCATTACATTGAGCGTTCAGGATCCAGTCATTTTTGTTGAGTATCATAACTCCATTTATTACGTTGAGCGTTCAGGATCCGGTCAATTTCGTTGAGTATCCAGACTCCAAATATTACGTTGAGCATTCAGGCTTCAGTCAATTTCGTTGGGTATCCAGACTCCAGTGATTACGTTGATCGTTCAGGCTCCGGTCATTTTCGTTGACTATCCAGACTCGGGTTATTACGTTAAGCGTTCAGGCTCCGGTCAGTTTCGTTGAGTATCCAGATTTCGATTATTACGTTGAGCGTTCAGGCTCCGGTCAGTTTCGTTGGGTATCCAGACTCCGATTATTACGTTGAGCTTTCAGGCTCCGGTCATTTTCGTTGAGTATCCAGACTCCGGTTATTATGTTGAGGGTTCAGACTCCGATTATTTTCGTTGGGTATCTAGATTACGATTATTATGTTGAGCGTTCAGGCTCCGGTTATTTTCGTTGAGTATCCTGACTCCGGTTAATACATTGAGGGTTCAGACTCTGGTCATTTTCATTGAGTATCTAGACTCCTGTCATTACGTTGAACGTTCAGGCTCCGATCATTTTCGTTGAGTATCCATACTCCGGCAATACGTTAGGCGTTCAAGCTCCGGCCATTTTCGTTGAGTATCCACACTCCGGTCATTACATTGAGCGTTCAGGATCCAGTGATTTTTGTTGAGTATCATAACTCCATTTATTACGTTGAGCGTTCAGGATCCGATCAGTTTCGTTGAGTATCCAGACTCCAAATATTACGTTGAGCGTTCAGGCTCCGGTCAATTTTGTTGGGTATCCAGACTCCGGTGATTACGTTGATCGTTCAGGCTACGGTCATTTTCGTTGACTATCCAAACTCGGGTTATTACGTTAAGTGTTAAGGCTTCAATCAGTTTCGTTGAGTATCCAGATTTTGATTATTACGTTGAGCGTTCAGGCTCCGGTCAGTTTCGTTAGGTATCCAGACTCCGATTATTACGTTGAGCGTTCAGGCTCCGGTTATTACGTTGAGGGTTCAAACTCCGGTCATTTTTCTTGAGTATCCTGACTCCGGTTATTAAGTTGAGCGTCAGGCTCCGATCATTTTCGTTGAGTATCCAGATTCCGATTATTACGTTGAGCGTTCAGGCTCTGGTTATTTTCGTTGATTACCCTGACTCCGGTTATTACGTTGAGGGTTCAGACTCCGGTCATTTTCGTTGAGTATCTAGAATCCTGTCATTACGTTGAACGTTCAGGCTCCGATCATTTTCGTTGAGGATCCATACTCTGGTCAATACGTTGAGCGTTCAGGCTCCGGTCATTTTCATTGAGTATCCAGACTCCAGTCATTACATTGAGCGTTCAGGATCCAATCATTTTTGTTGAGTATCATAACTCCATTTATTATGTTGAGCGTTCAGGCTCCGGTTAGTTTCGTTTAGTATCCAGATTTCGATTATTACGTTGAGCATTCAGGCTCCGGTCAGTTTCGTTGGGTATCCAGACTCTGATTATTACGTTGAGCGTTCAGGCTCCGGTCATTTTCGTTGACTATCCAGACTCCGGTTATTACGTTGAGGGTTCAGACTTCGGTCATTTTCGTTGAGTATCAAGATTCCGATTAAAACAATGAGCGTTCAGGCTCCAGTTATTTTCGTTGAGTATCCTGACTCCGGTTATTACGTTGAGGGTTCAGACTCCGGTCATTTTCATTGAGTATCTAGACTCCTGTCATTACGTTCAACGTTCAGGCTCCGATCATTTTCGTTGAGTATCCATACTCCGGTCAATACGTTGAGCGTTCAGGCTCCGGTCATTTTCGTTGAGTATCCAGACTCCGGTCATTACATTGAGCGTTCAGGATCCAGTCATTTTTGTTGTGTATCATAATTCCATTTATTACGTTGAGCGTTCAGGATCCGATCAGTTTCGTTGAGTATCCAGACTCCAAATATTACGTTGAGCATTCAGGCTCCAGTCAGTTTCATTGGGTATCCAGACTCCGGTGATTACGTTGAGCGTTCAGGCTCCGGTCATTTTCATTGAGTATCCAGACTCTGGTTATTACATTGAGGGTTCAGACTTCGGTCATTTTCATTGAGTATCTAGGCTCCTGTCATTACGTTGAACGTTCAGGCTCCGATCATTTTCGGTGAGTATCCATACTCCGGTCAATACATCGAGCGTTCAGGATCCGGTAATTTTCGTGGAGTATCCAGACTCCGGTCATTACATTGAGCGTTCAGGATCCAGTCATTTTTGTTGAGTATCATAACTCCATTTATTACGTTGAGCGTTCAGGATCCGGTCAATTTCGTTGAGTATCCAGACTCCAAATATTACGTTGAGCATTCAGGCTCCAGTCAATTACGTTGGGTATCCAGACTCTAGTGATTACGTTGATCGTTCAGGCTCCGGTCATTTTCGTTGACTATCCAGACTCGGGTTATTACGTTAAGCGTTCAGGCTCCGGTCAGTTTCGTTGAGTATCCAGATTCCGATTATTACGTTGAGCGTTCAGGCTCCGGTCAATTTCGTTGGGTATCCAGACTCCGATTATTACGTTGAGCTTTCAGGCTCCGGTCATTTTCGTTGAGTATCCAGACTCCGGTTATTATGTTGAGGGTTCAGACTCCGATTATTTTCGTTGGGTATCTAGATTACGATTATTATGTTGAGCGTTCAGGCTCCGGTTATTTTCGTTGAGTATCCTGACTCCGGTTAATACGTTGAGGGTTCAGACTCTGGTCATTTTCATTGAGTATCTAGACTCCTATCATTACGTTGAACGTTCAGGCTCCGATCATTTTCGTTGAGTATCCATACTCCGGCAATACGTTAGGCGTTCAAGCTCCGGCCATTTTCGTTGAGTATCCACACTCCGGTCATTACATTGAGCGTTCAGGATCCAGTGATTTTTGTTTAGTATCATAACTCCATTTATTACGTTGAGCGTTCAGGATCCGATCAGTTTCGTTGAGTATCCAGACTCCAAATATTACGTTGAGCGTTCAGGCTCCGGTCAATTTTGTTGGGTATCCAGACTCCGGTGATTACGTTGATCGTTCAGGCTACGGTCATTTTCGTTGACTATCCAAACTCGGGTTATTACGTTAAGCGTTAAGGCTTCAGTCAGTTTCATTGAGTATCCAAATTTTGATTATTACGTTGAGCGTTCAGGCTCCGGTCAGTTTCGTTAGGTATCCAGACTCCGATTATTACGTTGAGCGTTCAGGCTCCAATCATTTTCGTTGAGTATCCAGACTCCGGTTATTACGTTGAGGGTTCAAACTCCGGTCATTTTTCTTGAGTATCTAGATTCCGATTATTACGTTGAGCATTCAGGCTCTGGTTATTTTCGTTAAGTATCCTGACTCCAGTTATTACGTTGAGGGTTCAGACTCCAGTCATTTTCATTGAGTATCTAGACTCCTGTCATTACGTTGAATGTTCAGGCTCCGATCATTTTCGTTGAGTATCCATACTCCAGTCAATACGTTGAGCGTTCAGGCTCCGGTCATTTTTGTTGAGTATCCAGACTCCGGTCATTACATTGAGCGTTCAGGATCCAGTCATTTTTGTTGAGTATCATAACTCCATTTATTACGTTGAGCGTTCAGGATCCGATCAGTTTCGTTGAAAATCCAGACTCCAAATATTAGGATGAGCATTCAGGCTCCAGTCAGTTTCGTTGGGTATCCAGACTCCGGTGATTACGTTGATCGTTCAGGCTCCGGTCATTTTCGTTGACTATCCAGACTCGGGTTATTACGTTAAGCGTTCAGGCTCCGGTCAGTTTCGTTGAGTATCCAGATTCCAATTATTACGTTGAGCGTTCAGGCTCCGGTCAGTTTCGTTGGGTATCCAGACCCCGGTTATTACGTTGAGCGTTCATGCTCCGGTTATTTTCATTGAGTATCCAGACTCCGGTTATTAAGTTGAGCGTCAGGCTCCGATCATTTTCGTTGAGTATCCAGATTCCGATTATTACGTTGAGCGTTCAGGCTCCGGTTATTTTCATTGATTACCCTGACTCTGGTTATTACGTTGAGGGTTCAGACTCCGGTCATTTTCGTTGAGTATCTAGACTCCGGTTATTACGTTGAGGGTTCAAACTCCGGTCATTTTCGTTGAGTATCTAGATTCCGATTATTATGTTGAGCGTTCAGGCTCCGGTTATTTTTGTTGAGTATCCTGACTCCGGTTATTACGTTGAGGGTTCAGACTCCGTTCATTTTCATTGAGTATCTAGACTCCTGTCATTACGTTGAACGTTCAGGCTCCGATCATTTTTGTTGAGTATCCATACTCCGACAATACGTTGAGCGTTCAAGCTCCGGTCATTTTCGTTGAGTATCCAGACTCCGGTCATTACATTGAGCGTTCAGGATCCAGTCATTTTTGTTGAGTATCATAACTCCATTTATTACATTGAGCGTTCAGGATCCGATCAGTTTCGTTGAGTATCCAGACTCCAAATATTACGTTGAGCGTTCAGGCTCAAGTCAGTTTCGTTGGGTATCCAGACTCTGGTGATTACGTTCATCGTTCAGGCTCCGGTCATTTTCGTTGACTATCAAGACTCGGGTTATTACGTTAAGCATTCAGGCTCCGGTCAGTTTCGTTGAGTATCCAGATTCCGATTATTACGTTGAGCGTTCAGGCTCCGGTCAGTTTCGTTGGGTATCCAGACCCCGGTTATTACGTTGAGCGTTCATGCTCCGGTTATTTTCATTGAGTATCCAGACTCCGGTTATTAAGTTGAGCGTCAGGCTCCGATCATTTTCGTTGAGTATCCAGATTCCGATTATTACGTTGAGCGTTCAGGCTCCGGTTATTTTCATTGATTACCCTGACTCTGGTTATTACGTTGAGGGTTCAGACTCCGGTCATTTTCGTTGAGTATCTAGACTCCTGTCATTACGTTGAACGTTCAGGCTCCGATCATTTTTGTTGAGGATCCATACTCCGGTCAATACGTTGAGCGTTCAGGCTCCGGTCATTTTCATTGAGTATCCAGACTCCGGTCATTATATTGAGCGTTCAGGATCCAGTCATTTTTGTTGAGTATCATAACTCCATTTATTACGTTGAGCGTTCAGGATCCGGTCAGTTTCGTTGAGTATCCAGACTCCAAATATTACGTTGAGCATTCAGGCTCCAGTCAGTTTCGTTGGGTATCCAGACTCCGGTGATTACGTTGATCGTTCAGGCTCCGGTCATTTTCGTTGACTATCCAGACTCGGGTTGTTACATTAAGCGTTCAGGCTCCGGTCAGTTTCGTTGAGTATCCAGATTCCGATTATTACATTGAGCGTTCAGGCTCCGGTCGGTTTCGTTGGGTATCCAGACTCCGATTATTACGTTGAGCGTTCACGCTCCGGTCATTTTCGTTGAGTATCCAGACTCCGGTTATTACGTTGAGGGTTCAAACTCCGGTCATTTTCGTGAGTATCTTAATTCCGTTTATTACGTTGAGCGTTCAGGCTCCGGTTATTTTCGTTGAGTATCCATACTCCGGTCAATACGTTGAGCGTTTAGGCTCCGGTCATTTTCGTTGAGTTCCCAGACTCCGGTCATTACATTGAGCGTTCAGGATCCAATGATTTTTGTTGAGTATCATAACTCCATTTATTACGTTGAGCGTTCAGGATCCGATCAGTTTCGTTGAGTATCCAGACTCCAAATATTACGTTGAGCGTTCAGGCTCCGGTCAGTTTTGTTGGGTATCCAGACTCCGGTGATTACGTTGATCGTTCAGGCTACGGTCATTTTCGTTGACTATCCAGACTCGGGTTATTACGTTAAGCGTTAAGGCTTCAGTCAGTTTCGTTGAGTATCCAGATTTTGATTATTACGTTGAGCGTTCAGGCTCCGATCAGTTTCGTTAGGTATCCAGACTCCGATTATTACGTTGAGCGTTCAGGCTCCAGTCATTTTCGTTGAGTATCCAGACTCCGGTTATTACGTTGAGGGTTCAAACTCCGGTCATTTTTCTTGAGTATCTAGATTCCGATTATTACGTTGAGCATTCAGGCTCTGGTTATTTTCGTTGAGTATCCTGACTCCAGTTATTACGTTGAGGGTTCAGACTCCAGTCATTTTCATTGAGTATCTAGACTCCTGTCATTACGTTGAATGTTCAGGCTCCGATCATTTTCGTTGAGTATCCATACTCCGGTCAATACGTTGAGCGTTCAGGCTCTGGTCATTTTCGTTGAGTATCCAGACTCCGGTCATTACATTGAGCGTTCAGGATCCAGTCATTTTTGTTGAGTATCATAACTCCATTTATTACGTTGAGCGTTCAGGATCCGATCAGTTTCGTTGAAAATCCAAACTCCAAATATTACGTTGAGCGTTCAGGCTCCAGTCAGTTTCGTTGGGTATCCAGACTCCGGTGATTACGTTGATCGTTCAGGTTCCGGTCATTTTCGTTGACTATCCAGACTCAGGTTATTACGTTAAGCGTTCAGGCTCCGGTCAGTTTCGTTGAGTATCCAGATTCCGATTATTACGTTGAGCGTTCAGGCTCCGGTCAGTTTCGTTGGTTATCCAGACTCCGATTATTACGTTGAGCGTTCAGGCTCCGGTCATTTTCATTGAGTATCCAGACTCTGGTTATTACGTTGAGGGTTCAGACTCCGGTCATTTTCGTTGAGTATCTTGATTCCGATTATTACGTTGAGCGTTCAGGCTCCAGTTATTTTCGTTGAGTATCCTGACTCCGGTTATTACGTTGAGGGTTCAGACTCCGGTCATTTTCATTGAGTATCTAGACTCCTGTCATTACGTTGAACGTTCAGGCTCCGATCATTTTCGTTGAGTATCCATACTCCAGTCAATACGTTGAGCGTTCAGGCTCCGGTCATTTTCGTTGAGTATCCAGACTCCGGTCATTACATTGAGCGTTCAGGATCCAGTCATTTTTGTTGAGTATCATAACTCCATTTATTACGTTGAGCGTTCAGGATCCGATCAGTTTCGTTGAGTATCCAAACTCCAAATATTACGTTGAGCGTTCAGGCTCCAGTCAGTTTCATCGGGTATCCAGACTCCGGTGATTATGTTGATCGTTCAGGCTCCGGTGAGTTTCGATGGGTATCCAGACTCCGATTATTACGTTGAGCGTTCAGGCTCCGGTCATTCTCGTTGAGTATCCAGACTCCGGTTATTACGTTGAGGGTTCAGACTTCGGTCATTTTCATTGAGTATCTAGACTCCTGTCATTATGTTGAATGTTCAGGCTCCGATCATTTTCGTTGAGTATCCATACTCCGGTCAATACATCGAGCGTTCAGGATCCGGTAATTTTCGTGGAGTATCCAGACTCCGGTCATTACATTGAGCGTTCAGGATCCAGTCATTTTTGTTGAGTATCATAACTCCATTTATTACGTTGAGCGTTCAGGATCCGGTCAATTTCGTTGAGTATCCAGACTCCAAATATTATGTTGAGCATTCAGGCTCCAGTCAGTTTCGTTGGGTATCCAGACTCCAGTGATTACGTTGATCTTTCAGGCTCCGGTCATTTCCGTTGACTATCCAGACTCGGGTTATTACGTTAAGCGTTCAGGCTCCGGTCAGTTTCGTTGAGTATCCAGATTCCGATTATTACGTTGAGCGTTCAGGCTCCGGTCAGTTTCGTTGGGTATCCAGACTCCGATTATTACGTTGAGCTTTCAGGCTCCGGTCATTTTCGTTGAGTATCCAGACTCCGGTTATTATGTTGAGGGTTCAGACTCCGATTATTTTCGTTGGGTATCTAGATTACGATTATTATGTTGAGCGTTCAGGCTCCGGTTATTTTCGTTGAGTATCCTGACTCCGGTTAATACGTTGAGGGTTCTGACTCTGGTCATTTTCATTGAGTATCTAGACTCCTGCCATTACGTTGAACGTTCAGGCTCCGATCATTTTCGTTGAGTATCCATACTCCGGCAATACGTTAGGCGTTCAAGCTCCGGCCATTTTCGTTGAGTATCCACACTCCGGTCATTACATTGAGCGTTCAGGATCCAGTGATTTTTGTTGAGTATCATAACTCCATTTATTACGTTGAGCGTTCAGGATCCGATCAGTTTCGTTGAGTATCCAGACTCCAAATATTACGTTGAGCGTTCAGGCTCCGGTCAATTTTGTTGGGTATCCAGACTCCGGTGATTACGTTGATCGTTCAGGCTACGGTCATTTTCGTTGACTATCCAAACTCGGGTTATTACGTTAAGCGTTAAGGCTTCAGTCAGTTTCGTTGAGTATCCAGATTTTGATTATTACGTTGAGCGTTCAGGCTCCGGTCAGTTTCGTTAGGTATCCAGACTCCGATTATTACGTTGAGCGTTCAGGCTCCAGTCATTTTCGTTGAGTACCCAGACTCCGGTTATTACGTTGAGGGTTCAAACTCCGGTCATTTTTCTTGAGTATCTAGATTCCGATTATTACGTTGAGCATTCAGGCTCTGGTTATTTTCGTTGAGTATCCTGACTCCAGTTATTACGTTGAGGGTTCAGACTCCAGTCATTTTCATTGAGTATCTAGACTCCTGTCATTACGTTGAATGTTCAGGCTCCGATCATTTTCGTTGAGTATCCATACTCCGGTCAATACGTTGAGCGTTCAGGCTCCGGTCATTTTTGTTGAGTATCCAGACTCCGGTCATTACATTGAGCGTTCAGGATCCAGTCATTTTTGTTGAGTATCATAACTCCATTTATTACGTTGAGCGTTCAGGATCCGGTCAGTTTCGTTGAGTATCCAGACTCCAAATATTACGTTGAGCATTCAGGCTCCAGTCAGTTTCGTTGGGTATCCAGACTCCGGTGATTACGTTGATCGTTCAGGCTCCGGTCATTTTCGTTGACTATCCAGACTCGGGTTGTTACATTAAGCGTTCAGGCTCCGGTCAGTTTCGTTGAGTATCCAGATTTCGATTATTACGTTGAGCGTTCAGGCTCCGGTCGGTTTCGTTGGGTATCCAGACTCCGATTATTACGTTGAGCGTTCAGGCTCCGGTCATTTTCATTGAGTATCCAGACTCCGGTTATTACGTTGAGGGTTCAGACTCTGGTCATTTTCGTGAGTATCTTAATTCCGTTTATTACGTTGAGCGTTCAGGCTCCGGTTATTTTCGTTGAGTATCCATACTCCGGTCAATTCGTTGAGCGTTTAGGCTCCGGTCATTTTCGTTGAGTTCCCAGACTCGGGTTGTTACATTAAGCGTTCAGGCTCCGGTCAGTTTCGTTGAGTATCCAGATTCCGATTATTACATTGAGCGTTCAGGCTCCGGTCAGTTTCGTTGAGTATCCAGATTCCGATTATTACATTGAGCGTTCAGGCTCCGGTCGGTTTCGTTGGATATCCAGACTCCGGTCATTTTCATTGAGTATCTAGACTCCTGTCATTACGTTGAACGTTCAGGCTCCGATCATTTTCGTTGAGTATCCATACTCCAGTCAATACGTTGAGCGTTCAGGCTCCGGTCATTTTTGTTGAGTATCCAGACTCCGGTCATTACATTGAGCGTTCAGGATCCAGTCATTTTTGTTGAGTATCATAACTCCATTTATTACGTTGAGCGTACAGGATCCGATCAGTTTCGTTGAGTATCCAGACTCCAAATATTACGTTGAACGTTCAGGCTCCAGTCAGTTTCATCGGGTATCCAGACTCCGGTGATTATGTTGATCGTTCAGGCTCCGGTGAGTTTCGATGGGTATCCAGACTCCGATTATTACGTTGAGCATTCAGGCTCCGGTCATTCTCGTTGAGTATCCAGACTCCGGTTATTACGTTGAGGGTTCAGACTTCGGTCATTTTCATTGAGTATCTAGACTCCTGTCATTATGTTGAACGTTCAGGCTCCGATCATTTTCGTTGAGTATCCATACTCCGGTCAATACATCGAGCATTCAGGATCCGGTAATTTTCGTGGAGTATCCAGACTCCGGTCATTACATTGAGCGTTCAGGATCCAGTCATTTTTGTTGAGTATCATAACTCCATTTATTACGTTGAGCGTTCAGGATCCGGTCAATTTCGTTGAGTATCCAGACTCCAAATATTACATTGAGCATTCAGGCTCCAGTCAGTTTCGTTGGGTATCCAGACTCCAGTGATTACGTTGATCGTTCAGGCTCCGGTCATTTTCGTTGACTATCCAGACTCGGGTTATTACGTTAAGCGTTCAGGCTCCGGTCAGTTTCGTTGAGTATCCAGATTCCGATTATTACGTTGAGCGTTCAGGCTCCGGTCAGTTTCGTTGGGTATCCAGACTCCGATTATTACGTTGAGCTTTCAGGCTCTGGTCATTTTTATTGAGTATCCAGACTCCGGTTATTATGTTGAGGGTTCAGACTCCGATCATTTTCGTTGGGTATCTAGATTACGATTATTATGTTGAGCGTTCAGGCTCCGGTTATTTTCGTTGACTATCCTGACTCCGGTTAATACGTTGAGGGTTCAGACTCTGGTCATTTTCATTGAGTATCTAGACTCCTGTCATTACGTTGAACGTTCAGGCTCCGATCATTTTCGTTGAGTATCCATACTCCTGCAATACGTTGAGCGTTCAAGCTCCGATCATTTTCGTTGAGTATCAAGACTCCTGTCATTACATTGAGCATTCAGGATCCAGTCATTTTTGTTGAGTATCATAACTCCATTTATTACGTTGAGCGTTTAGGATCCGGTCAGTTTCGTTGAGTATCCAGAATCCAAATATTACGTTGAGCATTCAGGCTCCAGTAAGTTTCGTTGGGTATCCAGACTCCGGTGATTACGTTGATCGTTCAAGATCCGGTCATTTTTGTTGACTATCCATACTCGGGTTATTACGTTAAGCGTTCAGGCTCCGGTCAGTTTCGTTGAGTATCCAGATTCCGATTATTACATTGAGCGTTCAGGCTCCGGTCAGTTTCGTTGGGTATCCAGACTCCGATTATTACGTTAAGCGTTAAGGTTCCGGTCATTTTCGTTGAGTATCCAGACTCCGGTTATTACGTTGAGGGTTCAAACTCTGGTCATTTTCATTCAGTATCTAGATTCCGATTATTACGTTGAGCGTTCAGGCTCCGGTTATTTTCGTTGAGTATCCTGACTCCGGTTATTACGTTGAGGGTTCAGACTCCGGTCATTTTCATTGAGTATCTAGACTCCTATCATTACGTTGAACGTTTAGGCTCCGATCATTTTCGTTGAGTATCCATACTCCGGCAATACGTTGAGCGTACAAGCTCCAGTCATTTTCGTTGAGTATCCAGACTCCGGTCATTACATTGAGCATTCAGAATCCAGTCATTTTTGTTGAGTATCATAACTCCATTTATTACGTTGAGCGTTCAGGATCCGATCAGTTTCGTTGAGTATCCAGACTCCAAATATTACGTTGAGCGTTCAGGCTCCAGTCAGTTTCGTTGGGTATCCAGACTCCGGTGATTACGTTGATCGTTCAGGCTCCGGTCATTTTCGTTGACTATCCAGACTCGGGTTATTACGTTAATCTTTCAGGCTCCGGTCAGTTTCGTTGAGTATCCAGATTCCGATTATTACGTTGAGTGTTCAGGCTCCGGTCAGTTTCGTTGGGTATCCAGACTCTGATTATTACGTTGAGGGTTCAGACTCCTGTCATTACGTTGAACATTCAGGCTCCGATCATTTTCGTTGAGTATCCATACTCCGGTCAATACGTTGAGCGTTCAGGCTCTGGTCATTTTCGTTGAGTATTCAGACTCCGGTCATTACATTGAGCGTTTAGGATCCAGTCATTTTTGTTGAGTATTATAACTCAATTTATTACGTTGAGCGTTCAGGATTCGATCAGTTTCGTTGAGTATCCAGACTCCAAATATTACGTTGAGCGTTCAGGCTCCGGTAAGTTTCGTTGGTTATCCAGACTCCAGTGATTACGTTGATCGTTCAGGCTCCGGTCATTTTCGTTAACTATCCAGACTCGGGTTATTACGTTAAGCGTTCATGCTTCAGTCAGTTTCGTTGAGTATCCAGACTCCGATTATTACGTTGAGCGTTCAGGCTCCGATCAGTTTCGTTGGGTATCCAGACTCCGGTTATTACGTTGAGCGTTCAGGCTCCGGTCATTTTCGTTGAGTATCTAGACTCCTGTCATTACGTTGAATGTTTAGGCTCCGATCATTTTCGTTGAGTATCCATACTCCGGTCAATACGTTGAGCGTTCAGGCTCCGGTCATTTTCGTTGAGTATCCAGACTCCGGTTATTACGTTGAGGGTTCAGACTCTGGTCATTTTCGTTGAGTATCTAGACTCATGTCATTACGTTGAACGTTCAGGCTCCGATCATTTTTGTTGAGTATCCATACTCCGGTCAATACGTTGAGCATTCACGCTCCGATCATTTTAGTTGAGTATCCAGACTCCGGTCATTACATTGAGCGTTTAGGATCCAGTCATTTATGTTGAGTATCATAACTCCATTTATTACGTTGAGCGTTCAGGATCCGACCAGTTTCATTGAGTATCCATACTCCGGTCAATACGTTGAGCGTTCAGGCTCCGGTCATTTTCGTTGAGTATCCAGACTCTGGTCATTACATTGAGCGTTCAGGATCCAGTCATTTTTGTTGAGTATCATAACTCCATTTATTATGTTGAGCGTTCAGGATCCGATCAGTTTCGTTGAGTATCCAGACTCCAAATATTACGTTGAGCGTTCAGCCTCCGGTCAATTTCGTTGGGTATCCAGACTCCAGTGATTACATTGATCGTTCTGGCTCCGGTTATTTTTGTTCACTATCCAGAATCGGGTTATTATGTTAAGCGTTCAGGCTCCGGTCAGTTTCGTTGAGTATCCATATTCTGATTATTACGTTGAGCGTTCAGGCTCCAGTCAGTTTCGTTGGGTATCCAGACTCCGGTTATTACGTTGAGCGTTCAGGCTCCGGTCATTTTCGTTGAGTATCTAGACTCCTGTCATTACGTTGAATGTTCAGGCTCCGATCATTTTCTTTGAGTATCCATACTCTGGTCAATACGTTGAGCGTTCAGGCTCCGGTCACTTTCGTTGAGTATCCAGACTCCGGTTATTACGTTGAGGGTTCAGACTCCGGTCATTTTCATTGAGTATCTAGACTCATGTCATTACATTGAATGTTCAGGCTCCGATCATTTTCGTTGAGTATCCATACTCCGGTCAATACGTTGAGCGTTCACGCTCCGGTCATTTTCGTTGAGTATCCAGACTCCGGTCATTACATTGAGCGTTTAGGATCCAGTCATTTTTGTTGAGTATCATAACTCCATTTATTACGTTGAGCGTTCAGGATCCGACCAGTTTCATTGAGTATCCATACTCCGGTCAATACGTAGAGCGTTCAGGCTCCGGTCATTTTCGTTGAGTATCCAGACTCCGGTCATTACATTGAGCGTTCAGGATCCAGTCATTTTTGTTGAGTATCATAACTCCATTTATTACGTTGAGCGTTCAGGATCCGATCAGTTTTGTTGAGTATCCAGACTCCAAATATTACGTTGAGCGTTCAGGCTCCGGTCAATTTCGTTGGGTAACCAGACTCCGGTGATTACGTTGATCGTTCAGGCTCCGGTCATTTTTGTTCACTATCCAGAATCGGGTTATTATGTTAAGCGTTCAAACTCCGGTCAGTTTCGTTGAGTATCCAGATTCTGATTATTACATTGAGCGTTCAGGCTCCGGTCAATTTCGTTGGGTATCCAGACTCCGGTTATTACGTTGAGCGTTCAGGCTCCGGTCATTTTCGTTGAGTATCTAGACTCCTGTCATTACGTTGAATGTTCAGGCTCCGATCATTTTCTTTGAGTATCCATACTCTGGTCAATACGTTGAGCGTTCAGGCTCCGGTCATTTTCGTTGAGTATCCAGACTCCGGTTATTACGTTGAGGGTTCAGACTCCGGTCATTTTCGTTGAGTATCTAGACTCATGTCATTACGTTGAATGTTCAGGCTCCGATCATTTTCGTTGACTATCCATACTCCGGTCAATACGTTGAGCGTTCACGCTCCGGTCATTTTCGTAGAGTATCCAGACTCCGGTCATTACATTGAGCGTTTAGGATCCAGTCATTTTTGTTGAGTATCATAACTCCATTTATTACGTTGAGCGTTCAGGATCCGACCAGTTTCATTGAGTATCCATACTCCGGTCAATACGTTGAGCGTTCAGGCTCCAGTCATTTTCGTGGAGTATCCAGACTCCGGTCATTACATTGAGCGTTCAGGATCCAGTCATTTTTGTTGAGTATCATAACTCCATTTATTACGTTGAGCGTTCAGGATCCGATCAGTTTCGTTGAGTATCCAGACTCCAAATATTACGTTGAGCGTTCAGGCTCCGGTCAATTTCGTTGGGTATCCAGACTCCGGTGATTACGTTGATCGTTTAGGCTCCGGTCATTTTTGTTCACTATCCAGAATCGGGTTATTATGTTAAGCGTTCAGGCTCTAGTCAGTTTCGTTGAGTATCCAGATTCCGATTATTACGTTGAGCGTTCAGGCTCCGGTCAGTTTCGTTGGGTATCCAGACTCCGGTTATTACATTGAGCGTTCAGTCTCCGGTCATTTTCGTTGAGTATCTAGACTCCTGTCATTACGTTGAATGTTCAGGCTCCGATCATTTTCTTTGAGTATCCATACTCTGGTCAATACGTTGAGCGTTCAGGCTCTGGTCATTTTCGTTGAGTATCCAGACTCCGGTCATTACATTGAGCGTTCAGGATCCAGTCATTTTCGTTGAGTATCTAGACTCCTGTCGTTACGTTGAACGTTCAGGCTCCGATCATTTTCGTTGAGTATCCATACTCCGGTCAATACGTTGAGCGTTCAGGCTCTGGTCATTTTCCATGAGTATTTAGACTCCGGTCATTACATTGAGCGTTTAGGATCCAGTCATTTTTGTTGAGTATTATAACTCCATTTATTACGTTGAGCGTTCAGGATCCGATCAGTTTCGTTGAGTATCCAGACTCCAAATATTACGTTGATCGTTCAGGCTCCAGTCAGTTTCGTTGGTTATCCAGACTCCGGTGATTACGTTGATCGTTCAGGCTCCGGTCATTTTCGTTGACTATCCAGACTCGGGTTATTACGTTAAGCGTTCAGGCTCTGGTCAGTTTCGTTGAGTATCCAGATTCCGATTATTACGTTGAACGTTCAGGCTCCGGTCAGTTTCGTTGGGTTTCCAGACTCCGATTATTAAGTTGAGCTTTCAGGCTCCGGTCATTTTTGTTGAGTATCCAGACTCCGGTTATTATGTTGAGGGTTCAGACTCCGATCATTTTCGTTGGGTATCTAGATTACGATTATTATGTTGAGCGTTCAGGCTCCGGTTATTTTCGTTGAGTATCCTGACTCCGGTTAATACGTTGAGGGTTCAGACTCTGGTCATTTTCATTGAGTATCTAGACTCCTGTCATTACGTTGAATGTTCAGGCTCCGATCATTTTCGTTGAGTATCCATACTCCAGCAATACGTTGAGCGTTCAAGCTCCGATCATTTTCGTTGAGTATCAAGACTCCTGTCATTACATTGAGCATTCAGGATCCAGTCATTTTTGTTGAGTATCATAACTCCATTTATTACGTTGAGCGTTCAGGATCCGGTCAGTTTAGTTGAGTATCCAGACTCCAAATATTACGTTGAGCATTCAGGCTCCAGTAAGTTTCGTTGGGTATCCAGACTCCGGTGATTACGTTGATCGTTCAAGATCCGGTCATTTTTGTTGACTATCCATACTCGGGTTATTACGTTAAGCGTTCAGGCTCCGGTCAGTTTCGTTGAGTATCCAGATTCCGATTATTACATTGAGCGTTCAGGCTCCGGTCAGTTTCGTTGGGTATCTAGACTCCGATTATTACGTTAAGCGTTCAGGTTCCGGTCATTTTCGTTGAGTATCTAGACTCCGGTTATTACGTTGAGGGTTCAAACTCTGGTCATTTTCATTCAGTATCTAGATTCCGATTATTACGTTGAGCGTTCAGGCTCCGGTTATTTTCGTTGAGTATCCTGACTCCGGTTATTACGTTGAGGGTTCAGACTCCGGTCATTTTCATTGAGTATCTAGACTCCTGTCATTACGTTGAACGTTTAGGCTCCGATCATTTTCGTTGAGTATCCATACTCCGGCAATACGTTGAGCGTACAGGCTCCAGTCATTTTCGTTGAGTATCCAGACTCCGGTCATTACATTGAGCATTCAGGATCTAGTCATTTTTGTTGAGTATCATAACTCCATTTATTACGATGAGCGTTCAGGATCCGATCAGTTTCGTTGAGTATCCAGACTCCAAATATTACGTTGAGCGTTCAGGCTCCAGTCAGTTTCGTTGGGTATCCAGACTCCGGTGATTATGTTGATCGTTCAGGCTCTGGTCATTTTCGTTGACTATCCAGACTCGGGTTATTACGTTAATCTTTCAGGCTCCGGTCAGTTTCGTTGAGTATCCAGATTCCGATTATTACGTTGAGTGTTCAGGCTCCGGTCAGTTTCGTTGGGTATCCAGACTCTGATTATTACGTTGAGGGTTCAGACTCCTGTCATTACGTTGAACGTTCAGGCTCCGATCATTTTCGTTGAGTATCCATACTCCGGTCAATACGTTGAGCGTTCAGGCTCTGGTCATTTTCGTTGAGTATTCAGACTCCGGCCATTACATTGAGCGTTTAGGATCCAGTCATTTTTGTTGAGTATTATAACTCCATTTATTACGTTGAGCGTTCAGGATTCGATCAGTTTCGTTGAGTATCCAGACTCCAAATATTACGTTGAGCGTTCAGGCTCCGGTAAGTTTCGTTGGTTATCCAGGCTCCAGTGATTACGTTGATCGTTCAGGCTCCGGTCATTTTCGTTGACTATCCAGACTCGGGTTATTACGTTAAGCGTTCATGCTTCAGTCAGTTTCGTTGAGTATCCAGACTCCGATTATTACGTTGAGCGTTTAGGCTCCGATCAGTTTCGTTGGGTATCCAGACTCCGGTTATTACGTTGAGCGTTCAGGCTCCGGTCATTTTCGTTGAGTATCTAGACTCCTGTCATTACGTTGAATGTTCAGGCTCCGATCATTTTCGTTGAGTATCCATACTCCGGTCAATACGTTGAGCGTTCAGGCTCCGGTCATTTTCGTTGAGTATCCAGACTCCGGTTATTACGTTGAGGGTTCAGACTCTGGTCATTTTCGTTGAGTATCTAGACTCATGTCATTACGTTGAACGTTCAGGCTCCGATCATTTTTGTTGAGTATCCATACTCCGGTCAATACGTTGAGCATTCACGCTCCGATCATTTTTGTTGAGTATCCAGACTCCGGTCATTACATTGAGCGTTTAGGATCCAGTCATTTTTGTTGAGTATCATAACTCCATTTATTACGTTGAGCGTTCAGGATCCGACCAGTTTCATTGAGTATCCATACTCCGGTCAATACGTTGAGCGTTCAGGCTCTGGTCATTTTCGTTGAGTATCCAGACTCTGGTCATTACATTGAGCGTTCAGGATCCAGTCATTTTTGTTGAGTATCATAACTCCATTTATTACGTTGAGCGTTCAGGATCCGATCAGTTTCGTTGAGTATCCAGACTCCAAATATTACGTTGAGCGTTCAGGCTCCGGTCAATTTCGTTGGGTAACCAGACTCCGGTGATTACGTTGATCGTTCAGGCTCCGGTCATTTTTGTTCACTATCCAGAATCGGGTTATTATGTTAAGCGTTCAGGCTCCGGTCAGTTTTGTTGAGTATCCAGATTCTGATTATTATGTTGAGCGTTCAGGCTCCGGTCAGTTTCGTTGGGTATCCAGACTCCGGTTATTACGTTGAGCGTTCAGGCTCCGGTCATTTTCGTTGAGTATCTAGACTCCTGTCATTACGTTGAATGTTCAGGCTCCGATCATTTTCTTTGAGTATCCATACTCTGGTCAATACGTTGAGCGTTCAGGCTCCGGTTATTTTCGTTGAGTATCCAGACTCCGGTTATTACGTTGAGTGTTCAGACTCCGGTCATTTTCGTTGAGTATCTAGACTCATGTCATTACGTTGAATGTTCAGGCTCCGATCATTTTCGTTGAGTATCCATACTCCGGTCAATACGTTGAGCGTTCACGCTCCGGTCATTTTCGTTGAGTATCCAGACTCCGGTCATTACATTGAGCGTTTAGGATCCAGTCATTTTTGTTGAGTATCATAACTCCATTTATTACGTTGAGCGTTCAGGATCCGACCAGTTTCATTGAGTATCCATACTCCGGTCAATACGTTGAGCGTTCAGGCTCCGGTCATTTTCGTTGAGTATCCAGACTCCGGTCATTACATTGAGCGTTCAGGATCCAGTCATTTTTGTTGAGTATCATAACTCCATTTATTACGTTGAGCGTTCAGGATCCGATCAGTTTCGTTGAGTATCCAGACTCCAAATATTACGTTGAGCGTTCAGGCTCCGGTCAATTTCGTTAGGTATCCAGACTCCGGTGATTACGTTGATCGTTCAGGCTCCGGTCATTTTTGTTCACTATCCAGAATCGGGTTATTATGTTAAGCGTTCAGGCTCCAGTCAGTTTCGTTGAGTATCCAGATTCCGATTATTACGTTGAGCATTCAGGCTCCGGTCAGTTTCGTTGGGTATCCAGACTCCGGTTATTACATTGAGCGTTCAGTCACCGGTCATTTTCGTTGAGTATCTAGACTCCTGTCATTACGTTGAATGTTCAGGCTCCGATCATTTTCTTTGAGTATCCATACTCTGGTCAATACGTTGAGCGTTCAGGCTCTGGTCATTTTCGTTGAGTATCCAGACTCCGGTCATTACATTGAGCGTTCAGGATCCAATCATTTTCGTTGAGTATCTAGACTCCTGTCATTACGTTGAACGTTCAGGCTCCGATCATTTTCGTTGAGTATCCATACTCCGGTCAATACGTTGAGCGTTCAGGCTCTGATCATTTTCCTTGAGTATTTAGACTCCGGCCATTACATTGAGCGTTTAGGCTCCAGTCATTTTTGTTGAGTATTATAACTCCATTTATTACGTTGAGCGTTCAGGATCAGATCAGTTTCGTTGAGTATCCAGACTCCAAATATTACGTTGAGCGTTCAGGCTCCGGTCAGTTTCGTTGGTTATCCAGACTCCGGTGATTACGTTGATCATTCAGGCTCCGGCCATTTTCGTTGACTATCCAAACTCGGGTTATTACGTTAAGCGTTCAGGCTCTGGTCAGTTTCATTGAGTATCCAGATTCCGATTATTACATTGAGCGTTCAGGCTCCGGTCAGTTTCGTTGGGTATCCAGACTCCGATTATTACGTTGAGCGTTCAGGCTCCGGTCATTTTCGTTGAGTATCCAGACTCTGGTTATTACGTTGAGGGTTCAGACTCCGGTCATTTTCGTTGAGTATCTAGACTCATGTCATTACGTTGAACGTTCAGGCTCCGATCATTTTCATTGAGTATCCATACTCCGGTCAATACGTTGAGCGTTCAGGCTCCGGTCATTTTCGTTGAGTATCCAGACTCTGGTCATTACATTGAGCGTTTAGGATCCAGTCATTTTTGTTGAGTATCATAACTCCATTTATTACGTTGAGCGTTCAGGATCCGATCAGTTTCATTGAGTATCCATACTCCGGTCAATACGTTGAGCGTTCAGGCTCCGATCATTTTCGTTGAGTATCCAGACTCCGGTCATTACATTGAGCGTTCAGGGTCCAGTCATTTTTGTTGAGTATCATAACTCCATTTATTACGTTGAGCGTTCAGGATCCGATCAGTTTCGTTGAGTATCCAGACTCCAAATATTACGTTGAGCGTTCAGGCTCCGGTCATTTTCGTTGAGTATCCAGACTCCAGTCATTACATTGAGCGTTCAGGATCCAGTCATTTGTGTTGAGTATCATAACTCCATTTATTACGTTGAGCGTTCAGGATCCGATCAGTTTCGTTGAGTATCCAGACTCCAAATATTACGTTGAGCGTTCAGGCTCCGGTCAACTTCGTTGGGTATCCAGACTCCGGTGATTACGTTGATCGTTCAGGCTCCGTTCATTTTTGTTCACTATCCAGACTCGGGTTATTACGTTAAGCGTTCAGGCTCCTGTCAGTTTCGTTGAGTATCCAGATTCCGATTATTACGTTGAGCGTTCAGGCTCCGGTCAGTTTCGTTGGGTATCCAGACTCCGGTTATTACGTTGAGCGTTCAGGCTCCAGTCATTTTCGTTGAGTATCCAGACTCCGGTCATTACATTGAGCGTTTTGGATCCAATAATTTTTGTTGAGTATCATAACTCCATTTATTACGTTGAGCGTTCAGGATCCGATCAGTTTCGTTGAGTATCTAGACTCCAAATATTACATTGAGCGTTCAGGCTCCGATCAGTTTCGTTGGGTATCCAGACTCGGGTGATTACCTTGATCGTTCAGGCTCCAGTCATTTTCGTTGAGTATCCAGACTCCGGTTATTACGTTAAGCGTTCAGGCTCCAGTCAGTTTCGTTGAGTATCCAGATTCCGATTATTACGTTGAGCGTTCAGGCTCCGGTCAGTTTCGTTGGGTATCCAGACTCCGATTATTACGTTGAGCGTTCAGGCTCCGGTCATTTTTGTTGAGTATCCAGACTCCGGTTATTAAGTTGAGCGTCAGGCTCCGATCATTTTCGTTGAGTATCCAGACTCTGATTATTACGTTGAGCGTTCAAGCTCCGGTTATTTTCGTTGAGTATCCTGACTCCGGTTATTACGTTGAGGGTTCAGACTCCAGTCATTTTTGTTGAGTATCTAGACTCATGTCATTACGTTGAATGTTCAGGCTCCGATCATTTTCGTTGAGTATCCATACTCCGGTCAATACGTTGAGCGTTCACGCTCCGGTCATTTTCGTTGAGTATCCAGACTCCGGTCATTACATTGAGCGTTTAGGATCCAGTCATTTTTGTTGAGTATCATAACTCCATTTATTACGTTGAGCGTTCAGGATCCGACCAGTTTCATTGAGTATCCATACTCCGGTCAATACGTTGAGCGTTCAGGCTCCGGTCATTTTCGTTGAGTATCCAGACTCCGGTCATTACAATGAGCGTTCAGGGTCCAGTCATTTTTGTTGAGTATCATAACTCCATTTATTACGTTGAGCGTTCAGGATCCGATCAGTTTCGTTGAGTATCCAGACTCCAAATATTACGTTGAGCGTTCAGGCTCCGGTCATTTTCGTTGAGTATCCAGACTCCGGTCATTACATTGAGCGTTCAGGATCCAGTCATTTTTGTTGAGTATCATAACTCCATTTATTACGTTGAGCGTTCAGGATCCGATCAGTTTCGTTGAGTATCCAGACTCCAAATATTACGTTGAGCGTTCAGGCTCCGTCAATTTCGTTTGGGAACCAAGCTCCGGTGATTACGTTGATCGTTCAGGCTCCGGTCATTTTTGTTCACTATCCAGACTCGGGTTATTACGTTAAGCGTTCAGGCTCCAGTCAGTTTCGTTGAGTATCCAGATTCCGATTATTACGTTGAGCGTTCAGGCTCCGGTCAGTTTCGTTGGGTATCCAGACTCCGGTTATTACGTTGAGCGTTCAGGCTCCAGTCATTTTCGTTGAGTATCCAGACTCCGGTCATTACATTGAGCGTTTTGGATCCAATAATTTTTGTTGAGTATCATAACTCTATTTATTACGTTGAGCGTTCAGGATCCGATCAGTTTCGTTGAGTATCTAGACTCCAAATATTACATTGAGCGTTCAGGCTCCGATCAGTTTCGTTGGGTATCCAGACTCGGGTGATTACCTTGATCGTTCAGGCTCCAGTCATTTTCGTTGAGTATCCAGACTCCGGTTATTACGTTAAGCGTTCAGGCTCCAGTCAGTTTCGTTGAGTATCCAGATTCCGATTATTACGTTGAGCGTTCAGGCTCCGGTATGTTTCGTTGGGTATCCAGACTCCGATTATTAAGTTGAGCGTTCAGGCTCCGGTCATTTTTGTTGAGTATCCAGACTCCGGTTATTAAGTTGAGCGTCAGGCTCCGATCATTTTTGTTGAGTATCCAGATTCTGATTATTACGTTGAGCGTTCAAGCTTCGGTTATTTTCGTTGAGTATCCTGACTCCGGTTATTACGTTGAGGGTTCAGACTCCGGTCATTTTTGTTGAGTATCTAGACTCATGTCATTACGTTGAATGTTCAGGCTCCGATCATTTTCGTTGAGTATCCATACTCCGGTCAATACGTTGAGCGTTCACGCTCCGGTCATTTTCGTTGAGTATCCAGACTACGGTCATTACATTGAGCGTTTAGGATCCAGTCATTTTTGTTGAGTATCATAACTCCATTTATTACGTTGAGCGTTCAGGATCCGACCAGTTTCATTGAGTATCCATACTCCGGTCAATACGTTGAGCGTTCAGGCTCCGGTCATTTTCGTTGAGTATCCAGACTCCGGTCATTACATTGAGCGTTCAGGATCCAGTCATTTTTGTTGAGTATCATAACTCCATTTATTACGTTGAGCGTTCAGGATCCGATCAGTTTCGTTGAGTATCCAGACTCCGGTTATTACGTTGAGGGTTCAGACTCCGGTCATTTTCGTTGAGTATCTAGACTCATGTCATTACGTTGAATGTTCAGGCTCCGATCATTTTCGTTGAGTATCCATACTCCGGTCAATACGTTGAGCGTTCACGCTCCGGTCATTTTCGTTGAGTATCCAGACTCCGGTCATTACATTGAGCGTTTAGGATCCAGTCATTTTTGTTGAGTATCATAACTCCATTTATTACGTTGAGCGTTCAGGATCCGACCAGTTTCATTGAGTATCCATACTCCGGTCAATACGTTGAGCGTTCAGGCTCCGGTCATTTTCGTTGAGTATCCAGACTCCGGTTATTACGTTGAGGGTTCAGACTCCGGTCATTTTCGTTGAGTATCTAGACTCATGTCATTACGTTGAATGTTCAGGCTCCGATCATTTTCGTTGAGTATCCATACTCCGGTCAATACGTTGAGCGTTCAGGCTCCGGTCATTTTCGTTGAGTATCCAGACTCCGGTCATTACATTGAGCGTTTAAGATCCAGTCATTTTTGTTGAGTATCATAACTCCATTTATTACGTTGAGCGTTCAGGATCCGACCAGTTTCATTGAGTATCCATACTCCGGTCAATACGTTGAGCGTTCAGGCTCCGGTCATTTTCGTTGAGTATCCAGACTCCGGTCATTACATTGAGCGTTCAGGATCCAGTCATTTTTGTTGAGTATCATAACTCCATTTATTACGTTGAGCGTTCAGGATCCGATCAGTTTCGTTGAGTATCCAGACTCCAAATATTACGTTGAGCGTTCAGGCTCCGGTCAATTTCGTTGGGTATCCAGACTCCGGTGATTACGTTGATCGTTCAGGCTCCGGTCATTTTTGTTCACTATCCAGAATCGGGTTATTATGTTAAGCGTTCAGGCTCCAGTCAGTTTCGTTGAGTATCCAGATTCTGATTATTACGTTGAGCGTTCAGGCTCCGGTCAGTTTCGTTGGGTATCCAGACTCTGGTTATTACATTGAGCGTTCAGTCTCCGGTCATTTTCGTTGAGTATCTAGACTCCTGTCATTATGTTGAATGTTCAGGCTCCGATCATTTTCTTTGAGTATCCATACTCTGGTCAATACGTTGAGCGTTCAGGCTCTGGTCATTTTCGTTGAGTATCCAGACTCCGGTCATTACATTTAGCGTTCAGGATCCAGTCATTTTCGTTGAGTATCTAGACTCCTGTCATTACGTTGAACGTTCAGGCTCCGATCATTTTCGTTGAGTATCCATACTCCAGTCAATACGTTGAGCGTTCAGGCTCTGGTCATTTTCCATGAGTATTTAGACTCCGGTCATTACATTGAGCGTTTAGGATCCAGTCATTTTTGTTGAGTATTATAACTCCATTTATTACGTTGAGCGTTCAGGATCCGACCAGTTTAATTGAGTATCCATACTCCGGTCAATACGTTGAGCGTTCAGGCTCCGGTCATTTTCGTTGAGTATCCAGACTCCGGTTATTACGTTGAGGGTTCAGACTCCGGTCATTTTCGTTGAGTATCTAGACTCATGTCATTACGTTGAATGTTCAGGCTCCGATCATTTTCGTTGAGTATCCATACTCCAGTCAATACGTTGAGCGTTCACGCTCCGGTCATTTTCGTTGAGTATCCAGACTCCGGTCATTACATTGAGCGTTCAGGATCCTGTCATTTTTGTTGAGTATCATAAATCCATTTATTACGTTGAGCGTTCAGGATCCGATCAGTTTCGTTGAGTATCCAGACTCCAAATATTACGTTGAGCGTTCAGGCTCCGGTCAATTTCGTTGGGTATCCAGACTCCGGTGATTACGTTGATCGTTCAGGCTCCGGTCATTTTTGTTCACTATCCAGAATCGGGTTATTATGTTAAGCGTTCAGGCTCCAGTCAGTTTCGTTGAGTATCCAGATTCTGATTATTACGTTGAGCGTTCAGGCTCCGGTCAGTTTCGTTGGGTATCCAGACTCCGGTTATTACATTGAGCGTTCAGTCTCCGGTCATTTTCGTTGAGTATCTAGACTCCTGTCATTACGTTGAATGTTCAGGCTCCGATCATTTTCTTTGAGTATCCATACTCTGGTCAATACGTTGAGCGTTCAGGCTCTGGTCATTTTCGTTGAGTATCCAGACTCCGGTCATTACATTGAGCGTTCAGGATCCAGTCATTTTCGCTGAGTATCTAGACTCCTGTCATTACGTTGAACGTTCAGGCTCCGATCATTTTCGTTGAGTATCCATACTCCAGTCAATACGTTGAGCGTTCAGGCTCTGGTCATTTTCCATGAGTATTTAGACTCCGGTCATTACATTGAGCGTTTAGGATCCAGTCATTTTTGTTGAGTATTATAACTCCATTTATTACGTTGAGCGTTCAGGATCCGATCAGTTTCGTTGAGTATCCAGACTCCAAATATTACATTGAGCGTTCAGGCTCCGGTCATTTTCGTTGAGTATCCAGACTCCGGTTATTACGTTGAGGGTTCAGACTCCGGTCATTTTCGTTGAGTATCCAAACTCGGGTTATTACGTTAAGCGTTCAGGCTCTAGTCAGTTTCATTGAGTATCCAGATTCCGATTATTACATTGAGCGTTCAGGCTCCGGTCAGTTTCGTTGGGTATCCAGACTCCGATTATTACGTTGAGCGTTCAGGCTCCGGTCATTTTCGTTGAGTATCCAGACTCCGGTTATTACTTTGAGGGTTCAGACTCTGGTCATTTTCGTTGAGTATCTAGACTCATGTCATTACGTTGAACGTTCAGGCTCCGATCATTTTCGTTGAGTATCCATACTCCGGTCAATACGTTCAGCGTTCAGGCTCCGGTCATTTTTGTTGAGTATCCAGACTCTGGTCATTACATTGAGCGTTTAGGATCCAGTCATTTTTGTTGAGTATCATAACTCCATTTATTACGTTGAGCGTTCAGAATCCGATCAGTTTCATTGAGTATCCATACTCCGGTCAATACGTTGAGCGTTCAGGCTCCGGTCATTTTCGTTGAGTATCCAGACTCCGGTCATTACATTGAGCGTTCAGGGTCCAGTCATTTTTGTTGAGTATCATAACTCCATTTATTACGTTGAGCGTTCAGGATCCGATCAGTTTCGATGAGTATCCAGACTCCAAATATTACGTTGAGCGTTCAGGCTCCGGTCATTTTCGTTGAGTATCCAGACTCCGGTCATTACATTGAGCGTTCAGGATCCAGTCATTTTTGTTGAGTATCATAACTCCATTTATTACGTTGAGCTTTCAGGATCCGATCAGTTTCGTTGAGTATCCAGACTCCAAATATTACGTTGAGCGTTCAGGCTCCGGTCAATTTCGTTGGGTATCCAGACTCCGGTGATTACGTTGATCGTTCAGGCTCCGGTCATTTTTGTTCACTATCCAGACTCGGGTTATTACGTTAAGCGTTCAGGCTCCAGTCAGTTTCGTTGAGTATCCAGATTCCGATTATTACGTTGAGCGTTCAGGCTCCGGTCAGTTTCGTTGGGTATCCAGACTCCGGTTATTACGTTGAGCATTCAGGCTCCAGTCATTTTCGTTGAGTATCCAGACTCCGGTCATTACATTGAGCGTTTTGGATCCAATAATTTTTGTTGAGTATCATAACTCCATTTATTACGTTGAGCGTTCAGGATCCTATCAGTTTCGTTGAGTATCTAGACTCCAAATATTACATTGAGCGTTCAGGCTCCGATCAGTTTCGTTGGGTATCCGGACTCGGGTGATTACCTTGATCGTTCAGGCTCCGGTCATTTTCGTTGAGTATCCAGACTCCGGTTATTACGTTAAGCGTTCAGGCTCCAGTCAGTTTCGTTGAGTATCCAGATTCCGATTATTACGTTGAGCGTTCAGGCTCCGGTCAGTTTCGTTGGGTATCCAGACTCCGATTATTACGTTGAGCGTTCAGGCTCCGGTCATTTTTGTTGAGTATCCAGACTCCGGTTATTAAGTTGAGCGTCAGGCTCGGATCATTTTCGTTGAGTATCCAGACTCTGATTATTACGTTGAGCGTTCAGGCTCCGGTTATTTTCGTTGAGTATCCTGACTCCGGTTATTACGTTGAGGGTTCAGACTCCGGTCGATTTCGTTGAGTATCTAGACTCCTGTCATTACATTGAACGTTCAGGCTCCGATCATTTTCATTGAGTATCTATACTCCGGTCAATACGTTGAGCGTGCAGGCTCCGGTCATTTTCGTTGAGTATCCAGACTCCGGTCATTACATTGAGCGTTAAGGATCCAGTCATTTTTGTTGAGTATCATAACTCCATTTATTACGTTGAGCGTTCAGGATCCGATCAGTTTCGTTGAGTATCCAGACTCCAAATATTACGTTGAGCGTTCAGGCTCCGGTCAGTTTCATTGGGTATCCAGACTCCGGTGATTGCGGTGATCGTTCAGGCTCCGGTCATTTTCGTTGACTTTCCAGACTCGGGTTATTACGTTAAGCGTTCAGGTTCCGGTCAGTTTCGTTGAGTATCCAGACTCCGATTATTACGTTGAGCGTTCAGGCTCCGGTTAGTTTCATTGGCTATCCAGAGTCCGATTATAACGTTGAGCGTTCAGGCTCCGGTCATTTTCGTTGAGTATCTAAACTCCTGTCATTACGTTGAGCGTTTTGGATCCAATCATTTTTGTTGAGTATCATAATTCCATTTATTACGTTGAGCGTTCAGGATCCGATCAGTTTCGTTAAGTATCTAGACTCCAAATATTACATTGAGCGTTCAGGCTCCGATCAGTTTTGTTGGGTATCCAGACTCGGGTGATTACGTTGATCGTTCAGGCTCCGGTAATTTTCGTTGAGTATCCAGACTCCGGTTATTACGTTAAGCGTTCAGGCTCCAGTCAGTTTCGTTGAGTATCCAGATTCCGATTATTACATTGAGCGTTCAGGCTCCGGTCAGTTTTGTTGGGTATCCAGACTCCGATTATTACGTTGAGCGTTCAGGCTCCGGTAAGTGTCGTTGGGTATCCAGCCTCCGATTATTACGTTGAGCGTTCCGGCTCCGATCATTTTCGTTGAGTATCCAGACTCCGGTTATTACGTTGAGGGTTAAGACTCCGGTCATTTTCAATGAGTATCTCGACTCCTGTCATTAGGTTGAACGTTCAGGCTCCGATCATTTTCGTTGAGTATCCATACTCCGGTCAATAGGTTGAGCGTTCAGGCTCCGGTCATTTTCGTTGAGTATCCAGACTCTGGTCATTACATTGAGCGTTTAGGATCCAGTCATTTTTGTTGAGTATCCTAACTCCATTTATTACGTTGAGCGTTCAGGATCCGATCAGTTTCGTTGAGTATCCATACTCCGGTCAATATGTTGAGCGTTCAGGCTCCGGTCATTTTCATTGAGTATCCAGACTCCGGTCATTACATTGAGCGTTCAGGGTCAAGTCATTTTTGTTGAGTATCATAACTCCATTTATTACGTTGAGCGTTCAGGATCCGATCAGTTTCGTTGAGTATCCAGACTCCAAATATTACGTTGAGCGTTCAGGCTCCGGTCATTTTCGTTGAGTATCCAGACTCCGGTCATTACATTGAGCGTTCAGGATCCAGTCATTTTTGTTGAGTATCATAACTCCATTTATTACGTTGAGCGTTCAGGATCCGATCAGTTTCGTTGAGTATCCAGACTCCAAATATTACGTTGAGCGTTCAGGCTCCGGTCAATTTCGTTGGGTATCCAGACTCCGGTGATTACGTTGATCGTTCAGGCTCCGGTCATTTTTGTTCACTATCCAGACTCGGGTTATTACGTTAAGCGTTCAGGCTCCAGTCAGTTTCGTTGAGTATCCAGATTCCGATTATTACGTTGAGCGTTCAGGCTTCGGTCAGTTTCGTTGGGTATCCAAACTCCGGTTATTACGTTGAGCGTTCAGGCTCCGGTCATTTTCGTTGAGTATCCAGACTCCGGTCATTACATTGAGCGTTTTGGATCCAATCATTTTTGTTGAGTATCATAACTCCATTTATTACGTTGAGCGTTCAGGATCCGATCAGTTTCGTTGAGTATCTAGACTCCAAATATTACATTGAGCGTTCAGGCTCCGATCAGTTTTGTTGGGTATCCAGACTCGGGTGATTACATTGATCCTTCAGGCTCCGGTCATTTTCGTTGAGTATCCAGACTCCGGTTATTACGTTAAGCGTTCAGGCTCCAGTCAGTTTCATTGAGTATCCAGATTCCGATTATTACGTTGAGCGTTCAGGCTCCGGTCAGTTTCGTTGGGTATCCAGACTCCGATTATTACGTTGAGCGTTCAGGCTCCGGTCATTTTTGTTGAGTATCCAGACTCCGGTTATTAAGTTGAGCGTCAGGCTCGGATCATTTTCGTTGAGTATCCAGACTCTGATTATTACGTTGAGCGTTCAGGCTCCGGTTATTTTCGTTGAGTATCCTGACTCCGGTTATTACGTTGAGGGTTCAGACTCCGGTCGATTTCGTTGAGTATCTAGACTCCTGTCATTACATTGAACGTTCAGGCTCCGATCATTTTCATTGAGTATCTATACTCCGGTCAATACGTTGAGCGTGCAGGCTCCGGTCATTTTCGTTGAGTATCCAGACTCCGGTCATTACATTGAGCGTTAAGGATCCAGTCATTTTTGTTGAGTATCATAACTCCATTTATTACGTTGAGCGTTCAGGATCCGATCAGTTTCGTTGAGTATCCAGACTCCAAATATTACGTTGAGCGTTCAGGCTCCGGTCAATTTCGTTGGGTATCCAGACTCCGGTGATTACGTTGATCGTTCAGGCTCCGGTCATTTTTGTTCACTATCCAGACTCGGGTTATTACGTTAAGCGTTCAGGCTCCAGTCAGTTTCGTTGAGTATCCAGATTCCGATTATTACGTTGAGCGTTCAGGCTTCGGTCAGTTTCGTTGGGTATCCAAACTCCGGTTATTACGTTGAGCGTTCAGGCTCCGGTCATTTTCGTTGAGTATCCAGACTCCGGTCATTACATTGAGCGTTTTGGATCCAATCATTTTTGTTGAGTATCATAACTCCATTTATTACGTTGAGCGTTCAGGATCCGATCAGTTTCGTTGAGTATCTAGACTCCAAATATTACATTGAGCGTTCAGGCTCCGATCAGTTTTGTTGGGTATCCAGACTCGGGTGATTACATTGATCCTTCAGGCTCCGGTCATTTTCGTTGAGTATCCAGACTCCGGTTATTACGTTAAGCGTTCAGGCTCCAGTCAGTTTCATTGAGTATCCAGATTCCGATTATTACGTTGAGCGTTCAGGCTCCGGTCAGTTTCGTTGGGTATCCAGACTCCGATTATTACGTTGAGCGTTCAGGCTCCGGTCATTTTTGTTGAGTATCCAGACTCCGGTTATTAAGTTGAGCGTCAGGCTCGGATCATTTTCGTTGAGTATCCAGACTCTGATTATTACGTTGAGCGTTCAGGCTCCGGTTATTTTCGTTGAGTATCCTGACTCCGGTTATTACGTTGAGGGTTCAGACTCCGGTCGATTTCGTTGAGTATCTAGACTCCTGTCATTACATTGAACGTTCAGGCTCCGATCATTTTCATTGAGTATCTATACTCCGGTCAATACGTTGAGCGTGCAGGCTCCGGTCATTTTCGTTGAGTATCCAGACTCCGGTCATTACATTGAGCGTTAAGGATCCAGTCATTTTTGTTGAGTATCATAACTCCATTTATTACGTTGAGCGTTCAGGATCCGATCAGTTTCGTTGAGTATCCAGACTCCAAATATTACGTTGAGCGTTCAGGCTCCGGTCAGTTTCATTGGGTATCCAGACTCCGGTGATTGCGGTGATCGTTCAGGCTCCGGTCATTTTCGTTGACTTTCCAGACTCGGGTTATTACGTTAAGCGTTCAGGTTCCGGTCAGTTTCGTTGAGTATCCAGACTCCGATTATTACGTTGAGCGTTCAGGCTCCGGTTAGTTTCATTGGCTATCCAGAGTCCGATTATAACGTTGAGCGTTCAGGCTCCGGTCATTTTCGTTGAGTATCTAAACTCCTGTCATTACGTTGAGCGTTTTGGATCCAATCATTTTTGTTGAGTATCATAATTCCATTTATTACGTTGAGCGTTCAGGATCCGATCAGTTTCGTTGAGTATCTAGACTCCAAATATTACATTGAGCGTTCAGGCTCCGATCAGTTTTGTTGGGTATCCAGACTCGGGTGATTACGTTGATCGTTCAGGCTCCGGTAATTTTCGTTGAGTATCCAGACTCCGGTTATTACGTTAAGCGTTCAGGCTCCAGTCAGTTTCGTTGAGTATCCAGATTCCGATTATTACATTGAGCGTTCAGGCTCCGGTCAGTTTTGTTGGGTATCCAGACTCCGATTATTACGTTGAGCGTTCAGGCTCCGGTAAGTGTCGTTGGGTATCCAGCCTCCGATTATTACGTTGAGCGTTCCGGCTCCGATCATTTTCGTTGAGTATCCAGACTCCGGTTATTACGTTGAGGGTTAAGACTCCGGTCATTTTCGTTGAGTATCTCGACTCCTGTCATTAGGTTGAACGTTCAGGCTCCGATCATTTTCGTTGAGTATCCATACTCCGGTCAATAGGTTGAGCGTTCAGGCTCCGGTCATTTTCGTTGAGTATCCAGACTCTGGTCATTACATTGAGCGTTTAGGATCCAGTCATTTTTGTTGAGTATCCTAACTCCATTTATTACGTTGAGCGTTCAGGATCCGATCAGTTTCGTTGAGTATCCATACTCCGGTCAATATGTTGAGCGTTCAGGCTCCGGTCATTTTCGTTGAGTATCCAGACTCCGGTCATTACATTGAGCGTTCAGGGTCAAGTCATTTTTGTTGAGTATCATAACTCCATTTATTACGTTGAGCGTTCAGGATCCGATCAGTTTCGTTGAGTATCCAGACTCCAAATATTACGTTGAGCGTTCAGGCTCCGGTCATTTTCGTTGAGTATCCAGACTCCGGTCATTACATTGAGCGTTCAGGATCCAGTCATTTTTGTTGAGTATCATAACTCCATTTATTACGTTGAGCGTTCAGGATCCGATCAGTTTCGTTGAGTATCCAGACTCCAAATATTACGTTGAGCGTTCAGGCTCCGGTCAATTTCGTTGGGTATCCAGACTCCGGTGATTACGTTGATCGTTCAGGCTCCGGTCATTTTTGTTCACTATCCAGACTCGGGTTATTACGTTAAGCGTTCAGGCTCCAGTCAGTATCGTTGAGTATCCAGATTCCGATTATTACGTTGAGCGTTCAGGCTTCGGTCAGTTTCGTTGGGTATCCAAACTCCGGTTATTACATTGAGCGTTCAGGCTCCGGTCATTTTCGTTGAGTATCCAGACTCCGGTCATTACATTGAGCGTTTTTGATCCAATCATTTTTGTTGAGTATCATAACTCCATTTATTACGTTGAGCGTTCAGGATCGATCAGTTTCGTTGAGTATCCAGACTCCAAATATTACGTTGAGCGTTCAGGCTCCGGTCAGTTTCATTGGGTACCCAGACTCCGGTGATTGCGTTGATCGTTCAGGCTCCGGTCATTTTCGTTGACTTTCCAGACTCGGGTTATTACGTTAAGCGTTCAGGTTCCGGTCAGTTTCGTTGAGTATCCAGACTCCGATTATTACGTTGAGCGTTCAGGCTCCGGTTAGTTTCATTGGCTATCCAGAGTCCGATTATAACGTTGAGCGTTCAGGATCCGGTCATTTTCGTTGAGTATCTAAACTCCTGTCATTACGTTGAGCGTTTTGGATCCAATCATTTTTGTTGAGTATCATAATTCCATTCATTACGTTGAGCGTTCAGGATCCGATCAGTTTCGTTGAGTATCTAGACTCCAAATATTACATTGAGCGTTCAGGCTCCGATCAGTTTTGTTGGGTATCCAGACTCGGGTGATTACGTTGATCGTTCAGGCTCCGGTCATTTTCGTTGAGTATCCAGACTCCGGTTATTACGTTAAGCGTTCAGGCTCCAGTCAGTTTCGTTGAGTATCCAGATTCCGATTATTACATTGAGCGTTCAGGCTCCGGTCAGTTTCGTTGGGTATCCAGACTCCGATTATTACGTTGAGCGTTCAGGCTCCGGTAAGTGTCGTTGGGTATCCAGACTCCGATTATTACGTTGAGCGTTCCGGCTCCGATCATTTTCGTTGAGTATCCAGACTCCGGTTATTACGTTGAGGGTTAAGACTCCGGTCATTTTCGTTGAGTATCTCGACTCCTGTCATTACGTTGAACGTTCAGGCTCCGATCATTTTCGTTGAGTATCCATACTCCGGTCAATAGGTTGAGCGTTCAGGCTCCGGTCATTTTCGTTGAGTATCCAGACTCTGGTCATTACATTGAGCGTTTAGGATCCAGTCATTTTTGTTGAGTATCCTAACTCCATTTATTACGTTGAGCGTTCAGGATCCGATCAGTTTCGTTGAGTATCCATACTCCGGTCAATATGTTGAGCGTTCAGGCTCCGGTCATTTTCGTTGAGTATCCAGACTCCGGTCATTACATTGAGCGTTCAGGGTCAAGTCATTTTTGTTGAGTATCATAACTCCATTTATTACGTTGAGCGTTCAGGATCCGATCAGTTTCGTTGAGTATCCAGACTCCAAATATTACGTTGAGCGTTCAGGCTCCGGTCATTTTCGTTGAGTATCCAGACTCCGGTCATTACATTGAGCGTTCAGGATCCAGTCATTTTTGTTGAGTATCATAACTCCATTTATTACGTTGAGCGTTCAGGCTCCGATCAGTTTCGTTGAGTATCCAGACTCCAAATATTACGTTGAGCGTTCAGACTCCGGTCAATTTCGTTGGGTATCCAGACTCCGGTGATTACGTTGATCGTTCAGGCTCCGGTCATTTTTGTTCACTATCCAGACTCGGGTTATTACGTTAAGCGTTCAGGCTCCAGTCAGTTTCGTTGAGTATCCAGATTCCGATTATTACGTTGAGCGTTCAGGCTTCGTTCAGTTTCGTTGGGTATCTAAACTCCGGTTATTACATTGAGCGTTCAGGCTCTGGTCATTTTCGTTGAGTATCCAGACTCCGGTCATTACATTGAGCGTTTTGGATCCAATCATTTTTGTTGAGTATCATAACTCCATTTATTACGTTGAGCGTTCAGGATCCGATCAGTTTCGTTGAGTATCTAGACTCCAAATATTACATTGGGCGTTCAGGCTCCGATCAGTTTTGTTGGGTATCTAGACTCGGGTGATTACGTTGATCGTTCAGGCTCTGGTCATTTTCGTTGAGTATCCAGACTCGGGTTATTACGTTAAGCGTTCAAGCTCCAGTCAGTTTCGTTGAGTATCCAGATTCCGATTATTACGTTGAGCGTTCAGGCTCCGGTCAGTTTCGTTGGGTATCCAGACTCCGGTTATTACGTTGAGCGTTCAGGCTCCAGTCATTTTCGTTGAGTATCCAGACTCCGGTCATTACATTGAGCGTTTTGGATCCAATAATTTTT
The DNA here is from genome assembly GCA_963859935.3 of Lathyrus sativus. Lineage (NCBI taxonomy): Eukaryota > Viridiplantae > Streptophyta > Magnoliopsida > Fabales > Fabaceae > Lathyrus > Lathyrus sativus. Next base: position 237,368,464 of record OZ012736.1, on the reverse strand, counting down.
GTTGAGTATCATAACTCCATTTATTACGTTGAGCGTTCAGGATCCGATCAGTTTCATTGAGTATCTAGACTCCAAATATTACATTGAGCATTCAGGCTTCGATCAGTTTCGTTGGGTATCCAGACTCGGGTGATTACCTTGATCGTTCAGGCTCCGGTCATTTTCGTTGAGTATCCAGACACTGATTATTACGTTAAGCGTTCAGGCTCCAGTCAGTTTCGTTGAGTATCCAGATTCCGATTATTACGTTGAGCGTTCAGGCTCCGGTCAGTTTCGTTGGGTATCCAGACTCCGATTATTACGTTGAGCGTTCAGGCTCCGGTCATTTTTGTTGAGTATCCAGACTCCGGTTATTAAGTTGAGCGTCAGGCTCCGATCATTTTCGTTGAGTATCCAGACTCTGATTATTACGTTGAGCGTTCAGGCTCTGGTTATTTTCGTTGAGTATCCTGACTCCGGTTATTACGTTGAGGGTTCAGACTCCGGTCATTTTCGTTGAGTATCTAGACTCCTATCATTACGTTGAACGTTCAGGCTCCGATCATTTTCATTGAGTATCTATACTCCGGTCAATACGTTGAGCGTGCAGGCTCCGGTTATTTTCGTTGAGTATCCAGACTCCGGTCATTACATTGAGCGTTCAGGATCCAGTCATTTTTGTTGAGTATCATAACTCCATTTATTACGTTGAGCGTTCAGGATCCGATCAATTTCGTTGAGTATCCAGACTCCAAATATTATGTTGAGCGTTCAGGCTCCGGTCAGTTTCATTGGGTATCCAGACTCCGGTGATTGCGTTGATCGTTCAGGCTCCGGTCATTTTCGTTGACTTTCCAAACTCGGGTTATTACGTTAAGCGTTCAGGTTCCGGTCAGTTTCGTTGAGTATCCAGACTCCGATTATTACGTTGAGCGTTCAGGCTCCGGTCAGTTTCATTGGCTATCCAGAGTCCGATTATTACGTTGAGCGTTCAGGCTCCGGTCATTTTCGTTGAGTATCTAAACTCCTGTCATTACGTTGAACATTCAGCCTCCGATCATTTTCGTTGAGTATCCATACTCCGGTCAATACGTTGAGCGTTCAGGCTCCGGTCATTTTCGTTGAGTATCCAGACTCCGGTCATTACATTGAGCGTTCAGGATCCAGTCATTTTTGTTGAGTATCATAACTCCATTTATTCCGCTGAGCATTTAGGATCCGATCAGTTTCGTTGAGTATCCATACTCCAAATATTACGTTGAGCGTTCAAGCTCCGGTCAGTTTCGTTGGGTATCCAGACTCCGGTGATTACGTTGATCGTTCAGGCTCCGGTTATTTTCGTTGACTATCCAGACTCGGGTTATTACGTTAAGCGTTCAGGCTCCGGTCAGTTTCGTTGAGTATCCAGATTCCGATTATTACGTTGAGCGTTCAGGCTCCGGTAAGTGTCGTTGTGTATCCAGATTCCGATTATTACGTTGAGCGTTCCGGCTCCGATCATTTTCGTTGAGTATCCAGACTCCGGTTATTACGTTGAGGGTTAAGACTCCGGTCATTTTCGTTGAGTATCTCGACTCCTATCATTACGTTGAACGTTCAGGCTCCGATCATTTTCGTTGAGTATCCATACTCCGGTCAATACGTTGAGCGTTCAGGCTCCGGTCATTTTCGTTGAGTATCCATACTCCGGTCATTACATTGAGCGTTCAGGATCCAGTCATTTTTGTTGAGTATCATAACTCCATTTATTACGTTGATCGTTCAGGCTCCGGTCATTTTCGTTGAGTCTCCAGACTCCAAATATTACGTTGAGCGTTCAGGCTCCGGTCAGTTTCGTTGGGTATCCAGATTCCGATTATTACGTTGAGCGTTCAGGCTCCGGTCAGTTTCGTTGGGTAACCAGACTTCGATTATTACGTTGAGCGTTCAGGCTCCGGTCATTTTCGTTGAGTATCTAGACTCCGGTTATTAAGTTGAGTGTCAGGCTCCGATCATTTTTGTTGAGTATCCAGACTCCGATTATTACTTTGAGCGTTCAGGCTCCGGTTATTTTCGTTGAGTATCCTGACTCCGGTTATTACGTTGAGGGTTCAGACTCCGGTCATTTTCGTTGAGTATCTAGACTACCGTCATTACGTTAAACGTTCAGCCTCCGATAATTTTCGTTGAGTATCTATACTCCGGTCAATACGTTGAGCGTTCAGGATCCGGTCATTTTCGTTGAGTATCCAGACTCTGGTCATTACATTGAGCGTTCAGGATCCGGTCATTTTTGTTGAGTATCATAACTCCATTTATTACGTTGAGCGTTCAGGATCCGATCAGTTTCGTTGAGTATCCAGACTCCAAATATTACGTTGAGCGTTCAGGCTCCGGTCAGTTTCATTGGGTATCCAGACTCCGGTGATTATGTTGATCGTTCAGGCTCCGGTCATTTTCGTTGTCTTTCCAGACTCGGGTTATAACGTTAAGCGTTCAGGTTCCGGTCAGTTTCGTTGAGTATCCAGACTCCGATTATTACGTTGAGCGTTCAGGCTCCGGTCAGTTTCGTTGGCTATCCAGAGTCCGATTATTACGTTGAGCGTTCAGGCTCCGGTCATTTTCGTTGAGTATCTAAACTCTTGTCATTACGTTGAACGTTCAGCCTCTGATCATTTTCGTTGAGTATCCATACTTCGGTCAATACGTTGAGCGTTCAGGCTCCGGTCATTTTCGTTGAGTATCCAGACTCCGGTCATTACATTGAGCGTTCAGGATCCAGTCATTTTTGTTAAGTATCATAACTCCATTTATTCCGTTGAGCGTTTAGGATCCGATCAGTTTCGTTGAGTATCCATACTCCAAATATTACGTTGAGCGTTCAAGCTCCGGTCAGTTTCGTTGGGTATCCTGACTCCGGTGATTACGTTGATCGTTCAGGCTCCGGTTATTTTCGTTGACTATCCAGACTCGGGTTATTACGTTAAGCGTTCAGGCTCTGGTCAGTTTCGTTGAGTATCCAGATTCCGATTATTACGTTGAGCGTTCAGGCTCCGGTAAGTGTCGTTGGGTATCCAGACTCCGATTATTACGTTGAGCGTTCCGGCTCCGATCATTTTCGTTGAGTATCCAGACTCCGGTTATTACGTTGAGGGTTAAGACTCCGGTCATTTTCGTTGAGTATCTCGACTCCTGTCATTACGTTGAACGTTCAGGCTCCGATCATTTTCGTTGAGTATCCATACTCCGGTCAATACGTTGAGCGTTCAGGCTTCGGTCATTTTCGTTGAGTATCTATACTCCGGTCATTACATTGAGCGTTCAGGATCCAGTCATTTTTGTTGAGTATCATAACTCCATTTATTACGTTGATCGTTCAGGCTCCGGTCATTTTCGTTGAGTCTCCAGACTCCAAATATTACGTTGAGCGTTCAGGCTCCGGTCAGTTTCGTTGGGTATCTAGATTCAGATTATTACGTTGAGCGTTCAGGCTCCGGTCAGTTTCGTTGGGTATCCAGACTCCGATTATTACGTTGAGCGTTCAGGCTTCGGTCATTTTCGTTGAGTATCCAGACTCCGGTTATTAAGTTGAGCGTCAGGCTCCGATCATTTTCGTTGAGTATCCAGACTCCGATTATTACGTTGAGCGTTCAGGCTCCGGTTATTTTCGTTGAGTATCCTGACTCCGGTTATTACGTTGAGGGTTCAGACTCCGGTCATTTTTGTTGAGTATCTAGACTCCTGTTATTACGTTAAACGTTCAGCCTCCGATAATTTTCGTTGAGTATCTATACTCCGGTCAATACGTTGAGCGTTCAGGCTTCTGTCATTTTTGTTGAGTATCTATACTCCGGTCATTACATTGAGCGTTCAGGATCCATTCATTTTTGTTGAGTATCATAACTCCATTTATTACGTTGAGTGTTCAGGATCCGATCAGTTTCGTTGAGTATCCAGACTCTAAATATTACGTTGAGCGTTCAGGCTCCGGTCAGTTTCATTGGGTATCCAGACTCCGGTGATTATGTTGATCGTTCAGGCTCCGGTCATTTTCGTTGACTTTCCAGACTCGGGTTATTACGTTAAGCGTTCAGGTTCCGGTCAGTTTCGTTGAGTATCCAGACTCCGATTATTACGTTGAGCGTTCAGGCGCCGGTCAGTTTCGTTGGGTATCCAGAGTCCGATTATTACGTTGAGCGTTCAGGCTCCGGTCATTTTCGTTGAGTATCTAGACTCCTGTCATTACGTTGAACGTTCAGCCTCCGATCATTTTCGTTGAGTATCCAGACTCCGGTCATTACATTGAGCGTTCAGGATCCAGTCATTTTTGTTGAGTATCATAACTCCATTTATTACGTTGAGCGTTCAGGATCCGATCAGTTTCGTTGAGTATCCAGACTCTAAATATTACGTTGAGCGTTCAGGCTCCGGTCAGTTTCATTGGGTATCCAGACTCCGGTGATTATGTTGATCGTTCAGGCTCCGAACATTTTCGTTGACTTTCCAGACTCGGGTTATTACGTTAAGCGTTCAGGTTCCGGTCAGTTTCGTTGAGTATCCAGACTCCGATTATTACGTTGAGCGTTCATGCGCCGGTCAGTTTCGTTGGGTATCCAGAGTCCGATTATTACGTTGAGCGTTCAGGCTCCGGTCATTTTCGTTGAGTATCTAGACTCCTGTCATTACGTTGAACGTTCAGCCTCCGATCATTTTCGTTGAGTATCCAGACTCCGGTCATTACATTGAGCGTTCAGGATCCAGTCATTTTTGTTGAGTATCATAACTCCATTTATTCCGTTGAGCGTTCAGGATCCGATCAGTTTCGTTGAGTATCCAGACTCTAAATATTACGTTGAGCGTTCAGGCTCCGGTCAGTTTCATTGGGTATTCAGACTCCGGTGATTATGTTGATCGTTCAGGCTCCGGTCATTTTCATTGACTTTCTAGACTCGGGTTATTACGTTAAGCGTTCAGGTTCCGGTCAGTTTCATTGAGTATCCAGACTCCGATTATTACATTGAGCGTTCAGGCTCCGGTCAGTTTCGTTGGGTATCCAGAGTCCGATTATTACGTTGAGCGTTCAGGCTCCGGTCATTTTTGTTGAGTATCTAGACTCCTGTCATTACGTTGAACGTTCAGGCTCCGATCATTTTCGTTGAGTATCCATACTCCGGTCAATACATTGAGCGTTCAGGCTTCGGTCATTTTCGTTGAGTATCTATACTCCGGTCATTACATTGAGCGTTCAGGATCCAGTCATTTTTGTTGAGTATCATAACTCCATTTATTACGTTGATCGTTCAGGCTCCGGTCATTTTCGTTGAGTCTCCAGACTCCAAATATTACGTTGAGCGTTCAGGCTCCGGTCAGTTTCGTTGGGTATCCAGATTCAGATTATTACGTTAAGCGTTCAGGCTCCGGTCAGTTTCGTTGGGTATCCAGACTCCGATTATTACGTTGAGCGTTCAGGCTCCGGTCATTTTCGTTGAGTATCCAGACTCCGGTTATTAAGTTGAGCGTCAGGCTCCGATCATTTTCGTTGAGTATCCAGACTCCGATTATTACGTTGAGCGTTCAGGCTCCGGTTATTTTCGTTGAGTATCCTGACTCCGGTTATTACGTTGAGGGTTCAGACTCCGGTCATTTTTGTTGAGTATCTAGACTCCTGTTATTACGTTAAACGTTCAGCCTCCGATAATTTTCGTTGAGTATCTATACTCCGGTCAATATGTTGAGCGTTCAGGCTCCGGTCATTTTCGTTGAGTATCCAGACTCCGGTCATTACATTGAGCGTTCAGGATCCAGTCATTTTTGTTGAGTATCATAACTCCATTTATTACGTTGAGCGTTCAGGATCCGATCAGTTTCGTTGAGTATCCAGACTCCAAATATTACGTTGAGCGTTCAGGCTTCGGTCAGTTTCGTTGGGTATCCAGACTCCGGTGATTACGTTGATCGCTCAGGCTCCGGTCATTTTCGTTGACTATACAGACTCTGGTTATTACGTTGAGCGTCCAGGCTCCGGTCAGTTTCGTTGAGCATCCAGATTCCGATTATTACGTTGAGCGTTCAGGCTCCGGTAAGTTTCGTTGGATATCCAGACTCCGATTATTACGTTGAGTGTTCAGGCTCTGGTCATTTTCGTTGAGTATCCAGACTCCGGTTATTACGTTGAGGGTTCAGACTCCGGTCATTTTCGTTGAGTATCTAGACTCCTGTCATTACGTTGAACGTTCAGGCTCCGATCATTTTCGTTGAGTATCCATACTCCGGTCAATATGTTGAGCGTTAAGGCTCCGGTCATTTTCGTTGGGTATCTAGACTCCGGTCATTACATTGTGCGTTTAGGATCCAGTCATTTTTTTTAGTATCATAACTCCATTTATTACGTTGAGCGTTCAGGATCCGATCAGTTTCGTTGAGTATCCAGACTCCAAATATTACGTTGAGCGTTCAGGCTCCGGTCAGTTTCGTTGTGTATCCAGACTCCGGTGATTACGTTGATCGTTCAGGCTCCGGTCATTTTCGTTGACTATCCAGACTCGGGTTATTATGTTAAGCGTTCAGGCTCCGGTCAGTTTCGCTGAGCATCCAGATTCCGATTATTACGTTGAGCGTTCAGGCGCCGGTCAGTTTCGTTGGGTATCCAGAGTCCGATTATTACGTTGAGCGTTCAGGCTCCGGTCATTTTCGTTGAGTATCTAGACTCCTGTCATTACGGTGAACGTTCAGCCTCCCATCATTTTCGTTGAGTATCCATACTCCGGTCAATACATTGAGCGTTCAGGCTCCGGTCATTTTTGTTGAGTATCCAGACTCCGGTCATTACATTGAGCGTTCAGGATCCAGTCATTTTTGTTGAGTATCATAACTCTATTTATTACGTTGAGCGTTTAGGATCCAATCTGTTTCGTTGAGTATCCAGACTCCAAATATTATGTAATGCGTTCAAGCTCCGGTCAGTTTCGTTGGGTATCCAGATTCCGATTATTAAGTTGAGCGTCAGGCTCCGATCATTTTCGTTGAGTATCCAGACTCCGATTATTATGTTGAGCGTTCAGGCTCTGGTCATTTTCGTTGAGTATCCAGACTCCGGTTATTAAGTTGAGCGTCAGGCTCCGATCATTTTCGTTGAGTATCCAGACTCCGATTATTACGTTGGGCGTTCAGGCTCCGGTCATTTTCGTTGAGTATCCTGACTCTGGTTATTACGTTGAGGGTTCAGACTCCGGTCATTTTCGTTGAGTATCTAGACTCCTGTCATTACGTTGAATGTTCAGGCTCCGATCATTTTCATTGAGTATCAATACTCTGGTCAATACGTTGAGCGTTCAGGCTCCGGTCATTTTCGTTGAGTATCCAGACTCCGGTCATTACATTGAGCGCTCAGGATCCAGTCATTTTTGTTGAGTATCATAACTCCATTTATTACGTTGAGCGTTCAGGATCCGATCAGTTTCGTTGAGTATCCAGACTCCAAATATTACGTTGAGCGTTCAGGCTTCGGTCAGTTTCGTTGGGTATCCAGACTCCGGTGATTACGTTGATCGCTCAGGCTCCGGTCATTTTCGTTGACTATAAAGACTCTGGTTATTACGTTGAGCGTCCAGGCTACGGTCAGTTTCGTTGAGTATCCAGTTTCCGATTATTAAGTTGAGCGTTCAGGCTCCGGTCAGTTTCGTTGGGTATCCAGACTCCGATTATTACGTTGAGCGTTCAGGCTCTGGTCATTTTCGTTGAGTATCCAGACTCCGGTTATTACGTTGAGGGTTCAGACTCCGGTCATTTTCGTTGAGTATCTAGACTCCTGTCATTACGTTGAACGTTCAGGCTCCGATCATTTTCGTTGAGTATCCATACTCCGGTCAATATGTTGAGCGTTAAGGCTCCGGTCATTTTCGTTGGGTATCTAGACTCCGGTCATTACATTGTGCGTTTAGGATCCAGTCATTTTTTTTAGTATCATAACTCCATTTATTACGTTGAGCGTTCAGGATCCGATCAGTTTCGTTGAGTATCCAGACTCCAAATATTACGTTGAGCGTTCAGGCTCCGGTCAGTTTCGTTGGGTATCCATACTCCGGTGATTACGTTGATCGTTCAGGCTCCGGTCATTTTCGTTGACTATCCAGACTCGGGTTATTATGTTATGCGTTCAGGCTCCGGTCAGTTTCGTTGAGCATCCAGATTCCGATTATTACGTTGAGCGTTCAGGCTCCGGTCAGTTTCGTTGGGTATCCAGACTCCGATTATTACGTTGAGCGTTCAGGCTCTTGTCATTTTCGTTGAGTATCCAGACTCCGGTTATTACGTTGAGGGTTCAAACTCCGGTCATTTTCGTTGAGTATCTAGACTCCTTTCATTACGTTGAACGTTCAGGCTCCGATCATTTTCGTTGAGTATCCATACTCCGGTCATTACATTGAGCGTTCAGGATCCAGTCATTTTTGTTGAGTATCATAACTCCATTTATTACGTTGAGCGTTCAGGATCCGATCAGTTTCGTTGAGTATCCAGACTCCAAATATTACGTTGAGCGTTCAGGCTTCGGTCAGTTTCGTTCGGTATCCAGACTCCGGTGATTACGTTGATCGCTCAGGCTCCGGTCATTTTTGTTGACTATACAGACTCTGGTTATTACATTGAGCGTCCAGGCTCCGGTCAGTTTCGTTGAGTATCCAGATTCCGATTATTACGTTGAGCGTTCAGGCTCCGGTCAGTTTTGTTGGGTATCCAGACTCCGATTATTACGTTGAGCGTTCAGGCTCTGGTCATTTTCGTTGAGTATCCAGACTCCGGTTATTACGTTGAGGGTTCAGACTCCGGTCATTTTCGTTGAGTATCCTGACTCTGGTTATTACGTTGAGGGTTTAGACACCGGTCATTTTCGTTGAGTATCTAGACTCCTGTCATTACGTTGAACGTTCAGGCTCCGATCATTTTCGTTGAGTATCCATACTTCGGTCAATATGTTGAGCGTTAAGGCTCCGGTCATTTTCGTTGGGTATCTAGACTCCGGTCATTACATTGTGCGTTTAGGATCCAGTCATTTTTTTTTAGTATCATAACTCCATTTATTACGTTGAGCGTTCAGGATCCGATCAGTTTCGTTGAGTATCCAGACTCAAAATATTATGTTGAGCGTTCAGGCTCCGGTCAGTTTTGTTGGGTATCCAGACTCTAATGATTACGTTGATCGTTCAGGCTCTGGTCATTTTCGTTGACTATCCAAACTCGAGTTATTACGTTAAGTGTTCAGGCTCCGGTCAGTGTCGTTGAGTATCCAGATTCCGATTATTAAGTTGAGCGTCAGGCTCCGATCATTTTTGTTGAGTATCCAGACTCCGATTATTACGTTGAGCGTTCAGGCTCCGGTCATTTTCGTTGAGTATCTAGACTCCAGTTATTAAGTTGAGTGTCAGGCTCCGATCATTTTCGTTGAGTATCCAGACTCCGATTATTACGTTGAGCGTTCAGGCTCCGGTCATTTTCGTTGAGTATCCTGACTCTGGTTATTACGTTGAGGGTTCAGACTCCGGTCATTTTCGTTGAGTATCTAGACTCCTGTCATTACGTTGAATGTTCAGGCTCCGATCATTTTCATTGAGTATCAATACTCTGGTCAATACGTTGAGCGTTCAGGCTCCGGTCATTTTCGTTGAGTATCCAGACTCCGGTCATTACATTGAGCGCTCAGGATCCAGTCATTTTTGTTGAGTATCATAACTCCATTTATTACGTTGAGCGTTCAGGATCCGATCAGTTTCGTTGAGTATCCAGACTCCAAATATTACGTTGAGCGTTCAGGCTTCGGTCAGTTTCGTTGGGTATCCAGACTCCGGTGATTACGTTGATCGCTCAGGCTCCGGTCATTTTCGTTGACTATAAAGACTCTGGTTATTACGTTGAGCGTCCAGGCTACGGTCAGTTTCGTTGAGTATCCAGTTTCCGATTATTAAGTTGAGCGTTCAGGCTCCGGTCAGTTTCGTTGGGTATCCAGACTCCGATTATTACGTTGAGCGTTCAGGCTCTGGTCATTTTCGTTGAGTATCCAGACTCCGGTTATTACGTTGAGGGTTCAGACTCCGGTCATTTTCGTTGAGTATCTAGACTCCTGTCATTACGTTGAACGTTCAGGCTCCGATCATTTTCGTTGAGTATCCATACTCCGGTCAATATGTTGAGCGTTAAGGCTCCGGTCATTTTCGTTGGGTATCTAGACTCCGGTCATTACATTGTGCGTTTAGGATCCAGTCATTTTTTTTAGTATCATAACTCCATTTATTACGTTGAGCGTTCAGGATCCGATCAGTTTCGTTGAGTATCCAGACTCCAAATATTACGTTGAGCGTTCAGGCTCCGGTCAGTTTCGTTGGGTATCCATACTCCGGTGATTACGTTGATCGTTCAGGCTCCGGTCATTTTCGTTGACTATCCAGACTCGGGTTATTATGTTATGCGTTCAGGCTCCGGTCAGTTTCGTTGAGCATCCAGATTCCGATTATTACGTTGAGCGTTCATGCTCCGGTCAGTTTCGTTGGGTATCCAGACTCCGATTATTACGTTGAGCGTTCAGGCTCTTGTCATTTTCGTTGAGTATCCAGACTCCGGTTATTACGTTGAGGGTTCAAACTCCGGTCATTTTCGTTGAGTATCTAGACTCCTGTCATTACGTTGAACGTTCAGGCTCCGATCATTTTCGTTGAGTATCCATACTCCGGTCATTACATTGAGCGTTCAGGATCCAGTCATTTTTGTTGAGTATCATAACTCCATTTATTACGTTGAGCGTTCAGGATCCGATCAGTTTCGTTGAGTATCCAGACTCCAAATATTACGTTGAGCGTTCAGGCTTCGGTCAGTTTCGTTCGGTATCCAGACTCCGGTGATTACGTTGATCGCTCAGGCTCCGGTCATTTTCGTTGACTATACAGACTCTGGTTATTACATTGAGCGTCCAGGCTCCGGTCAGTTTCGTTGAGTATCCAGATTCCGATTATTACGTTGAGCGTTCAGGCTCCGGTCAGTTTTGTTGGGTATCCAGACTCCGATTATTACGTTGAGCGTTCAGGCTCTAGTCATTTTCGTTGAGTATCCAGACTCCGGTTATTACGTTGAGGGTTCAGACTCCGGTCATTTTCGTTGAGTATCCTGACTCTGGTTATTACGTTGAGGGTTTAGACTCTGGTCATTTTCGTTGAGTATCTAGACTCCTGTCATTACGTTGAACGTTCAGGCTCCGATCATTTTCGTTGAGTATCCATACTTCGGTCAATATGTTGAGCGTTAAGGCTCCGGTCATTTTCGTTGGGTATCTAGACTCCGGTCATTACATTGTGCGTTTAGGATCCAGTCATTTTTTTTAGTATCATAACTCCATTTATTACGTTGAGCGTTCAGGATCCGATCAGTTTCGTTGAGTATCCAGACTCCAAATATTATGTTGAGCGTTCAGGCTCCGGTTAGTTTTGTTGGGTATCCAGACTCTAATGATTACGTTGATCGTTCAGGCTCTGGTTATTTTCGTTGACTATCCAGACTCGGGTTATTACGTTAAGCGTTCAAGCTCCGGTCAGTTTCGTTGAGTATCCAGATTCCGATTATTAAGTTGAGCGTCAGGCTCCGATCATTTTCGTTGAGTATCCAGACTCCGATTATTACGTTGAGCGTTCAGGCTCCGGTCATTTTCGTTGAGTATCCAGACTCCGGTTATTAAGTTGAGCGTCAGGCTCCGATCATTTTCGTTGAGTTTCCAGACTCCGATTATTACGTTGAGCGTTCAGGCTCCGGTCATTTTCGTTGAGTATCCTGACTCTGGTTATTACGTTGAGGGTTCAGACTCCGGTCATTTTCGTTGAGTATCTAGACTCCTGTCATTACGTTGAATGTTCAGGCTCCGATCATTTTCATTGAGTATCAATACTCTGGTCAATACGTTGAGCGTTCAGGCTCCGGTCATTTTCGTTGAGTATCCAGACTCCGGTCATTACATTGAGCGCTCAGGATCCAGTCATTTTTGTTGAGTATCATAACTCCATTTATTACGTTGAGCGTTCAGGATCCGATCAGTTTCGTTGAGTATCTAGACTCCAAATATTACGTTGAGCGTTCAGGCTTCGGTCAGTTTCGTTGGGTATCCAGACTCCGGTGATTACGTTGATCGCTCAGGCTCCGGTCATTTTCGTTGACTATAAAGACTCTGGTTATTACGTTGAGCGTCCAGGCTACGGTCAGTTTCGTTGAGTATCCAGTTTCTGATTATTAAGTTGAGCGTTCAGGCTCCGGTCAGTTTCGTTGGGTATCCAGACTCCGATTATTACGTTGAGCGTTCAGGCTCTGGTCATTTTCGTTGAGTATCCAGACTCCGGTTATTACGTTGAGGGTTCAGACTCCGGTCATTTTCGTTGAGTATCTAGACTCCTGTCATTACGTTGAACTTTCAGGCTCCGATCATTTTCGTTGAGTATCCATACTCCGGTCAATATGTTGAGCGTTAAGGCTCCGGTCATTTTCGTTGGGTATCTAGACTCCGGTCATTACATTGTGCGTTTAGGATCCAGTCATTTTTTTTAGTATCATAACTCCATTTATTACGTTAAGCGTTCAGGTTCCGGTCAGTTTCGTTGAGTATCCAGACTCCGATTATTACGTTGAGCGTTCAGGCTCCGGTCAGTTTCGTTGGGTATCCAGAGTCCGATTATTACGTTGAGCGTTCAGGCTCCGGTCATTTTCGTTGAGTATCTAGACTCCTGTCATTACGTTGAACGTTCAGCCTCCCATCATTTTCGTTGAGTATCCATGCTCCGGTCAATACATTGAGCGTTCAGGCTCCGGTCATTTTCGTTGAGTATCCAGACTCCGGTCATTACATTGAGCGTTCAGGATCCAGTCATTTTTGTTGAGTATCATAACTCTATTTATTACGTTGAGCGTTTAGGATCCGATCTGTTTCGTTGAGTATCCAGACTCCAAATATTACATTGAGCGTTCAAGCTCCGGTCAGTTTCGTTGGGTATCCAGATTCCGATTATTAAGTTGAGCGTCAGGCTCCGATCATTTTCATTGAGTATCCAGACTCCGATTATTACGTTGAGCGTTCAGGCTCCGGTCATTTTCGTTGAGTATCCAGACTCCGGTTATTAAGTTGAGCGTCAGGCTCCGATCATTTTCGTTGAGTATCCAGACTCCGATTATTACGTTGGGCATTCAGGCTCCGGTCATTTTCGTTGAGTATCCTGACTCTGGTTATTACGTTGAGGGTTCAGACTCCGGTCATTTTCGTTGAGTATCTAGACTCCTGTCATTACGTTGAATGTTCAGGCTCCGATCATTTTCATTGAGTATCAATACTCCGGTCAATACGTTGAGCGTTCAGGCTCCGGTCATTTTCGTTGAGTATCCAGACTCCGGTTATTACATTGAGCGTTCAGGATCCAGTCATTTTTGTTGAGTATCATAACTCCATTTATTACGTTGAGCGTTCAGGATCCGATCAGTTTCGTTGAGTATCCAGACTCCAAATATTACGTTGAGCGTTCAGCCTTCGGTCAGTTTCGTTGGGTATCCAGACTCCGGTGATTACGTTGATCGCTCAGGCTCCGGTCATTTTCGTTGAGTATACAGACTCTGGTTATTACGTTGAGCGTCCAGGCTCCGGTCAGTTTCGTTGAGCATCCAGATTCCGATTATTACGTTGAGCGTTCAGGCTCCGGTCAGTTTCGTTGGGTATCCAGACTCCGATTATTACATTTAGCGTTCAGGCTCTGGTCATTTTCGTTGAGTATCCAGACTCCGGTTATTACGTTGAGGGTTCAGACTCCGGTCATTTTCGTTGAGTATCTAGACTCCTGTCATTACGTTGAACGTTCAGGCTCCGATCATTTTCGTTGAGTATCCATACTCCGGTCAATATGTTGAGCGTTAAGGCTCCGGTCATTTTTGTTGGGTATCTAGATCCGGTCATTACATTGTGCGTTTAGGATCCAGTCATTTTTTTTTAGTATCATAACTCCATTTATTACATTGAGCGTTCAGGATCCGATCAGTTTCGTTGAGTATCCAGACTCCAAATATTACGCTGAGCGTTCAGGCTCCGGTCAGTTTCATTGGGTATCCAGACTCCGGTGATTACGTTGATCGTTCAGGCTCCGGTCATTTTCGTTGACTATCCAGACTCGGGTTATTATGTTAAGCGTTCAGGCTCCGGTCAGTTTCGTTGAGCATCCAGATTCCGATTATTACGTTGAGCGTTCAGGCTCCGGTCAGTTTCGTTGGGTATCCAGACTCCGATTATTACGTTGAGCGTTCAGGCTCTGGTCATTTTCGTTGAGTATCCAGACTCCGGTTATTACGTTGAGGGTTCAGACTCCGGTCATTTTCGTTGAGTATCTAGACTCCTGTCATTACGTTGAACGTTCAGGCTCCGATCATTTTCTTTGAGTATCCATACTCCGGTCATTACGTTGAGTTTCAGTATCCAATCATTTTTGTTGAGTATCATAACTCCATTATTACGTTGAGCGTTCAGGATCCGATCAGTTTCGTTGAGTATCCAGACTCCAAATATTACGTTGAGCGTTCAGGCTTCGGTCAATTTCGTTCGGTATCCAGACTCCGGTGATTACGTTGATCGCTCAGGCTCCGGTCATTTTCGTTGACTATACAGACTCTGGTTATTACATTGAGCGTCCATGCTCCGGTCAGTTTCGTTGAGTATCCAGATTCCGATTATTACGTTGAGCGTTCAGGCTCCGGTCAGTTTCGTTGGGTATCCAGACTCCGATTATTACGTTGAGCGTTCAGGCTCTGGTCTTTTTCGTTGAGTATCCAGACTCCGGTTATTACATTGAGGGTTCAGACTCCGGTCATTTTCGTTGAGTATCCTGACTCTGGTTATTACGTTGAGGGTTCAGACTCCGGTCATTTTCGTTGAGTATCTAGACTCCTGTCATTACGTTGAACGTTCAGGCTCCGATCATTTTCGTTGAGTATCCATACTCCGGTCAATATGTTAAGCGTTAAGGCTCCGGTCATTTTCGTTGGGTATCTAGACTCCGGTCATTACATTGTGCGTTTAGGATCCATTCATTTTTTTTGAGTATCATAACTCCATTTATTACGTTGAGCGTTCAGGATCTGATCAGTTTCGTTGAGTATCCAGACTCCAAATATTATGTTGAGCGTTCAGGATCCGGTCAGTTTTGTTGGGTATCCAGACTCTGGTGATTACGTTGATCGTTCAGGCTCTGGTCATTTTCGTTGACTATCCAGACTCGGGTTATTACGTTAAGCGTTCAGGCTCCGGTCAGTTTCGTTGAGTATCCAGATTCCGATTATTAAGTTGAGCGTCAGGCTCCGATCATTTTTGTTGAGTATCCAGACTCCGATTATTACGTTGAGCGTTCAGGCTCCTGTCATTTTCGTTGAGTATCCAGACTCCGGTTATTAAGTTGAGCGTCAGGCTCCGATCATTTTCGTTGAGTATCCAGACTCCGATTATTACGTTGAGCGTTCAGGCTCCGGTCATTTTCGTTGAGTATGCTGACTCTGGTTATTACGTTGAGGGTTCAGACTCTGGTCATTTTCATTGAGTATCTAGACTCCTGTCATTACGTTGAACGTTCAGGCTCCGATCATTTTCGTTGAGTATCCATACTCCGGTCAATACGTTGAGCGTTCAGGCTCCGGTCATTTTCGTTGGGTATCTAGACTCCGGTAATTACATTGTGCGTTTAGGATCCAGTCATTTTTTTTGAGTATAATAACTCCATTTATTACGTTGAGCGTTCAGGATCCGATCAGTTTGGTTGAGTATCCAGACTCCAAATATTATGTTGAGCGTTCAGGCTCTGGTCTGTTTTGTTGGGTATCCAGACTCTGATTATTACGTTGAGCATTCAGGCTCCGGTCATTTTCGTTGAGTATCCAGACTCCGATTATTACGTTGAGCGTTCAGGCTCCGGTCATTTTCGTTGAGTATCCCGACTCTGCTTATTACGTTGAGGGTTCAGACTCCGGTCATTTTCGTTGAGTATCTAGACTCCTGTCATTACGTTGAATGTTCAGGCTCCGATCATTTTCATTGAGTATCAATACTCCGGTCAATACGTTGAGCGTTCAGGCTCCGGTCATTTTCGTTGAGTATCCAGACTCAGGTCATTACATTGAGCGTTCAGGATCCAGTCATTTTTGTTGTGTATCATAACTCCAATTATTACGTTGAGCGTTCAGGATCCGATCAGTTTCGTTGAGTATCCAGACTCCAAATATTATGTTGAGCGTTCAGGCTCCGGTCAGTTTTGTTGGGTATCCAGACTCTGGTGATTACGTTGATCGTTCAGGCTCTGGTCATTTTCGTTGACTATCCAGACTCGGGTTATTACGTTAAGCGTTCAGGCTCCGGTCAGTTTCGTTGAGTATCCAGATTCCGATTATTAAGTTGAGCGTCAGGCTCCGATCATTTTTGTTGAGTTTCCAGACTCCGGTGATTACGTTGATCGCTCAGGCTCCGGTCATTTTCATTGACTATACAGACTCTGGTTATTACGTTGAGCGTCCAGGCTCCGGTCAGTTTCGTTGGGTATCTAGACTCCGATTATTACGTTGAGCGTTCAGGCTCTGGTCATTTTCGTTGAGTATCCAGACTCCGGTTATTACGTTGAGGGTTCAGACTCCGGTCATTTTCGTTGAGTATCTAGACTCCTGTCATTACGTTGAACGTTGAGGCTCCGATCATTTTCGTTGAGTATCCATACTTCGGTCAATATGTTGAGCGTTAAGGCTCCGGTCATTTTCGTTGGGTATCTAGACTCCGGTCATTACATTGTGCGTTTAGGATCCTGTCATTTTTTTTGAGTATCATAACTCCCTTTATTACGTTGAGCGTTCAGGATCCGATCAGTTTCGTTGAGTATCCAGACTCCAAATATTATGTTGAGCGTTCAGGCTCCGGTCAGTTTTGTTGGGTATCCAGACTCTGGTGATTACGTTGATCGTTCAGGCTATGGTCATTTTCGTTGACTATCCAGACTCGGGTTATTACGTTAAGCGTTCAGGCTCCGGTCAGTTTCGTTGAGTATCCAGATTCCGATTATTAAGTTGAGCGTCAGGCTCCGATCATTTTTGTTGAGTATCCAGACTCCGATTATTACGTTGAGCGTTCAGGCTCCGGTCATTTTCGTTGAGTATCCAGACTCCGGTTATTAAGTTGAGCGTCAGGCTCCGATCATTTTCGTTGAGTATCCAGACTCCGATTATTACGTTGAGCGTTCAGGCTCCGGTCATTTTTGTTGAGTATCCTGACTCTGGTTATTACGTTGAGGGTTCAGACTCCGGTCATTTTCATTGAGTATCTAGACTCCTTGCATTACGTTGAACGTTCAGGCTCCGATCTTTTTTGTTTAGTATCCATACTCCGGTCAATACGTTGAGCGCTCAGGCTCCGGTCATTTTCGTTGGGTATCTAGACTCCGGTAATTACATTGTGCGTTTAGGATCCAGTCATTTTTTTTTTAGTATCATAAATCCATTTATTACGTTGAGCGTTCAGGATCCGATCAGTTTGGTTGAGTATCCAGACTCCAAATATTACGTTGAGCGTTCAGGCTCCGGTCAGTTTCGTTGGGTATCCAGACTCCGGTGATTACGTTGAGCGTTCAGGCTCCGGTCATTTTCGTTGACTATCCAGACTTGGGTTATTACGTTAAGCGTTCAGGCTCGGGTCAGTTTCGTTGAGTATCCAGATTCCGATTATTACGTTGAGCGTTCAGGCTCCGGTCAGTTTCGTTGGGTATCCAGACTCCAGTTACTACGTTGAGCGTTCTGGCTCCGATCATTTTCGTTGAGTATCCAGACTCTGGTTATTACGTTGAGGGTTAAGACTCCGGTCATTTTCGTTGAGTATCTCGACTCCTGTCATTACGTTGAACGTTCAGGCTCCGATCATTTTCGTTGAGTATCCCTACTCCGGTCAATACGTTGAGCGTTCAGGCTCCGGTCATTTTCGTTGAGTATCCAGACTCCGGTCATTACATTGAGCGTTCAGGATCCAGTCATTTTTGTTGAGTATCATAACTCCATTTATCACGTTGAGCGTTCAGGATCCGATCAGTTTCGTTGAGTATCCAGACTCCAAATATTACGTTGAGCGTTCAGGCTCCGGTCAGTTTCGTTGAGTATCCAGACTCTGGTGATTACGTTGATCGTTCAGGCTCCGGTCATTTTCGTTGACTATCCAGACTCGGGTTATTACGTTAAGCATTCAGGCTCCGGACAGTTTCGTTGAGTATCCAGATTCCGATTATTACGTTGAGCGTTCAGGCTCCGGTCAGTTTCGTTGGGTATCCAGACTCCGATTATTACGTTGAGCGTTCAGGCTCTGGTCATTTTCGTTGAGTATCCAGACTCCGGTTATTACGTTGAGGGTTCAGACTCTGGTCATTTTCATTGAGTATCTAGACTCCTGTCATTACGTTGAACGTTCAGGCTCCGATCATTTTCGTTGAGTATCCATACTCCGGTCAATACGTTGAGCGTTAAGGCTCCGGTCATTTTCGTTGGGTATCCAGACTCTGGTCATTACATTGAGCGTTTAGGATCCAGACAGTTTTTTTTTAGTATCATAACTCCATTTATTATGTTGAGCGTTCAGGATCCGATCAGTTTCGTTGAGTATCCAGACTCCAAATATTATGTTGAGCGTTCAGGCTCCGGTCAGTTTTGTGTGGTATCCAGACTCCGATTATTACGTTGAGCGTTCTGGCTCCGGTCATTTTCGTTGAGTATACAGACTCCGGTTATTAGGTTGAGCGTCAGGCTCCGATCATTTTCGTTGAGTATCCAGACTCCAATTATTACGTTGAGCGTTCAGGCTCTGGTCATTTTCGTTGAGTATCCTGACTCTGGTTATTACGTTGAGGGTTCAGACTCCGGTCATTTTCGTTGAGTATCTAGACTTCTGTCATCACGTTGAATGTTCAGGCTCCGATCATTTTCGTTGAGTATCAATACTTCGGTCAATACGTTGAGCGTTCAGGCTCCGGTCATTTTCGTTGAGTATCCAGACTCCGGTCATTACATTGAGCGTTCAGGATCCAGTCATTTTTGTTGAGTATCATAACTCCATTTATTACGTTGAGCGTTCAGGATCCGATAAGTTTCGTTAAGTATCCAGACTCTAAATATTACGTTGAGCGTTCAGGCTTCGGTCAGTTTCGTTGGGTATCCAGACTCCGGTGATTAAGTTGATCGCTCAGGCTCCGGTCATTTTCGTTGACTATACAGACTCTGGTTTTTACGTTAAGCGTTCAGGCTCCGGTCAGCTTCGTTGAGTATCCAGATTCCGATTATTACGTTGAGAGTTCAGGCTCCGGTCAGTTTCGTTGGGTGTCCACACTCTGATTATTATGTTGAGCGTTCAGGCTCCGGTCAATTTTGTTGAGTATCCAGACTTCGGTTATTACGTTGAGGGTTCAGACTCCGGTCATTTTCGTTGAGTATCTAGACTCCTGTCATTACGTTGAACGTTCAGGCTCCGATCATTTTCGTTGAGTATCCATACTCCGGTCAATACGTTGAGCGTTAAGGCTCCGGTCATTTTCGTTGGGTATCCAGACTCCGGTCATTACATTGAGCGTTTAGGATCCAGTCATTTTTTTTAGTATCATAACTCCATTTATTACGTTGAGCGTTCAGGATCCGATTAGTTTCGTTGAGTATCCAGATTCCAAATATTATGTTGAGCGTTCAGGCTCCGGTCAGTTTCGTTGGGTATCCAGACTCTGGTAATTACGTTGATCGTTTAGGCTCTGGTCATTTTCGTTGACTATCCAGACTCAGGTTATTACGTTAAGCGTTCAGGCTCCGGTCAGTTTCGTTGAGTATCCAGATTCCGATTATTAAGTTGAGCGTTCAGGCTCCGGTCAGTTTCGTTGGGTATCCAGACTCCGGTTATTACGTTGAGCGTTCAGGCTCCAGTCATTTTCGTTGAGTATCCAGACTCCGGTTATTAAGTTGAGCGTCAGGCTCCGATCATTTTCGTTGAGTATCCAGACTCCGATTATTACGTTGAGCGTTCAGGCTCCGGTCATTTTCGTTGAGTATCCTGACTCTTGTTATTACGTTGAGGGTTTAGACTCCGGTCATTTTCGTTGAGTATCTAGACTTCTGTCATCACGTTGAATGTTCAGGCTCAGATCATTTTCGTTGAGTATCTAGACTCCTGACATTACGTTGAATGTTCAGGCTCCGATCATTTTCGTTGAGTATCAATACTCCGGTCAATACGTTGAGCGTTCAGGCTCCGGTCATTTTCGTTGAGTATCCAGACTCCGGTCATTACATTGAGCGTTCAGGATCCAGTCATTTTTGTTGAGTATCATAACTCCATTTATTACGTTGAGCGTTCAGGATCCGATCAGTTTCGTTGAGTATCCAGACTCCAAATATTACGTTGAGCGTTCAGGCTTCGGTCAGTTTTGTTGGGTATCCAGACTCCGGTGATTACGTTGATCGTTCAAGCTCCGGTCATTTTCGTTGACTATACAGACTCTGGTTATTACGTTAAGCGTTCAGGCTCCGGTCAGTTTCGTTGAGTATCCAGATTCCGATTATTACGTTGAATGTTCATGCTCCGGTCAGTTTCGTTAGGTATCCAGACTCCGATTATTACGTTGTGCGTTCAGGCTCCGGTCATTTTCGTTGAGTATCCAGACTCCGGTTATTACGTTGAGGGTTCAGACTCCGGTTATTTTCGTTGAGTATCTAGACTCCTGTCATTACGTTGAACGTTCAGGCTCCGATCATTTTCGTTGAGTATCCATACTCCGGTCAAAACGTTGAGCGTTCAGGCTCCGGTCATTTTCGTTCGGCATCCAGACTCCGGTCATTACATTGAGCTTTCAGGATCCAGCCATTTTTGTTGAGTATCATAACTCCATTTATTACGTTGAGCGTTCAGGATCCGATCAGTTTCGTTGAGTATCCAGACTCCAAATATTACGTTGAGCGTTCAGGCTTCGGTCAGTTTCGTTGGGTATCCAGACTCTGGTGATTACGTTGATCGTTCAGGCTCCGGTCATTTTCGTTGACTATACAGACTTTGGTTATTACGTTAAGCGTTCAGGCTCCGGTCAGTTTCGTTGAGTATCCAGATTCGGATTATTACATTGAGCGTTCAGGCTCCGGTCAGTTTCGTTGGGTATCCAGACTACGATTATTACGTTGAGCGTTCAGGCTCCGGTAATTTTTGTTGAGTATCCAGACTCCGGTTATTACATTGAGGGTTCAGACTCCGGTCATTTTCGTTGAGTATCCAGACTCCGATTATTACGTTGTGCGTTCAGGCTCCGGTCATTTTCGTTGAGTATCCAGACTCCGGTTATTACGTTGAGGGTTCAGACTTCAGTCATTTTCGTTGAGTATCTAGACTCCTGTCATTACGTTGAATGTTCAGGCTCCGATCATTTTCGTTGAGTATATATACTCCGGTCAATACGTTTAGCGTTCAGGCTCCGGTCATTTTCGTTGAGTATCCAGACTCCGGTCATTACATTGAGCGTTCAGGATCCAGTCATTTTTGTTGAGTATCATAACTCCATTTATTACGTTGAGCGTTCAGGATCCGATCAGTTTCGTTGAGTATCCAGACTCCAAATATTACGTTGAGCGTTCAGGCTTCGGTCAGTTTCGTTGGGTATCCAGACTCCGGTGATTACGTTGATCGTTCAGGCTCCGGTCATTTTCGTTGACTATACAGACTCTGGTTATTACGTTAAGCATTCAGGCTCCGGTCAGTTTCGTTGAGTATCCAGATTCCGATTATTACGTTGAACGTTCAGGCTCCGGTCAGTTTCGTTGGGTATCCAGACTCCGATTATTACGTTGAGCGTTCAGGCTCCGGTCATTTTTGTTGAGTATCCAGACTCCGGTTATTACGTTGAGGGTTCAGACTCCGGTCATTTTCGTTGAGTATCTAGACTCCTGTCATTACGTTGAACGTTCAGGCTCCGATCATTTTCGTTGAGTATCCATACTCCGGTCAATACGTTGAGCGTTCAGGCTCCGATCATTTTCGTTCGGCATCCATACTCCGGTAATTACATTGAGCGTTCAGGATCCAGTCATTTTTGTTGAGTATCATAACTCCATTTATTACGTTGAGCGTTCAGGATCCGATCAGTTTCGTTGAGTATCCAGACTTCAAATATTACGTTGAGCGTTTAGGCTTCGGTCAGTTTCGTTGGGTATCCAGACTCTGGTGATTACGTTGATCGTTCAGGCTCCGGTCATTTTTGTTGACTATACAGACTTTGGTTATTACGTTAAGCGTTTAGGCTCCGGTCAGTTTCGTTGAGTATCCAGATTCGGATTATTACATTGAGCGTTCAGGCTCCGGTCAGTTTCGTTGGGTATCCAGACTCCGATTATTACGTTGAGCGTTCAGGCTCCGGTCATTTTTGTTGAGTATCCAGACTCCGGTTATTACATTGAGGGTTCAGACTCCGGTCATTTTCGTTGAGTATCCAGACTCCGATTATTACGTTGAGCGTTCAGGCTCCGGTCATTTTCGTTGAGTATCCTGACTCCGGTTATTACGTTGAGGGTTCAGACTTCGGTCATTTTCGTTGAGTATCTAGACTCCTGTCATTACGTTGAATGTTCAGGCTCCGATCATTTTCGTTGAGTATCAATACTCCGGTCAATACGTTGAGCGTTCAGGCTCCGGTCATTTTCGTTGAGTATCCAGACTCCGGTCATTACATTGAGCGTTCAGGATCCAGTCATTTTTGTTGAGTATCATAACTCCATTTATTACGTTGAGCGTTCAGGATCCGATCAGTTTCGTTGAGTATCCAGACTCCAAATATTACGTTGAGCGTTCAGGCTTCGGTCAGTTTCGTTGGGTATCCAGACTCCGGTGATTATGTTGATCGTTCAGGCTCCGGTCATTTTCGTTGACTATACAGACTCTGGTTATTACGTTAAGCATTCAGGCTCCGGTCAGTTTCGTTGAGTATCCAGATTCCGATTATTACGTTGAACGTTCAGGCTCCGGTCAGTTTTGTTGGGTATCCAGACTCCGATTATTACGTTGAGCGTTCAGGCTCCGGTCATTTTCGTTGAGTATCCAGACTCCGGTTATTACGTTGAGGGTTCAGACTCCGGTCATTTTCGTTGAGTATCTAGACTCCTGTCATTACGTTGAACGTTCAGGCTCCGATCATTTTCGTTGAGTATCCATACTCCGGTCAATACGTTGAGCGTTAAGGCTCTGGTCATTTTCGTTGGGCATCCAGACTCCGGTCAGTACATTGAGCGTTCAGGATCCAGTCATTTTTGTTGAGTATCATAACTCCATTTATTACGTTGAGCGTTCAGGATCCGATCAGTTTCGTTGAGTATCCAGACTCCAAATATTACGTTGAGCGTTCAGGCTCCGATCAGTTTCGTTGAGTATCCAGACTCTGGTGATTACGTTGATCGTTCAGGCTCCGGTCATTTTCGTTGACTATCCAGACTCGGGTTATTACGTTAAGCATTCAGGCTCCGGACAGTTTCGTTGAGTATCCAGATTCCGATTATTACGTTGAGCGTTCAGGCTCCGGTCAGTTTCGTTGGGTATCCAGACTCCGATTATTACGTTGAGCGTTCAGGCTCTGGTCATTTTCGTTGAGTATCCAGACTCCGGTTATTACGTTGAGGGTTCAGACTCTGGTCATTTTCATTGAGTATCTAGACTCCTGTCATTACGTTGAACGTTCAGGCTCCGATCATTTTCGTTGAGTATCCATACTCCGGTCAATACGTTGAGCGTTAAGGCTCCGGTCATTTTCGTTGGGTATCCAGACTCTGGTCATTACATTGAGCGTTTAGGATCCAGACAGTTTTTTTTTAGTATCATAACTCCATTTATTATGTTGAGCGTTCAGGATCCGATCAGTTTCGTTGAGTATCCAGACTCCAAATATTATGTTGAGCGTTCAGGCTCCGGTCAGTTTTGTGTGGTATCCAGACTCCGATTATTACGTTGAGCGTTCTGGCTCCGGTCATTTTCGTTGAGTATACAGACTCCGGTTATTAGGTTGAGCGTCAGGCTCCGATCATTTTCGTTGAGTATCCAGACTCCAATTATTACGTTGAGCGTTCAGGCTCTGGTCATTTTCGTTGAGTATCCTGACTCTGGTTATTACGTTGAGGGTTCAGACTCCGGTCATTTTCGTTGAGTATCTAGACTTCTGTCATCACGTTGAATGTTCAGGCTCCGATCATTTTCGTTGAGTATCAATACTTCGGTCAATACGTTGAGCGTTCAGGCTCCGGTCATTTTCGTTGAGTATCCAGACTCCGGTCATTACATTGAGCGTTCAGGATCCAGTCATTTTTGTTGAGTATCATAACTCCATTTATTACGTTGAGCGTTCAGGATCCGATAAGTTTCGTTAAGTATCCAGACTCTAAATATTACGTTGAGCGTTCAGGCTTCGGTCAGTTTCGTTGGGTATCCAGACTCCGGTGATTAAGTTGATCGCTCAGGCTCCGGTCATTTTCGTTGACTATACAGACTCTGGTTTTTACGTTAAGCGTTCAGGCTCCGGTCAGCTTCGTTGAGTATCCAGATTCCGATTATTACGTTGAGAGTTCAGGCTCCGGTCAGTTTCGTTCGGTGTCCACACTCTGATTATTATGTTGAGCGTTCAGGCTCCGGTCAATTTTGTTGAGTATCCAGACTTCGGTTATTACGTTGAGGGTTCAGACTCCGGTCATTTTCGTTGAGTATCTAGACTCCTGTCATTACGTTGAACGTTCAGGCTCCGATCATTTTCGTTGAGTATCCATACTCCGGTCAATACGTTGAGCGTTAAGGCTCCGGTCATTTTCGTTGGGTATCCAGACTCCGGTCATTACATTGAGCGTTTAGGATCCAGTCATTTTTTTTAGTATCATAACTCCATTTATTACGTTGAGCGTTCAGGATCCGATTAGTTTCGTTGAGTATCCAGATTCCAAATATTATGTTGAGCGTTCAGGCTCCGGTCAGTTTCGTTGGGTATCCAGACTCTGGTAATTACGTTGATCGTTTAGGCTCTGGTCATTTTCGTTGACTATCCAGACTCAGGTTATTACGTTAAGCGTTCAGGCTCCGGTCAGTTTCGTTGAGTATCCAGATTCCGATTATTAAGTTGAGCGTTCAGGCTCCGGTCAGTTTCGTTGGGTATCCAGACTCCGGTTATTACGTTGAGCGTTCAGGCTCCAGTCATTTTCGTTGAGTATCCAGACTCCGGTTATTAAGTTGAGCGTCAGGCTCCGATCATTTTCGTTGAGTATCCAGACTCCGATTATTACGTTGAGCGTTCAGGCTCCGGTCATTTTCGTTGAGTATCCTGACTCTTGTTATTACGTTGAGGGTTTAGACTCCGGTCATTTTCGTTGAGTATCTAGACTTCTGTCATCACGTTGAATGTTCAGGCTCAGATCATTTTCGTTGAGTATCTAGACTCCTGACATTACGTTGAATGTTCAGGCTCCGATCATTTTCGTTGAGTATCAATACTCCGGTCAATACGTTGAGCGTTCAGGCTCCGGTCATTTTCGTTGAGTATCCAGACTCCGGTCATTACATTGAGCGTTCAGGATCCAGTCATTTTTGTTGAGTATCATAACTCCATTTATTACGTTGAGCGTTCAGGATCCGATCAGTTTCGTTGAGTATCCAGACTCCAAATATTACGTTGAGCGTTCAGGCTTCGGTCAGTTTTGTTGGGTATCCAGACTCCGGTGATTACGTTGATCGTTCAAGCTCCGGTCATTTTCGTTGACTATACAGACTCTGGTTATTACGTTAAGCGTTCAGGCTCCGGTCAGTTTCGTTGAGTATCCAGATTCCGATTATTACGTTGAATGTTCATGCTCCGGTCAGTTTCGTTAGGTATCCAGACTCCGATTATTACGTTGTGCGTTCAGGCTCCGGTCATTTTCGTTGAGTATCCAGACTCCGGTTATTACGTTGAGGGTTCAGACTCCGGTTATTTTCGTTGAGTATCTAGACTCCTGTCATTACGTTGAACGTTCAGGCTCCGATCATTTTCGTTGAGTATCCATACTCCGGTCAAAACGTTGAGCGTTCAGGCTCCGGTCATTTTCGTTCGGCATCCAGACTCCGGTCATTACATTGAGCTTTCAGGATCCAGCCATTTTTGTTGAGTATCATAACTCCATTTATTACGTTGAGCGTTCAGGATCCGATCAGTTTCGTTGAGTATCCAGACTCCAAATATTACGTTGAGCGTTCAGGCTTCGGTCAGTTTCGTTGGGTATCCAGACTCTGGTGATTACGTTGATCGTTCAGGCTCCGGTCATTTTCGTTGACTATACAGACTTTGGTTATTACGTTAAGCGTTCAGGCTCCGGTCAGTTTCGTTGAGTATCCAGATTCGGATTATTACATTGAGCGTTCAGGCTCCGGTCAGTTTCGTTGGGTATCCAGACTACGATTATTACGTTGAGCGTTCAGGCTCCGGTAATTTTTGTTGAGTATCCAGACTCCGGTTATTACATTGAGGGTTCAGACTCCGGTCATTTTCGTTGAGTATCCAGACTCCGATTATTACGTTGTGCGTTCAGGCTCCGGTCATTTTCGTTGAGTATCCAGACTCCGGTTATTACGTTGAGGGTTCAGACTTCAGTCATTTTCGTTGAGTATCTAGACTCCTGTCATTACGTTGAATGTTCAGGCTCCGATCATTTTCGTTGAGTATATATACTCCGGTCAATACGTTTAGCGTTCAGGCTCCGGTCATTTTCGTTGAGTATCCAGACTCCGGTCATTACATTGAGCGTTCAGGATCCAGTCATTTTTGTTGAGTATCATAACTCCATTTATTACGTTGAGCGTTCAGGATCCGATCAGTTTCGTTGAGTATCCAGACTCCAAATATTACGTTGAGCGTTCAGGCTTCGGTCAGTTTCGTTGGGTATCCAGACTCCGGTGATTACGTTGATCGTTCAGGCTCCGGTCATTTTCGTTGACTATACAGACTCTGGTTATTACGTTAAGCATTCAGGCTCCGGTCAGTTTCGTTGAGTATCCAGATTCCGATTATTACGTTGAACGTTCAGGCTCCGGTCAGTTTCGTTGGGTATCCAGACTCCGATTATTACGTTGAGCGTTCAGGCTCCGGTCATTTTTGTTGAGTATCCAGACTCCGGTTATTACGTTGAGGGTTCAGACTCCGGTCATTTTCGTTGAGTATCTAGACTCCTGTCATTACGTTGAACGTTCAGGCTCCGATCATTTTCGTTGAGTATCCATACTCCGGTCAATACGTTGAGCGTTCAGGCTCCGATCATTTTCGTTCGGCATCCATACTCCGGTAATTACATTGAGCGTTCAGGATCCAGTCATTTTTGTTGAGTATCATAACTCCATTTATTACGTTGAGCGTTCAGGATCCGATCAGTTTCGTTGAGTATCCAGACTTCAAATATTACGTTGAGCGTTTAGGCTTCGGTCAGTTTCGTTGGGTATCCAGACTCTGGTGATTACGTTGATCGTTCAGGCTCCGGTCATTTTTGTTGACTATACAGACTTTGGTTATTACGTTAAGCGTTTAGGCTCCGGTCAGTTTCGTTGAGTATCCAGATTCGGATTATTACATTGAGCGTTCAGGCTCCGGTCAGTTTCGTTGGGTATCCAGACTCCGATTATTACGTTGAGCGTTCAGGCTCCGGTCATTTTTGTTGAGTATCCAGACTCCGGTTATTACATTGAGGGTTCAGACTCCGGTCATTTTCGTTGAGTATCCAGACTCCGATTATTACGTTGAGCGTTCAGGCTCCGGTCATTTTCGTTGAGTATCCTGACTCCGGTTATTACGTTGAGGGTTCAGACTTCGGTCATTTTCGTTGAGTATCTAGACTCCTGTCATTACGTTGAATGTTCAGGCTCCGATCATTTTCGTTGAGTATCAATACTCCGGTCAATACGTTGAGCGTTCAGGCTCCGGTCATTTTCGTTGAGTATCCAGACTCCGGTCATTACATTGAGCGTTCAGGATCCAGTCATTTTTGTTGAGTATCATAACTCCATTTATTACGTTGAGCGTTCAGGATCCGATCAGTTTCGTTGAGTATCCAGACTCCAAATATTACGTTGAGCGTTCAGGCTTCGGTCAGTTTCGTTGGGTATCCAGACTCCGGTGATTATGTTGATCGTTCAGGCTCCGGTCATTTTCGTTGACTATACAGACTCTGGTTATTACGTTAAGCATTCAGGCTCCGGTCAGTTTCGTTGAGTATCCAGATTCCGATTATTACGTTGAACGTTCAGGCTCCGGTCAGTTTTGTTGGGTATCCAGACTCCGATTATTACGTTGAGCGTTCAGGCTCCGGTCATTTTCGTTGAGTATCCAGACTCCGGTTATTACGTTGAGGGTTCAGACTCCGGTCATTTTCGTTGAGTATCTAGACTCCTGTCATTACGTTGAACGTTCAGGCTCCGATCATTTTCGTTGAGTATCCATACTCCGGTCAATACGTTGAGCGTTAAGGCTCTGGTCATTTTCGTTGGGCATCCAGACTCCGGTCAGTACATTGAGCGTTCAGGATCCAGTCATTTTTGTTGAGTATCATAACTCCATTTATTACGTTGAGCGTTCAGGATCCGATCAGTTTCGTTGAGTATCCAGACTCCAAATATTATGTTAAGCGTTCAGGCTCCGGTCAGTTTCGTTGGGTATCCAGACTCTGGTGATTACGTTGATCGTTCAGGCTCTGGTCATTTTCGTTGACTATCCAGACTCGGGTTATTACGTTAAGCGTTCAGGCTCTGATCAGTTTCGTTGAGTATCCAGATTCCGATTATTAAGTTGAGCATTCAGGCTCCGGTCAGTTTCGTTGGGTATACAGACTCCGGTTATTACGTTGAGCCTTCAGCCTCCGGTCATTTTCGTTGAGTATCTAAACTCCGGTTATTAAGTTGAGCATCAGGCTCCGATCATTTTCGTTGAGTATCCAGACTCCGATTATTACGTTGAGCGTTCAAGCTCCGGTCATTTTCGTTGAGTATCCTGACTCCGGTTATTACATTGAGGGTTCAGACTCCGGTCATTTTCGTTGAGTATCTAGACTCCTGTCATTACGTTGAATGTTCAGGCTCCGATCATTTTCGTTGAGTATCAATACTCCGGTCAATACGTTGAGCGTTCAGGCTCCGGTCATTTTTGTTGGGCATCCAGACTCCGGTCATTACATTGAGCGTTCAGGATCCAGTCATTTTTGTTGAGTATCATAACTCCATTTATTACGTTGAGCGTTCAGGATCCGATCAGTTTCGTTGAGTATCCAAACTCCAAATATTATGTTGAGCGTTCAGGCTTCGGTCAGTTTCGTTGGGTATCCAGACTCTGGTGATTACGTTGATCGTTCAGGCTCTGGTCATTTTCGTTGACTATCCAGACTCGGGTTATTACGTTAAGCGTTCAGGCTCCGGTCAGTTTCGTTGAGTATCCAGATTCCGATTATTAAGTTGAGCGTTCAGGCTCCGGTCAGTTTCGTTGGGTATCCAGACTCCGGTTATTACGTTGAGCCTTCAGCCTCCGGTCATTTTCGTTGAGTATCCAGACTCCGGTTATTAAGTTGAGCGTCAGGCTCCGATCATTTTCGTTGAGTATCCAGACTCCGGTTGTTACGTTGAGCGTTCAGGCTCCAGTCATTTTCGTTGAGTATCCTAAATCTGGTTATTACGTTGAGGGTTCAGACTCCGGTCATTTTCGTTGAGTATCTAGACTCCTGTCATTACATTGAATGTTCAGGCTCCGATCATTTTCGTTGAGTATCAATACTCCAGTCAATACGTTGAGCGTTCAGGCTCCGGTCATTTTCGTTGAGTATCCAGACTCCGGTAATTACATTGAGCGTTCAACACCTAGTCATTTTTGTTGAGTATCATAAGTCTATTTATTACGTTGAGCGTTCAGGATCCGATCAGTTTCGTTGGGTATCCAGACTCCAAATATTATGTTGAGCGTTCAGGCTCCGGTCAGTTTCGTTTGGTATCCAGACTCTGGTGATTACGTTGATCGTTCAGGCTCTGGTCATTTTCGTTGACTATCCAGACTCGGGTTATTACGTTAAGCGTTCAGGCTCCAGTCAGTTTCATTGAGTATCCAGATTCCGATTATTAAGTTGAGCATTCAGGCTCCGGTCAGTTTCGTTGGGTATCCAGACTCCGGTTATTACGTTGTGCCTTCAGCCTCCGGTCATTTTCTTTGAGTATCCAGACTCCGGTTATTAAGTTGAGCGTCAGGCTCCGATCATTTTCGTTGAGTATCCAGACTCCGGTTATTACGTTGAACGTTTAGGCTCCGGTCATTTTCGTTGAGTATCCTGACTCCGGTTATTACGTTGAGGGTTCAGACTCCGGTCATTTTCATTGAGTATCTAGACTCCTGTCATTACGTTGAATGTTCAGGCTCCGATCATTTTCGTTGAGTATCAATACTCCGGTCAATACGTTGAGCGTTCAGGCTCCGGTCATTTTCGTTGAGTATCCAGACTCCGGTCATTACATTGAGCGTTCAGGATCCAATCATTTTTGTTGAGTATCATAACTCCATTTATTACGTTGAGCGTTCAGGATCCGATCAGTTTCGTTGAGTATCCAGACTCCAAATATTACGTTGAGCATTCAGGCTTCGGTCAGTTTCGTTGGGTATCCAGACTCCGGTGATTACGTTGATCCTTCATGCTCCGGTCATTTTCGTTGACTATACAGACTCTGGTTATTACGTTAAGCGTTCAGGCTCCGGTCAGTTTCGTTGAGTATCCAGATTCCGATTGTTACGTTGAGCGTTCAGGCTCCGGTCAGTTTCGTTGGGTATCCAGACTCCGATTATTACGTTGAGCATTCAGGCTCCGGTCATTTTCGTTTAGTATCCAGACTCTGGTTATTACGTTGAGGGTTCAGACTCCAGTCATTTTCGTTGAGTATCTAGACTCCTGTAATTACGTTGAACTTTCAGGCTCCGATCATTTTCGTTGAGTATCCATACTCCGGTCAATACGTTGAGTGTTAAGGCTCCGGTCATTTTCGTTGGGCATCCAGACTCCGGTCATTACATTGAGCGTTCAGGATCCAGTCATTTTTGTTGAGTATCATAACTCCATTTATTACGTTGAGCGTTCAGGATCCGATCTGTAACACCCCCTTTCTATACCCCCAAATTAATACATTTAATCAATTAGGCACTTAGAAAATTTATTTCATCAGATTTTAATTAAAACATGGTATATAAGAGGCGCATCACATTATCATGAAATTAAACACATATGATACCTGCTCAAAATAGATATGCAACAATGGGTAACCCACATCTCAATATTTAGAATAAAAGCGGAAACATCCAAATATTGAATCGATCACATACATAAAAGTATATACAACCATTCAATCAATTCATGCTTTACAAAATATCCACAGCAGATACATACGCATATGTATCACAAAAGAATCAAAACAAAATAGCTTCAAAAGAGCCAAAGGCTTCCTAACTACCCAGATGTTACATATCAGAGCCATTGACCAAAAGAATGAAGACCTCGCTTCACAAAAAGAACCTCCAGCTTCCTACTCTGCAATGCCTCATAGAGCATTATAAAACAGCAGAAGGGTGAGAAACAATATCATAACAGTTAATGCATAAAATTGTATATATACATATACTCATATTGGTACAAGTTATACTCAAATTATGTTCTCACCACATTAAGCATATACAATTAATCATGCCTCTACACATGCTCATGAACATTCACTATATGTTCCTTCAAACAGTCATATATAACATACACAGTTATATTCATTCAATTAATGCATCATGCACAGATGACTCATGCAACTCATAGAGACCGACACACGACTCTATGCAGATGCAAATGCGGTACCGACTCATTTCAACAGATTCTCTAAGGAATCGAGTATTCAGCAGATTCTCCACGGAATCAAGTACTCAGCAGATTCTCCACAGAATCAAATATTCATCAGATTCTCCACGGAATCGAATATTCAGTAGATTCTCCACGGAATCAAGTACTCAGCAGATTCTCCACGGAATCAAATACTCTAATCAATCCTCCACGGGATTACATGTTATGACCGATTCTCCGAGGAATCACACAATGCAACCGATTCTCCAAGGAATCAAATGTAACCAACGTATCATACGAGGTTCTGCAAATCCTCCGAGGGATCATTCAACACAAAAATGCATACTAAGATGCTACACAATGCTAATCCTCTGAGGGATCGATCAACACAGAATGCATACTATGTTCACAAACATACTCATTGCATTTATCACATATATCGCATGTATTCATCATGCATTCACATTATACACCATTTCACACAAGGTTTACATACCTATTAATCCATCAATGCATTTCTATCTAATTCGAGCAAACGCACAACATTATCAAACGATCAAGATTCACCATTGGTTCTACAATCTAGGATTCACGCCTTTCGGCCACCCACAGCACGACATGTCAATACAGTTCATACATCAATCATTCATATAGGCATTAATCATAATTGAATCAACCAAACATCATGCTATGAACAAACAGCAAAACAAAAAACACTGTCAGATTCGCCAACCTTCGCCTGGCGAAGCCACGCAGCGAATGCTCGCTGGCCTTCGCCTGGCGAACTTCCCAGCGAAGTCCACTGGGAGTAATTATGGAATTACTCACTGAGGCTCGCTACACACTCTCCTGGCGAACCTTCGCCAACTAACCTCGCCTGGCGAACTTGCCAGCGAATACAGGGTGTTAGCTTCTGACTTGCTTCGCTACAGTTCGCTGGGCTTCGCCTGGCGAAGCTTCGCTGCCATTCTCCTGGCGAGCCTGCGAAGACAGAACTTCCATGGCTGTTCCAAAGCCCAAACTCCACAAAATCAACCGATTAAATCCAAACCAGTCTCAGTGGCACAACCCAACCATCACCCGACTAAACTACATCGTCTAATCCGAGTTCTAACCGATTAAAACCTCATTCTACTCACAAAACCAACTTCTAACCTAAGTGGAAAAAGAGTAGAAACTCTACAAAATCCAAACACATACACATACAATCATATACATTAAAGAGATGATAGAGTTTCACACCCTTACCGATCGATTGCAAGCTTTGGTGATGATCCCTTGATGATTCTAGGTTTTCCTCTCCACTTTCTCTTCTCTTTCTCTTCTCCTCTTTTCTTTCTCTTGTTTTTCTTCTTATGTTACTATCTTTCTTTCTTTTCCTCTCTTATTCTATTTCTATCTCTATTTCTTTCCTCTCAAATTCTTTCCAACACTTACCAACCAATTCTCACACTAAATTGCTAAATGTCTAAAATTCCCTTTTTACTCTAATTCCCCGAAAACTCTCCGAATCGGTAAAAATAGATAAAATAAGCAAACACCACATAATAATATATAATTTCTCAATTTAAAACAAACATCAATTAAATAAATTAAAAGACTCAACAATTAATGGGAATTCAGAGTCGGGGCGTTACAACTCTCCCCCACTTTAGAAATTTTCGTCCTCGAAAATATTACCTTATTCAAACAACTCTGGATGCGATTCTCGCATCTTGCTCTCCAATTCCCAAGTCATGTTGCCTTCCGCGGCACCTCCCCAGGACACTTTCACAAGCGCAATATCCTTGCCTCTTAGTTTCTTAACTTCACGGTCCAAAATACTAACCGGTAAAACTTCAACTGTAAGGTTATCTCTTACTTCAACTTCATCCATTGGGATAACATGTGACGGATCCGGAACATACTTCCGAAGTTGTGAGACATGGAATACATCATGCAAATTCGCCTTCTTTGGAACATACTTCCGAAGTTGCGAGACATGGAATACATCATCTGGATTGCTATCACAAGTTAGTAAGGTTTCCTTCTTTGGAAGATGGTGAAAACGAGAGTTTTCTTTCCACTAAAGAGTTGAAGAAACTTTTAGCGGACGAAGCTCAGTTGTTTGGTTTGTTTGCATCGTTGTCGGTGGAGAGCAAAGTTGAGCTCGACGTGTTTCCTGTGGTTTGTGAATTTCCTGAAGTGTTTCCGGAAGATGTTGTGGATGTGCCACCAAAGAGAGAGGTTGAATTTTCTATTGATCTAGTTCCGGGTACTAGACCGATTTCGATGGCCCCGTATCGGATGTCGGCATCGGAGTTGGTGGAATTGAAGAAGCAGTTGAATGATTTGTTGGATAAGAGATTTGTAAGACCAAGTGTTTCTCCTTGGGGTGCGCCGGTATTGTTGGTAAAGAAGAAGGATGGTAGTATGCGATTGTGTATTGATTATCGGCAGTTGAATAAGGTGACAATTAAGAACAAATATCCGCTTCCAAGAATCGATGACTTGATGGATCAATTAGTTGGAGCCCGTGTTTTTAGTAAGATTGATTTGAGATCCGGTTATCACCAGATTCGGGTTAAGGAAGAAGATATTTCGAAGACGGCTTTTAGAACACGATATGGTCACTATGAGTATACGGTGATGCCATTCGGAGTTTCTAATGCGCCGGGTGTTTTCATGGAATATATGAACCGTATCTTCCACGAGCAGTTGGATCGTTTTGTGGTAGTGTTTATCGATGACATTTTGATTTATTCTAAGTCTCGAGAGGAACACGAAGAACATTTAAGGATTGTGTTGCGGATTTTGAAAGATAAGAAGTTGTACGCAAAGTTGTCTAAGTGTGAGTTTTGGTTATCGAAGGTGAGTTTTCTTGGGCATATTATTTCCGGAAATGGTATTAGTGTGGATCCATCCAGGATCGATGCGGTAATGCAATGGGAGACTCCAAGATCGGTTACGGAAATTCGAAGCTTTTTGGGCTTGGCCGGTCACTACCGGAGGTTTATCGAAGGATTTTCAAAGTTAGCACTTCCGTTAACGCAGTTGACTTGTAAAGGAAAGGATTTTATTTGGGATTTTAATTGTGAAGAGAGTTTCATGGAATTAAAGAGAAGGTTAACCACAGCGCCAGTTTTGATTTTGCCGAATCCTACGGAACCTTTTGTGGTTTATTGTGATGCTTCTTTGTCAGGTTTGGGTGGTGTATTGATGCAAGATGGGAAGGTCGTGGCGTATGCTTCTAGACAGTTGAGAGTACATGAAAAGAATTATCCTACTCATGATTTGGAGTTAGCGGCCGTAGTGTTCGTTTTGAAAATTTGGAGGCACTATCTTTATGGTGCAAGATTTGAAGTTTTTAGCGATCACAAGAGTTTGAAGTATTTGTTTGATCAAAAAGAATTGAATATGAGGCAAAGGAGATGGCTAGAACTTTTGAAGGACTATGATTTTAGTTTAAATTATCATCCGGGTAAGGCGAATGTGGTAGCCGATGCCTTAAGTCGGAAGTCGTTGCACGTATCTACTTTGATGGTTAGAGAGTGGGAACTCTTGGAGAACTTTAGAGATTTGAGTTTGGTTTGTGAGTTATCACCGAGTAGTGTGAAGCTGGGTATGTTGCATGTCACGAATGATTTCCTTGCTACGGTGTGTGAAAAGCAAAAGTTGGATTTGAAATTTGTGGATTTGATGACGAATGGAAATGAAGATTTCAAAGTTGATGAATTAGGAGTTTTGAGGTTTCGAGGTCGTATTTGTATTCCCCATGATGCAGATTTGAAAAAGATGATATTGGAAGAGGGACATCGGAGTAACTTGAGTATTCATCCGGGAGCGAATAAGATGTATCAGGATTTGAAGAAGATCTTTTGGTGGTCTGGATTGAAAAGCGATGTTGCTCGTTTTGTGTACTCGTGTTTGACTTGCCAGAAGTCTAAGGTGGAGCATCAGAAGCCTAGTGGATTGATGCAACCGTTGGATATTCCGGAATGGAAATGGGATAGTATATCGATGGATTTTGTTACGGGATTGCCGAATACGCAAAGAGGACATAATGCTATTTGGGTGATTGTTGATAGACTTACTAAATCGGCTCACTTTATTCCGATTGATATTACTTATTCTTTGGAAAGGTTGGCCGAGATTTATGTTGGCACTATTGTGAAGCTTCATGGAGTTCCTAAGAGTATTGTGTCGGATAGAGATCCTAGATTTACTTCAAGATTTTGGGAGAGTTTGCAAGGTGCCTTGGGTTCTAAGTTGAGATTGAGTTCGGCATATCATCCGCAAACAGATGGTCAAACCGAGAGGACGATTCAATCGTTAGAAGATTTGTTGCGTGCTTGTGTGCTTGAACAAGGTGGTGCGTGGGACGGTTATTTAGCGTTGATTGAGTTCACCTATAATAACAGTTTCCATTCGAGTATTGGTATGGCGCCATTTGAGGCTTTATATGGTCGGAGATGTCGAACACCTCTGTGTTGGCATGAGACAGGTGAAAAGTCGGTAGTTGGTCCTGAAATGGTACAGCAAACGACGGAAAAGGTGAAATTTATTCGGGAAAAGATGAGAGCTTCTCAGAGTAGACAGAAAAGTTATCATGATAAAAGGAGAAAGGATCTCGAGTTTCAAGAGGGCGACCATGTGTTTTTGAGAGTTACACCGGTTACGGGTGTGGGTCGTGCTTTAAAGTCGAGGAAGTTGACTTCTCGTTTTATTGGCCCGTATCAGATTGTCGCACGAGTTGGTGCTGTGGCTTATCGTGTGGCGTTACCTCCGAACCTTTCGAATTTGCATGATGTATTCCATGTCTCGCAACTTCGGAAGTATGTTCCGGATCCGTCACATGTGATCCCAATGGATGAAGTTGAAGTAAGAGATAACCTTACAGTTGAAGCTTTACCGGTTAGTATTTTGGACCACGAAGTTAAGAAACTAAGAGGCAAGGATATTGCGCTTGTGAAAGTGTCCTGGGGAGGTGCCGCGGAAGGCAACATGACTTGGGAATTGGAGAGCAAGATGCGAGAGTCGCATCCGGAGTTGTTTGAATCAGGTGATATTTTTGAGGACGAAAATTTCTAAAGTGGGGGAGAGTTGTAACGCCCCGATTCTGAATTCCCATTAATTGTTGAGTCTTTTAATTTATTTAATTGATGTTTGTTTTAAATTGAGAAATTATATATATTGTTATGTGGTGTTTTCTTATTTTATCTATTTTTACCGATTCAGAGAGTTTTCGGGGAATTAGAGTAAAAAGGGCATTTTAGACATTTAGCAATTTAGTGTGAGAATTGATTGGTAAGTGTTGGAAAGAATTTGAGAGGAAAGAAATAGAGATAGAAATAGAATAAGAGAGGAAAAGAAAGAAAGATAGTTACATAAGAAGAAAAACAAGAGAAAGAAAAGAGGAGAAGAGAAAGAGAAGAGAAAGTGGAGAGGAAAACCTAGAATCATCAAGGGATCATCACCAAAGCTTGCAATCGATCGGTAAGGGTGTGAAACTCTATCATCTCTTTAATGTATACAATTGTATGTGTATGTGTTTGGATTTTGTAGAGTTTCTACTCTTTTTCCACTTAGGTTAGAAGTTGGTTTTGTGAGTAGAATGAGGTTTTAATCGGTTAGAACTCGGATTAGACGATGTAGTTTAGTCGGGTGATGGTTGGGTTGTGCCACTGAGACTGGTTTGGATTTAATCGGTTGATTTTGTGGAGGTTGGGCTCTTGAGGCAGCCATGGAAGTTCTGTCTTCGCAGGCTCGCCAGGCGAATGGCAGCGAAGCTTCTCCAGGCGAAGCCCAGCGAGCTGTAGCGAAGCAAGTCAGAAGCTAACACCCTGTATTCGCTGGCAAGTTCGCCAAGCGAAGTGAGTTGGCGAGGGTTCGCCAGGCGAGTGTGTAGCGAGCCTCAGCGAGTAATTCCAGAATTACTCCCAGTGGACTTTGCTGGGAAGTTCGCCAGGCGAAGGCCAGCGAGCATTCGCTGCGTGGCTTCGCCAGGCGAAGGATGGCGAATCTGGCAGTGTTATTTGTTTTGCTGTTTATTCATAGCATGATTTTCTTGGCCGATTCAATTACGATTAATGCATATATGAATGATTGATGTGTAAACTGTTTTGACATGTCGTGCTGTGGGTGGCCGAAAGGCGTGAATCCTAGATTGTAGAACCAATTGTGAGTCTTAATCGTTTGATAATGTTGTGCGTTTGCTCGAATTAGATAGAAATGCATTGATGGATTAATAGGTATGTAAACCTTGTG
Source organism: Lathyrus sativus (assembly GCA_963859935.3). Lineage (NCBI taxonomy): Eukaryota > Viridiplantae > Streptophyta > Magnoliopsida > Fabales > Fabaceae > Lathyrus > Lathyrus sativus. The sequence continues at coordinate 237,330,340 of OZ012736.1, read as the reverse complement.
TGAAATGGTGCATAATGTGAATACATGATAGATATATGTGATGTATGTGATAAATGCAATGAGTATGTTTGTGAACATAGTAGGCATTCTGTGTTGAATGATCCCTCGGAGGATTAGTAACGTGTAGCATCTTAGTATGCATTTTTGTGTTGAATGATCCCTCGGAGGATTTGCAGAACCTCGTATGATACGATGGTTATATTAGATTCCTTGGAGAATCGGTTGCATTGTGTGATTCCTTGGAGAATCGGTCATAACATGTAATCCCGTGGAGGATTGATTAGAGTATTTGATTCCATGGAGAATCTGCTGAATACTTGATTCCGTGGAGAATCTGCTGAATATTCGATTCCGTGGAGAATCTGATGAATATTTGATTCCGTGGAGAATCTGCTGAGTACTTGATTCCGTGGAGAATCTGCTGAATACTCGATTCCTTAGAGAATCTGTTGAAATGAGTCGGTACCGCATTTGCATCTGCATAGAGTCGTGTGTCGGTCTCTATGAGTTGCATGAGTCATCTGTGCGTGATGCATTAGTTGTATGAATGTAACTGTGTATGTTATATATGATTGTTTGGAGGAACATATAGTGAATGTTTATGAGCATGTGTAGAGACATGATTAATTGTATATGCTTAATGTGGTGAGAACATAATTTGTGTATGACTTGTACCAATATGAGTATATGTATATATACAATTTTATGCATTAACTGTTATGATATTGTTTCTCACCCTTTTGCTGTTTTATAATGCTCTACGAGGCATTGCAGAGTAGGAAGCTGGAGGTTCTTTTTGTGAAGCGATGTTTTCATTCTTTTTGGTCAATGGCTCTGATATGTAACATCTGGGTAGTTAGGAAGCCTTTGACTCTTTTGAAGCTATTCAGTTTTGATTCTTTTGTGATACATATGTGTATGTATCTGCTGTAGATATGTTGTAAAGCATGAATTAACTGATGGTTGTATATACTTTTATGAATGTGATCGATTCAATATTTGGATGTTTCCGCTTTTATTCTAAATATTGAGATGTGGGTTACCCATTGTTGCATATCTATTTTGAGCAGGTATCGTATGTGTTTAATTTCATGATAATGTGATGCGCCTCTTGTATACCATGTTTAATTAAACTCTGATGAAATAAATTTTCTAAGTGCCTAATTGATTTATTTGATTTATTTGGGGGGTATAGAAAGGGGGTGTTACATTAAGTGGTATCAGAGCCAGTGTTGAGTCAGTCGTGTCTGTCTTGTTGTTGTGTTGATTGAACGGTTGTTTAACCTTGTTGTTATTTTTGGGAATCCTCAGAATATGGCAGGTCGTAATGACAATGCTATGGCAGCGGCGTTAGAGGCTATGGCCAGAGCTGTGCAGGGTGCACCTAACGTGAATGCGAATGATGAGTTCAGGAAGAACCAACCACCGGTGTTCAAAGGGAGATTTGATCCGGATGGTGCTCAGATATGGTTAAAGGAAATTGAGAGGATCTTTAGGGTGATGGATTGTTCTGAAGGGAACAAGGTGAGGTTAGGGACTCACATGCTAAGAGAAGAGGCTGATGACTGGTGGGTCAGCGTGAGGCAAGTTCTTGAGGTCGACGATGAGGAGATTACGTGGGATTTATTTCGTACTGAGTTTCTAAGGAAGTACTATCCCGAAAGTGTTAAAGGGAAGAGAGAAATGGAATTTCTGGAGTTGAAACAAGGTAATATGTCGGTGGTGGACTACACCGCTAAGTTTACTGAGTTAGTGAAGTTTCACCCTCACTATGATGCGGTTACGGCGGAATTTTCCAAATGTATCAAGTATGAGAATGGCTTGCGTCCTGAGATAAAGCAAGCGGTGGGTTATCAAAGAATACGAAGATTTTCGGATTTGACCGAGTGCTGTAGGATTTATGAAGAAGACAGTAGAGCTCGTTCTACTCATTATAAGGGTTTGAGCGAGAGGAGAGGGAAGCAGCAAGTATGAAGCGGACCTTATGTGACGCCTGCTGAGAAGGGCAAACATAGGGGAAACTTTGATAGGAGACCCGGAGGAGGTTCCGGTGCGATCAAATGTTTTAAGTGTGGCGTGATGGGCCACAAGTCTTATGATTGTGGAAAGTTCAAGGCGAAGTGTTCCAACTGTGGGCTCCTTGGACATGATGCAGCAGAGTGTAGAAAGAATGCTGTGAAGTGTTTTAATTGTGGCGAGGTGGGTCACATTAGCCCGAATTGTACCAAACCGAAGCAAGCTCCGACGGGCGGAAAAGTTTTCGCATTAGCAGGTTCAGACGCTACTAATGCGGCGGATCGTTTGATTAAAGGTACATGCTTTATTAATGATATGCCTTTAGTTGCTATTATTGATACTGGAGCGACTCACTCGTTCATCTCTCTTGCGTGTGCTAAGCGGTTGGATTTGTGTATGGTTTCTTTGAGTAGTGGTATGGTTATTGGGACTCCCGCTTCGGGGTCGGTAACTACTTCTTTGGTGTGTGTAAGTTGTCCTTTGACCATGAATGGTAAGGACTTCGTTATGGATTTAGTGTGTTTGCCGTTGGAAGGTTTGGACGTAATCTTGGGTATGAACTGGTTGCAATTTAATAGAGTTCATCTGGATTGCTATCACAAGTTAGTAAGGTTTCCTTCTTTGGAAGATGGTGAAAACGAGAGTTTTCTTTCCACTAAAGAGTTGAAGAAACTTTTAGCGGACGAAGCTCAGTTGTTTGGTTTGTTTGCATCGTTGTCGGTGGAGAGCAAAGTTGAGCTCGACGTGTTTCCTGTGGTTTGTGAATTTCCTGAAGTGTTTCCGGAAGATGTTGTGGATGTGCCACCAAAGAGAGAGGTTGAATTTTCTATTGATCTAGTTCCGGGTACTAGACCGATTTCGATGGCCCCGTATCGGATGTCGGCATCGGAGTTGGTGGAATTGAAGAAGCAGTTGAATGATTTGTTGGATAAGAGATTTGTAAGACCAAGTGTTTCTCCTTGGGGTGCGCCGGTATTGTTGGTAAAGAAGAAGGATGGTAGTATGCGATTGTGTATTGATTATCGGCAGTTGAATAAGGTGACAATTAAGAACAAATATCCGCTTCCAAGAATCGATGACTTGATGGATCAATTAGTTGGAGCCCGTGTTTTTAGTAAGATTGATTTGAGATCCGGTTATCACCAGATTCGGGTTAAGGAAGAAGATATTTCGAAGACGGCTTTTAGAACACGATATGGTCACTATGAGTATACGGTGATGCCATTCGGAGTTTCTAATGCGCCGGGTGTTTTCATGGAATATATGAACCGTATCTTCCACGTGCAGTTGGATCGTTTTGTGGTAGTGTTTATCGATGACATTTTGATTTATTCTAAGTCTCGAGAGGAACACGAAGAACATTTAAGGATTGTGTTGCGGATTTTGAAAGAGAAGAAGTTGTACGCAAAGTTGTCTAAGTGTGAGTTTTGGTTATCGAAGGTGAGTTTTCTTGGGCATATTATTTCCGGAAATGGTATTAGTGTGGATCCATCCAAGATCGATGCGGTAATGCAATGGGAGACTCCAAGATCGGTTACGGAAATTCGAAGCTTTTTGGGCTTGGCCGGTTACTACCGGAGGTTTATCGAAGGATTTTCAAAGTTAGCACTTCCGTTAACGCAGTTGACTTGTAAAGGAAAGGCTTTTATTTGGGATGTTAATTGTGAAGAGAGTTTCATGGAATTAAAGAAAAGGTTAACGACAGCGCCAATTTTGATTTTGCCGAATCCTACGGAACCTTTTGTGGTTTATTGCGATGCTTCTTTGTCAGGATTGGGTGGTGTATTGATGCAAGATGGGAAGGTCGTGGCGTATGCTTCTAGACAGTTGAGAGTACATGAAAATAATTATCCTACTCATGATTTGGAGTTAGCGGCCGTAGTGTTCGTTTTGAAAATTTGGAGGCACTATCTTTATGGTGCAAGATTTGAAGTTTTTAGCGATCACAAGAGTTTGAAGTATTTGTTTGATCAAAAAGAATTGAATATGAGGCAAAGGAGATGGCTAGAACTTTTGAAGGACTATGATTTTAGTTTAAATTATCATCCGGGTAAGGCGAATGTGGTAGCCGATGCCTTAAGTCGGAAGTCGTTGCACGTATCTACTTTGATGGTTAGAGAGTGGGAACTCTTGGAGAACTTTAGAGATTTGAGTTTGGTTTGTGAGTTATCACCGAGTAGTGTGAAGCTGGGTATGTTGCATGTCACGAATGATTTCCTTGCTACGGTGTGTGAAAAGCAAAAGTTGGATTTGAAATTTGTGGATTTGATGACGAATGGAAATAAAGATTTCAAAGTTGATGAATTAGGAGTTTTGAGGTTTCGAGGTCGTATTTGTATTCCCGATGATGCGGATTTGAAAAAGATGATATTGGAAGAGGGACATCGGAGTAACTTGAGTATTCATCCGGGAGCGAATAAGATGTATCAGGATTTGAAGAAGATCTTTTGGTGGTCTGGATTGAAAAGCGATGTTGCTCGTTTTGTGTACTCGTGTTTGACTTGCCAGAAGTCTAAGGTGGAGCATCAGAAGCCTAGTGGATTGATGCAACCGTTGGATATTCCAGAATGGAAATGGGATAGTATATCGATGGATTTTGTTACGGGATTGCCGAATACGCAAAGAGGACATAATGCTATTTGGGTGATTGTTGATAGGCTTACTAAATCGGCTCACTTTATTCCGATTGATATTACTTATTCTTTGGAAAGGTTGGCCGAGATTTATGTTGGCACTATTGTGAAGCTTCATGGAGTTCCTAAGAGTATTGTGTCGGATAGAGACCCTAGATTTACTTCAAGATTTTGGGAGAGTTTGCAAGGTGCCTTGGGTTCTAAGTTGAGATTGAGTTCGGCATATCATCCGCAAACAGATGGTCAAACCGAGAGGACGATTCAATCGTTAGAAGATTTGTTGCGTGCTTGTGTGCTTGAACAAGGTGGTGCGTGGGACGGTTATTTAGCGTTGATTGAGTTCACCTATAATAACAGCTTCCATTCGAGTATTGGTATGGCGCCATTTGAGGCTTTATATGGTCGGAGATGTCGAACACCTCTGTGTTGGCATGAGACAGGTGAAAAGTCGGTAGTTGGTCCTGAAATGGTACAGCAAACGACGGAAAAGGTGAAATTTATTCGGGAAAAGATGAGAGCTTCTCAGAGTAGACAGAAAAGTTATCATGATAAAAGGAGAAAGGATCTCGAGTTTCAAGAGGGCGACCATGTGTTTTTGAGAGTTACACCGGTTACGGGTGTGGGTCGTGCTTTGAAGTCGAGGAAGTTGACTTCTCGTTTTATTGGCCCGTATCAGATTGTCGCACGAGTTGGTGTTGTGGCTTATCGTGTGGCGTTACCTCCGAACCTTTCGAATTTGCATGATGTATTCCATGTCTCGCAACTTCGGAAGTATGTTCCGGATCCGTCACATGTGATCCCGATGGATGAAGTTGAAGTAAGAGATAACCTTACAGTTGAAGCTTTACCGGTTAGTATTTTGGACCACGAAGTTAAGAAACTAAGAGGCAAGGATATTGCGCTTGTGAAAGTGTCCTGGGGAGGTGCCGCGGAAGGCAACATGACTTGGGAATTGGATAGCAAGATGCGAGAGTCGCATCCGGAGTTGTTTGAATCAGGTGATATTTTCGAGGACGAAAATTTCTAAAGTGGGGGAGAGTTGTAACGCCCCGATTCTGAATTCCCATTAATTGTTGAGTCTTTTAATTTATTTAATTGATGTTTGTTTTAAATTGAGAAATTATATATATTGTTATGTGGTGTTTGCTTATTTTATCTATTTTTACCGATTCGGAGAGTTTTCGGGGAATTAGAGTAAAAAGGGCATTTTAGACATTTAGCAATTTAGTGTGAGAATTGATTGGTAAGTGTTGGAAAGAATTTGAGAGGAAAGAAATAGAGATAGAAATACAATAAGAGAGGAAAAGAAAGAAAGATAGTAACATAAGAAGAAAAACAAGAGAAAGAAAAGAGGAGAAGAGAAAGAGAAGAGAAAGTGGAGAGGAAAACCTAGAATCATCAAGGGATCATCACCAAAGCTTGCAATCGATCGGTAAGGGTGTGAAACTCTATCATCTCTTTAATGTATACAATTGTATGTGTATGTGTTTGGATTTTGTAGAGTTTCTACTCTTTTTCCACTTAGGTTAGAAGTTGGTTTTGTGAGTAGAATGAGGTTTTAATCGGTTAGAACTCGGATTAGACGATGTAGTTTAGTCGGGTGATGGTTGGGTTATGCCACTGAGACTGGTTTGGATTTAACCAGTTGATTTTGTGGAGGTTGGGCTCTTGAGGCAGCCATGGAAGTTCAGTCTTCGCAGGCTCGCCAGGCGAAGCCCAGCGAGCTGTAGCGAAGCAAGTCAGAAGCTAACACCCTGTATTCGCTGGCAAGTTCGCCAAGCGAAGTGAGTTGGCGAGGGTTCTCCAGGCGAGTGTGTAGCGAGCCTCAGCGAGTAATTCCAGAATTACTCCCAGTGGACTTCGCTGGGAAGTTCGCCAGGCGAAGGCCAGCGAGCATTCGCTGCGTGGCTTCGCCAGGCGAAGGTTGGCGAATCTGGCAGTGTTATTTGTTTTGCTGTTTATTCATAGCATGATTTTCTTGGCCGATTCAATTACGATTAATGCATATATGAATGATTGATGTGTAAACTGTTTTGACATGTCGTGCTGTGGGTGGCCGAAAGGCGTGAATCCTAGATTGTAGAACCAATTGTGAATCTTAATCGTTTGATAATGTTGTGCGTTTGCTCGAATTAGATAGAAATGCATTGATGGATTAATAGGTATGTAAACCTTGTGCGTAATGGTGCATAATGTGAATGCATGATAGATATATGTGATGTATGTGATAAATGCAATGAGTATGTTTGTGAACATAGTAGGCATTCTGTGTTGAATGATCCCTCGGAGGATTAGTATCGTGTAGCATCTTAGTATGCATTTTTGTGTTGAATGATCCCTCGGAGGATTTGCAGAACCTCGTATGATACGATGGTTATATTAGATTCCTTGGAGAATCGGTAGCATTGTGTGATTCCTTGGAGAATCGGTCATAACATGTAATCCCGTGGAGGATTGATTAGAGTATTTGATTCCATGGAGAATCTGCTGAGTACTTGATTCCGTGGAGAATCTGCTGAATATTCGATTCCGTGGAGAATCTGATGAATATTTGATTCCGTGGAGAATCTGCTGAGTACTTGATTCCATGGAGAATCTGCTGAATACTCGATTCCTTAGAGAATCTGTTGAAATGAGTCGGTACCGCATTTGCATCTGCATAGAGTCGTGTGTCGGTCTCTATGAGTTGCATGAGTCATCTGTGCGTGATGCATTAGTTGTATGAATGTAACTGTGTATGTTATATATGATTGTTTGGAGGAACATATAGTGAATGTTTATGAGCATGTGTAGAGACATGATTAATTGTATATGCTTAATGTGGTGAGAACATAATTTGTGTATGACTTGTATCAATATGAGTATATGTATATATACAATTTTATGCATTAACTGTTATGATATTGTTTCTCACCCTTCTGCTGTTTTATAATGCTCTACGAGGCATTGCAGAGTAGGAAGCTGGAGGTTCTTTTTGTGAAGCGATGTTTTCATTCTTTTTGGTCAATGGCTCTGATATGTAACATCTGGGTAGTTAGGAAGCCTTTGACTCTTTTGAAGCTATTCAGTTTTGATTCTTTTGTGATACATATGTGTATGTATCTGCTGTGGATATGTTGTAAAGCATGAATTAACTGATGGTTGTATATACTTTTATGAATGTGATCGATTCAATATTTGGATGTTTCCGCTTTTATTCTAAATATTGAGATGTGGGTTACCCATTGTTGCATATCTATTTTGAGCAGGTATCGTATGTGTTTAATTTCATGATAATGTGATGCGCCTCTTGTATACCATGTTTAATTAAACTCTGATGAAATAAATTTTCTAAGTGCCTAATTGATTTATTTGATTTATTTTGGGGGTATAGAAAGGGGGTGTTACAGTTCAGGCTCCGGTCAGTTTATTTGGGTATCTAGACTCCGATTATTACATTGAGCGTCCAGGCTCCGGTCATTTTCGTTGAGTATCCAGACTCCGGTTATTACATTGAGGGTTCAGACTCCGGTCATTTTCGTTGAGTATCTAGACTCCTGTCATTACGTTGAACGTTCAGGCTCCGATCATTTTCGTTGAGTATCCATACTCCGGTCAATACGTTGAGCGTTCAGGCTCCGGTCATTTTCGTTGAGTATCCAGACACTGGTCATTACATTGAGTGTTCAAGATCCAGTACTTTTTGTTGAGTATCATAACTCCATTTATTACGTTGAGCGTTCAGGATCCGATCAGTTTCGTTGAGTATCCAGACTCCAAATATTACGTTGAGCGTTCAGGCTCCGGTCAGTTTCGTTGGGTATCCAGACTCCGGTGATTACGTTGATCGTTCAGGCTCCGGTCATTTTCGTTGACTATCCAGACTCGGGTTATTACGTTAAGCGTTCAGGCTCCGGTCAGTTTCGTTGAGTATCCAGATTCCAATTGTTATGTTGAGCGTTCAGGCTCCGGTCAGTTTCGTTGGGTATCCAGACTCCGGTTATTACGTTGAGCGTTCAGGACCACGTCATTTTTGTTGAGTATCCAGACTCCGGTTATTACTTTGAGGGTTCAGACTCCGGTCATTTTCGTTGAGTATCTAGACTCCGATTATTTCGTTGAGCATTCAGGCTCCGGTTATTTTCGTTGAATATCCTGACTCCGGTTATTACGTTGATGGTTCAGACTCCGGTCATTTTCGTTGAGTATCTATACTCCTGTCATTACGTTGAATGCTCAGGCTCCGATCATTTTCGTTGAGTATCCATACTCGGGTCAATACGTTGAGCGTTCAGGCTCCGGTCATTTTCGTTGACTATCCAGACTCCGGTCATTACATTGAGCGTTCAGGATCCAGTCATTTTTGTTGAGTATCATAACTCCATTTATTACGTTGAGCATTCAGGATCCGATCGGTTTCGTTGAGTATCCAAACTCCAAATATTACGTTGAGCATTCAGGCTCCGGTCAGTTTCGTTGGGTATACAGACTTCGGTGATTACGTTGATTGTTCAGGCTCCGGTCATTTTCGTTGACTATCCAGACTCGGGTTATTACGTTAAGCGTTCAGGCTCCGATCAGTTTCGTTGAGTATCCAGATTCCGATTATTACATTGAGCGTTCAGGCTCCGGTCAGTATCGTTGGGTATCCAGACTCCGATTATTACATTGAGCGTTCAGGCTCCGGTCATTTTCGTTGAGTATCCAGACTCCGGTTATTACGTTGAGGGTTCAGACTCCAGTCATTTTCGTTGAGTATCTAGACTCCTGTCATTACGTTGAACGTTCAGGCTCCGATCATTTTCGTTGAGTATTCATACTCCGGTCAATACGTTGAGCGTTCAGGCTCCGGTCATTTTCGTTGATTATCCAGACTCTGGTCATTACATTGAGCGTTCAGGATCTAGTACTTTTTGTTGAGTATCATAACTCCATTTATTACGTTGAGCGTTCAGGATCCGATCAATTTCGTTGAGTATCCAGACTCCAAATATTACGTTGAGCGTTCAGGCTCCGGTCAGTTTCGTTGGGTATCCAGACTCCGGTGATTACGTTGATCGTTCAGGCTCCGGTCATTTTCGTTGACTATCCAGACTCGGGTTATTACGTTAAGCGTTCAGGCTCCGGTCAGTTTCGTTGAGTATCTAGATTCCAATTGTTACGTTGAGCGTTCAGGCTCCGGTCAGTTTCGTTGGGTATCCAGACTCCGGTTATTACGTTGAGCATTCAGGACCACGTCATTTTTGTTGAGTATCCAGACTCCGATTATTAAGTTGAGCATTCAGGCTCCGGTTATTTTCGTTGAGTATCCTGACTCCGGTTATTACGTTGATGGTTCAGACTCCGGTCATTTTCGTTGAGTATCTAGACTCCTGTCATTACGTTGAATGTTCAGGCTCCGATCATTTTCGTTGAGTATCCATACTCGGGTAAATACGTCTAGCGTTCAGGCCCCGGTCATTTTCGTTGACTATCCAGACTCCGGTCATTACATTGAGCGTTCAGGATCCAGTCATTTTTGTTGAGTATCATAACTCCATTTATTACGTTGAACATTCAGGATCCGATCAGTTTCGTTGAGTATCCAGACTCCAAATATTACGTTGAGCGTTCAGGCTCCGGTCAGTTTCATTGGGTATACAGACTTCGGTGATTACGTTGATTGTTCAGGCTCCGGTGATTTTCGTTGACTATCCAGACTCGGGTTATTACGTTAAGCGTTCAGGCTCCGATCAGTTTCGTTGAGTATCCAGATTCCGATTATTACGTTGAGCGTTCAGGCTCCGGTCAGTTTTGTTGGGTATCCAGACTCCGATTATTACATTGAGCGTTCAGGCTCCGGTCATATTCGTTGAGTATCCAGACTCCGGTTATTACGTTGAGGGTTCAGACTCCGGTCATTTTCGTTGAGTATCTAGACTCCTGTCATTACGTTGAACGTTCAGGCTCCGATCATTTTCGTTGAGTATCCATACTCCGGTCAATACGTTGAGCGTTCAGGCTCCGGTCATTTTCGTTGAGTATCCAGACTCTGGTCATTACATTGAGCGTTCAGGATCTAGTACTTTTTGTTGAGTATCATAACTCCATTTATTACGTTGAGCGTTCAGGATCCGATCAGTTTCGTTGAGTATCCAGACTCCAAATATTACGTTGAGCGTTCAGGCTCCGGTCAGTTTCGTTGGGTATCCAGACTCCGGAGATTACGTTGATCGTTCAGGCTCCGGTCATTTTCGTTGACTATCCAGACTCGGGTTATTACGTTAAGCGTTCAGGCTCCGGTTAGTTTCGTTGAGTATCCAGATTCCAATTGTTACGTTGAGCGTTCAGGCTCCGGTCAGTTTCGTTGGGTATCCAGACTCCGGTTATTACGTTAAGCGTTCAGGACCACGTCATTTTCGTTGAGTATCCAGACTCCGGTTATTATGTTGAGGGTTCAGACTCTGGTCATTTTCGTTGAGTATCTAGACTCCGATTATTACGTTGAGCATTCAGGCTCCGGTTATTTTCGTTGAGTATCCTGACTCCGGTTATTACGTTGAGGGTTCAGACTCCGGTCATTTCCGTTGAGTATCTAGACTCCTGTCATTACGTTGAATGTTCAGGCTCCGATCATTTTCGTTGAGTATCCATACTCCGGTCAATATGTTGAGCGTTCAGGCTCCGGTCATTTTCGTTGACTATCCAAACTCCGGTCATTACATTGAGCGTTCAGGATACAGTCATTTTTGTTGAGTATCATAACTCCATTTATTACGTTGAGCATTCAGGATCCGATCAGTTTCGTTGAGTATCCAAACTCCACATATTACATTGAGCGTTCAGGCTCCGGTCAGTTTCGTTGGGTATCCAGACTCCGGTGATTACGTTGATTGTTCAGGCTCCGGTGTTGCTCCCTAAAATTTTACCAACCGGGTCCCGTATCTGGCTCGAAGTTTCGACGCATAACCGCATTCGCATCCACGCATTGCAAACAGTGCATTTTTCAGTTGTTTTGATTTTATCGGGATCACAGCTCTCGTTTCGCGTCTCAGGTGTTTTTTAATCAGTTCAGATAGGTAGAATCGTATTTTTTTGGAAGTCGTGCTATTCCCTGTGTTTTCAGCTCGCGCTGTTGTTTTTAGGGATATTTCGGTGTCCGTTTATTTTTATTGGCTATTTTGGTGCGCTCTCGCAGTGTTATTTGTCGTTCGGTGCTATTTTTGTTCCTTCGGGAATTATTTGTGATTTTTCTGGATTTTATTAGGCATTATTAGGGTTTTAATAGATTTTTTAATCATTTTAGGATAATATAGAATATTAATAGTTTTTTAATATTTTTAATAGTATTAATCTCATTTTTAGAATATAATAGATTTTAATAGGATCTCTTTAATAGGGTATAGAATAAATAATTTTTTAGAATAAATATTTTCTTTAAATATAGAAACATTATAGATTTTTATCTTGGTTTTATAGAATATAATAAATTTTCTTTTAGATAGTATAGAATTTACTAGATTTTCTTAATTTTAATAGATATTAGAATATTAGGTTTTAATCTAGAATTTAATTGATTTCATTTTGCTTATAGGATTTTCTAGATTTAATTAGTTAGATATAGTTTTCAGATTTAATTAGATTAATTAGGTCTTAGTTAATTAGGGTTAATCATTTTAGTTTACTAATCAATCAGTTTTAATCATTTTTTTTTCATTTCAATTCAGAATTCTGGGTTTTTTGATCTCATTCTCGTATTGGGCCCAGTAGTGTTTGGAGGCCCAGAGTTTTTGGCCATTTTTGTCCATTTTTAGGTCCAGAATTATCCATATATATTCAGCATACACGTGTTGCATCGGAGGAGAAGCCACGTTTTTTCATCCAAGGGACCCACGTCAATTTTCCACTTCCCTCAGAGCCAACACGCCACCCCACACGTGGCCTCCCTCCGTTTTCCCTTCCCACTCACCACCGCCACGCGTCTCCCATGCAGGCTTTCCCCCTCTGCATGATTGCCAACACATCACGCCATCTGTCCTCGCCGGAAATCCTCATCGGCCGGCATGCATGGCCGGCGACCACCGTAACTGACCAGTAACTTCTTCCGGCCACCGCAGCAACTCGCCGGAAACTGGAAAAAATCCAGGAATGCACCCTCTTCTCCAATCATTTTCTTCTTCGACCGATATTCATCATCAATAATCCTCAGATCGCCACCGGAAAATGCAAGAAACTTCATCCAGATTTCCAGACTCGTTCATCAGACTCCAAGAATATTCATCTTCATTCTCCGATCTTCATCATCTTAGTGATTGTCAGCGCTTCCAGAAATTCCTTCAAACATCTCCGTCAATCTCGATCGTCCTTCATGGATCTCCATCATCTCTTCAGAATTCATCAGATTACTAGATCCCAAGGAGATTTATCGCGTTCGAGATGACGCCATGTTCATCGTGTTCGTTAGAACCTTCACACGTTCATCAATGTCTTCTTGGAACATTCAAACGCCGTTCATCAACACCTTCAATATTTCTGCAAGAATGCTCGAGGATCTTCATCCGAGATCGTCCACTAAGAGTTTCGTCGTGTTCGTATACCATTTCCAGAAATCATCAGGCCACGCATCTTCATCATCCACGAATCAAACCCCAACAACCTCAAGATCTGCGAAGATCTTTGAAGATCTTCGTCTATGGCGTTTTTTTCCCAGAACTTCATCAGAAAACGGCACGAACTCATCCTCACCAACCTTCAGGATCTTTTACCAGATTTTATGCAAACATAACATCAGCATCCATCAGTTTCAAGATCCATCCACAGAAACGTTTAGGATCTTCATTGTTTTTCCAGAAGCATAACCGATCATCAGTAAACCTCCATTTTCGTGTCCGCGAACCACTTCGTCGAAGATCTTCCACGATCTGATGATGATGATGTTTGAGAGAAGCTGGAGTAAACTGAGAATTGCTTGCCCAGACAAGACGGAAGGATGGACGGAGGAAGAAGTAGAGAGAGTTGAGACGGCGAGGTAAGGGAGACGGAGGAGTTTGGTCGGCGGCGCTGCGAAGGGAGAAAGGAGAATTAGGGTTTCGATGCAGAGGAGAGTGAGAGTGAGAAGAGGAAGGTCATTGGCTTGATTTCGGATTGGGCTTCTTGGGCCTAAAGTTTTTCTCAACATACCCCCTCAATTTCCTATTCCCTCCCCTCCGTGTGGATCCTGGGTCAGTGGGCTAGGCCCAACGAGCTTCTTGCTGATTCCACCCTCCTATTTTCAACTGCACCCCCTCCCCAGTTTTTTTTCTTCTGTTTGTTATTTTTTTTCTGGGCTGGGCCCAATGTGTTTTACTTACTGTATCATCCCTTGTAAACATACCCCCCCCCCCCCTTGTATTTTGTTTTTTTTCTTATTTTCTTTGAATAGAAAAAAAAGAATAAAGAATATTGAATAGAAAAAAGAAAAAATATTGAATAAGAAAAATAGTAAAAAAATATAGAAAAAAATATATGGAAAATATTGGAAAAGAGGAGAAAAAGAATATTTTGAAAAAATATGTAAAAGAAATATAAAAAAAAGAAGAAGAGAAAAAATATGTGAGAGAAATATTGAAAAAAAGAGAATATTGAGAAAAAAGAAGAAAATAGTTGAAAAAGAAAATAGAAGTATGAAAAAGAGAAAAATATTAGTGTAGATTTAATATTTTTTAGAGTACATTCTTTCATAGAGTTTATTTTTACCTTTTAGATGTAGGTTTAGAAGTCCACTTGTTAGGGGACTTTTTCATTTGATTTTTCCATTATAGACGGATAGGATAGTATTTTCTAGAAGTTTATTTTCCCGTATTCAACCATTGTAATCATTTTTAGAATGTTAATAAAACGAGATTTGAGCTGTGGTCCCGAAAGTAGCCGAACTACAGCTGCTCTGATTTCTCGTACCAGACGAGAATATGTAGGCATAGGATGCGATATCCTAGCGAGCACACTAACAACTAACCTTTGGTTCTCTCGCTGCTGTGCGATCGAGACTTTCCCGCTGACGACTGATTGTTATCCCTTTTCTCTTGCCCGAGTGCATTTGAGACCAGACCGTAGTTTTTCCCATAGGTTCCCGTACCTTTGAAACCAGTTTGATTTCTCACTGCTGTGTGAGAATACCCTGTTTAGCCGTAGTTAGCCTGAACTACGTAAAGCTCTGATCTTCCATGCAGTGTGGAAGTACGTAGGCACAAGACGCGAGGTCTTGGCGAGCCAATTTTCCCGTAGTCCCGAACTACGTTGACTCTGACTTTCTCTCTTGAGAATACGTAGGCGTAGAGTGCGACGCTCTATCGAGTCAATTCCCTTCCGTTTAGATTTAGCAACCATAGATAGATTGTTTTTGCATCCTTTAGACAACCCAAGCAAGCATGGATCCCATCGAGTACGATGGACGTGAGGGGTGCTAATACCTTCCCCTTGCGTAACCGACTCCCGAACCCAGGTTTTGGTTGCGATGACCATACCTTTTCCCGTTTTTTGCGAGGTTTACTTCGAGCGTTTCCTTTCCCTCCGTTGGGATAAATAACGCACGGTGGCGACTCTTCTGTCAGCCGGCGCCGATTTTCGCAGTAGCGACAGCTGGCGACTCTGCTGGGGAATGCGATAGTTCCCTATTCGAGTCTCGCCTTAGGTTTTTTTCCTGGCTGTTTGGGGTCATCCCCAGCAGCTGGCGACTCTGCTGGGGATCCAGCGTCCCCTGGCTGCTAAGGACTGCGATAGTTCCTTATGCATGTGGGATCCAACGTCCCCTAAGAGAGTCAATCCTAGCGCTTGTTTTCTTGTCTATTGGTGTTCATTTATTGATATTATCTGTTGCTGTTGGGGTGTGACGGGTGTTCTATGATTGAGTGAGAAGCCGGACCTGGGCTTGAGTGCACCTTAGACTTAGAGTAGAGATTAGTGGGCGCGCACATGCTTTGCATGTCCTAGTGTCCCGCGAAATCTACACTCAGACGAGGTTCTTCTGGTTGGCCTCTTGTCCCACCCTTTGGGTGGCTCGGGTTGCTGGTTAGTTGGATTGTCGACTCTGGGAACCGATCATTTGGAAGTTAGCTAAGTGAGGCCTCTTCAAGACTTGATGATGCCACTCCTTCTGGGAATCGTATCGTCAGTTTTGAAAGTCTGTGACGCTGACGACCGCATAGGATGCCGTACCTTGTCAGATATAGGTCCATACCTGTGAGTAGGGGTTTTTTTTTGCAGGAAACTTGACTTCCAACCTACCCGTTATTTTGGTCTTCTCTTCAGAGCGAACGTACTCCGTCAGCAGCGCAGTAGTATTCAGATTTGTGTGTGGGGGCTGTGGTCCCGTTGTTTGCTGCATCTTGCATATCATGTGCATATCAGTGTTGCATCATATTGCATATCATCCTCCAGTTAGCCAGAGTTCTGATCCAGCCTTTGTTTCCTAAAGGTGATTACTCGGGATTTGGATTGAGCAGCTGTTGATTGTCAGAAGACCTACCTAGGGGTTGAGTAGATTTGAGCAGAATCAAGCATTGAAGTCAGCTGAAGACTATTGGTAGCTATGTCTGAAGGCAATTTCCAGTCTCCTAACACCTTGACGGGGTTCACTATGACGTCCAACCCTCTGTATGATTCTATGGAAGACTTCCCGCAAGTGAACAACATTACTGCAGACCAAGTTGTACAGCCTTCTGTTGAGAACCGAGATCGACATGAGCAGTTTGGTGCCTGGAATGAGCGTCCTCCTCCTGTTAACAATCAAGGTGTTGTTTTCCCTGGGATGAATTACCGAAGAGATATTCCATTAGCCAGGATGGTAGATCCAAGAGCTCTTGAAAAGGATAGAAGACTCCAAGTGTTGGAAGAGAAAGTTGAAGCTTTGAAAGTCAAAGATGCTGTTAACCTGGATGCTGTAGACATGTGTTTGGTTCCTGACCTGGTGTTGCCTTATAAGTTCAAAGTGCCGACATTTGAGAAGTACATGGGAGATAGTTGTCCGAAGCAACATTTGATGATGTTCTGTCGAAGAATGACTTCGTTTGTGCGAGATGACAAACTGATGATCCATTGCTTTCAAGATAGTCTGACTGGGGCATCTTTGAGGTGGTATATGCAGTTAGAGAGAAATCAGATTCAGTCATGGATGGATTTAGCCAGAGCTTTCCTGAAGCAGTACGATTATAATTTAGACATAGCTCCCCATCGCATGCAGTTGCAAGAATTGTATCAAGAGAACAATGAACCTATCAGGAAGTATGCTCAAAGATGGAGAGAATTTGCTGCTAGAGTGCATCCATCGCTGTTAGACCAAGAGTTGACCAACATGTTTGTAGACTCCCTACAAGATCCGTACTTCGAAAGATTGCTTGGACTTCCATTAAGTTTCTCTGACGTGGTAACATTAGGAGAACGCCTTGAGTATGCCATAAGAATTAGGAAAATTCAGATTACTTCAAACGATCAAGCTGGTGAAACTGAATATCCTTGTGACTATCAGAGGGAAGAAGGAGTTGTGATCAATGCAGTCATGCCAAAGGTTGAATATCCTCGAAGCGAATCAGTGAATGTTGTTGGTTCTTCATCTTATCAGAGATTAGTACCTCCTGTGGCTTGTTATACTGAACAGACAGCCGTGCCTGGGGCACCATATCAGGAACCTTATGTCGCTTCCATTGCAAAGCAGCGAACTCGTGGTCGAGGTTATCAGAATCAGCGTCAGAATCAGAACAGACCTCGTAGCAACTTGGAACGAAGGAATGGTCCTTTTCATCCAGTTCCTGTGCCGTACAGTCATCTTTTTCCATCTTTGATCCAGAGTTCTTTGGTGGAGCCGAAAGCTCTCAAGCCTGTGCCAGAACCTTACCCTCCTGGGTATAATCCCCATGTTCAGTGTGGTTATCATGGTGGCTCTCCCGGGCATGCAACTGAAGATTGTAAAGCATTTCAGGCGAAGATACAACAGTTGATCGACCAGGACTGCATTTCCTTTCGAGAAGGACTTCTGTTTGTTCATACCAACCGCTCAGCTGTCTAAGCCCGTAGAATCGGAAAGTGTTCCCCAGCAAAAGCCAGTGGTTCAGACAGGCAGGCGCCCTCAGCATTGGCGGTCCTCATACCTTTATATCATTTGCATTTGTAGTTTTCTTTCTGTTAGTTACTACTTGCTTTTAAACATTGTACGTTTCGAATGGTGATAATAATAAAGTGACTATGCATTTTTCTGAATTAATCATGTCGCTGTCGCTCATTTACTGCATTGCACTAACACTTGCATTTTATTTACTCCACTTTATCATTGTGACTAGCAAAGATTGGAGGGAGGATGACGAGCTAAACTCATAACCGATGATCGTATGCTTTCGGATAAGACCTTACCGATGACGTACAAGGCATTGTTTCAAATTCCCCAAACACTGGAGATATAAGGAGTTAGTCCCTTGTTAACCACTTCGATCCAGGAAGTAGAAGTTTTTTCGGACTTTTAAACCCTCACATCTAAACCCGGGGCAGCAGGGTAGTTGTCAGTTAGCTTGACCGAGCATTCAAGTCTTACAGAGGAGTGTTGTCTTTCGAGGACCAAACAATTTATACCACAGTAGTTAAAACCTCACCAATCAGGAGTGAGACAGTTACAATCCTTTCGGAGCAATCAAGACAACCAGTGTCACACGACTTTGTTCCAAAAGAAAGTAGAAAGAAAGCCCGCTAAGTAAAAAGAAAGAAAAAGCTGGAAGGCTAATACTTAGGCAAAAATCAGGGCATCCCGCTGGACTTCAAAATGAAAAAACGAAAAGAACTCAAAAGGAGTCGGTCCAGGCAAAAGTTAGGGAATCAAAAGAATGAAAAAGAAGGGATAGAAAAAAATTTCTTCCCCAGCAAGTCACAAAGTCGTGTACACAGACACCGAAAGCGAAGAAGGAGTGACTGCCACTCCGGAACGGCCTTGTGAGTTCCTTAATTGTGGTTCTTACCATTCAACATACCTCTCAAAGAGGCGAGCGCTTGTGCTAGGTTAACTGAACCTTAGGATCAGAGATCATCACGTAAAAGGGGTGGGCACAAATCAAAATTTGAGCCAAATATCCTTTGTTTCACGAACCGTGAACCCGACCACGATACAACCCTTAAAAGACCTAATTGAGGTAGGGTTTATTCCGAAAGCGCATTACGATAAGGTTGAGTAACCTGACTCCTTCTTGACTTGCTAGTCACATCCTTGTTGTATTTTTCACTGACCACGTAAGCACTACGTTTGAACTTTGGTTCGTTCGTCACTCTCAATCATGACATGTAAATGAGTGACAGCTCAAAGTTTTTCAAAATCTGCATGAGCACTGCATTAAGATTACCATTCGTGAATAGACAATTTTAATTGCAGGTTAGTAGTTGGCATGAAAGAAATTCCAGTAGGGAATAATCGAGCAGGACCGAATAATTCAGCAGTCTGAACCAGGATGGTGTATGTTGTGAAGACCTGTGAATCAGGGGCATTGACTTCCAGTAAGTTCAGAATCAGCTAGTCTGAGGACAAGTCCCGAAGCTTCAGTTGATCAGGGGCAGTTTATTTGAGAAGCAGTCGATCAGAAACGAATCTTCTCGAGAGCCAATCAGGGGCAATCATTCAGAACGTGGAGATTTGTAAGCAGATACTTCAGGTGGATAATCAGATCAGGTTAAGTCGCTAGAACGCTCATTCAGGGGCAAGTCACCGCAGAGAATGTTGAAACCAGCTGGGTTAATAGGGGTCTAATGGAGATTGAATTCTGTTGGTGTACAGATACCGGGGCAAGTAATCTCGAGGTTGTCTCGTAGCAAGCTGTTCAGAGCAGGTATTCCCAAGAGTTAGATTGGGGCAAGTTGAGTGTACTGGGGCAAGTTGTTCAAGCCAGTCTTTTATCCCCAGCTGAGTGTACTGGGGCAAGTTATTCAAACCAGTCTATTTATCCCCAGCCGGAGTTGAGTATCGGGGAATCATGTCATTACCCTTATCAAAAACCTTAACATTCCGAAAAAGGTCTTGCTGTCGTTGGATCATTGACCTACAGTTTAAACCTGTTGCGTGTCAGTAACCAGTCGTTTCCAGAGTCCAGTTCTCGCCTGGCAAACCGGTAACCAGTTCTCGTCTGGCCCACTCTTCCGTAAGCATCAGTTCCCGTCTGGTGTAGTTTATTGTAAGCATCAGTTCCCGTCTGGTGTAGTTTATTGTAACCAGTTCTCGTCTGGTCACCGTTTCTTCAAGTGTTGTATCAGTTCTCGTCTGGTATATGTCAGCTTTCAATCAGTTCTCGTCTGGTTGTCTATACCTTAGTCTGTTATCCAGCCAGCCCTGTCTGATGTCAAAACCAAATCAATTCTCGTCCGATAACCTATTTTCCTATCAGTTCTTGCCTGGTAGTCTACCTTTGAATGCTAGTTCTCGTCTAGTATTTTCCATATCTTCCACTGTGTACATAGTCCATGTTCATCCTAAACCAGAAAAACAAAAACCTAAAGGTATCTGACACAGTAATTCCCAATGACTCGCATGTTGTCATGTTCCCCGATACGAAGCTCGACGGATACTAGTGCTCTGATTAATGTTTGAATTCCTTGTGGAGGTTGTTAAATCAGAATTGCTACTCTTCAGCAGATGAAAGTTGCGTATTATCCCCGGAAGAGTCGAGATTGTATTGTTACCCCGTATCAGAGTAGGATCGGGAGTATCCCCGAGCAGATTAAGATTGATATCCTTGATAGTAGGGGCATTTCCAGCAGTGTGCTGTGTGCAATCAACCCCAGTTTTGATCAATCCCCGCAGAGCAATCAGTTGCCAATGGTTTGAAGAGAGCATCCCCGAGCAGAGTTGTTCGTTCTTTCTCCCCAAGCAGGGTTGCCTTTCCATTTCTCCAGTAGGACGGTTATCCCCAGCGGATTTGATTTCTCTTTTCCAGCATTTATTTTGCTGAGATGATTCTGTGATATCAGGTTACCTTCAGTGGAGTTGACGTTGCCTTCGGCATTTATTTTGCCAAGTGGTTTTAGACCTGGTGTTCTCCGGCAGCTTGAGCCTGCATTAGCATTTGCATATATCGTCATAGCATTTATGCAAACATATAGCATTTCCATGCCGTCTGGGCCTCGCATTTTCAAACAGAACGCATATCATATTCATGTCATATAGGGCATTGTATCATTCTCAAGCATACGCATTTCGAAGCATGGACTAGGTTGGTTACCTCATTGGATTTCGAGTTTGTTCCCCTGCAGAGTTGTTTGGTTCAGCTTCTCTTCTTCCCCAACAGAGTGATTCTTCATTTGGTTGTTACGTCAACACTGAAAAAAAGATTGACATATATCAGATTTCTGAAGCCGCCTCCTGTTGTCAGAATGGGTGCCGAGCAGTCGATTCAAAAGTTCCCCAGGAGGATTGTCCTCAAGTTCGCTGTGAACTGTGAGTTGACAGGATTTGATCCCATAAGAGAGATGGGAATCAAGTTGTTTGCTTTCCGAAGCATTATTCCAATACTTGTGGTGTCGCACAGGTGATTGGTGTTGAAAAGGAGAGAATTTATCAGATAATTGACCAGTCGTTGCCGTGACAACCAAACTTCAGTTCATTGGAGGCTATTCCTCAATTAGCTTTGCAGTATATTCCCGCGGTTGGCAAATTTCAGGGTTTCATTTGTATTCAACCGTCATCTACCTTTGAATGTTTGAAGGCTGAGCGCTCTCCAACCATTCAGGTCCAAGCCACTTGAATAGGGGCAGCTGTTGCACCCTAAAATTTGACCAACCTGGTCCCGTATCTGGCTCGATGTTTCGACGCATAACCGCATTCGCATCCACGCATTGCATACAGTGCATTTTTCAGTTGTTTTGATTTTATCGGGATCACAGCTCTCGTTTCGCGTCTCAGGTGTTTTTTAATCAGTTCAGATAGGTAGAATCGTATTTTTTTGGAAGTCGTGCTATTCCCGGTGTTTTCAGCTCGTGCTGTTGTTTTTAGGGATATTTCGGTGTCCGTTTATTTTTACCGGCTATTTTGGTGCGCTCTCGCAGTGTTATTTGTCGTTCGGTGCTATTTTTGTTCCTTCGGGAATTATTTGTGATTTTTCTGGATTTTATTAGGCATTATTAGGGTTTTAATAGATTTTTTAATCATTTTAGGATAATATAGAATATTAATAGTTTTTTTAATATTTTTAATAGTTTTAATCTCATTTTTAGAATATAATAGATTTTAATAGGATCTCTTTAATAGGGTATAGAATAAATAGTTTTTTAGAATAAATATTTTCTTTAAATATAGAAACATTATAGATTTTTATCTTGGTTTTATAGAATATAATAAATTTTCTTTTAGATAGTATAGAATTTACTAGATTTTCTTAATTTTAATAGATATTAGAATATTAGGTTTTAATCTAGAATTTAATTGATTTCATTTTGCTTATAGGATTTTCTAGATTTAATTAGTTAGATATAGTTTTCAGATTTAATTAGATTAATTAGGTCTTAGTTAATTAGGGTTAATCATTTTAGTTTACTAATCAATCAGTTTTAATCATTTTTTTTTCATTTCAATTCAGAATTCTGGGTTTTTTGATCTCATTCTCGTATTGGGCCCAGTAGTGTTTGGAGGCCCAGAGTTTTTGGCCATTTTTGTCCATTTTTAAGTCCAGAATTATCCATATATATTCAGCATACACGTGTTGCATCAGAGAACAAGCCACGTTTTTTCATCCAAGGGACCCACGTCAATTTTCCACTTCCCTCAGAGCCAACACGCCACCCCACACGTGGCCTCCCTCCGTTTTCCCTTCCCATTCACCACCGCCACGCGTCTCCCATGCAGGCTTTCCCCCTCTGCATGATTGCCAACACATCACGCCATCTGTCCTCGCCGGAAATCCTCACCGGCCGGCATGCATGGCCGGCGACCACCGTAACTGACCAGTAACTTCTTCCGGCCACCGCAGCAACTCGCCGGAAACTGGAAAAAATCCAGGAATGCACCCTCTTCTCCAATCATTTTCTTCTCCGACCGATATTCATCATCAATAATCCCCAGATCGCCACCGGAAAATGCAAGAAACTTCATCCAGATTTCCAGACTCGTTCATTAGACTCCAAGAATATTCATCTTCATTCTCCGATCTTCATCATCTTAGTGATTGTCAGCGCTTCCAGAAATTCCTTCAAACATCTCCGTCAATCTCGATCGTCCTTCATGGATCTCCATCATCTCTTCAGAATTCATCAGATTACCAGATCCTAAGGAGATTTATCGCGTTCGAGATGACACCATGTTCATCGTGTTCGTTAGAACCTTCACACGTTCATCAATGTCTTCTTGGAACATTCAAACGCCGTTCATCAACACCTTCAATATTTCTGCAAGAATGCTCGAGGATCTTCATCCGAGATCGTCCACTGAGAGTTTCGTCGTGTTCGTATACCATTTCCAGAAATCATCAGGCCACGCATCTTCATCATCCACGAATCAAACCCCAAAACCCTCAAGATCTGCGAAGATCTTTGAAGATCTTCGTCTATGGCGTTTTTTTTCCAGAACTTCATCAGAAAACGGCACGAACTCATCCTCACCAACCTTCAGGATATTTTACCAGATTTTCTGTAAACATAACGTCAGCATCCATCAGTTTCAAGATCCATCCACAGAAACGTTCAGGATCTTCATTGTTTTTCCAGAAGCATAACCGATCATCAACAAACCTCCATTTTCGTGTCCGCGAACCACTTCGTCGAAGATCTTCCACGATCTGATGATGATGCTGTTTGAGAGAAGCTGGAGTAAACTGAGAATTGCTTGCCCAGACAAGACGGAAGGATGGACGGAGGAAGAAGTAGAGAGAGTTGAGACGGCGAGGTAAGGGAGACGAAGGAGTTTGGTCGGCGGCGCTGCGAAGGGAGAAAGGAGAATTAGGGTTTCGAGGCAGAGGAGAGTGAGAGTGAGAAGAGGAAGGTCATTGGCTTGATTTCAGATTGGGCTTCTTGGGCCCAAAGTTTTTCTCAACATACCCCCTCAATTTCCTATTCCCTCCCCTCCGTGTGGATCCTGGGTCAGTGGGCTAGGCCCAACGAGCTTCTTGCTGATTCCACCCTCCTATTTTCAACTGCACCCCCTCCCCAGTTTTTTTTTCTATTTGTTATTTTTTTCTAGGCTGGGCCCAATGTGTTTTACTTACTGTATCATCCCTTGTAAACATACCCCCCCCCCCTTGTATTTTGTTTTTTTTTCTTATTTTCTTTGAATAGAAAAAAAAGAATAAAGAATATTGTATAGAAAAAAGAAAAAATATTGAATAAGAAAAATAGTAAAAAAATATAGAAAAAAATATATGGAAAATATTTGAAAAGAGGAGAAAAAGAATATTTTGAAAAAATATGTAAAAGAAAAATAAAAAAAAGAAGAAGAGAAAAAATATGTGAGGGAAATATTGAAAAAAAGAGAATATTGAGAAAAAAGAAGAAAATAGTTGAAAAAGAAAATAGAAGTATGAAAAAGAGAAAAATATTAGTGTAGATTTAATATTTTTTAGAGTACATTCTTTCATAGAGTTTATTTTTACCTTTTAGATGTAGGTTTAGAAGTCCACTTGTTAGGGGACTTTTTCATTTGATTTTTCCATTATAGACGGATAGGATAGTATTTTTTAGAAGTTTATTTTCCCGTATTCAACCATTGTAATCATTTTCAGAATGTTAATAAAACGAGATTTGAGTTGTGGTCCCGAAAGTAGCCGAACTACAGCTGCTCTGATTTCTCGTACCAGACGAGAATATGTAGGCATAGGATGCGATATCCTAGCGAGCACACTAACAACTAACCTTTGGTTCTCTCGCTGCTGTGCGATCGAGACTTTCCCGCTGACGACTGATTGTTATCCCTTTTCTCTTGCCCGAGTGCATTTGAGACCAGACCGTAGTTTTTCCCATAGGTTCCCGTACCTTTGAAACCAGTTTGATTTCTCACTGCTGTGTGAGAATACCCTGTTTAGCCGTAGTTAGCCTGAACTACGTAAAGCTCTGATCTTCCATGCAGTGTGGAAGTACGTAGGCACAAGACGCGAGGTCTTGGCGAGCCAATTTTCCCGTAGTCCCGAACTACGTTGACTCTGACTTTCTCTCTTGAGAATACGTAGGCGTAGAGTGCGACGCTCTATCGAGTCAATTCCCTTCCGTTTAGATTTAGCAACCATAGATAGATTGTTTTTGCATCCTTTAGACAACCCAAGCAAGCGTGGATCCCATCGAGTACGATGGACGTGAGGGGTGCTAATACCTTCCCCTTGCGTAACCGACTCCCGAACCCAGGTTTTGGTTACGATGACCATACCTTTTCCCGTTTTTTGCGAGGTTTACTTCGAGCGTTTCCTTTCCCTCCGTTGGGATAAATAATGCACGGTGGCGACTCTTCTGTCAGCCGGCGCCGATTTTCGCAGTAGCGACATACGGTCATTTTCGTTGACTATCCAGACTCGGGTTATTACGTTAAGCGTTCAGGCTCTGATCAGTTTCGTTGAGTATCCAGATTTTGATTATTACATTGAGCGTTAAGGCTCCGGTCAGTTTCGTTGGGTATCCAGACTCCGATTATTACATTGAGCGTTCAGGCTCAGGTCATTTTCGTTGAGTATCCAGACTCCGGTTATTACGTTGAGGGGTCAGACTCCGGTCATTTTCGTTGAGTATCTAGACTCCTGTCATTACGTTGAACGTTCAGGCTCCGATCATTTTCGTTGAGTATCCATACTCCGGTCAATACATTGAGCATTCAGGCTCCGGTCATTTTCGTTGAGTATCCAGACTCCGGTCATTACATTGAGCGTTCAGGATCCAGTCCTTTTTGTTGAGTATCATAACTCCATTTATTACGTTGAGCGTTCAGGATCCGATCAGTTTCGTTGAGTATCCAGACTCCAAATATTACGTTGAGCGTTCAGGCTCCGGTCAGTTTCGTTTGGTATCCAGACTCCGGTGATTACGTTGATCGTTCAGGCTCCGGTCATTTTCGTTGACTATCCAGACTCGGGTTATTACGTTAAGCGTTCAGGCTCCGGTCAGTTTCGTTGAGTATCCAGATTCCGATTATTACGTTGAGCGTTCAGGCTCCGGTCAGTTTCGTTGGCTATCCAGACTCTGGTTATTACGTTGAGCGTTCAGGACCACGTCATTTTCGTTGAGTATCCAGACTCCGGTTATTAAGTTAAGTGTCAAGCTCCGATCATTTTTGTTGAGTATCCAGACTCTGATTATTACGTTGAGCGTTCAGGTTCCGGTTATTTTCGTTGAGTATCCTGACTCCGATTATTACGTTGAGGGTTCAGACTCCGGTCATTTTCGTTGAGTATCTAGACTCCTGTCATTACGTTGAACTTTCGGGCTCCAATCATTTTTGTTGAGTATCCATACTCCGGTCAATACGTTGAGCGTTCAGGCTACGGTCATTTTCGTGGAGTATCCAGACTCTGGTCATTACATTGAGCGTTCAAGATCCAGTCATTTTTGTTGAGTATCATCAATCCATTTATTACTTTGAGCGTTCAGGATCCGAACAGTTTCGTTGAGTATCCAGACTCTAAATATTATATTGAGCATTCAGGCTCCAGTCAGTTTCGTTGGGTATCCAGACTCCGGTGATTACGTTGATCGTTCAGGCTATGATCATTTTCGTTGAATATCCAGACTCGGGTTATTATGTTGAGCGTTCAGGCTCCGGTCAGTTTCGTTGAGTATCCAGATATAAGTTATTATGTTGAGCGTTCAGGCTCCGGTCAGTTTTGATGGGTATCCAGACTCCGGTTATTACGTTGAGCGTTCAGGCTCCGGTCAGTTTCGTTGGGTATCCAGACTCCGGTGATTACGTTGATCGTTCAGGCTGTGGTCATTTTCGTTAATTATCCAGACACGGGTTATTACGTTAAGCGTTCAGGCTCCGGTCAGTTTCATTGAGTATCCAGATTCCGATTATTATGTTGAGCATTCAGGCTCCGGTCAGTTTCTTTGGGTATCCAGACTCTGATTATTACGTTGAGCGTTCAGGCTCCGGTCATTTTCGTTGAGTATCCAGACTCCGGTTATTACGTTGTGGGTTCAGACTCCGGTCATTTTCGTTGAGCGTTCAGGACCCAGTCCTTTTTGTTGAGTATCATAACTCCATTTATTACGTTGAGCATTCAGGATTCGATCAGTTTCGTTGAGTATCCATACTCCAAATATTACCTTAAGCATTCAGGCTCCGGTCAGTTTCGTTGGGTATCCAGACTCCGGTGATTACGTTGATCGTTCAGGCTCCGGTCATTTTCGTTGACTATCCAGACTCGGGTTATTACGTTAAGCGTTCAGGCTCCGGTCAGTTTCGTTGAGTATCCAGATTCCGATTATTACGTTGAGCGTTCAGGCTCCGGTCAGTTTCGTTGGGTATCCAGACTCCGGTTATTACGTTGAGCGTTCAGGACCACGTCATTTTCGTTGAGTATCCAGACTCCAGTTATTAAGTTAAGCGTCAGGTTCCAATCATTTTCGTTGAGTATCCAGACTCCGATTATTACGTTGATCGTTCAGGATCCAGTCCTTTTTGTTGAGTATCATAACTCCATTTATTACGTTGAGCATTCAGGATCCGATCAGTTTCGTTGAGTATCTAGACTCCAAATATTACGTTGAGCGTTCAGGCTCCGGTCAGTTTCGTTGGGTATCCAGACTCCGGTGATTACATTGATCGTTCAGGCTCCGGTCATTTTCGTTGACTATCCAGACTCGGGTTATTACGTTAAGCGTTCAGGCTCCGGTCAGTTTCGTTGAGTATCCAGATTCCAATTATTTCGTTGAGCGTTCAGGCTCCGGTCAGTTTCGTTGGGTATCCAGACTCCGGTTATTACGTTGAGCGTTCAGGACCACGTCATTTTCGTTGAGTATCCAGACTCCGGTTATTAAGTTAAGCGTCAGGCTCCGATCATTTTCGTTGAGTATCCAGACTCCGGTTATTACGTTGAGGGTTCAGACTCCGGTCATTTTCGTTGAGTATCTAGACTCCTGTCATTACGTTGAACTTTCGGGCTCCAATCATTTTTGTTGAGTATCCATACTCCGGTCAATACGTTGAGCGTTCAGGCTCCGGTCATTTTCGTGGAGTATCCAGACTCTGGTCATTACATTGAGCGTTCAAGATCCAGTCATTTTTGTTGAGTATCATCAATCCATTTATTACTTTGAGCGTTCAGGATCCGAACAGTTTCGTTGAGTATCCAGACTCTAAATATTATATTGAGCATTCAGGCTCCAGTCAGTTTCGTTGGGTATCCAGACTCCGGTGATTACGTTGATCGTTCAGGCTATGATCATTTTCGTTGAATATCCAGACTCGGGTTATTATGTTGAGCGTTCAGGCTCCGGTCAGTTTCGTTGAGTATCCAGATATAAGTTATTATGTTGAGCGTTCAGGCTCCGGTCAGTTTTGATGGGTATCCAGACTCCGGTTATTACGTTGAGCGTTCAGGCTCCGGTCAGTTTCGTTGGGTATCCAGACTCCGGTGATTACGTTGATCGTTCAGGCTGTGGTCATTTTCGTTAATTATCCAGACACGGGTTATTACGTTAAGCGTTCAGGCTCCGGTCAGTTTCATTGAGTATCCAGATTCCGATTATTATGTTGAGCATTCAGGCTCCGGTCAGTTTCTTTGGGTATCCAGACTCTGATTATTACGTTGAGCGTTCAGGCTCCGGTCATTTTCGTTGAGTATCCAGACTCCGGTTATTACGTTGTGGGTTCAGACTCCGGTCATTTTCGTTGAGCGTTCAGGACCCAGTCCTTTTTGTTGAGTATCATAACTCCATTTATTACGTTGAGCATTCAGGATTCGATCAGTTTCGTTGAGTATCCATACTCCAAATATTACCTTAAGCATTCAGGCTCCGGTCAGTTTCGTTGGGTATCCAGACTCCGGTGATTACGTTGATCGTTCAGGCTCCGGTCATTTTCGTTGACTATCCAGACTCGGGTTATTACGTTAAGCGTTCAGGCTCCGGTCAGTTTCGTTGAGTATCCAGATTCCGATTATTACGTTGAGCGTTCAGGCTCCGGTCAGTTTCGTTGGGTATCCAGACTCCGGTTATTACGTTGAGCGTTCAGGACCACGTCATTTTCGTTGAGTATCCAGACTCCAGTTATTAAGTTAAGCGTCAGGTTCCAATCATTTTCGTTGAGTATCCAGACTCCGATTATTACGTTGATCGTTCAGGATCCAGTCCTTTTTGTTGAGTATCATAACTCCATTTATTACGTTGAGCATTCAGGATCCGATCAGTTTCGTTGAGTATCTAGACTCCAAATATTACGTTGAGCGTTCAGGCTCCGGTCAGTTTCGTTGGGTATCCAGACTCCGGTGATTACATTGATCGTTCAGGCTCCGGTCATTTTCGTTGACTATCCAGACTCGGGTTATTACGTTAAGCGTTCAGGCTCCGGTCAGTTTCGTTGAGTATCCAGATTCCAATTATTTCGTTGAGCGTTCAGGCTCCGGTCAGTTTCGTTGGGTATCCAGACTCCGGTTATTACGTTGAGCGTTCAGGACCACGTCATTTTCGTTGAGTATCCAGACTCCGGTTATTAAGTTAAGCGTCAGGCTCCGATCATTTTCGTTGAGTATCCAGACTCCGATTATTACGTTAAGCGTTCAGGCTCCGGTTATTTTCGTTGAGTATCCTGACTTCGGTTATTACGTTGAGGGTTCAGACTCCGGTCATTTTCGTTGAGTATCTATACTCCTGTCATTACGTTGAGCATTCAGGCTCCGGTAATTTTCGTTGAGTATCCAGACTCCGGTCATTACATTGAGCGTTCAGGATCTAGTTATTTTCGTTGAGTATCATCAATCCATTTATTATGTTGAGCGTTCAGGATCCGGTCAGTTTCGTTGAGTATCCAGACTCCAAATATTACGCTGAGCGTTCAAGCTCCACTTTGTTTCGTTGAGTATCCAGATTCCGATTATTACGTTGAGCGTTCAGGCTCCGGTCAGTTTCTTTGGGTATCCAGACTCCGATTATTACGTTGAGCGTTCAGGCTCCGGTCATTTTCGTTGAGTATCCAGACTCCGGTTATTACGTTGAGGGTTCAGACTCCGGTCATTTTCGTTGAGCGTTCAGGATCCAGTACTTTTTTTGAGTATCATAACTCCATTTATTACGTTGATCGTTCAGGATCCGGTCAGTTTCGTTGAGTATCCACACTCCAAATATTACGTTGAGCGTTCAGGCTCCGGTCAGTTTCGATGGGTATCCAGACTCCGGTGATTACGTTGATCGTTCAGGCTCCGGTCATTTTGGTTGACTATCCAGACTCGGGATATTACGTTAAGCGTTCAGGCTTCGGTCAGTTTCGTTGAGTATCCAGATTCCTATTATTACGTTGAGCGTTCAGGCTCCGGTCAGTTTCGTTGGGTATCTAGACTCCGGTTATTACGTTGAGCGTTCAGGACCACGTCATTTTCGTTGAGTATCCAGACTCCGGTTATTAAGTTAAGCGTCAGGTTCCGATCATTTTCGTTGAGTATCCAGACTCCGATTATTACGTTGATCGTTCAGGATCCAGTCCTTTTTGTTGAGTATCATAACTCCATTTATTACGTTAAGCGTTCAGGATCCGATCAGTTTCGTTGAGTATCCAGACTCCAAATATTACGTTGAGCGTTCAGGCTCCGGTCAGTTTCGTTGGGTATCCAGACTCCGGTGATTACGTTGATCGTTCAGGCTCCGGTCATTTTTGTTGACTATCCAGACTCGGGTTATTACGTTGAGCGTTCAGGCTCCGGTCAGTTTCGTTGAGTATCCAGATTCCGATTATTTCGTTGAGCGTTCAGGCTCCGGTCAGTTTCGTTGGATATCCAGACTCCGGTTATTACGTTGAGCGTTCAGGACCACGTCATTTTCGTTGAGTATCCAGACTCCGGTTATTAAGTTAAGCGTCAGGCTCCGATCTATTTCGTTGAGTATCCAGACTCCGATTATTACGTTAAGCGTTCAGGCTCCGGTTATTTTCGTTGAGTATCCTAACTTAGGTTATTATGTTGAGGGTTCAGACTCCGGTCATTTTCGTTGAGTATCTATACTCCTGTCATTAGGTTGAGCATTCAGGCTCCGGTAATTTTCGTTGAGTATCCAGACTCTGGTCATTACATTGAGCGTTTAGGATCTAGTCATTTTCGTTGAGTATCATCAATCCATTTATTATGTTGAGCGTTCAGGATCCGGTCAGTTTCGTTGAGTATCCAGACTCCAAATATTACGCTGAGCGTTCAAGCTCCAGTCAATTTCGTTGAGTATCCAGATACCGATTATTACGTTGAGCGTTCAGGCTCCGGTCAGTTTCTTTGGGTATCCAGACTCCGATTATTACGTTGAGCGTTCAGGCTCCGGTCATTTTCGTTGAGTATCCAGACTCCGGTTATTACGTTGAGGGTTCAGACTCCGGTCATTTTCGTTGAGCGTTCAGGATCCAGTCCTTTTTGTTGAGTATCATAACTCCATTTATTACGTTGACCGTTCAGGATCCGATCAATTTCGTTGAGTATCCATACTCCATTTATTACGTTGAGCGTTCAGTATCCGATCAGTTTCGTTGAGTATCCATACTCCGGTGATTACGTTGATCGTTCAGGCTCCGGTCAGTTTCATTGGGTATCCAGACTCGGGTTATTACGTTGAGCATTCAGGCTCCGGTCATTTTCGTTGACTATCCAGACTCGGGTTATTACGTTAAGCGTTCAGGCTCCGATCAGTTTCGTTGAGTATCCAGATTCCGATTATTACGTTGAGCGTTCAGGCTCCGGTCAGTTTCGTTGGGTATCCAGACTCCGATTATTACATTGAGCGTTCAGGCTCCGGTCATTTTCGTTGAGTATCCAGACTCCGGTTATTACGTTGAGGGTTCAGACTCCGGTCATTTTCGTTGAGTATCTAGACTTCTGTCATTACGTTGAACGTTCATGCTCCGATCATTTTCGTTGAGTATCCATACTCCGGTCAATACGTTGAGTGTTCAGGCTCCGGTCATTTTCGTTGAGTATCCAGACTCTGGTCATTACTTTGAGTGTTCAAGATCCAGTACTTTTTGTTGAGTATCATAACTCCATTTATTACGTTGAGCGTTCAGGATCCGATCAGTTTCGTTGAGTATCCAGACTCCAAATATTACGTTGAGCGTTCAGGCTCCGGTCAGTTTCGTTGGGTATCCAGACTCGGGTGATTACGTTGATCGTTCAGGCTCCGGTCATTTTCGTTGACTATCCAGACTCGGGTTATTACGTTAAGCGTTCAGGCTCCGGTCAGTTTCGTTGAGTATCCAGATTCCAATTGTTACGTTGAGCGTTCAGGCTCCGGTCAGTTTCGTTGGGTATCCAGACTCCGGTTATTACGTTGACCGTTCAGGACCACGTCATTTTTGTTGAGGGTTCAGACTCCGGTTATTACGTTGAGGGTTCAGACTCCGGTCATTTTCGTTGAGTATCTAGACTCCGATTATTACGTTGAGCATTCAGGCTCCGGTTATTTTTGTTGAGTATCCTGACTCCGGTTATTACGTTGATGGTTCAGACTCCGGTCATTTTCGTTGAGTATCTAGACTCCTGTCATTACGTTGAATGTTCAGGCTCCGATCATTTTCGTTGAGTATCCATACTCGGGTCAATACATTGAGCGTTCAGGCTCCGGTCATTTTCGTTGACTATCCAGACTCCGATCATTACATTGAGCGTTCAGGATCCAGTCATTTTTGTTGAGTATCATAACTCCATTTATTACGTTGAGCATTCAGGATCCGATCAGTTTCGTTGAGTATCCAGACTCCAAATATTACGTTGAGCGTTCAGGCTCCGGTCAGTTTTGTTGGGTATACAGACTCCGGTGATTATGTTGATCGTTCAGGCTCCGGTCATTTTCGTTGACTATCCAGACTCGGGTTATTACGTTAAGCGTTCAGGCTCCGGTCAGTTTCGTTGAGTATCCAGATTCCGATTATTACGTTGAGCGTTCAGGCTCCGGTTATTTTCGTTGACTATCCAGACTCGGGTTATTGCGTTAAGCGTTCAGGCTCCGATCAGTTTCGTTGAGTATCCAGACTCCGGTTATTAAGTTAAGCGTCAGGTTCCGATCATTTTCGTTGAGTATCCAGACTCCGATTATTACGTTGATCGTTCAGGATCCAGTCCTTTTTGTTGAGTATCATAACTCCATTTATTTCGTTGAGCGTTCAGGATCCGATCAGTTTCGTTGAGTATCCAGACTCCAAATATTACGTTGAGCGTTCAGGCTCCGGTCAGTTTCGTTGGGTATCCAGACTCCGGTGATTACGTTGATCGTTCAGGCTCCGGTCAGTTTCGTTGACTATCCAGACTCGGGTTATTACGTTAAGCGTTCAGGCTCCGGTCAGTTTCGTTCAGTATCCAGATTCCGATTATTTCGTTGAGCGTTCAGGCTCCGGTCAGTTTCGTTGGGTATCCAGACTCCGGATATTACGTTGAGCGTTCAGGACCACGTCATTTTCATTGAGTATCCAGACTCCGGTTATTAAGTTAAGCGTCAGGCTCCGATCATTTTCGTTGAGTATCCAGACTCCGATTATTACGTTAAGCGTTCAGGCACCGGTTATTTTCGTTGAGTATCCTGACTTCGGTTATTACGTTGAGGGTTCAGACTCCGGTCATTTTCGTTGAGTATCTATACTCCTGTCATTACGTTGAGCATTTAGGCTCCGGTAATTTTCGTTGAGTATCCAGACTCCGGTCATTACATTGAGCGTTCAGGATCTAGTCATTTTCGTTGAGTATCATCAATCCATTTATTATGTTGAGCGTTCAGGATCCGGTCAGTTTCGTTGAGTATCCAGACTCCAAATATTACGCTGAGCGTTCAGGCTCCAGTCAGTTTCGTTGAGTATCCAGATTGCGATTATTACGTTGAGCGTTCAGGCTCCGGTCAGTTTCTTTGGGTATCCTGACTCCGATTATTACGTTGAGCATTCAGGCTCCGGTTATTTTCGTTGAGTATCCTGACTCTGGTTATTACGTTGATGGTTCATACTCCGGTCATTTTCGTTGAGTATCAAGACTCCTGTCATTACGTTGAATGTTCAGGCTCCGATCATTTTCGTTGAGTATCCATACTCGGGTCAATACATTGAGCGTTCAGGCTCCGGTCATTTTCGTTGACTATCCAGACTCCGATCATTACATTGAGCGTTCAGGATCCAGTCATTTTTGTTGAGTATCATAACTCCATTTATTACGTTGAGCATTCAGGATCCGATCAGTTTCGTTGAGTATCCAGACTCCAAATATTACGTTGAGCGTTCAGGCTCCGGTCAGTTTCGTTGGGTATACAGACTCCGGTGATTACGTTGATTGTTCAGGCTCCGGTCATTTTCGTTGACTATCCAGACTCGGGTTATTACGTTAAGCGTTCAGGCTCCGTTCAGTTTCGTTAAGTATCCAGATTCCGATTATTACATTGAGCGTTCAGGCTCCGGTCATTTTCGTTGACTATCCAGACTCGGGTTATTACGTTAAGCGTTCAGGCTCCGATCAGTTTCGTTGAGTATCCAGACTCCGGTTATTAAGTTAAGCGTCAGGTTCCGATCATTTTCGTTGAGTATCCAGACTCCGATTATTACGTTGATCGTTCAGGATCCAGTCCTTTTTGTTGAGTATCATAACTCCATTTATTTCGTTGAGCGTTCAGGATCCGATCAGTTTCGTTGAGTATCCAGACTCCAAATATTACGTTGAGCGTTCAGGCTCCGGTCAGTTTCATTGGGTATCCAGACTCCGGTGATTACGTTGAGCGTTCAGGCTCCGGTCAGTTTCTTTGGGTATCCAGACTCCGATTATTACGTTGAGCATTCAGGCTCCGGTCGTTTTCGTTGAGTATCCAGACTCCGGTTATTACGTTGAGGGTTCAGACTCCTGTCATTTTCGTTGAGCGTTCAGGATCCAGTCCTTTTTGTTGAGTATCGTAACTCCATTTATTACGTTGAGCGTTCAGGATCCGATCAGTTTCGTTGAGTATCCAGACTCTAAATATTACGTTGAGCGTTCAGGCTCCGGTCAGTTTCGTTGGGTATCCAGACTCCGGTGATTACGTTGATCGTTCAGGCTCCGGTCATTTTCGTTGACTATCCAGACTCGGGTTATTACGTTAAGCGTTCAGGCTCCGGTCAGTTTCGTTGAGTATCCAGATTCCGATTATTACGTTGAGCGTTCAGGCTCCGGTCAGTTTCGTTGGGTATCCAGACTCCGGTTATTACGTTGAGCGTTCAGGACCACGTCATTTTCGTTGAGTATCCAGACTCCAGTTATTAAGTTAAGCGTCAGGTTCCGATCATTTTCGTTGAGTATCCAGACTCCGATTATTACGTTGATCGTTCAGGATCCAGTCCTTTTTGTTGAGTATCATAACTCCATTTATTTCGTTGAGCGTTCAGGATCCGATCAGTTTCGTTGAGTATCCAGACTCCAAATATTACGTTGAGCGTTCAGGCTCCGGTCAGTTTCGTTGGGTATCCAGACTCCGGTGATTACGTTGATCGTTCAGGCTCCGGTCAGTTTCGTTGACTATCCAGACTCGGGTTATTACGTTAAGCGTTCAGGCTCCGGTCAGTTTCGTTCAGTATCCAGATTCCGATTATTTCGTTGAGCGTTCAGGCTCCGGTCAGTTTCGTTGGGTATCCAGACTCCGGATATTACGTTGAGCGTTCAGGACCACGTCATTTTCATTGAGTATCCAGACTCCGGTTACTAAGTTAAGCGTCAGGCTCCGATCATTTTCGTTGAGTATCCAGACTCCGATTATTACGTTAAGCGTTCAGGCACCGGTTATTTTCGTTGAGTATCCTGACTTCGGTTATTACGTTGAGGGTTCTGACTCCGGTCATTTTCGTTGAGTATCTATACTCCTGTCATTACGTTGAGCATTTAGGCTCCGGTAATTTTCGTTGAGTATCAAGACTCCGGTCATTACATTGAGCGTTCAGGATCTAGTCAATTTCGTTGAGTATCATCAATCCATTTATTATGTTGAGCGTTCAGGATCCGGTCAGTTTCGTTGAGTATCCAGACTCCAAATATTACGCTGAGCGTTCAGGCTCCAGTCAGTTTCGTTGAGTATCCAGATTCCGATTATTACATTGAGCGTTCAGGCTCCGGTCAGTTTCTTTGGGTATCCTGACTCCGATTATTACGTTGAGCGTTCAGGCTCCGGTCATTTTCGTTTAGTATCCAGACTCCGGTTATTACGTTGAGGGTTCAGACTCCAGTCATTTTCGTTGAGCGTTCAGGATCCAGTCCTTTTTGTTGAGTATCATAACTCCATTTATTACGTTGAACGTTCAGTATCCGATCAGTTTCGTTGAGTATCCAGACTCCAAATATTATGTTGAGCGTTCAGGCTCCGGTCAGTTTCGTTGGGTATCCAAACTCCGGTGATTACGTTGATCGTTCAGGCTCCGGTCATTTTCGTTGACTATCCAGACTCGGGTTATTACGTTAAGCGTTCAGGATCCGGTCAGTTTCGTTGAGTATCCAGATTCCGATTATTACGTTGAGCGTTCAGGCTCTGGTCAGTTTCGTTGGGTATCCAGACTCCGGTTATTACGTTGAGCGTTCAGGACCACGTCATTTTCGTTGAGTATCCAGACTCCGGTTATTAAGTTAAGCGTCAGGTTCCGATCATTTTCGTTGAGTATCCAGACTCCGATTATTACGTTGATCGTTCAGGATCCAGTCCTTTTTGTTGAGTATCATAACTCCATTTATTACGTTGAGCGTTCAGGATCCGATCAGTTTCGTTGAGTATCCAGACTCTAAATATTAGGTTGAGCGTTCAGGCTCCGGTCAGTTTCGTTGGGTATCCAGACTCCGGTGATTATGTTGATCGTTCAGGCTCCGGTCATTTTCGTTAACTATCCAGACTCGGGTTATTACGTTAAGTGTTCAGGCTCCGGTCAGTTTCGTTGAGTATCCAGATTCCGATTATTTCGTTGAGCGTTCAGGCTCCGGTCAGTTTCGTTGGGTATCCAGACTCCGGTTATTACGTTGAGCGTTCAGGACCACGTCATTTTCGTTGAGTATCCAGACTCCGGTTATTAAGTTAAGCGTCAGGCTCCGATCATTTTCGTTGAGTATCCAGACACCGATTATTACGTTAAGCGTTCAGGCTCCAGTTATTTTCGTTGAGTATCCTGACTTCGGTTATTACGTTGAGGGTTCAGACTCCGGTCATTTTCGTTCAGTATCTATACTCCTGTCATTACGTTGAGCATTCAGGCTCCGGTGATTTTCGTTGAGTATCCAGACTCCGGTCATTACATAGAGCGTTCAGGATCTAGTCATTTTCGTTGAGTATCATCAATCCATTTATTATGTTGAGCGTTCAGGATCCGGTCAGTTTCGTTGACTATCCAGACTCCAAATATTACGCTGAGCGTTCAGGCTCCAGTCAGTTTCGTTGAGTACCCAGATTCCAATTATTACGTTGAGCGTTCAGGCTCCGGTCAGTTTCTTTGGGTATCCAGATTCCGATTATTACGTTGAGCGTTCAGGCTCCGGTCAGTTTCTTTGGGTATCCTGACTCCGATTATTACGTTGAGCATTCAGGCTCCGGTTATTTTCGTTGAGTATCCTGACTCCGGTTATTACGTTGATGGTTCAGACTCCAGTCATTTTTGTTGAGTATCTAGACTCCTGTCATTACGTTGAATGTTCAGGCTCCGATCATTTTCGTTGAGTATCCATACTCGGGTCAATATATTGAGCGTTCAGGCTCCGGTCATTTTCGTTGACTATCCAGACTCCGATCATTACATTGAGCGTTTAGGATCCAGTCATTTTTGTTGAGTATCATAACTCCATTTATTACGTTGAGCATTCAGGATCCGATCAGTTTCGTTGAGTATCCAGACTCCAAATATTACGTTGAGCGTTCAGGCTCCGGTCAGTTTCGTTGGGTATACAGACTCCGGTGATTACGTTGATTGTTCAGGCTCCGGTCATTTTCGTTGACTATCCAGACTCGGGTTATTACGTTAAGCGTTCAGGCTCCGTTCAGTTTCGTTGAGTATCCAGATTCCGATTATTACGTTGAGCGTTCAGGCTCCGGTGATTTTCGTTGACTATCCAGACTCGGGTTATTACGTTAAGCGTTCAGGCTCCGATCAGTTTCGTTGAGTATCCAGACTCCGGTTATTAAGTTAAGCGTCAGGTTCCGATCATTTTCATTGAGTATCCAGACTCCGATTATTACGTTGATCGTTCAGGATCCAGTCCTTTTTGTTGAGTATCATAACTCCATTTATTTCGTTGAGCGTTCAGGATCCGATCAGTTTTGTTGAGTATCCAGACTCCAAATATTACGTTGAGCGTTCAGGCTCCGGTCAGTTTCATTGGGTATCCAGACTCCGGTGATTACGTTGAGCGTTCAGGCTCCGGTCAGTTTCTTTGGGTATCCAGACTCCGATTATTACGTTGAGCGTTCAGGCTCCGGCCATTTTCGTTGAGTATCCAGACTCCGGTTATTACGTTGAGGGTTCAGACTCCTGTCATTTTCGTTGAGCGTTCAGGATCCAGTCCTTTTTGTTGAGTATCATAACTCCATTTATTACGTTGAGCGTTCAGGATCCGATCAGTTTCGTTGAGTATCCAGACTCCAAATATTACGTTGAGCATTCAGGCTCCGGTCAGTTTCGTTGGGTATCCAGACTCCGGTGATTACGTTGATCGTTCAGGCTCCGGTCATTTTCGTTGACTATCCAGACTCGGGTTATTACGTTAAGCGTTAAGGCTCCGGTCAGTTTCGTTTAGTATCCAGATTCCGATTATTACGTTGAGCGTTCAGGCTCCGATTATTTTCGTTGACTATCCAGACTCGGGTTATTGCGTTAAGCGTTCAGGCTCCGATCAGTTTCGTTGAGTATCCAGACTCCGGTTATTAAGTTAAGCGTCAGGTTCCGATCATTTTCGTTGAGTATCCAGACTCCGATTATTACGTTGATCGTTCAGGATCCAGTCCTTTTTGTTGAGTATCATAACTCCATTTATTTCGTTGAGCGTTCAGGATCCGATCAGTTTCGTTGAGTATCCAGACTCCAAATATTACGTTGAGCGTTCAGGCTCCGGTCAGTTTCGTTGGGTATCCAGACTCCGGTGATTACGTTGATCGTTCAGGCTCTGGTCAGTTTCGTTGACTATCCAGACTCGGGTTATTACGTTAAGCGTTCATGCTCCGGTCAGTTTCGTTCAGTATCCAGATTCCGATTATTTCGTTGAGCGTTCAGGCTCCGGTCAGTTTCGTTGGGTATCCAGACTCCGGATATTACGTTGAGCGTTCAGGACCACGTCATTTTCATTGAGTATCCAGACTCCGGTTATTAAGTTAAGCGTCAGGCTCCGATCATTTTCGTTGAGTATCCAGACTCCGATTATTACGTTAAGCGTTCAGGCACCGGTTATTTTCGTTGAGTATCCTGACTTCGGTTATTACGTTGAGGGTTCAGACTCCGGTCATTTTCGTTGAGTATCTATACTCCTGTCATTACGTTGAGCATTTAGGCTCCGGTAATTTTCGTTGAGTATCAAGACTCCGGTCATTACATTGAGTGTTCAGGATCTAGTCATTTTCGTTGAGTATCATCAATCCATTTATTATGTTGAGCGTTCAGGATCCGGTCAGTTTCGTTGAGTATCCAGACTCCAAATATTACGCTGAGCGTTCAGGCTCCAGTCAGTTTCGTTGAGTATCCAGATTCCGATTATTACGTTGAGCGTTCAGGCTCCGGTCAGTTTCTTTGGGTATCCTGACTCCGATTATTACGTTGAGCGTTCAGGCTCCGGTCATTTTCGTTGAGTATCCAGACTCCGGTTATTACGTTGAGGGTTCAGACTCCGGTCATTTTCGTTGAGCGTTCAGGATCCAGTCCTTTTTGTTGAGTATCATAACTCCATTTATTACGTTGAGCGTTCAGTATCCAATCAGTTTCGTTGAGTATCCAGACTCCAAATATTATGTTGAGCGTTCAGGCTCCGGTCAGTTTCGTTGGGTATCCAAACTCCGGTGA
This sequence comes from Lathyrus sativus, assembly GCA_963859935.3. Classification (NCBI taxonomy): domain Eukaryota; kingdom Viridiplantae; phylum Streptophyta; class Magnoliopsida; order Fabales; family Fabaceae; genus Lathyrus; species Lathyrus sativus. The sequence goes on along the minus strand of OZ012736.1, from coordinate 237,290,623 downwards.
TTACGTTGATCGTTCAGGCTCCGGTCATTTTCGTTGACTATCCAGACTCGGGTTATTACGTTAAGCGTTCAGGCTCCGGTCAGTTTCATTGAGTATCCAGATTCCGATTATTACGTTGAGCGTTCAGGCTCCGGTCAGTTTCGTTGGGTATCCAGATTCCGGTTATTACGTTGAGCGTTCAGGACCACGTCATTTTCGTTGAGTATCCAGACTCCGGTTATTAGGTTAAGCGTCAGGTTCCGATCATTTTCGTTGAGTATCCAGACTCCGATTATTACGTTGATCGTTCAGGATCCAGTCCTTTTTGTTGAGTATCATAACTCCATTTATTACGTTGAGCGTTCAGGATCCGATCAGTTTCGTTGAGTATCCAGACTCTAAATATTACGTTGAGCGTTCAGGCTCCGGTCAGTTTCGTTGGGTATCCAGACTCCGGTGATTATGTTGATCGTTCAGGCTCCGGTCATTTTCGTTAACTATCCAGACTCGGGTTATTACGTTAAGCGTTCAGGCTCCGGTCAGTTTCGTTGAGTATCCAGATTCCGATTATTTCGTTGAGCGTTCAGGCTCCGGTCAGTTTCGTTGGGTATCCAGACTCCGGTTATTACGTTGAGCGTTCAGGACCACGTAATTTTCGTTGAGTATCCAGACTCAGGTTATTAAGTTAAGCGTCAGGCTCCGATCATTTTCGTTGAGTATCCAGACTCCGATTATTACGTTAAGCGTTCAGGCTCCAGTTATTTTCGTTGAGTATCCTGACTTCGGTTATTACGTTGAGGGTTCAGACTCCGGTCATTTTCGTTCAGTATCTATACTCCTGTCATTACGTTGAGCATTCAGGCTCCGGTGATTTTCGTTGAGTATCCAGACTCCGGTCATTACATTGAGCGTTCAGGATCTAGTCATTTTCGTTGAGTATCATCAATACATTTATTATGTTGAGCGTTCAGGATCCGGTCAGTTTCGTTGAGTATCCAGACTCCAGATATTACGCTGAGCGTTCAAGCTCCAGTCAGTTTCGTTGAGTATCCAGATTCCGATTATTACGTTGAGCGTTCAGGCTCTGGTCAGTTTCTTTTGGTATCCAGACTCCGATTATTACGTTGAGCGTTCAGGCTCCGGTCATTTTCGTTGAGTATCCAGACTCCGGTTATTACGTTGAGGGTTCAGACTCCGGTCATTTTAGTTGAGCGTTCAGGATCCAGTCCTTTTTGTTGAGTATCATAACTCCATTTATTACGTTGAGCGTTCAGGATCCGATCAGTTTCGTTGAGTATCCAGACTCCAAATATTACGTTGAGCGTTCAGGCTCCGGTCAGTTTCGTTGGGTATCCAGACTCCGGTGATTACGTTGATCGTTCAGGCTCCGGTCATTTTCGTTGACTATCCAGACTCGGGTTATTACGTTAAGCGTTAAGGCTCCGGTCAGTTTCGTTGAGTATCCAGATTCCGATTATTACGTTGAGCGTTCAGGCTCCGGTTATTTTCGTTGACTATCCAGACTCGGGTTATTGCGTTAAGCGTTCAGGCTCCGATCAGTTTCGTTGAGTATCCAGACTCCGGTTATTAAGTTAAGCGTCAGGTTCCGATCATTTTCGTTGAGTATCCAGACTCCGATTATTACGTTGATTGTTCAGGATCCAGTCCTTTTTGTTGAGTATCATAACTCCATTTATTTCGTTGAGCGTTCAGGATCCGATCAGTTTCGTTGAGTATCCAGACTCCAAATATTACGTTGAGCGTTCAGGCTCCGGTCAGTTTCGTTGGGTATCCAGACTCCGGTGATTACGTTGATCGTTCAGGCTCCGGTCAGTTTCGTTGACTATCCATACTCGGGTTATTACGTTGAGCGTTCAGGCTCCGGTCAGTTTCGTTGAGTATCCAGATTCCGATTATTTCGTTGAGCGTTCAGGCTCCGGTCAGTTTCGTTGGGTATCCAGACTCCGGTTATTACGTTGAGCGTTCAGGACCACGTCATTTTCGTTGAGTATCCAGACTCCGATTATTAAGTTAAGCGTCAGGCTCCGATCATTTTCGTTGAGTATCCAGACTCCGATTATTACGTTGATCGTTCAGGATCCAGTCCTTTTTGTTGAGTATCATAACTCCATTTATTACGTTGAGCGTTCAGGATCCGATCAGTTTCGTTGAGTATCCAGACTCCAAATTTTACGTTGAGCGTTCAGGCTCTGGTCAGTTTCGTTGGGTATCCAGACTCCGGTTATTACGTTGATCGTTCAGGCTCCGGTCATTTTCGTTGACTATCCAGACTCGGGTTATTACGTTAAGCGTTCAGGCTCCGGTCAGTTTCGTTGAGTATCCAGATTCCGATTATTTCGTTGAGCATTCAGGCTCCGGTCAGTTTCGTTGGGTATCCAGACTCCGGTTATTACGTTGAGCATTCAGGACCACGTCATTTTCGTTGAGTATCCAGACTCCGGTTATTAAGTTAAGCGTTAGGCTCCGATTATTTTCGTTGAGTATCCAGACTCCGATTTTTACCTTAAGCGTTCAGGCTCCAGTTATTTTCGTTGAGTATCCTGACTTCGGTTATTACGTTGAGGGTTCAGACTCCGGTCATTTTCGTTGAGTATCTATACTCCTGTCATTACGTTGAGCATTCAGGCTCCGGTAATTTTCGTTGAGTATCCAGACTCCGGTCATTACATTGAGCGTTCAGGATCTAGTCATTTTCGTTGAGTATCATCAATACATTTATTATGTTGAGCGTTCAGGATCCGGTCAGTTTCGTTGAGTATCCAGACTCCAGATATTACGCTGAGCGTTCAAGCTCCAGTCAGTTTCGTTGAGTATCCAGATTCCGATTATTACGTTGAGCGTTCAGGCTCTGGTCAGTTTCTTTGGGTATCCAGACTCCGATTATTACGTTGAGCGTTCAGGCTCCGGTCATTTTCGTTGAGTATCCAGACTCCGGTTATTACGTTGAGGGTTCAGACTCCGGTCATTTTAGTTGAGCGTTCAGGATCCAGTCCTTTTTGTTGAGTATCATAACTCCATTTATTACGTTGAGCGTTCAGGATCCGATCAGTTTCGTTGAGTATCCAGACTCCAAATATTACGTTGAGCATTCAGGCTCCGGTCAGTTTCGTTGGGTATCCAGACTCCGGTGATTACGTTGATCGTTCAGGCTCCGGTCATTTTCGTTGACTATCCAGACTCGGGTTATTACGTTGAGCGTTCAGGCTCCGGTCAGTTTCGTTGAGTATCCAGATTCCGATTATTTCGTTGAGCGTTCAGGCTCCGGTCAGTTTCGTTGGGTATCCAGACTCCGGTTATTACGTTGAGCGTTCAGGACCACGTCATTTTCGTTGAGTATCCAGACTCCGATTATTAAGTTAAGCGTCAGGCTCCGATCATTTTCGTTGAGTATCCAGACTCCGATTATTACGTTGATCGTTCAGGATCCAGTCCTTTTTGTTGAGTATCATAACTCCATTTATTACGTTGAGCGTTCAGGATCCGATCAGTTTCGTTGAGTATCCAGACTCCAAATTTTACGTTGAGCGTTCAGGCTCTGGTCAGTTTCGTTGGGTATCTAGACTCCGGTTATTACGTTGATCGTTCAGGCTCCGGTCATTTTCGTTGACTATCCAGACTCGGGTTATTACGTTAAGCGTTCAGGCTCCGGTCAGTTTCGTTGAGTATCCAGATTCCGATTATTTCGTTGAGCATTCAAGCTCCGGTCAGTTTCGTTGGGTATCCAGACTCCGGTTATTACGTTGAGCATTCAGGACCACGTCATTTTCGTTGAGTATCCAGACTCCGGTTATTAAGTTAAGCGTTAGGCTCCGATTATTTTCGTTGAGTATCCAGACTCCGATTTTTACCTTAAGCGTTCAGGCTCCAGTTATTTTCGTTGAGTATCCTGACTTCGGTTATTACGTTGAGGGTTCAGACTCCGGTCATTTTCGTTGAGTATCTATACTCCTGTCATTACGTTGAGCATTCAGGCTCCGGTAATTTTCGTTGAGTATCCAGACTCCGGTCATTACATTGAGCGTTCAGGATCTAGTCATTTTCGTTGAGTATCATCAATACATTTATTATGTTGAGCGTTCAGGATCCGGTCAGTTTCGTTGAGTATCCAGACTCCAGATATTACGCTGAGCGTTCAAGCTCCAGTCAGTTTCGTTGAGTATCCAGATTCCGATTATTACGTTGAGCGTTCAGGCTCTGGTCAGTTTCTTTGGGTATCCAGACTCCGATTATTACGTTGAGCGTTCAGGCTCCGGTCATTTTCGTTGAGTATCCAGACTCCGGTTATTACGTTGAGGGTTCAGACTCCGGTCATTTTAGTTGAGCGTTCAGGATCCAGTCCTTTTTGTTGAGTATCATAACTCCATTTATTACGTTGAGCGTTCAGGATCCGATCAGTTTCGTTGAGTATCCAGACTCCAAATATTACGTTGAGCATTCAGGCTCCAGTCAGTTTCGTTGGGTATCCAGACTCCGGTGATTACGTTGATCGTTCAGGCTCCGGTCATTTTCGTTGACTATCCAGACTCGGGTTATTACGTTAAGCGTTAAGGCTCCGGTCAGTTTCGTTGAGTATCCAGATTCCGATTATTACGTTGAGCGTTCAGGCTCCGGTTATTTTCGTTGACTATCCAGACTCGGGTTATTGCGTTAAGCGTTCAGGCTCCGATCAGTTTCGTTGAGTATCCAGACTCCGGTTATTAAGTTAAGCGTCAGGTTCCGATCATTTTCGTTGAGTATCCAGACTCCGATTATTACGTTGATCGTTCAGGATCCAGTCCTTTTTGTTGAGTATCATAACTCCATTTATTTCGTTGAGCGTTCAGGATCCGATCAGTTTCGTTGAGTATCCAGACTCCAAATATTACGTTGAGCGTTCAGGCTCCGGTCAGTTTCGTTGGGTATCCAGACTCCGGTGATTATGTTGATCGTTCAGGCTCCGGTCAGTTTCGTTGACTATCCAGACAAGGGTTATTACGTTGAGCGTTCAGGCTCCGGTCAGTTTCGTTGAGTATCCAGATTCCGATTATTTCGTTGAGCGTTCAGGCTCCGGTCAGTTTCGTTGGGTATCCAGACTCCGGTTATTACGTTGAGCGTTCAGGACCACGTCATTTTCGTTGAGTATCCAGACTCCGATTATTAAGTTAAGCGTCAGGCTCCGATCATTTTCGTTGAGTATCCAGACTCCGATTATTACGTTGATCGTTCAGGATCCAGTCCTTTTTGTTGAGTATCATAACTCCATTTATTACGTTGAGCGTTCAGGATCCGATCAGTTTCGTTGAGTATCCAGACTCCAAATTTTACGTTGAGCGTTCAGGCTCTGGTCAGTTTCGTTGGGTATCTAGACTCCGGTTATTACGTTGATCGTTCAGGCTCCGGTCATTTTCGTTGACTATCCAGACTCGGGTTATTACGTTAAGCGTTCACGCTCCGGTCAGTTTCGTTGAGTATCCAGATTCCGATTATTTCGTTGAGCATTCAGGCTCCGGTCAGTTTCGTTGGGTATCCAGACTCCGGTTATTACGTTGAGCATTCAGGACCACGTCATTTTCGTTGAGTATCCAGACTCCGGTTATTAAGTTAAGCGTTAGGCTCCGATTATTTTCGTTGAGTATCCAGACTCCGATTTTTACCTTAAGCGTTCAGGCTCCAGTTATTTTCGTTGAGTATCCTGACTTCGGTTATTACGTTGAGGGTTCAGATTCCGGTCATTTTCGTTGAGTATCTATACTCCTGTCATTACGTTGAGCATTCAGGCTCCGGTAATTTTCGTTGAGTATCCAGACTCCGGTCATTACATTGAGCGTTCAGGATCTAGTCATTTTCGTTGAGTATCATCAATACATTTATTATGTTGAGCGTTCAGGATCCGGTCAGTTTCGTTGAGTATCCAGACTCCAGATATTACGCTGAGCGTTCAAGCTCCAGTCAGTTTCGTTGAGTATCCAGATTCCGATTATTACGTTGAGCGTTCAGGCTCTGGTCAGTTTCTTTGGGTTTCCAGACTCCGATTATTACGTTGAGCGTTCAGGCTCCGGTCATTTTCGTTGAGTATCCAGACTCCGGTTATTACGTTGAGGGTTCAGACTCCGGTCATTTTAGTTGAGCGTTCAGGATCCAGTCCTTTTTGTTGAGTATCATAACTCCATTTATTACGTTGAGCGTTCAGGATCCGATCAGTTTCGTTGAGTATCCAGACTCCAAATATTACGTTGAGCATTCAGGCTCCGGTCAGTTTCGTTGGGTATCCAGACTCCGGTGATTACGTTGATCGTTCAGGCTCCGGTCATTTTCGTTGACTATCCAGACTCGGGTTATTACGTTGAGCGTTCAGGCTCCGGTCAGTTTCGTTGAGTATCCAGATTCCGATTATTTCGTTGAGCGTTCAGGCTCCGGTCAGTTTCGTTGGGTATCCAGACTCCGGTTATTACGTTGAGCGTTCAGGACCACGTCATTTTCGTTGAGTATCCAGACTCCGATTATTAAGTTAAGCGTCAGGCTCCGATCATTTTCGTTGAGTATCCAGACTCCGATTATTACGTTGATCGTTCAGGATCCAGTCCTTTTTGTTGAGTATCATAACTCCATTTATTACGTTGAGCGTTCAGGATCCGATCAGTTTCGTTGAGTATCCAGACTCCAAATTTTACGTTGAGCGTTCAGGCTCTGGTCAGTTTCGTTGGGTATCTAGACTCCGGTTATTACGTTGATCGTTCAGGCTCCGGTCATTTTCGTTGACTATCCAGACTCGGGTTATTACGTTAAGCGTTCAGGCTCCGGTCAGTTTCGTTGAGTATCCAGATTCCGATTATTTCGTTGAGCATTCAAGCTCCGGTCAGTTTCGTTGGGTATCCAGACTCCGGTTATTACGTTGAGCATTCAGGACCACGTCATTTTCGTTGAGTATCCAGACTCCGGTTATTAAGTTAAGCGTTAGGCTCCGATTATTTTCGTTGAGTATCCAGACTCCGATTTTTACCTTAAGCGTTCAGGCTCCAGTTATTTTCGTTGAGTATCCTGACTTCGGTTATTACGTTGAGGGTTCAGACTCCGGTCATTTTCGTTGAGTATCTATACTCCTGTCATTACGTTGAGCATTCAGGCTCCGGTAATTTTCGTTGAGTATCCAGACTCCGGTCATTACATTGAGCGTTCAGGATCTAGTCATTTTCGTTGAGTATCATCAATACATTTATTATGTTGAGCGTTCAGGATCCGGTCAGTTTCGTTGAGTATCCAGACTCCAGATATTACGCTGAGCGTTCAAGCTCCAGTCAGTTTCGTTGAGTATCCAGATTCCGATTATTACGTTGAGCGTTCAGGCTCTGGTCAGTTTCTTTGGGTATCCAGACTCCGATTATTACGTTGAGCGTTCAGGCTCCGGTCATTTTCGTTGAGTATCCAGACTCCGGTTATTACGTTGAGGGTTCAGACTCCGGTCATTTTAGTTGAGCGTTCAGGATCCAGTCCTTTTTGTTGAGTATCATAACTCCATTTATTACGTTGAGCGTTCAGGATCCGATCAGTTTCGTTGAGTATCCAGACTCCAAATATTACGTTGAGCATTCAGGCTCCAGTCAGTTTCGTTGGGTATCCAGACTCCGGTGATTACGTTGATCGTTCAGGCTCCGGTCATTTTCGTTGACTATCCAGACTCGGGTTATTACGTTAAGCGTTAAGGCTCCGGTCAGTTTCGTTGAGTATCCAGATTCCGATTATTACGTTGAGCGTTCAGGCTCCGGTTATTTTCGTTGACTATCCAGACTCGGGTTATTGCGTTAAGCGTTCAGGCTCCGATCAGTTTCGTTGAGTATCCAGACTCCGGTTATTAAGTTAAGCGTCAGGTTCCGATCATTTTCGTTGAGTATCCAGACTCCGATTATTACGTTGATCGTTCAGGATCCAGTCCTTTTTGTTGAGTATCATAACTCCATTTATTTCGTTGAGCGTTCAGGATCCGATCAGTTTCGTTGAGTATCCAGACTCCAAATATTACGTTGAGCGTTCAGGCTCCGGTCAGTTTCGTTGGGTATCCAGACTCCGGTGATTATGTTGATCGTTCAGGCTCCGGTCAGTTTCGTTGACTATCCAGACAAGGGTTATTACGTTGAGCGTTCAGGCTCCGGTCAGTTTCGTTGAGTATCCAGATTCCGATTATTTCGTTGAGCGTTCAGGCTCCGGTCAGTTTCGTTGGGTATCCAGACTCCGGTTATTACGTTGAGCGTTCAGGACCACGTCATTTTCGTTGAGTATCCAGACTCCGATTATTAAGTTAAGCGTCAGGCTCCGATCATTTTCGTTGAGTATCCAGACTCCGATTATTACGTTGATCGTTCAGGATCCAGTCCTTTTTGTTGAGTATCATAACTCCATTTATTACGTTGAGCGTTCAGGATCCGATCAGTTTCGTTGAGTATCCAGACTCCAAATTTTACGTTGAGCGTTCAGGCTCTGGTCAGTTTCGTTGGGTATCTAGACTCCGGTTATTACGTTGATCGTTCAGGCTCCGGTCATTTTCGTTGACTATCCAGACTCGGGTTATTACGTTAAGCGTTCAGGCTCCGGTCAGTTTCGTTGAGTATCCAGATTCCGATTATTTCGTTGAGCATTCAGGCTCCGGTCAGTTTCGTTGGGTATCCAGACTCCGGTTATTACGTTGAGCATTCAGGACCACGTCATTTTCGTTGAGTATCCAGACTCCGGTTATTAAGTTAAGCGTTAGGCTCCGATTATTTTCGTTGAGTATCCAGACTCCGATTTTTACCTTAAGCGTTCAGGCTCCAGTTATTTTCGTTGAGTATCCTGACTTCGGTTATTACGTTGAGGGTTCAGATTCCGGTCATTTTCGTTGAGTATCTATACTCCTGTCATTACGTTGAGCATTCAGGCTCCGGTAATTTTCGTTGAGTATCCAGACTCCGGTCATTACATTGAGCGTTCAGGATCTAGTCATTTTCGTTGAGTATCATCAATACATTTATTATGTTGAGCGTTCAGGATCCGGTCAGTTTCGTTGAGTATCCAGACTCCAGATATTACGCTGAGCGTTCAAGCTCCAGTCAGTTTCGTTGAGTATCCAGATTCCGATTATTACGTTGAGCGTTCAGGCTCTGGTCAGTTTCTTTGGGTTTCCAGACTCCGATTATTACGTTGAGCGTTCAGGCTCCGGTCATTTTCGTTGAGTATCCAGACTCCGGTTATTACGTTGAGGGTTCAGACTCCGGTCATTTTAGTTGAGCGTTCAGGATCCAGTCCTTTTTGTTGAGTATCATAACTCCATTTATTACGTTGAGCGTTCAGGATCCGATCAGTTTCGTTGAGTATCCAGACTCCAAATATTACGTTGAGCATTCAGGCTCCGGTCAGTTTCGTTGGGTATCCAGACTCCGGTGATTACGTTGATCGTTCAGGCTCCGGTCATTTTCGTTGACTATCCAGACTCGGGTTATTACGTTGAGCGTTCAGGCTCCGGTCAGTTTCGTTGAGTATCCAGATTCCGATTATTTCGTTGAGCGTTCAGGCTCCGGTCAGTTTCGTTGGGTATCCAGACTCCGGTTATTACGTTGAGCGTTCAGGACCACGTCATTTTCGTTGAGTATCCAGACTCCGATTATTAAGTTAAGCGTCAGGCTCCGATCATTTTCGTTGAGTATCCAGACTCCGATTATTACGTTGATCGTTCAGGATCCAGTCCTTTTTGTTGAGTATCATAACTCCATTTATTACGTTGAGCGTTCAGGATCCGATCAGTTTCGTTGAGTATCCAGACTCCAAATTTTACGTTGAGCGTTCAGGCTCTGGTCAGTTTCGTTGGGTATCTAGACTCCGGTTATTACGTTGATCGTTCAGGCTCCGGTCATTTTCGTTGACTATCCAGACTCGGGTTATTACGTTAAGCGTTCAGGCTCCGGTCAGTTTCGTTGAGTATCCAGATTCCGATTATTTCGTTGAGCATTCAGGCTCCGGTCAGTTTCGTTGGGTATCCAGACTCCGGTTATTACGTTGAGCATTCAGGACCACGTCATTTTCGTTGAGTATCCAGACTCCGGTTATTAAGTTAAGCGTTAGGCTCCGATTATTTTCGTTGAGTATCCAGACTCCGATTTTTACCTTAAGCGTTCAGGCTCCAGTTATTTTCGTTGAGTATCCTGACTTCGGTTATTACGTTGAGGGTTCAGATTCCGGTCATTTTCGTTGAGTATCTATACTCCTGTCATTACGTTGAGCATTCAGGCTCCGGTAATTTTCGTTGAGTATCCAGACTCCGGTCATTACATTGAGCGTTCAGGATCTAGTCATTTTCGTTGAGTATCATCAATACATTTATTATGTTGAGCGTTCAGGATCCGGTCAGTTTCGTTGAGTATCCAGACTCCAGATATTACGCTGAGCGTTCAAGCTCCAGTCAGTTTCGTTGAGTATCCAGATTCCGATTATTACGTTGAGCGTTCAGGCTCTGGTCAGTTTCTTTGGGTTTCTAGACTCCGATTATTACGTTGAGCGTTCAGGCTCCGGTCATTTTCGTTGAGTATCCAGACTCCGGTTATTACGTTGAGGGTTCAGACTCCGGTCATTTTAGTTGAGCGTTCAGGATCCAGTCCTTTTTGTTGAGTATCATAACTCCATTTATTACGTTGAGCGTTCAGGATCCGATCAGTTTCGTTGAGTATCCAGACTCCAAATATTACGTTGAGCATTCAGGCTCCGGTCAGTTTCGTTGGGTATCCAGACTCCGGTGATTACGTTGATCGTTCAGGCTCCGGTCATTTTCGTTGACTATCCAGACTCGGGTTATTACGTTGAGCGTTCAGGCTCCGGTCAGTTTCGTTGAGTATCCAGATTCCGATTATTTCGTTGAGCGTTCAGGCTCCGGTCAGTTTCGTTGGGTATCCAGACTCCGGTTATTACGTTGAGCGTTCAGGACCACGTCATTTTCGTTGAGTATCCAGACTCCGATTATTAAGTTAAGCGTCAGGCTCCGATCATTTTCGTTGAGTATCCAGACTCCGATTATTACGTTGATCGTTCAGGATCCAGTCCTTTTTGTTGAGTATCATAACTCCATTTATTACGTTGAGCGTTCAGGATCCGATCAGTTTCGTTGAGTATCCAGACTCCAAATTTTACGTTGAGCGTTCAGGCTCTGGTCAGTTTCGTTGGGTATCCAGACTCCGGTTATTACGTTGATCGTTCAGGCTCCGGTCATTTTCGTTGACTATCCAGACTCGGGTTATTACGTTAAGCGTTCAGGCTCCGGTCAGTTTCGTTGAGTATCCAGATTCCGATTATTTCGTTGAGCATTCAGGCTCCGGTCAGTTTCGTTGGGTATCCAGACTCCGGTTATTACGTTGAGCATTCAGGACCACGTCATTTTCGTTGAGTATCCAGACTCCGGTTATTAAGTTAAGCGTTAGGCTCCGATTATTTTCGTTGAGTATCCAGACTCCGATTTTTACCTTAAGCGTTCAGGCTCCAGTTATTTTCGTTGAGTATCCTGACTTCGGTTATTACGTTGAGGGTTCAGACTCCGGTCATTTTCGTTGAGTATCTATACTCCTGTCATTACGTTGAGCATTCAGGCTCCGGTAATTTTCGTTGAGTATCCAGACTCCGGTCATTACATTGAGCGTTCAGGATCTAGTCATTTTCGTTGAGTATCATCAATACATTTATTATGTTGAGCGTTCAGGATCCGGTCAGTTTCGTTGAGTATCCAGACTCCAGATATTACGCTGAGCGTTCAAGCTCCAGTCAGTTTCGTTGAGTATCCAGATTCCGATTATTACGTTGAGCGTTCAGGCTCTGGTCAGTTTCTTTGGGTATCCAGACTCCGATTATTACGTTGAGCGTTCAGGCTCCGGTCATTTTCGTTGAGTATCCAGACTCCGGTTATTACGTTGAGGGTTCAGACTCCGGTCATTTTAGTTGAGCGTTCAGGATCCAGTCCTTTTTGTTGAGTATCATAACTCCATTTATTACGTTGAGCGTTCAGGATCCGATCAGTTTCGTTGAGTATCCAGACTCCAAATATCACGTTGAGCATTCAGGCTCCGGTCAGTTTCGTTGGGTATCCAGACTCCGGTGATTACGTTGATCGTTCAGGCTCCGGTCATTTTTGTTGACTATCCAGACTCGGGTTATTACGTTAAGCGTTAAGGCTCCGGTCAGTTTCGTTGAGTATCCAGATTCCGATTATTACGTTGAGCGTTCAGGCTCCGGTTATTTTCGTTGACTATCCAGACTCGGGTTATTGCGTTAAGCGTTCAGGCTCCGATCAGTTTCGTTGAGTATCCAGACTCCGGTTATTAAGTTAAGCGTCAGGTTCCGATCATTTTCGTTGAGTATCCAGACTCCGATTATTACGTTGATCGTTCAGGATCCAGTCCTTTTTGTTGAGTATCATAACTCCATTTATTTCGTTGAGCGTTCAGGATCCGATCAGTTTCGTTGAGTATCCAGACTCCAAATATTACGTTGAGCGTTCAGGCTCCGGTCAGTTTCGTTGGGTATCCAGACTCCGGTGATTACGTTGATCGTTCAGGCTCCGGTCAGTTTCGTTGACTATCCAGACTCGGGTTATTACGTTAAGCGTTCAGGCTCCGGTCAGTTTCGTTCAGTATCCAGATTCCGATTATTTCGTTGAGCGTTCAGGCTCCGGTCAGTTTCGTTGGGTATCCAGACTCCGGATATTACGTTGAGCGTTCAGGACCACGTCATTTTCATTGAGTATCCAGACTCCGGTTATTAAGTTAAGCGTCAGGCTCCGATCATTTTCGTTGAGTATCCAGACTCCGATTATTACGTTAAGCGTTCAGGCACCGGTTATTTTCGTTGAGTATCCTGACTTCGGTTATTACGTTGAGGGTTCAGACTCCGGTCATTTTCGTTGAGTATCTATACTCCTGTCATTACGTTGAGCATTTAGGCTCCGGTAATTTTCGTTGAGTATCAAGACTCCGGTCATTACATTGAGCGTTCAGGATCTAGTCATTTTCGTTGAGTATCATCAATCCATTTATTATGTTGAGCGTTCAGGATCCGGTCAGTTTCGTTGAGTATCCAGACTCCAAATATTACGCTGAGCGTTCAGGCTCCAGTCAGTTTCGTTGAGTATCCAGATTCCGATTATTACGTTGAGCGTTCAGGCTCCGGTCAGTTTCTTTGGGTATCCTGACTCCGATTATTACGTTGAGCGTTCAGGCTCCGATCATTTTCGTTGAGTATCCAGACTCCGGTTATTACGTTGAGGGTTCAGACTCCGGTCATTTTCGTTGAGCGTTCAGGATCCAGTCCTTTTTGTTGAGTATCATAACTCCATTTATTACGTTGAGCGTTCAGTATCCGATCAGTTTCGTTGAGTATCCAGACTCCAAATATTATGTTTAGCGTTCAGGCTCCGGTCAGTTTCGTTGGGTATCCAAACTCCGGTGATTACGTTGATCGTTCAGGCTCCGGTCATTTTCGTTGACTATCCAGACTCGGGTTATTACGTTAAGCGTTCAGGCTCCGGTCAGTTTCGTTGAGTATCCAGATTCCGATTATTACGTTGAGCGTTCAGGCTCCGGTCAGTTTCGTTGGGTATCCAGACTCCGGTTATTACGTTGAGCGTTCAGGACCACGTCATTTTCGTTGAGTATCCAGACTCCGGTTATTAAGTTAAGCGTCAGGCTCCGATCATTTTCGTTGAGTATCCAGACTCCGATTATTACGTTGATCGTTCAGGATCCAGTCCTTTTTGTTGAGTATCATAACTCCATTTATTACGTTGAGCGTTCAGGATCCGATCAGTTTCGTTGAGTATCCAGACTCCAAATATTACGTTGAGCGTTCAGGCTCCGGTCAGTTTCGTTGGGTATCCAGACTCTGGTGATTACGTTGATCGTTCAGGCTCCGGTCATTTTCGTTAACTATCCAGACTCGGGTTATTACGTTAAGCGTTCAGGCTCCGGTCAGTTTCGTTGAGTATCCAGATTCCGATTATTTCGTTGAGTGTTCAGGCTCCGGTCAGTTTCGTTGGGTATCCAGACTCCGGTTATTACGTTGAGCGTTCAGGACCACGTCATTTTCGTTGAGTATCCAGACTCCGGTTATTAAGTTAAGCGTTAGGCTCCGATTATGTTCGTTGAGTATCCAGACTCCGATTTTTACCTTAAGCGTTCAGGCTCCAGTTATTTTCGTTGAGTATCCTGACTTCGGTTATTACGTTGAGGGTTCAGACTCCGGTCATTTTCGTTGAGTATCTATACTCCTGTCATTACGTTGAGCATTCAGGCTCCGGTAATTTTCGTTGAGTATCCAGACTCCGGTCATTACATTGAGCGTTCAGGATCTAGTCATTTTCGTTGAGTATCATCAATACATTTATTATGTTGAGCGTTCAGGATCCGGTCAGTTTCGTTGAGTATCCAGACTCCAGATATTACGCTGAGCGTTCAAGCTCCAGTCAGTTTCGTTGAGTATCCAGATTCCGATTATTACGTTGAGCGTTCAGGCTCTGGTCAGTTTCTTTGGGTATCCAGACTCCGATTATTACGTTGAGCGTTCAGGCTCCGGTCATTTTCGTTGAGTATCCAGACTCCGGTTATTACGTTGAGGGTTCAGACTCCGGTCATTTTAGTTGAGCGTTCCGGATCCAGTCCTTTTTGTTGAGTATCATAACTCCATTTATTACGTTGAGCGTTCAGGATCCGATCAGTTTCGTTGAGTATCCAGACTCCAAATATCACGTTGAGCATTCAGGCTCCGGTCAGTTTCGTTGGGTATCCAGACTCCGGTGATTACGTTGATCGTTCAGGCTCCGGTCATTTTCGTTGACTATCCAGACTCGGGTTATTACGTTAAGCGTTAAGGCTCCGGTCAGTTTCGTTGAGTATCCAGATTCCGATTATTACGTTGAGCGTTCAGGCTCCGGTTATTTTCGTTGACTATCCAGACTCGGGTTATTGCGTTAAGCGTTCAGGCTCCGATCAGTTTCGTTGAGTATCCAGACTCCGGTTATTAAGTTAAGCGTCAGGTTCCGATCATTTTCGTTGAGTATCCAGACTCCGATTATTACGTTGATCGTTCAGGATCCAGTCCTTTTTGTTGAGTATCATAACTCCATTTATTTCGTTGAGCGTTCAGGATTCGATCAGTTTCGTTGAGTATCCAGACTCCAAATATTACGTTGAGCGTTCAGGCTCCGGTCAGTTTCGTTGGGTATCCAGACTCCGGTGATTACGTTGATCGTTCAGGCTCCGGTCAGTTTCGTTGACTATCCAGACTCGGGTTATTACGTTAAGCGTTCAGGCTCCGGTCAGTTTCGTTCAGTATCCAGATTCCGATTATTTCGTTGAGCGTTCAGGCTCCGGTCAGTTTCGTTGGGTATCCAGACTCCGGATATTACGTTGAGCGTTCAGGACCACGTCATTTTCATTGAGTATCCAGACTCCGGTTATTAAGTTAAGCGTCAGGCTCCGATCATTTTCGTTGAGTATCCAGACTCCGATTATTACGTTAAGCGTTCAGGCACCGGTTATTTTCGTTGAGTATCCTGACTTCGGTTATTACGTTGAGGGTTCAGACTCCGGTCATTTTCGTTGAGTATCTATACTCCTGTCATTACGTTGAGCATTTAGGCTCCGGTAATTTTCGTTGAGTATCAAGACTCCGGTCATTACATTGAGCGTTCAGGATCTAGTCATTTTCGTTGAGTATCATCAATCCATTTATTATGTTGAGCGTTCAGGATCCGGTCAGTTTCGTTGAGTATCCAGACTCCAAATATTACGCTGAGCGTTCAGGCTCCAGTCAGTTTCGTTGAGTATCCAGATTCCGATTATTACGTTGAGCGTTCAGGCTCCGGTCAGTTTCTTTGGGTATCCTGACTCCGATTATTACATTGAGCGTTCAGGCTCCGATCATTTTCGTTGAGTATCCAGACTCCGGTTATTACGTTGAGGGTTCAGACTCCGGTCATTTTCGTTGAGCGTTCAGGATCCAGTCCTTTTTGTTGAGTATCATAACTCCATTTATTACGTTGAGCGTTCAGTATCCGATCAGTTTCGTTGAGTATCCAGACTCCAAATATTATGTTTAGCGTTCAGGCTCCGGTCAGTTTCGTTGGGTATCCAAACTCCGGTGATTACGTTAATCGTTCAGGCTCCGGTCATTTTCGTTGACTATCCAGACTCGGGTTATTACGTTAAGCGTTCAGGCTCCGGTCAGTTTCGTTGAGTATCCAGATTCCGATTATTACGTTGAGCGTTCAGGCTCCGGTCAGTTTCGTTGGGTATCCAGACTCCGGTTATTACGTTGAGCGTTCAGGACCACGTCATTTTCGTTGAGTATCCAGACTCCGGTTATTAAGTTAAGCGTCAGGCTCCGATCATTTTCGTTGAGTATCCAGACTCCGATTATTACGTTGATCGTTCAGGATCCAGTCCTTTTTGTTGAGTATCATAACTCCATTTATTACGTTGAGCGTTCAGGATCCCATCAGTTTCGTTGAGTATCCAGACTCCAAATATTACGTTGAGCGTTCAGGCTCCGGTCAGTTTCGTTGGGTATCCAGACTCTGGTGATTACGTTGATCGTTCAGGCTCCGGTCATTTTCGTTAACTATCCAGACTCGGGTTATTACGTTAAGCGTTCAGGCTCCGGTCAGTTTCGTTGAGTATCCAGATTCCGATTATTTCGTTGAGTGTTCAGGCTCCGGTCAGTTTCGTTGGGTATCCAGACTCCGGTTATTACGTTGAGCGTTCAGGACCACGTCATTTTCGTTGAGTATCCAGACTCCGGTTATTAAGTTAAGCGTTAGGCTCCGATTATTTTCGTTGAGTATCCAGACTCCGATTTTTACCTTAAGCGTTCAGGCTCCAGTTATTTTCGTTGAGTATCCTGACTTCGGTTATTACGTTGAGGGTTCAGACTCCGGTCATTTTCGTTGAGTATCTATACTCCTGTCATTACGTTGAGCATTCAGGCTCCGGTAATTTTCGTTGAGTATCCAGACTCCGGTCATTACATTGAGCGTTCAGGATCTAGTCATTTTCGTTGAGTATCATCAATACATTTATTATGTTGAGCGTTCAGGATCCGGTCAGTTTCGTTGAGTATCCAGACTCCAGATATTACGCTGAGCGTTCAAGCTCCAGTCAGTTTCGTTGAGTATCCAGATTCCGATTATTACGTTGAGCGTTCAGGCTCTGGTCAGTTTCTTTGGGTATCCAGACTCCGATTATTACGTTGAGCGTTCAGGCTCCGGTCATTTTCGTTGAGTATCCAGACTCCGGTTATTACGTTGAGGGTTCAGACTCCGGTCATTTTAGTTGAGCGTTCAGGATCCAGTCCTTTTTGTTGAGTATCATAACTCCATTTATTACGTTGAGCGTTCAGGATCCGATCAGTTTCGTTGAGTATCCAGACTCCAAATATTACGTTGAGCGTTCAGGCTCCGGTCAGTTTCGTTGGGTATCCAGACTCCGGATATTACGTTGAGCGTTCAGGACCACGTCATTTTCATTGAGTATCCAGACTCCGGTTATTAAGTTAAGCGTCAGGCTCCGATCATTTTCGTTGAGTATCCAGACTCCGATTATTACGTTAAGCGTTCAGGCACCGGTTATTTTCGTTGAGTATCCTGACTTCGGTTATTACGTTGAGGGTTCAGACTCTGGTCATTTTCGTTGAGTATCTATACTCCTGTCATTACGTTGAGCATTTAGGCTCCGGTAATTTTCGTTGAGTATCAAGATTCCGGTCATTACATTGAGCGTTCAGGATCTAGTCATTTTCGTTGAGTATCATCAATCCATTTATTATGTTGAGCGTTCAGGATCCGGTCAGTTTCGTTGAGTATCCAGACTCCAAATATTACGCTGAGCGTTCAGGCTCCAGTCAGTTTCGTTGAGTATCCAGATTCCGATTATTACGTTGAGCGTTCAGGCTCCGGTCAGTTTCTTTGGGTATCCTGACTCCGATTATTACGTTGAGCGTTCAGGCTCCGATCATTTTCGTTGAGTATCCAGACTCCGGTTATTACGTTGAGGGTTCAGACTCCGGTCATTTTCGTTGAGCGTTCAGGATCCAGTCCTTTTTGTTGAGTATCATAACTCCATTTATTACGTTGAGCGTTCAGTATCCGATCAGTGTCGTTGAGTATCCAGACTCCAAATATTATGTTTAGCGTTCAGGCTCCGGTCAGTTTCGTTGGGTATCCAAACTCCGGTGATTACGTTGATCGTTCAGGCTCCGGTCATTTTCGTTGACTATCCAGACTCGGGTTATTACGTTAAGCGTTCAGGCTCCGGTCAGTTTTGTTGAGTATCCAGATTCCGATTATTACGTTGAGCGTTCAGGCTCCGGTCAGTTTCGTTGGGTATCCAGACTCCGGTTATTACGTTGAGCGTTCAGGACCACGTCATTTTCGTTGAGTATCCAGACTCCGGTTATTAAGTTAAGCGTCAGGCTCCGATCATTTTCGTTGAGTATCCAGACTCCGATTATTACGTTGATCGTTCAGGATCCAGTCCTTTTTGTTGAGTATCATAACTCCATTTATTACGTTGAGCGTTCAGGATCCGATCAGTTTCGTTGAGTATCCAGACTCCAAATATTACGTTGAGCGTTCAGGCTCCGGTCAGTTTCGTTGGGTATCCAGACTCTGGTGATTACGTTGATCGTTCAGGCTCCGGTCATTTTCGTTAACTATCCAGACTCGGGTTATTACGTTAAGCGTTCAGGCTCCGGTCAGTTTCGTTGAGTATCCAGATTCCGATTATTTCGTTGAGTGTTCAGGCTCCGGTCAGTTTCGTTGGGTATCCAGACTCCGGTTATTACGTTGAGCGTTCAGGACCACGTCATTTTCGTTGAGTATCCAGACTCCGGTTATTAAGTTAAGCGTTAGGCTCCGATTATTTTCGTTGAGTATCCAGACTCCGATTTTTACCTTAAGCGTTCAGGCTCCAGTTATTTTCGTTGAGTATCCTGACTTCGGTTATTACGTTGAGGGTTCAGACTCCGGTCATTTTCGTTGAGTATCTATACTCCTGTCATTACGTTGAGCATTCAGGCTCCGGTAATTTTCGTTGAGTATCCAGACTCCGGTCATTACATTGAGCGTTCAGGATCTAGTCATTTTCGTTGAGTATCATCAATACATTTATTATGTTGAGCGTTCAGGATCCGGTCAGTTTCGTTGAGTATCCAGACTCCAGATATTACGCTGAGCGTTCAAGCTCCAGTCAGTTTCGTTGAGTATCCAGATTCCGATTATTACGTTGAGCGTTCAGGCTCTGGTCAGTTTCTTTGGGTATCCAGACTCCGATTATTACGTTGAGCGTTCAGGCTCCGGTCATTTTCGTTGAGTATCCAGACTCCGGTTATTACGTTGAGGGTTCAGACTCCGGTCATTTTAGTTGAGCGTTCAGGATCCAGTCCTTTTTGTTGAGTATCATAACTCCATTTATTACGTTGAGCGTTCAGGATCCGATCAGTTTCGTTGAGTATCCAGACTCCAAATATTACGTTGAGCGTTCAGGCTCCGGTCAGTTTCGTTGGGTATCCAGACTCCGGTGATTACGTTGATCGTTCAGGCTCCGATCATTTTCGTTGACTTTCGAGAATCGGGTTATTACGTTAAGCGTTCAGGCTCCGGTCAGTTTCGTTGAGTATCTAGATTCCGATTATTTCGTTGAGCGTTCAGGCTCCGGTCAGTTTCGTTGGGTATCCAGACTCCGGTTATTACGTTGAGCGTTCAGGACCACGTCATTTTCGTTGAGTATCCAGACTCCGGTTATTAAGTTAAGCGTCAGGCTCCGATCATTTTCGTTGAGTATCCAGACTCCGATTATTACGTTGATCGTTCAGGATCCAGTCCTTTTTGTTGAGTATCATAACTCCATTTATTACGTTGAGCGTTCAGGATCCGATCAGTTTCGTTGAGTATCCAGACTCCAAATATTACGTTGAGCATTCAGGCTCCGGTCAGTTTCGTTGGGTATCCAGACTCTGGTGATTACGTTGATCGTTCAGGCTCCGGTCATTTTCGTTAACTATCCAGACTCGGGTTATTACGTTAAGCGTTCAGGCTCCGGTCAGTTTCGTTGAGTATCCAGATTCCGATTATTTCGTTGAGTGTTCAGGCTTCGGTCAGTTTCGTTGGGTATCCAGACTCCGGTTATTACGTTGAGCGTTCAGGACCACGTCATTTTCGTTGAGTATTCAGACTCCGGTTATAAAGTTAAGCGTCAGGCTCTGATCATTTTCGTTGAGTATCCAGACTCCGATTATTACGTTAAGCGTTCAGGCTCCAGTTATTTTCGTTGAGTATCCTGACTTCGGTTATTACGTTGAGGGTTCAGACTCCGGTCATTTTCGTTGAGTATCTATACTCCTGCCATTATGTTGAGCATTCAGGCTCCGGTAATTTTCGTTGAGTATCCAGACTCCGGTCATTACATTGAGCGTTTAGGATCTAGTCATTTTCGTTGAGTATCATCAATCCATTTATTATGTTGAGCGTTCAGGATCCGAACAGTTTCCTTGAGTATCCAGACTCCAAATATTACGCTGAGCGTTCAGGCTCCAGTCAGTTTCGTTGGGTATCCAGACTCTGGTGATTACGTTGATCGTTCAAGCTCCGGTCATTTTCGTTGACTATCCAGACTCGGGTTATTAAGTTGAGCGTTCAGGCTCCGGTCAGTTTTGTTGAGTATCCAGATACCGGTTATTACATTGAGCGTTCAGGCTCCGGTCAGTTTCGTTAGGTATCCAGACTCCGGTTATTACGTTGAGCGTTCTGGCTCCGGTCAGTTTCGTTAGGTATCCAGACTCCGGGGATTACGTTGATCGTTCAGGCTCTGGTCAGTTTCATTGAGTATCCAGATTCCGATTATTACGTTGAGCATTCCGGCTCCGGCCAGTTTCTTTGGGTATCCAGACTCCGATTATTACGTTGAGCGTTCAGGCTCCGGTAATTTTCGTTGAGTATCCAGACTCCGGTTATTACGTTGAGGGTTCAGGCTCCGGTCATTTTCGTTGATTATCCAGACTCCGGTCATTACATTGAGCGTTTAGGATCCAGTTATTTTTCTTGAGTATCATAACTCCATTTATTACGTTGAGCGTTCAGGATCCGATCAGTTTCGTTGAGTATCCAGACTCCAAATATTACGTTGAGCGTTCAGGCTCCGGTCAGTTTCGTTGGGTATCCAGACTCCGGTGATTACGTTGATCGTTCAGGCTCCGGTCATTTTCGTTGACTATCCAGACTCGGGTTATAACTTTAAGCGTTCAGGCTCCGGTCAGTTTTGTTGAGTATCCAGATTCCGATTATTACATTGAGCGTTCAGGCTCCGGTCAGTTTCGTTGGGTATCCAGACTCCGGTTATTACGTTGAGCGTTCAGGACCACATCATTTTCATTGAGTATCCAGACTCCGGTTATTAAGTTAAGCGTCAGGCTCCGATCATTTTCGTTGAGTTTCCAGACTCCGATTATTACGTTGAGCGTTCAGGCTCCGGTTATTTTTGTTGAGTATCCTGAATTCGGTTATTACATTGAGGGTTCAGACTCCGGTCATTTTCGTTGAGTATCTATACTCGTGTTATTACGTTGAACGTTCAGGCTCCGATCATTTTCGTTGAGTATCCATACTCCGGTCAATACGTTGAGCGTTCAGGCTCCGTTAATTTTCGTTGAGTATCCAGACTCCGGTCATTACATTGAGCGTTCAGGATCCAGTCATTTTCGTTGAGTATCATAAATCCATTTATTATGTTGAGTGTTCAGGATCCGGTCAGTTTCGTTGAGTATCCAGACTCCAAATATTATGTTGAGCGTTCAGGCTCCAGTCAGTTTCGTTTAGTATCCAGACTCCGGTGATTACGTTGATCGTTCAGGCTCCGGTCATTTTCGTTGACTATCCAGACTCGGGTTATTACGGTGAGCGTTCAGGCTCCAGTCAGTTTCGTTGAGTATCCAGATACCGGTTATTATGTTGAGCGTTCTGGCTCCGGTCAGTTTCGTTGTGTATCCAGACTCTGGTTATTACGCTGAGCGTTCAGGCTCCGGTCAGTTTCGTTGGGTATCCAGACTCCGGTTATTACGTTGAGCATTCAGGCTCCAGTCATTTTTGTTGAGTATCCAGACTCCTGTTATTACGTTGAGCGTTCAGGCTCCGGTCATTTTCATTGAGTATCCAGACTCTGGTTATTACGTTGAGCGTTCAGGCTCCGGTTAGTTTCTTGGGTATCCAGACTCTGGTTATTACGTTGAGTGTTCAGGCTCCGGTCATTTTCATTGAGTATCCAAACTCGGGTTTTTACGTTGAGCGTTCAGGCTCCGGTCAGTCTCGTTGAGTATCCAGATTCTGATTATTACGTTGAGCGTTCAGGCTCCGATCAGTTTCGTTGGGTATACAGACTCTGGTTATTACGTTGAGCGTTCAGGCTCCGGTCATTTTTATTGAGTATCTAGACTCCGGTTATTAAGTTGAGTGTCAGGCTCCGATCATTTTCATTGAGTATCCATACTCTGGTCAATACGTTGAGCGTTCAGGCTCCGGTCATTTTCGTTGAGTATCCAGACTCCGGTTATTACGTTGAGGGTTCAGGATCCAATCATTTTTGTTGAGTATCATAACTCCATTTATTATGTTGAGCGTTCATGATCCGTTCAATTTCGTTGAGTATCCAGACTCCAAATATCACGTTGAGCGTTCAGGCTCTGGTCAGTTTCGTTGGGTATCCAGACTCCGGTGATTACGTTGATCGTTCAGGCTCCGGTCATTTTTGTTGACTATCTAGACTCGGGTTATTCTGTTGAGCGTTCAGGCTCCGGTCAGTTTCGTTGAGTATCCAGATTCCGATTATTACGTTGAACGTTCAGGCTCTGGTCAGTTTCGTTGGGTATCCAGACTCCGGTTATTACGTTCAGCGTTCAGGCTCCGGTCAGCTTCGTTGAGCGTTCAGGCTCCGGTCATTCTCGTTGACTATCCAGACTCGAGTTATTACATTGAGCGTTCAGGCTCCGGTCAGTTTCGTTGAGTATCCAGACTCCGGTTATTAAGTTGAGCGTCAGACTCCGATCATTTTCGTTGAGTATCCAGACTCCGATTATTACGTTGAGCGTTCAGGCTCCGGTTATTTTCGTTGAGTATCCAGACTCCGGTTATTATGTTGAGGGTTCAGACTCTGGTCAGTCTCGTTGAGTATCCAGATTCCGATTATTACGTTGAGCGTTCAGGCTCCGATCAGTTTCATTGGGTATACAGACTCCGGTTATTACGTTGAGTGTTCAGGCTCTGGTGATTTTCGTTGAGTATCCAGACTCCGGTAATTAAGTTGAGCGTCAAGCTCCGATCATTTTCGTTGAGTATCCAGACTTCGATTATTACGTTGAGCGTTCAGGCTCCGGTCATTTTCGTTGAGTATCCAGACTCCGGTTATTACGTTGAGGGTTCAGACTCCGGTCATTTTCGTTGAGTATCTAGACTCCTGTCATTATGTTGAACGTTCAGGCTCCGATCATTTTTGCTGAGTATCCAGACTCCGGTTATTACGTTGAGCGTTCAGGCTTCGGTCATTTTCGTTGAGTATCCACACTCCAGTTATTAAGTTGAGCGTCAGGCTCCGATCACTTTCGTTGAGTATCCAGACTCCGATTATTACATTGAGCGTTCAAGCTCCGGTCATTTTTGTTGACTATCCAGACTCGGGTTATTACGTTGAGCATTCAGGCTCCGGTCAGTTTCGTTGAGTATCCAGATTCCGATTATTACGTTGAGCGTTCAGGCTCCGGTCAGTTTCGTTGGGTATCCAGACTCCGGTTATTACGTTGAGCGTTTAGGCTCCGGTCATTTTCGTTGAGTATCCAGACTCCGGTTATTAAGTTGAGCGTCAGGCTCCGATCATTTTCGTTGACTATCCTGAACGCTCAACGTAATAAATGGAGTCTGGATGCTCCGGTCAGTTTTGTTGGGTATACAGACTCTGGTTATTACATTGAGCGTTCAGGCTTCGGTCATTTTCTTTGAGTATCCACACTCCAGTTATTAAGTTGAGCGTCAGGCTCCGATCACTTTCGTTAAGTATCCAGACTCCGATTATTACGTTGAGCGTTCAAGCTCCGGTCATTTTCGTTGAGTATCCAGACTCCGGTTATTACGTTGAGGTTTCAGACTCCGGTCATTTTCGTTGAGTATCTAGACTCCTGTCATTACGTTGAACGTTTAGGCTCCGCTCATTTTCGTTGAGTATCCATACTCCTGTCAATACGTTGAGCGTTCAAGCTCCGGTCATTTTCGTTGAGTATCCAGACTCCGGTCATTACATTGAGCGTTCAGGATCCAGTAATTTTTGTTGAGTATCATAACTCCATTTATTACGTTGAGCGTTCAGGATCCGTTCAGTTTCGTTGAGTATCCAGACTCCAAATATCACGTTGAGCGTTCAGGCTCCGGTCAGTTTCGTTGGGTATCCAAACTTGGGTGATTACGTTGATCGTTCAGGCTTCGGTCATTCTCGTTGACTATCCAGACTCGAGTTATTACGTTAAGCATTCAGGCTCCAGTCAGTTTCATTGAGTATCCAGATTCCGATTATTACATTGAGCGTTCAGGCTCCGATCAGTTTCGTTGGGTATCCAGACTCCGGTTATTATGTTGAGCGTTCAGGCTTCGGTCATTTTCGTTGAGTATCCACACTCCAGTTATTAAGTTGAGCGTCAGGCTCCGATCACTTTCGTTGAGTATCCAGACTCCGGTTATTACGTTGAGCGTCAGGCTCCGATCAGTCTTGTTGAGTATCCAGACTCCGATTATTACGTTGAGCGTTCAGGCTCCGGTCAGTTTTGTTGGGTATACAGACTCTGGTTATTACGTTGAGCGTTCAGGCTTCGGTCATTTTCGTTGAGTATCCACACTCCAGTTATTAAGTTGAGCGTCAGGCTCCGATCATTTTCATTGGGTATCCAGACTCCGGTTATTACGTTGAGTGTTCAGGCTCCGGTGATTTTCGTTGAGTATCCAGACTCCGGTTATTACGTTGAGGGTTCAGACTCCGGTCATTTTCGTTGAGTATCTAGACTCCTGTCATTACGTTGAACGTTCAGGCTCCGATCATTTTCATTGAGTATCCATACTCCGGTCATTACATTGAGCGTTTAGGATCCAGTCATTTTTGTTGAGTATCATAACTCAATTTATTACGTTGAGCGTTCATGATCCGTTCAATTTAGTTGAGTATCCAGACTCCAAATATCACGTTGAGCGTTCAGGCTCCGGTCAGTTTCGTTGGGTATCCAGACTCCGGTGATTACGTTGATCGTTCAGGCTCCGGTCATTTTTGTTGACTATCCAGACTCGGGTTATTACGTTGAGCATTCAGGCTCCGGTCAGTTTCGTTGAGTATCCAGATTCCGATTATTACGTTGAGCGTTCAGGCTCCGGTCAGTTTCGTTGGGTATCCAGACTCCGGTTATTACGTTGAGCGTTCAGGCTCCGGTCATTTTCGTTGAGTATCCAGACTCCGGTTATTAAGTTGAGCGTCAGGCTCCGATCATTTTCGTTGAGTATCCAGACTCCGATTATTACGTTGAGCGTTCAGGCTCCGGTTATTTTCGTTGAGTATCCAGACTCTGGTTATTACGTTGAGGGTTCAGACTCTGGTCAGTCTTGTTGAGTATCCAGATTCCGATTATTACGTTGAGCGTTCATGCTCCGGTCAGTTTTGTTGGGTATACAGACTCTGGTTATTTTGTTGAGCGTTCAGGCTTCGGTCATTTTCGTTGAGTATCCACACTCCAGTTATTAAGTTGAGCGTCAGGCTCCGATCATTTTCGTTGAGTATCCAGACTCCGATTATTACGTTGAGCGTTCAAGCTCCGGTCATTTTCGTTGAGTATCCAGACTCCGGTTATTACGTTGAAGGTTCAGACTCCGGTCATTTTCGTTGAGTATCTAGACTCCTGTCATTACGTTGAACGTTCAGGCTCCGATCATTTTCGTTGAGTATCCATACTCCGGTCATTACATTGAGCGTTTAGGATCCAGTCATTTTTGTTGAGTATCATAACTCCATTTATTACGTTGAGCGTTCATGATCCGTTCAATTTAGTTGAGTATCCAGACTCCAAATATCACGTTGAGCGTTCAGGCTCCGGTCAGTTTCGTTGGGTATCCAGACTCCGGTGATTACGTTGATCATTCAGGCTCCGGTCATTTTTGTTGACTATCCAGACTCGGGTTATTACGTTGAGCGTTCAGGCTCCGGTCAGTTTCGTTGAGTATCCAGATTCCGATTATTACGTTGAGCGTTCAGGCTCCGGTCAGTTTCGTTGGGTATCCAGACTCCGGTTATTACGTTGAGCGTTCAGGCTCCGGTCATTTTCGTTGAGTATCCAGACTCCGGTTATTAAGTTGAGCGTCAGGCTCCCTGTTGGTGTAAGCCCTAGAGGCCAATACTTTTTTGGTACTTGTATCGGATTATTCGTTTAATAATAAAAGGCATTTCTTTATTATGTTTGTCTTTCAGAATAATAAAGTCCCTAGAATAGTTAGTCTGTTTAATGAAATGTTAAGTGTGACTTAATCATGAGATCCCATTAAACATAAAGACATTATTCTTAAAATATCCGTAGTCAAGCTTTATTGCAAAGTGGGATAACATTAAAAGCATTGAGACTATTATGAAGATAGACTGATGATCACATCTCATGGATCATGGATAAAGAGTTATCAAGTCTTGACATAGGTATAAATATTAGGAGTAATATTTATACCGGATTGACCCGCTATGAGAATACTACATAGTATGTTATGCAAAGTGTCATAAGTTATTCTCATGGTGATAATGGTGTATTACCACCCTTCGACCTGAAACCACTATGGACCCTAGATGTAGAGTCGGGTGCTTTATTGCTGATCAAACATTATCCGTAACTGGATGATCATAAAGACAGTTGATGGGCACTCCACGAAGCATGCTGAGGGACATGAGTGTCCTAGATGGAATTTGCCAATCCTGCATAACAGGAGAAATGTCTAAGGGCCCAATATTGAACTGGACAAGGATGACACAGTGTATGCCTTGTGTTCAATATAGACATAGGGGCAAAAGGGTAATTGTACAAACATATATTATCACGAAAAAGGTTTTGTCAGATCACATGACATTTTCGTGACTCGGGTAGCAGTGATGTGTTGCTAGATACCGCTTACTGTTTATTATGTTAAATATATAATTTAATATAATTACCAACGTTACGAAATCCTACAGGGTCACACACATAAGGACAGTTTGATGAGAGATAGAGAAATCAAAGGAACACCGTAAGGTACGGTGCACTTAAGTAAAAAATAGAAATTCGGATAATATAATAATAATTATTGTTATTTTATAATGGTTATAAAATAATAATAAAATAAATATATTTATTATAATAATAGTTATTATAATAATATATAATATTATTATGGATCATGTGAATTAGGGTTTTAGCCCGCAGCCCACAAGAGAGTCTATAAAAGGAACCCTTGTGATGAAGCTTTCACTTGATGCAATTTCGTTTTTGATTCTCTTTTCTCACTCAAATAATTCCGTTCGTAAGCAGCTAGCACTGTGACCGGAAGCTGTTCGTGTGGACTGAGTAGAGGCGTTGCACTTCATCAACGCTTGTGATCGCTGCATCAAAGATCTGAATCGCCACAAAGAGGTAACGATTCTATCACTGACCATGCTCATTCGTGAGGATCACTAAAGGAAAATTTTTGTTTTCCGCTGCGTTTAGATCGCAATTTTCCTTCACTCCCATCATTTTCGTTGAGTATCCAGACTCCGATTATTACGTTGAGCGTTCAGGCTCCGGTTATTTTCGTTGAGTATCCAGACTCCGGTTATTACGTTGAGGGTTCAGACTCCGGTCAGTCTTGTTGAGTATCCAGATTCCGATTATTACGTTGAGCGTTCATGCTCCGGTCAGTTTTGTTGGGTATACAGACTCTGGTTATTACTTTGAGCGTTCAGGCTTCGGTCATTTTCGTTGAGTATCCACACTCCAGTTATTAAGTTGAGCGTCAGGCTCCGATCATTTTCGTTGAGTATCCAGACTCCGATTATTACGTTGAGCGTTCAAGCTCCGGTCATTTTCGTTGAGTATCCAGACTCCGGTTATTACGTTGAGGGTTCAGACTCCGGCATTTTCGTTGAGTATCTAGACTCCTGTCATTACGTTGAACGTTCAGGCTCCGCTCATTTTCGTTGAGTATCCATACTCCGGTCAATACGTTGAGCGTTCAAGCTCCGGTCATTTTCGTTGAGTATCCAGACTCCGGTCATTACATTGAGCGATCAGGATCCAATCATTTTTGTTGAGTATCATAACTCCATTTATTACGTTGAGCGTTCAGGATCCGTTCAGTTTCGTTGAGTATCCAGACTCCAAATATCACGTTGAGCGTTCAGGCTCCGGTCAGCTTCGTTGGGTATCCAGACTCGGGTGATTACGTTGATCGTTCAGGCTTCGGTCATTCTCGTTGACTATCCAGACTCGAGTTATTACATTGAGCGTTCAGGCTCCGGTCAGTTTCGTTGAGTATCCAGACTCCGGTTATTAAGTTGAGCGTCAGGCTCCGATCATTTTCGTTGAGTATCCAGACTCCAATTATTACGTTGAGCGTTCAGGCTCCGGTTATTTTCGTTTAGTATCCAGACTCCGGTTATTACGTTGAGGGTTCAGACTCCGGTCAGTCTCATTGAGTATCCAGATTCTGATTATTACGTTGAGCGTTCAGGCTCCGATCAGTTTCATTGGGTATACAGACTCCGGTTATTACGTTGAGTGTTCAGGCTCCGGTGATTTTTGTTGACTATCCAGACTTCGGTTATTACGTTGAGGGTTCATACTCCGGTCATTTTCGTTGAGTATCTTGACTCCTGTCATTACGTTGAACGTTCAGGCTCCGATCATTTTCGTTGAGTATCCATACTCCGGTCATTACATTGAGCGTTTAGGATCCAGTCATTTTTGTTGAGTATCATAACTCCATTTATTACGTTGAGCGTTCATGATCCGTTCAATTTAGTTGAGTATCCAGACTCCAAATATCACGTTGAGCATTCAGGCTCCGGTCAGTTTCGTTGGGTATCCAGACTCCGGTGATTACGTTGATCGTTCAGGCTCCGGTCATTTTTGTTGACTATCCAGACTCGGGTTATTACGTTGAGCATTCAGGCTCCGGTCAGTTTCATTGAGTATCCAGATTCCGATTATTACGTTGAGCGTTCAGGCTCCGGTCAGTTTCGTTGGGTATCCAGACTCCGGTTATTACGTTGAGCGTTCAGGCTCCGGTCATTTTAGTTGAGTATCCAGACTCCGGTTATTAAGTTGAGCGTCAGGCTCCGATCATTTTCGTTGAGTATCCAGACTCCGATTATTACGTTGAGCGTTCAGGCTCCGGTTATTTTCGTTGAGTATCCAGACTCCGGTTATTACGTTGAGGGTTCAGACTCCGGTCAGTCTTGTTGAGTATCCAGATTCCGATTATTACGTTGAGCGTTCATGCTCCGGTCAGTTTTGTTGGGTATACAGACTCTGGTTATTACGTTGAGCGTTCAGGCTTCGGTCATTTTCGTTGAGTATCCACACTCCAGTTATTAAGTTGAGCGTCAGGCTCCGATCATTTTTGTTGAGTATCCAGACTCTGATTATTACGTTGAGCGTTCAAGCTCCGGTCATTTTCGTTGAGTATCCAGACTCCGGTTATTACGTTGAGGATTCAGACTCCGGTCATTTTCGTTGAGTATCTAGACTCCTGTCATTACGTTGAACGTTCAGGCTCCGCTCATTTTCGTTGAGTATCCATACTCCGGTCAATACTTTGAGCGTTCAAGCTCCGGTCATTTTCGTTGAGTATCCAGACTCTGGTCATTACATTGAGCGTTCAGGATCCAGTCATTTTTGTTGAGTATCATAACTCCATTTATTA
Organism: Lathyrus sativus; assembly: GCA_963859935.3. Classification (NCBI taxonomy): domain Eukaryota; kingdom Viridiplantae; phylum Streptophyta; class Magnoliopsida; order Fabales; family Fabaceae; genus Lathyrus; species Lathyrus sativus. The sequence continues at coordinate 237,260,658 of OZ012736.1, read as the reverse complement.
CGTTGAGCCTTCAGGATCCGTTCAGTTTCGTTGAGTATCCAGACTCCAAATATCACGTTGAGCGTTCAGGCTCCGGTCAGTTTCGTTGGGTATCCAGACTCGGGTGATTACGTTGATCGTTCTGGCTTCGGTCATTCTCGTTGACTATCCAGACTCGAGTTATTACATTGAGCGTTCAGGCTCCGGTCAGTTTCGTTGAGTATCCAGACTCCGGTTATTAAGTTGAGCGTCAGGCTCCGATCATTTTCGTTGAGTATCCAGACTCCGATTATTACGTTGAGCGTTCAGGCTCCGGTTATTTTCGTTTAGTATCCAGACTCCGGTTATTACGTTGAGGGTTCAGACTCCGGTCAGTCTCGTTGAGTATCCAGATTCCGATTATTACGTTGAGCGTTCAGGCTCCGGTCAGTTTCATTGGGTATACAGACTCCGGTTATTACGTTGAGTGTTCAGGTTCCGGTGATTTTCGTTGACTATCCAGACTCCGGTTATTACGTTGAGGGTTCAGACTCCGGTCATTTTCGTTGAGTATCTAGACTCCTGTCATTACGTTGAACGTTCAGGCTCCGATCATTTTCGTTGAGTATCCATACTCCGGTCATTACATTGAGCGTTTAGGATCCAGTCATTTTTGTTGAGTATCATAACTCCATTTATTACGTTGAGCGTTCATGATCCGTTCAATTTAGTTGAGTATCCAAACTCCAAATATCACGTTGAGCGTTCAGGCTCCGGTCAGTTTCGTTGGGTATCCAGACTCCGGTGATTACGTTGATCATTCAGGCTCCGGTCATTTTTGTTGACTATCCAGACTCGGGTTATTACGTTGAGCGTTCAGGCTCCGGTCAGTTTCGTTGAGTATCCAGATTCCGATTATTACGTTGAGCGTTCAGGCTCCGGTCAGTTTCGATGGGTATCCAGACTCCGGTTATTACGTTGAGCGTTCAAGCTCCGGTCATTTTCGTTGAGTATCCAGACTCCGGTTATTAAGTTGAGCGTCAGGCTCCGATCATTTTCGTTGAGTATCCAGACTCCGATTATTATGTTGAGCGTTCAGGCTCCGGTTATTTTCGTTGAGTATCCAGACTCCGGTTATTACGTTGAGGGTTCAGACTCCGGTCAGTCTTGTTGAGTATCCAGATTCCGATTATTACATTGAGCGTTCATGCTCCGGTCAATTTCGTTGGGTATACAGACTCTGGTTATTACGTTGAGCGTTCAGGCTTCGGTCATTTTCATTGAGTATCCACACGCCAGTTATTAAGTTGAGCGTCAGGCTCCGATCATTTTCGTTGAGTATCCAGACTCCGATTATTACGTTGAGCGTTCAAGCTCCGGTCATTTTCGTTGAGTATCCAGACTCCAGTTATTACGTTGAGGTTTCAGACTCCGGTCATTTTCGTTGAGTATCTAGACTCCTGTCATTACGTTGAACGTTCAGGCTCCGCTCATTTTCGTTGAGTATCCATACTCTGGTCAATACGTTGAGCGTTCAAGCTCGGGTCATTTTCGTTTAGTATCCAGACTCCGGTCATTACATTGAGCATTCAGGATCCAATCATTTTTGTTGAGTATCATAACTCCATTTATTACGTTGAGCGTTCAGGATCCGTTCAGTTTCGTTGAGTATCCAGACTCCAAATATCATGTTGAGCGTTCAGGCTCCGGTCAGTTTCGTTGGGTATCCAGACTCGGGTGATTACGTTGATCCTTCAGGCTTCGTTCATTCTCGTTGACTATCCAGACTCGAGTTATTACATTGAGCGTTCAGGCTCCGGTTATTTTCGTTTAGTATCCAGACTCCGGTTATTACGTTGAAGGTTCAGACTCTGGTCAGTCTCGTTGAGTATCCAGATTCCGATTATTACGTTGAGCGTTCAGGCTCCGGTCAGTTTCATTGGGTATACAGACTCCGGTTATTACGTTGAGTGTTCAGGCTCCGGTGATTTTCGTTGACTATCCAGACTTCGGTTATTACGTTGAGGGTTCAGACTCCGGTCATTTTCGTTGAGTATCCATACTCCGGTCATTACATTGAGCGTTTAGGATCCAGTCATTTTTGTTGAGTATCATAACTCCATTTATTACGTTGAGCGTTCATGATCCGTTCAATTTAGTTGAGTATCATGACTCCAAATATCACGTTGAGCGTTCAGGCTCCGGTCAGTTTCGTTGGGTATCCAGACTCCGGTGATTACGTTGATCGTTCAGGCTCAGGTCATTTTTGTTGACTATCCAGACTCGGGTTATTACGCTGAGCGTTCAGGCTCCGGTCAGTTTCGTTGAGTATCCAGATTCCGATTATTACATTGAGCGTTCAGGCTCCGGTCAGTTTCGTTGGGTATCCAGACTCCGGTTATTACGTTGAGCGTTCAGGCTCCGGTCATTTTCGTTGAGTATCCAGACTCCGGTTATTAAGTTGAGGGTCAGGCTCCGATCATTTTCGTTGAGTATCCAGACTCCGATTATTACGTTGAGCGTTCAGGCTCTGGTTATTTTCGTTGAGTATCCAGACTCCGGTTATTACGTTGAGGGTTAAGACTCCGGTCAGTCTTGTTGAGTATCCAGATTCCGATTATTACGTTGAGCGTTCATGCTCCGGTCAGTTTTGTTGGGTATACAGACTCTGGTTATTACGTTGAGCGTTCAGGCTTCGGTCATTTTCGTTGAGTATCCACACTCCAGTTATTAAGTTGAGCGTCAGGCTCCGATCATTTTCGTTGAGTATCCAGACTCCGATTATTACGTTGAGCGTTCAAGCTCCGGTCATTTTCGTTGAGTATCCAGACTCCGGTTATTACGTTGAGGGTTCAGACTCCGGTCATTTTCGTTGAGTATCTAGACTCCTGTCATTACGTTGAACGTTCAGGCTCCGATCATTTTCGTTGAGTATCCATACTCCGGTCATTACATTGAGCGTTTAGGATCCAGTCATTTTTGTTGAGTATCATAACTCCATTTATTACGTTGAGCGTTCATGATCCGTTCAATTTAGTTGAGTATCATGACTCCAAATATCACGTTGAGCGTTCAGGCTCCTATCAGTTTCGTTGGGTATCAAGACTCCGGTGATTACGTTGATCGTTCAGGCTCAGGTCATTTTTGTTGACTATCCAGACTCGGGTTATTACGCTGAGCGTTCAGGCTCCGGTCAGTTTCGTTGAGTATCCAGATTCCGATTATTACATTGAGCGTTCAGGCTCCGGTCAGTTTCGTTGGGTATCCAGACTCCGGTTATTACGTTGAGCGTTCAGGCTCCGGTCATTTTCGTTGAGTATCCAGACTCCGGTTATTAAGTTGAGCGTCAGGCTCCGATCATTTTCGTTGAGTATCCAGACTCCGATTATTACGTTGAGCGTTCAGGCTCCGGTTATTTTCGTTGAGTATCCAGACTCCGGTTATTACGTTGAGGGTTCAGACTCCGGTCAGTCTTGTTGAGTATCCAGATTCCGATTATTACGTTGAGCGTTCATGCTCCGGTCAGTTTTGTTGGGTATACAAACTCTGGTTATTACGTTGAGCGTTCAGGCTTCAGTCATTTTCGTTGAGTATCCACACTCCAGTTATTAAGTTGAGCGTCAGGCTCCGATCATTTTCGTTGAGTATCCAGACTCCGATTATTACGTTGAGCGTTCAAGCTCCGGTCATTTTCGTTGAGTATCCAGACTCCGGTTATTACGTTGAGGGTTCAGACTCCGGTCATTTTCGTTGAGTATCTAGACTCCTGTCATTACGTTGAACGTTCTGGCTCCGCTCATTTTCGTTGAGTATCCATACTCCGGTCAATACGTTGAGCGTTCAAGCTCCGGTCATTTTCGTTGAGTATCCAGACTCCGGTCATTACATTGAGCGTTCAGGATCCAGTCATTTTTGTTGAGTATCATAACTCCATTTATTACATTGAGCGTTCAAGATCCGTTCAGTTTCGTTGAGTATCCAGACTCCAAATATCACGTTGAGCGTTCAGGCTCCGGTCAGTTTCGTTGGGTATCTAGACTCGAGTGATTACGTTGATCGTTCAGGCTTCGGTCATTCTCGTTGACTATCCAGACTCGAGTTATTACATTGAGCGTTCAGGCTCCGGTCAGTTTCGTTGAGTATCCAGACTCCGGTTATTAAGTTGAGCGTCAGGCTCCGATCATTTTCGTTGAGTATCCAGACTCCGATTATTACGTTGAGCGTTCAGGCTCCGGTTATTTTCGTTTAGTATCCAGACTCCGGTTATTACGTTGAGGGTTCAGACTCTGGTCAGTCTCGTTGAGTATCCAGATTCCGATTATTACGTTGAGCGTTCAGGCTCCGGTCAGTTTCATTGGGTATACAGACTCCGGTTATTACGTTGAGTGTTCAGGCTCCGGTGATTTTCGTTAACTATCTAGACTTCGGTTATTACGTTGAGGGTTCAGACTCCGGTCATATTCGTTGAGTATCTAGACTCCTATCATTACGTTGAACGTTCAGGCTCCGATCATTTTCGTTGAGTATCCATACTCCGGTCATTACATTGAGCGTTTAGGATCCAATCATTTTTGTTGAGTATCATAACTCCATTTATTACGTTGAGCGTTCATGATCCGTTCAATTTAGTTGAGTATCATGACTCCAAATATCACGTTGAGCGTTCAGGCTCCGGTCAGTTTCGTTGGGTATCCAGACTCCGGTGATTACGTTGATCGTTCAGGCTTAGGTCATTTTTGTTGACTATCCAGACTCGGGTTATTACGCTGAGCGTTCAGGCTCCGGTCAGTTTCGTTGAGTATCCAGATTCCGATTATTACATTGAGCGTTCAGGTTCCGGTCAGTTTCGTTGGGTATCCAGACTCCGGTTATTGCGTTGAGCGTTTAGGCTCCGGTCATTTTCGTTGAGTATCCAGACTCCGATTATTAAGTTGAGCGTCAGGCTCCGATCATTTTCGTTGAGTATCCAGACTCCGATTATTACGTTGAGCGTTCAGGCTCCGGTTATTTTCGTTGAGTATCCAGACTCCGGTTATTACGTTGAGGGTTCAGACTCCGGTCAGTCTTGTTCAGTATCCAGATTCCGATTATTACGTTGAGCGTTCATGCTCCGGTCAGTTTTGTTGGGTATACAGACTCTGGTTATTACGTTGAGCGTTCAGGCTTCGGTCATTTTCGTTGAGTATCCACACTCCAGTTATTAAGTTGAGCGTCAGGCTCCGATCATTTTCGTTGAGTATCCAGACTCCGATTATTACGTTGAGCGTTCAAGCTTCGGTCATTTTCGTTGAGTATCCAGACTCCGGTTATTACGTTGAAGGTTCAGACTCCGGTCATTTTCGTTGAGTATCTAGACTCCTGTCATTACGTTGAACGTTCAGGCTCCGCTCATTTTCGTTGAGTATCCATACTCCGGTCAATACGTTGAGCGTTCAAGCTCCGGTCATTTTCGTTGAGTATCCAGACTCCGATCATTACATTGAGCGTTCAGGATCCAGTCATTTTTGTTGAGTATCATAACTCCATTTATTACGTTGAGCGTTCAAGATCCGTTCAGTTTCGTTGAGTATCCAGACTACAAATATCACGTTGAGCGTTCAGGCTCCGGTCAGTTTCGTTGGGTATCCAGACTCGGGTGATTACGTTGATCGTTCAGGCTTCGGTCATTCTCGTTGACTATCCATACTCGAGTTATTACATTGAGCGTTCAGGCTCCGGTCAGTTTCGTTGAGTATCCAGACTCCGGTTATTAAGTTGAGCGTCAGGCTCTGATCATTTTCGTTGAGTATCCAGACTCCGATTATTACGTTGAGCGTTCAGGCTCCGGTTATTTTCGTTTAGTATCCAGACTCCGGTTATTACGTTGAGGGTTCCGACTCCGGTCAGTCTCGTTGAGTATCCAGATTCCGATTATTACGTTGAGCGTTCAGGCTCCGGTCAGTTTCATTGGGTATACAGACTCCGGTTATTACGTTGAGTGTTCAGGCTCCGGTGATTTTCGTTGACTATCCAGACTCCGGTTATTACGTTGAGGGTTCGTACTCCGGTCATTTTCGTTGAGTATCTAGACTCCTATCATTACGTTGAACGTTCAGGCTCCGATCATTTTCGTTAAGTATCCATACTCCGGTCATTACATTGAGCGTTTAGGATCCAGTCATTTTTGTTGAGTATCATAACTCTATTTATTATGTTGAGCGTTCATGATCCGTTCAATTTGATTGAGTATCCAGACTCCAAATATCACGTTGAGCATTCAGGCTCCGGTCAGTTTCGTTGGGTATCCAGACTCCGGTGATTACGTTGATCGTTCAGGCTCCGGTCATTTTTGTTGACTATCCAGACTCGGGTTATTACATTGAGCGTTCAGGCTCCGGTCAGTTTCGTTGAGTATCCAGATTCCGATTATTACGTTGAGCGTTCAGGCTCCGGTCAGTTTCGTTGGGTATCCAGACTCCGGTTATTACGTTGAGCGTTCAGGCTCCGGTCATTTTCGTTGAGTATCCAGACTCCGGTTATTAAGTTGAGCGTCAGGCTCCGATCATTTTCGTTGAGTATCCAGACTCCGATTATTACGTTGAGCGTTCAGGCTCCGGTTATTTTCGTTGAGTATCCAGACTCCGGTTATTACGTTGAGGGTTCAGACTCCGGTCAGTCTCGTTGAGTATCCAGATTCCGATTATTACGTTGAGCATTCAGGCTACGGTCAGTTTCGTTGGGTATACAGACTTCGGTTATTACGTTGAGTGTTCAGGCTCCGGTGATTTTCGTTGAGTATCCAGACTCCGGTTATTAAGTTGAGCGTCAAGCTCCGATCATTTTCGTTGAGTATCCAGACTCCGATTATTACGTTGAGCGTCCAGGCTCCGGTAATTTTCGTTGAGTATCTAGACTCTGGTTACTACGTTGAGGGTTTAGACTCCGGTCATTTTCGTTGAGTATCTAGACTCCTGTCATTACGTTGAACGTTCTGGCTCCGATCATTTTCGCTGAGTATCCATACTCCGGTCAATACGTTGGGTGTTCAGGCTCCGATCATTTTCGTTGAGTATCCAGACTCCGGTCATTACATTGAGCGTTCAGGATCCAGTCATTTTTGTTGAGTATCATAACTCCATTTATTACGTTGAGCGTTCATGATCCGTTCAATTTCGTTGAGTATCCAGACTCCAAATATCACGTTGAGCGTTCAGGCTCCGGTCAGTTTTGTTGGGTATCCAGACTCCGGTGATTACGTTGATCGTTAAGGCTCCGGTCATTTTTGTTGACTATCCAGACTCGGGTTATTCCGTTGAGCATTCAGGCTCCGGTCAGTTTCGTTGAGTATCCAGATTCCGATTATTACGTTGAGCGTTCAGGCTCCGGTCAGTTTCGTTGGGTATCCAGACTCCGGTTATTACGTTCAGCGTTCAGGCTCCGGTCATTTTCGTTTAGTATCCAGACTCCGATTATTAAGTTGAGCGTCAGGCTCCGATCATTTTCGTTGAGTATCCAGACTCCGATTATTACGTTGAGCGTTCAGGCTCCGGTTATTTTCGTTGAGTATCCAGACTCCGGTTATTATGTTGAGGGTTCAGACTCCGGTCAGTCTCGTTGAGTATCCAAATTCCGATTATTACGTTGAGCGTTCAGGCTCCGGTCAGTTTCATTGGGTATACAGACTCCGGTTATTACGTTGAGTGTTCAGGCTCCGGTGATTTTTGTTGAGTATCCAGACTCCGGTAATTAAGTTGAGCGTCAAGCTCCGATCATTTTCGTTGAGTATCCAGACTTCGATTATTACGTTGAGCGTTCAGGCTCCGGTCATTTTCATTGAGTATCCAGAATCTGGTTATTACGTTGAGGGTTCAGACTCCGGTCATTTTCGTTGAGTATCTAGACTCCTGTCATTACGTTGAACGTTCAGGCTCCGATCATTTTTGCTGAGTATCCATACTCCGGTCAATACGTTGAGTGTTCAGGCTCCGGTCATTTTCGTTGAGTATCCAGACTCCGGTCATTACATTGAGCGTTCAGGATCCAGTCATTTTTGTTGAGTATCATAACTCCATTTATTACGTTGAGCGCTCAGGATCCGTTCAGTTTCGTTGAGTATCCAGACTCCAAATATCACGTTGAGCGTTCAGGCTCCGGTCAGTTTCGTTGGGTATCCAGACTCCGGTGATTACGTTGATCGTTCAGGCTCCGGTCATTTTCGTTGACTATCCAGACTCGGGTTATTACATTGAGCGTTCAGGCTCCGGTCAGTTTCGTTAAGTATCCAGATTCCGATTATTACATTGAGCGTTCAGGCTCCGGTCAGTTTCGTTGGGTATCCAGACTCCGGTTATTACGTTGAGTGTTCAGGCTCCGGTCATTTTCGTTGAGTATCCAAACTCCGGATATTAAGTTGAACGTCAGGCTCCGATCATTTTCGTTGAGTATCCAGACTCCGATTATTACGTTGAGCATTCAGGCTCCGGTTATTTTCGTTGAGTATCCAGACTCCGGTTATTACGTTGAGGGTTCAGACTCCGGTCAGTCTTTTTGAGTATCCAGATTCCGATTATTACGTTGAGCGTTCATGCTCCGGTCAGTTTCGTTGGGTATTCAGACTCTGGTTATTACGTTGAGTGTTCAGGCTCCGGTGATTTTCGTTGAGTATCCAGACTCCAGTTATTAAGTTGAGCGTCAGGCTCCGATCATTTTCGTTGAGTATCCAGACTCCGATTATTACGTTGAGCGTTCAAGCTCCGGTCATTTTCGTTGAGTATCCAGACTCCGGTTATTACGTTGAGGTTTCAGACTCCGGTCATTTTCGTTGAGTATCTAGACTCCTGTCATTACGTTGAACGTTCAGGCTCCGCTCATTTTCGTTGAGTATCCATACTCCGGTCAATACGTTGAGCGTTTAAGCTCCGGTCATTTTCGTTGAGTATCCAGACTCCAGTCATTACATTGAACGTTCAGGATCCAGTCATTTTTGTTGAGTATCATAACTCCATTTATTACGTTGAGCGTTCAGGATCCGTTCAGTTTCGTTGAGTACCCAGACTCCAAATATCACGTTGAGCGTTCAGGCTCCGGTCAGTTTCAATGGGTATCCAGAATCGTGTGATTACGTTGATCGTTCAGGCTTCGGTCATTCTCGTTGACTATCCAGACTCGAGTTATTACATTGAGCGTTCAGGCTCCGGTCAGTTTCGTTGAGTATCCAGACTCCGGTTATTAAGTTGAGCGTCAGGCTCCGGTCATTTTCGTTGAGTATCTAGACTCCTGTCATTACGTTGAACGTTCAGGCTCCGATCATTTTTGCTGAGTATCCATACTCCGGTCAATACGTTGAGTGTTCAGGCTCCGGTCATTTTCGTTGAGTATCCAGACTCCGGTCATTACATTGAGCGTTCAGGATCCAGTCATTTTTGTTGAGTATCATAACTCCATTTATTACGTTGAGCGTTCAGGATCCGTTCAGTTTCGTTGAGTATCCAGACTCCAAATATCACGTTGAGCGTTCAGGCTCCGGTCAGTTTCGTTGGGTATCCAGACTCCGGTGATTACGTTGATCGTTCAGGCTCCGGTCATTTTCGTTGACTATCCAGACTCGGGTTATTACATTGAGCGTTCAGGCTCCGGTCAGTTTCGTTAAGTATCCAGATTCCGATTATTACATTGAGCGTTCAGGCTCCGGTCAGTTTCGTTGGGTATCCAGACTCCGGTTATTACGTTGAGTGTTCAGGCTCTGGTCATTTTCGTTGAGTATCCAGACTCCGGATATTAAGTTGAACGTCAGGCTCCGATCATTTTCGTTGAGTATCCAGACTCCGATTATTACGTTGAGCATTCAGGCTCCGGTTATTTTCGTTGAGTATCCAGACTCCGGTTATTACGTTGAGGGTTCAGACTCCGGTCATTTTCGTTGAGTATCCAGACTCCGGTTATTACGTTGAGGTTTCAGACTCCGGTCATTTTCGTTGAGTATCTAGACTCCTGTCATTACGTTGAACGTTCAGGCTCCGCTCATTTTCGTTGAGTATCCATACTCCGGTCAATACGTTGAGCGTTTAAGCTCCGGTCATTTTCGTTGAGTATCCAGACTCCAGTCATTACATTGAACATTCAGGATCCAGTCATTTTTGTTGAGTATCATAACTCCATTTATTACGTTGAGCGTTCAGGATCCGTTCAGTTTCGTTGAGTACCCAGACTCCAAATATCACGTTGAGCGTTCAGGCTCCGGTCAGTTTCGTTGGATATCCAGAATCGTGTGATTACGTTGATCGTTCAGGCTTCGGTCATTCTCGTTGACTATCCAGACTCGAGTTATTACATTGAGCGTTCAGGCTCCGGTCAGTTTCGTTGAGTATCCAGACTCCGGTTATTAAGTTGAGCGTCAGGCTCCGATCATTTTCGTTGAGTATCCAGACTCCGATTATTACGTTGAGCGTTCAGGCTCCGGTTATTTTCGTTTGGTATCCAGACTCCGATTATTACGTTGAGGGTTCAGACTCCGGTCAGTCTCGTTGAGTATCCAGATTCCGATTATTACATTGAGCGTTCAGGCTTCGGTCAGTTTCATTGGGTATACAGACTCCGGTTATTACGTTGAGTGTTCAGGCTCCGGTTATTTTCGTTGACTATCCAGACTCCGGTTATTACATTGAGGGTTCAGACTCCGGTCATTTTCGTTGAGTATCTAGACTCCTGTCATTACGTTGAACGTTCAGGCTCCGATCATTTTCGTTGAGTATCCATACTCTGGTCAATACATTGAGCGTTTAGGATCCGTTCAGTTTCGTTGAGTATCCAGACTCTGGTCATTACATTGAGCGTTCAGGATCCAGTCATTTTTGTTGAGTATCATAACTCCATTTATAAGGTTGAGCGTTTAGGATCCGTTCAGTTTCGTTGAGTATCCAGACTCCAAATATCACGTTAGGCGTTCAGGCTCCGGTCAGTTTCGTTGGGTATCCAGACTCCGATGATTACGTTGATCGTTCAGGCTCCGGTCATTTTCGTTGACTATCCAGACTCGGGTTATTACGTTGAGCGTTAAGGCTCCGGTCAGTTTTGTTGAGTATCCAGATTCTGATTATTACGTTGAGCGTTCAGGCTCCGGTCAGTTTCGTTGGGTATCCAGACTCCGGTTATTACGTTGAGGGTTCAGGCTCCGGTCATTTTCGTTGAGTATCCAGACTCCGGTTATTAAGTTGAGCGTCAGGCTCCGATCATTTTCGTTGAGTATCCAGACTCCGATTATTACGTTGAGCGTTCAGGCTCCGGTTATTTTCGTTGAGTATCCAGACTCCGGTTATTACGTTGAGGGTTCAGACTCCGGTCAGTCTCGTTGAGTATCCAGAATCCGATTATTACGTTAAGCGTTCAGCCTCCTGTCAGTTTTGTTGGGTATCCAGACTCCGGATATTACGTTCAGCGTTCAGGCTCTGGTCATTTTCGTTTAGTATCCAGACTCCGGTTATTAAGTTAAGCGTCAGGCTCCGATCATTTTCGTTGAGTATCCAGACTCCGATTATTACGTTGAGCGTTCAGGCTCCGGTTATTTTCGTTGAGTATCCAGACTCCGGTTATTATGTTGAGGGTTCAGACTCCGGTCAGTCTCGTTGAGTATCCAGATTCCGATTATTACGTTGAGCGTTCTGGCTCCGGTCAGTTTCATTGGGTATACAGACTCCGGTTATTACGTTGAGTGTTCAGGCTCCGGTGATTTTCGTTGAGTATCTAGACTCCGGTAATTAAGTTGAGCGTCAAGCTCCGATCATTTTCGTTGAGTATCCAGACTTCGATTATTAAGTTGAGCGTTCAGGCTCCGGTCATTTTCGTTGAGTATCCAGACTCTGGTTATTATGTTGAGGGTTCAGACTCCGGTCATTTTCGTTGAGTATCTAGACTCCTGTCATTACGTTGAACGTTCAGGCTCCGCTCATTTTCGTTGAGTATCCATACTCCGGTCAATACGTTGAGCGTTTAAGCTCCGGTCATTTTCGTTGAGTATCCAGACTCCGGTCATTACATTGAACGTTCAGGATCCAGTCATTTTTGTTGAGTATCATAACTCCATTTATTATGTTGAGCGTTCAGGATCCGTTCAGTTTCGTTGAGTATCCAGACTCCAAATATCACGTTGAGCGTTCAGGCTCCGGTCAGTTTCGTTGGGTATCCAGACTCGGGTGATTACGTTGATCGTTCAGGCTTCGGTCATTCTCGTTGACTATCCAGACTCGAGTTATTACATTGAGCGTTCAGGCTCCGGTCAGTTTCGTTGAGTATCCAGACTCCGGTTATTAAGTTGAGCGTCAGGCTCCGATCATTTTCGTTGAGTATCCAGACTCCGATTATTACGTTGAGCGTTCAGGCTCCGGTTATTTTCGTTTTGTATCCAGACTCCGATTATTACGTTGAGGGTTCAGACTCCGGTCAGTCTCGTTGAGTATCCAGATTCCGATTATTACATTGAGCGTTCAGGCTTCGGTCAGTTTCATTGGGTATACAGACTCCGGTTATTACGTTGAGTGTTCAGGCTCCGGTTATTTTCGTTGACTATCCAGACTCCGGTTATTACATTGAGGGTTCAGACTCCGGTCATTTTCGTTGAGTATCTAGACTCCTGTCATTACGTTGAACGTTCAGGCTCCGATCATTTTCGTTGAGTATCCATACTCTGGTCAATACATTGAGCGTTTAGGATCCGTTCAGTTTCGTTGAGTATCCAGACTCTGGTCATTACATTGAGCGTTCAGGATCCAGTCATTTTTGTTGAGTATCATAACTCCATTTATAAGGTTGAGCGTTTAGGATCCGTTCAGTTTCGTTGAGTATCCAGACTCCAAATATCACGTTAGGCGTTCAGGCTCCGGTCAGTTTCGTTGGGTATCCAGACTCCGATGATTACGTTGATCGTTCAGGCTCCGGTCATTTTCGTTGACTATCCAGACTCGGGTTATTACGTTGAGCGTTAAGGCTCCGGTCAGTTTTGTTGAGTATCCAGATTCTGATTATTACGTTGAGCGTTCAGGCTCCGGTCAGTTTCGTTGGGTATCCAGACTCCGGTTATTACGTTGAGGGTTCAGGCTCCGGTCATTTTCGTTGAGTATCCAGACTCCGGTTATTAAGTTGAGCGTCAGGCTCCGATCATTTTCGTTGAGTATCCAGACTCCGATTATTACGTTGAGCGTTCAGGCTCCGGTTATTTTCGTTGAGTATCCAGACTCCGGTTATTACGTTGAGGGTTCAGACTCCGGTCAGTCTCGTTGAGTATCCAGAATCCGATTATTACGTTAAGCGTTCAGCCTCCTGTCAGTTTTGTTGGGTATCCAGACTCCGGATATTACGTTCAGCGTTCAGGCTCTGGTCATTTTCGTTTAGTATCCAGACTCCGGTTATTAAGTTAAGCGTCAGGCTCCGATCATTTTCGTTGAGTATCCAGACTCCGATTATTACGTTGAGCGTTCAGGCTCCGGTTATTTTCGTTGAGTATCCAGACTCCGGTTATTATGTTGAGGGTTCAGACTCCGGTCAGTCTCGTTGAGTATCCAGATTCCGATTATTACGTTGAGCGTTCTGGCTCCGGTCAGTTTCATTGGGTATACAGACTCCGGTTATTACGTTGAGTGTTCAGGCTCCGGTGATTTTCGTTGAGTATCTAGACTCCGGTAATTAAGTTGAGCGTCAAGCTCCGATCATTTTCGTTGAGTATCCAGACTTCGATTATTAAGTTGAGCGTTCAGGCTCCGGTCATTTTCGTTGAGTATCCAGACTCTGGTTATTATGTTGAGGGTTCAGACTCCGGTCATTTTCGTTGAGTATCTAGACTCCTGTCATTACGTTGAACGTTCAGGCTCCGCTCATTTTCGTTGAGTATCCATACTCCGGTCAATACGTTGAGCGTTTAAGCTCCGGTCATTTTCGTTGAGTATCCAGACTCCGGTCATTACATTGAACGTTCAGGATCCAGTCATTTTTGTTGAGTATCATAACTCCATTTATTATGTTGAGCGTTCAGGATCCGTTCAGTTTCGTTGAGTATCCAGACTCCAAATATCACGTTGAGCGTTCAGGCTCCGGTCAGTTTCGTTGGGTATCCAGACTCGGGTGATTACGTTGATCGTTCAGGCTTCGGTCATTCTCGTTGACTATCCAGACTCGAGTTATTACATTGAGCGTTCAGGCTCCGGTCAATTTCGTTGAGTATCCAGACTCCGGTTATTAAGTTGAGCGTCAGGCTCCAATCATTTTCGTTGAGTATCCAGACTCCGATTATTACGTTGAGCGTTCAGGCTCCGGTTATTTTTGTTTAGTATCCAGACTCCGGTTATTACGCTGAGGGTTCAGACTCCGGTCAGTCTCGTTGAGTATCCAGATTCCGATTATTACATTGAGCGTTCAGGCTCAGGTCAGTTTCATTGGGTATACAGACTCCGGTTATTACGTTGAGTGTTCAGGCTCCAGTGATTTTCGTTGACTATCCAGACTCCGGTCATTTTCGTTGAGTATCTAGACTCCTGTCATTACGTTGAACGTTCAGGCTCCGATCATTTTCGTTGAGTATTCATACTCTGGTCAATACGTTGAGCGTTTAGGATCCGTTCAGTTTTGTTGAGTATCCAGACTCTGGTCATTACATTGAGCGTTCAGGATCCAGTCATTTTTGTTGAGTATCATAACTCCATTTATAAGGTTGAGTGTTTAGGATCCGTTCAGTTTCGTTGAGTATCCAGACTCCAAATATCACGTTGAGCGTTCAGGCTCCGGTCAGTTTCGTTGGGTATCCAGACTCCGATGATTACGTTGATCGTTCAGGCTCCGGTCATTTTCGTTGACTATCCAGACTCGGGTTATTACGTTGAGCGTTAAGGCTCCGGTCAGTTTTGTTGAGTATCCAGATTCCGATTGTTACGTTGAGCGTTCAGGCTCCGGTCAGTTTCGTTGGGTATCCAGACTCCGGTTATTACGTTGAGGGTTCAGGCTCCGGTCATTTTCGTTGAGTATCCAGACTCCGGTTATTAAGTTGAGCGTCAGGCTCCGATCATTTTCGTTGAGTATCCAGACTCCGATTATTACGTTGAGCGTTCAGGCTCCGGTTATTTTCGTTGAGTATCCAGACTCCGTATATTACGTTGAGGGTTCAGACTCCGGTCAGTCTCGTTGAGTATCCAGAATCCGATTATTACGTTAAGCGTTCAGGCTCCTGTCAGTTTCGTTGGGTATCCAGACTCCGGATATTACGTTCAGCGTTCAGGCTCTGGTCATTTTCGTTTAGTATCCAGACTCCGGTTATTAAGTTGAGCGTCAGGCTCCGATCACTTTCGTTGAGTATCCAGACTCCGGTTATTATGTTGAGGGTTCAGACTCCTGTCAGTCTCGTTGAGTATCCAGATTCCGATTATTACGTTGAGCGTTCTGGCTCCGGTCAGTTTCATTGGGTATACAGACTCCGGTTATTACGTTGAGTGTTCAGGCTCCGGTGATTTTCGTTGAGTATCCAGACTCCGGTAATTAAGTTGAGCGTCAAACTCCGATCATTTTCGTTGAATTTCCACACTTCGATTATTACGTTGAGCGTTCAGGCTCCGGTCATTTTCGTTGAGTATCCAAACTCTGGTTATTACGTTGAGGGTTCAGACTCCGGTCATTTTCGTTGAGTATCTAGACTCCTGTCATTACGTTGAACGTTCAGGCTCCGCTCATTTTCGTTGAGTATCCATACTCCGGTCAATACGTTGAGCGTTTAAGCTCCGGTCATTTTCGTTGAGTATCCAGACTCCGATCATTACATTGAACGTTCAGGATCCAGTCATTTTTGTTGAGTATCATAACTCCATTTATTACGTTGAGCGTTCAGGATCCGTTCAGTTTCGTTGAGTATCCAGACTCCAAATATCACGTTGAGCGTTCAGGCTCCGGTCAGTTTCGTTGGGTATCCAGACTCGGGTGATTACGTTGATCGTTCAGGCTTCGGTCATTCGCGTTGACTATCCAGACTCGAGTTATTACATTGAGCGTTCTGGCTCCGGTCAGTTTCGTTGAGTATCCAGACTCCGGTTATTAAGTTGAGCGTCAGGCTCCGATCATTTTCGTTGAGTATCCAGACTCCGATTATTACGTTGAGCGTTCAGGCTCTGGTTATTTTCGTTTAGTATCCAGACTCCGGTTATTACGTTGAGGGTTCAGACTCCGGTCAGTCTCGTTGAGTATCCAGATTCCGATTATTACGTTCAGCGTTCAGGCTCTAGTCAGTTTCATTGGGTATACAGACTCCGGTTATTACGTTGAGTGTTCAGGCTACGGTGATTTTCGTTGACTTTCCAGACTCCGTTTATTACGTTGAGGGTTCAGACTCCGGTCAGTTTCGTTGAGTATCTAGCCTCCTGTCATTACGTTGAACGTTCAGGCTCCGATCATTTTCGTTGAGTATCCATACTCTGGTAAATAGGTTGAGCGTTTAGGATCCGTTCAGTTTCGTTGAGTATCCATACTCTGGTCATTACATTGAGCGTTCAGGATCCAGTCATTTTTGTTGAGTATCATAACTCCATTTATAAGGTTGAGCGTTTAGGATCCGTTCAGTTTCGTTGAGTATCCAGACTCCAAATATCACGTTGAGCGTTCAGGCTCCGGTCAGTTTTTTTGGGTATCCAGACTCCGATGATTACGTTGATCGTTCAGGCTCCGGTCATTTTCGTTGACTATCCAGACTCGGGTTATTACGTTGAGCGTTAAGGCTCCGGTCAGTTTTGTTGAGTATCCAGATTCCGATTATTACGTTGAGCGTTCAGGCTCCGGTCAGTTTCGTTGGGTATCTAGACTCCGGTTATTACGTTGAGGGTTCAGGCTTCGGTCATTTTCGTTGAGTATCCAGACTCCGGTTATTAAGTTGAGCGTCAGGCTCCGATCATTTTCGTTCAGTATCCAGACTCCGATTATTACGTTGAGCGTTCAGGCTCCGGTTATTTTCGTTGAGTATCCAGACTCCGGTTATTACGTTGAGGGTTCAGACTCCGGTCAGTCTCGTTGAATATCCAGAATCCGATTATTACGTTAAGCGTTCAGGCTCCGGTCAGTTTCGTTGGGTATCCAAACTCCGGTTATTACGTTCAGCGTTCAGGCTCCGGTCATTTTCGTTTAGTATCCAGACTCCGGTTATTAAGTTCAGCGTCAGGCTCCGATCATTTGCGTTGAGTATCCAGACTCCGATTATTACGTTGAGCGTTCAGGCTCCGGTCATTTTCGTTGAGTATCCAGACTTCGGTTATTACGTTGAGGGTTCAGACTCCGGTCATTTTCGTTAAGTATCTAGACTCCTGTCATTACGTTGAACGTTCAGGCTCCGATCATTTTTGCTGAGTATCCATACTTCGGTCAATACGTTGAGCGTTCAGGCTCCGGTCATTTTCGTTGAGTATCCAGACTCCGGTCCTTACATTGAGCGTTCAGGATCTAGTCATTTTTGTTAAGTATCATAACTCCATCTATTACGTTGAGCGTTCAGGATCCGTTCTGTTTCGTTGAGTATCCAGACTCCAAATATCACGTTGAGCGTTCTAACTCCGGTCAGTTTCGATGGGTATCTAGACTCCGGTGATTACGTTGATCGTTCAGGCTCCGGTCATTTTCGTTGACTATCCAGACTCGGGTTATTACGTTGAGCGTTCAGGCTCCGGTCAGTTTCGTTAAGTATCCAGATTCCGATTATTACATTGAGCGTTCAGGCTCCGGTCAGTTTCGTTGGGTATCCAGACTCCGGTTATTACGTTGAGTGTTCAGGCTCCGGTCATTTTCATTGAGTATCCAGACTCCGGTTATTAAGTTGAGCGTCAGGCTCCGATCATTTTCGTTGAGTATCCAGACTCCGATTATTACGTTGAGCGTTCAGGCTCCGGTTATTTTCGTTGAGTATCCAGACTCCGTATATTACGTTGAGGGTTCAGACTCCGGTCAGTCTCGTTGAGTATCCAGAATCCGATTTTTACGTTAAGCGTTCAGGCTCCTGTCAGTTTCGTTGGGTATCCAGACTCCGGATATTACGTTCAGCGTTCAGGCTCTGGTCATTTTCGTTTAGTATCCAGACTCCGGTTATTAAGTTGAGCGTCAGGCTCCGATCATTTTCGTTGAGTATCCAGACTCCGATTATTACGTTGAACGTTCAAGCTCCGGTAATTTTCGTTGAGTATCCAGACTCCGGTTATTACGTTGAGGTTTCAGACTCCGGTCATTTTCGTTGAGTATCTAGACTCCTGTCATTACGTTGAACGTTCAGGCTCCGCTCATTTTCGTTGAGTATCCATACTCCGGTCAATACGTTGAACGTTCAAGCTCCGTTCATTTTCGTTGAGTATCCAGACTCCGGTCATTACATTGAGCGTTCAGGATCCAGTCATTTTTGTTCAGTATCATAACTCCATTTATTACGTTGAGCGTTCAGGATCCGTTCAGTTTCGTTGAGTATCCAGACTCCAAATATCACGTTGAGCGTTCAGGCTCCGGTCAGTTTCGTTGGGTATCCAGACTCGGGTGATTACGTTGATCGTTCAGGCTTCGGTCATTCTCGTTAACTATCCAGACTCGAGTTATTACATTGAGCGTTCGGGCTCCGGTCAGTTTCGTTGAGTATCCAGACTCCGGTTATTAAGTTGAGCGTCAGGCTCCGATCATTTTCGGTTAGTATCCAGACTCCGATTATTACATTGAGCGTTCAGGCTCCGGTTATTTTCGTTTAGTATCCAGACTCCGGTTATTACGTTGAGGGTTCAGACTCCGGTCAGTCTCGTTGAGTATCCAGATTCCGATTATTACGTTGAGCGTTCAGGCTCCGGTCAGTTTCATTGGGTATACAGACTCCGGTTATTACGTTGAGTGTTCAGGCTGCGGTGATTTTCGTTGACTATCCAGACTCCGGTTATTACGTTGAGGGTTCATACTCCGGTCCTTTTCGTTGAGTATCTAGACTCCTGTCATTACGTTGAACGTTCAGGCTCCGATCATTTTCGTTGAGTATCCATACTCTGGTTAATACGTTGAGCGTTTAGGATCCGTTCAGTTTCGTTGAGTATCCAGACTCTGGTCATTACATTGAGCATTCAGGATCCAGTCATTTTTGTTGAGTATCATAACTCCATTTATAAGGTTGAGCGTTTAGGATCCGTTCAGTTTCGTTGAGTATCCAGACTCCAAATATCACGTTGAGCGTTCAGGCTCCGGTCAGTTTCGTTGGGTATCCAGACTCCGATGATTACGTTGATCGTTCAGGCTCCGGTCATTTTCGTTGACTATCCAGACTCGGGTTATTACGTTGAGCGTTAAGGCTCCGCTCAGTTTTGTTGAGTATCCAGATTCTGATTATTACGTTGAGCGTTCAGGCTCCGGTCAGTTTCGTTGGGTATCCAGACTCCGGTTATTACGTTGAGTGTTCAGGCTCCGGTCATTTTCGTTGAATATCCAGACTCCGGTTATTAAGTTGAGCGTCAGGCTCCGGTCATTTTCGTTGAGTATCTAGACTCCGATTATTACGTTGAGCGTTCAGGCTCCGGTTATTTTCGTTGAGTATCCAGACTCCGGTTATGACGTTGAGGGTTCAGACTCTGGTCAGTCTCGTTGAGTATCCAGAATCCGATTATTACGTTAAGCGTTTAGGCTCCGGTCAGTTTCGTTGGGTATACAGACTCTGGTTATTACGTTGAGCATTCAGGCTTCGGTCATTTTCGTTGAGTATCCAGACTCCGGTTAATAAGTTGAGCGTCAGGCTCCGATCATTTTCGTTGAGTATCCAGACTCCGATTATTACGTTGAGCGTTCAGGCTCCGGTCATTTTTGTTGAGTATCCAGACTCCGGTTATTACGTTGAGGTTTCAGACTCCAGTCATTTTCGTTGAGTATCTAGACTCCTGTCATTACGTTGAACGTTCGGGCTCCACTCATTTTCGTTGAGTATCCATACTCCGGTCAATACGTTGAGCGTTCAAGCTCCGGTCATTTTCGTTGTGTATCCAGACTCCGGTCATTACATTGAGCGTTCAGGATCCAGTCATTTTTGTTGAGTATCATAACACCATTTATTACGTTGAGCGTTCAGGATCCGTTCAGTTTCGTTGAGTATCCAGACTCCAAATATCACGTTGAGCGTTTAGGCTCCGGTCAGTTTCGTTGGGTATCCAGACTCGGGTGATTACGTTAATCGTTCAGGCTTCGGTCATTCTCGTTGACTATCCAGACTCAGGTTATTACGTTGAGCGTTCAGGCTCCGGTCAGTTTCATTGGGTATCCAGATTCCTATTATTACGTTGAGTATCCGGCTCTGGTCATTTTCGTTGAGTATCCAGACTCCGGTTATTAAGTTGAGCGTCAGGCTCCGATCATTTTCGTTGAGTATCCAGACTCCGATTATTACGTTGAGCGTTCAGGCTCCGGTTATTTTCGTTGAGTATCCAGACTCCGGTTATTACGTTGAGGGTTCAGACTCCGGTCAGTCTCGTTGAGTATCCAGATTCCGATTATTATGTTGAGCGTTCAGGCTCCGGTCAGTTTCATTGGGTATAAAGACTCCGGTTATTACGTTGAGTGTTCAGGCTCCGGTGATTTTCGTTGAGTATCCAGACTCCGGTTATTAAGTTGAGCGTCAAGCTCCGATCATTTTCGTTGAGTATCCAGACTCCGATTATTACGTTGAGCGTTCAGGCTCCGGTCATTTTCGTTGAGTATCCAGACTCCTGTTATTACGTTGAGGTTTCAGACTCCGGTAATTTTCGTTGAGTATCTAAACTCTTGTCATTACGTTGAACGTTCAGGCTCCGATCATTTTCGTTGAGTATCCAGACTCCGATTATTACATTGAACGTTCAGGATCCGATCAGTTTCGTTGAGTATCCAAACTCCAAATATTACGTTTAGCGTTCAGGCTCCGGTCAGTTTCGTTGAGTATCCAAACTCCGATTATTACGTTGAGCGTTTAGGCTCCGGTTATTTTCGTTGAGTATCCAGACTCTGGTTATTACGTTGAGGGTTCAGACTCCGGTCAGTCTCGTTGAGTATCCAGATTCTGATTATTACGTTAAGTGTTCAGGCTCAGGTCGGTTTCGTTGGGTATACAGACTCTGGTTATTACGTTGAGCGTTCAGGCTTCGGTCATTTTCGTTGAGTATCCAGACTCCGGTTATTAAGTTGAGCGTCAGGCTCCGATCATTTTCGTTGAGTATCCAGACTCCGATTATTACGTTGAGCGTTCAGGCTCCGGTCATTTTCGTTAAGTATCAAGACTCTGGTAATTACGTTGAGGTTTCAGACTCCGGTCATTTTTGTTGAGTATCTAGACTCCTGTCATTACGTTGAACGTTCGGGCTCCGCTCATTTTCGTTGAGTATCCATACTCAGGTCAATACGTTGAGCGTTCAGGCTCCGGTCATTTTTGTTGAGTATCCAGACTCCGGTCATTACATTGAGCATTTGGGATCCAGTCATTTTTGTTGAGTATCATAACTCCATTTATTACGTTGAGCGTTCAGGATCCGTTCAGTTTCGTTGAGTATCCAGACTCCAAATATCACGTTGAGCGTTCAGGCTCCGGTCAGTTTCGTTGGGTATCCAGATTCCGATTATTACGTTGAGCTTTTAGGCTCCGGTTATTTTTGTTGAGTATCCAGACTCCGGTTATTACGTTGAGGGTTCAGACTCCGGTCAGTCTCGTTGAGTATCCAGATTCCGATTATTACGTTGAGCGTTCAGGCTCCGGTCAGTTTCATTGGGTATAAACACTCCGGTTATTATGTTGAGTGTTCAGGCTCCGGTGATTTTCGTTGAGTATCCAGACTCCGGTTATTAAGTTGAGCGTCAAGCTCCGATCATTTTCGTTGAGTATCCAGACTCCGATTATTACGTTGAACGTTCAGGCTCCGGTCATTTTCGTTGAGTATCCAGACTCCTGTTATTACGTTGAGGTTTTAGACTCCGGTAATTTTCGTTGAGTATCTAGACTCTTGTCATTACGTTGAACGTTCAGGCTCCGATCATTTTCGTTGAGTATCCATACTCCGGTCAATACATTGGGCGTTCAGGCTCCAGTCATTTTCATTGAGTATCCAGACTCCGGTCATTACATTGAGCGTTCAGAATCCAGTCATTTTTGTTGAGTATCATAACTCCATTTATTATGTTGAGCGTTCAAGATCCGATCAGTTTCGTTGAGTATCCAAACTCCAAATATTACGTTTAGCGTTCAGGCTCCGGTCAGTTTCGTTGAGTAGCCAGACTCTGATTATTACGTTGAGCGTTCAGGCTCCGGTTATTTTCGTTGAGTATCCAGACTCCGGTTATTACGTTGAGGGTTCAGACTCCGGTCAGTCTCGTTGAGTATCCAGATTCCGATTATTACGTTAAGCGTTCAGGCTCAGGTCGGTTTCGTTGGGTATACAGACTCTGGTTATTACGTTGAGCGTTAGGCTTCGGTCATTTTCGTTGAGTATCCAGACTCCGGTTATTAAGTTGAGCGTCAGGCTCCGATCATTTTCGTTGAGTATCCAGACCCCGATTATTACGTTGAGCGTTCAGGCTCCGGTCATTTTCGTTGAGTATCCAGACTCCGGTTATTAAGTTGAGCGTCAGGCTCCGATCATTTTCGTTGAGTATCCAGACTCCGATTATTACGATGAGCGTTCAGGCTCCGGTCATTTTCGTTGAGTATCCAGACTCTGGTTATTACGTTGAGGTTTCAGACTCCGGTCATTTTCGTTGAGTATCTAGACTCCTGTGATTACGTTGAACGTTCGGGCTCCGCTCATTTTCGTTGAGTATCCATACTCAGGTCAATATTTTGAGCGTTCAGGCTCCGGTCATTTTCGTTGAGTATCCAGACTCCGGTCATTACATTGAGCATTTGGGATCCAGTCATTTTTGTTGAATATCATAAATCCATTTATTACGTTGAGCGTTCAGGATCCGTTCAGTTTCGTTGAGTATCCAGACTCCAAATATCACGTTGAGCGTTCAGGCTCCGGTCAGTTTCGTTGGGTATCTAGATTCCGATTATTACGTTGAGCGTTCAGGCTCCGGTTATTTTCGTTGAGTATCCAGACTCCGGTTAATACGTTAAGGGTTCAGACTCCGGTTAATACGTTGAGGGTTCAGACTCCGGTCAGTCTCGTTGAGTATCCAGATTCTGATTATTACGTTAAGTGTTCAGGCTCAGGTCGGTTTCGTTGGGTATACAGACTCTGGTTATTACGTTGAGCGTTCAGGCTTCGGTCATTTTCGTTGAGTATCCAGACTCCGGTTATTAAGTTGAGCGTCAGGCTCCGATCATTTTCGTTGAGTATCCAGACTCCGATTATTACGTTGAGCGTTCAGGCTCCGGTCATTTTCGTTAAGTATCAAGACTCTGGTAATTACGTTGAGGTTTCAGACTCCGGTCATTTTTGTTGAGTATCTAGACTCCTGTCATTACGTTGAACGTTCGGGCTCCGCTCATTTTCGTTGAGTATCCATACTCAGGTCAATACGTTGAGCGTTCAGGCTCCAGTCAATTTCGTTGAGTATCCAGACTCCGGTTATTACATTGAGCATTTGGGATCCAGTCATTTTTGTTGAGTATCATAACTCCATTTATTACGTTGAGCGTTCAGGATCCGTTCAGTTTCGTTGAGTATCCAGACTCCAAATATCACGTTGAGCTTTCAGGCTCCGGTCAGTTTCGTTGGGTATCCAGATTCCGATTATTACGTTGAGCTTTTAGGCTCCGGTTATTTTTGTTGAGTATCCAGACTCCGGTTATTACGTTGAGGGTTCAGACTCCGGTCAGTCTCGTTGAGTATCCAGATTCAGATTATTACGTTGAGCGTTCAGGCTCCGGTCAGTTTCATTGGGTATAAAGACTCCGGTTATTACGTTGAGTGTTCAGGCTCCGGTGATTTTCGTTGAGTATCCAGACTCCGGTTATTAAGTTGAGCGTCAAGCTCCGATCATTTTTGTTGAGTATCCAGACTCCGATTATTACGTTGAGCGTTCAGGCTCCGGTCATTTTCGTTGAGTATCCAGACTCCTGTTATTACGTTGAGGTTTTAGACTCCGGTAATTTTTGTTGAGTATCTAGACTCTTGCAATTACGTTGAACGTTCAGGCTCCAATCATTTTCATTGAGTATCCATACTCCGGTCAATACGTTGGGCGTTCAGGCTCCAGTCATTTTCATTGAGTATCCAGACTCCGGTCATTACATTGAGCGTTCAGGATCCAGTCATTTTTGTTGAGTATCATAACTCCATTTATTATGTTGAGCGTTCAAGATCCGATCAGTTTCGTTGAGTATCCAAACTCCAAATATTACGTTTAGCGTTCAGGCTCCGGTCAGTTTCGTTGAGTATCCAGACTCCGATTATTACGTTGAGCGTTCAGACTCCGGTTATTTTCGTTGAGTATCCAGACTCCGGTTATTACGTTGAGGGTTCAGACTTCGGTCAGTCTCATTGAGTATCCAGATTCCGATTATTACGTTAAGCGTTCAGGCTCAGGTCGGTTTCGTTGGGTATACAGACTCTGGTTATTACGTTGAGCGTTCAGGCTTCTGTCATTTTCGTTGAGTATCCAGACTCCGGTTATTAAGTTGAGCGTCAGGCTCCGATCATTTTCGTTGAGTATCCAGACTCCGATTATTACGTTGAGCGTTCAGGCTCCGGTCATTTTCGTTGAGTATCCAGACTCCGGTTATTAAGTTGAGCGTCAGGCTCCGATCATTTTCGTTGAGTATCCAGACTCCGATTATTATGTTGAGCGTTCAGGCTCCGGTCATTTTCGTTGAGTATCCAGACTCCGGTTATTACGTTGAGGTTTCAGACTCCGGTCATTTTCGTTGAGTATCTAGACTCCTGTCATTACGTTGAACGTTCGAGCTCCGCTCATTTTCGTTGAGTATCCATACTCAGGTCAATACGTTGAGCGTTCAGGCTCCGGTCATTTTCGTTGAGTATCCAGACTCCGGTCATTACATTGTGCATTTGTGATCCAGTCATTTTTGTTGAGTATCATAACTCCATTTATTACGTTGAGCGTTCAGGATCCGTTCAGTTTCGTTGAGTATCCAGACTCCAAATATCACGTTGAGCGTTCAGGCTCCGGTCAGTTTCGTTGGGTATCCAGATTCCGATTATTACGTTGAGCGTTCAGGCTCCGGTTATTTTCGTTGAGTATCCAGACTCCGGTTATTACGTTGAGGATTCAGACTCCGGTCAGTCTCGTTGAGTATCCAGATTCCGATTATTACGTTGAGCGTTCAGGCTCCGGTCAGTTTCATTGGGTATAAAGACTCTGGTTATTACGTTGAGTGTTCAGGCTCCGGTGATTTTCGTTGAGTATCCAGACTCCGGTTATTAAGTTGAGCGTCAAGCTCCGATCATTTTCGTTGAGTATCCAGACTCCGATTATTACGTTGAGCGTTCAGGCTCCGGTCATTTTCGTTGAGTATCCAGACTCCTGTTATTACGTTGAGGTTTCAGACTCCAGTAATTTTCGTTGAGTATCTAGACTCTTGTCATTACGTTGAACGTTCAGGATCCGATCATTTTCGTTGAGTATCCATACTCCGGTCAATACGTTGGGCGTTCAGGCTCCAGTCATTTTCGTTGAGTATCCAGACTCCGGTCATTACATTGAGCGTTCAGGATCCAGTCATTTTTGTTGAGTATCATAACTCCATTTATTATGTTGAGCGTTCAAGATCCGATCAGTTTCGTTGAGTATCCAAACTCCAAATATTACGTTTAGCGTTCAGGCTCCGGTCAGTTTCGTTGAGTATCCAGACTCCGATTATTACGTTGAGCGTTCAGGATCCAGTCATTTTTGTTGAGTATCATAACTCCATTTATTATGTTGAGCGTTCAAGATCCGATCAGTTTCGTTGAGTATCCAAACTCCAAATATTATGTTTAGCGTTCAGACTCCGGTCATTTTCGTTGAGTATCCAGATTCCGGTTATTACGTTGAGGTTTCAGCCTCCGGTCATTTTCGTTGAGTATCTAGACTCCTGTCATTACGTTGAATGTTCGGGCTCCGCTCATTTTCGTTGAGTATCCATACTCAGGTCAATACGTTGAGCGTTCAGGCTCCGGTCATTTTTGTTGAGTATCCAGACTCCGGTCATTACATTGAGCATTTGGGATCCAGTCATTTTTGTTGAAAATCATAACTCCATTTATTACGTTGAGCGTTCAGGATCCGTTCAGTTTTGTTAAGTATCCAGACTCCAAATATCACGTTGAGCGTTCAGGCTCCGTCAGTTTCGTTGGGTATCCAGATTCCGATTATTACGTTGAGCGTTCAGGCTCCGGTTATTTTCGTTGAGTATCCAGACTCCGGTTATTACGTTGAGGGTTCAGACTCCGGTCAGTCTCGTTGAGTATCCAGATTCCGATTATTACGTTGAGCGTTCAGGCTCCGGTCAGTTTCATTGGGTATAAAGACTCCGGTTATTACGTTGAGTGTTCAGGCTCCGGTGATTTTCGTTGAGTATCCAGAATCCGGTTATTAAGTTGAGCGTCAAGCTCCGATCATTTTCGTTGAGTATCCAGACTCCGATTATTACGTTGAGCGTTCAGGCTCCGGTCATTTTCGTTGAGTATCCAGACTCCTGTTATTACGTTGAGGTTTCAGACTCCGGTAATTTTCGTTGAGTATCTAGACTCTTGCAATTACGTTGAACGTTCAGGCTCCGATCATTTTCGTTGAGTATCCATACTCCGGTCAATACGTTGGGCATTCAGGCTCCAGTCATTTTCGTTGAGTATCCGGACTCCGGTCATTACATTGAGCGTTCAGGATCCAGTCATTTTTGTTGAGTATCATAACTCCATTTATTATGTTGAGTGTTCAAGATCCGATCAGTTTCGTTGAGTATCCAAACTCCAAATATTACGTTTAGCGTTCAGGCTCCGGTCAGTTTCATTGAGTATCCAGACTCCGATTATTACGTTAAGCGTTCAGGCTCCGGTTATTTTCGTTGAGTATCCAGACTCCGGTTATTACGTTGAGGGTTCAGACTCCGGTCAGTCTCGTTGAGTATCCAGATTCCGATTATTATGTTAAGCGTTCAGGCTCAGGTCGGTTTCGTTGGGTATACAGACTCTGGTTATTACGTTGAGCGTTCAGGCTTCGGTCATTTTCGTTGAGTATCCAGACTCCGGTTATTAAGTTGAGCGTCAGGCTCCGATCATTTTCGTTGAGTATCCAGACTCCGATTATTACGTTAAGCGTTCAGGCTCCGGTCATTTTCGTTGAGTATCCAGACTCCGGTTATTAAGTTGAGCGTCAGGCTCCGATCATTTTCGTTGAGTATCCAGACTCCGATTATTACATTGAGCGTTCAGGCTCCGGTCATTTTCGTTGAGTATCTAGACTCCGGTTATTAAGTTGAGCGTCAGGCTCCGATCATTTTCGTTGAGTATCCAGACTCCGATTATTACGTTGAGCGTTCAGGCTCCGGTCATTTTCGTTGAGTATCCAGACTCCGGTTATTACGTTGAGGTTTCAGACTCCGGTCATTTTCGTTGAGTATCTAGACTCCTGTCATTACGTTAAACGTTCGGGCTCCGCTCATTTTCGTTGAGTATCCATACTCAGGTCAATACGTTGAGCGTTCAGGCTCCGATCATTTTCGTTGAGTATCCAGACTCCGATTATTACGTTGAGCGTTCAGGATCCGTTCAGGGTCGTTAAGTATCCAGACTCCAAATATCACGTTGAGCGTTCAGGCTCCGGTCAGTTTCGTTGGGTATCCAGATTCCGATTATTACGTTGAGCGTTCAGGCTCCGGTTATTTTCGTTGAGTATCCAGACTCAGGTTATTACGTTGAGGATTCAGACTCCGGTCAGTCTCGTTGAGTATCCAGATTCCGATTATTACGTTGAGCGTTCAGGCTCCGGTCAGTTTCATTGGGTATAAAGACTCCGGTTATTACGTTGAGTGTTCAGGCTCCGGTGATATTCGTTGAGTATCCAGAATCCGGTTATTAAGTTGAGCGTCAAGCTCCGATCATTTTCGTTGAGTATCCAGACTCCGATTATTACGTTGAGCGTTCAGGCTCCGGTCATTTTTGTTGAGTATCCAGACTCCTGTTATTACGTTGAGGTTTCAGACTCCGGTAATTTTCGTTGAGTATCTAGACTCTTGCAATTACGTTGAACGTTCAGGCTCCGATCATTTTCGTTGAGTATCCATACTCCGGTCAATACGTTGGGCGTTCAGGCTCCAGTCATTTTCGTTGAGTATCCGGACTCCGGTCATTACATTGAGCGTTCAGGATCCAGTCATTTTTGTTGAGTATCATAACTCCATTTATTATGTTGAGCGTTCAAGATCCGATCAGTTTCGTTGAGTATCCAAACTCCAAATATTACGTTTAGCGTTCAGGCTCCGGTCAGTTTCGTTGAGTATCCAGACTCCGATTATTACGTTGAGCGTTCAGGCTCCGGTTATTTTCGTTGAGTATCCAGACTCCGGTTATTACGTTGAGGGTTCAGACTCCGGTCAGTCTCGTTGAGTATCCAGATTCTGATTATTACGTTAAGCGTTCAGGCTCAGGTCAGTTTCGTTGGGTATACAGACTCTGGTTATTACGTTGAGCGTTCAGGCTTCGGTCATTTTCTTTGAGTATCCAGACTCCGGTTATTAAGTTGAGCGTCAGGCTCCGATCATTTTCGTTGAGTATCCAGACTCCGATTATTACGTTGAGCGTTCAGGCTCCGGTCATTTTCGTTGAGTATCCAGACTCCGGTTATTAAGTTGAGCGTCAGGCTCCGATCATTTTCGTTGAGTATCCAGACTCCGATTATTACGTTGAGCGTTCAGGCTCCGGTCATTTTCGTTGAGTATCCAGACTCCGGTTATTAAGTTGAGCGTCAGGCTCCGATCTTTTTCGTTGAGTATCCAGACTCCGATTATTACGTTGAGCGTTCAGGCTCCGGTCATTTTCGTTGAGTATCCAGACTCCGGTTATTACGTTGAGGTTTCAGACTCCGGTCATTTTCGTTGAGTATCTAGACTCCTGTCATTACGTTGAACGTTCGGGCTCCGCTCATTTTCGTTGAGTATCCATACTCAGGTCAATACGTTGAGCGTTCCGGCTCCGGTCATTTTCGTTGAGTATCCAGACTCCGGTTATTAAGTTGAGCGTCAGGCTCCGATCATTTTCGTTGAGTATCAAGACTCCGATTATTACGTTGAGCGTTCAGGCTCCGGTCATTTTCGTTGAGTATCCAGACTCCGGTTATTAAGTTGAGCGTCAGGCTCCGATCATTTTCGTTGAGTATCCAGACTCTGATTATTACGTTGAGCGTTCAGGCTCCGGTCATTTTCGTTGAGTATCCAGACTCCGGTTATTACGTTGAGGTTTCAGACTCCGGTCATTTTCGTTGAGTATCTAGACTCCTGTCATTACGTTGAACGTTCGGGCTCCGCTCATTTTCGTTGAGTATCCATACTCAGGTCAATACGTTGAGCGTTCAGGCTCCGGTCATTTTCGTTGAGTATCCAGACTCCGATTATGACGTTGAGCGTTCAGGATCCGTTCAGGGTCGTTAAGTATCCAGACTCCAAATATCACGTTGAGCGTTCAGGCTCCGGTCAGTTTCGTTGGGTATCCAGATTCCGATTATTACGTTGAGCGTTCAGGCTCCGGTTATTTTCGTTGAGTATCTAGACTCCGGTTATTACGTTGAGGGTTCAGACTCCGGTCAGTCTCGTTGAGTATCCAGATTCCGATTATTACGTTGAGCGTTCAGGCTCCGGTCAGTTTCATTGGGTATAAAGACTCCGGTTATTACGTTGAGTGTTCAGGCTCCGGTGATTTTCGTTGAGTATCCAGAATCCGGTTATTAAGTTGAGCGTCAAGCTCCGATCATTTTCGTTGAGTATCCAGACTCCGATTATTACGTTGAGCTTCAGGCTCCGGTCAGTTTCATTGGGTATAAAGACTCCGGTTATTACGTTGAGTGTTCAGGCTCCGGTGATTTTTGTTGAGTATCCAGAATCCGGTTATTAAGTTGAGCGTCAAGCTCCGATCATTTTCGTTGAGTATCCAGACTCCGATTATTACGTTGAGCGTTCAGGCTCCGGTCATTTTCGTTGAGTGTCCAGACTCCTGTTATTACGTTGAGGTTTCAGACTCCGGTAATTTTCGTTGAGTATCTAGACTCTTGCAATTACGTTGAACGTTCAGGCTCCGATCATTTTCGTTGAGTATCCATACTCCGGTCAATACGTTGGGCGTTCAGGCTCCAGTCATTTTCGTTGAGTATCCGGACACCGGTCATTACATTGAGCGTTCAGGATCCAGTCATTTTTGTTGAGTATCATAACTCCATTTATTATGTTGAGCGTTCAAGATCCGATCAGTTTTGTTGAGTATCCAAACTCCAAATATTACGTTTAGCGTTCAGGCTCCGGTCAGTTTCGTTGAGTATCCAGACTCCGGTTATTAAGTTGAGCGTCAGGCTCCGATCATTTTCGTTGAGTATCCAGACTCCGATTATTACATTGAGCGTTCAGGCTCCGGTCATTTTCGTTGAGTATCCAGACTCCGGTTATTAAGTTGAGCGTCAGGCTCCGATCAATTTCGTTGAGTATCCAGACTCCGATTATTACGTTGAGCGTTCAGGCTCCGGTCATTTTCGTTGAGTATCCAGACTCCGGTTATTACGTTGAGGTTTCAGACTCCGGTCATTTTCGTTGAGTATCTAGACTCCTGTCATTACGTTGAACGTTCGGGCTCCGCTCATTTTCGTTGAGTATCCATACTCAGGTCAATACGTTGAGCGTTCAGGCTCCGATCATTTTCGTTGAGTATCCAGACTCCGATTATTACGTTGAGCGTTCAGGATCCGTTCAGGGTCGTTAAGTATCCAGACTCCAAATATCACGTTGAGCGTTCAGGCTCCGGTCAGTTTCGTTGGGTATCCAGATTCCGATTATTACGTTGAGCGTTCAGGCTCCGGTTATTTTCGTTGAGTATCCAGACTCCGGTTATTACGTTGAGGATTCAGACTCCGGTCAGTCTCGTTGAGTATCCAGATTCCGATTATTACGTTGAGCGTTCAGGCTCCGGTCAGTTTCATTGGGTATAAAGACTCCGGTTATTACGTTGAGTGTTCAGGCTCCGGTGATATTCGTTGAGTATCCAGAATCCGGTTATTAAGTTGAGCGTCAAGCTCCGATCATTTTCGTTGAGTATCCAGACTCCGATTATTACGTTGAGCATTCAGGCTCCGGTCATTTTCGTTGAGTATCCAGACTCCTGTTATTACGTTGAGGTTTCAGACTCCGGTAATTTTCGTTGAGTATCTAGACTCTTGCAATTACGTTGAACGTTCAGGCTCCGATCATTTTCGTTGAGTATCCATACTCCGGTCAATACGTTGGGCGTTCAGGCTCCAGTCATTTTCGTTGAGTATCCGGACTCCGGTCATTACATTGAGCGTTCAGGATCCAGTCATTTTTGTTGAGTATCATAACTCCATTTATTATGTTGAGCGTTCAAGATCCGATCAGTTTCGTTGAGTATCCAAACTCCAAATATTACGTTTAGCGTTCAGGCTCCGGTCAGTTTCGTTGAGTATCCAGACTCCGATTATTACGTTGAGCGTTCAGGCTCCGGTTATTTTCGTTGAGTATCCAGACTCCGGTTATTACGTTGAGGGTTCAGACTCCGGTCAGTCTCGTTGAGTATCCAGATTCTGATTATTACGTTAAGCGTTCAGGCTCAGGTCGGTTTCGTTGGGTATACAGACTCTGGTTATTACGTTGAGCGTTCAGGCTTCGGTCATTTTCTTTGAGTATCCAGACTCCGGTTATTAAGTTGAGCGTCAGGCTCCGATCATTTTCGTTGAGTATCCAGACTCCGATTATTACATTGAGCGTTCAGGCTCCGGTCATTTTCGTTGAGTATCCAGACTCCGGTTATTAAGTTGAGCGTCAGGCTCCGATCATTTTCGTTGAGTATCCAGACTCCGATTATTACGTTGAGCGTTCAGGCTCCGGTCATTTTCGTTGAGTATCCAGACTCCGGTTATTAAGTTGAGCGTCAGGCTCCGATCTTTTTCGTTGAGTATCCAGACTCCGATTATTACGTTGAGCGTTCAGGCTCCGGTCATTTTCGTTGAGTATCCAGACTCCGGTTATTACGTTGAGGTTTCAGACTCCGGTCATTTTTGTTGAGTATCTAGACTCCTGTCATTACGTTGAACGTTCGGGCTCCGCTTATTTTCGTTGAGTATCCATACTCAGGTCAATACGTTGAGCGTTCCGGCTCCGGTCATTTTCGTTGAGTTTCCAGACTCCGGTTATTAAGTTGAGCGTCAGGCTCCGATCATTTTCGTTGAGTATCAAGACTCCGATTATTACGTTGAGCGTTCAGGCTCCGGTCATTTTCGTTGAGTATCCAGACTCCGGTTATTAAGTTGAGCGTCAGGCTCCGATCATTTTCGTTGAGTATCCAGACTCTGATTATTACGTTGAGCGTTCAGGCTCCGGTCATTTTCGTTGAGTATCCAGACTCCGGTTATTACGTTGAGGTTTCAGACTCCGGTCATTTTCGTTGAGTATCTAGACTCCTGTCATTACGTTGAACGTTCGGGCTCCGCTCATTTTCGTTGAGTATCCATACTCAGGTCAATACGTTGAGCGTTCAGGCTCCGGTCATTTTCGTTGAGTATCCAGACTCCGATTATTACGTTGAGCGTTCAGGATCCGTTCAGGGTCGTTAAGTATCCAGACTCCAAATATCACGTTGAGCGTTCAGGCTCCGGTCAGTTTCGTTGGGTATCCAGATTCCGATTATTACGTTGAGCGTTCAGGCTCCGGTTATTTTCGTTGAGTATCTAGACTCCGGTTATTACGTTGAGGGTTCAGACTCCGGTCAGTCTCGTTGAGTATCCAAATTCCGATTATTACGTTGAGTGTTCAGGCTCCGGTCAGTTTCATTGGGTATAAAGACTCCGGTTATTACGTTGAGTGTTCAGGCTCCGGTGATTTTCGTTGAGTATCCAGAATCCGGTTATTAAGTTGAGCGTCAAGCTCCGATCATTTTCGTTGAGTATCCAGACTCCGATTATTACGTTGAGCTTCAGGCTCCGGTCAGTTTCATTGGGTATAAAGACTCCGGTTATTACGTTGAGTGTTCAGGCTCCGGTGATTTTTGTTGAGTATCCAGAATCCGGTTATTAAGTTGAGCGTCAAGCTCCGATCATTTTCGTTGAGTATCCAGACTCCGATTATTACGTTGAGCGTTCAGGCTCCGGTCATTTTCGTTGAGTGTCCAGACTCCTGTTATTACGTTGAGGTTTCAGACTCCGGTAATTTTCGTTGAGTATCTAGACTCTTGCAATTATGTTGAACGTTCAGGCTCCGATCATTTTCGTTGAGTATCCATACTCCGGTCAATACGTTAGGCGTTCAGGCTCCAGTCATTTTCGTTGAGTATCCGGACTCCGGTCATTACATTGAGCGTTCAGGATCCAGTCATTTTTGTTGAGTATCATAACTCCATTTATTATGTTGAGCGTTCAAGATCCGATCAGTTTTGTTGAGTATCCAAACTCCAAATATTACGTTTAGCGTTCAGGCTCCGGTCAGTTTCGTTGAGTATCCAGACTCCGATTATTACGTTGAGCGTTCAGGCTCCGGTTATTTTCGTTGAGTATCCAGACTCCGGTTATTACGTTGAGGGTTCAGACTCCGGTCAGTCTCGTTGAGTATCCAGATTCCGATTATTACGTTAAGCGTTCAGGCTCAGGTCAGTTTCGTTGGGTATACAGACTCTGGTTATTACGTTGAGCGTTCAGGCTTCGGTCATTTTCGTTGAGTATCCAGACTCCGGTTATTAAGTTGAGCGTCAGGCTCCGATCATTTTCGTTGAGTATCCAGACTCCGATTATTACATTGAGCGTTCAGGCTCCGGTCATTTTCGTTGAGTATCCAGACTCCGGTTATTAAGTTGAGCGTCAGGCTCCGATCATTTTCGCTGAGTATCCAGACTCCGATTATTACGTTGAGCGTTCAGGCTCCGGTCATTTTCGTTGAGTATCCAGACTCCGGTTATTAAGTTGAGCGTCAGGATCCGATCATTTTCGTTGAGTATCCAGACTCCGATTATTACATTGAGCGTTCAGGCTCCGGTCATTTTCGTTGAGTATCCAGACTCCGGTTATTACGTTGAGGTTTCAGACTCCGGTCATTTTCGTTGAGTATCTAGACTCCTGTCATTACGTTGAACGTTCGGGCTCCGCTCATTTTCGTTGAGTATGCATACTCAGGTCAATACGTTGAGCGTTCAGGCTCCGGTTATTTTCGTTGAGTATCCAGACTCCGATTATTACGTTGAGCGTTCAGGATCCGTTCAGGGTCGTTAAGTATCCAGACTCCAAATATCACGTTGAGCGTTCAGGCTCCGGTCAGTTTCGTTGGGTATCCAGATTCCGATTATTACGTTGAGCGTTCAGGCTCCGGTTATTTTCGTTGAGTATCCAGACTCCGGTTATTACGTTGAGGGTTCAGACTCCGGTCAGTCTCGTTGAGTATCCAGATTCCGATTATTACGTTGAGCGTTCAGGCTCCGGTCAGTTTCATTGGGTATAAAGACTCCGGTTATTACGTTGAGTGTTCAGGCTCCGGTGATTTTCGTTGAGTATACAGAATCCGGTTATTAAGTTGAGCGTCAAGCTCCGATCATTTTCGTTGAGTATCCAGACTCCGATTATTACGTTGAGCGTTCAGGCTCCGGTCATTTTTGTTGAGTATCCAGACTCCTGTTATTACGTTGAGGTTTCAGACTCCGGTAATTTTTGTTGAGTATCTAGACTCTTGCAATTACGTTGAACGTTCAGGCTCCGATCATTTTCGTTGAGTATCCATACTCCGGTCAATACGTTGGGCGTTGAGGCTCCAGTCATTTTCGTTGAGTATCCGGACTCCGGTCATTACATTGAGCGTTCAGGATCCAGTCATTTTTGTTGAGTATCATAACTCCATTTATTATGTTGAGCGTTCAAGATCCGATCAGTTTCGTTGAGTATCCAAACTCCAAATATTACGTTTAGCGTTCAGGCTCCGGTCAGTTTCGTTGAGTATCCAGACTCCGATTATTACGTTGAGCGTTCAGGCTCCGGTTATTTTCGTTGAGTATCCAGACTCCGGTTATTACGTT
The DNA here is from genome assembly GCA_963859935.3 of Lathyrus sativus. NCBI lineage: Eukaryota > Viridiplantae > Streptophyta > Magnoliopsida > Fabales > Fabaceae > Lathyrus > Lathyrus sativus. Next base: position 237,225,535 of record OZ012736.1, on the reverse strand, counting down.
GAGGGTTCAGACTCCGGTCAGTCTCGTTGAGTATCCAGATTCCGATTATTACGTTAAGCGTTTAGGCTCAGGTCGGTTTCGTTGGGTATACAGACTCTGGTTATTACTTTAAGCGTTCAGGCTTCGGTCATTTTCGTTGAGTATCCAGACTCCGGTTATTAAGTTGAGCGTCAGGCTCCGATCATTTTCGTTGAGTATCCAGACTCCGATTATTACGTTGAGCGTTCAGGCTCCGGTCATTTTCGTTGAGTATCCAGACTCCGGTTATTAAGTTGAGCGTCAGGCTCCGATCATTTTCGTTGAGTATCCAGACTCCGATTATTACGTTGAGCGTTCAGGCTCCGGTCATTTTCGTTGAGTATCCAGACTCCGGTTACTAAGTTGAGCGTCAGGCTCCGATCATTTTCGTTGAGTATCCAGACTCCGATTATTACGTTGAGCGTTCAGGCTCCGGTCATTTTCGTTGAGTATCCAGACTCCGGTTATTACGTTGAGGTTTCAGACTCCGGTCATTTTCGTTGAGTATCTAGACTCCTGTCATTATGTTGAACGTTCGGGCTCCGCTCATTTTCGTTGAGTATCCATACTCAGGTCAATACGTTGAGCGTTCAGGCTCCGGTCATTTTCGTTGAGTATCCAGACTCCGATTATTACGTTGAGCGTTCAGGCTCCTGTCATTTTCGTTGAGTATCCAGACTCCGGTTATTACGTTGAGCGTCAGGCTCCGATCATTTTCGTTGAGTATCCAGACTCCGATTATTACGTTGAGCGTTCAGGCTCCGGTCATTTTCGTTGAGTATCCAGACTCCGGTTATTAAGTTGAGCGTCAGGCTCCGATCATTTTCGTTGAGTATCCAGACTCCGATTATTACGTTGAGCGTTCAGGCTCCGGTCATTTTCGTTGAGTATCCAGACTCCGGTTATTACGTTGAGGTTTCAGACTCCGGTCATTTTCGTTGAGTATCTAGACTACTGTCATTACGTTGAACGTTCGGGCTCCGCTCATTTTCGTTGAGTATCCATACTCAGGTCAATACGTTGAACGTTCAGGCTCCGGTCATTTTCGTTGAGTATCCAGACTCCGGTCATTACATTGAGCATTTGGGATCCAGTCATTTTTGTTGAGTATCATAACTCCATTTATTACGTTGAGCGTTCAGGATCCGTTCAGTTTCGTTGAGTATCCAGACTCCAAATATCACGTTGAGCGTTCAGGCTCTGGTCAGTTTCGTTGGGTATCCAGATTCCGATTATTACGTTGAGTGTTCAGGCTCTGGTTATTTTCGTTGAGTATCCAGACTCCGGTTATTACGTTGAGGGTTCAGACTCCGGTCAGTCTCGTTGAGTATCCAGATTCCGATTATTACGTTGAGCGTTCAGGCTCCGGTCAGTTTCATTGGGTATAAAGACTCCGGTTATTACGTTGAGTGTTCAGGCTCCGGTGATTTTCGTTGAGTATCCAGACTCCGGTTATTAAGTTGAGCGTCAAGCTCCGATCATTTTCGTTGAGTATCCAGACTCCGATTATTACGTTGAGCGTTCAGGCTCCGGTCATTTTCGTTGAGTATCCAGACTCCTGTTATTACGTTGAGGTTTCAGACTCCGATAATTTTCGTTGAGTATCTAGACTCTTGTCATTACGTTGAACGTTCAGGCTCCGATCATTTTCGTTGAGTATCCATACTCCGGTCAATACGTTGGGCGTTCAGGCTCCAGTCATTTTCGTTGAGTATCCAGACTCCGGTCATTACATTGAGCGTTCAGGATCCAGTCATTTTTGTTGAGTATCATAACTCCATTTATTACGTTGAGCGTTCAGGATCCGTTCAGTTTCGTTGAGTATCCAAACTCCAAATATTACGTTTAGCGTTCAGGCTCCGGTCAGTTTCGTTGAGTATCCAGACTCCGATTATTACGTTGAGCGTTCAGGCTCTGGTTATTTTCGTTGAGTATCCAGACTCCGGTTATTACGTTGAGGGTTCAGACTCCAGTTAGTCTCGTTGAGTATCCAGATTCCGATTATTACGTTAAGCGTTCAGGCTCAGGTCGGTTTCGTTAGGTATACAGACTCTGGTTATTACGTTGAGCGTTCAGGCTTCAGTCATTTTCGTTGAGTATCCAGACTCCGGTTATTAAGTTGAGCATCAGGCTCCGATCATTTTTGTTGAGTATCCAGACTCCGATTATTACGTTGAGCGTTCAGGCTCCGGTCATTTTCGTTGAGTATCCAGACTCCGGTTATTACGTTGAGGTTTCAGACTCCGGTCATTTTCGTTGAGTATCTAGACTCCTGTCATTACGTTGAACGTTCAGGCTCCACTCATTTTCGTTGAGTATCCATACTCAGGTCAATACATTGAGCGTTCAGGCTCCGGTCATTTTCGTTGAGTATCCAGACTCCGGTCATTACATTGAGCATTTGGGATCCAGTCATTTTTGTTGAGTATCATAACTCCATTTATTACGTTGAGCGTTCAGGATCCGTTCAGTTTCGTTAAGTATCTAGACTCCAAATATCACGTTGAGCGTTCAGGCTCCGGTCAGTTTCGTTGGGTATCCAGATTCCAATTATTACGTTGAGCATTCAGGCTCCGGTTATTTTCGTTGTGTATCCAGACTCCGGTTATTACGTTGAGGGTTCAGGCTCCGGTGATTTTCGTTGAGTATCTAGACTCCAGTTATTAAGTTGAGCGTCAAGCTCCGATCATTTTCGTTTAGTATCCAGACTCTGATTATTACGTTGAGCGTTCAGGCTCCGGTCATTTTCGTTGAGTATCCAGACTCCTGTTATTACGTTGAGGTTTCAGACTCCGGTAATTTTCGTTGAGTATCTAGACTCTTGCAATTACGTTGAACGTTCAGGCTCCGATCATTTTCGTTGAGTATCCACACTCCGGTCAATACGTTGGGCGTTCAGGCTCCAGTCATTTTCGTTGAGTATCCAGACTCCGGTCATTACATTGAGCGTTCAGGATCCAGTCATTTTTGTTGAGTATCATAACTCCATTTATTATGTTGAGCGTTCAAGATCCGATCAGTTTCGTTGAGTATCCAAACTCCAAATATTACGTTTAGCGTTCAGGCTCCGGTCAGTTTTGTTGAGTATCCAGACTCCGATTATTACGTTGAGCGTTCAGGCTCCGGTTATTTTCGTTGAGTATCCAGACTCCGGTTATTACGTTGAGGGTTCAGACTCCGGTCAGTCTCGTTGAGTATCCAGATTCCGATTATTACGTTAAGCGCTTAGGCTCAGGTCGGTTTCGTTGGGTATACAGACTCTGGTTATTACGTTGAGCGTTCAGGCTTCGGTCATTTTTGTTGAGTATCCAGACTCCGGTTATTAAGTTGAGCGTCAGGCTCCGATCATTTTCGTTGAGTATCCAGACTCCGATTATTACGTTGAGCGTTCAGGCTCCGGTCATTTTCGTTGAGTATCCAGACTCCGGTTATTACGTTGAGGTTTCAGACTCCGGTCATTTTCGTTGAGTATCTAGACTCCTGTCATTACGTTGAACGTTCGGGCTCCGCTCATTTTCGTTGAGTATCCATACTCAGGTCAATACATTGAGCGTTCAGGCTTTGCTCATTTTCGTTGAGTATCCAGACTCCGGTCATTACATTGAGCATTCGGGATCCAGTCTTTTTTGTTGAGTATCATAACTCCATTTATTACGTTGAGCGTTCAGGATCCGTTCAGATTTGTTGAGTATCCAGACTCCAAATATCACGTTGAGCGTTCAGGCTCCGGTCAGCTTCGTTGGGTATCCAGATTCCGATTATTACGTTGAGCGTTCAGGCTCCGGTCAGTTTCATTGGGTATACAGACTCCGGTTATTACGTTGAGTGTTCAGGCTCCGGTGATTTTCATTGACTATCCAGACTCCGATTATTACGTTGAGGGTTCAGACTCCGGTCATTTTCGTTGAGTATCTAGACTCCTGTCATTACGTTGAACGTTCAGGCTCCGATCATTTTTGTTGAGTATCCATAGTCTGGTCAATACGTTAAGCGTTTAGGATCCGTTCAGTTTCGTTGAGTATCCAGACTCTGGTCATTACATTGAGCGTTCAGGATCCAATCATTTTTGTTGAGTATCCAGACTCCATTTATAAGGTTGAGCGTTTATGATCCGTTCAGTTTCGTTGAGTATCTAGACTCCAAATATCACGTTGAGCGTTCAGGCTCCGGTCAGTTTCGTTGAGTATCCAGACTCCGATGATTACGTTGATCGTTCAGGCTCCGGTCATTTTCGTTGACTATCCAGACTCGGGTTATTACGTTGAGCGTTAAGGCTCCGGTCAGTTTCGTTGAGTATCCAGATTCCGATTATTACGTTGAGCGTTCAGGCTCCGGTCAGTTTCGTTGGGTATCCAGACTCCGGTTATTACGTTGAGTGTTCAGGCTCCGGTCATTTTCGTTGAGTGTCCAGACTCCGGTTATTAAGTTGAGCGTCAGGCTCCGATCATTTTCGTTGAGTATCCAGACTCCGATTATTACGTTGAGTGTTCAGGCTCCGATTATTTTTGTTGAGTATCCAGACTCCGGTTATTACGTTGAGGGTTCAGACTCCGGTCAGTCTCGTTGAGTATCCAGATGCCGATTATTACGTTAAGGGTTCAGGCTCCGGTTAGTTTTGTTGGGTATACAGACTTTGGTTATTACGTTGAGCGTTCAGGCTTCGGTAATTTTCGTTGAGTATCCAGACTCCGGTTATTAAGTTGAGCGTCAGGCTCCGATCAGTTTTGTTGAGTATCCATACTCCGATTATTACGTTGAGCGTTAAGGCTCCGGCCATATTCTTTGAGTATCCAGACTCCGGTTATTACGTTGAGGTTTCAGACTCCGGTCATTTTCGTTGAGTATCTAGACTCATGTCATTACGTTGAACGTTCGAGCTCCGCTCATTTTCGTTGAGTATCCATACTCCGGTGAATACCTTGAGCGTTCAAGCTCCGGTCATTTTCGTTGAGTATCCAGACTCCGGTTATTACATTGAGCGTTCAGGATCCAGTCATTTTTGTTGAGTATCATAACTCCATTTATTACGTTGAGCGTTCAGGATCCGCTCAGTTTCGTTGAGTATCCAGACTCCAAATATCACGTTGAGCGTTCAGGCTCCGGTCAGTTTCGTTGGGTATCCAGACTCGGGTGATTATGTTGATCGTTCGGGCTTCGGTCATTCTCGTTGACTATCCGGACTCGGGTTATTACGTTGAGCGTTCAGGCTCCGGTCAGTTTCGTTGAGTATCCAGATTCCGATTATTACGTTGAGCGTTCAGGCTCCGGTCAGTTTCGTTGGGTATCCAGACTCCGGTTATTACGTTGAGCGTTCAGGCTCCGGTCATTTTCGTTGAGTATCCAGACTCCGGTTATTAAGTTGAGTGTCAGGCTCCGATCATTTTCGTTGAGTATCCAGACTCCGATTATTACGTTGAGCGTTTAGGCTCCAGTTATTTTCGTTGAGTATCCAGACTCCGGTTATTACGTTGAGGGTTCAAACTCCGGTCAGTCTCGTTGAGTATCCAGATTCCAATTATTACGTTGAGCGTTCAGGCTCCGGTCAGTTTCATTGGGTATAAAGACTCTGGTTATTACGTTGAGTGTTCAGGCTCCGGTGATTTTCGTTGAGTATCCAGACTCCGGTTATTAAGTTTAGCGTCAAGCTCCGATCATTTTCGTTGAGTATCCAGACTCCGATTATTACGTTGAGCGTTCAGGCTCCGGTCATTTTCGTTGAGTATCCAGACTCCGGTTATTACGTTGAGGTTTCAGACTCCGGTCATTTTCGTTGAGTATCTAGACTCCTGTCATTACGTTGAACGTTCATGCTCCGATCATTTTCGTTGAGTATCCATACTCCGGTCAATACGTTGGGCGTTTAGGCTCCGGTCATTTTCGTTGAGTATCCAGACTCCGGTCATTACATTGAGCGTTCAGGATCCAGTCATTTTTGTTGAGTATCATAACTCCATTTATTACGTTGAGCGTTCAAAATCCGATCAGTTTCGTTGAGTATCCAAACTCAAAATATTACGTTTAGCGTTCAGGGTCCGGTCAGTTTCGTTGAGTATCCAGACTCTGATTATTACGTTGAGCATTCAGGCTCCGGTTATTTTCGTTGAGTATCCAGACTCCGGTTATTACATTGAGGGTTCAGACTCCGGTCAGTCTCGTTGAGTATCCAGATTCCGATTATTACGTTAAGCGTTCAGCCTCAGGTCAGTTTCGTTGGGTATACAGACTTTGGTTATTACGTTGAGCGTTCAGGCTTCGGTCATTTTCGTTGAGTATCCAGACTCCGGTTATTAAGTTGAGCGTCAGGCTCCGATCATTTTCGTTGAGTATCCAGACTCCGATTATTACGTTGAGCGTTCAGGCTCCGGTCATTTTCGTTGAGTATCCAGACTCCGGTTATTACGTTGAGGTTTCAGACTCCGGTCATTTTCGTTGAGTATCTAGACTCCTGTCATTACGTTGAACGTTCGGGCTCCGCTCATTTTCATTGAGTATCCATACTCCGGTCAATACATTGAGCGTTCAGGCTCCGGTCATTTTCGTTGAGTATCCAGACTCCGGTCATTACATTGAGCGTTCAGGATCCAGTCATTTTTGTTGAGTATCATAACTCTATTTATTACGTTGAGCGTTCAGGATCCGTTTAGCTTCGTTGAGTATCCAGACTCCAAATATCACGTTGAGCGTTCAGGCCCCGGTCAGTTTTGTTGGGTATCCAGACTCGGGTGATTACGTTGATCGTTCAGGCTTCGGTCATTCTCGTTGACTATCCAGACTCGGGTTATTACGTTGAGTGTTCAGGCTCCAGTCAGTTTATTTGAGTATCAGATTCCGATTATTACGTTGAGCGTTCAGGATCCGGTCAGTTTTGTTGGGTATCCAGACTCCGGTTATTACGTTGAGCGTTCAGACTCCGGTCATTTTCGTTGAGTATCCAGACTCTGGTTATTAAGTTGAGCGTCAGGCTCCGATCATTTTCGTTGAGTATCCAGACTCCGATTATTATGTTGAGCGTTCAGGCTCCGGTTATTTTCGTTGAGTATCCAGACTCTGGTTATTACGTTGAGGGTTCAGACTCCGGTCAGTCTCGTTGAGTACCAAAATTCCGATTATTACGTTGAGCGTTCAGGCTCCGGTCAGTTTCATTGGGTATAAAGACTCCGGTTATTACATTGAGTGTTCAGGCTCCGGTGATTTTCGTTGAGTATCCAGACTCCGGTTATTAAGTTGAGCGTCAAGCTCCGATCATTTTCGTTGAGTATCCAGACTCCGATTATTACGTTGAGCGTTCAGGCTCCGGTCATTTTCGTTGAGTATCCAGACTCCGGTTATTACGTTGAGGTTTCAGACTCCGGTCATTTTCGTTGAGTATCTAGACTCCTGTCATTACGTTGAACGTTCAGGCTCCGATCATTTTCGTTGAGTATCCATACTCCGGTCAATACGTTGGGCGTTCAGGCTCCGGTCATTTTTGTTGAGTATCCAGACTCCGGCCATTACATTGAGCGTTCAGGATCCAGTCATTTTTGTTGAGTATCATAACTCCATTTATTACGTTGAGCGTTCAGGATCCGTTCAGTTTCATTGAGTATCCAGACTCCAAATATCACGTTGAGCGTTCAGGCTCCGGTCAGTTTCGTTGGGTATCCAGACTCGGGTGATTACGTTGATCGTTCAGGCTTCGGTCATTCTCGTTGACTATCAAGACTCGGGTTATTACGTTGAGCGTTCAGGCTCCGGTCAGTTTCGTTGAGTATCCAGATTCCGATTATTACGTTGAGCGTTCAGGCTCTAGTCAGTTTCGTTGGGTATCCAGACTCCGGTTATTACGTTGAGCGTTCAGGCTCCGGTCATTTTCGTTGAGTATCCAGACTCCGGTTATTAAGTTGAGCGTCAGGCTCCGATCATTTTCGTTGAGTATCCAGACTCCGATTATTACGTTGAGCGTTCAGGCTCCGGTTATTTTCATTGAGTATCCAGACACCGGTTATTACGTTGAGGGTTCAGACTCCGGTCAGTCTCGTTGAGTATCCAGATTCCGATTATTACGTTGAGCGTTCAGGCTCCGTTCAGTTTCATTGGGTATAAAGACTCCGGTTATTACGTTGAGTGTTCAGGCTCCGGTGATTTTCGTTGAGTATCCAGACTCCGGTTATTAAGTTGAGCGTCAAGCTCCGATCATTTTCGTTGAGTATCCAGACTCCGATTATTACGTTGAGCGTTCAGGCTCCGGTCATTTTCGTTGAGTATCCAGACTCCGGTTATTACGTTGAGGTTTCAGACTCCGGTCATTTTCGTTGAGTATCTAGACTCCTGTCATTACGTTGAACGTTCGGGCTCCGATCATTTTCGTTGAGTATCCATACTCCGGTCAATACGTTGGGCGTTTAGGCTCCGGTCATTTTCGTTGAGTATCCAGACTTCGGTCATTACATTGAGCGTTCAGGATCCAATCATTTTTGTTGAGTATCATAACTCCATTTATTACGTTGAGCGTTCAAGATCCGATCAGTTTCGTTGAGTATCCAAACTCAAAATATTATGTTTAGCGTTCAGGCTCCAGTCAGTTTCGTTGAGTATCCAGACTCTGATTATTACGTTGAGCGTTCAGGCTCCGGTTATTTTCGTTGAGTATCCAGACTCCGGTTATTACGTTGAGGGTTCAGACTCCGGTCAGTCTCGTTGAGTATCCAGATTTCAATTATTACGTTAAGCGTTCAGGCTCAGGTAAGTTTCGTTGGGTATACAGACTCTGGTTATTACATTGAGCGTTCAGGCTTCGGTCATTTTCGTTGAGTATCCAGACTCCAGTTATTAAGTTGAGCGTCAGGATCCGATCATTTTCGTTGAGTATCCAGAATCCGATTATTACGTTGAGCGTTCAGGCTCCGGTCATTTTCGTTGAGTATCCAGACTCCGGTTATTACGTTGAGGTTTCAGACTCCGGTCATTTTCGTTGAGTATCTAGACTCCTGTCATTACGTTGAACGTTCGGGCTCCGCTCATTTTCGTTGAGTATCCATACTCCGGTCAATACATTGAGCGTTCAGGCTCCGGTCATTTTCGTTGAGTATCCAGACTCCGGTCATTACATTGAGCGTTCAGGATCTAGTGATTTTTGTTGAGTATCATAACTCTATTTATTACGTTGAGCGTTCAGGATCCGTTCAGTTTCGTTGAGTATCCAGACTCCAAATATCACGTTGAGCGTTCAGGTTCCGGTCAGTTTCGTTGGGTATCCAAACTCGGGTGATTACGTTGATCGTTCAGGCTTCGGTCATTCTCGTTGACTATCCAGACTCGGGTTATTACGTTGAGTGTTCAGTCTCCGGTCAGTTTCGTTGAGTATCCAGATTCCGATTATTACGTTGAGCGTTCAGGCTCCGGTCAGTTTCGTTGGGTATCCAGACTCCGGTTATTACGTTGAGCGTTTAGGCTCCGGTCATTTTCGTTGAGTATCCAGACTCCGGTTATTAAGTTAAGCGTCAGGCTCCGATTATTTTCGTTGAGTATCCAGACTCCGATTATTACGTTGAGCGTTCAGGCTCCGGTTATTTTCGTTGAGTATCCAGACTCCGGTTATTACGTTAAGGTTCAGACTCCGGTCAGTCTCGTTGAGTATCCAGATTCCGATTATTACGTTGAGCGTTCAGGCTCTGGTCAGTTTCATTGGGTATAAAGACTCCGGTTATTACGTTGAGGGTTCAGGCTCCGGTGATTTTCGTTGAGTATCCAGACTCCGGTTATTAAGTTGAGCGTCAAGCTCCGATCATTTTCGTTGAGTATCCAGACTTTGATTATTACGTTGAGCGTTCAGGCTCCGGTCATTTTCGTTGAGTATCCAGACTCCGTTTATTACGTTGAGGTTTCAGACTCCAGTCATTTTCGTTGAGTGGCTAGACTCCTGTCATTAAGTTGAACGTTCAGGCTCCAATCATTTTCGTTGAGTATCCATACTCCGGTCAATATGTTGGGCGTTCAGGCTCTGGTCATTTTCGTTGAGTATCCAGACTCCGGTCATTACATTGAGCGTTCAGAATCCAGTCATTTTTGTTGAGTATCATAACTCCATTTATTACGTTGAGCGTTCAAGATCCGATCAGTTTCGTTGAGTATCCAAACTCAAAATATTACGTTTAGCGTTCAGGCTCCGGTCAGTTTCGTTGAGTATCCAGACTCCGATTATTACGTTGAGCGTTCAGGCTCCGGTTATTTTCGTTGAGTATCCAGACTCCGGTTATTACGTTGAGGGTTCAGACTCCGGTCAGTCTCGTTGAGTATCCAGATTCCGATTATTACGTTAAGCGTTCAGGCTCAGGTCAGTTTCGTTGGGTATACCGACTCTGGTTATTACGTTGAGCGTTCAGGCTTCGGTCATTTTTGTTGAGTATCTAGACTCCAGTTATTAAGTTGAGCGTCAGGCTCCGATCATTTTCGTTGAGCATCCAGACTCCGATTATTACGTTGAGCGTTGAGGCTCCGGTCATTTTCGTTGAGTATCCAGACTCCGGTTATTACGTTGAGGTTTCAGACTCTGGTCATTTTCGTTGAGTATCTAGACTCCTGTCATTACGTTGAACGTTCGGGCTCCGCTCATTTTCGTTGAGTATCCATACTTCGGTCAATACATTGAGCGTTCAGGCTCCGGTCATTTTCGTTGAGTATCCAGACTCCGGTCATTACATTGAGCGTTCAGAATCCAGTCATTTTTGTTGAGTATCATAACTCCATTTATTACGTTGAGCGTTCAAGATCCGATCAGTTTCGTTGAGTATCCAAACTCAAAATATTACGTTTAGCGTTCAGGCTCCGGTCAGTTTCGTTGAGTATCCAGACTCCGATTATTACGTTGAGCGTTCAGGCTCCGGTTATTTTCGTTGAGTATCCAGACTCCGGTTATTACGTTGAGGGTTCAGACTCCGGTCAGTCTCGTTGAGTATCCAGATTCCGATTATTACGTTAAGCGTTCAGGCTCAGGTCAGTTTCGTTGGGTATACAGACTCTGGTTATTACGTTGAGCGTTCAGGCTTCGGTCATTTTCGTTGAGTATCTAGACTCCGGTTATTAAGTTGAGCGTCAGGCTCCGATCATTTTCGTTGAGCATCCAGACTCCGATTATTACGTTGAGCGTTGAGGCTCCGGTAATTTTCGTTGAGTATCCAGACTCCGGTTATTACGTTGAGGTTTCAGACTCCGGTCATTTTCGTTGAGTATCTAGACTCCTGTCATTACGTTGAACTTTCGGGCACCGCTCATTTTCGTTGAGTATCCATACTCCGGTCAATACATTGAGCGTTCAGGCTCCGGTCATTTTCGTTGAATATCCAGACTCCGGTCATTACATTGAGCGTTCAGGATCCAGTCATTTTTGTTGAGTATCATAACTCCATTTATTACGTTGAGCGTTCAGGATCCGTTCAGTTTCGTTGAGTATCCAGACTCTAAATATCACGTTGAGCGTTCAGGCTCCGGTCAGTTTCGTTGGGTATCCAGACTCGGGTGATTACGTTGATCGTTCAGGCTTCGGTCATTCTCGTTGACTATCCAGACTCGGGTTATTACGTTGAGCGTTCAAGCTCCGGTCAGTTTCGTTGAGTATCCAGATTCCGATTATTACGTTGAGCGTTCAGGCTCTGGTCAGTTTCGTTGGGTATGCAGACTCCGGTTATTACGTTGAGCGTTCAGGCTCCGTTCATTTTCGTTGAGTATCCAGACTCCGGTTATTAAGTTGAGCATCAGGCTCCGATCATTTTCGTTGAGTATCCAGACTCCGATTATTACGTTGAGCGTTCAGGCTCCGGTTATTTTCGTTGAGTATCCAGACTCCGGTTATTACGTTGAGGGTTCATACTCCGGTCAGTCTCGTTGAGTATCCAGATTCCGATTATTACGTTGAGCGTTCAGGCTCCGGTCAGTTTCATTGGGTATAAAGACTCCGGTTATTATGTTGAGTGTTCAGGCTCCGGTGATTTTCGTTGAATATCCAGACTCTGGTTATTAAGTTGAGCGTCAAGCTCCGATCATTTTCGTTGAGTATTCAGACTCCGATTATTACGTTGAGCGTTCAGGCTCCGGTCATTTTCGTTGAGTATCCAGACTCCGGTTATTACGTTGAGGTTTCAGACTCCGGTCATTTTCGTTGAGTATCTAGACTCCTGTCATTATGTTGAACGTTCGGGCTCCGATCATTTTCGTTGAGTATCCATACTCCGGTCAATACGTTGGGCGTTCAGGCTCCGGTCATTTTCGTTGAGTATCCAGACTCCGGTCATTACATTGAGCGTTCAGGATCCAGTCATTTTTGTTGAGTATCATAACTCCATTTATTACGTTGAGCGTTCAAGATCCGATCAGTTTCGTTGAGTATCCAAACTCCAAATATTACGTTTAGCGTTCAGGTTCCGGTCAGTTTCGTTGGGTATTCAGACTCCGGTGATTATGTTGATCGTTCAGGCTCCAGTCATTTTCATTGACTATCCAGACTCGGGTTATTACGTTGAGCGTTCAGGCTCCGGTCAGTTTCGTTGAGTATCCAGATTCCGATTATTACGTTGAGCGTTCAGGCTCCGGTCAGTTTCGTTGGGTATCCAGACTCCAGTTATTATGTTGAGCGTTCAGGCTCCGGTCATTTTCGTTGAGTATCCAGACTCCGGTTATTAAGTTGAGCATCAGGCTCCGATCATTTTCGTTGAGTATCCAGACTCCGATTATTACGTTGAGCGTTCAGGCTCCGGTTATTTTCGTTGAGTATCCAGACTCCGGTTATTACGTTGAGGGTTCATACTCCGGTCAGTCTCGTTGAGTATCCAGATTCCGATTATTACGTTGAGCGTTCAGGCTCCGGTCAGTTTCATTGGGTATAAAGACTCCGGTTATTATGTTGAGTGTTCAGGCTCCGGTGATTTTCGTTGAATATCCAGACTCTGGTTATTAAGTTGAGCGTCAAGCTCCGATCATTTTCGTTGAGTATTCAGACTCCGATTATTACGTTGAGCGTTCAGGCTCCGGTCATTTTCGTTGAGTATCCAGACTCCGGTTATTACGTTGAGGTTTCAGACTCCGGTCATTTTCGTTGAGTATCTAGACTCCTGTCATTATGTTGAACGTTCGGGCTCCGATCATTTTCGTTGAGTATCCATACTCCGGTCAATACGTTGGGCGTTCAGGCTCCGGTCATTTTCGTTGAGTATCCAGACTCCGGTCATTACATTGAGCGTTCAGGATCCAGTCATTTTTGTTGAGTATCATAACTCCATTTATTACGTTGAGCGTTCAAGATCCGATTAGTTTCGTTGAGTATCCAAACTCCAAATATTACGTTTAGCGTTCAGGTTCCGGTCAGTTTCGTTGGGTATTCAGACTCCGGTGATTATGTTGATCGTTCAGGCTCCAGTCATTTTCATTGACTATCCAGACTCGGGTTATTACGTTGAGCGTTCAGGCTCCGGTCAGTTTCGTTGAGTATCCAGATTCCGATTATTACGTTGAGCGTTCAGGCTCCGGTCAGTTTCGTTGGGTATCTAGACTCCAGTTATTATGTTGAGCGTTCAGGCTCCGGTCATTTTCGTTGAGTATCCAGACTCCGGTTATTAAGTTCAGCGTCAGGCTCCGATCATTTTTGTTGAGTATCCAGACTCCGATTATTACGTTGAGCGTTCAGGCTCCGGTTATTTTCCTTTAGTATCCAGACTCCGGTTATTACGTTGAGGGTTCAGACTCCGGTCAGTCTCGTTGAGTATCCAGATTCCGATTATTACGTTAAGCGTTCAGGCTCCGGTCAGTTTCATTGGGTATACAGACTACGGTTATTACGTTGAGTGTTCAGGCTCCGGTGATTTTCGTTGAGTATCCAGACTCCGGTTATTAAGTTGAGCGTCAAGCTCCGATCATTTTCGTTGAGTATCCAGACTCCGATTATTACGTTGAGCATTCAGGCTCCGATCATTTTCGTTGACTATCCAGACTCCGGTTATTATGTTGAGGGTTCAGACTCCGGTCATTTTCGTTGAGTATCTAGACTCCTGTCATTACGTTGAACGTTCAGGCTCCGATCATTTTCGTTGAGTATCCATACTCTGGTCAATACGTTGAACGTTCAGGCTCCGGTCATTTTCGTTGAGTATCCAGACTCCGGTCATTACATTGAGCGTTCAGGATCCAGTCATTTTTGTTGAGTATCATAACTCCATTTATTACGTTGAGCGTTCAGGATCCGTTCCGTTTCGTTGAGTATCCAGACTCCAAATATCATGTTGATCGTTCAGGCTCCGGTCATTTTCGTTGACTATCCAGACTCGGGTTATTACATTGAGCGTTCAGGCTCCAGTCAGTTTCGTTGAGTATCCAGATTCCGATTATTATGTTAATTGTTCAGGCTCCGGTCATTTTTGTAGAGTATCCAGACTCCGGTTATTAAGTTGAGCGTCAGGCTCCGATAATTTTCGTTGTGTATCCACACTCCGATTATTACGTTGAGCGTTCAGGCTCCGGTTATTTTCGTTGAGTATCTAGACTCCGGTTATTACGTTGAGGGTTCAGACTCCAGTCAGTCTCGTTGAGTATCCAGATTCCGATTATTACGTTAAGCGTTCAGGCTCCGGTCAGTTTCGTTGGGTATACAGACTCTGGTTATTACGTTGAGCGTTCAGGCTTCGGTCATTTTCGTTGAGTATCCGGACTCCGGTTATTAAGTTGAGCGTCAGGCTCCGATCATTTTCGTTGAGTATCCATACTCTGGTCAATACGTTGAACGTTCAGGCTCCGGTCATTTTCGTTGAGTATCCAGACTCCGGTCATTACATTGAGCGTTCAGGATGCAGTCATTTTTGTTGAGTATCATAACTCCATTTATTACGTTGAGCGTTCATGATCCGTTCAGTTTCGTTGAGTATCCAGACTCCAAATATCATGTTAAGCGTTCAGGCTCCGGTCAGTTTTGTTGGGTATCCAGACTCCGGTGATTACGTTGATCGTTCAGGCTCCGGTCATGTTCGTTGACTATCCAGACTCGGGTTATTACGTTGAGCGTTCAGGCTCCGGTCAGTTTCGATGAGTATCCAGATTCCGATTATTACGTTGAGCGTTCAGGCTCCGGTCAGTTTTGTTGGGTATCCAGACTCCAGTTATTATGTTGAGCATTCAGGCTCCGGTCATTTTCGTTGAGTATCCAGACTCCGGTTATTAAGTTGAGCGTCAGGCTCCGATCATTTTCGTTGAGTATCCAGACTCCGATTATTACGTTGAGCGTTCAGGCTCCGGTTATTTTCATTTAGTATCCAGACTCCGGTTATTACATTGAGGGTTTAGACTCCGGTCAGTCTCGTTGAGTATCCAGATTCCGATTATTATGTTAAGCATTCAGGCTCCGGTCAGTTTCATTGGGTATACAGACTACGGTTATTACGTTGAGTGTTCAGGCTCCGTTGATTTTCGTTGAGTATCCAGACTCCGGTTATTAAGTTGAGCGTCAAGCTCCGATCATTTTCGTTGAGTATCCAGACTCCGATTATTACGTTGAGCGTTCAGGCTCCGGTCATTTTCGTTGACTATCCAGACTCCGGTTATTACGTTGAGGGTTCGGACTCCGGTCATTTTCGTTGAGTATCTAGACTCCTGTCATTACGTTGAACGTTCAGGCTCCGGTCATTTTCATTGAGTATCCAGACTCCGGTCATTACATTGAGCGTTCAGGATCCAGTCATTTTTGTTGAGTATCATAACTCCATTTATTACGTTGAGCGTTCAAGATCCGTTCAGTTTCGTTGAGTATCCAGACTCCAAATATCATGTTGAGCGTTCAGGCTCCGGTCAGTTTCGTTGGGTATCCAGACTCCGGTGATTACGTTGATCGTTCAGGCTCCGGTCATTTTCGTTGACTATCCAGACTCGGGTTATTACGTTGAGCGTTCAGGCTCCAGTCAGTTTCGTTGAGTATCCAGATTCCGATTATTACGTTGAGCGTTCAGGCTCCGGTTAGTTTCGTTGGGTATCCAGACTCCGGTTATTACGTTGATTGTTCAGGCTCTGGTCATTTTCGTAGAGTATCCATACTCCGATTATTAAGTTGAGCGTCAGGCTCCGATCATTTTCGTTGAGTATCCAGACTCCGATTATTACGTTGAGCGTTCAGGATCCGGTTATTTTCGTTGAGTATCCAGACTCCGGTTATTACGTTGAGGGTTCAGACTCCGGTCAGTCTCGTTGAGTATCCAGATTCCGATTATTACGTTAAGCGTTCAGGCTCCGGTCAGTTTCGTTGGGTATACAGACTCTGGTTATTACGTTGAGCGTTCAGGATTCGATCATTTTCGTTGAGTATCCGGACTCCAGTTATTAAGTTGAGCGTCAGGCTCCGATCATTTTCGTTGAGTATCCAGACTCCGATTATTACGTTGAGCATTCAGACTCCGGTCATTTTCGTTGAGTCTCCAGACTCCGGTTATTACGTTGAGGTTTCAGACTCCGGTCATTTTCGTTGACTATCTAGACTCCTATCATTACGTTGAACATTCGGGCTCCGCTCATTTTCGTTGAGTATCAATACTCCGGTCAATACGATGAGCGTTCAGGCTCCGGTCATTTTCGTTGAGTATCCAGACTCCGGTTATTACATTGAGCGTTCAGGATCCAGTCATTTTTGTTGAGTATCATAACTCCATTTATTACGTTGAGCGTTCAGGATCCGTTCAGTTTCGTTGAGTATCCAGACTCCAAATATCACGTTGAGCGTTCAGGCTCCGGTCAGTTTCGTTGGGTATCCAGACTCGGGTGATTACGTTGATCGTTCAGGCTCCGATCATTTTCGTTGAGTATCCAGACTCCGGTTATTACGTTGAGGTTTCAGACTCCGGTCATTTTCGTTGAGTATCTAGACTCCTGTCATTACGTTGAACGTTCAGGCTCCGATCATTTTCGTTGAGTATCCATACTCCGGTCAATACGTTGGGCGTTCAGGCTCCGGTCATTTTTGTTGAGTATCCAGACTCCGGTCATTACATTGAGCGTTCAGGATCCAGTCATTTTTGTTGAGTATCATAACTCCATTTATTACGTTGAGCGTTCAAGATCCGATCAGTTTCGTTGAGTATCCAAACTCCAAATATTACGTTTAGCGTTCAGGCTCCGGTCAGTTTCGTTGGGTATTCAGACTCCGATGATTACGTTGATCGTTCAGGCTCCGGTCATTTTCATTGACTATCCGGACTCGGGTTATTACGTTGAGCATTTAGGCTCCGGTAAGTTTCGTTGAGTATCCAGATTTCGATTATTACGTTGAGCGTTCAGGCTCCGGTCAGTTTCGTTGGGTATCCAGACTCTAGATATTACGTTGAGCGTTCAGGCTCCGGTCATTTTCGTTGAGTATCCAGACTCCGGTTATTAAGTTGAGCGTCAGGCTCCGATCATTTTCGTTGAGTATCCAGACTCCGACTATTACGTTGAGCGTTCAGGCTCCGGTTATTTTCGTTGAGTATCCAAACTCCGGTTATTACGTTGAGGGTTCAAACTCCGGTCAGTCTCGTTGAGTATCCAGATTCCGATTATTACGTTTAGCGTTCAGGCTCCGGTCAGTTTCGTTGGGTATACAGACTCAGGTTATTACATTGAGCGTTCAGGCTCCGGTGATTTTCGTTGAGTATCCAGACTCCGGTTGTTAAGTTGAGCGTCAAGCTCCGATCATTTTCGTTGAGTATCCAGACTCCGATAATTACGTTGAGCATTCAGGCTCCGGTCATTTTCATTGAGTATCCAGATTTCAATTATTACGTTGAGCGTTCAGGCTCCGGTCAGTTTCGTTGGGTATCTAGACTCCGGTTATTACGTTGAGCATTCAGGCTCCGGTCATTTTCGTTGAGTATCCAGACTCCGGTTATTAAAATGAGCGTCAGGCTCTGATCATTTTCGTTGAGTATCCAGACTCCGATTATTACGTTTAGCATTCAGGCTCCGGTTATTTTCGTTGAGAATCCAGACTCCGGTTATTACGTTGAGGGTTCAGGCTCCGGTCATTTTCGTTGACTATCCAGACTCCGGTTATTACGTTGAGGGTTCAGACTCCGGTTATTTTCGTTCAGTATCTAGACTGCTGTCATTACGTTGAACGTTCAGGCTCTGATCATTTTCGTTGAGTATCCATAATCCGGTCAATACGTTAGGCGTTCAGGATCCGGTCATTTTCGTTGGGTATCCAGACTCCGGTCATTACGTTGAGCGTTCAGGCTCCGGTCATTTTCGTTGACTATCCAGACTCGGGTTATTACGTTGAGCATTCAGGCTCCGGTCAGTTTCGTTGAGTATCAAGATTCCGATTATTACGTTGAGCGTTCAGGCTCCGGTCAGTTTCGTTGGGTATCCAGACTCCGGTTATTACGTTGAGCATTCAGGCTCCGCTCATATTCGTTGAGTATTCAGGCTCCGGTTATTAAGTTGAGCGTCAGGCTCCGATCATTTTCGTTGAGTATACAGACTCCGATTATTACGTTGAGCATTCAGGCTCCGGTCATTTTTGTTGACTATCCAGACTCGGGTTATTAGGTTGAGCGTTCAAGCTCCGGTCAGTTTTATTGAGTATCCGGATTTCGATTATTACGTTGAGCGTTCAGGCTCCGGTCAGTTTCGTTGGGTATCCAGACTCCGGTTATTACGTTGAGCATTCAGGCTCCGGTCATTTTCGTTGAGTATCTAGACTCCGGTTATTAAGTTGAGCGTAAGGCTCCGATCATTTTCGTTGAGTATCTAGACTCCGATTATTACGTTTAGCATTCAGGCTCCGGTTATTTTCGTTGAGAATCCAGACTCCGATGATTACGTTGAGGGTTCAGGCTCCGGTCATTTTCGTTGAGTATCCAGACTCCGGTTATTACGTTGATGGTTCAGACTCCGGTCATTTTCGTTGAGTATCTAGACTCCTGTCATTACGTTGAACGTTCAGGCTCTGATCATTTTCGTTGAGTATCCAGACTCCGGTTATTAAGTTGAGCGTCAGGCTCCGATCATTTTCGTTGAGTATCCAGACTCCGATTATTACGTTTAGCGTTCAGGCTCCGGTTATTTTCATTGAGAATCCAGACTCCGGTTATTACGTTGAGGGTTCAGGCTCCAGTCATTTTCGTTGACTATCCAGACTCCGGTTATTACGTTGAGGGTTCAGACTCCAGTTATTTTCGTTGAGTATCTAGACTGCTGTCATTACGTTGAACGTTCAGGCTCTGATCATTTTCGTTGAGTATCCATAATCCGGTCAATACGTTAGGCGTTCAGGATCCGGTCATTTTCGTTGGGTATCCAGACTCCGGTCATTACGTTGAGCGTTCAGGCTCCGGTCATTTTCGTTGACTATCCAGACTCGGGTTATTACGTTGAGCATTCAGGCTCCGGTCAGTTTCGTTGAGTATCAAGATTCCGATTATTACGTTGAGCGTTCAGGCTCCGGTTATTTTCGTTGAGTATCTAGACTCCGGTTATTACGTTGAGGGTTCAGACTCCAGTCAGTCTCGTTGAGTATCCAGATTCCGATTATTACGTTAAGCGTTCAGGCTCCGGTCAGTTTCGTTGGGTATACAGACTCTGGTTATTACGTTGAGCGTTCAGGCTTCGGTCATTTTCGTTGAGTATCCGGACTCCGGTTATTAAGTTGAGCGTCAGGCTCCGATCATTTTCGTTGAGTATCCATACTCTGGTCAATACGTTGAACGTTCAGGCTCCGGTCATTTTCGTTGAGTATCCAGACTCCGGTCATTACATTGAGCGTTCAGGATGCAGTCATTTTTGTTGAGTATCATAACTCCATTTATTACGTTGAGCGTTCATGATCCGTTCAGTTTCGTTGAGTATCCAGACTCCAAATATCATGTTAAGCGTTCAGGCTCCGGTCAGTTTTGTTGGGTATCCAGACTCCGGTGATTACGTTGATCGTTCAGGCTCCGGTCATGTTCGTTGACTATCCAGACTCGGGTTATTACGTTGAGCGTTCAGGCTCCGGTCAGTTTCGATGAGTATCCAGATTCCGATTATTACGTTGAGCGTTCAGGCTCCGGTCAGTTTTGTTGGGTATCCAGACTCCAGTTATTATGTTGAGCATTCAGGCTCCGGTCATTTTCGTTGAGTATCCAGACTCCGGTTATTAAGTTGAGCGTCAGGCTCCGATCATTTTCGTTGAGTATCCAGACTCCGATTATTACGTTGAGCGTTCAGGCTCCGGTTATTTTCATTTAGTATCCAGACTCCGGTTATTACATTGAGGGTTTAGACTCCGGTCAGTCTCGTTGAGTATCCAGATTCCGATTATTATGTTAAGCATTCAGGCTCCGGTCAGTTTCATTGGGTATACAGACTACGGTTATTACGTTGAGTGTTCAGGCTCCGTTGATTTTCGTTGAGTATCCAGACTCCGGTTATTAAGTTGAGCGTCAAGCTCCGATCATTTTCGTTGAGTATCCAGACTCCGATTATTACGTTGAGCGTTCAGGCTCCGGTCATTTTCGTTGACTATCCAGACTCCGGTTATTACGTTGAGGGTTCGGACTCCGGTCATTTTCGTTGAGTATCTAGACTCCTGTCATTACGTTGAACGTTCAGGCTCCGGTCATTTTCATTGAGTATCCAGACTCCGGTCATTACATTGAGCGTTCAGGATCCAGTCATTTTTGTTGAGTATCATAACTCCATTTATTACGTTGAGCGTTCAAGATCCGTTCAGTTTCGTTGAGTATCCAGACTCCAAATATCATGTTGAGCGTTCAGGCTCCGGTCAGTTTCGTTGGGTATCCAGACTCCGGTGATTACGTTGATCGTTCAGGCTCCGGTCATTTTCGTTGACTATCCAGACTCGGGTTATTACGTTGAGCGTTCAGGCTCCAGTCAGTTTCGTTGAGTATCCAGATTCCGATTATTACGTTGAGCGTTCAGGCTCCGGTTAGTTTCGTTGGGTATCCAGACTCCGGTTATTACGTTGATTGTTCAGGCTCTGGTCATTTTCGTAGAGTATCCATACTCCGATTATTAAGTTGAGCGTCAGGCTCCGATCATTTTCGTTGAGTATCCAGACTCCGATTATTACGTTGAGCGTTCAGGATCCGGTTATTTTCGTTGAGTATCCAGACTCCGGTTATTACGTTGAGGGTTCAGACTCCGGTCAGTCTCGTTGAGTATCCAGATTCCGATTATTACGTTAAGCGTTCAGGCTCCGGTCAGTTTCGTTGGGTATACAGACTCTGGTTATTACGTTGAGCGTTCAGGATTCGATCATTTTCGTTGAGTATCCGGACTCCAGTTATTAAGTTGAGCGTCAGGCTCCGATCATTTTCGTTGAGTATCCAGACTCCGATTATTACGTTGAGCATTCAGACTCCGGTCATTTTCGTTGAGTATCCAGACTCCGGTTATTACGTTGAGGTTTCAGACTCCGGTCATTTTCGTTGACTATCTAGACTCCTATCATTACGTTGAACATTCGGGCTCCGCTCATTTTCGTTGAGTATCAATACTCCGGTCAATACGATGAGCGTTCAGGCTCCGGTCATTTTCGTTGAGTATCCAGACTCCGGTCATTACATTGAGCGTTCAGGATCCAGTCATTTTTGTTGAGTATCATAACTCCATTTATTACGTTGAGCGTTCAGGATCCGTTCAGTTTCGTTGAGTATCCAGACTCCAAATATCACGTTGAGCGTTCAGGCTCCGGTCAGTTTCGTTGGGTATCCAGACTCGGGTGATTACGTTGATCGTTCAGGCTCCGATCATTTTCGTTGAGTATCCAGACTCCGGTTATTACGTTGAGGTTTCAGACTCCGGTCATTTTCGTTGAGTATCTAGACTCCTGTCATTACGTTGAACGTTCAGGCTCCGATCATTTTCGTTGAGTATCCATACTCCGGTCAATACGTTGGGCGTTCAGGCTCCGGTCATTTTTGTTGAGTATCCAGACTCCGGTCATTACATTGAGCGTTCAGGATCCAGTCATTTTTGTTGAGTATCATAACTCCATTTATTACGTTGAGCGTTCAAGATCCGATCAGTTTCGTTGAGTATCCAAACTCCAAATATTACGTTTAGCGTTCAGGCTCCGGTCAGTTTCGTTGGGTATTCAGACTCCGATGATTACGTTGATCGTTCAGGCTCCGGTCATTTTCATTGACTATCCGGACTCGGGTTATTACGTTGAGCATTTAGGCTCCGGTAAGTTTCGTTGAGTATCCAGATTTCGATTATTACGTTGAGCGTTCAGGCTCCGGTCAGTTTCGTTGGGTATCCAGACTCTAGATATTACGTTGAGCGTTCAGGCTCCGGTCATTTTCGTTGAGTATCCAGACTCCGGTTATTAAGTTGAGCGTCAGGCTCCGATCATTTTCGTTGAGTATCCAGACTCCGACTATTACGTTGAGCGTTCAGGCTCCGGTTATTTTCGTTGAGTATCCAAACTCCGGTTATTACGTTGAGGGTTCAAACTCCGGTCAGTCTCGTTGAGTATCCAGATTCCGATTATTACGTTTAGCGTTCAGGCTCCGGTCAGTTTCGTTGGGTATACAGACTCAGGTTATTACATTGAGCGTTCAGGCTCCGGTGATTTTCGTTGAGTATCCAGACTCCGGTTGTTAAGTTGAGCGTCAAGCTCCGATCATTTTCGTTGAGTATCCAGACTCCGATAATTACGTTGAGCATTCAGGCTCCGGTCATTTTCATTGAGTATCCAGATTTCAATTATTACGTTGAGCGTTCAGGCTCCGGTCAGTTTCGTTGGGTATCTAGACTCCGGTTATTACGTTGAGCATTCAGGCTCCGGTCATTTTCGTTGAGTATCCAGACTCCGGTTATTAAAATGAGCGTCAGGCTCTGATCATTTTCGTTGAGTATCCAGACTCCGATTATTACGTTTAGCATTCAGGCTCCGGTTATTTTCGTTGAGAATCCAGACTCCGGTTATTACGTTGAGGGTTCAGGCTCCGGTCATTTTCGTTGACTATCCAGACTCCGGTTATTACGTTGAGGGTTCAGACTCCGGTTATTTTCGTTGAGTATCTAGACTGCTGTCATTACGTTGAACGTTCAGGCTCTGATCATTTTCGTTGAGTATCCATAATCCGGTCAATACGTTAGGCGTTCAGGATCCGGTCATTTTCGTTGGGTATCCAGACTCCGGTCATTACGTTGAGCGTTCAGGCTCCGGTCATTTTCGTTGACTATCCAGACTCGGGTTATTACGTTGAGCATTCAGGCTCCGGTCAGTTTCGTTGAGTATCAAGATTCCGATTATTACGTTGAGCGTTCAGGCTCCGGTCAGTTTCGTTGGGTATCCAGACTCCGGTTATTACGTTGAGCATTCAGGCTCCGCTCATATTCGTTGAGTATTCAGGCTCCGGTTATTAAGTTGAGCGTCAGGCTCCGATCATTTTCGTTGAGTATACAGACTCCGATTATTACGTTGAGCATTCAGGCTCCGGTCATTTTTGTTGACTATCCAGACTCGGGTTATTAGGTTGAGCGTTCAAGCTCCGGTCAGTTTTATTGAGTATCCGGATTTCGATTATTACGTTGAGCGTTCAGGCTCCGGTCAGTTTCGTTGGGTATCCAGACTCCGGTTATTACGTTGAGCATTCAGGCTCCGGTCATTTTCGTTGAGTATCTAGACTCCGGTTATTAAGTTGAGCGTAAGGCTCCGATCATTTTCGTTGAGTATCCAGACTCCGATTATTACGTTTAGCATTCAGGCTCCGGTTATTTTCGTTGAGAATCCAGACTTCGATGATTACGTTGAGGGTTCAGGCTCCGGTCATTTTCGTTGAGTATCCAGACTCCGGTTATTACGTTGATGGTTCAGACTCCGGTCATTTTCGTTGAGTATCTAGACTCCTGTTATTACGTTGAACGTTCAGGCTCTGATCATTTTCGTTGAGTATCCAGACTCCGGTTATTAAGTTGAGCGTCAGGCTCCGATCATTTTCGTTGAGTATCCAGACTCCGATTATTACGTTTAGCGTTCAGGCTCCGGTTATTTTCATTGAGAATCCAGACTCCGGTTATTACGTTGAGGGTTCAGGCTCCAGTCATTTTCGTTGACTATCCAGACTCCGGTTATTACGTTGAGGGTTCAGACTCCAGTTATTTTCGTTGAGTATCTAGACTGCTGTCATTACGTTGAACGTTCAGGCTCTGATCATTTTCGTTGAGTATCCATAATCCGGTCAATACGTTAGGCGTTCAGGATCCGGTCATTTTCGTTGGGTATCCAGACTCCGGTCATTACGTTGAGCGTTCAGGCTCCGGTCATTTTCGTTGACTATCTAGACTCGGGTTATTACGTTGAGCATTCAGGCTCCGGTCAGTTTCGTTGAGTATCAAGATTCCGATTATTACGTTGAGCGTTCAGGCTCCGGTCAGTTTCGTTGGGTATCCATACTCCGGTTATTACGTTGAGCATTCAGGCTCTGGTCATTTTCGTTGAGTATCCAGGCTCCGGTTATTAAGTTGAGCGTCAGGCTCCGATCATTTTCGTTGATATACAGACTCCGATTATTACGTTGAGCATTTAGGCTCCGGTCATTTTTGTTGACTATCCAGACTCGGGTTATTAGGTTGAGCGTTCAAGCTCCAGTCAGTTTTATTGAGTATCCAGATTTCGATTATTACGTTGAGCGTTCAGGCTCCGGTCAGTTTCGTTGGGTATCCAGACTCCGGTTATTACGTTGAGCATTCAGGCTCCGGTCATTTTCGTTGAGTATCTAGTCTCCGGTTATTAAGTTGAGCGTCAGGCTCCGATCATTTTCGTTGAGTATCCAGACTCCGATTATTATGTTTAGCGTTCAGGCTCCGGTTATTTTCGTTGAGAATCCAGACTCCGATTATTACGTTGAGGGTTCAGGCTCCGGTCATTTTCGTTGAGTATCTAGACTCCTGTCATTACGTTGAACGTTCAGGCTCTGATCATTTTCGTTTAGTATCCATACTCCGGTCAATACGTTAGGCGTTCAGGCTCCGGTCATTTTCGTTGGGTATCCAGACTCCGATCATTACGTTGAGCGTTCAGCTCCGGTCTTTTTCGTTGACTATCCAGACTCGGGTTATTACCTTGAGCGTTCAGGCTCCGGTTAGTTTCGTTGAGTATCAAGATTCCGATTATTACGTTGAGCGTTCAGGCTCCGGTCAGTTTCGTTGGGTATCCAGACTCCGGTTATTAAGTTGAGCGTCAGGCTCCGATCATTTTCGTTGAGTATCCAGACTCCGATTATTACGTTTAGCGTTCAGGCTCCGGTTATTTTTGTTGAGAATCCAGACTCCGGTTATTACGTTGATGGTTCAGACTTCGGTCATTTTCGTTGAGTATCTAAACTCCTGTCATTACGTTGAACGTTCAGGCCCAGATCATTTTCGTTGAGTATCCATACTCTGGTCAATACGTTGAGCGTTCAGGCTCCAGTCATTTTCGTTTAGTATCCAGACTCCGGTCATTACATTGAGCGTTCAGGATCCAGTCATTTTTGTTGAGTATCATAACTCCATTTATTACGTTGAGCGTTCAGGATCCGGTCAGTTTCGTTGGGTATCCAGACTCCAGTTATTACGTTGAGCGTTTAGGCTCCGGTCATTTTCGTTGAGTATCCAGACTCCGGTTATTAAGTTGAGCGTCAGGCTCCGATCATTTTCGTTGAGTATCCGGACTCCGATTATTACGTTGAGCGTTCAAGCTCCGGCTATTTTCGTTGAGTAACCAGACTCCGGTTATTACGTTGAGGGTTCAGACTCCGGTCAGTCTCGTTGAGTATCCAGATTCTGATTATTACGTTAAGCGTTCATGCTCCGGTCAGTTTCATTGGGTATACAGACTCCGGTTATTTCGTTGAGTGTTCAGGCTCCGGTGATTTTCGTTGAGTATCTAGACTCCTGTCATTACGTTGAACGTTCAGGCTCCGATCATTTTCGTTGAGTATCCATACTCCGGTCAATACGTTAGGCGTTCAGGCTCCGGTCATTTTCGTTGGGTATCCAGACTCCGATCATTACGTTGAGTGTTCAGGCTCCGGTCATTTTCGTTGACTATCCAGACTCGGGTTATTACGTTGAGCGTTCAGGCTCCGGTCAGTTTCGTTGAGTATCAAGATTCTGATTATTACGTTGAGCGTTCAGGCTCCGGTCAGTTTCGTTGGGTACCCAGACTCCGGTTATTACTTTAAGCATTCAGGCTACGATCATTTTCGTTGAGTATCCAGACTCCGGTTATTAAGTTGAGCGTCAGGCTCCGATCATTTTCGTTGAGTATCCAGACTCCGATTATTACGTTTAGCGTTCAGGCTCCGGTTATTTTCGTTGAGAATCCAGACTCCGGTTATTACGTTGAGGGTTCAGACTCCGGTTATTTTCGTTGAGTGTCTAGACTCCTGTCATTACGTTGAACGTTTAGGCTCCGATCATTTTTGTTGAGTATCCATACTTCGGTCAATACGTTGAGCGTTCACTCTCCGGTCATTTTCGTTGGGTATCCAGAGTCTGGTCATTACATTGAGCGTTCAGAATCCAGTCATTTTTGTTGAGTATCATAACTTCATTTATTACGTTGAGCGTTCAGGCTCCGGTCAGTTTCGTTGGGTATCCAGACTCCGGTTATTACGTTGAGCGTTTAGGCTCCGGTCAGTTTCGTTGAGTATCCAGATTCCGATTATTACGTTGAGCATTCAGGCTCTGGTCAGTTTCGTTGGGTATCTAGACTCCGATTATTAAGTTAAGCGTCAGGCTCCGATCATTTTCATTGAGTATCCAGACTCCGATTATTACGTTTAGCGTTCAGGCTCCGGTCATTTTCGTTGAGAATCCAGACTCCGGTTATTACGTTGAGGGTTCAGGCTCCGGTCATTTTCGTTGACTATCCAGACTCCGGTTATTACGTTGAGGGTTAAGACTTCGGCCATTTTCGTTGAGTATCTAGACTCCTGTCATTACGTTGAACGTTCAGGCTCCGATCATTTTCGTTGAGTATCCATACTCTGGTCAATACGTTGAGCGTTCAGGCTCCGGTCATTTTCGTTGAGTATCCAGACTCCGCTCATTACATTGAGCGTTCAGGATCCAGTCTTTTTTTTTTAGTATCAAAACTCCATTTATTACAATGAGCGTTCAGGCTCCGGTCAGTTTCGTTGGGTATCCAGACTCCGGTTATTCCGTTGAGCGTTTAGGCTCCGGTCATTTTCGTTGAGTATCCAGATTCCGGTTATTAAGTTGAGCGTCAGGCTCCGATCATTTTCATTGAGTATCCAGACTCCGATTATTACGTTGAGCGTTCAGGCTCCGGTTATTTTCGTTGTGTATCCAGACTCCGGTTATTACGTTGAGGGTTCAGACTCCGGTCAGTCTCGTTGAGTATCCAGATTCCGATTATTACGTTGAGCATTCAGGCTCCGGTCAGTTTCGTGGGGTATACAGACTCTGGTTATTTCGTTGAGTGTTCAGGCTCCGGTCATTTTCGTTGAGTATCCAGACTCCGGTTATTAAGTTGAGCGTCAGGCTCTGATCATTTTCGTTGAGTATCCAGACTCCGATTATTACGTTGAGCGTTCAGGCTCCGGTTATTTTCATTAGGTATACAGACTCTGGTTATTTCGTTGAGTGTTCAGGCTCCTGTGATTTTCGTTGAGTATCTAGACTCCTGTCATTACGTTGAACGTTCAGCCTCCGATCATTTTCGTTGAGTATCCATACTCCGGACAATACGTTGAGCGTTCAGGCTCCGGTCATTTTCGTTGAGTATTCAGACTCCGGTCATTACATTGAGCGTTCAGGATCCAGTCATTTTTGTTGAGTATCATAACTTCATTTATTACGTTGAGTGTTCAGGCTCCGGTCAGTTTCGTTGGGTATCCAGACTCCGGTTATTACGTTGAGCGTTTAGGCTCCGGTCAGTTTCATTGAGTATCCAGATTCCGATTATTACGTTGAGCATTCAGGCTCTGGTCAGTTTCGTTGGGTATCTAGACTCCGATTATTAAGTTAAGCGTCAGGCTCCGATCATTTTCATTGAGTATCCAGACTCCGATTATTACGTTTAGCGTTCAGGCTCCGGTTATTTTCGTTGAGAATCCAGACTCCGGTTATTACGTTGAGGGTTCAGGCTCCGGTCATTTTCGTTGACTATCCAGACTCCGGTTATTACGTTGAGGGTTCAGACTCTGGTCATTTTCGTTCAGTATCTAGACTCCTGTCATTACGTTGAACGTTCAGGCTCCGATCATTTTCGTTGAATGTCCATACTCCGGTCAATACGTTAGGCGTTCAGGCTCCGGTCATTTTCGTTGGGTATCCAGACTCCGATCATTACGTTGAGTGTTCAGGCTCCGGTCATTTTCGTTGACTATCCAGACTCGGGTTATTACGTTGATCGTTCAGGCTCCGGTCAGTTTCGTTGAGTATCAAGATTCTGATTAGTATCCAGACTCCGGTTATTACGTTTAGGGTTCAGACTCCGGTCAGTCTCGTTGCGTATCTAGATTCCGATTATTACATTGAGCGTTCAGGCTCCGGTCAGTTTCATTGGGTATACAGACTCTGGTTATTTCGTTGAGTGTTCAGGCTCCTGTGATTTTCGTTGAGTATCTAGACTCCGGTTATTAAGTTAAGCGTCAAACTCCGATCATTTTCGTTGAGTATTCAGACTCCGATTATTACGTTGAGCGTTCAGGCTCCGGTCATTTTCATTGACTATCCAGACTCCGGTTATTACGTTGAGGGTTCAGACTTCGGCCATTTTCGTTGAGTATCTAGACTCCTGTCATTACGTTGAACGTTCAGGCTCCGATCATTTTCGTTGAGTATCCATACTCTGGTCAATACGTTGAGCGTTCAGGCTCCGGTCATTTTCGTTGAGTATCCAGACTCCGCTCATTACATTGAGCGTTCAGGATCCAGTCATTTTTTTTTAGTATCAAAACTCCATTTATTACAATGAGCGTTCAGGCTCCGGTCAGTTTCGTTGGGTATCCAGACTCCGGTTATTCCGTTGAGCGTTTAGGCTCCGGTCATTTTCGTTGAGTATCCAGATTCCGGTTATTAAGTTGAGCGTCAGGCTCCGATCATTTTCATTGAGTATCCAGACTCCGATTATTACGTTGAGCGTTCAGGCTCCGGTTATTTTCGTTGTGTATCCAGACTCCGGTTATTACGTTGAGGGTTCAGACTCCGGTCAGTCTCGTTGAGTATCCAGATTCCGATTATTACGTTGAGCATTCAGGCTCCGGTCAGTTTCGTTGGGTATACAGACTCTGGTTATTTCGTTGAGTGTTCAGGCTCCGGTCATTTTCGTTGAGTATCCAGACTCCGGTTATTAAGTTGAGCGTCAGGCTCCGATCATTTTCGTTGAGTATCCAGACTCCGATTATTACGTTGAGCGTTCAGGCTCCGGTTATTTTCGTTGAGAATCCAAACACCGGTTATTACGTTGAGGGTTAAGACTCCGGTCATTTTCGTTGAGTATCTAGACTCCTGTCATTACGTTGAACGTTCAGGCTCCGATCATTTTCGTTGAGTATCCATACTCCGGACAATATGTTGAGCGTTCAGGCTCCGGTCATTTTCGTTGAGTATCCAGACTCCGGTCATTACATTGAGCGTTCAGGATCCAGTCATTTTCGTTGAGTATCATAACTCCATTTATTACGTTGAGCATTCAGGATCCGGTCAGTTTCGTTGAGTATCCAGACTCCAAATATTACGTTGAGCGTTCAGGCTCCAGTCAGTTTCGTTGGGTATCCAGACTCCGGTGATTACGTTGATCGTTCAGGCTCCGGTCATTTTTGTTGACTATCCAAACTCGGGTTATTACGTTGAGCGTTCAAGCTCCTTTCAGTTTCGTTGAGTATCCAGATTTCGGTTATTACGTTGAGCGTTTAGGCTCTAGTCAGTTTCGTTGGGTATCCAGACTCCGGTTATTATGTTGAGTGTCAGGCTCCGATCATTTTCGTTGAGTATCCAGACACCGATTATTACGTTGAGCGTTCAGGCTCTGATCATTTTCGTTGACTATCCAGACTCCGATTAATACGTTGAGGATTCAGACTCCGGTCATTTTCTTTGAGTATCTAGACTCTTGTCATTATGTTGAACGTTCAGGCTCCGATCATTTTTCGTTGAGTATCGATACTCCGGTCAATACTTTGAGCGTTCAGGCTGCGGTCATTTTCGTTGAGTATCCAGACCCCGGTCATTACATTGAGCATTCAGGATCCAGTCATTTTCGTTGAGTATCATAACTCCATTTATTACGTTGAGCGTTCAGGATCTGGTCAGTTTCGTTGAGTATCCAGACTCCAAATATTACGTTGAGCGTTCAGGCTCCAGTCAGTTTCGTTGGGTATCCAGACTCCGGTGATTACGTTGATCGTTCATGCTACGGTCATTTTCGTTGACTATCCAGACTCAGGTTATTACATTGAGCGTTCAGGCTCCGGTCATTTTCGTTGAGTATCCAGACTCCGGTTATTAAGTTGAGCGTCAGGCCTCGATCATTTTCGTTGAGTATCCAGACTCCGATTATTACGTTGAGCGTTCAGGCTCCGGTCATTTTCGTTGACTATCCAGACTCCGGTTATTACGTTGAGGGTTCAGACTCCGGTCATTTTCGTTGAGTATCCATACTCCGGTCAATATGTTGAGCGTTCAGGCTCCGGTCATTTTCGTTGAGTATCCAGACTCCGGTCATTACATTGAGCGTTCAGGATCCAGTCATTTTCGTTGAGTATCATAACTCCATTTATTACGTTGAGCGTTCAAGCTCCGATCATTTTTGTTGAGTATCCATACTCCGGTCAATACGTTGAGCGTTCAGGCTCCGGTCATTTTCGTTGAGTATCCAGACTTCGGTTATTACATTGAGTGTTCAGGATCCAGTCATTTTTGTTGAGTATCATAACTCCATTTATTACATTAGGCGTTTAGGATCCGATCAGTTTCGTTGAGTATCCAGACTCTAAATATTACGTTGAGCGTTCAAGCTCCGGTCAGTTTAGTTTGGTATCCAGACTCTGGTGATTACGTTGATCGTTCAGGCTCCGGTTGTAACACCCCCTTTTTATACCCCAAATAAATTAAATAAATCAATTAGGCACATAGAAAATTTATTTCATCAGAGTTTGATTAAATCATGGTATAAAAGAGGCGCATCACATTATCATGAAATTAAACACATACGATACCTGCTCAAAATAGATATGCAACAATGGGTAACCCACATCTCAATATTTAGAATAAAGCGGAAACATCCAAATATTGAATCGATCTCATTCATAAAAGTATATACAACCATCAGTTAATTCATGTTTTACAACATATCCACAGCAGATACATACACATATGTATCACAAAAGAATCAAAACAAATGTAACTCCAAAAGAGTCAAAGGCTTCCTAACTACCCAGATGTTACATATCAGAGCCATTGACCAAAAAGAATGAAGACATCTCTTCACAAAAAGAACCTCCAGCTTCCTACTCTGCAATGCCTCATAGAGCATTATAAAACAGCAGAAGGGTGAGAAACAACATCATAACAGTTAATGCATAAAATTGTATATATACATAACTCCATAATTATACAAGTTATACTCAAATTATGTTCTCACCACATTAAGCATATACAAATAATCATGTCTCTACACATACACATGAACATTCACTATATTTCCTCCAAACAAATCACATATAACATACACAGTTATATTCACACAACCAATGCATCATACACAGATGACTCATGCAACTCATAGAGACCGACACACGACTCTATGCAGATGCAAATGCGGTACCGACTAATTCAACAAATTCCCTAAGGAATCGAGTATTCAGCAGATCCTCCACGGGATCAAGTACTCAGCAGATTCTCCACGAAATCAAATATTCATCAGATTCTCCACGGAATCGAATATTCAGCAGATCCTCCACGGGATCAAGTACTCAGCAGATTCTCCACGGAATCAAATACTCTAACCAATCCTCCACGGGATTACATGTTATGACCGATTCTCCGAGGAATCACACAATGCAACCGATTCTCCAAGGAATCACTCAATGCAACCGATTCTCCACGGAATCGAATATAACCATCGTATCATACGAGGTTCTACAAATCCTCCACGGGATCAATCATAAAAATGCATACTATGTTCACAAACATACTCATTGCATTTATCACATATATTCATTATGCATTCACATTATACACCATTTCACACAAGGTTTACATACCTATTAATCCATCAATGCATTTCTATCTAATTCGAGCAAACGCACAACATTATCAAACGATTAAGATTCACAATCGGCTCCACAATCTAGGATTCACGCCTTTCGGCCACCCACAGCACAACATGTTGAAACAGTTCACACATCAATCATTCATATAGGCATTAATCATAATTGAATCAATCAAACATCATGCATTGAACAAACAGCAAAACAAAATAACACTGCCAGGTTCGCCAACCTTCGCCTGGCGAAGCCACGCAGCGAATGCTCGCTGGCCTTCGCCTGGCGAACTCCCCAGCGAAGTCCACTGGGAGTAATTCTGGAATTACTCGCCGAGGCTCGCTACCCACTCGCCTGGCGAACCTTCGCCAACTCACCTCGCCTGGCGAACTTGCCAGCGAATACAGGGTATTAGCTTCTGACTTGCTTCGCTACAGCTCGCTGGGCTTCGCCTGGCGAAGCTTCGCTGCCATTCGCCTGGCGAACTTGCGAAGACAGAACTTCCATGGCTGCCTCAAAGCCCAAACTCCACACAACCCACCGATTAAACCCAAACCAGTCACAGTAGCACAACCCAACCATCACCCGACTAAACTACATCATCTAATCCGATTTCTAACCGATTAAAACCTCATTCTACTCACACAACCAACTTCTAACCTAAGTGGAAAAAGAGTAGAAACTCTACAAAATCCACACACATACACATACAATCATACACATTAAAGAGATGATGGAGTTTCACACCCTTACCGATCGATTGCAAGCTTTGGTAATGATTCCTTGATGATTCTAGGTTTTCCTCTCCACTTTCTCTTCTCTTTCTCTTCTCCTCTTTTCTTTCTCTTGTTTTTCTTCTTATGTTACTATCTTCTTCCTTTTTCCTCTCTTATTCTATTTCTATCTCTATTTCTTTCCTCTCAAATTCTTTCCAACACTTATCAATCAATTCTCACACTAAAGTGCTAAATGTCTAAAATGCCCTTTTTACTCTAATTCCCCGAAAACTCTCTGAATCGGTAAAAATAGATAAAATAAGCAAAACACCACATAGCAATGTATAATTTCTCAATTTAAAACAAACATCAATTAAATAAATTAAAGGACTCAACAATTAATGGGAATTCAGAATCGGGGCGTTACAACTCTCCCCCACTTTAGAAATTTTCGTCCTCGAAAATATCACCTGATTCAAACAACTCTGGATGCGATTCTCGCATCTTGCTCTCCAATTCCCAAGTCATGTTGCCTTCCGCGGCACCTCCCCAGGACACTTTCACAAGCGCAATATCCTTGCCTCTCAGTTTCTTAACTTCACGGTCCAAAATACTAACCGGTAAAACTTCAACTGTAAGGTTATCTCTTACTTCAACTTCATCCATTGGGATCACATGTGACGGATCCGGAACATACTTCCGAAGTTGCGAGACATGGAATACATCATGCAAATTCGAAAGGTTCGGAGGCAACGCCACACGATACGCCACAGCACCAACCCGTGCGACAATCTGATACGGACCAATAAAACGAGAAGTCAACTTTCTCGACTTCAAAGCACGACCCACACCCGCAACCGGTGTAACTCTCAAAAACACATGGTCTCCCTCTTGAAACTCGAGATCCTTTCTCCTTTTATCATGATAACTTTTCTGTCTATTCTAAGAAGCTCTCATCTTTTCCCGAATAAATTTCACCTTTTCCGTCGTTTGCTGTACCATTTCAGGACCAACTACCGACCTTTCACCCGTCTCATGCCAACACAGAGGTGTTCGACATCTCCAACCATATAAAGCCTCAAATGGCGCCATACCGATACTCGAATGGAAACTGTTATTATAGGTGAACTCAATCAACGCTAAATAACCGTCCCACGCACCACCTTGTTCAAGCACACAAGCACGCAACAGATCTTCTAACGATTGAATCGTCCTCTCGGTTTGACCATCCGTTTGCGGATGATATGCCGAACTCAATCTCAACTTAGAACCCAAGGCACCTTGCAAACTCTCCCAAAATCTTGAAGTAAATCTAGGATCTCTATCCGACACAATACTCTTAGGAACTCCATGAAGCTTCACAATAGTGCCAACATAAATCTCGGCTAACCTTTCCAAAGAATAAGTAACATCAATCGGAATAAAGTGAGCCGATTTAGTAAGCCTATCAACAATCACCCAAATAGCATTATGTCCTCTTTGCGTATTCGGCAATCCCGTAACAAAATCCATCGATATACTATCCCATTTCCATTCCGGAATATCCAACGGTTGCATCAATCCACTAGGCTTCTGATGCTCCACCTTAGACTTCTGACAAGTCAAACACGAGTACACAAAACGAGCAACATCGCTTTTCAATCCAGACCACCAAAAGATCTTCTTCAAATCCTGATACATCTTATTCGCTCCCGGATGAATACTTAAGTTACTCCGATGTCCCTCTTCCAATATCATCTTTTTCAAATCCGCGTCATCGGGAATACAAATACGACCTCGAAACCTCAAAACTCCTAATTCATCAACTTTGAAATCTTCATTCCCATTCGTCATCAAATCCACAAATTTCAAATCCAACTTTTGCTTTTCACACACCGTAGCAAGAAAATCATTCGTGACATGCAACATACCAAGCTTCACACTACTCGGCGTTAACTCACAAACCAAACTCAAATCTCTAAAGTTCTCCAAGAGTTCCCACTCTCTAACCATCAAAGTAGACACGTGCATCGACTTCCGACTTAAGGCATCGGCTACTACATTCGCCTTACCCGGATGATAATTTAAACCAAAATCATAGTCCCTCAAAAGTTCTAGCCATCTCCTTTGCCTCATATTCAATTCCTTTTGATCAAACAAATACTTCAAACTCTTGTGATCGCTAAAAACTTCAAATCTTGCACCATAAAGATAGTGCCTCCAAATTTTCAAAACGAACACTACGGCCGCTAACTCCAAATCATGAGTAGGATAATTCTTTTCATGCACTCTCAACTGTCTAGAAGCATACGCCACGACCTTCCCATCTTGCATTAATACACCACCCAATCCTGACAAAGAAGCATCGCAATAAACCACAAAAGGTTCTGTAGGATTCGGCAAAATCAAAACTGGCGCTGACGTTAACCTTCTCTTTAATTCCATGAAACTCTCTTCACAATTAACATCCCAAATAAAAGCCTTTCCTTTACAAGTCAACTGCGTTAACGGAAGTGCTAACTTTGAAAATCCTTCGATAAACCTCCGGTAGTAACCGGCCAAGCCCAAAAAGCTTCGAATTTCCGTAACCGATCTTGGAGTCTCCCATTGCATTACCGCATCGATCTTGGATGGATCCACACTAATACCATTGTCGGAAATAATATGCCCAAGAAAACTCACCTCCGACAACCAAAACTCACACTTAGACAACTTTGCATACAACTTCTTCTCTTTCAAAATCCGCAACACCATCCTTAAATGTTCTTCGTGTTCCTCTCGAGACTTAGAATAAATCAAAATGTCATCGATAAACACCACCACAAAACGATCCAACTGCTCGTGGAAGATACGGTTCATATATTCCATGAAAACACCCGGCGCATTAGAAACTCCGAATGGCATCACCGTATACTCATAGTGACCATATCGTGTTCTAAAAGCCGTCTTCGAAATATCTTCTTCCTTAACCCGAATCTGGTGATAACCGGATCTCAAATCAATCTTACTAAAAACACGGGCTCCAACCAATTGATCCATCAAATCATCAATTCTTGGAAGCGGATA
Source organism: Lathyrus sativus (assembly GCA_963859935.3). Classification (NCBI taxonomy): domain Eukaryota; kingdom Viridiplantae; phylum Streptophyta; class Magnoliopsida; order Fabales; family Fabaceae; genus Lathyrus; species Lathyrus sativus. Next base: position 237,189,546 of record OZ012736.1, on the reverse strand, counting down.
CTTGTTCTTAATTGTTACCTTATTCAACTGCCGATAATCAATACACAATCGCATACTACCATCCTTCTTCTTTACCAACAATACCGGCGCACCCCAAGGAGAAACACTTGGTCTTACAAATCTCTTATCCAACAAATCATTCAACTGCTTCTTCAATTCCACCAACTCCGATGCCGACATCCGATACGGGGCCATCGAAATCGGTCTAGTACCCGGAACTAGATCAATAGAAAATTCAACCTCTCTCTTTGGCGGCACATCCGCAACATCTTCCGGAAACACTTCAGGAAATTCACAAACCACAGGAAACACGTCGAGCTCAACTTTGCTCTCCACCGACAACGATGCAAACAAACCAAACAACTGAGCTTCGTCCGCTAAAAGTTTCTTCAACTCTTTAGTGGAAAGAAAACTCTCGTTTTCACCATCTTCCAAAGAAGGAAACCTTACTAACTTGTGATAGCAATCCAAATGAACTCTATTAAATTGCAACCAGTTCATACCCAAGATTACGTCCAAACCTTCCAACGGCAAACACACTAAATCCATAACGAAGTCCTTACCATACATGGTCAAAGGACAACTTGCACACACCAAAGAAGTAGTTACCGACCCCGAAGCGGGAGTCCCAATAACCATACCACTACTCAAGGAAACCATACACAAATCCAACCGCTTAGCACACGAAAGAGAAATGAACGAGTGAGTCGCTCCAGTATCAATAATAGCAACTAAAGGCATATCATTAATAAAGCATGTACCTTTAATCAAACGATCTGCCGCATTAGTGGCGTCTGAACCTGCTAATGCGAATACTTTTCCGCCCGCCGGAGCTTGCTTCGGTTTGGTACAATTCGGGCTAATGTGACCCACCTCGCCACAATTAAAACACTTCACAGCATTCTTTCTACACTCTGCTGCATCATGACCAAAGAGTCCACAGTTGGAACACTTCGCCTTGAACTTTCCACAATCATAAGACTTGTGGCCCATCACGCCACACTTAAAACATTTGATCGCACCGGAACCTCCTCCGGGTCTCCTATCAAAGTTTCCCCTATGTTTGCCCTTATCAGCAGGCGTCACATAAGGTCCGCTTCGTACTTGCTGCTTCCCTCTCCTCTCGCTCAAACCCTTATAATGAGTAGAACGAGCTCTACTATCTTCTTCATAAATCCTACAGCACTCGGTCAAATCCGAAAATCTTCTTATCCTTTGATAACCTACCGCTTGCTTTATCTCCGGACGCAAGCCATTCTCATACTTGATACATTTGGAAAATTCCGCCGTAACCGCATCATAGTGAGGGTGAAACTTCACTAACTCAGTAAACTTAGCGGTGTAGTCCACCACCGACATATTACCTTGTTTCAACTCCAGAAATTCCATTTCTCTCTTCCCTTTAACACTTTCGGGATAATACTTCCTTAGAAACTCAGCACGAAATAAATCCCACGTAATCTCCTCGTCGTCGACCTCAAGAACTTGCCTCATGCTGACCCACCAGTCATCAGCCTCTTCTCTCAGCATGTGAGTCCCTAGTCTCACCTTATTCCCTTCAGCACAATCCATCACCCTAAAAATTCTCTCAATTTCCTTTAACCATATCTGAGCACCATCCGGATCAAATCTCCCTTTAAACACCGGTGGTTGGTTCTTCCTGAACTCATCATTCGCATTCACGTTAGGTGCACCCTGCACAGCTCTGGCCATAGCCTCTAACGCCGCTGCCATAGCATTGTCATTACGACCTGCCATATTCTGAGGATTCCCAAAAATAACAACAAGGTTAAACAACCGTTCAACCAACACAACAACAAGACAGACACGACTGACTCAACACTGGCTCTGATACCACTTAATGTAACACCCCCTTTTTATACCCCAAATAAATTAAATAAATCAATTAGGCACATAGAAAATTTATTTCATCAGAGTTTGATTAAATCATGGTATAAAAGAGGCGCATCACATTATCATGAAATTAAACACATACGATACCTGCTCAAAATAGATATGCAACAATGGGTAACCCACATCTCAATATTTAGAATAAAGCGGAAACATCCAAATATTGAATCGATCTCATTCATAAAAGTATATACAACCATCAGTTAATTCATGTTTTACAACATATCCACAGCAGATACATACACATATGTATCACAAAAGAATCAAAACAAATGTAACTCCAAAAGAGTCAAAGGCTTCCTAACTACCCAGATGTTACATATCAGAGCCATTGACCAAAAAGAATGAAGACATCGCTTCACAAAAAGAACCTCCAGCTTCCTACTCTGCAATGCCTCATAGAGCATTATAAAACAGCAGAAGGGTGAGAAACAACATCATAACAGTTAATGCATAAAATTGTATATATACATAACTCCATAATTATACAAGTTATACTCAAATTATGTTCTCACCACATTAAGCATATACAAATAATCATGTCTCTACACATACACATGAACATTCACTATATTTCCTCCAAACAAATCACATATAACATACACAGTTATATTCACACAACCAATGCATCATACACAGATGACTCATGCAACTCATAGAGACCGACACACGACTCTATGCAGATGCAAATGCGGTACCGACTAATTCAACAAATTCCCTAAGGAATCGAGTATTCAGCAGATCCTCCACGGGATCAAGTACTCAGCAGATTCTCCACGGAATCAAATATTCATCAGATTCTCCACGGAATCGAATATTCAGCAGATCCTCCACGGGATCAAGTACTCAGCAGATTCTCCACGGAATCAAATACTCTAACCAATCCTCCACGGGATTACATGTTATGACCGATTCTCCGAGGAATCACACAATGCAACCGATTCTCCAAGGAATCACTCAATGCAACCGATTCTCCACGGAATCGAATATAACCATCGTATCATACGAGGTTCTACAAATCCTCCACGGGATCAATCATAAAAATGCATACTATGTTCACAAACATACTCATTGCATTTATCACATATATTCATTATGCATTCACATTATACACCATTTCACACAAGGTTTACATACCTATTAATCCATCAATGCATTTCTATCTAATTCGAGCAAACGCACAACATTATCAAACGATTAAGATTCACAATCGGCTCCACAATCTAGGATTCACGCCTTTCGGCCACCCACAGCACAACATGTTGAAACAGTTCACACATCAATCATTCATATAGGCATTAATCATAATTGAATCAATCAAACATCATGCATTGAACAAACAGCAAAACAAAATAACACTGCCAGGTTCGCCAACCTTCGCCTGGCGAAGCCACGCAGCGAATGCTCGCTGGCCTTCGCCTGGCGAACTCCCCAGCGAAGTCCACTGGGAGTAATTCTGGAATTACTCGCCGAGGCTCACTACCCACTTGCCTGGCGAACCTTCGCCAACTCACCTCGCCTGGCGAACTTGCCAGCGAATACAGGGTATTAGCTTCTGACTTGCTTCGCTACAGCTCGCTGGGCTTCGCCTGGCGAAGCTTCGCTGCCATTCGCCTGGCGAACTTGCGAAGACAGAATTTCCATGGCTGCCTCAAAGCCCAAACTCCACACAACCCACCGATTAAACCCAAACCAGTCACAGTAGCACAACCCAACCATCACCCGACTAAACTACATCATCTAATCCGATTTCTAACCGATTAAAACCTCATTCTACTCACACAACCAACTTCTAACCTAAGTGGAAAAAGAGTAGAAACTCTACAAAATCCACACACATACACATACAATCATACACATTAAAGAGATGATGGAGTTTCACACCCTTACCGATCGATTGCAAGCTTTGGTAATGATTCCTTGATGATTCTAGGTTTTCCTCTCCACTTTCTCTTCTCTTTCTCTTCTCCTCTTTTCTTTCTCTTGTTTTTCTTCTTATGTTACTATCTTCTTCCTTTTTCCTCTCTTATTCTATTTCTATCTCTATTTCTTTCCTCTCAAATTCTTTCCAACACTTATCAATCAATTCTCACACTAAAGTGCTAAATGTCTAAAATGCCCTTTTTACTCTAATTCCCCGAAAACTCTCTGAATCGGTAAAAATAGATAAAATAAGCAAAACACCACATAGCAATGTATAATTTCTCAATTTAAAACAAACATCAATTAAATAAATTAAAGGACTCAACAATTAATGGGAATTCAGAATCGGGGCGTTACACCGGTCATTTTCGTTGACTATCCAGACTCGGGTTATTACGTTAAGTGTTCAGGCTCCGGTCAGTTTCGTTGAGTATCCAGATTCTGATTATTACGTTGAGCGTTCAGGCTCCGGTCAGTTTCGTTGGGTATCCAGACTCCGGTTATTACGTTGAACGTTCAGGCTCCGGTCATTTTCGTTGAGTATCCAGACTCCGGTTATTAAGTTGAGCGTCAGGCTCCGATCATTTTCGTCGAGTATCCAGACTCCGATTATTACGTTGAGCGTTTAGGCTCCGGTTATTTTCGTTGAGAATCCAGACTCCGGTTATTACGTGGAGGGTTCAAACTCCGGTCATTTTCGTTGAGTATCTAAACTCCTGTCATTACGTTGAACGTTCAGGCTCCGATCATTTTCGTTGAGTATCTATACTCCGGTCAATACATTGAGTGTTCAGGCTCCGATCATTTTCGTTGAGTATCCATACTCCGGTCAATACGTTGAGCGTTTAGGCTCCGGTCATTTTCGTTGAGTATCCAGACTCCGGTCATTACATTGAGCGTTCAGGATCCAATCATTTTTGTTGAATATCATAACTCCATTTATTACATTGAGCGTTTAGGCTCTGATCAGTTTCGTTGAGTATCCAGACTCTAAATATTACTTTGAGCGTTCAGGCTCCGGTCAGTTTCGTTTGGTATCCAGACTCTGGTGATTACGTTGATCGTTCAGGCTCCGGTCATTTCCGTTGACTATCCAGACTCGGGTTATTACGTTAAGTGTTCAGGCTCCGGTCAGTTTCGTTGAGTTTCCAGATTCCGATTATTACGTTGAGCGTTCAGGCTCCGGTCAGTTTCGTTGGGTATCCAGACTCTGGTTATTACGTTGAACGTTCAGGCTCCGGCAGTTGTTTCAATTCCGAACCTTTAGGCTTTTCGTCATTACCTTCCAGCGCTATAGGTTGCCGTAAGTCCTCCCATCGGCATGGTCGGGATCCCCTTTGGAATGGTCGAGTGTCCAACATTTCAACTACCTCCCTATCATTCTCATCTACTTCTTTATCTTCCTTAAAGATTGACATGCTTAGCACTCTCTCCAGGGGTAGTTGGGTCACACTCTCCAAATGTTCGCTCTCTACGACTCGTTCTAGCACTTGTATGTTGCTACTGGTGCCACGATCCTGTTTATGCTTCATGGTATTACTAACATCAATTTTTAACTCCTCGTCATATACCTTCAAGGTCAGGGTGCCGCCTTCCATATCTATCATGACCCTCCCGGTTTCCAAGAATGGCCGGCCCAAAATTAACGGCATTTCTTCATCTTCCGGCATCTCTAGGATCACAAAATCAACCGGAAACACAAATTTATCTACCTTATATAGTACATCTTGAACTACTCCATATGGCCGCTTAACTGAATGATCAGCAAACTGGAGGGTCATCTGAGTGTCTTGAACCGCACCGATATCCAACTTTTTGTAGATGGACAAGGGCATGAGGCTAATACTTGCTCCCAAATCAATTAAAGCTCTGTTGAATGACCTATCGCCAATAGTGCATGGGATAGTAACAGCTCCACTGTCTTTTTTCTTGACCGGAATCTTCAGACCCTGCAAAATAGCACTACAAGTTTCCGTTAGAATAACAGGTTCGGACTCACTAGTCCGCTTCTTAGCAATGATGTCCTTCATGAATTTTGCATAGGTGGGCATTTGTTCTAGTGCCTCCAACAACGGAATGTTCAGCTCCAACTTTTTAAACAACTCAAGGAACTTCTCGAAATTCTTCTCTTGCTGTCCTTTCTTTTTATTTCTTGAGGGGTATGGCAGCTTGATAACCGGTTTCGGTTCTACCACTTTCTCTTTAGTTACCGGTACCGGTGTCACCACTTCTTCCTCGACTATTTCATTTACTTTAATTTCCAGCTCCACTTCAATCATCTGATCATTTAGTTCCGTTTCCTCTTCTCCTACTTCCTTGGATTTTCCACTTCTTGTTATTGCCGCCTTAATTTGGTGGTGATCCTTCAGATTTGGTACTGTGGCACTTGGAAGTGTACCCGAAGCTTGTGAACTCGCTAGCTGTTGAGCAATTTGACTCATTTGTACTTCAAGATTCTTTATGGATGCTCCAGCATTCCTGAAGTTACTCCTTGTCTCTTCTTGAAATTGAGAACTTTGGGCTGCCATTTTCTCAATGGCTACTTCCCACTCAGCTTTTTGAGGCGCTTGTGGTTGATATTGAGGTTGGTACGGTGCCTGCTGGTACTGCTGTTGCTGAGGTTGATACGGTTGTTGGCCTTGAACCGGTTTTTGTACATTTCCTTGTTGATCTTTCCATGAAAAGTTTGGGTGATTTTTCCAACCAGGATTATATGTGTTGGCGTAGGGATTGTTCTGCCTCAACATATTAATTTGTTCCACTTGCTCTTGAGTTGCTACACAATGCATTGTAAAGTGTGGTCCACCGCATATTTCACAAGGTGCTGCTTGAACTGGCTCAACCTGTGCCACTACCTGAGTTTCAACATTCATTTTCTTTAACCTTCTCTCTACCTCAGCGGTGATCTGATCCTCCATTTTAACAACCTGGTCTGCCAGCTTCAGATCAATCTTACCTTCCAGTTGCTTAACCGTGCGATCATACAACTCAAGGTGCTCGTTAGCGGCGATTGCTTCTATGATCCATCTGATACCTGTGGTCGTTGAGAAGTTGGTTGAGCCACCGGCAGCAGTATCTATGAGTTGTTTCGTTTTGAGTCGTAATCCATTCACAAAGTTTTGCATTTGCTCAGTGGCGTCCATGTTATGAGTAGGACATGCTGTAAGACACCTCTTAAACCGCTTATATGCATCCCCTAAAGATTCTCCTTCTTTTTGCTTGAAGTTGACAATGTCATATCTTTTTCGGATGAACACTGAGGCAGGGAAATACTCATTCAGGAACGCAGTTTCCATCTCTTGCCATGTTGTGATACTCCCAGCGGGAAGCGAGTAAAACCATTCTTCCGCATCATCAGTGAGTGTGAACGGGAACATAACTAATCTCTTGGCCTCTTCGGAATGTCCTTCTATCTTCAGCGAGGTGGTGGTTGTAAGGAATCTCTGAAGATGTTTATTTGCATCTTCGTTGATTCTTCCGGCGAACGGCTTGCTCTCCAACTGACGGATGGTGGAAGGGTGTAGCTGAAAATGCGCAACATTCACCGGTTGATTCACAATGGTCATCCGGTTTGGTTGAGCATTGGCCCCTCCATAGTCTCCTAGCAGTCTTTCAGGCTGAGGTGGATTTCCAGCCATTTGAACAGTTTCAGGTGTTGTCGCTCTCTCTCTCTTCGGAGTCGCTCTGCACAGATATAATTTCCTCTATTTCTTCCAGTCTTTTAACTTTAGCTAATCTCCGTCTTTCGTGTAATGCTCGTTCTGGTTCTGTATCAAAAGAATATTTAGCTGAGGCCTGACCTCGCATACACAATTAGACAAGCGTTAGATAATACAAGCGGATACAAGTTATGCAGTAAATAATAAAATTTTAGTCGCAGAGCAACAAAATTTCTTTTGGATTCTAAAAACAATGTTAATTTGGCAGTCCCTGGCAACGGCGCCAAAACTTGATCGGGAAAATAGCAAGTGTACTATTTTTACCAATTGTAGTAATAAGGGAAAAGTCCCAAGTATCGATCTCGAGGACTGCGTAGTAATTAACGGAATTTTTAGGATTCAAATGAACAAAAGGTCTAGTGATTTGTTTGGTAGCAGAGTAATATAACAAGTAAATAAGGACTTATGAATCAATCTAATAACAGTGTTAGGGGAATGGAGACATGCGAGTAAAGACCCTGTATGATTATTCTGCTATACTAGTTATTAACCTTAATTTATCAGTTGGCCACTTTAGTTGCCTTAATTCCTTAATGAAAACCCTTTGATGATTTTCTTGTACACTAATTCCTCAGTGTCCATGAAAAACATCAAGCAATAGTTCCGACCATAAGATACGTGATACGGGATATCCTCATTCCTAAGCAATATCGACCGTGATACTATTTTGCAAAAGTGTTAGGTTGACTTTCTAGTCTAAAGCCTAAGCACGATTCGAATTCTACTTTCCAATATGAATACGATTAAGATTAATGCAAAATAAAATATATAAAGGTAATAACATAGTTCTCATATAATCATTAAACAAAAGTCATTACATCGCACTTAGGACCACCCCCTAACAACTTGGGGTTTAGCTGCTCATGTTCTTGGTAAACATAAAAGCAATTAGAAATGAAAAGGAGAAGATCATTACAATGCAAGTTGAAATCCTTGGATCATCAATTGCTTCCGCTTTTGATCGATCCTCTGTTTCCAGCCGACTCTCCTCTCAGTTGTCAATTCTAATATCAGTTCAAAAGTGTCTCCTCCTTTCTAAAATGTGCCTCTTATATCTAAATTTAAATTACATCGCGAAATGTCTCAAATGCCCTTCGAAATAGGTCTGACAGCAAAAAATCAGAAAACATAAAAATTTCACTTTCAGTGGCCCTGACACGGGCCGTGTTGTGCAACACGGGTGGCCGTGTCAGGCTGCTGACTTCTTAGGGCGTGTCTCATCTTCAAGGGCTGCAACACGGGCCGTGTTGCATGACACGGGCACCCGTGTTGTAAGTCTGAGTCTTCTTTTCATCTGCTTTGGTCAACCCGTGTCTGCCAACCGTGTCCTCCATGACACGGGCCGTGTTGTGCAACACGGGTACCCGTGTTGTAGCTCTGGCTTCCCTTTTACGACTTTTCTTTGCCTCCGAATGCGGTGCGATTGTCGTGCTATCCATTCCTTCCAAAAACACACTAAAAGAAACCAAATCAAACGCACCAGCGGCAAAAGTAATATAAACTTAAAAATAAGACTCGAAGACACACAACTACGAGTAATGCAGATAATAACAACTAAAGCTTCGAAAAACAGATAAAAACATTGCGAAATTAACGACAAACAGCGTTTGAAAACACAATTGAAATCCACCGATCAAACTCCCCCGAACTTGAACTTTTGCTTGTCCTCAAGCAAAAAGCTCGCCAAACCGAACTTAATATCTTTTTCGTAACGGAACCGTCCATAGAATTGTGAGTTACGGTGATAATACTCATACTTGAACTTCTCATTCCAAGTCCACTAGGATTAATCTCGGCTTTTCCCTCAAAACAGGTAACATGCAAACACTAGACTGCGGTAAACCACAGACCTCAGTCTCCCAATGGGTAACCTCTCCGACTATGCTTTGTACTTAAGTCTTCTTTTTCGATTTTTCCTCCCTTTCATTCGGACAATCACTATACGGCTTTTATGATTTTCCTCGTGTGCACAAGATTTATCAATGACATTTTTCTTTTTCTGGCACTGTTATTCTTTTTGAATGGCTTTCAGGTTCGACCACCGTTGGGTTGAATAACCGGGTGAGGGTTACCCAACGTAGAAGGATTAGTCGCCTAATTGCCCCTTTTTGTTTGTTTTTTTTTCCTGTGCCTTAGCTCAATATTTTTTGTTACCCTTGCACACACGATTATTTTTGATGAAACCTGATTGTCAAAATAAACTACTCAGGGGTACTTCTCAGATCAAAGCACTATGGTACAAATCTACACGTCGAACTCGTTCCTATTCGGGAAACCCAGGGTGTTGGCCTTTTACCTATCTCTCAAGATTATTCCGATTTCATCCTCACGGTTCTTTTTTGAGTATTCTATATACTTTCTCATCACCTCACTCAACATCTTCACTAAACAGTTCCCCAACTAACAATGTTATTAATTTTATTAGCTCAATGTCAGGGGGGTCTTCCTGTGGACTTGCTATCATGTTCTCAAACTAACACTGGAAATTAAATAAGCAAATAACTAAAACAGAATTGAAAACACACAAATAACATAAACAAATAACATAAAAACACAAATAAAATACCCCCACACTAGAATTCAACAGTGTCCTCACTGTTGGAACACTAGTAGCAGAGGACTCACAGAGTTCATGGTTGCGGAGGTTGGTCGCGCAGCATCATCTGCCGCATCCATTCATGCATCTCACCGATCAACCCTCCTTGTCGGATTTGTTCGTTCCCTTGTCTTGTCTGCTCCTCACCTTGCCTCGTCTGCTCACTTCAGAGATGACACATCTCATTCTCCATCCAATCCCATTCTTTTTTAGATAAGCTCCAAGAGCCTGAGCCGGATTCCTGATGGGGTGAGACTCGAGTAGGCGGTATAGGCGCTTCTTCTACCTGATCTCCTTCATCCTCAAAGAATTCTGTACATGTACCATCATAAAATTGGTCTTCTTCATCCTGCATGGGGCTCTCATATAGCCAGTTATTCACATTTTGAATACTAATAAAGTCAGGGGCAGGTAAAGCAAGGAGATGACTGTTTCGGCTTACCAAGGAGTAGTAATTATCAAAGACTCGAATCATACCTTGGGCAGTCAGTGTGGAAAGATCTATTCTTGTCTTACCTGCAACAGTGGGTTCCTCTCTCAAGAGAGCACCGTGGCCAAAGTGATTTGCGATTTGAGTAATCATACCGCCTACACTTATTTCGCCGGAAGGTGCATTCGCAACCCTCTTCAGGTGATCAGCTACAAAGGCAGCTACATTAATAAGTTCTTGATTTGCCATGTCGTACATGAAGTACAACTCCCTCTGAGTCGCCACTCCTGTGCTGTCACCCCTGCCGAACAGTGTATATGCCAATCCCTTTTGAGCGTACCTGAAACAAGGGTTATGGATACACGAGGCTTTTGCCGCTTTCGCGACATAATCAGTTCTGCCTGTAATAGCCTTCCAGAAGTCCCCTGCACTAAAATTTCCCGGAGGGGCTCCGGGTCCAAAATTGGGGAGCTTCAGAATATCTCCCAATTCGGCTATGGTCAGGCTATGGTCAGTATCAAATAACCTAAACCTCAGTGTACCATAATATTCTTCCTCCACCCCTCTCCACCTGTGCTTCAACTGAAATTCTAACGTACTCAAGAATTCAACAGTTATGCGCTCATAGGTTGGCGCTTCTAGTTGCATAAATTCTAGCATACCCAGAGTGTGAAACATCCTATGGACCTCTACTCTCAGCCCTATATTATCAAGCGTAGTGTTACAGATATACCTTGTGGGCGTGAGCTTACGCTTGATGATGTTAGAGTACTTCTTCTGATGATCCGGGTCTTCAAAGAGTATGCCGTGAGGATTCGCCATACGGTGTGCTCTCTTTCTGGGGCGCGAAGTTTCCGCCACTGCTTTTCCTGTGTCTCTACGAGGAGGCATTCTTGAACCTGCAAAACACAAACAACACAGATGGTTCGAAAAATTTCGAAATCACTGTTAGTGAAAAACGCGACTGTAGAAATAAGCACAATGATGAGGAGAACGTTTTTTGTGAAGGACGGAAGTGTTTCCGATGAGTGGGTGTGGTGGATAATGAAGCTTTTGTGGGGAGAAGGTTATGGAGGTTAAGGGTTTTGTGAGGGAGAAGAAGGAGGAAGATGAAAAATGATTTGAAATGTGTGGTTGCTAATGATAAGTGGGGGTGAAAGTGGTGGGCCCCACATGGTAAAAAAAAAAAAACAGATCGTGCCTTGCAACACGGGCCGTGTTGCTCCTCCTGTAAGTTATTTTTTTTTCAAGGCCACGAACCTGCAACACGGGCCGTGTTGCACAACACGGGCACCCGTGTTGCTCCACTGACTCCACATTTTTCTCAAATTTTTCATCCCTGCCATGCTAAGCCTGACACGGCCCGTGTTGTGTAACACGGCCACCCGTGTCAGGGTGCTGTTTTTCACTTTTTTCCTCTCCTCTGGTCTCCGACATGCTTCTTTCACCGATGAACTGCGAGTTAATCAAAATCTGTTAAAACAAAAACAAAATGAAAGCGTGAAGGTGAAATACGTGGGTTGCCTCCCACGAAGCGCTTCGTTTTACGTCGCCTGGCTCGACGGTCCGTCATCGTATTAGTTGAGATGAACGACATTGTTTCGATCTTTCTGTTGTCCCTCGTAGTAAGGTTTCAGACGCTGACCATTTACTTTAAAAATGTCTCCATTGGCTGGATTTTTCAGCTCGACTTCTCCGTGCGGAAACGTCTTATGTACTACAAATGGTCCCGACCATTTTGATTTAAGCTTTCCCGGAAATAGTTTCAGTCGGGAGTTGTACAACAGTACTAATTGTCCTTCCCGAAATTCTTTCTTCTGAATACTTCGATCATGCCATTTCTTTGCTTGATCTTTGTACATTTTTGCATTCTCATATGCCCGGTTCCTGAATTCCTCTAGCTCATGGAGTTGGAGGGTTCTGGACTCTCCTGCTCTGGTGAGGTCTAGGTTAAGGACTTTTGATGCCCATAATGCCTTGTGTTCTAACTCTAGAGGCAGATGGCAAGCTTTACCATAGACCAGTTGGTAAGGGGGCATACCAATGGGTGTTTTGTATGCAGTGCGATACGCCCAGAGAGCGTCGTCCAGCTTGACTGCCCAGTCCTTACGGGATGCACGCACTGTTTTCTCTAATATCTGTTTGAGTTGTCGATTTGACACCTCGGCTTGCCCGTTGGTTTGAGGATGGTACGGAGTAGATATTTTGTGCTTCACATTATACTTAAGGAGTAACTTTTCCATGAGATGATTTAGGAAGTGAGTTCCTTCATCACTTATAAGGGCCCTTGGTACTCCAAACCGCGAAAATATGTTCTCCTTCAGAAACCTGACCACTACTTTAGCATCATTTGTTGGTAGTGCCACTGCTTCTACCCATTTCGAAACATAGTCAACTGCTACCAGTATATAGTGTTTTCCAAATGATGGTGGGAATGGTACCATAAAATCAATCCCCCAAACATCAAACAACTCTACTTCTAACATGGAATTCTGCGGCATATGGTTTCTTTTCGAGATATTTCCAGTCCGTTGACATCTGTCGCATTCCTTAACTATGTTCTGGGCATCCTTGAACAAAGACGGCCAATACAACCCTGATTGGAGGACTTTGGCTGCGGTGCGGTCGCCACTGAAATGCCCTCCATAATCTGAATTATGACATGCTTCGAGCACCTTCCTTTGCTCGTTTTCCGGAACGCATCGTCTGATCAGTCCATCCACCCCTTTCTTGTAAAGAAACGGGTCATCCCATAAGTAGAACCTGCAGTCATGAACAAACTTTTTCCGTCTGTTAGAATCAAAATCGTCGGGTATGAGACCCCCGACTAAGTAGTTAGCGTAATCCGCAAACCAAGGAACACCATGAATAACTAGGATGTGTTCATCAGCAAACTCATCCTTTATCGGGCGCTTTTCCTCGTTTTCTTCAATCGGTGACATTCACTAGAGGTGATCAGCTACAGTATTTTCCCATCCTCTCTTATCCCGAATCTCCACATCGAATTCTTGGAGAAGAAGGATCCATCTCAGCAGCCTGGGCTTCGACTCCTGTTTAGCAAAAAGATATTTTAACGCAGCATGGTCAGTATAAACAATCACTTTAGAACTCAACAGATATTGCCTAAATTTGTCAAAGGCATACACCACCGCTAGCAACTCCTTCTCGGTAGTTGCGTAATTCATCCGTGTCGGGTTCAAAACGTGACTCGCATAGTAAATAACATGCAAAAGCTTCTCTTTCCGCTGCCCCAATACAACCCCTACTGCGATGTCACTGGCGTCACACATGATCTCAAACGGCAGCGACCAGTCTGGGGCTATCACAATTGGTGCTGACACTAACTTATTTTTCAGGTTTTCGAAAGCGTCAGCACATTCCTTATTGAACACAAACGCCGTGTCCTTGACTAACAAGGATGTCAACGATTTAGCTATCTTGGAGAAGTCTCTTATGAACATGCGGTAGAACCCTGCATGACCCAAGAAGCTTCGGATACCTTTCTCGTTTACGGGTGGTGGTAACTTGGATATTACTTCCACTTTTGCTTGATCGACTTCGATCCCTTTGTGTGAGATTTTGTGACCAAGGACGATGCCCTCTCTCACCATGAAATGACATTTTTCCCAATTCAGGATCAAGTTACTTTCCTGACATCTCTGCAAAACAAGTGACAGGTTAGTTAAACAATCATCAAATGATGACCCGAAAATCGAAAAATCATCCATGAAGACTTCCATATGTTTCTCGAGCATATCCGCAAAAATGGAAGTCATGCATCTTTGAAATGTGGCTGGAGCATTACATAACCCGAATGGCATCCTCCTATAAGCAAAACTCCGTACGGGCATGTGAAAGTTGTCTTCTCATGATCCTCCGGCGCAACCGCGACTTGGTTGTATCCGGAGTATCCATCTAGAAAGCAATAGTAATCGTGACCAGCCAATCTTTCTAACATCTGATCAATAAAGGGCAACGGAAAGTGATCTTTTCTGGTGGCTAAATTAAGTCTCCTATAATCAATGCATACCCTCCAACCAGTGACGGTACGCGTAGGAATCAACTCATTCTTGTCATTAGTCACCACAGTTGTACCTCCTTTCTTGGGCACCACATGAACAGGACTCACCCATGAACTGTCCGATATAGGATAGATAAGTCCAGCATCCAATAATTTCACCACTTACTTTCTTACGACTTCCTTCATAACGGGGTTTAGTCTTCGCTGGGGTTGCACAACCGGTTTGTGGTCCTTCTCCATAAGGATCTTGTGCATGCAAACTGTAGGACTTATACCCTTTAAGTCTTCGATTTTCCAACCAATAGCACTCTTAAATTTTCTAAGAACCCCAATCAGTTGTTTCTCTTGGACACTTTTCAAACTAGAGCTGATAATGGCGGGACATTTTTCCCCGGTGTCTAGAAAAACATATTTGAGATTTTCCGGAAGTTGTTTCAATTCCGAACCTTTAGGCTTTTCGTCATTACCTTCCAGCGCTATAGGTTGTCGTAAGTCCTCCCATCGGCATGGTCGGGATCCCCTTTGGAATGGTCGAGTTTCCAACATTTCAACTACCTCCCTATCATTCTCATCTACTTCTTTATCTTCCTTAAAGATTGACATGCTTAGCACTCTCTCCAGGGGCAGTTGGGTCACACTCTCCAAATGTTCGCTCTCTACGACTCGTTCTAGCACTTGTATGTTGCTATTGGTGCCACGATCCTGTTTATGCTTCATGGTATTACTAACATCAATTTTTAACTCCTCGTCATATACCTTCAAGGTCAGGGTGCCGCCTTCCATATCTATCATGACTCTCCCGGTTTCCAAGAATGGCCGGCCCAAAATTAACGGCATTTCTTCATCTTCTGGCATCTCTAGGATCACAAAATCAACCGGAAACACAAATTTATCTACCTTAACTAGTACATCTTGAACTACTCCATATGGTCGCTTAACTGAATGATCAGCAAACTGGAGGGTCATCCGAGTGTCTTGAACCGCACCGATATCCAACTTTTTGTAGATGGACAAGGGCATGAGGCTAATACTTGCTCCCAAATCAATTAAAGCTCTGTTGAATGACCTATCGCCAATAGTGCATGGGATAGTAACAGCTCCACTGTCTTTTTTCTTGACCGGAATCTTCAGACCCTGCAAAATAGCACTACAAGTTTCCGTTAGAATAACAGGTTCGGACTCACTAGTCCGCTTCTTAGCAATGATGTCCTTCATGAATTTTGCATAGGTGGGCATTTGTTCTAGTGCCTCCAACAACGGAATGTTCAGCTCCAACTTTTTAAACACCTCCAGGAACTTCTCGAAATTCTTCTCTTGTTGTCCTTTCTTTTTATTTCTTGAGGGGTATGGCAGCTTGATAACTGGTTTCGGTTCTACCACTTTCTCTTTAGTTACCGGTATCGGTGTCACCACTTCTTCCTCGACTATTTCATTTACTTTAATTTCCAGCTCCACTTCAATCATCTGATCATTTAGTTCTGTTTCCTCTTCTCCTACTTCCTTGGATTTTCCACTTCTTGTTACTACCGCCTTAATTTGGTGGTGATCCTTCGGATTTGGTACTGTGGCACTTGGAAGTGTACCCGACGCTTGGGAACTCGCTAGCTGTTGAGCAATTTGACTCATTTGTACTTCAAGATTCTTTATGGATGCTCCAGCATTCCTGAAGTTACTCCTTGTCTCTTCTTGAAATTGAGAACTTTGGGCTGCCATTTTCTCAATGGCTACTTCCCACTCAGCTTTTTGAGGCGCTTGTGGTTGATATTGAGGTTGGTACGGTGCCTGCTGGTACTGCTGTTGCTGAGGTTGATACGGTTGTTGGCCTTGAACCGGTTTTTGTACATTTCCTTGTTGATTTTTCCATGAAAAGTTTGGGTGATTTTTCCAACCAGGATTATATGTGTTGGCGTAGGGATTGTTCTGCCTCAACATATTAATTTGTTCCACTTGCTCTTGAGTTGCTACACAATGCATTGTAAAGTGTGGTCCACCACATATTTCACAAGGTGCTGCTTGAACTGGCTCAACCTATGCCACTACCTGAGTTTCAACATTCATTTTCTTTAACCTTCTCTCTACCTCAGCGGTGATCTGATCCTCCATTTTAACAACCTGGTCTGCCAGCTTCAGATCAATCTTACCTTCCGGTTGGTTAACCGTGCGATCATACAACTCAAGGTGCTCGTTAGCGGCGATTGCTTCTATGATCCTTCTGATACCTGTGGTCGTTGAGAAGTTGGTTGAGCCACCGGCAACAATATCTATGAGCTGTTTCGTTTTGAGTCGTAATCCATTCACAAAGTTTTGCATTTGCTCAGTGGCGTCCATGTTATGAGTAGGACATGTTGTAAGACACCTCTTAAACCGCTTATATGCATCCCCTAAAGATTCTCCTTCTTTTTGCTTGAAGTTGACAATGTCATATCTTTTTCGGATGAACACTGAGGCAGGGAAATACTCATTCAGGAACGCAGTTTCCATCTCTTGCCATGTTGTGATACTCCCAGCGGGAAGCGAGTAAAACCATTCTTCCGCATCATCAGTGAGTGTGAACGGGAACATAACTAATCTCTTGGCCTCTTCGGAATGTCCTTCTATCTTCAGCGAGGTGGTGGTTGTAAGGAATCCCTGAAGATGTTTATTTGCATCTTCGTTGATTCTTCCGGCGAACGACTTGCTCTCCAACTGACGGATGGTGGAAGGGTGTAGCTGAAAATGCGCAACATTCACCGGTTGATTCACAATGGTCATCCGGTTTGGTTGAGCATTGGCCCCTCCATAGTCTCCTAGCAGTCTTTCAGGCTGAGGTGGATTTCCAGCCATTTGAACAGTTTCAGGTGTTGTCTCTCTCTCTCTTCGGAGTCGCTCTGCACAGATATAATTTCCTCTATTTCTTCCAGTCTTTTAACTTTAGCTAATCTCCGTCTTTCGTGTAATTCTCGTTCTGGTTCTGTATCAAAAGAATATTTAGCTGAGGCCTGACCTCGCATACACAATTAGACAAGCGTTAGATAATACAAGCGGATAAAAGTTATGCAGTAAATGATAAAATTTTAGTCTCAGAGCAACAAAATTTCTTTTGGATTCTAAAAACAATGTTAATTTGGCAGTCCCCGGCAACGGCGCCAAAACTTGATCGGGAAAATAGCAAGTGTACTATTTTTACCAATTGTAGTAATAAGGGAAAAGTCCCAAGTATCGATCTCGAGGACTGCGTAGTAATTAACGGAATTTTTAGGATTCAAATGACCAAAAGGTCTAGTGATTTGTTTGGTAGCAGAGTAATATAACAAGTAAATAAGGACTTATGAATCAATCTAATAACAGTGTTAGGGGAGTGGAGACGATGCGAGTAAAGACCCTGTATGATTATTCTGCTATACTAGTTATTAACCTTAATTTATCAGTTGGCCACTTTAGTTGCCTTAATTCCTTAATGAAAACCCTTTGATGATTTTCCTGTACACTAATTCCTCAGTGTCCATGAAAAGCATCAAGCAATAGTTCCGACCATAAGATACGTGATACGGGATATCCTCATTCCTAAGCAATATCGACCGTGATACTATTTTGCAAAGGTGTTAGGTTGACTTTCCAGTCTAAAGCCTAAGCACGATTCGAATTCTACTTTCCAATATGAATACGATTAAGATTAATGCAAAATAAAATATATAAAGGTAATAACATAGTTCTCATATAATCATTAAACAAAAGTCATTACATCGCACTTAGGACCACCCCCTAACAACTTGGGGTTTAGCTGCTCATGTTCTTGGTAAACATAAAAGCAATTAGAAATGAAAAGGAGAAGATCATTACAATGCAAGTTGAAATCCTTGGATCATCAATTGCTTCCGCTTTTGATCGATCCTCTGTTTCCAGCCGACTCTCCTCTCAGTTGTCAATCCTAATATCAGTTCAAAAGTGTCTCCTCCTTTCTAAAATGTGCCTCTTATATCTAAATTTAAATTACATCGTGAAATGTCTCAAATGCCCTTCGAAATAGGTCTGACAACAAAAAATCAGAAAACATAAAAATTTCACTTTCAGTGGCCCTGACACGGGCCGTGTTGTGCAACACGGGTGGCCGTGTTAGGCTGCTGACTTCTTAGGGCGTGTCTCATCTTCAAGGGCTGCAACACGGGCCGTATTGCATGACACGGGCACCCGTGTTGTAAGTCAGAGTCTTCTTTTCTTCTGCTTTGGTCAACCCGTGTCTGCCAACCATGTCCTCCATGACACGGGCCGTGTTGTGCAACACGGGTACCCGTGTTGTAGCTCTGGCTTCCCTTTTTCGACTTTTCTTTGCCTCCGAATGCGGTGCGATTGTCGTGCTATCCATTCCTGCCAAAAACACACAAAAAGAAACCAAATCAAACGCACCAGCGGCAAAAGTAATATAAACTTAAAAATAAGACTCGAAGACACACAACTACGAGTAATGCAGATAATAACAACTAAAGCTTCAAAAAACAGATAAAAACATTGCGAAATTAACGACAAACAGCGTTTGAAAACCCAATTGAAATCCACCGATCATCAGGCTCCGGTCATTTTCGTTGAGTATCCAGACTCCGGTCATTACATTGAGCGTTCATGATCCAGTCATTTTTGTTGAGTATCATAACTCCATTTATTACATTGAGCGTTTAGGATCCGATCAGTTTCGTTGAGTATCCAGACTCTAAATATGACGTTGAGCATTCAGGCTCCGATCAGTTTCGTTTGGTATCCAGACTCTGGTGATTATGTTGATCGTTCAGGCTCCGGTCATTTTCGTTGACTATCCAGACTCGGGTTATTACGTTAAGTGTTCAGGCTCCGGTCAGTTTCGTTGAGTATCCAGATTCCGATTATTACGTTGAGCGTTCAGGCTCTGGTCAGTTTCGTTGGGTATCCAGACTCCGGTTATTACGTTGAACGTTTAGGCTCCGGTCATTTTCGTTGAGTATCCAGACTCCGGTTATTAAGTTGAGCATCAGGCTCCGATCATTTTCGTTGAGTATCCAGACTCCGATTATTACGTTGAGCGTTTAGGCTCCGGTTATTTTCGTTGAGAATCCAGACTCCGGTTATTACGTTGAGGGTTCAGACTCCTATCATTTTCGTTGAGTATCTAGACTCCTGTCATTACGTTGAACGTTCAGGCTCCGATCATTTTCGTTGAGTATCTATACTCCGGTCAATATGTTGAGTGTTCAGGCTCCGATCATTTTTGTTGAGTATCCATACTCCGGTCAATACGTTGAGCGTTCAGGCTCCGGTCATTTTCGTTGAGTATCCAGACTCCGGTCATTACATGGAGCGTTCAAGATCCAGTCATTTTTGTTGAGTATCATAACTCCATTTATTACGTTGAGCGTTCAGGATCCGATCAGTTTCGTTGAGTATCCAGACTCCAAATATTACGTTGAGCGTTCAGGCTCCGGTCAGTTTCGTTGGGTATCCAGACTCCGGTGATTACGTTGATCGTTCAGGCTCCGGTCATTTTTGTTGAGTATTCAGACTCGGGTTATTACGTTAAGCGTTTAGGCTCCGGTCAGTTTCGTTGAGAATCCAGATTCCGATTATTACATTGAGCGTTCAGGCTCCGGTCAGTTTTGTTGGGTATCCAGACTCCGATTATTACGTTGAGCGTTTAGGCTCCGGTCATTTTCGTTGGGTATCCAGAATCCGGTTATTACGTTGAGGGTTCAGACTCCGGTCATTTTCGTTGAGTATCTAGACTCCTATCATTACATTGAACGTTCAGGCTCCGATCATTTTCGTTGAGTATCCATACTCCGGTCAATACGTTGAGCGTTCAGGCTCCGGTCTTTTTCGTTAAGTATCCAGACTCCGGTCATTACATTAAGCGTTCAGGATCTAGTCATTTTTGTTGAGTATCATAACTCCATTTATTACGTTAAGCGTTCAGGATCTGATAAGTTTCGTTGAGTATCCAGACTCCAAATATTACGTTGAGCGTTCAGGCTCCGGTCAGTTTCGTTGGGTATCCAGACTCCGGTGATTACGTTGATCGTTCAGGCGCCGGTCATTTTTGTTGACTATCCAGATTCCGGTTATTACGTTGAGCGTTCAGGCTCCGGTCAGTTTCGTTGGGTATCCAGACTCCGGTTATTAAGTTGAGCGTCAGGCTCCGATCATTTTCGTTGAGTATCCAGACTCCGATTATTACATTGAGTGTTCAGGCACCGGTCATTTTCATTGACTATCCAGACTCCGGTTATTATATTGAAGGTTCAGACTCCGGTCATTTTCGTTGAGTATCCATACTCCGGTCAATACGTTGAGCGTTCAGGCTCCGGTCATTTTCGTTGAGTATCTAGACTCTGGTCAAGACGTTGAGCGTTCAGGCTCCGGTCATTTTCGTTGAGTATCCAGACTCCGGTCATTACATTGAGCGTTCAGGCTCTGGTCATTTTCGTTAAGTATCCAGACTCCGGTCATTACATTGAGCATTCATGATACCGTTAATTTTTATGAGTATCATAACTCCATTTATTACATTGAGCGTTCAGGATCTGATCAGTTTCGTTGAGTATCCAGACTCCAAATATTACGTTGAGCGTTCAGGCTCCGGTCAGTTTCGGTGGGTATCCAGACTCCGGTGATTACGTTGATCGTTCAGGCTCCGGTCATTTTCGTTGACAATCCAGACTCCGGTTATTACGTTGAGCGTTCAGGCTCCGTTCAGTTTCGTTGGGTATCCATACTCCGGTTATTAAGTTGAGCGTCAGGCTCCGATCATTTTCGTTGAGTATCCTGACTCCGATTATTACGTTGAGCGTTCAGGCTCCGGTCATTTTCGTTGACTATCTAGACTCCGGTTATTACGTTGAGGGTTCAGACTCCGGTCATTTTCGTTGAGTATCCATACTCCGGTCAATATGTTGAGCGTTCAGGCTCCGGTCATTTTCGTTGAGAATCCAGACTCCGGTCAATACGTTGAGCGTTCAGGCTCCGGTCATTTTTGTTGAGTATCCAGACTCCGGTCATTACATTGATAGTTCAGGATCCAGTCATTTTCGTTGAGTATCATAACTCCATTTATTACGTTGAGCGTCCAGGCTCCGATCATTTTCGTTGAGTATCCATACTCCGATCAATACGTTGAGCGTTCAGGCTCCGGTCATTTTTGTTGAGTATCCAGACTCCGGTCATTACATTGAGCATTCAGGATCAAGTCATTTTTGTTGAGTATCATAACTCCATTTATTACATTGAGTGTTCAGGATCCGATCAGTTTCGTTGAGTATCCAGACTCTAAATATTACGTAGAGCGTTCTGGCTCCGGTCAGTTTCGTTGGGTATCCAGACTCTAGTGATTACGTTGATCGTTTAGGCTCCGGTCATTTTCATTGACTATCCAGACTCGAGTTATTACGTTAAGTGTTCAGGCTCCGGTCAGTTTCGTTGAGTATCCAGATTCAGATTATTACATTGAGCGTTCAGGCTCCGGTCAGTTTCGTTGGGTATCTAGACTCCGGTTATTACGTTGAACGTTCAGGCTCCAGTCATTTTCGTTGAGTATCCAGACTCCGGTTATTAAGTTGAGCGTCAGGCTCCGATCATTTTTTTGAGTATCCATACTCCGGTCAATACGTTGAGCATTCAGGCTCCGGTCATTTTCGTTTAGTATCCAGACTCCGGTCATTACATTGAGCGTTCAGGATCCAGTCATTTTTGTTGAGTATCATAACTCCAATTATTACGTTAAGCGTTCAGGATCCGATCATTTTTGTTGAGTATCCATACTCCAAATATTACGTTGAGCGTTCAGGCTCCGGTCAGTTTCGTTGGGTATCCAGACTCCGGTGATTACGTTGATCGTTCAGGCTCCGGTCATTTTCGTTGAGTATCCAGACTCGGGTTATTACGTTAAGCGTTTAGGCTCCGGTCAGTTTCGTTGAGTATCCAGATTCCGATTATTACGTTGAGCGTTCAGGCTCCGGTCAGTTTCGTTGGGTATCCAGACTCCGATTATTACATTGAGCGTTTAGGCTCCGGTCATTTTCGTTGGGTATCCAGACTCCGATTATTACGTTGAGGGTTCAGACTCCGGTCATTTTCGTTGAGTATCCAGACTCCTATCATTACGTTGAACGTTCAGGCTCCGATCATTTTCGTTGAGTATCCATACTCCGGTCAATACGTTGAGCGTTCAGGCTCCGGTCATTTTCGTTAAGTATCCAGACTCCGGTTATTACGTTGAGCGTTCAGGATCCAGTCATTTTTGTTGAGTATCATAGCTCCATTTATTACGTTAAGCGTTCAGGATCCGATAAGTTTCGTTGAGTATCCAGACTCCAAATATTACGTTGAGCGTTCAGGCTCCGGTCAGTTTCGTTTGGTATCCAGACTCCGGTGATTACGTTGATCGTTTAGGCTCCGGTCATTTTTGTTGACTATCCAGACTCCGGTTATTACGTTGAGCGTTCAGGCTCTGGTCAGTTTCGTTGGGTATCCAGACTCCGGTTATTAAGTTGAGCGTCAGGCTCCGATCATTTTCGTTGAGTATCCAGACTCTGATTATTACGTTGAGCGTTCAGGCACCGGTCATTTTTGTTGACTATCCACACTCCGGTTATTACGTTGAGGGTTCAGGCTCCGGTCAGTTTCGATGGGTATCCAGACTCCGGTTATTAAGTTGAGCGTCAGGCTCCGATCATTTTCGTTGACTATCCAGACTCGGGTAATTACGTTAAGTGTTCAGGCTCCGGTCAGTTTCGTTGAGTATCCAGATTCCGATTATTACATTGAGCGTTCAGGCTCCAGTCAGTTTCGTTGGGTATCCAGACTCCGGTTATTACGTTGAACGTTCAGGCTCCGGTCATTTTCGTTGAGTATCCAGACTCCGGTTATTAAGTTGAGCGTCAGGCTCCGATCATTTTTGTTGAGTATCCATACTCCGGTCAATACGTTGAGCATTCAGGCTCCGGTCATTTTCGTTGAGTATCCAGACTCCGGTCATTACATTGAGCGTTCAGGATCCAGTCATTTTTGTTGAGTATCATAACTCCATTTATTACGTTGAGCGTAGAGGATCCGATAAGTTTCGTTGAGTATCCAGACTCCAAATATTACGTTGAGCGTTCAGGCTCCGGTCAGTTTCGTTGGGTATCCAGACTCCGGTGATTACGTTGATCGTTCAGGCTCCGGTCATTTTCGTTGAGTATCCAGACTCCGATTATTACGTTGAGCGTTCAGGCTCCGGTCAGTTTCGTTGGGTATCCAGACTCCGATTATTACGTTGAGCGTTTAGGCTCCGGTCATTTTCGTTGGGTATCCAGACTCCGGTTATTACGTTGAGGGTTCAGACTCCGGTCATTTTCGTTGAGTATCTAGACTCCTATCATTACGTTGAACGTTCAGGCTCCGATCATTTTCGTTGAGTATCCATACTCCGGTCAATACGTTGAGCGTTCAGGCTCCGGTCATTTTCGTTAAGTATCCAGACTCCGGTCATTACATTGAGCGTTCAGGATCCAGTCATTTTTGTTGAGTATCATAACTCCATTTATTACGTTAAGCGTTCAGGATCCGATAAGTTTCGTTGAGTATCCAGACTCCAAATATTACGTTGAGCGTTCAGGCTCCGGTCAGTTTCGTTTGGTATCCAGACTCCGGTGATTACGTTGATCGTTCAGGCTCCGGTCATTTTCGTTGACTATCCAGACTCTGGTTATTACGTTGCGCGTTCAGGCTCCGGTCAGTTTCGTTGGGTATCCAGACTCCGGTTATTAAGTTGACCATCAGGCTCCGATCATTTTCGTTGAGTATCCAGACTCCTATTATTACGTTGAGCGTTCAGGCACCGGTCATTTTCGTTGACTATCCACACTCCGGTTATTACGTTGAGGGTTCAGGCTCCGGTCAGTTTCGTTGGGTATCCAGACTCCGGTGATTACGTTGATCGTTCAGGCTCCGGTCATTTTCGTTGACTATCCAGACTCCGGTTATTACGTTGCGCGTTCAGGCTCCGGTCAGTTTCGTTGGGTATCCAGACTCCGGTTATTAAGTTGACCATCAGGCTCCGATCATTTTCGTTGAGTATCCAGACTCCGATTATTACGTTGAGCGTTCAGGCACCGGTCATTTTCGTTGACTATCCAGACTCCGGTTATTATGTTGAGGGTTCAGACTCCGGTCATTTTTGTTGAGTATCCATACTCCCGTCAATACGTTGAGCGTTCAGGCTCCGGTCATTTTCGTTGAGTAACTAGACTCTGGTCAATACGTTGAGCGTTCAGGCTCCGGTCATTTTCGTTGAGTATCCAGACTCCGGTCATTACATTGAGCGTTCAGGATCCAGTCATTTCCGTTGAGTATCATAACTCCATTTATTACGTTGAGCGTTCAGGCTCCGATCATTTTCGTTGAGTACCCATACTCCGGTCAATATGTTGAGCGTTCAGGCTCCGGTCATTTTCGTTGAGTATCCAATCTCCGGTCATTACATTGAGCATTCATGATATAGTCATTTTTGTTGAGTATCATAACTCCATTTATTACATTGAGCGTTCAGGATCCGATCAGTTTCGTTGAGTATCCAGACTCTAAATATTACTTTAAGCGTTCAGGCTCCGATCAGTTTCGGTGGGTATCCAGACTCTGGTGATTACGTTGATCGTTCAGGCTCCGGTCATTTTCGTTGACTATCCACACTCGGGTTATTACATTAAGTGTTCAGGCTCCGGTCAGTTTCGTTGAGTATCCAGATTCCGATTATTACATTGAGCGTTCAGGCTCCGGTCAGTTTCGTTGGGTATCCAGACTCCGGTTATTACGTTGAACGTTCAGGCTCCGGTCATTTTCGTTGAGTATCCAGACTCTGGTTATTAAGTTGAGCGTCAGGCTCCGATCATTTTCATTGAGTATCCAGACTCCGATTATTACGTTGAGCGTTCAGGCTCCGGTCATTTTCGTTGAGTATCCAGACTCCGGTTATTACGTTGATGGTTCAGACTCCGGTCATTTTCGTTGAGTATCTAGACTCATGTCATTACGTTAAACGTTCAGGCTCCGATCATTTTCGTTGAGTATCCATACTCCGGTCAATACGTTGAGCGTTCAGGCTCCGGTCATTTTCGTTGAGTATCCAGACTCCGGTCATTACATTGAGCGTTCAGGATCCAGTCATTTTTGTTGAGTATCATAACTCCATTTATTACGTTGAGCGTTCAGGATCCGATCAGTTTCGTTGAGTATCCAGACTCCAAATATTACGTTGAGCGTTCAGGCTCCGGTCAGTTTCGTTGGGTATCCAGACTCCGGTGATTACGTTGATCGTTCAGGCTCCGGTCATTTTCGTTGACAATCCAGGCTCCGGTTATTACGTTGAGCGTTCAGGCTCCGGTCAGTTTCGTTGGGTATCCATACTCCGGTTATTAAGTTGAGCGTCAGGCTCCGAACATTTTCGTTGAGTATCCAGACTCCGATTATTACGTTGAGCTTTCAGGCTCTGGTCATTTTCGTTGACTATCTAGACTCCGGTTATTACGTTGAAGGTTCAGACTCCGGTCATTTTCGTTGAGTATCCATACTCCGGTCAATACGTTGAGCGTTCAGGCTCCGGTCATTTTCGTTGAGTATCCAGACTCCGGTCAATACGCTGAGCGTTCAGGCTCCGGTCATTTTCGTTGAGTATCCAGACTCTGGTCATTACATTGATAGTTCAGGATCCAGTCATTTTCATTGAGTATCATAACTCCATTTATTACGTTGAGCGTCCAGGCTCCGATCATTTTCGTTGAGCATCCATACTCCGGTCAATACGTTGAGCGTTCAGGCTCCGGTCATTTTTGTTGAGTATCCAGACTCCGGTCATTACATTGAGCATTCAGGATCCAGTCATTTTCGTTGAGTATCATAACTCCATTTATTACATTGAGCGTTCAGGATCCGATCAGTTTCGTTGAGTATCCAGACTCTAAATATTACGTTGAGCGTTCAGGCTCCGGTCAGTTTCGTTGGGTATCCAGACTCTAGTGATTACGTTGATCGTTCAGGCTCCGGTCATTTTCGTTGACTATCCAGACTCGGGTTATTACGTTAAGTGTTCAGGCTCTGGTCAGTTTTGTTGAGTATCCAGATTCCGATTATTACATTGAGCGTTCAGGCTCCGGTCAGTTTTGTTGGGTATCCAGACTCCGGTTATTACGTTGAACGTTCAGGCTCCGGTCATTTTCGTTGAGTATCTAGACTCCGGTTATTAAGTTGAGCGTCAGGCTACGATCATTTTCGTTGAGTATCCAGACTCCGATTATTACGTTGAGCGTTCAGGCTCCGGTTATTTCGGTTGAGAATCCAGACTCCGGTTATTACATTGAGGGTTCAGACTCCGGTCATTTTCGTTGAGTATCTAGACTCCTGTCATTACGTTGAACGTTCAGGCTCCGATCATTTTCGTTGAGTATCTATACTCCGGTCAATACGTTGAGCGTTCAGGCTCCGGTCATTTTCGTTGAGTATCCAGACTCCAGTCATTACATTGAGCGTTCAGGATCCAGTCATTTTTGTTGAGTATCATAACTCCATTTATTACGTTGAGCGTTCAGGATCCGATCAGTTTCGTTGAGTATCAAGACTCCAAATATTACGTTGAGCGTTCAGGCTCCGGTCAATTTCATTGGGTATCCAGACTCCGGTGATTACGTTGATCGTCCAGGCTCCGGTAATTTTCGTTGAGTATCCAGACTCGGGTTATTACGTTAAGCGTTCAGGCTCCGGTCAGTTTCGTTGAGTATCCAGATTCCGATTATTACGTTGAGCGTTAAGGCTCCGGTCAGTTTCGTTGGGTATCCAGACTCCGATTATTATGTTGAGCGTTCAGGCTCCGGTCATTTTCGTTGAGTATCCAGACTCCGGTTATTACGTTGAGGGTTCAGACTCCGGTCATTTTCGTTGAGTATCTAGACTCCTATCATTACGTTGAACGTTAAGGCTCCGATCATTTTCGTTGACTATCCATACTCCGGTGAATACGTTGAGCGTTCAGGCTCCGTTCATTTTCGTTGAGTATCCAGAGTCCGGTCATTATATTGAGCGTTCAGGATCCAATCATTTTTGTTGAGTTTCATAACTCCATTTATTACGTTAAGCGTTCAGGATCTGATCAGTTTCGTTGAGTATCCAGACTCCAAATATTACGTTGAGCGTTCAGGCTCCGGTCAGTTTCGTTGGGTATCCAGACTCCGGTGATTACGTTGATCGTTCAGGCTCCAGTCATTTTCGTTGACTATCCAGACTCCGGTTATTACGTTGAGCGTTCAGGCTACGGTCAGTTTCGTTGGGTATCCAGACTCCGATTATTACGTTGAGCGTTCAGGCTCCGGTCATTTTCGTTCAATATCCAGACTCCGGTTATTAAGTTGAGCGTCAGACTCCGATCATTTTTTATGAGTATCCAGACTCCGATTATTACATTGAGCGTTCAAGCTCCGGTCATTTTCGTTGAGTATCCAGACTCCGGTTATTACGTTGAAGGTTCAGACTCTGGTCATTTTCGTTGAGTATCCTGACTCCGGTTATTACGTTGAGGGTTCAGACTCCGATCATTTTCTTTGAGTATCTAGACTTCTGTCATTACGTTGAACGTTCAGGCTTTGATCATTTTCGTCGAGTATCCATACTCCGGTCAATACGTTGAGCGTTCAGGCTCCAGTCATTTTCGTTGAGTATCCAGACTCCGGTCATTACATTGAGCATTCAGGATCCAGTCATTTTTGTTGAGTATCATAACTCCACTTATTACATTGAGCGTACAGGATCCGATAAGTTTCGTTGAGTATCCAGACTCCAAATATTACGAGGAGCGTTCAGGCTCCGGTCATTTTCGTTGGATATCCAGACTCCGGTGATTACGTTGATCGTTCAGGCTCCGGTCATTTTCGTTGACTATTCAGACTTGGGTTATTACGTTAAGCGTTCAGGCTCCGGTCAGTTTCGTTTGGGAATCCAGATTCCGATTATTAGGTTGAGCGTTAAGGCTCCGGTCAGTTTCGTTGGGTATCCAGACTCCGGTTATTACGTTGAGCGTTCAGGCTCCGGTCATTTTCGTTGAGTATCCAGACTCCGGTTATTAAGTTGAGCGTCAGGCTCCGATCATTTTCGTTGAGTATCCAGACTCCGATTATTACGTTGAGCGTTCAGGCTCCGGTTATTTTCGTTGAGAATCCAAACTCCGGTTATTACGTTGAGGGTTCAGACTCCGGTCATTTTCGTTGAGTATCGAGACTCTTGTCATTACGTTGAACGTTCAGGCTCCGATCATTTTCGTTGAGTATCTATACTCCGGTCAATACGTTGAGCGTTCAGACTCCGGTCATTACATTGAGCGTTCAGGATCCAGTCATTTTTGTTGAGTATCATAACTCCATTTATTACGTTGAGCGTTCAGGATCCGATCAGTTTCGTTGAGTATCCAGACTCCAAATATTACGTTGAGCGTTCAGGCTCCGGTCAGTTTCGTTGGGTATCCAGACTCCGGTGATTAAGTTGATCGTTCAGGCTCCGGTCATTTTCGTTGAGTATCCAGACTCGGGTTATTACGTTAAGCGTTTAGACTCCGATCAGTTTTGTTGAGTATCCAGATTCCGATTATTACGTTGAGCATTAAGGCTCCGGTCAGTTTCGTTGGGTATCCAGACTCCGATTATTATGTTGAGCGTTCAGGCTCTGGTCATTTTCGTTGAGTATCCAGACTCCGGTTATTACGTTGAGGGTTCAGACTCCGGTCATTTTCGTTGAGTATCTAGACTCCTATCATTACGTTGAACGTTAAGGCTCCGATCATTTTCGTTGACTATCTATACTCCGGTCAATACGTTGAGCGTTCAGGCTTTGGTCATTTTCGTTGAGTATCCAGACTCCGGTCATTACATTGAGCGTTCAGGATCCAATCATTTTTGTTGAGTTTCATAACTCCATTTCTTACGATAAGCGTTCAGGATCTGATCAGTTTCGTTGAGTATCCAGACTCCAAATATTACGTTGAGCGTTCAGGCTCCGGTCAGTTTTGTTGGGTATCCAGACTCCGGTGATTACGTTGATCGTTCAGGCTCCGGTCATTTTCGTTGACTATCCAGACTTCGGTTATTACGTTGAGCATTCAGGCTCCGGTCAGTTTCGTTGGGTATCCAGACTCCGATTATTACGTTGAGCGTTCAGGCTCCGGTCATTTTCGTTGAATATCCAGACTCCGGTTATTAAGTTGAGCGTCAGGTTCCGATCATTTTCGTTGAGTATCCAGACTCCGATTATTACGTTGAGCGTTCAAGCTCCGGTCATTTTTGTTGAGTATCCTGACTCCGGTTATTACGTTGAAGGTTCAGACTCTGGTCATTTTCGTTGAGTATCCTAACTCCGGTTATTACTTTGAGGGTTCAGACTCTGATCATTTTCTTTGAGTATCTGGACTCCTGTCATTACGTTGAACGTTCTGGCCCCGATCATTTTCGTCGAGTATCCATACTCCGGTCAATACGTTGAGCGTTCAGCCTCCGGTCATTTTCGTTGAGTATCCAGACTCCGGTCATTACATTGAGCATTCAAGATCCAGTCATTTTTGTTGAGTATCATAACTCCATTTATTACATTGAGCGTACAGGATCCGATAAGTTTCGTTGAGTATCCAGACACAAAATATTACGAGGAACGTTCAGGCTCCGGTCAATTTCGTTGGGTATCCAGACTCCGGTGATTACGTGGATCGTTCAGGCTCCGGTCATTTTCGTTGACTATTCAGACTCGGGTTATCACGTTAAGCGTTCAGGCTCCGGTCAGTTTCGTTGAGTATCCAGATTCCGATTATTACGTTGAGCGTTCAGGCTCCGTCAGTTTCGTTGGGTATCCAGACTCCGGTTATTATGTTGAGCGTTCAGGCTCCGGTCATTTTTGTTGAGTATCCAGACTCCGGTTATTAAGTTGAGTGTCAGGCTCCGATCATTTTTGTTGAGTATCCAGACTCTGATTATTACATTAAGCGTTCAGGCTCCGGTCATTTTCGTTGAGTATCCAGACTCCGGTTATTACGTTGAGGGTTCAGACTCCGGTCATTTTCGATGAGTATCTAGACTCCTGTCATTACGTTGAACGTTCAGGTTCCGATCATTTTCATTGAGTATCTAGACTCTGATTATTACATTGAGCGTTCAGGCTCCGGTCATTTTCGTTGAGTATCCAGACTCCGGTTATTACGTTGAAGGTTCAGACTCCGGTCATTTTCGATGAGTATCTAGACTCCTGTCATTACATTGAACGTTCAGGCTCCGATCATTTTCGTTGAGTATCCATATTCCGGCCAATACGTTGAGGGTTCAGGCCCCGGTCATTTTTGTTGAGTATCCAGACTCCGGTCATTACATTGAGCGTTTAGGATCTAGTCATTTTTGTTGAGTATCATAACTCCATTTATTATGTTGAGCGTTCAGGATCTAATCAGTTTCGTTGAGTATCCAGACTCCAAATATTACGTTGAGCATTCAGGCTCCGGTCAGTTTCGTTGGGTATCCAAACTCCGGTGATTACGTTGATCGTTCAGGCTCCGATCATTTTCGTTGAATATCCAGAATCGGGTTATAACGTTAAGCGTTCAGGCTCCGGTCAGTTTCGTTGAGTATCCAGATTCCGATTATTACGTTGAGCGTTCAGGCTCCGGTCAGTTTCGCTGGGTATCCAGACTCCGATTATTACATTGAGCGTTCAGGCTCCGGTCATTTTTGTTGAGTATCCAGACTCCTGTCATTATGTTGAATGTTCAGGGTCCGATCATTTTCGTTGAGTATCCATACTCCGGTCAATACGTTGAGCGTTCAGGCTCCGGTCATTTTTGTTGAGTTTCCAGACTCCGGTCATTACATATAGCATTCAGGATCTAGTCATTTTTGTTGAGTATCATAACTCCATTTATTACGTTGAACGTTCAGGATTCGATCAGTTTTGTTGGGTATCCAGACTCCAAATATTACGTTGAGCGTTCAGGCTCCGGTCAGTTTCGTTGGATATCCAGACTCCGGTGATTAGGTTGATCTTTCAGGCTCTGGTCATTTTCGTTGACTATCCAGACTCGGGTTATTACATTAAGCGTTCCGGCTCCGGTCAGTTTCGTTGAGTATCCAGATTCCGATTATTACGTTGAGCATTCAGGCTCCGGTCAGTTTCGTTGGGTATCCTGACTCTGGTTATTACGTTGAGCGTTTAGGCTCCGGTCAATTTCATGGAGTTTCTAGACTCCGGTTATTAAGTTGAGCGTCAGGCTCCGATCATTTTCGTTGAGTATCCAGACTCCGATTATTATGTTGAACGTTCAGGCTCCGGTTATTTTCGTTGAGTATCCTGACTCCGGTTATTACGTTGAGGGTTCAGACTCCGGTCATTTTCTTTGAGTATCTAGACTCAAGTGGTTACGTTGAACGTTCAGGCTCCGATCATTTTCGTCGAGTATCCATACTCTGGTCAATACGTTGAGCGTTCAGGCTCCGGTCATTTTCGTTGAGTATCCAGACTCCGGTCATTACATTGAGCGTTCAGGATCCAGTCATTTTTGTTGAGTATCATAACTCCATTTATTACGTTGAGCGTACAGGATCCGATAAGTTTCGTTGAGTATCCAGACTCTAAATATTACGTGGAGCGTTCAGGCTCCGGTCAGTTTCGTTGGGTATCCAGACTCCAGTGATTACGTTGATCGTTCAGGCTCCGGTCATTTTCGTTGACTATTCAGACTCGGGTTATTACGTTAAGCGTTCAGGCTCCGGTAAGTTTCATTGAGTATCCAGATTCCGATTATTACGTTGAGCATTCAGGCTCCGGTCAGTTTCGTTGGGTATCCAGACTCCGGTTATTACGTTGAGCGTTCAGGCACCGGTCATTTTCGTTGAGTATCCAGACTCCGGTTATTAAGTTGAGTGTCAGGCTCCGATCATTTTCGTTGAGTATCCAGACACCGATTATTACGTTGAGCGTTCAGGCTCCGGTCATTTTCGTTGAGTATCCAGACTCCGGTTATTACGTTGAGGGTTCAGACTTCGGTAATTTTAGTCAAGTCTCTAGACTCCTGTCATTACGTTGAATGTTCAGGCTCCGATCAATTTCGTTGAGTATCCATACTCCGGTCAATACGTTGAGCGTTCAGGTTCCGGTCATTTTCGTTGAGTATCCAGACTCCGGTCATTATATTGAGCGTTCAGGATCCAGTCATTTTTGTTGAGTATTATAACTCCGTTTATTACGTTGAGCGTTCAGGATCTGATCAGTTTCGTTGAATATCCAGACTCCAAATATTACGTTGAGCATTCAGGCTCTGGTCAGCTTCGTTGGGTATCCAGACTCCGGTGATTACGTTGATCATTCAGGCTCCGGTCATTTTCGTTGACTATCCAGACTCGGGTTATTACGTTAAGCGTTCCGGCTCTAGTTAGTTTAGTTGAGTATCCAGATTCCGATTATTACGTTGAGCATTCAGGCTCCGGTCAGTTTCGTTGGGTATCCAGACTCCGGTTATTACGTTGAGCGTTCAGGCTCCGGTCATTTTTGTTGAGTATCCAGAATCCGATTATTAAGTTGAGTGTCAGGCTCCGATCATTTTAGTTGAGTATCCAGACTCGCATTATTTCATTGAAAGTTCAGGCTCCGGTCATTTTCGTTGAGTGTCCAGACTCCGGTTATTACCTTGAGGGTTCAGACTCCGGTCATTTTTGTTGAGTATCTAGACTCCTGTCATTACGTTCAACGTTCAGGCTCCGATCATTTTCGTTGAGTATACATACTCCGGTTAATACGTTGAGCGTTCAGGCTCCGGTCATTTTCGTTGAGTATCCAGACTCCGGTCATTACATTGAGCGTTCATGATCCAGTCATTTTTGTTGAGTATCATAACTCCATTTATTACGTTGAGCGTTCAGGATCTGATCAGTTTCGTTGAGTATCCAGACTCCAAATATTACGTTGAGCGTTCAGGCTCCGGTCAGTTTCGTTGGGTATCCAGACTCCGGTGATTACGTTGATCGTTCAGGCTCCGGTCATTTTCGTTGACTATCTAGACTCGGGTTATTACGTTAAGCGTTCAGGCTCCGGTCAGTTTCGTTGAGTATCTAGATTCCGATTATTACTTTGAGCATTCAGGCTTCGGTCAGTTTCGTTGGGTATCCAGACTCCGATTATTACGTTGAGCGTTCAGGCTCCGGTCATTTTCGTTGAGTATCCAGACTTCGGTTATTACGTTGAGGGTTCAGACTCCGGTCATTTTCGTTGAGTATCTAGACTCATGTCATTACGCTGAACGTTCAGGCTCCGATCATTTTCGTTGAGTATCCATACTCCGGTCAATACGTTGAGCGTTTAGGTTCCGGTCATTTTTGTTGAGTATCCAGACTCCTGTCATTACATTGAGCGTTCAGGATCTAGTCATTTTTGTTGAGTATCATAACTCCATTTATTACGTTGAGCGTTCAGTATCTGATCAGTTTCGTTGAGTATCCAGACTCCAAATATTACGTTGAGCGTTCAGGCTCCGGTCAGTTTCGTTGGGTATCCAGACTCGGGTTATTACGTTTGGTGTTCAGGCTCCGGTCAGTTTCAATGGGTATCCTGACTCCGATTATTACGTTGAGCGTTCAGGCTCCGGTCATTTTTGTTGAGTATCCAGACTCCGGTTATTAAGTTGAGCGTCAGGCTCCGATCATTTTCGTTGAGTATCCAGACTCCGATTATTACGTTGAACGTTCAGGCTCCGGTCATTTTCGTTGAGTATCCAGACTCCTGTCATTACGTTGAACGTTCAGGCTCCGATCATTTTCGTTGAGTATCCATACTCCGGTTAATACGTTGAGCGTTCAGGCTCCGGTCATTTTCGTTGAGTATCCAGACTCCGGTCATTACATTGAGCGTTCAGGATCCAGTCATTTTTGTTGAGTATCATAACTCCATTTATTACGGTGAGCGTTCAGGATCTGATCAGTTTCGTTGAGTATCCAGACTCCAAATATTACGTTGAGCATTCAGGCTCCGGTCAGTTTCGTTGGGTATCCAGACTCCGGTGATTACGTTGATCGTTCAGGCTCCGGTCATTTTCGTTGACTATCCAGACTCGGGTTATTACGTTAAGCGTTCAGGCTCCGGTTAGTTTCGTTGAGTATCCAGATTCCGATTATTACGTTGAGCGTTCAGGCTTCGGTCAGTTTCGTTGGGTATCTAGACTCCGATTATTACGTTGAGCATTCAGGCTCCGGTCATTTTCGTTGAGTATCCAGACTCCGGTTATTACGTTGATATTTCAGACTCCGGTCATTTTCGTTGAGTATCTAGACTCCTGTCATTACGTTGAACGTTCAGGCTCCGATCATTTTCGTTGAGTATCCATACTCCGGTCAATACGTTGAGCGCTCAGGCTCCGGTCATTTTTGTTGAGTATCCAGACTCCGGTCATTACATTGAGCGTTCAGGATCTAGTCATTTTTGTTGAGTATCATAACTCCATTTAATATGTTGAGCGTTCAGGATCCGATCAGTTTCGTTGAGTATCCCGACTCCAAATATTACATTGACCGTTCAGGCTCCGGTCAGTTTCATTGGGTATCCAGACTCCGGTGATTACGTTGATCGTTCAGGCTCCGCTCATTTTCGTTGACTATCCAGACTCGGGTTATTACGTTAAGCGCTCAGGCTTTGGTCAGTTTCGTTGAGTATCCAGATTTCGATTATTACGTTGAGCGTTCAGGCTCCGGTCAGTTTCGTTGGGTATCCAGACTTCGGTTATTACGTTGAGCGTTCAGGCTCCGGTCATTTTCGTTGAGTATCCAGACTCCGGTTATTAAGTTGAGCGTCAGGCTCCGATCATTTTCGTTGAGTATCCAGACTCCGATTATAATGTTGAATGTTAAGGCTCCGGTCATTTTCGTTGAGTATCCAGACTCCGGTTATTACGTTGAGGGTTCAGACTCCGGTCATTTTCGTTGAGTATCCAGACTCCGGTCATTACATTGAGCGTTCAGGATCCAGTCATTTTTGTTGAGTATCATAACTCTATTTATTACGTTGAGCGTTCAGGATCTGATTAGTTTCGTTGAGTATCCAGACTCCAAATATTACGTTGAGCGTTCAGGCTCCGGTCAGTTTCGTTGGGTATCCAGACTCCGGTGATTACGTTGATCGTTCAGGCTCCGGTCATTTTTGTTGACTATCTAGACTCGGGTTATTACGTTAAGCGTTCAGGCTCCGGTCAGTTTCGTTGAGTATCTAGATTCCGATTATTACTTTGAGCGTTCAGGCTTCGGTCAGTTTCGTTGGGTATCCAGACTCCGATTATTACGTTGAGCATTCAGGCTCCGATCATTTTCGTTGAGTATCCAGACTTCGGTTATTACGTTGAGGGTTCAGACTCCGGTCATTTTCGTTGAGTATCTAGACTCATGTCATTACGCTGAACGTTCAGGCTCCGATCATTTTCGTTGAGTATCCATACTCCGGTCAATACGTTGAGCGTTCAGGTTCCGGTCATTTTCGTTGAGTATCCAGACTCCTGTCATTACATTGAGCGTTCAGGATCCAGTCATTTTTGTTGAGTATCATAACTCCATTTATTACGTTGAGCGTTCAGGATCTGATCAGTTTCGTTGAGTATCCAGACTCCAAATATTAGGTTGAGCGTTCAGGCTCCGGTCAGTTTCGTTGGGTATCCAGACTCCGGTGATTACGTTGATCGTTCAGGCTCCGGTCATTTTTGTTGACTATCCAGACTCGGGTTATTACGTTAGGTGTTCAGGCTCCGGTCAGTTTCAATGGGTATCCAGACTCCGGTTATTACGTTGAGTGTTCAGGCTCCGGTCATTTTCGTTGAGTGTTCAGGCATCCTGTCATTTTTGTTGAGTATCCAGACTCCGGTTATTAAGTTGAGCGTCAGGCTCCGATCATTTTCGTTGAGTATCCAGACTCCGGTCATTACATTGAGCGTTCAGGATCCAGTCATTTTTGTTGAGTATCATAACTCCATTTATTACGTTGAGCGTTCAGGATCTGATCAGTTTCGTTGAGTATCCAGACTCCAAATATTACGTTGAGCGTTCAGGCTCCGGTCAGTTTCGTTGGGTATCCAGACTCCGGTGATTACGTTGATCGTTCAGGCTCCGGTCATTTTCGTTGACTATCCAGACTCGGGTTATTACATTAGGTGTTCAGGCTCCGGTCAGTTTCAATGGGTATCCTGACTCCGATTATTACGTTGAGCGTTCAGGCTCCGGTCATTTTTGTTGAGTATCCAGACTCTGGTTATTAAGTTGAGCGTCAGGCTCCGATCATTTTCGTTGAGTATCCAGACTCCGATTATTACGTTGAACGTTCAGGCTCCGGTCATTTTCGTTGAGTATCCAGACTCCTGTCATTACGTTGAACGTTCAGGCTCCGATCATTTTCGTTGAGTATCCATACTCCGGTTAATACGTTGAGCGTTCAGGCTCCGGTCATTTTCGTTGAGTATCCAGACTCCGGTCATTACATTGAGCGTTCAGGATCCAGTCATTTTTGTTGAGTATCATAACTCCCTTTATTACGGTGAGCGTTCAGGATCTGATCAGTTTCGTTGAGTATCCAGACTCCAAATATTACGTTGAGCATTCAGGCTCCGGTCAGTTTCTTTGGGTATCCAGACTCCGGTGATTACGTTGATCGTTCAGGCTCCGGTCATTTTCGTTGACTATCCAGACTCGGGTTATTACGTTAAGCGTTCAGGCTCTGGTCAGTTTCGTTGAGTATCTAGATTCCGATTATTACTTTGAGCATTCAGGCTTCGGTCAGTTTCGTTGGGTATCCAGACTCCGATTATTACGTTGAGCGTTCAGGCTCCGGTCATTTTTGTTGAGTATCCAGACTTCGGTTATTACGTTGAGGGTTCAGACTCCGGTCATTTTCGTTGAGTATCTAGACTCATGTCATTACGCTGAACGTTCAGGCTCCGATCATTTTCGTTGGGTATCCATACTCCGGTCAATACGTTGAGCGTTTAGGTTCCGGTCATTTTCGTTGAGTATCCAGACTCCTGTCATTACATTGAGCGTTCAGGATCCAGTCATTTTTGTTGAGTATCATAACTCCATTTATTACGTTGAGCGTTCAGGATCTGATCAGTTTCGTTGAGTATCCAGACTCCAAATATTACGTTGAGCGTTCAGGCTCCGGTCAGTTTCGTTGGGTATCCAGACTCCGGTGATTACGTTGATCGTTCAGGCTCCGGTCATTTTCGTTGACTATCCAGATTCGGGTTATTACGTTAGGTGTTCAGGCTCCGGTCAGTTTCAATGGGTATCCTGACTCCGATTATTACGTTGAGCGTTCAGGCTCCGGTCATTTTTGTTGAGTATCCAGACTCCGGTTATTAAGTTGAGCGTCAGGCTCCGATCATTTTCGTTGATTATCCAGACTCCGATTATTACGTTGAACGTTCAGGCTCCGGTCATTTTCGTTGAGTATCTAGACTCCTGTCATTACGTTGAACGTTCAGGCTCCGATCATTTTCGTTGAGTATCCATACTCCGGTTAATACGTTGAGCGTTCAGGCTCCGGTCATTTTCGTTGAGTATCCAGACTCCGGTCATTACATTGAGCGTTCAGGATCCAGTCATTTTTGTTGAGTATCATAACTCCATTTATTACGGTGAGCGTTCAGGATCTGATCAGTTTCGTTGAGTATCCAGACTCCAAATATTACGTTGAGCATTCAGGCTCCGGTCAGTTTCGTTGGGTATCCAGACTCCGGTGATTACGTCGATCGTTCAGGCTCCGGTCATTTTCGTTGACTATCCAGACTCGGGTTATTACATTAGGTGTTCAGGCTCCGGTCAGTTTCAATGGGTATCCTGACTCCGATTATTACGTTGAGCGTTCAGGCTCCGGTCATTTTTGTTGAGTATCCAGACTCTGGTTATTAAGTTGAGCGTCAGGCTCCGATCATTTTCGTTGAGTATCCAGACTCCGATTATTACGTTGAACGTTCAGGCTCCGGTCATTTTCGTTGAGTATCCAGACTCCTGTCATTACGTTGAACGTTCAGGCTCCGATCATTTTCGTTGAGTATCCATACTCCGGTTAATACGTTGAGCGTTCAGGCTCCGGTCATTTTCGTTGAGTATCCAGACTTCGGTCATTACATTGAGCGTTCAGGATCCA
This sequence comes from Lathyrus sativus, assembly GCA_963859935.3. Taxonomy (NCBI): domain Eukaryota; kingdom Viridiplantae; phylum Streptophyta; class Magnoliopsida; order Fabales; family Fabaceae; genus Lathyrus; species Lathyrus sativus. The sequence goes on along the minus strand of OZ012736.1, from coordinate 237,150,787 downwards.
GTCATTTTTGTTGAGTATCATAACTCCCTTTATTACGGTGAGCGTTCAGGATCTGATCAGTTTCGTTGAGTATCCAGACTCCAAATATTACGTTGAGCATTCAGGCTCCGGTCAGTTTCTTTGGGTATCCAGACTCCGGTGATTACGTTGATCGTTCAGGCTCTGGTCATTTTCGTTGACTATCCAGACTCGGGTTATTACGTTAAGCGTTCAGGCTCTGGTCAGTTTCGTTGAGTATCTAGATTCCGATTATTACTTTGAGCATTCAGGCTTCGGTCAGTTTCGTTGGGTATCCAGACTCCGATTATTACGTTGAGCGTTCAGGCTCCGGTCATTTTTGTTGAGTATCCAGACTTCGGTTATTACGTTGAGGGTTCAGACTCCGGTCATTTTCGTTGAGTATCTAGACTCATGTCATTACGCTGAACGTTCAGGCTCCGATCATTTTCGTTGGGTATCCATACTCCGGTCAATACGTTGAGCGTTTAGGTTCCGGTCATTTTCGTTGAGTATCCAGACTCCTGTCATTACATTGAGCGTTCAGGATCCAGTCATTTTTGTTGAGTATCATAACTCCATTTATTACGTTGAGCGTTCAGGATCTGATCAGTTTCGTTGAGTATCCAGACTCCAAATATTACGTTGAGCGTTCAGGCTCCGGTCAGTTTCGTTGGGTATCCAGACTCCGGTGATTACGTTGATCGTTCAGGCTCCGGTCATTTTCGTTGACTATCCAGATTCGGGTTATTACGTTAGGTGTTCAGGCTCCGGTCAGTTTCAATGGGTATCCTGACTCCGATTATTACGTTGAACGTTCAGGCTCCGGTCATTTTTGTTGAGTATCCAGACTCCGGTTATTAAGTTGAGCGTCAGGCTCCGATCATTTTCGTTGAGTATCCAGACTCCGATTATTACGTTGAACGTTCAGGCTCCGGTCATTTTCGTTGAGTATCTAGACTCCTTTCATTACGTTGAACGTTCAGGCTCCGATCATTTTCGTTGAGTATCCATACTCCGGTTAATACGTTGAGCGTTCAGGCTCCGGTCATTTTCGTTGAGTATCCAGACTCCGGTCATTACATTGAGCGTTCAGGATCCAGTCATTTTTGTTGAGTATCATAACTCCATTTATTACGGTGAGCGTTCAGGATCTGATCAGTTTCGTTGAGTATCCAGACTCCAAATATTACGTTGAGCATTCAGGCTCCGGTCAGTTTCGTTGGGTATCCAGACTCCGGTGATTACGTCGATCGTTCAGGCTCCGGTCATTTTCGTTGACTATCCAGACTCGGGTTATTACGTTAAGCGTTCAGGCTCCGGTTAGTTTCGTTGAGTATCCAGATTCCGATTATTACGTTGAGCGTTCAGGCTCCGGTCAGTTTCGTTGGGTATCTAGACTCCGATTATTACGATGAGCATTCAGACTCCGGTCATTTTCATTGAGTATCCAGACTCCGGTTATTACGTTGATAGTTCAGACTCCGGTCATTTTCGTTGAGTATCTAGACTCCTGTCATTACGTTGAACGTTCAGGCTCCGATCATTTTCGTTGAGTATCCATACTCCGGTCAATACGTTGAGCGCTCAGGCTCCGGTCATTTTTGTTGAGTATCCAGACTCCGGTCATTACATTGAGCATTCAGGATCTAGTCATTTTTATTGAGTATCATAACTCCATTTATTATGTTGAGCGTTCAGGATCCAATCAGTTTCGTTGAGTATCCCGACTCCAAATATTACATTGAGCGTTCAGGCTCCGGTCAGTTTCATTGGGTATCCAGACTCCGGTGATTACGTTGATCGTTCAGGCTCCGGTCATTTTCGTTGACTATCCAGACTCGGGTTATTATGTTAAGCGCTCAGGCTCTGGTCAGTTTCGTTGAGTATCCAGATTTCGATTATTACGTTGAGCGTTCAGGCTCCGGTCAGTTTCGTTGGGTATCCAGACTCCGATTATTACGTTGAGCGTTCAGGCTCCGGTCATTTTTGTTGAGTATCCAGACTTCGGTTATTAAGTTTAGCATCAGGCTCCGATCATTTTCGTTGAGTATCCAGACTCCGATTATAATGTTGAATGTTAAGGCTCCGGTCATTTTCGTTGAGTATCCAGACTCCGGTTATTACGTTGAGGGTTCAGACTCCGGTCATTTTCGTTGAGTATCCAGACTCCGGTCATTACATTGAGCGTTCAGGATCCAGTCATTTTTGTTGAGTATCATAACTCTATTTATTACGTTGAGCGTTCAGGATCTGATCAGTTTCGTTGAGTATCCAGACTCCAAATATTACGTTGAGCATTCAGGCTCCGGTCAGTTTCGTTGGGTATCCAGACTCCGGTGATTACGTTGATCGCTCAGGCTCCGGTCATTTTCGTTGACTATCCAGACTCGGGTTATTACGTTAAGCGTTCAGGCTCCGGTCAGTTTCGTTGAGTATCCAGATTCTGATTATTACGTTGAGCGTTCAGGCTCCGGTCAGTTTCGTTGGGTATCCAGACTCCGATTATTACGTTGAGCGTTCAGGCTCCGATCATTTTCGTTGGGTATCCAGACTCCAGTTATTACGTTGATGGTTCAGACTCCGGTCATTTTCGTTGAGTATCTAGACTCCTGTCATTACGTTGAACGTTCAGGCTCCGATCATTTTCGTTGAGTATCCGTACTCCGGTCAATACGTTGAGCGTTCAGGCTCCGGTCATTTTCGTTGAGTATCTAGACTCCGGTCATTACATTGAGCGTTCAGGATCCAGTCATTTTTGTTGAGTATCATAACTCCGTTTATTACGGTGAGCGTTCAGGATCTGATCAGTTTCGTTGAGTATCCAGACTCCAAATATTACGTTGAGCATTCAGGCTCCGGTTAGTTTCGTTGGGTATCCAGACTCCGGTGATTACGTTGATCGTTCAGGCTCCGGTCATTTTTGTTGACTATCCAGACTCGGGTTATTACGTTAAGCGTTCAGGCTCCGGTCAGTTTCGTTGAGTATCCAGATTCCGATTATTACGTTGAGCGTTCAGGCTCAGGTCAGTTTCGTTGGGTATCCAGACTCCGATTATTACGTTGAGCGTTCAGGCTCCGGTCATTTTCGTTGAGTATCCAGACTCCGGTTATTACGTTGATGGTTCAGACTCCGGTCATTTTCGTTGAGTATCTAGACTCCTGTCATTACGTTGAACGTTCAGGCTCCGATCATTTTCGTTGAGTATCCATACTCCGGTCAATACGTTGAGCACTCAGGCTCCGGTCATTTTTGTTGAGTATCCAGACTCCGGTAATTACATTGAGCGTTCAGGATCTAGTCATTTTTGTTGAGTATCATGACTCCATTTATTATGTTGAGCGTTCAGGATCCGATCAGTTTTGTTGAGTATCCAGACTCCAAATATTACGTTGAGCGTTCAGGCTCCGGTCAGTTTCGTTGGGTATCCAGACTCCGGTGATTACGTTGATCGTTCAGGCTCCGGTCATTTTCGTTGACTATCCAGACTCTGGTTATTACGTTAAGCGCTCAGGCTCTGGTCAGTTTCGTTGACTATCCAGATTTCAATTATTACGTTGAGCGTTCAGGCTCCGGTCAGTTTCGTTGGGTATCCAGACTCTGGTTATTACGTTGGGCGTTCAGCCTCCGGTCATTTTCGTTGAGTATCCAGACTCCGGTTATTAAGTTGAGCGTCAGGCTCCGATCATTTTCGTTGAGTATCCAGACTCCGATTATTACGTTGAACATTCAGAGTCCGGTCATTTTTGTTGAGTATCCAGACTCCGGTTATTACGTTGAGGGTTTAGACTCCGGTCATTTTCGTTGAGTATCTAGACTCCTGTCATTACGTTGAACGTTCAGGCTCCGATCATTTTCGTTGAGTATCCATTCTCCGGTCAATACGTTGAGCGCTCAGGCTCCGGTCATTTTTGTTGAGTGTCCAGACTCCGGTCATTACATTGAGCATTCAGGATCTAATCATTTTTGTTGAGTATCGTAACTCCATTTATTATGTTGAGCGTTCAGGATCCGATCAGTTTCGTTGAGTATCCAGACTCCAAATATTACGTTGAGCGTTCAGGCTCTGGTCAGTTTCATTGGGTATCCAGACTCCGGTGATTACGTTGATCGTTCAGGCTCCGGTCATTTTTGTTGACTATCCAGACTCGAGTTATTACGTTAAGCGTTCAGGCTCCGGTCAATTTCGTTGAGTATCCAGATTTCGATTATTACGTTGAGCGTTCAGGCTCCGGTCAGTTTCGTTGGGTATCCAGACTCCGGTTATTACGTTGAGCGTTTAGGCTCCGGTCATTTTCGTTGAGTATCCAGACTCCGGTTATTAAGTTGTGCGTCAGGCTCCGATCATTTGCGTTGAGTATCCAGACTCCGATTATTACGTTGAATGTTCAGGCTCCGGTAATTTTCGTTGAGTATCCAGACTCCGGTTATTACGTTGAGGGTTCAGACTCCGGTCATTTTCGTTGAATATCTAGACTCCTGCCATTATGTTGAGCGCTCAGGCTCCGGTCATTTTTGTTGAGTATCCAGACTCCGGTCATTACATTGAGCCTTCAGGATCTAGTCATTTTTGTTGAGTATCATAACTCCATTTATTACGTTGAGTGTACAGGATCCGATACGTTTCGTTGAGTATCCAGACTCCAAATATTACGTTGAGCGTTCGGGCTCCGGTCAGGTTCGTTGGGTATCCAGACTCCAGTGATTACGTTGATCGTTCAGGCTCTTGTCATTTTTGTTGACTATCCAGACTCGGGTTATTACGTTAAGCGTTCAGGCTCCGGTCAGTTTCGTTGAGTATCCAGATTCCGATTATTACGTTGCGCGTTCAGGCTCCAGTTAGTTTTGTTGGGTATCGAGACTCCGGTTATTACGTTGAGCGTTCAGGCTCCGGTCATTTTCGTTGAGTATCGAGACTCCGGTTATTAAGTTGAGCGTCAGGCTCAGATCATTTTTGTTGAGTATCCAGACTCCGATTATTACGTTGAACATTCAGGCTCCGGTTATTTTCGTTGAGTATCCTGACTCCGGTTATTACGTTGAGGGTTCAGACTCCGGTCATTTTCTTTGAGTATCTAGACTCCTGTCATTACGTTGAACGTTCAGGCTCCGATCATTTTCGTTGAGTATCTATACTCTAGTCAATACGTTAAGCGTTCAGGCTCCGGTCATTTTCGTTGAGTATCCAGACTCCGATCATTACATTGAGAGTTAAGGATCCAGTCATTTTTGTTGAGTATCATAACTCCATTTATTACGTTGAGCGTTCAGGCTCCGGTCAGTTTCAATGGGTATCCAGACTCCAAATATTACGTTGAGCGTTCAGGCTCCGGTCAGTTTCGTTGGGTATCCAGACTCCGGTCATTACGTTGATCGTTCAGGCTCCGGTCATTTTCGTTGACTATCCAGACTCGGGTTATTATGTTAAGCGTTCAGGCTCCAGTCAGTTTCATTGAGTATCCAGATTCCGATTATTACGTTGAGCGTTCAGGCTCCGGTCAGTTTCGTTGGGTATCCAGACTCTGGTTACTACGTTGAGCGTTCAGTCTCCGGTCATTTTCGTTGAGTATCCAGACTCCGGTTATTAAGTTGAGCGTCAGGCTCAGATCATTTTCGTTGAGTATCTAAACTCTGATTATTACGTTGAACTTTCAGGCTCCGGTTATTTTCGTTGAGTATCCTGACTCTGGTTATTACGTTGAGGGTTCAGACTCCGGTCATTTTCTTTGAGTATCTAGACTCTTGTCATTACGTTGAGCGTTCAGGCTCCGGTCATTTTTGTTGAGTATCCAGACTCCGGTTATTAAGTTGAGCGTCAGGCTCCAGTCATTTTCGTTGACTATCCAGACTCGGGTTATTACGTTAAGCGTTCAGGCTCCGGTCAGTTTCATTGAGTATCCAGATTCCGATTATTACGTTGAGCGTTCAGGCTCCGGTCAGTTTCGTTGGGTATCCAGACTCCGGTTACTACGTTGAGCGTTCAGGCTCCGGTCATTTTCGTTTGGTATCCAGACTCCGGTTATTAAGTTGAGCGTCAGGCTCAGATCATTTTCGTTGAGTATCCAGACTCCGATTATTACGTTGAACATTCAGGCTCCGGTTATTTTCGTTGAGTATCCTGACTCCGGTTATTACGTTGAGGGTTCAGACTCCGGTCATTTTCTTTGAGTATCTAAACTCCTGTCTTTACGTTGAACATTCAGGCTCCGATCATTATGGTTGAGTATCCATACTCCGGTCAATACGTTGAGCGCTCAGGCTCCGGTCATTTTCGTTGAGTATCCAGACTCCGGTCATTACATTGAGCGTTCAGGATCCAGTCATTTTTGTTGAGTATCATAACTCCGTTTATTACGGTGAGCGTTCAGGATCTGATCAGTTTCGTTGAGTATCCAGACTCCAAATATTACGTTGAGCATTCAGGCTCCGGTTAGTTTCGTTGGGTATCCAGACTCCGGTGATTACGTTGATCGTTCAGGCTCCGGTCATTTTTGTTGACTATCCAGACTCGGGTTATTACGTTAAGCGTTCAGGCTCCGGTCAGTTTCGTTGAGTATCCATATTCCGATTATTACGTTGAGCGTTCAGGCTCAGGTCAGTTTCGTTGGGTATCCAGACTCCGATTATTACGTTGAGCGTTCAGGCTCCAGTCATTTTCGTTGAGTATCCAGACTCCGGTTATTACGTTGATGGTTCAGACTCCGGTCATTTTCGTTGAGTATCTAGACTCCTGTCATTACGTTGAACGTTCAGGCTCCGATCATTTTCGTTGAGTATCCATACTCCGGTCAATACGTTGAGCACTCAGGCTCCGGTCATTTTTGTTGAGTATCCAGACTCCGGTAATTACATTGAGCGTTCAGGATCTAGTCATTTTTGTTGAGTATCATAACTCCATTTATTATGTTGACCGTTCAGGATCCGATCAGTTTTGTTGAGTATCCAGACTCCAAATATTACGTTGAGCGTTCAGGCTCCGGTCAGTTTCGTTGGGTATCCAGACTCCGGTGATTACGTTGATCGTTCAGGCTCCGGTCATTTTCGTTGACTATCCAGACTCTGGTTATTACGTTAAGCGCTCAGGCTCTGGTCAGTTTCGTTGACTATCCAGATTTCAATTATTACGTTGAGCGTTCAGGCTCCGGTCAGTTTCGTTGGGTATCCAGACTCTGGTTATTACGTTGGGCGTTCAGGCTCCGGTCATTTTCGTTGAGTATCCAGACTCCGGTTATTAAGTTTAGCGTCAGGCTCCGATCATTTTCGTTGAGTATCCAGACTCCGATTATTACGTTGAACGTTCAGAGTCCGGTCATTTTTGTTGAGTATCTAGACTCCGGTTATTACGTTGAGGGTTTAGACTCCGGTCATTTTCGTTGAGTATCTAGACTCCTGTCATTATGTTGAACATTCAGGCTCCGATCATTTTCGTTGAGTATCCATTCTCCGGTCAATACGTTGAGCGCTCAGGCTCCGGTCATTTTTATTGAGTATCCAGACTCCGGTCATTACATTGAGCATTCAGGATCTAATCATTTTTGTTGAGTATCGTAACTCCATTTATTATGTTGAGCGTTCAGGATCCGATCAGTTTCGTTGAGTATCCAGACTCCAAATATTACATTGAGCGTTCAGGCTCTGGTCAGTTTCATTGGGTATCCAGACTCCGGTGATTACGTTGATCGTTCAGGCTCCGGTCATTTTTGTTGACTATCCAGACTCGAGTTATTACGTTAAGCGTTCAGGCTCCGGTCAATTTCGTTGAGTATCCAGATTTCGATTATTACGTTGAGCGTTCAGGCTCCGGTCAGTTTCGTTGGGTATCCAGACTCCGGTTATTACGTTGAGCGTTTAGGCTCCGGTCATTTTCGTTGAGTATCCAGACTCCGGTTATTAAGTTGTGCGTCAGGCTCCGATCATTTGCGTTGAGTATCCAGACTCCGATTATTACGTTGAATGTTCAGGCTCCGGTCATTTTCGTTGAGTATCCAGACTCCGGTTATTACATTGAGGGTTCAGACTCCGGTCATTTTCATTGAATATCTAGACTCCTGCCATTATGTTGAGCGCTCAGGTTCCGGTCAGTTTCGTTGAGTATCCCGATTCCGATTATTATGTTGCGCGTTCAGGCTCCAGTAAGTTTTGTTGGGTATCGACACTCCGGTTATTACGTTGAGCGTTCAGGCTCCGGTCATTTTCATTGAGTATCGAGACTCCGGTTATTAAGTTGAGCGTCAGGCTCAGATCATTTTTGTTGAGTATCCAGACTCCGATTATTACGTTGAACATTCAGGCTCCGGTTATTTTCGTTGAGTATCCTGACTCCGGTTATTACGTTGAGGGTTCAGACTCCGGTCATTTTCTTTGAGTATCTAGACTCCTGTCATTACGTTGAACGTTCAGGCTCCGATCATTTTCGTTGAGTATCTATACTCTAGTCAATACGTTAAGCGTTCAGGCTCCGGTCATTTTCGTTGAGTATCCAGACTCCGATCATTACATTGAGAGTTAAGGATCCAGTCATTTTTGTTGAGTATCATAACTCCATTTATTACGTTGAGCGTTCAGGCTCCGGTCAGTTTCAATGGGTATCCAGACTCCAAATATTACGTTGAGCGTTCAGGCTCCGGTCAGTTTCGTTGGGTATCCAGACTCCGGTCATTACGTTGATCGTTCAGGCTCCGGTCATTTTCGTTGACTATCCAGACTCGGGTTATTATGTTAAGCGTTCAGGCTCCAGTCAGTTTCATTGAGTATCCAGATTCCGATTATTACGTTGAGCGTTCAGGCTCCGGTCAGTTTCGTTGGGTATCCAGACTCTGGTTACTACGTTGAGCGTTCAGTCTCCGGTCATTTTCGTTGAGTATCCAGACTCCGGTTATTAAGTTGAGCGTCAGGCTCAGATCATTTTCGTTGAGTATCCAAACTCTGATTATTACGTTGAACTTTCAGGCTCCGGTTATTTTCGTTGAGTATCCTGACTCTGGTTATTACGTTGAGGGTTCAGACTCCGGTCATTTTCTTTGAGTATCTAGGCTCTTGTCATTACGTTGAGTGTTCAGGCTCCGGTCATTTTTGTTGAGTATCCAGACTCCGGTTATTAAGTTGAGCGTCAGGCTCCAGTCATTTTCGTTGACTATCCAGACTCGGGTTATTACGTTAAGCGTTCAGGCTCCGGTCAGTTTCATTGAGTATCCAGATTCCGATTATTACGTTGAGCGTTCAGGCTCCGGTCAGTTTCGTTGGGTATCCAGACTCCGGTTACTACGTTGAGCGTTCAGGCTCCGGTCATTTTCGTTTGGTATCCAGACTCCGGTTATTAAGTTGAGCGTCAGGCTCAGATCATTTTCGTTGAGTATCCAGACTCCGATTATTACGTTGAACATTCAGGCTCCGGTTATTTTCGTTGAGTATCCTGACTCCGGTTATTACGTTGAGGGTTCAGACTCCGGTCATTTTCTTTGAGTATCTAAACTCCTGTCATTACGTTGAACATTCAGGCTCCGATCATTATCGTTGAGTATCCATACTCCGGTCAATACGTTGAGCGCTCAGGCTCCGGTCATTTTGTTGGGTATTCATACTCCGGTCATTACATTGAGCGTTCAGGATCTAGTCATTTTTGTTAAGTATCATAACTCCATTTATTACGTTGAGCGTTCAGGATCCGATCAGTTTCGTTGAGTATCCAGACTCCAAATATTACGTTGAGCGTTCAGGCTCCAGTCAGTTTCATTGGGTATCCAGACTCCGGTGATTACGTTGATCGTTCAGGCTCCGGTCATTTTTGTTGACTATCCAGACTCGAGTTATTACGTTAAGCGTTCAGGCTCCGGTCAGTTTCGTTGAGTATCCAGATTTCGAGTATTACGTTGAGCGTTCAGGCTCCGGTCAGTTTCGTTGGGTATCCAGACTCCGGTTACTACGTTGAGCGTTCAGGCTCCGGTCATTTTCGTTTGGTATCCAGACTCCGGTTATTAAGTTGAGCGTCAGGCTCAGATCATTTTCGTTGAGTATCCAGACTCCGATTATTACGTTGAACATTCAGGCTCCGGTTATTTTCGTTGAGTATCCTGACTCCGGTTATTACGTTGAGGGTTCAGACTCCGGTCATTTTCTTTGAGTATCTAGACTCCTGTCATTACGTTGAACGTTCAGGCTCCGATCATTTTCGTTGAGTATCTATACTCTAGTCAATACGTTAAGCGTTCAGGCTCCGGTCATTTTCGTTGAGTATCCAGACTCCGATCATTACATTGAGAGTTAAGGATCCAGTCATTTTTGTTGAGTATCATAACTCCATTTATTACGTTGAGCGTTCAGGCTCCGGTCAGTTTCAATGGGTATCCAGACTCAAAATATTACGTTGAGCGTTCAGGCTCCGGTCAGTTTCGTTGGGTATCCAGACTCCGGTCATTACGTTGATCGTTCAGGCTCTGGTCATTTTCGTTGACTATCCAGACTCGGGTTATTATGTTAAGCGTTCAGGCTCCAGTCAGTTTCATTGAGTATCCAGATTCCGATTATTACGTTGAGCGTTCAGGCTCCGGTCAGTTTCGTTGGGTATCCAGACTCTGGTTACTACGTTGAGCGTTCAGTCTCCGGTCATTTTCGTTGAGTATCCAGACTCCGGTTATTAAGTTGAGCGTCAGGCTCAGATCATTTTCGTTGAGTATCTAAACTCTGATTATTACGTTGAACTTTCAGGCTCCGGTTATTTTCGTTGAGTATCCTGACTCTGGTTATTACGTTGAGGGTTCAGACTCCGGTCATTTTCTTTGAGTATCTAGACTCTTGTCATTACGTTGAGCGTTCAGGCTCCGGTCATTTTTGTTGAGTATCCAGACTCCGGTTATTAAGTTGAGCGTCAGGCTCCAGTCATTTTCGTTGACTATCCAGACTCGGGTTATTACGTTAAGCGTTCAGGCTCCGGTCAGTTTCATTGAGTATCCAGATTCCGATTATTACGTTGAGCGTTCAGGCTCCGGTCAGTTTCGTTGGGTATCCAGACTCCGGTTACTACGTTGAGCGTTCAGGCTCCGGTCATTTTCGTTTGGTATCCAGACTCCGGTTATTAAGTTGAGCGTCAGGCTCAGATCATTTTCGTTGAGTATCCAGACTCCGATTATTACGTTGAACATTCAGGCTCCGGTTATTTTCGTTGAGTATCCTGACTCCGGTTATTACGTTGAGGGTTCAGACTCCGGTCATTTTCTTTGAGTATCTAAACTCCTGTCTTTACGTTGAACATTCAGGCTCCGATCATTATGGTTGAGTATCCATACTCCGGTCAATACGTTGAGCGCTCAGGCTCCGGTCATTTTCGTTGAGTATCCAGACTCCGGTCATTACATTGAGCGTTCAGGATCCAGTCATTTTTGTTGAGTATCATAACTCCGTTTATTACGGTGAGCGTTCAGGATCTGATCAGTTTCGTTGAGTATCCAGACTCCAAATATTACGTTGAGCATTCAGGCTCCGGTTAGTTTCGTTGGGTATCCAGACTCCGGTGATTACGTTGATCGTTCAGGCTCCAGTCATTTTTGTTGACTATCCAGACTCGGGTTATTACGTTAAGCGTTCAGGCTCCGGTCAGTTTCGTTGAGTATCCAGATTCCGATTATTACGTTGAGCGTTCAGGCTCAGGTCAGTTTCGTTGGGTATCCAGACTCCGATTATTACGTTGAGCGTTCAGGCTCCAGTCATTTTCGTTGAGTATCCAGACTCCGGTTATTACGTTGATGGTTCAGACTCCGGTCATTTTCGTTGAGTATCTAGACTCCTGTCATTACGTTGAACGTTCAGGCTCCGATCATTTTCGTTGAGTATCCATACTCCGGTCAATACGTTGAGCACTCAGGCTCCGGTCATTTTTGTTGAGTATCCAGACTCCGGTAATTACATTGAGCGTTCAGGATCTAGTCATTTTTGTTGAGTATCATAACTCCATTTATTATGTTGACCGTTCAGGATCCGATCAGTTTTGTTGAGTATCCAGACTCCAAATATTACGTTGAGCGTTCAGGCTCCGGTCAGTTTCGTTGGGTATCCAGACTCCGGTGATTACGTTGATCGTTCAGGCTCCGGTCATTTTCGTTGACTATCCAGACTCTGGTTATTACGTTAAGCGCTCAGGCTCTGGTCAGTTTCGTTGACTATCCAGATTTCAATTATTACGTTGAGCGTTCAGGCTCCGGTCAGTTTCGTTGGGTATCCAGACTCTGGTTATTACGTTGGGCGTTCAGGCTCCGGTCATTTTCGTTGAGTATCCAGACTCCGATTATTAAGTTTAGCGTCAGGCTCCGATCATTTTCGTTGAGTATCCAGACTCCGATTATTACGTTGAACGTTCAGAGTCCGGTCATTTTTGTTGAGTATCTAGACTCCGGTTATTACGTTGAGGGTTTAGACTCCGGTCATTTTCGTTGAGTATCTAGACTCCTGTCATTATGTTGAACATTCAGGCTCCGATCATTTTCGTTGAGTATCCATTCTCCGGTCAATACGTTGAACGCTCAGGCTCCGGTCATTTTTATTGAGTATCCAGACTCCGGTCATTACATTGAGCATTCAGGATCTAATCATTTTTGTTGAGTATCGTAACTCCATTTATTATGTTGAGCGTTCAGGATCCGATCAGTTTCGTTGAGTATCCAGACTCCAAATATTACGTTGAGCGTTCAGGCTCTGGTCAGTTTCATTGGGTATCCAGACTCCGGTGATTACGTTGATCGTTCAGGCTCCGGTCATTTTTGTTGACTATCCAGACTCGAGTTATTACGTTAAGCGTTCAGGCTCCGGTCAATTTCGTTGAGTATCCAGATTTCGATTATTACGTTGAGCGTTCAGGCTCCGGTCAGTTTCGTTGGGTATCCAGACTCCGGTTATTACGTTGAGCGTTTAGGCTCCGGTCATTTTCGTTGAGTATCCAGACTCCGGTTATTAAGTTGTGCGTCAGGCTCCGATCATTTGCGTTGAGTATCCAGACTCCGATTATTACGTTGAATGTTCAGGCTCCGGTCATTTTCGTTGAGTATCCAGACTCCGGTTATTACGTTGAGGGTTCAGACTCCGGTCATTTTCATTGAATATCTAGACTCCTGCCATTATGTTGAGCGCTCAGGCTCCGGTCAGTTTCGTTGAGTATCCCGATTCCGATTATTATGTTGCGCGTTCAGGCTCCAGTCAGTTTTGTTGGGTATCGACACTCCGGTTATTACGTTGAGCGTTCAGGCTCCGGTCATTTTCGTTGAGTATCGAGACTCCGGTTATTAAGTTGAGCGTCAGGCTCAGATCATTTTTGTTGAGTATCCAGACTCCGATTATTACGTTGAACATTCAGGCTCCGGTTATTTTCGTTGAGTATCCTGACTCCGGTTATTACGTTGAGGGTTCAGACTCCGGTCATTTTCTTTGAGTATCTAGACTCCTGTCATTACGTTGAACGTTCAGGCTCCGATCATTTTCGTTGAGTATCTATACTCTAGTCAATACGTTAAGCGTTCAGGCTCCGGTCATTTTCGTTGAGTATCCAGACTCCGATCATTACATTGAGAGTTAAGGATCCAGTCATTTTTGTTGAGTATCATAACTCCATTTATTACGTTGAGCGTTCAGGCTCCGGTCAGTTTCAATGGGTATCCAGACTCCAAATATTACGTTGAGCGTTCAGGCTCCGGTCAGTTTCGTTGGGTATCCAGACTCCGGTCATTACGTTGATCGTTCAGGCTCCGGTCATTTTCGTTGACTATCCAGACTCGGGTTATTATGTTAAGCGTTCAGGCTCCAGTCAGTTTCATTGAGTATCCAGATTCCGATTATTACGTTGAGCGTTCAGGCTCCGGTCAGTTTCGTCGGGTATCCAGACTCTGGTTACTACGTTGAGCGTTCAGTCTCCGGTCATTTTCGTTGAGTATCCAGACTCCGGTTATTAAGTTGAGCGTCAGGCTCAGATCATTTTCGTTGAGTATCCAAACTCTGATTATTACGTTGAACTTTCAGGCTCCGGTTATTTTCGTTGAGTATCCTGACTCTGGTTATTACGTTGAGGGTTCAGACTCCGGTCATTTTCTTTGAGTATCTAGACTCTTGTCATTACGTTGAGTGTTCAGGCTCCGGTCATTTTTGTTGAGTATCCAGACTCCGGTTATTAAGTTGAGCGTCAGGCTCCAGTCATTTTCGTTGACTATCCAGACTCGGGTTATTACGTTAAGCGTTCAGGCTCCGGTCAGTTTCATTGAGTATCCAGATTCCGATTATTACGTTGAGCGTTCAGGCTCCGGTCAGTTTCGTTGGGTATCCAGACTCCGGTTACTACGTTGAGCGTTCAGGCTCCGGTCATTTTCGTTTGGTATCCAGACTCCGGTTATTAAGTTGAGCGTCAGGCTCAGATCATTTTCGTTGAGTATCCAGACTCCGATTATTACGTTGAACATTCAGGCTCCGGTTATTTTCGTTGAGTATCCTGACTCCGGTTATTACGTTGAGGGTTCAGACTCCGGTCATTTTCTTTGAGTATCTAAACTCCTGTCATTACGTTGAACATTCAGGCTCCGATCATTATCGTTGAGTATCCATACTCCGGTCAATACGTTGAGCGCTCAGGCTCCGGTCATTTTGTTGGGTATTCATACTCCGGTCATTACATTGAGCGTTCAGGATCTAGTCATTTTTGTTAAGTATCATAACTCCATTTATTACGTTGAGCGTTCAGGATCCGATCAGTTTCGTTGAGTATCCAGACTCCAAATATTACGTTGAGCGTTCAGGCTCCAGTCAGTTTCATTGGGTATCCAGACTCCGGTGATTACGTTGATCGTTCAGGCTCCGGTCATTTTTGTTGACTATCCAGACTCGAGTTATTACGTTAAGCGTTCAGGCTCCGGTCAGTTTCGTTGAGTATCCAGATTTCGAGTATTACGTTGAGCGTTCAGGCTCCGGTCAGTTTCGTTGGGTATCCAGACTCCGGTTACTACGTTGAGCGTTCAGGCTCCGGTCATTTTCGTTTGGTATCCAGACTCCGGTTATTAAGTTGAGCGTCAGGCTCAGATCATTTTCGTTGAGTATCCAGACTCCGATTATTACGTTGAACATTCAGGCTCCGGTTATTTTCGTTGAGTATCCTGACTCCGGTTATTACGTTGAGGGTTCAGACTCCGGTCATTTTCTTTGAGTATCTAAACTCCTGTCATTACGTTGAACATTCAGGCTCCGATCATTATGGTTGAGTATCCATACTCCGGTCAATACGTTGAGCGCTCAGGCTCCGGTCATTTTGTTGGGTATTCATACTCCGGTCATTACATTGAGCGTTCAGGATCTAGTCATTTTTGTTAAGTATCATAACTCCATTTATTACGTTGAGCGTTCAGGATCCGATCAGTTTCGTTGAGTATCCAGACTCCAAATATTACGTTGAGCGTTCAGGCTCCAGTCAGTTTCATTAAGTATCCAGACTCCGGTGATTACGTTGATCGTTCAGGCTCCGGTCATTTTTGTTGACTATCCAGACTCGAGTTATTACGTTAAGCGTTCAGGCTCCGGTCAGTTTCGTTGAGTATCCAGATTTCGAGTATTACGTTGAGCGTTCAGGCTCCGGTCAGTTTCGTTGGGTATCTAGACTCCGGTTATTACGTTGAGCGTTTAGGCTTCGGTCATTTTCGTTGAGTATCCAGACTCCGGTTATTAAGTTGTGCGTCAGGCTCCGATCATTTTCGTTGAGTATCCAGACTCCGATTATTATGTTGAATGTTCAGGCTCCGGTCATTTTCGTTGAGTATCCAGACTCCGGTTATTACGTTGAGGGTTCAGACTCCGGTCATTTTCGTTGAATATCTAGACTCCTGCCATTACGTTGAACGTTCAGGCTCCGATCATTTTCGTTGAGTATCCATACTCCGGTCAATACGTTGAGCACTCAGGCTCCGGTCATTTTTGTTTAGTATCCAGACTCCGGTCATTACATTGAGCGTTCAGGATCCAGTCATTTTTGTTGAGTATCATAACTCCATTTATTACGTTGAGTGTACAAGATCCGATAAGTTTCGTTGAGTATCCAGACTCCAAATATTACGTTGAGCGTTCGGGCTCCGGTCAGTTTCGTTGGGTATCCAGACTCCAGTGATTACGTTGATCGTTCAGGCTCTTGTCATTTTTGTTGACTATCCAGGCCTGGGTTATTACGTTAAGCGTTCAGGCTCCGGTCAGTTTCGTTGAGTATCCAGATTCCGATTATTACGTTGAGCATTCAGGCTCCAGTCAGTTTCGTTGGGTATCCAGACTCCGGTTATTACGTTGAGCGTTCAGGCTCCGGTCATTTTCGATAAGTATCCAGACTCCGGTTATTAAGTTGAGCGTCAGGCTCAGATTATTTTCGTTGAGTATCCAGACTCCGATTATTACGTTGAACGTTCAGGCTCCGGTTATTTTCGTTGAGTATCCTGACTCCGGTTATTACATTGAGGGTTCAGACTCCGGTCATTTTCTTTGAGTATCTAGACTCCTGTCATTACGTTGAACGTTTAGGCTCCGATCATTTTCGTTGAGTATCTATACTCTAGTCAATACGTTAAGCGTTCAGGCTCCAGTCATTTTCGTTGAGTATCCAGACTCTTGTCATTACATTGAGCGTTAAGGATCCAGTCATTTTTGTTGAGTATCATAACTCCATTTATTATGTTGAGCGTACAGGATCCGATAAGTTTCGTTGAGTATCCAGAATCCAAATATTACGTTGAGCGTTCAGGCTCTGGTCAGTTTCGTTGGGTATCCAGACTCCGGTCATTACGTTGATCGTTCAGGCTCCGGTCATTTTCGTCGACTATCCAGACTCGGGTTATTACGTTAAGCGTTCAGGCTCCGGTCAGTTTCATTGAGTATCCAGATTCCGATTATTACGTTGAGCGTTCAGGCTCCGGTCAGTTTCGTTGGGTATCCAGACTCTGGTTACTACGTTGAGCGTTCAGTCTCCGGTCATTTTCGTTGAGTATCCAGACTCCGGTTATTAAGTTGAGCGTCAGGCTCAGATCATTTTCTTTGAGTATCCAAACTCTGATTATTACGTTGAACTTTCAGGCTCCGGTTATTTTCGTTGAGTATCCTTACTCTGGTTATTACGTTGAGGGTTCAGACTCCGGTCATTTTCTTTGAGTATCTAGACTCTTGTCATTACGTTGAACGTTGAGGCTCCGATCATTTTCTTTGAGTATCCATACTCTGGTCAATAAGTTGAGCGTTCAGGCTCCGGTCATTTTCGTTGAGTATCCAGACTCCGATCATTACATTGAGCGTTAAGGATCCAGTCATTTATGTTGAGTATCATAACTCCATTTATTATGTTGAGCGTACACGATCCGATAAGTTTCGTTGAGTATCCAGACTCCAAATATTACGTTGAGCGTTCAGGCTCCGGTCAGTTTTGTTGGGTATCCAGACTCCGGTGATTACGTTGATCGTTCAGGCTCCGGTCATTTTCGTTGACTATCCAGACTCGGGTTAATACGTTAAGCGTTCAGGCTCCGTTCAGTTTCATTGAGTATCCAGATTCCGATTATTACATTGAGCGTTCAGGCTCCGGTCAGTTTCGTTGGGTATCCAGACTCCGGTTACTACGTTGAGCGTTCAGGCTCCGGTCATTTTCGTTGAGTATCCAGACTCCGGTTATTAAGTTGAGCGTCAGGCTCAGATCATTTTCGTTGAGTATCCAGACTCCGATTATTACGTTGAACGTTCAGGCTCCGGTTATTTTCGTTGAGTATCCTGACTCCGGTTATTACATTGAGGGTTCAGACTCCGGTCATTTTCTTTGAGTATCTAGACTCCTGTCATTACGTTGAACGTTCAGGCTCCGATCATTTTTGTTGAGTATCCATATTCCGGTCAATACGTTGAGCGTTCAGGCTCCGGTCATTTTCGTTGAGTATCCAGACTCCGGTCATTACATTGAGCGTTAAGGATCCAGTCATTTTTGTTGAGTATCATAACTCCATTTATTACGTTGAGCGTACAGGATCCGATAAGTTTCGTTGAGTATCCAGACTCCAAATATTATGTTGAGCGTTCAGGCTCCGGTCAGTTTCGTTGGGTATCCAGACTCCGGTGATTACGTTGATCGTTCAGGCTCCGGTCATTTTCGTTGACTATCCAGACTCGGGTTATTACGTTAAGCGTTCAGGCTCCGGTCGGTTTCATTAAGTATCCAGATTCCGATTATTACGTTGAGCGTTCAGGCTCCGGTCAGTTTTGTTGGGTATCCAGACTCCGGTTACTACGTTGAGCGTTCAGCCTCCGGTCATTTTCGTTGAGTATCCAGACTCCGGTTATTAAGTTGATCGTCAGGCTCAAATCATTTTCGTTGAGTATCCAGACTCCGATTATTACGTTGAACGTTTAGGCTCCGGTTATTTTCGTTGAGTATCCTGACTCCGGTTATTACGTTGAGGGTTCAGAATCCGGTTTTTTTCTTTGAGTATCTAGACTCCTGTCATTACGTTGAACGTTCAGGCTCCGATCATTTTCGTTGAGTATCTCTACTCTGGTCAATACGTTAAGTGTTCAGGCTCCGGTCATTTTCGTTGAGTATCCAGACTCCGGTGATTACATTGAGCGTTAAGGATTCAGTCATTTTTGTTGAGTATCATAACTCCATTTATTACGTTGAGCGTACAGGATCCGATAAGTTTCGTTGAGTATCCAGACTCCAAATATTACGTTGAGCGTTCAGGCTCCGGTCAGTTTCGTTGGGTTTCCAGACTCCGGTGATTACGTTGATCGTTCAGGTTTCGGTCATTTTCGTTGACTATCCAGACTCGGGTTATTACGTTAAGCGTTCAGGCTCCGGTCAGTTTCATTGAGTATCCAGATTCCGATTATTACGTTGAGCGTTCAGGCTCCGGTCAGTTTCGTTGGGTATCTAGACTCCGGTTACTACGTTGAGCGTTCAGGCTCCAGTCATTTTCGTTGCGTATCCAGACTCCGGTTATTAAGTTGAGCGTCAGGCTCAAATCATTTTCGTTGAGTATCCAGACTCCGATTATTACGTTGAACGTTCAGGCTCCGGTTATTTTCGTTGAGTATCCTGACTCCGGTTATTACGTTGAGGGTTCAGACTCCGGTTTTTTTCTTTGAGTATCTAGACTCCTGTCATTACGTTGAACGTTCAGGCTCCGATCATTTTCGTTGAGTATCTATACTCTGGTCAATACGTTAAGTGTTCAGGCTCCGGTCATTTTCGTTGAGTATCCAGACTCCGGTGATTACATTGAGCGTTAAGGATCCAGTCATTTTTGTTGAGTATCATAACTCCATTTATTACGTTGAGCGTACAGGATCCGATCAGTTTCGTTGAGTATCCAGACTCCAAATATTACATTGAGCGTTCAGGCTCCGGTCAGTTTCGTTGGGTATCCATACTCCGGTGATTACGTTGATCGTTCAGGCTCCGGTCATTTTCGTTGACTATCCAGACTCGGGTTATTACGTTAAGCGTTCAGGCTACGGTCAGTTTCATTGAGTATCCAGATTCCGATTATTACGTTGAGCGTTCAGGCTCCGGTCAGTTTCGTTGGGTATCCAGACTCCGGTTACTACGTTGAGCGTTCAGGCTCCGGTCATTTTCGTTGAGTATCCAGACTCCGGTTATTAAGTTAAGCGTCAGGCTCCGATCATTTTTGTTGAGTATCCAGACTCTGATTATTACGTTGAAAGTTCAGGCTCCGGTTATTTTTGTTGAGTATCCTGACTCCGGTTATTACGTTGAGGGTTCAGACTCCGGTCATTTTCGTTGAGTATCTAGACTCATGTCATTACGTTGAACGTTCAGGCTCCGATCATTTTCGTTGAGTATCCATACTCCGTTCAATACGTTGAGCGTTCAGGCTACGGTCATTTTCGTTGAGTATCCAGACTCCGTTCATTACATTGAGCATTCTGGATCCAGTCATTTTTGTTGAGTATCATAACTCCATTTATTACGTTGAGCGTTCAGGATCCGATCAGTTTCGTTGAGTATCCAGACTCCAAATATTACGTTGAGCGTTCAGGCTCCGGTCAGTTTCGTTGGGTATCCAGACTCCGGTGATTACGTTGATCGTTCAGGCTCCGGTCATTTTCGTTGACTATCCAGACTCGGGTTATTACGTTAAGTGTTCAGGCTCCGCTCAGTTTCATTGAGTATCCAGATTCCGATTATTACATTGAGCGTTCAGGCTCCGGTCAGTTTCGTTGGGTATCCAGACTCTGGTTACTACGTTGAGCATTCAGGCTCCGGTCATTTTCGTTGAGTATCCAGAATCCGGTTATTAAGTTGAGCTTCAAGCTCAGATCATTTTCGTTGAGTATCCAGACTCCTATTATTACGTTAAACGTTCAGGCTCCAGTTATTTTCATTGAGTATCCTGACTCCGGTTATTACATTGAGGGTTCAGACTCCGGTCATTTTCTTTGAGCATCTAGACTCCTGTCATTACATTGAACGTTCAGGCTCCGATCATTTTCGTTGAGTATCCATATTCCGGTCAATACGTTGAGCGTTTAGGCTCCGGTCATTTTCGTTGAGTATCCAGACTCCGGTCATTACATTGAGCGTTAAGGATCCAGTCATTTTTGTTGAGTATCATAACTCCATTTATTACGTTGAGCGTACAGGATCCGATAAGTTTCGTTGAGTATCCAGACTCCAAATATTACGTTGAGCGTTCAGGCTCCGGTCAGTTTCGTTGGGTATCCAGACTCCGGTGATTACGTTGATCGTTCAGGCTCCGGTCATTTTCGTTGACTATCCAGACTCGGGTTATTACGTTAAGCGTTCAGGCTCCGGTCAGTTTCATTGAGTATCCAGATTCCGATTATTACGTAGAGCGTTCAGGCTCCGGTCAGTTTCGTTGGGTATCCAGACACCGGTTACTACGTTGAGCGTTTAGGCTCCGGTCATTTTCGTTGAGTATCCAGACTCCGGTTATTAAGTTGAGCGTCAGGCTCAAATCATTTTCGTTGAGTATCCAGACTCCGATTATTACGTTGAACGTTTAGGCTCCGGTTATTTTCGTTGAGTATCCTGACTCCGGTTATTACGTTGAGGGTTTAGACTCCGGTTTTTTTCTTTGAGTATCTAGACTCCTATCATTACGTTGAACGTTCAGGCTCCGATCATTTTCGTTGAGTATCTATACTCTAGTCAATACGTTAAGTGTTCAGGCTCCGGTCATTTTCGTTGAGTATCCAGACTCCGGTGATTACATTGAGCGTTAAGGATCCAGTCATTTTTGTTGAGTATCATAACTCCATTTATTACGTTGAGCGTACAACATCCGATAAGTTTCGTTGAGTATCCAGACTCCAAATATTACGTTGAGCGTTCAGGCTCCGGTCAGTTTCGTTGGGTATCCAGACTCCGGTGATTACGTTGATCGTTCAGGCTCCGGTCATTTTCGTTGACTATCCAGACTCGGGTTATTACGTTAAGCGTTCAGGCTCCGGTCAGTTTCATTGAGTATCCAGATTCCGATTATTACGTTGAGCGTTCAAGCTCCGGTCAGTTTCGTTGGGTATCCAGACTCCGATACTACGTTGAGCGTTCAGGCTCCGGTCATTTTCGTTGAGTATCCAGACTCCGGTTATTAAGTTGAGCGTCAGGCTCAAATCATTTTCGTTGAGTATCCAGACTCCAATTATTACGTTGAACGTTCAGGCTCCGGTTATTTTCGTTGAGTATCCTGACTCCAGTTATTACGTTGAGGTTTCAAACTCCAGTTTTTTTCTTTGAGTATCTAGACTCCTGTCATTACGTTGAACGTTCAGGCTCCGATCATTTTCATTGAGTATCTATACTCTGGTCAATACGTTAAGTGTTCAGGCTCCGGTCATTTTCGTTGAGTATCCAGACTCCGGTGATTACATTGAACGTTAAGGATCCAGTCATTTTTGTTGAGTATCATAACTCCATTTATTACGTTGAGCGTACAGCATCCGATAAGTTTCGTTGAGTATCCAGACTCCAAATATTACGTTGAGCGTTCAGGCTCCGGTCAGTTTCGTTGGGTATCCAGACTCCGGTGATTACGTTGATCGTTCAGGCTCCGGTCATTTTCGTTGACTATCCAGACTCGGGTTATTACGTTAAGCGTTCAAGCTACAGTCAGTTTCATTGAGTATCCAGATTCAGATTATTACGTTGAGCGTTCAGGCTCCGGTCAATTTCGTTGGGTATCCAGACTCCGGTTACTACGTTGAGCGTTCAGGCTCCGGTCATTTTCGTTGAGTATCCAGACTCCGGTTATTAAGTTGAGCGTCAGGCTCCGATCATTTTTGTTGAGTATCCAGACTCCGATTATTACGTTGAACGTTCAGGCTCCGGTTATTTTCGTTGAGTATCCTGACTCCGGTTATTACGTTGAGGGTTCAGACTCCGGTCATTTTCGTTGAGTACCTAGACTCATGTCATTACGTTGAACGTTCAGGCTCCGATCATTTTCGTTGAGTATCCATACTCCGTTCAATATGTTGAGCGTTCAGGCTACGGTCATTTTCGTTGAGTATCCAGACTCCGTTCATTACATTGAGCATTCTGGATCCAGTCATTTTTGTTGAGTATCATAACTCCATTTATTACGTTGAGCGTACAGGATCCGATCAGTTTTGTTGAGTATCCAGACTCCAAATATTACGTTGAGCGTTCAGGCTCCGGTCAGTTTCGTTGGGTATCCAGACTCCGGTGATTACGTTGATCGTTCAGGCTCCGGTCATTTTCGTTGACTATCCAGACTCGGGTTATTACGTTAAGCGTTCAGGCTACAGTCAGTTTCATTGAGTATCCAGATTCAGATTATTACGTTGAGCGTTCAGGCTCCGGTCAGTTTCGTTGGGTATCCAGACTCCGGTTACTACGTTGAGCGTTCAGGCTCCGGTCATTTTTGTTGAGTATCCAGACTCCGGTTATTAAGTTGAGCGTCAGGCTTCGATCATTTTTGTTGAGTATCCAGACTCTGATTATTACGTTGAAGTTTCAGGCTCCGGTTATTTTCGTTGAGTATCCTGACTCCGGTTATTACATTGAGGGTTCAGACTCCGGTCATTTTCTTTGAGTATCTAGACTCATGTCATTACGTTGAACGTTTAGGCTCCGATCATTTTCGTTGAGTATCCATATTCCGGTCAATACGTTGAGCGTTTAGGCTCCGGTCATTTTCGTTGAGTATCCAGACTCCGGTCATTACATTGAGCGTTAAGGATCCAGTCATTTTTGTTGAGTATCATAACTCCATTTATTACGTTGAGCGTACAGGATCCGATAAGTTTCGTTGAGTATCCAGACTCCAAATATTACGTTGAGCGTTCAGGCTCCGGTCAGTTTCGTTGGGTATCCAGACTCCGGTGATTACGTTGATCGTTCAGGCTCCGGTCATTTTCGTTGACTATCCAGACTCGGGTTATTACGTTAAGCGTTCAGGCTCCGGTCAGTTTCATTAAGTATCCAGATTCCGATTATTACGTAGAGCGTTCAGGCTCCGGTCAGTTTCGTTGGGTATCCAGACTCCGGTTACTACGTTGAGCGTTTAGGCTCCGGTCATTTTCGTTGAGTATCCAGACTCCGGTTATTAAGTTGAGCGTCAGGCTCAAATCATTTTCGTTGAGTATCCAGACTCCGATTATTACGTTGAACGTTCAGGCTCCGGTTATTTTCGTTGAGTATCCTGACTCCTGTTATTACGTTGAGGGTTCAGACTCCGGTTTTTTTCTTTGAGTATCTAGACTCCTATCATTACGTTGAACGTTCAGGCTCCGATCATTTTCGTTTAGTATCTATACTCTAGTCAATACGTTAAGTGTTCAGGCTCCGGTCATTTTCGTTGAGTATCCAGACTCCGGTGATTACATTGAGCGTTAAGGATCCAGTCATTTTTGTTGAGTATCATAACTCCATTTATTACGTTGAGCGTACAACATTCGATAAGTTTCGTTGAGTATCCAGACTCCAAATATTACGTTGAGCGTTCAGGCTCCGGTCAGTTTCGTTGGGTATCCAGACTCCGGTGATTACGTTGATCGTTCAGGCTCCGGTCATTTTCGTTGACTATCCAGACTCGGGTTATTACGTTAAGCGTTCAGGCTCCGGTCAGTTTCATTGAGTATCCAGATTCCGATTATTACGTAGAGCGTTCAGGCTCCGGTCAGTTTCGTTGGGTATCCAGACTCCGGTTATTACGTTGAGCGTTTAGGCTCCGGTCATTTTCGTTGAGTATCCAGACTCCGGTTATTAAGTTGAGCGTCAGGCTCAAATCATTTTCGATGAGTATCCAGACTCCGATTATTACGTTGAACGTTCAGGCTCCGGTTATTTTCGTTGAGTATCCTGACTCCTGTTATTACGTTGAGGGTTCAGACTCCGGTTTTTTTCTTTGAGTATCTAGACTCCTATCATTACGTTGAATGTTCAGGCTCCGATCATTTTCGTTGAGTATCTATACTCTAGTCAATACATTAAGTGTTCAGGCTCCGGTCATTTTCGTTGAGTATCCAGACTCCGGTGATTACATTGAGCGTTAAGGATCCAGTCATTTTTGTTGAGTATCATAACTCCATTTATTACGTTGAGCGTACAACATCCGATAAGTTTCGTTGAGTATCCAGACTCCAAATATTACGTTGAGCGTTCAGGCTCCGGTCAGTTTCGTTGGGTATCCAGACTCCGGTGATTACGTTGATCGTTCAGGCTCCGGTCATTTTCGTTGACTATCCAGACTCGGGTTATTACGTTAAGCGTTCAGGCTCCGGTCAGTTTCATTGAGTATCCAGATTCCGATTATTACGTTGAGCGTTCAAGCTCCGGTCAGTTTCGTTGGGTATCCAGACTCCGATACTACGTTGAGCGTTCAGGCTCCGGTCATTTTCGTTGAGTATCCAGACTCCGGTTATTAAGTTGAGCGTCAGGCTCAAATCATTTTCGTTGAGTATCCAGACTCCGATTATTACGTTGAACGTTCAGGCTCCGGTTATTTTCGTTGAGTATCCTGACTCCAGTTATTACGTTGAGGTTTCAAACTCCAGTTTTTTTCTTTGAGTATCTAGACTCCTGTCATTACGTTGAACGTTCAGGCTCCGATCATTTTCGTTGAGTATCTATACTCTGGTCAATACGTTAAGTGTTCAGGCTCCGGTCATTTTCGTTGAGTATCCAGACTCCGGTGATTACATTGAACGTTAAGGATCCAGTCATTTTTGTTGAGTATCATAACTCCATTTATTACGTTGACGTACAGGATCCGATAAGTTTCGTTGAGTATCCAGACTCCAAATATTACGTTGAGCGTTCAGGCTCTGGTCAGTTTCGTTGGGTATCCAGACTCCGGTGATTACGTTGATCGTTCAGGCTCCGGTCATTTTCGTTGACTATCCAGACTCGGGTTATTACGTTAAGCGATCAAGCTACAGTCAGTTTCATTGAGTATCCAGATTCAGATTATTACGTTAAGCGTTCAGGCTCCGGTCAGTTTCGTTGGGTATCCAGACTCCGGTTACTACGTTGAGCGTTCAGGCTCCGGTCATTTTCGTTTAGTATCCAGACTCCGGTTATTAAGTTGAGCGTCAGGCTCCGATCATTTTTGTTGAGTATCCAGACTCTGATTATTACGATGAACGTTCAGGCTCCGGTTATTTTCGTTGAGTATCCTGACTCCGGTTATTACGTTGAGGGTTCAGAATCCGATCATTTTCGTTCAGTATCTAGACTCATGTCATTACGTTGAACGTTCAGGCTCCGATCATTTTCGTTGAGTATCCATACTCCGTTCAATACGTTGAGCGTTCAGGCTACGGTCATTTTCGTTGAGTATCCAGACTCCGTTCATTACATTGAGCATTCTGGATCCAGTCATTTTTGTTGAGTATCATAACTCCATTTATTACGTTTAGCGTACAGGATCCAATAAGTTTCGTTGAGTATCCAGACTCCAAATATTACGTTGAGCATTCAAGCTCCGGTCAGTTTCGTTGGGTATCCAGACTCCGGTGATTACGTTGATCGTTCAGGATCCGATCAGTTTCGTTGAGTATCCAGACTCGGGTTATTACGTTAAGCGTTCAGGCTCCGGTCAGTTTCATTGAGTATCCAGAATCCGATTATTACGTTGAGCGTTCAGGCTCCGGTCAGTTTCGTTGGGTATCCAGACTCCGGTTACTACGTTGAGCGTTCAGGCTCCGGTCATTTTCGTTGAGTATCCAGACTCCGGTTATTAAGTTGAGCGTCAGGCTCAGATCATTTTCGTTAAGTATCCAGACTCCGATTATTACGTCGAACGTTCAGGCTCCGGTTATTTTCGTTGAGTATCCTGACTCCGGTTATTACGTTGAGGGTTCAGACTCCGGTCATTTTCTTTGAGTATCTAGACTCCTGTCATTACGTTGAACGTTCAGGCTCCGATCATTTTCGTTGAGTATCCATACTCTGGTCAATACGTTGAGCGTTCAGGCTCCGGTCATTTTCGTTGAGTATCCAGACTCCGGTCATTACATTGAGCGTTAAGGATCCAGTCATTTTTGTTGAGTATCATAACTCCATTTATTATATTGAGCGTACAAGATCCGATAAGTTTCGTTGAGTATCCAGACTCCAAATATTACGTTGAGCGTTCAGGCTCCGGTCAGTTACGTTGGGTATCCAGACTCCGGTGATTACGTTGATCGTTCAGGCTCCGGTCATTTTCGTTGACTATCCAGACTCGGGTTATTACGTTAAGCGTTCAGGCTCTGGTCAGTTTCATTGAGTATCCAGATTCCGATTATTACATTGAGCGTTCAGGCTCCTGTCAGTTTCGTTGGGTATCCAGACTCCGGTTACTACGTTGAGCGTTCAAGCTCCGGTCATTTTCTTTGAGTATCCAGACTCCGGTTATTAAGTTAAGCGTCAGGCTCAGATCATTTTCATTAAGTATCCGGACTCCGATTATTACGTTGAACGTTCAGGCTCCGGTTATTTTTGTTGAGTATCCTGACTCCGGTTATTACGTTGAGGGTTCAGACTCCGGTCATTTTCTTTGAGTATCTAGACTCCTGTCATTACGTTGAACGTTCAGGCTCCGATCATTTTCGTTGAGTATCCATACTCCGGTCAATACGTTGAGCGTTCAGGCTCCGGTCATTTTCGTTGAGTATCCAGACTCCGGTCATTACATTGAGCGTTAAGGATCCAGTCATTTTTGTTGAGTATCATAACTCCATTTATTATGTTGAGCGTACAGGATCCGATAAGTTTCGTTGAGTATCCAGACTCCAAATATTACGTTGAGCGTTCAGGCTCCGGTCAGTTTTGTTGGGTATCCATACTCCGGTGATTACGTTGCTCGTTCAGGCTCCGGTCATTTTCGTTGACTATCCAGACTCGAGTTATTACGTTAAGCGTTCAGGCTCCGGTCAGTTTCATTGAGTATCCAGATTCCGATTATTACGTTGAGCGTTCAGGCTCCGGTCAGTTTCGTTGGGTATCCAGACTCCGGTTACTATGTTGAGCGTTCAGGCTCCGGTCATTTTCATTGAGTATCCAGACTCCGGTTATTAAGTTGAGCGTCAGGCTCAGATCATTTTCGTTGAGTATCTAGACTCCGATTATTACGTTGAACGTTCAGGCTCCGGTTATTTTCGTTGAGTATCCTGACTCCGGTTATTACGTTGAGGGTTCAGACTCCGGTCATTTTCTTTGAGTATCTAGACTCCTGTCATTACGTTGAATGTTCAGGCTTCGATCATTTTCGTTGAGTATCTATACTCTAGTCAATACGTTAAGCGTTCAGGCTCCGGTCATTTTCGTTGAGTATCCAGACTCCGGTCATTACATTGAGCGTTAAGGATCCAGTCATTTTTGTTGAGTATCATAACTCCATTTATTAGGTTGAGCGTACAGGATCCGATAAGTTTCGTTGAGTATCCAGACTCCAAATATTACGTTGAGCATTCAGGCTCCGGTCAGTTTCGTTGGGTATCCAGACTCCGGTGATTATGTTGATCGTTCAGGCTCCGGTTATTTTCGTTGACTATCCAGACTCGGGTTATTACGTTAAGCGTTCAGGCTCTGGTCAGTTTCATTGAGTATCCAGATTCTGATTATTATGTTGAGCGTTCAGGCTCCGGTCAGTTTCGTTGGGTATCCAGACTCCGGTTACTACGTTGAGCGTTCAGGCTCCAGTCATTTTCGTTGAGTATCTAGACTCTGGTTATTAAGTTGAGCTTCAGGCTCAGATCATTTTCGTTGAGTATCCAGACTCCGATTATTACGTAGAACGTTCAGGCTCCGGTTATTTTCGTTGTGTATCCTGACTCCGGTTATTACCTTGAGGGTTCAGTCTCCGGTCATTTTCTTTGAGTATCTAGACTCCTGTCATTACGTTGAACGTTCTGGCTCCGATCATTTTCGTTGAGTATCCATACACCGGTCAATACGTTGAGCGTTCAGGCTCCGGTCATTTTCGTTGAGTATCCAGACTCCGGTCATTACATTGAGCGTTAAGGATCCAGTCATTTTTGTTGAGTATCATAACTCCATTTATTACGTTGAGCGTACAGGATCCGATAATTTTCGTTGAGTATCCAGACTCCAAATATTACGTTGAGCGTTCAGGCTCCGGTCAGTTTCGTTGGGTATCCAGACTCCGGTGATTACGTTGATCGTTCAGGCTCCGGTCATTTTCGTTGACTATCCAGACTCGGGTTATTACGTTAAGCGTTCAGGCTCCGGTCAGTTTCATTGAGTATCCAGATTCCGATTATTACGTTGAGCGTTCAAGCTCCGGTCAGTTTCGTTGGGTATCCAGACTCCGGTTACTACGTTGAGCGTTCAGGCTCCGGTCATTTTCGTTGAGTATCCAGACTCCGGTTATTAAGTTGAGCGTCAGGCTCAAATCATTTTCGTTGAGTATCCAGACTCCAATTATTACGTTGAATGTTCAGGCTCCGGTTATTTTCGTTGAGTATCCTGACTCCAGTTATTACGTTGAGGTTTCAAACTCCAGTTTTTTTCTTTGAGTATCTAGACTCCTGTCATTACGTTGAACGTTCAGGCTCCGATCATTTTCGTTGAGTATTTATACTCTGGTCAATACGTTAAGTGTTCAGGCTCCGGTCATTTTCGTTGAGTATCCAGACTCCGGTGATTACATTGAACGTTAAGGATCCAGTCATTTTTGTTGAGTATCATAACTCCATTTATTACGTTGAGCGTACAGGATCCGATAAGTTTCGTTGAGTATCCAGACTCCAAATATTACGTTGAGCGTTCAGGCTCTGGTCAGTTTCGTTGGGTATCCAGACTCCGATGATTACGTTGATCGTTCAGGCTCCGGTCATTTTCGTTGACTATCCAGACTCGGGTTATTACGTTAAGCGTTCAAGCTACAGTCAGTTTCATTGAGTATCCAGATTCAGATTATTACGTTGAGCGTTCAGGCTCCGGTCAGTTTCGTTGGGTATCCAGACTCCGGTTACTACGTTGAGCGTTCAGGCTCCGGTCATTTTTGTTGAGTATCCAGACTCCGGTTATTAAGTTGAGCGTCAGGCTTCGATCATTTTTGTTGAGTATCCAGACTCTGATTATTACGTTGAACGTTCAGGCTCCGGTTATTTTCGTTGAGTATCCTGACTCCGGTTATTACGTTGAGGGTTCAGACACCGATCATTTTCGTTGAGTATCTAGACTCATGTCATTACGTTGAACGTTCAGGCTCCGATCATTTTCGTTGAGTATCCATACTCCGTTCAATACGTTGAGCGTTCAGGCTACGGTCATTTTCGTTGAGTATCCAGACTCCGTTCATTACATTGAGCATTCTGGATCCAGTCATTTTTGTTGAGTATCATAACTCCATTTATTACGTTGAGCGTACAGGATCCGATAAGTTTCGTTGAGTATCCAGACTCCAAATATTACGTTGAGCATTCAGGCTCCGGTCAGTTTCGTTGGGTATCCAGACTCCGGTGATTACGTTGATCGTTCAGGATTCGATCAGTTTCGTTGAGTATCCAGACTCGGGTTATTACGTGAAGCGTTCAGGCTCCGGTCAGTTTCATTGAGTATCCAGATTCCGATTATTACGTTGAGCGTTCAGGCTCCGGTCAGTTTCGTTGGGTATCCAGACTCCGGTTACTACGTTGAGCGTTCAGGATCCGGTCATTTTCGTTGAGTATCCAGACTCCGGTTATTAAGTTGAGCGTCAGGCTCAGATCATTTTCGTTAAGTATCCAGACTCCGATTATTACGTTGAACGTTCAGGCTCCGGTTATTTTCGTTGAGTATCCTGACTCCGGTTATTACGTTGAGGGTTCAGACTCCGGTCATTTTCTTTGAGTATCTAGACTCCTGTCATTACGTTGAACGTTCAGGCTCCGATCATTTTCGTTGAGTATCCATACTCCGGTCAATACGTTGAGCGTTCAGGCTCCGGTCATTTTCGTTGAGTATCCAGACTCCGGTCATTACATTGAGCGTTAAGGATCCAGTCATTTTTGTTGAGTATCATAACTCCATTTATTATGTTGATGGTACAGGATCCGATAAGTTTCGTTGAGTATCCAGACTCCAAATATTACGTTGAGCGTTTAGGCTCCGGTCTGTTTCGTTGGGTATCCAGACTCCGGTGATTACGTTGATCGTTCAGGCTCCGGTCATTTTTGTTGACTATCCAGACTCGGGTTATTACGTTAAGCGTTCAGGCTCTGGTCAGTTTCATTGAGTATCCAGATTCCGATTATTACATTGAGCGTTCAGGCTCCGGTCAGTTTCGTTGGGTATCCAGACTCCGGTTACTACGTTGAGCGTTCAAGCTCCGGTCATTTTCGTTGAGTATCCAGATTCCGGTTATTAAGTTAAGCGTTAGGCTCAGATCATTTTCATTAAGTATCCGGACTCCGATTATTACGTTGAACGTTCAGGCTCCGGTTATTTTCGTTGAGTATCCTGACTCCGGTTATTACGTTGAGGGTTCAGACTCCGGTCATTTTCTTTGAGTATCTAGACTCCTGTCATTACGTTGAACGTTCAGGCTCCGATCATTTTCGTTGAGTATCCATACTCCGGTCAATACGTTGAGCGTTCAGGCTCCGGTCATTTTCGTTGAGTATCCAGACTCCGGTCATTACATTGAGCGTTAAGGATCCAGTCATTTTTGTTGAGTATCATAACTCCATTTATTACGTTGAGCGTACAGGATCCAATAAGTTTCATTGAGTATCCAGACTCCAAATATTACGTTGAGCATTCAGGCTCCGGTCAGTTTCGTTGGGTATCCAGACTCCGGTGATTATGTTGATCGTTCAGGCTCCGGTTATTTTCGTTGACTATCCAGACTCGGGTTATTACGTTAAGCGTTCAGGCTCTGGTCAGTTTCATTGAGTATCCAGATTCTGATTATTACGTTGAGCGTTCAGGCTCCGGTCAGTTTCGTTGGGTATCCAGACTCCGGTTACTACGTTGAGCGTTCAGGCTCCAGTCATTTTCGTTGAGTATCTAGACTCCGGTTATTAAGTTGAGCTTCAGGCTCAGATCATTTTCGTTGAGTATCCAGACTCCGATTATTACGTAGAACGTTCAGGCTCCGGTTATTTTCGTTGTGTATCCTGACTCTGGTTATTACATTGAGGGTTCAGTCTCCGGTCATTTTCTTTGAGTATCTAGACTCCTGTCATTACGTTGAACGTTCTGGCTCCGACCATTTTCGTTGAGTATCCATACACCGGTCAATACGTTGAGCGTTCAAGCTCCGGTCATTTTCGTTGAGTATCCAGACTCCGGTCATTACATTGAGCGTTAAGGATCCAGTCATTTTTGTTGAGTATCATAACTCCATTTATTACGTTGAGCGTACAGGATCCGATAAGTTTCGTTGAGTATCCAGACTCCAAATATTACGTTGAGCGTTCAGGCTCCGGTCAGTTTCGTTGGGTATCCAGACTCCGGTGATTACGTTGATCGTTTAGGCTCCGGTCATTTTCGTTGACTATCCAGACTCGGGTTATTACGTTAAGCGTTCAGGCTCCGGTCAGTTTCATTGAGTATCCAGATTCTGATTATTACGTTGAGCGTTCAAGCTCCGGTCAGATTCGTTGGGTATCCAGACTCCGGTTACTACGTTGAGCGTTCAGGCTCCGGTCATTTTCGTTGAGTATCCAGACTCCGGTTATTAAGTTGAGCGTCAGGCTCAAATCATTTTCGTTGAGTATCCAGACTCCGATTATTACGTTGAACGTTCAGGCTCCGGTTATTTTCGTTGAGTATCCTGACTCCAGTTATTACGTTGAGGTTTCAAACTCCAGTTTTTTTCTTTGAGTATCTAGACTCCTGTCATTACGTTGAACGTTCAGGCTCCGATCATTTTCGTTGAGTATCTATACTCTGGTCAATACGTTAAGTGTTCAGGCTCCGGTCATTTTCGTTGAGTATCCAGACTCCGGTGATTACATTGAACGTTAAGGATCCAGTCATTTTTGTTGAGTATCATAACTCCATTTATTACGTTGAGCGTACAGGATCCGATAAGTTTCGTTGAGTATCCAGACTCCAAATATTACGTTGAGCGTTCAGGCTCCGGTCAGTTTCGTTGGGTATCCAGACTCCGGTGATTACGTTGATCGTTCAGGCTCCGGTCATTTTCGTTGACTATCCAGACTCGGGTTATTACGTTAAGCGTTCAAGCTACAGTCAGTTTCATTGAGTATCCAGATTCAGATTATTACGTTGAGCGTTCAGGCTCCGGTCAGTTTCGTTGGGTATCCAGACTCCGGTTACTACGTTGAGCGTTCAGGCTCCGGTCATTTTCGTTGAGTATCCAGACTCCGGTTATTAAGTTGAGCGTCAGGCTCCGATCATTTTTGTTGAGTATCCAGACTCTGATTATTACGTTGAACGTTCAGGCTCCGGTTATTTTCGTTGAGTATCCTGACTCCGGTTATTACGTTGAGGGTTCAGACTCCGATCATTTTCGTTGAGTATCTAGACTCATGTCATTACGTTGAACGTTCAGGCTCCGATCATTTTCGTTGAGTATCCATACTCCGTTCAATACGTTGAGCGTTCAGGCTACGGTCATTTTCGTTGAGTATCCAGACTCCGTTCATTACATTGAGCATTCTGGATCCAGTCATTTTTGTTGAGTATGATAACTCCATTTATTACGTTGAGCGTACAGGATCCGATAAGTTTCGTTGAGTATCCAGACTCCAAATATTACGTTGAGCATTCAGGCTCCGGTCAGTTTCGTTGGGTATCCAGACTCCGGTGATTACGTTGATCGTTCAGGATCCGATCAGTTTCGTTGAGTATCCAGACTCGGGTTATTACGTTAAGCGTTCAGGCTCCGGTCAGTTTCATTGAGTATCCAGATTCCGATTATTACGTTGAGCGTTCAGGCTCCGGTCAGTTTCGTTGGGTATCCAGACTCCGGTTACTACGTTGAGCGTTCAGGATCCGGTCATTTTCGTTGAGTATCCAGACTCCGGTTATTAAGTTGAGCGTCAGGCTCAGATCATTTTCGTTAAGTATCCAGACTCCGATTATTACGTTGAACGTTCAGGCTCCGGTTATTTTCGTTGAGTATCCTGACTCCGGTTATTACGTTGAGGGTTCAGACTCCGGTCATTTTCTTTGAGTATCTAGACTCCTGTCATTACGTTGAACGTTCAGGCTCCGATCATTTTCGTTGAGTATCCATACTCCGGTCAATACGTTTAGCGTTCAGGCTCCGGTCATTTTCGTTGAGTATCCAGACTCCGGTCATTACATTGAGCGTTAAGGATCCAGTCATTTTTGTTGAGTATCATAACTCCATTTATTATGTTGATGGTACAGGATCCGATAAGTTTCGTTGAGTATCCAGACTCCAAATATTACGTTGAGCGTTTAGGCTCCGGTCTGTTTCGTTGGGTATCCAGACTCCGGTGATTACGTTGATCGTTCAGGCTCCGGTCATTTTTGTTGACTATCCAGACTCGGGTTATTACGTTAAGCGTTCAGGCT
This sequence comes from Lathyrus sativus, assembly GCA_963859935.3. Lineage (NCBI taxonomy): Eukaryota > Viridiplantae > Streptophyta > Magnoliopsida > Fabales > Fabaceae > Lathyrus > Lathyrus sativus. Next base: position 237,116,804 of record OZ012736.1, on the reverse strand, counting down.
CTGGTCAGTTTCATTGAGTATCCAGATTCCGATTATTACATTGAGCGTTCAGGCTCCGGTCAGTTTCGTTGGGTATCCAGACTCCGGTTACTACGTTGAGCGTTCAAGCTCCGGTCATTTTCGTTGAGTATCCAGATTCCGGTTATTAAGTTAAGCGTTAGGCTCAGATCATTTTCATTAAGTATCCGGACTCCGATTATTACGTTGAACGTTCAGGCTCCGGTTATTTTCGTTGAGTATCCTGACTCCGGTTATTACGTTGAGGGTTCAGACTCCGGTCATTTTCTTTGAGTATCTAGACTCCTGTCATTACGTTGAACGTTCAGGCTCCGATCATTTTCGTTGAGTATCCATACTCCGGTCAATACGTTGAGCGTTCAGGCTCTGGTCATTTTCGTTGAGTATCCAGACTCCGGTCATTACATTGAGCGTTAAGGATCCAGTCATTTTTGTTGAGTATCATAACTCCATTAATTACGTTGAGCGTACAGGATCCGATAAGTTTCATTGAGTATCCAGACTCCAAATATTACGTTGAGCATTCAGGCTCCGGTCAGTTTCGTTGGGTATCCAGACTCCGGTGATTATGTTGATCGTTCAGGCTCCGGTTATTTTCGTTGACTATCCAGACTCGGGTTATTACGTTAAGCGTTCAGGCTCTGGTCAGTTTCATTGAGTATCCAGATTCTGATTATTACGTTGAGCGTTCAGGCTCCGGTCAGTTTCGTTGGGTATCCAGACTCCGGTTACTACGTTGAGCGTTCAGGCTCCAGTCATTTTCGTTGAGTATCTAGACTCCGGTTATTAAGTTGAGCTTCAGGCTCAGATCATTTTCGTTGAGTATCCAGACTCCGATTATTACGTAGAACGTTCAGGCTCCGGTTATTTTCGTTGTGTATCCTGACTCCGGTTATTACATTGAGGGTTCAGTCTCCGGTCATTTTCTTTGAGTATCTAGACTCCTGTCATTACGTTGAACGTTCTGGCTCCGATCATTTTTGTTGAGTATCCATACACCGGTCAATACGTTGAGCGTTCAGGTTCCGGTCATTTTCGTTGAGTATCCAGACTCCGGTCATTACATTGAGCGTTAAGGATCCAGTCATTTTTGTTGAGTATCATAACTCCATTTATTACGTTGAGCGTACAGGATCCGATAAGTTTCGTTGAGTATCCAGACTCCAAATATTACGTTGAGCGTTCAGGCTCCGGTCAGTTTCGTTGGGTATCCAGACTCCGGTGATTACGTTGATCGTTCAGGCTCCGGTCATTTTCGTTGACTATCCAGACTCGGGTTATTACGTTAAGCGTTCAGGCTCCGGTCAGTTTCATTGAGTATCCAGATTCTGATTATTACGTTGAGCGTTCAAGCTCCGGTCAGTTTCGTTGGGTATCCAGACTCCGGTTACTACGTTGAGCGTTCAGGCTCCGGTCATTTTTGTTGAGTATCCAGACTCCGGTTATTAAGTTGAGCGTCAGGCTCAAATCATTTTCGTTGAGTATCCAGACTCCGATTATTACGTTGAACGTTCAGGCTCCGGTTATTTTCGTTGAGTATCCTGACTCCAGTTATTACGTTGAGGTTTCAAACTCCAGTTTTTTTCTTTGAGTATCTAGACTCCAGTCATTACGTTGAACGTTCAGGCTCCGATCATTTTCGTTGAGTATCTATACTCTGGTCAATACATTAAGTGTTCAGGCTCCGGTCATTTTCGTTGAGTATCCAGACTCCGGTGATTACATTGAACGTTAAGGATCCAGTCATTTTTGTTGAGTATCATAACTCCATTTATTACGTTGAGCGTACAGGATCCGATAAGTTTCGTTGAGTATCCAGACTCCAAATATTACGTTGAGCGTTCAGGCTCTGGTCAGTTTCGTTGGGTATCCAGACTCCGGTGATTACGTTGATCGTTCAGGCTCCGGTCATTTTCGTTGACTATCCAGACTCGGGTTATTACGGTAAGCGTTCAAGCTACAGTCAGTTTCATTGAGTATCCAGATTCAGATTATTACGTTGAGCGTTCAGGCTCCGGTCAGTTTCGTTGGGTATCCAGACTCCGGTTACTACGTTGAGCGTTCAGGCTCCGGTCATTTTCGTTGAGTATCCAGACTCCGGTTATTAAGTTGAGCGTCAGGCTCCGATCATTTTTGTTGAGTATCCAGACTCTGATTATTACGTTGAACGTTCAGGCTCCGGTTATTTTCGTTGAGTATCCTGACTCCGGTTATTACGTTGAGGGTTCAGACTCCGATCATTTTCGTTGAGTATCTAGACTCATGTCATTACGTTGAACGTTCAGGCTCCGATCATTTTCGTTGAGTATCCATACTCCGTTTAATACGTTGAGCGTTCAGGCTACGGTCATTTTCGTTGAGTATCCAGACTCCGTTCATTACATTGAGCATTCTGGATCCAGTCATTTTTGTTGAGTATCATAACTCCATTTATTACGTTGAGCGTACAGGATCCGATAAGTTTCGTTGAGTATCCAGACTCCAAATATTACGTTGAGCATTCAGGCTCCGGTCAGTTTCGTTGGGTATCCAGACTCCGGTGATTACGTTGATCGTTTAGGATCCGATCAGTTTCGTTGAGTATCCAGACTCGGGTTATTACGTTAAGCGTTCAGGCTCCGGTCAGTTTCATTGAGTATCCAGATTCCGATTATTACGTTGAGCGTTCAGGCTCCGGTCAGTTTCGTTGGGTATCCAGACTCCGGTTACTACGTTGAGCGTTCAGGCTCCGGTCATTTTCGTTGAGTATCTAGACTCCGGTTATTAAGTTGAGCGTCAGGCTCAGATCATTTTCGTTAAGTATCCAGACTCGATTATTACGTTGAACGTTCAGGCTCCGGTTATTTTCGTTGAGTATCCTGACTCCGGTTATTACGTTGAGGGTTCAGACTCCGGTCATTTTCTTTGAGTATCTAGACTCCTGTCATTACGTTGAACGTTCAGGCTCCGATCATTTTCGTTGAGTATCCATACTCCGGTCAATACGTTGAGCGTTCAGGCTCCGGTCATTTTCGTTGAGTATCCAGACTCCGGTCATTACATTGAGCGTTAAGGATCCAGTCATTTTTGTTGAGTATCATAACTCCATTTATTATGTTGAGCGTACAGGATCCGATAAGTTTCGTTGAGTATCCAGACTCCAAATATTACGTTGAGCGTTCAGGCTCCGGTCAGTTTCGTTGGGTATCCAGACTCCGGTGATTACGTTGATCGTTCAGGCTCCGGTCATTTTCGTTGACTATCCAGACTCGGGTTATTACGTTAAGCGTTCAGGCTCTGGTCAGTTTCATTGAGTATCCAGATTCCGATTATTACATTGAGCGTTCAGGCTCCGGTCAGTTTCGTTGGGTATCCAGACTCCGGTTACTACGTTGAGCGTTCAAGCTCCGGTCATTTTCGTTGAGTATCCAGACTCCGATTATTAAGTTAAGCGTCAGGCTCAGATTATTTTCATTAAGTATCCGGACTCCGATTATTACGTTGAACGTTCAGGCTCCGGTTATTTTCGTTGAGTATCCTGACTCCGGTTATTACGTTGAGGGTTCAGACTCCGGTCATTTTCTTTGAGTATCTAGACTCCTGTCATTACGTTGAACGTTCAGGCTCCGATCATTTTCGTTGAGTATCCATACTCCGGTCAATACGTTGAGCGTTCAGGCTCCGGTCATTTTCGTTGAGTATCCAGACTCCGGTCATTACATTGAGCGTTCAGGCTCCGGTCATTTTCGTTGAGTATCCAGACTCTGGTTATTAAGTTGAGCGCCAGGCTCAGATCATTTTCGTTGAGTATCCAGACTCCAAATATTACGTTGAGCGTTCAGGCTCCGGTCAGTTTTGTTGGGTATCCATACTCCGGTGATTACGTTGCTCGTTCAGGCTCCGGTCATTTTCGTTGACTATCCAGACTCGGGTTATTACGTTAAGCGTTCAGGCTCCGGTCAGTTTCACTGAGTATCCAAATTCCGATTATTACGTTGAGCGTTCAGGCTCCGGTCAGTTTCGTTGGGTATCCAGACTCCGGTTACTATGTTGAGCGTTCAGGCTCCGGTCATTTTTGTTGAGTATCCAGACTCCGGTTATTAAGTTGAGCGTCAGGCTCAGATCATTTTCGTTGAGTATCCAGACTCCGATTATTACGTTGAACGTTCAGGCTCCGGTTATTTTCTTTGAGTATCCTGACTCCGGTTATTACGTTGAGGGTTCAGACTCCGGTCATTTTCATTGAGTATCTAGACTCCTGTCATTACGTTGAACGTTCAGGCTCCGATCATTTTCGTTGAGTATCCATACTCCGTTCAATACATTAAGCGTTCAGGCTACGGTCATTTTCGTTGAGTATCCAGACTCCGGTCATTACATTGAGCATTCTGGATCCAGTCATTTTTGTTGAGTATCATAACTCCATTTATTACGTTGAGCGTTCAGGATCCGATCAGTTTCGTTGAGTATCCAGACTCCAAATATTACGTTGAGCATTCAGGCTCCGGTCAGTTTCGTTGGGTATCCAGACTCCGGTGATTACGTTGATCGTTCAGGCTCCGGTCATTTTCATTGACTATCCAGACTCGGGTTATTACGTTAAGCGTTCAGGCTCCGGTCAGTTTCGTTGAGTATCCAGATTCCGATTATTACGTAGAGCGTTCAGGCTCCGGTCAGTTTCGTTGGGTATCCAGACTCCGGTTAATATGTTGAGCATTCAGGCTCCGGTCATTTTCGTTGAGTATCCAGACTCCGGTCATTACATTGAGCATTTAGGATCCAGTCATTTTTGTTGAGTATCATAACTCCATTTATTACGTTGAGCGTACAGGATCCGATAAGTTTCGTTGAGTATCCAGACTCCAAATATTACGTTGAGCGTTCAGGCTCCGGTCAGTTTCGTTGGGTATCCAGACTCCGGTGATTACGTTGATCGTTCAGGCTCCGGTCATTTTCGTTGACTATCCAGACTCAGGTTATTACGTTAAGCGTTCAGGCTCCGGTCAGTTTCATTGAATATCCAGATTCCGATTATTACGTTGAGCGTTCAGGCTCCGGTCAGTTTCGTTGGGTATCCAGACTCTGGTTACTATGTTGAGCGTTCAGGCTCCGGTCATTTTCGTTGAGTATCCAGACTCTGGTTATTAAGTTGAGCGCCAGGCTCAGATCATTTTCGTTGAGTATCCAGACTTCAATTATTATGTTGAACGTTCAGGCTCCGGTTATTTTCGTTGAGTATCCTAACTCCGGTTATTACGTTGAGGGTTTAGACTCCGGTCATTTTCTTTGAGTATCTAGACTCCTGTCATTACGTTGAACGTTCAGGCTCCGATCATTTTCGTTGAGTATCTATACTCTGGTCAATACGTTAAGCGTTCAGGCTCCGATCATTTTCGTTGAGTATCCAGACTCCGGTCATTACATTGAGCGTTAAGGATCCAGTCATTTTCGTTGAGTATCATAACTCCATTTATTACATAGAGCGTACAGGATCCGATAAGTTTCGTTGAGTATCCAGACTCCAAATATTACGTTGAGCGTTCAGGCTCCGGTCAGTTTTGTTGGGTATCCAGACTCCGTTGATTACGTTGATTGTTCAGGCTCCGGTTATTTTTGTTGACTATCCAGACTCGGGTTATTACGTTAAGCGTTCAGGCTCCGGTCAGTTTCATTGAGTATCCAGATTCTGATTATTACGTTCAGCGTTAAGGCTCCGGTCAGTTTTGTTGGGTATCCAGACTCCGGTTACTACGTTGAGCGTTCAGGCTCCGGTCATTTTCGTTGAGTATCCAGACTCTGATTATTACGTTGAACGTTCAAGCTCCGGTTAATTTCGTTGAGTATCCTGACTCCGGTTATTACGTTGAGGGTTCAGACTCCGGTCATTTTCGTTGAGTATCTAGACTTCTGTCATTACGTTGAACGTTCAGGCTCCGATCATTTTCGTTGAGTATCCATACTCCGTTCAATACGTTAAGCGTTCAGGCTACGGTCATTTTCTTTGAGTATCCAGACTCCGGTTATTAAGTTGAGCGTCAGGCTCCGATCATTTTCGTTGAATATCCAGACTCTGATTATTACGTTGAACATTCAGGCTCCGGTTAATTTTGTTGAGTATCCTGACTCCGGTTATTACGTTGAGGGTTCAGACTCCGGTCATTTTCGTTGAGTATCTAGACTTCTGTCATTACGTTAAACGTTCAGGCTCCGATCATTTTCGTTGAGTATCCATACTTCGTTCAATACGTTAAGCGTTCAGGCTACGGTCATTTTCGTTGAGTATCCAGAGTTCGGTCATTACATTGAGCGTTAAGGATCCAGTCATTTTTGTTGAGTATCATAACTCCATTTATTACGTTGAGCGTTCAGGATCCGATCAGTTTCGTTGAGTATCCAGACTCCAAATATTACGTTGATCGTTCAGGCTCCAGTCAGTTTCGTTGGGTATCCAGACTCCGGTGATTACGTTGATCGTTCAGGCTCCGGTCATTTTCATTGACTATCCAGACTCGGGTTATTACGTTAAGCGTTCAGGCTCCGGTCAGTTTCGTTGAGTATCCAGATTCCGATTATTACGTAGAACGTTCAGGCGCCGGTCAGTTTCGTTGGGTATCCAGACTCCGGTTACTATGTTGAGCGTTCAGGCTCCGGTCATTTTCGTTGAGTATCCAGACTCCGGTCATTACATTGAGCATTTAGGATCTAGTCATTTTTGTTGAGTATCATAACTCCATTTATTACGTTGAGCGTACAGGATCCGATAAGTTTCGTTGAGTATCCAAACTCCAAATATTACGTTGAGCGTTCAGGCTCCGGTCAGTTTCGTTGGGTATCCAGACTCCGGTGATTACGTTGATCGTTCAGGCTCCGGTCATTTTCGTTGACTATCCAGACTCGGGTTATTACGTTAAGCATTCAGGCTCCGGTCAGTTTCATTGAATATCCAGATTCCAATTATTATGTTGAGCATTCAGGCTCCGTTCAGTTTCGTTGGGTATCCAAACTCCGGTTACTATGTTGAGCGTTCAGGCTCCGGTCATTTTTGTTGAGTATCCAGACTCCGGTTATTAAGTTGAGCGCCAGGCTCAGATCATTTTCGTTGAGTATCCAGACTTCAATTATTACGTTGAACGTTCAGGCTCCGGTTATTTTCGTTGAGTATCCTAACTCCGGTTACTACGTTGAGCGTTCAAGCTCCGGTCATTTTCGTTGAGTATCCAGATTCCGGTTATTAAGTTAAGCGTTAGGCTCAGATCATTTTCATTAAGTATCCGGACTCCGATTATTACGTTGAACGTTCAGGCTCCGGTTATTTTCGTTGAGTATCCTGACTCCGGTTATTACGTTGAGGGTTCAGACTCCGGTCATTTTCTTTGAGTATCTAGACTCCTGTCATTACGTTGAACGTTCAGGCTCCGATCATTTTCGTTGAGTATCCATACTCCGGTCAATACGTTGAGCGTTCAGGCTCTGGTCATTTTCGTTGAGTATCCAGACTCCGGTCATTACATTGAGCGTTAAGGATCCAGTCATTTTTGTTGAGTATCATAACTCCATTAATTACGTTGAGCGTACAGGATCCGATAAGTTTCATTGAGTATCCAGACTCCAAATATTACGTTGAGCATTCAGGCTCCGGTCAGTTTCGTTGGGTATCCAGACTCCGGTGATTATGTTGATCGTTCAGGCTCCGGTTATTTTCGTTGACTATCCAGACTCGGGTTATTACGTTAAGCGTTCAGGCTCTGGTCAGTTTCATTGAGTATCCAGATTCTGATTATTACGTTGAGCGTTCAGGCTCCGGTCAGTTTCGTTGGGTATCCAGACTCCGGTTACTACGTTGAGCGTTCAGGCTCCAGTCATTTTCGTTGAGTATCTAGACTCCGGTTATTAAGTTGAGCTTCAGGCTCAGATCATTTTCGTTGAGTATCCAGACTCCGATTATTACGTAGAACGTTCAGGCTCCGGTTATTTTCGTTGTGTATCCTGACTCCGGTTATTACATTGAGGGTTCAGTCTCCGGTCATTTTCTTTGAGTATCTAGACTCCTGTCATTACGTTGAACGTTCTGGCTCCGATCATTTTTGTTGAGTATCCATACACCGGTCAATACGTTGAGCGTTCAGGTTCCGGTCATTTTCGTTGAGTATCCAGACTCCGGTCATTACATTGAGCGTTAAGGATCCAGTCATTTTTGTTGAGTATCATAACTCCATTTATTACGTTGAGCGTACAGGATCCGATAAGTTTCGTTGAGTATCCAGACTCCAAATATTACGTTGAGCGTTCAGGCTCCGGTCAGTTTCGTTGGGTATCCAGACTCCGGTGATTACGTTGATCGTTCAGGCTCCGGTCATTTTCGTTGACTATCCAGACTCGGGTTATTACGTTAAGCGTTCAGGCTCCGGTCAGTTTCATTGAGTATCCAGATTCTGATTATTACGTTGAGCGTTCAAGCTCCGGTCAGTTTCGTTGGGTATCCAGACTCCGGTTACTACGTTGAGCGTTCAGGCTCCGGTCATTTTTGTTGAGTATCCAGACTCCGGTTATTAAGTTGAGCGTCAGGCTCAAATCATTTTCGTTGAGTATCCAGACTCCGATTATTACGTTGAACGTTCAGGCTCCGGTTATTTTCGTTGAGTATCCTGACTCCAGTTATTACGTTGAGGTTTCAAACTCCAGTTTTTTTCTTTGAGTATCTAGACTCCAGTCATTACGTTGAACGTTCAGGCTCCGATCATTTTCGTTGAGTATCTATACTCTGGTCAATACATTAAGTGTTCAGGCTCCGGTCATTTTCGTTGAGTATCCAGACTCCGGTGATTACATTGAACGTTAAGGATCCAGTCATTTTTGTTGAGTATCATAACTCCATTTATTACGTTGAGCGTACAGGATCCGATAAGTTTCGTTGAGTATCCAGACTCCAAATATTACGTTGAGCGTTCAGGCTCTGGTCAGTTTCGTTGGGTATCCAGACTCCGGTGATTACGTTGATCGTTCAGGCTCCGGTCATTTTCGTTGACTATCCAGACTCGGGTTATTACGGTAAGCGTTCAAGCTACAGTCAGTTTCATTGAGTATCCAGATTCAGATTATTACGTTGAGCGTTCAGGCTCCGGTCAGTTTCGTTGGGTATCCAGACTCCGGTTACTACGTTGAGCGTTCAGGCTCCGGTCATTTTCGTTGAGTATCCAGACTCCGGTTATTAAGTTGAGCGTCAGGCTCCGATCATTTTTGTTGAGTATCCAGACTCTGATTATTACGTTGAACGTTCAGGCTCCGGTTATTTTCGTTGAGTATCCTGACTCCGGTTATTACGTTGAGGGTTCAGACTCCGATCATTTTCGTTGAGTATCTAGACTCATGTCATTACGTTGAACGTTCAGGCTCCGATCATTTTCGTTGAGTATCCATACTCCGTTTAATACGTTGAGCGTTCAGGCTACGGTCATTTTCGTTGAGTATCCAGACTCCGTTCATTACATTGAGCATTCTGGATCCAGTCATTTTTGTTGAGTATCATAACTCCATTTATTACGTTGAGCGTACAGGATCCGATAAGTTTCGTTGAGTATCCAGACTCCAAATATTACGTTGAGCATTCAGGCTCCGGTCAGTTTCGTTGGGTATCCAGACTCCGGTGATTACGTTGATCGTTTAGGATCCGATCAGTTTCGTTGAGTATCCAGACTCGGGTTATTACGTTAAGCGTTCAGGCTCCGGTCAGTTTCATTGAGTATCCAGATTCCGATTATTACGTTGAGCGTTCAGGCTCCGGTCAGTTTCGTTGGGTATCCAGACTCCGGTTACTACGTTGAGCGTTCAGGCTCCGGTCATTTTCGTTGAGTATCTAGACTCCGGTTATTAAGTTGAGCGTCAGGCTCAGATCATTTTCGTTAAGTATCCAGACTCGATTATTACGTTGAACGTTCAGGCTCCGGTTATTTTCGTTGAGTATCCTGACTCCGGTTATTACGTTGAGGGTTCAGACTTCGGTCATTTTCTTTGAGTATCTAGACTCCTGTCATTACGTTGAACGTTCAGGCTCCGATCATTTTCGTTGAGTATCCATACTCCGGTCAATACGTTGAGCGTTCAGGCTCCGGTCATTTTCGTTGAGTATCCAGACTCCGGTCATTACATTGAGCGTTAAGGATCCAGTCATTTTTGTTGAGTATCATAACTCCATTTATTATGTTGAGCGTACAGGATCCGATAAGTTTCGTTGAGTATCCAGACTCCAAATATTACGTTGAGCGTTCAGGCTCCGGTCAGTTTCGTTGGGTATCCAGACTCCGGTGATTACGTTGATCGTTCAGGCTCCGGTCATTTTCGTTGACTATCCAGACTCGGGTTATTACGTTAAGCGTTCAGGCTCTGGTCAGTTTCATTGAGTATCCAGATTCCGATTATTACATTGAGCGTTCAGGCTCCGGTCAGTTTCGTTGGGTATCCAGACTCCGGTTACTACGTTGAGCGTTCAAGCTCCGGTCATTTTCGTTGAGTATCCAGACTCCGATTATTAAGTTAAGCGTCAGGCTCAGATTATTTTCATTAAGTATCCGGACTCCGATTATTACGTTGAACGTTCAGGCTCCGGTTATTTTCGTTGAGTATCCTGACTCCGGTTATTACGTTGAGGGTTCAGACTCTGGTCATTTTCTTTGAGTATCTAGACTCCTGTCATTACGTTGAACGTTCAGGCTCCGATCATTTTCGTTGAGTATCCATACTCCGGTCAATACGTTGAGCGTTCAGGCTCCGGTCATTTTCGTTGAGTATCCAGACTCCGGTCATTACATTGAGCGTTCAGGCTCCGGTCATTTTCGTTGAGTATCCAGACTCTGGTTATTAAGTTGAGCGCCAGGCTCAGATCATTTTCGTTGAGTATCCAGACTCCAAATATTACGTTGAGCGTTCAGGCTCCGGTCAGTTTTGTTGGGTATCCATACTCCGGTGATTACGTTGCTCGTTCAGGCTCCGGTCATTTTCGTTGACTATCCAGACTCGGGTTATTACGTTAAGCGTTCAGGCTCCGGTCAGTTTCACTGAGTATCCAAATTCCGATTATTACGTTGAGCGTTCAGGCTCCGGTCAGTTTCGTTGGGTATCCAGACTCCGGTTACTATGTTGAGCGTTCAGGCTCCGGTCATTTTTGTTGAGTATCCAGACTCCAGTTATTAAGTTGAGCGTCAGGCTCAGATCATTTTCGTTGAGTATCCAGACTCCGATTATTACGTTGAACGTTCAGGCTCCGGTTATTTTCTTTGAGTATCCTGACTCCGGTTATTACGTTGAGGGTTCAGACTCCGGTCATTTTCATTGTGTATCTAGACTCCTGTCATTACGTTGAACGTTCAGGCTCCGATCATTTTCGTTGAGTATCCATACTCCGTTCAATACATTAAGCGTTCAGGCTACGGTCATTTTCGTTGAGTATCCAGACTCCGGTCATTACATTGAGCATTCTGGATCCAGTCATTTTTGTTGAGTATCATAACTCCATTTATTACGTTGAGCGTTCAGGATCCGATCAGTTTCGTTGAGTATCCAGACTCCAAATATTACGTTGAGCATTCAGGCTCCGGTCAGTTTCGTTGGGTATCCAGACTCCGGTGATTACGTTGATCGTTCAGGCTCCGGTCATTTTCATTGACTATCCAGACTCGGGTTATTACGTTAAGCGTTCAGGCTCCGGTCAGTTTCGTTGAGTATCCAGATTCCGATTATTACGTAGAGCGTTCAGGCTCCGGTCAGTTTCGTTGGGTATCCAGACTCCGGTTACTATGTTGAGCGTTCAGGCTCCGGTCATTTTCGTTGAGTATCCAGACTCCGGTCATTACATTGAGCATTTAGGATCCAGTCATTTTTGTTGAGTATCATAACTCCATTTATTACGTTGAGCGTACAGGATCCGATAAGTTTCGTTGAGTATCCAGACTCCAAATATTACGTTGAGCGTTCAGGCTCCGGTCAGTTTCGTTGGGTATCCAGACTCCGGTGATTACGTTGATCGTTCAGGCTCTGGTCATTTTCATTGACTATCCAGACTCGGGTTATTACGTTAAGCGTTCAGGCTCCGGTCAGTTTCGTTGAGTATCCAGATTCCGATTATTACGTAGAGCGTTCAGGCTCCGGTCAGTTTCGTTGGGTATCCAGACTCCGGTTAATATGTTGAGCATTCAGGCTCCGGTCATTTTGGTTGAGTATCCAGACTCCGGTCATTACATTGAGCATTTAGGATCCAGTCATTTTTGTTGAGTATCATAACTCCATTTATTACGTTGAGCGTACAGGATCCGATAAGTTTCGTTGAGTATCCAGACTCCAAATATTACGTTGAGCGTTCAGGCTCCGGTCAGTTTCGTTGGGTATCCAGACTCCGGTGATTACGTTGATCGTTCAGGCTCTGGTCATTTTCGTTGACTATCCAGACTCAGGTTATTACGTTAAGCGTTCAGGCTCCGGTCAGTTTCATTGAATATCCAGATTCCGATTATTACGTTGAGCGTTCAGGCTCCGGTCAGTTTCGTTGGGTATCCAGACTCTGGTTACTATGTTGAGCGTTCAGGCTCCGGTCATTTTCGTTGAGTATCCAGACTCTGGTTATTAAGTTGAGCGCCAGGCTCAGATCATTTTCGTTGAGTATCCAGACTTCAATTATTATGTTGAACGTCCAGGCTCCGGTTATTTTCGTTGAGTATCCTAACTCCGGTTATTACGTTGAGGGTTCAGACTCCGGTCATTTTCTTTGAGTATCTAGACTCCTGTCATTACGTTGAACGTTCAGGCTCCGATCATTTTCGTTGAGTATCTATACTCTGGTCAATACGTTAAGCGTTCAGGCTCCGATCATTTTCGTTGAGTATCCAGACTCCGGTCATTACATTGAGCGTTAAGGATCCAGTCATTTTCGTTGAGTATCATAACTCCATTTATTACATAGAGCGTACAGGATCCGATAAGTTTCGTTGAGTATCCAGACTCCAAATATTACGTTGAGCGTTCAGGCTCCGGTCAGTTTTGTTGGGTATCCAGACTCCGTTGATTACGTTGATTGTTCAGGCTCCGGTTATTTTTGTTGACTATCCAGACTCGGGTTATTACGTTAAGCGTTCAGGCTCCGGTCAGTTTCATTGAGTATCCAGATTCTGATTATTACGTTCAGCGTTAAGGCTCCGGTCAGTTTTGTTGGGTATCCAGACTCCGGTTACTACGTTGAGCGTTCAGGCTCCGGTCATTTTCGTTGAGTATCCAGACTCTGATTATTACGTTGAACGTTCAAGCTCCGGTTAATTTCGTTGAGTATCCTGACTCCGGTTATTACGTTGAGGGTTCAGACTCCGGTCATTTTCGTTGAGTATCTAGACTTCTGTCATTACGTTGAACGTTCAGGCTCCGATCATTTTCGTTGAGTATCCATACTCCGTTCAATACGTTAAGCGTTCAGGCTACGGTCATTTTCTTTGAGTATCCAGACTCCGGTTATTAAGTTGAGCGTCAGGCTCCGATCATTTTCGTTGAATATCCAGACTCTGATTATTACGTTGAACATTCAGGCTCCGGTTAATTTTGTTGAGTATCCTGACTCCGGTTATTACGTTGAGGGTTCAGACTCCGGTCATTTTCGTTGAGTATCTAGACTTCTGTCATTACGTTAAACGTTCAGGCTCCGATCATTTTCGTTGAGTATCCATACTTCGTTCAATACGTTAAGCGTTCAGGCTACGGTCATTTTCGTTGAGTATCCAGAGTTCGGTCATTACATTGAGCGTTAAGGATCCAGTCATTTTTGTTGAGTATCATAACTCCATTTATTACGTTGAGCGTTCAGGATCCGATCAGTTTCGTTGAGTATCCAGACTCCAAATATTACGTTGATCGTTCAGGCTCCAGTCAGTTTCGTTGGGTATCCAGACTCCGGTGATTACGTTGATCGTTCAGGCTCCGGTCATTTTCATTGACTATCCAGACTCGGGTTATTACGTTAAGCGTTCAGGCTCCGGTCAGTTTCGTTGAGTATCCAGATTCCGATTATTACGTAGAACGTTCAGGCTCCGGTCAGTTTCGTTGGGTATCCAGACTCCGGTTACTATGTTGAGCGTTCAGGCTCCGGTCATTTTCGTTGAGTATCCAGACTCCGGTCATTACATTGAGCATTTAGGATCTAGTCATTTTTGTTGAGTATCATAACTCCATTTATTACGTTGAGCGTACAGGATCCGATAAGTTTCGTTGAGTATCCAAACTCCAAATATTACGTTGAGCGTTCAGGCTCCGGTCAGTTTCGTTGGGTATCCAGACTCCGGTGATTACGTTGATCGTTCAGGCTCCGGTCATTTTCGTTGACTATCCAGACTCGGGTTATTACGTTAAGCATTCAGGCTCCGGTCAGTTTCATTGAATATCCAGATTCCAATTATTATGTTGAGCATTCAGGCTCCGTTCAGTTTCGTTGGGTATCCAAACTCCGGTTACTATGTTGAGCGTTCAGGCTCCGGTCATTTTCGTTGAGTATCCAGACTCCGGTTATTAAGTTGAGCGCCAGGCTCAGATCATTTTCGTTGAGTATCCAGACTTCAATTATTACGTTGAACGTTCAGGCTCCGGTTATTTTCGTTGAGTATCCTAACTCCGGTTATTACGTTGAGGGTTCAAACTCCGGTCATTTTCTTTGAGTATCTAGACTCCTGTCATTACGTTGAACGTTCAGGCTCCGATCATTTTCGTTGAGTATCTATACTCTGGTCAATACGTTAAGCGTTCAGGCTCCGGTCATTTTCGTTGAGTATCCAAACTCCGGTCATTACATTGAGCGTTAAGGATCCAGTCATTTTTGTTGAGTATCATAACTCCATTTATTACGTTGAGCGTACAGGATCCGATAAGTTTCGTTGAGTATCCAGACTCCAAATATTACGTTGAGCGTTCAGGCTCCGGTCAGTTTCGTTGGGTATCCAGACTCCGTTGATTACGTTGATCGTTCAGACTCTGGTTATTTTTGTTGACTATCCAGACTCGGGTTATTACGTTAAGCGTTCAGGCTCCGGTCAGTTTCATTGAGTATCCAGATTCTGATTATTACGTTCAGCGTTAAGGCTCCGGTCAGTTTTGTTGGGTATCCAGACTCCGGTTACTACGTTGAGCGTTCAGGCTCCGGTCATTTTCGTTGAGTATCCAGACTCCGGTTATTAAGTTGAGCGTCAGGCTCTGATCATTTTCGTTGAGTATCCAGACTCCGATTATTACGTTGAACGTTTAGGCTCCGGTTATTTTCTTTGAGTATCCTGACTCCGGTTATTACGTTGAGGGTTCAGACTCCGGTCATTTTCTTTGAGTATCTAGACTCCTGTCTTTACGTTGAACGTTCAGGCTCCGGTCATTTTCGTTGAGTATCCAGACTCCGGTCATTACATTGAGCGTTAAGGATCCAGTCATTTTTGTTGCGTATCATAACTCCATTTATTACGTTGAGCGTACAGGATCCGATAAATTTCGTTTAGTATCCAGACTCCAAATATTACGTTGAGCGTTCAGGCTCCGGTCAGTTTCGTTGGGTATCCAGACTCCGGTGATTACGTTTATCGTTCAGGCTCTGGTCATTTTCGTTGACTATCCAGACTCGGGTTATTACGTTAAGCGTTCAGGCTCCGGTCAGTTTCATTGAATATCTAGATTCTGATTATTACGTTGAGCGTTCAGGCTCCGGTCAGTTTCGTTGGGTATCCAGACTCCGGTTACTACGTTGAGCGTTCAGGCTCCAGTCATTTTCTTTGAGTATCCAGACTCCGGTTATTAAGTTGAGCGTCAGGCTCCGATCATTTTCGTTGAGTATCCAGACTCTGATTATTACGTTGAACGTTCAGGCTCCGGTTATTTTCGTTGAGTATCCTGACTCCGGTTATTACGTTGAGGGTTCAGACTCCGGTCATTTTCGTTGAGTATCTAGACTCCTGTCATTACGTTGAACGTTCAGGCTCCGATCATTTTCGTTGAGTATCTATACTCTGGTCAATACGTTAAGCGTTCAGGCTCCGGTCATTTACGTTGAGTATCCAAACTCCGGTCATTACATTGAGCGTTAAGGATCCAGTCAGCGTTAAGGATCCAGTCATTTTTGTTGAGTATCATAACTCCATTTATTACGTTGAGCGTACAGGATCCGATAAGTTTCGTTGAGTATCCAGACTCTAAATATTACGTTGAGCGTTCAGGCTCCGGTCAGTTTCGTTGGGTATCTAGACTCCGTTGATTACGTTGATCGTTCAGGCTCCGGTTATTTTTGTTGACTATCCAGACTCGGGTTATTACGTTAAGCGTTCAGGCTCCGGTCAGTTTCATTGAGTATCCAGATTCTGATTATTACGTTCAGCGTTAAGGCTCCGGTCAGGTTTTGTTGGGTATCCAGACTCCGGTTACTACGTTGAGCGTTCATGCTCCGGTCATTTTCGTTGAGTATCCAGACTCCGGTTATTAAGTTGAGCGTCAGGCTCTGATCATTTTCGTTGAGTATCCAGACTCCGATTATTACGTTGAACGTTCAGGCTCCGGTTATTTTCTTTGAGTATCCTGACTCCGGTTATTACGTTGAGGGTTCAGCCTCCGGTCATTTTCTTTGAGTATCCAGACTCCTGTCATTACGTTGAACGTTCAGGCTCCGGTCATTTTCGTTGAGTATCCAGACTCCGGTCATTACATTGAGCGTTAAGGATCCAGTCATTTTTGTTGCGTATCATAACTCCATTTATTACATTGAGCGTACAGGATCCGATAAATTTCGTTGAGTATCCAGACTCCAAATATAACGTTGAGCGTTCAGGCTCCGGTCAGTTTCGTTGGGTATCCAGACTCCGGTGATTACGTTGATCGTTCAGGCTCTGGTCATTTTCGTTGACTATCCAGACTCGGGTTATTACGTTAAGCGTTCAGGCTCCGGTCAGTTTCATTGAGTATCCTGATTCTGATTATTACGTTGAGCGTTCAGGCTCCGGTCAGTTTCGTTGGGTATCCAGACTCCGGTTACTACGTTGAGCGTTCAGGCTCCAGTCATTTTCTTTGAGTATCCAGACTCCGGTTATTAAGTTGAGCGTCAGGCTCCGATCATTTTCGTTTAGTATCCAGACTCTGATTATTACGTTGAACGTTCAGGCTCCGGTTATTTTCGTTGAGTATCCTGACTCCGGTTATTACGTTGAGGGTTCAGACTCCGGTCATTTTCGTTGAGTATCTAGACTTCTGTCATTACGTTGAACGTTCAGGCTCCGATCATTTTCGTTGAGTATCTATACTCCGTTCAATAAGTTGAGCGTTCAGGCTACGGTCATTTACGTTGAGTATCCAAACTCCGGTCATTACATTGAGCGTTAAGGATCCAGACATTTTTGTTGAGTATCATAACTCCATTTATTACGTTAAGCGTTCAGGATCCAATCAGTTTCGTTGAGTATCCTGACTCCAAATATTACGTTGAGCGTTCAGGCTCCGGTCAGTTTCGTTGGGTATCCAGACTCCGGTGATTACGTTGATCGTTCAGGCTCCGGTCATTTTCATTGACTATCCAGACTCGGGTTATTACGTTAAGCGTTCAGGCTCCGGTCAGTTTTGTTGAGTATCCAGATTCCGATTATTACGTTGAGCGTTCAGGCTCCGGTCAGTTTTGTTGGGTATCCAGACTCCGGTTATAACGTTCAGCGTTCAGGCTCCGGTCATTTTCGTTGAGTATCCAGACTCCGGTTATTAAGTTGAGCGTCAGGCTCAGATAATTTTCGTTGAGTATCCAGACTCCGATTATTACGTTGAACGTTCAGGCTCTGGTTATTTTCGTTGAGTATCGTGACTCCGGTTATTACGTTGAGGGCTCAGATCCGGTCATTTTCTTTGAGTATCTAGACTCCTGTCATTACGTTGAACGTTCAGGCTCCGATCATTTTCGTTGAGTATCTATACTCTGGTCAATACGTTAAGCGTTCAGGCTCCGGTCATTTACGTTGAGTATCCAAACTCCGGTCATTACATTGAGCGTTAAGGATCCAGTCAGCGTTAAGGATCCAGTCATTTTTGTTGAGTATCATAACTCCATTTATTACGTTGAGCGTACAGGATCCGATAAGTTTCGTTGAGTATCCAGACTCTAAATATTACGTTGAGCGTTCAGGCTCCGGTCAGTTTCGTTGGGTATCTAGACTCCGTTGATTACGTTGATCGTTCAGGCTCCGGTTATTTTTGTTGACTATCCAGACTCGGGTTATTACGTTAAGCGTTCAGGCTCCGGTCAGTTTCATTGAGTATCCAGATTCTGATTATTACGTTCAGCGTTAAGGCTCCGGTCAGGTTTTGTTGGGTATCCAGACTCCGGTTACTACGTTGAGCGTTCATGCTCCGGTCATTTTCGTTGAGTATCCAGACTCCGGTTATTAAGTTGAGCGTCAGGCTCTGATCATTTTCGTTGAGTATCCAGACTCCGATTATTACGTTGAACGTTCAGGCTCCGGTTATTTTCTTTGAGTATCCTGACTCCGGTTATTACGTTGAGGGTTCAGCCTCCGGTCATTTTCTTTGAGTATCCAGACTCCTGTCATTACGTTGAACGTTCAGGCTCCGGTCATTTTCGTTGAGTATCCAGACTCCGGTCATTACATTGAGCGTTAAGGATCCAGTCATTTTTGTTGCGTATCATAACTCCATTTATTACATTGAGCGTACAGGATCCGATAAATTTCGTTGAGTATCCAGACTCCAAATATTACGTTGAGCGTTCAGGCTCCGGTCAGTTTCGTTGGGTATCCAGACTCCGGTGATTACGTTGATCGTTCAGGCTCTGGTCATTTTCGTTGACTATCCAGACTCGGGTTATTACGTTAAGCGTTCAGGCTCCGGTCAGTTTCATTGAGTATCCTGATTCTGATTATTACGTTGAGCGTTCAGGCTCCGGTCAGTTTCGTTGGGTATCCAGACTCCGGTTACTACGTTGAGCGTTCAGGCTCCAGTCATTTTCTTTGAGTATCCAGACTCCGGTTATTAAGTTGAGCGTCAGGCTCCGATCATTTTCGTTTAGTATCCAGACTCTGATTATTACGTTGAACGTTCAGGCTCCGGTTATTTTCGTTGAGTATCCTGACTCCGGTTATTACGTTGAGGGTTCAGACTCCGGTCATTTTCGTTGAGTATCTAGACTTCTGTCATTACGTTGAACGTTCAGGCTCCGATCATTTTCGTTGAGTATCTATACTCCATTCAATAAGTTGAGCGTTCAGGCTACGGTCATTTTCGTTGAGTATCCAGACTCCGGACATTACATTGAGCATTCTGGATCCAGTCATTTTTGTTGAGTATCATAACTCCATTTATTACGTTAAGCGTTCAGGATCCAATAAGTTTCGTTGAGTATCCTGACTCCAAATATTACGTTGAGCGTTCAGGCTCCGGTCAGTTTCGTTGGGTATCCAGACTCCGGTGATTACGTTGATCGTTCAGGCTCCGGTCATTTTCATTGACTATCCAGACTCGGGTTATTACGTTAAGCGTTCAGGCTCCGGTCAGTTTCGTTGAGTATCCAGATTCCGATTATTACGTTGAGCGTTCAGGCTCCGGTCAGTTTTGTTGGGTATCCAGACTCCGGTTATAACGTTCAGCGTTCAGGCTCCGGTCATTTTCGTTGAGTATCCAGACTCCGGTTATTAAGTTGAGCGTCAGGCTCAGATAATTTTCGTTGAGTATCCAGACTCCGATTATTACGTTGAACGTTCAGGCTCTGGTTATTTTCGTTGAGTATCGTGACTCCGGTTATTACGTTGAGGGCTCAGATCCGGTCATTTTCTTTGAGTATCTAGACTCCTGTCATTACGTTGAACGTTCAGGCTCCGATCATTTTTGTTGAGTATCCATACTCCGGTCAATACGTTAAGCGTTCAGGCTAGGGTCATTTTCGTTGAGTATCCAGACTCCGGTCATTACATTGAGCGTTAAGGATCCAGTCATTTTTGTTGAGTATCCAAACTCCGGTCATTACATTGAGCATTATGGATCCAGTCATTTTTGTTGAGTATCATAACTCCATTTATTACGTTGAGCGTACAGGATCCGATAAGTTTCGTTGAGTATCCAGACTCCAAATATTACGTTGAGCGTTCAGGCTCCGGTCAATTTCGTTGGGTATCCAGACTACGGTGATTACGTTGATCGTTCAGGCTCCGGTCATTTTCGTTAACTATCCAGACTCGGGTTATTACGCTAAGCATTCAGGCTCCGGTCAATTTCGTTAAGTATCCAGATTCCGATTATTACGTTGAGCGTTCAAGCTCCGGTCAGTTTCGTTGGGTATCCAGACTCCGGTTATTACGTTGAGCGTTCAGGCTCCGGTCATTTTCGTTGAGTATCCAGACTCCGGTTATTAAGTTGAGCGTCAGGCTCCGATCATTTTCGTTGAGTATCCAGACTCTGATTATTACGTTGAACGTTCAGGCTCCGGTTATTTTCGTTGAGTATCCTGACTCCGTTTATTAGGTTGAGGGTTCAGGCTCCTGTCATTACATTGAACGTTCAGGCTCCGATCATTTTCGTTGAGTATCCATACTCCGGTCAATATGTTGAGCATTCAGGCTACGGTCATTTTCGTTGAGTATCCAGACTCCGGTCATTACATTGAGCGTTCAGGATCCAGTCATTTTTGTTGAGTATCATAACTCCATTTATTACGTTGAGCGTTCAGGATCAGATCAGTTTCGTTGAGTATCCAGACTCCAAATATTACGTTGAGCATTCAGGCTCCGGTCAGTTTCGTTGGGTATCCAGACTCCAGTGATTACGTTGATCATTCAGGCTCCGGTCATTTTCGTTGACTATCCAGACTCGGGTTATTACGTTAAGCGTTCAGGCTCCGGTCAGTTTCGTTGAGTATCCAGATTCCGATTATTACGTTGAGCGTTCAGGCTCCGGTCAGTTTTGTTGGGTATCCAGACTCCGATTATTACGTTCATCGTTCAGGCTCCGGTCATTTTCGTTGAGTATCCAGACTCCGGTTATTATGTTGAGGGTTCAGACTCCGGTCATTTTCGTTGAGTATCTAGACTCTTGGCATTATGTTGAACATTCAGGCTCCGATCATTTTCGTTGAGTATCCATACTCCAGTCATTATGTTGAGCGTTCAGGCTCCGGTCATTTTCATTAAGTATCCAGACTCCGGTCATTACATTGAGCGTTCATTATCCAGTCATTTTTGTTGAGTATCATAACTCCATTTATTACGTTGAGCGTTTAGGATCCGATCAGTTTCGTTGAGTATCCAGACTCCAAATATTACGTTGAGCGTTCAGGCTTCGGTCAATGTCGTTTAGTATCCAGACTCCGGTGATTACGTTGATCGTGCAGGCTCCGGTCGTTTTCGTTGACTATCCAGACTCGGGTTATTACGTTAAGCATTCAGGCTCCGGTCAGTTTTGTTGAGTATCCAGATTCCGATTATTACGTTGAGCATTCAGGCTCCGGTCATTTTCGTTGAGTATCCAGACTCCGGTTATTAAGTTGAGCTTCAGGCTCCGATCATTTTCGTTGAGTATCCAGACTCAGATTATTACGTTGAGCGTTCAGGCTCCGGTTGTTGCACCCCAAAATTTGACCAACATTTATTTACCTAGCTTGTGGTTCATCTCATTCATCATCTGCATTTCATTGATATGTGTGCAGTAGGTCAAGAGGTATTAATACCAATCAAGAAGGTTATTCAAGTTTTCAAGGATTGATATCCTTGTCAAAAAAGTTAAGAAATCCTCAGAAAGATTGGTTGAAACCAAGATTGTGTGCCTCCTAACTTGAGAGTTGTGGGAGCCCCTCAGATGATTCTGAGGCTATGAGGATGGACTTGAGGCTTTAAGAAATCTTATGAGATGTCTTGGAAGCCATCATGAAGCCTAGAGAGGTCATTGTACAAGAATTCAGAAGACTCAGCCATGAGTGGTGGAATTAGGGTTTGACTAGGTCAACCCTAGGTCAACTGATGATTTGGAGAGGGTTGAGACCTAATCCAAGACCCATGTGATCATGGATTGATGCATTGAGATGCTATAAGGATGGTTCCAAGACCAACTCATCATGATTGAAGAGTTTGAGAAGTTTCAAGCTAGGGTTTCTAAGGCTTGACAATGTAAAATCCCCTAGTTTGATCCCTATCTTCATGGAAGTTTAGCTCAATATGTGATTGTCATATCATCTTACCTACAACATGAATGTTGTATATCTTGCTCTTAGCTTTAATTTGAGTACTAGAAGTCCTTGATAGGATTTGTAGAGCTCAAGTTATGACTTTGACAACTTACAGGTCATCTGAGGTATGTGAATCTGGGTCCTTGAAAGTCACCCAACTTGCATCCAACTTTTGCCCTAGTAGGATGATTCCTATAAACTCTTGGTCAACATGAGTGTTTTTCCTCATCTTCTTATCTTTCTATAGAGTACTAGAAGTCCTTGATAGGATTTGTAGAACTCAAGTTATGGCTTTGACAAGTCAAGGGCATCTTGGTCATTTGGACATTATAGGCCATTTCAAGCATAAGGCCATATCTCCTATTTCCAAGCTTCAAATGGAAAAATCTTCAACATTAAAATTGCTTAGAGTGATGTTTTAAGGCTAGTAGGGAGGTCATGAGGTGTTGAAAAGGCTTTTAGCAAAAAGTGATAAAAATGACTTAAAATGGAGACATAAGTTAATTAAGTTGAAATTGGAAATTGGAAATTCCAAGTTATACATCCAAACTATGTCATATAATAGATCATTTTTACTCTAAAAGACATTCTAAAAACAATGGTTCATCCACAATTTTGATTTGAGGCCTAGATCATGGGGCTGCTTTGGAAATTGCTTGCTTGCATCTTAAGGCACAAAGGCAAAACATAAGAAAACTCAATGTACAAGCTTGCTAAGGGTTTTAACACACCATATATCTCATATAAGGATAATTTCAAGTCAGAATTGGTTGCTGCAAGGGCTATGGCATGAGATGATATGTGAGAAGAAGTGAATTCATAAACTCATGACATGAGAATCCCAATTTCTCATGGGATGGTTCAAGATGGTTCTAGATGATTCTAAACCACTCTATATAGTGTATAGAACTTGCTCAGATGCAAGGTTGGTGTAAGATTTGAGAGAAGAGAGAGTTGGCCATTTCACTTGCTTCCATTGCAAGTTGAAAGCAAAATCCACATTCTGATTCAATTCCATCCATTCTTTCAATCTAAACACATTCCTCTAATCATAGTGAAGCTGTGCAGATCAATTTGAGAGCAAAACCATGGAGATTTGAGGAGTTGGCAATTTGGATTTTCAAGGTTGCAAGTCATAATCGGTTTTGGAGATTGAAGCTTTCTTGGTCCAATCTTTTGCAAACAGAAGCTCTATCATCATCCAAGGATCGATTCTGAAGAGTTTGAAGGCTTGCAGTGAAGGTTTACACCATCTGTTCATCAAGAAATACCAGGTTTGCAAAATTCACCCTACACCATAATTTATGCATCTTTAGGTAGAATGGTTAGGTTAGAACTGTTAGAGACCAATAGGTGATCATTTCTGGAGAGTTAGGGATCGTTTGGTGAAGGTTGAGTTATGGAAACCATTACTTTGTTGAGCAAGAACTCGAGATATAGTGAGGAAGAATACAAGTTTGATAGCTTATTTTCACCAGTGAAGTGTGGTGATCATTTTAGTACCAAGAAATCCAAGAATTATTGAAGTTGAGGTTTTACCATTTCTTGGATCCACTATCGGGTTTTAAGATAGAGACCATTTCAAGGAATTCTAGGGCTATGGTCGTACTCAGCATGAAAAATGGAGCATTTTAGTGTTTTGAATTGTTAAATTTGATGATGATTTGAGGACATACGAATGGAGGGAAGTCTGGCATGTGATGTTTTGTTTCCATGGAGAGTTGTTGCAAACCCTAGCCAGAGGTAGAAGACGAAGGCATAGCCATTGGATGATGTAATGACCGGTTGACCAAAGCCAAATCTGAGGGCTGAGATTCAATCTTGTTTGAAGAGGGAAACTCTGAAGAGCATGAAATGCGGCGTTTCATTAAAAGGGGGGATTGGACTCGGTTGCTATCCACACCCCAGATCATGGCCCATGGTTGTTTTGAACTACATTTGGTTACTTTTCACACCGTATCCTTTTCTTTTTCTTTATGTTTTTTTAATTGATTTTCTGATTAGAATTGGGCCTCGCGCGCCTCACTATCCCCACCCCCATTTTGAGCCCATATGAAATTTGAACTGAATATACTTGCTATTCACACCAAACATTTCATATTTTAATTTCTTTTTCTCCATTTTTCATTAATCTTTGAAAAATCATAATAATTAGAAAATTAATGATTTTTGCATGGGGATTTTTTCTCCCACTTCATATTAATGTCTAGAAAATTATGAAATCATAATGTTTTCATTTCATGCATTTTTAATATTTTTTGTGTATTTTCTATTTTAATAGCTTTTTAATTCTTTTATGTTGATACATGGTTTTGTAGAATTTTGTTTAGATAGTTCCCTTCATATTTTTAGACCATTCTTTTTAGGATAGTTAGATTAGGACTTTAGCTCCCCTCTGGATTTATTCCATAATTTTGTGATGAATTTTAGGTTAGTTTTGCTTAGATGATTTTAGGTTGTGTAGAATTAGGTTAATCCTTAACATAGGTCCACAATAACACTAGAATTTTGAGTTTCTAGGTCAAGGTAGATATTGGGACATATGGGGTATTAAGGGTAGGTATATAGGATCCCCTAGGAATTATATTAGATTTTAATATAGTAGTATACTATTTTCAGATGATTTTTGTAGTTGATGATTGTTTGTGTTGCCCTTGTGGGCTTGTATTTTTGTTTGCTTTGCTTTGTGGGCTTGGAGAGCTTGGTATTGCTTTGAGGAGCATTGAGGAGCATAGTAGGAGACTTGAAGATTGATTGAGGAGCTTGAGAGCTTGGGAATCTTGTTTGTTTTGTTGTTTGTTTTAGGGTTAGGGATTAAGAAGAGCTTAGACCTAGTTAACTTCTTTCTTAAACATGGATGATATCTTTCACCTCCATTCCTCCCTATGATTCAAAGTCCTTCCATGGTATTCACCTCTCTCCCTAGGAAGTAGAACTTTTGAGGGAACCCTTCATTTGATGTTGAACCCTTATAGGTCACCTTTGGTGGTCAATAAGCAGTTCAACACCCCAGCTTATCCATGTCATACCCTAAATTTGTCTTACCTTTGTACAGGCTTCGTTCTGTATGTTTACCCACTTACTTTATTCAAAAAGTCCAAAAATATGTTTGTTATTATCACTTGAGGATGTCAGGTCAGACATGTGGATAATGTTTATTAAGGAATAGTTCAGGTCATATGATCAAGGTTGATGTGTACAGTTTGGAGTAATTGTTGATTTAATAAGGGTTTATGTGACAAGTCCAGTCAATCATGAACAAATCAAGTTGTCAAGAAGGTGGTGAATTCAACTGTTTTAAGAGTGATAATCTTCAAGGGATCTGTGCACTTCGCGGTCAAGGGGCAAATATCGAGATTTGATTTATGATTAATTTTCGAATTGCCATTCAAGAATCGACTCTAGGCTTTAAAATCCAAATTTGAATCAAGATGTTCTTTTTATCCCCTCGAGGATCACTTCTGGATTTTGTCTTTCTTTTTACGGAAATTTCAAGGATAATTTAAATGTTGAAATACGAGGTTGATATGGAAGTTCGGATTTAGTAATCATTGTTCAGTCGAAGAATTCGAATTATTGCAAAAAAAAAAAAACAAACTCATGGACAATGCAAATGTAAAAGTCCAAAGTCACATGTGTATCCCAAGCCCATCAAAAGGAAGTTCATTTAATTTCTACCAGTGAAAGAGAAGACAAGCTCCTCAATGAGTAGAACACGGTACCACAGGAGAAACAAGTCACGCAGGACCCACCGAGTTACCATAAGCTCACAAATTTGTTGTTATATTGAAATAATTCTCACTTGCAGTGTAGGTCGAATAATTACAAGGAAAAATTTCTCATACACTAAAAATGATAACAAAATTAAATTCAACAACAGCAACAAGTATGGCCCTGTAGTGAATCGTACCGCAACTTGAGTGGAGCCTTACCGCACAATAAAAAATACACGACCCATCATGTTTTGCGGCACCCAAAAAGACAGCCCATATTCAATTCAGAAAGGAGCACTCCCAGCAGCACCAACAGTAAGATGTCACGCAGCAGCTTTGATCTCGTACGCACCCCACGATGTCCTGAACCCGTACCATTCCCTCTTTCAGCAGGAGAAGAGCAAAGCCATCAACAGAAGTTGTCAAGATGTCATGTTCGCCACCTGCAAAACTAGTGAAATGCACAAGAAGAAAAATTGATTAAGTAAAAACAACAGCATATGGCGGACAACATTTGAGAGTGACCATGGAGGATCCCTACGAGGAAGTGATGAGCCAGCCATAAGAGACATCCAAATCGGAACGTAATCATTCTCTCGTATAACTACAATCTGCAAGGTGTCTCGAGTGAAAGTTGAACCAGAGGCTCCGATGAACACACTAGACATGGCACATATAGTCTTCTCCAACATACCTTCCGCCTTAAGCATAACAAATACTCATGTTCAATACAATACACAAAATACACCCAAATATTACAGTCTAGTCATCTGATCTAGAAGCAATATGAGCTCACCTGAGGATCTCCATCAATATGATGTCTAACAAAGCCTCCCATCTTTCTGCTGAATCACGAGGTGGACGCTTAACAATTGGAACAGGCCTACCATTTGCTACAATCAGCGACTGAAACAGACGGATATCGGATTCTGCAGCATCCGAGGGAAGATAAATGACAGGTGCATTGGCTCTTTCTACCACACGTGATATGCAATCTGCTGCTTGAGAAATCGGATAACTTTGCTTGCTCAATTGGCTGCTGAAGAAGCCTTTAAAGCCAAACAAAAATGGCTGTTGCTGATGTAATTCCCCCTCAACCTCAAGTCTTTTATTTTCCTAAGAATAACGAACCTCATCATGAGTGTGCTCGGTGTTACGCTCCCGCTAAAACTCGCTGCTCCAGATGCAAGTTTGTTAGATACTGCTCTGGGAATTGTCAAATAATCCACTGGAGGCTAATTCACAAACAAGAGTGTCAGCCATTGGAAACCCATGAAACAAGCTCGTTTTCTCTGCCTTTTTCGGTTGAGGAATTCGGTCATGCAAGTCCCTTTTACGAAACTTTAAACAATCCCTACTTTGGTTGCAATTTGAACCAGACTTTAAGGGCGAGAGAGCCTTTGGACAATTTGGTTCACCCGATGACAGGCACTGCAGTAGCTTCTGCTACAGCTGATATTTCTCTTTTTAATAATTCTCAATCTTCCACTTTGGAGAGAAGAACTTCTCATAAATCCAACCGAGAATCACGGCGAAGAGATAGTGGCTCTATTTATGAATCTTCTATTGAATCTTCTGATAATAAAGCTTCCACTTCTCAGGAGATGTTTATGAGACAAAAGTCAAGAAATAGCAGTGATGGTTCTGTGTTGGAGGAAGAAACTTCGAAGATCAATTCAAAAGGCTTTGGAGTTTATGCTTATGAACTAGATGTTTCGAGAAACACAATGCACGAGGATAGGAACTATCAAAGTCAATATGAAAATGCATTTACTCCAAGAAACAAATATGGAATCTCTACTGTGTCGAGTGCTGCAAACAATGATGAATGTGCAGCTGAATTCGAAACAAACATCATTACCAAAGAGGAAATGTAGTCAAAGGGGTAAACGTAAACCATCATTCAGATGAAGTAATCCAAACAAATTCTGCTGTGTTTGACGGGGCAATAAGAGATGCACAACCAACTAAGTCTCTTATTTCTCCGTTGTTGCATAATAGCAAAGGGCTTCCTGTGAGACAGGGGGAGGTGGATTGTCCATTCTACATGAAAACTGGAAGTTGCAAGTTCGGTGTCAGTTGTCGCTACAATCATCCCGACATGAATGCAATTAATCCAGCTATGTCTGCCTTGGCCCCATCTGCTTTTGCATCCTCAGCTGCTGCTAATCTTAACATTGGAGTTATTAATCCAGCTGCATCTTTTTATCAAGCTTTTGATCCAAGGCTTTCAAATCCAATGGCTCAGGTGGGAATGACAGAGAGTATCTATCCTCAGCGCCCTGGAATGATTGAATGTGATTTCTTTATGAAAACCGGCATATGTAAATTTGGGGAAAGATGCAAGTACCATCATCCTGTTGACCGTTCAACATCATTGCTGTCAAAACTGCAATCAAATGTTAAACTCACTCCTGCAGGGTTAACCAGTACAAGTCAGACCGAGTCCGTTAATGTTTTCATCCAACGGTTCTTAAGTGCACAATCTCAACCAATCACAACACCATCAATAGAACACGCATCTCACAAGAATCCAAAACTAGACCGGAGAAAAAGTACCGACACTGATTTCACCACAAGTTTGCACGTGTTTCCGGTTTTATGCAATAATGATTCCAACAGCAGAGATTCGACATCGTAAACCATACCCGAAGCATTTTCACAAATAGTTGGTACGAATAGATTCACACACATGGGAATATGAGTTATCTTCTAAAAAAGAGTTGTAATGAACCTATCCCATAACAATTTCATTGATCGGTAATTCCCTGCAAAATATGACAAGCATGTCAAGTTTAGTGGATATTTGAAAGTAAAAGGGCCAAAGTCAGAGTGCATTTGAAGTTAGCAAATTGCCCCATCAGCATAAATCAAAGCAGTAAAAAAATCACAAACAAAGCAGTGAAAATTCAGGGTAAAAATATCAGATATTTTCAATTTAAATGAATAAAATTTCAGAGACAAGAAAAACAGGACAGCAGAGCCAGATATACTAAAATGGAAAGACATAATCTTGACATCATAAAGTGATAGCAGAGATGATACAAACATAAACTAAACCCTAATCTCACACCATCAAGCCCCCATATATATTTTGTTAACTATTCATTCAGAAGGGAGGCTGGTAGAAAAAAAAACCTAGAACTCTTGCTGCACAGCCCCCCAAGCTCTTCACCAAATTCATCTTCACCTTCTTCCCATTCAACTGTCATAAAACAAACCACCATAGTCAACCATCATAACACAAAAAAACACATAAAGAACTGGAAAAGAGAGATTGAAAAAGGAGCTTATCTGCTTTCGGTATTGATAATCTGGTGGTATCGGTTCAACAAGAAGCTGTGCATCATCCAAACTCCTCATCACTGGTGTGAGAACCCGTCGGATTCGCTCCAGCTCTGTAAGTATTCTGTTCGTTTTTTTTTTCTGTCTTCATAATCTTAAACTGTTGTTGCTTTGTTTCCTGGCCCCTTGGCGGTGAGTTTTCGAGAGAGAAAAAGAGCAGAAAGAGGCCTTCAGGGAGCCAAACGACCTTCCCATGACCTTAAGACTTCATAAGACCTCCCTCTCAGAGTTTGAACTTCTTTTGATTCCTCTTCAAAACTCCCTCAATCACCATCTTTAAGATCCATTCTTCACCCTCACAAGCCGATAACAGAGCATACCATTTTTCATCTCAAAGCCCAAACCCTCATTCGCCACATAACCTTCAAAGGCGTAACCCAACTTCAACCATGACTTCACCTTCAAACGTTCATCATCATCTAAAAAAATTTCTGAAAACCCTCCTTCACCCAACTTCATCAACCTTCAAACAGTCACCTCATTTCCAAAACGAAATATCCCCCAAATCAAGTCCTGAGCTCCTTCGCCATTGTCAAACCTCAACTTTTCTTCAAAAAAGCTTTAGAACACACCTTCACCAAATGACTTCAGACCTTCATCGATAACCAACCCCAAACCCAGTTTCAACTATTTCCGAAAACCCAACCGTTCTTCATTTCTCCACCGTTAACCTATTCAAATCGAAGCTCACTCAGAACACCAGCAACCCCGAAAATCTCTTCGAACAAAAAATCCATTAATCCTTCTTCAAAACCCCCAAACCCCAAAATCAACGACCTACAACCGTAACCCATTTTCGTTCGATCTCCACCGAAACAGCTTCAAAGCTTCGAAATCCCCAAACTCGCGACCCTTTCACAAACCCACCTCCTCAATATCTTCAAACTTAATCAAATTTTAAGCCCAGCAAACCTAGAACCTTCGAAACAACTCACAAGCCCACCTCTTGAATCAATTTCAAACTCAGAAATAGAGGAGATGGGAGATGAATTTTCGTTTGGGTTTTGAACAAGAAAACGACGAATGCCCTCACTAGGATATCTCAGCCGATTTTGTGTTTTTGTTGTTTGAGTCGAATCAATTGAGGTCCAATTGGATCTCCTGACCCGCGCCCCACTTGCCATGTTGGGTTTCACTCTCCTTAAACTTCATTTCTGGGCCATATACTCGCTGTTCTCTCAGCTTACCCCCTCCCTCTTATTTCTTGCTTTTTCTTTAATATAATTTATTAATATATTTTTTTTAAAAAAGGGTTTGTTAGATTTCTATTTTAATTAACTCATGTATTTTTCTAATAGTTTTTTAGTTTGTATATATAAATTTTATATTTATTTTACTTAAAGCTTTATAAATATTTTTTTTAATTTATAGTTTTTGGATTTATATACTTTATATATATTTTTCTTAAAAGTTGAATCCATTTTTCATTTGTTATTGGGCACTTTGTCCCATTTTACCTTTGTGGGCCGATGACGAAAGTTCCATAAATCGATTGTTAAGCCAATATATTGATAAGTATCGTTGGATCTGAGGCCACCTCCTTTCTTTCTTCATTGCTTGTCACGATTTGATTCATTGACGCTATCAAATCATCTTCAATAAAGGAATCGAGTTATTTTCATTTTGAATTAAAAAAAGAGGATTGAGTGTAGACTTTCTCCCTCTCCGAGTGTCGAGATGCTCACTGTAGTGTGGGTGGTTTTGACACTCGTCTTTCAATACGAAGACGCTTTCATCCTTTGTCTCCTAAAACCTCGGCCCTGTACCGAGTTCATTTTCAAACCATAATAAATCAAATTCTCTTTGTATTGAATTAAAGAGAGAGGATTGGGTGTAGACCTCTTCTTCTCCGAGTTTCGAGATGCTCACTGTAGTGTGGGTGGTTTAGACACTCGTCTTTCAATACGAAGACGTCTTTCTTTCCATTTTCAACATTCTCTTCTAAAACCTCGGTCTCGCGCCGAGTTCATTTTCCAAAGCCCTTTCAATAATGAACTAATTTCTCTTTGTATTGAATTAAAAAGAGAGGATTAGGTGTAGACCTCTTCCTCTCCGAATGTTGGGATGCCCACTGTAGTGAGGGTGGTCTTGATACTCGTCTTTCGATACGAAGACGCGACTTTATCCACCACCTCTCCTTTCACAACTTCATCCCGCAACCCTCGTCACCTAAAAATCTCGGTCCCGCACCGAGTGCATTTCAAATCATTTTCACATCAAAAACTTGAATGGTCGTGGAGTGGTTAGGCGTAGGCCTTCTCCTATCCCGAGTGCTGACGTTTACTGTAGGGTTCTCTGTCGCAAAGCACTTACCATTCAAAACCAAAAACATCGTTAATAAGAGAACGAAGTTCTCTTTGCATTGAATTAAAGAGAGAGGATTGGGTGTAGACCTCTTCTTCTCCGAGCGTAGGGATGCCCACTGTAGTGAGGGTGGTTTCGACGCTCGTCTTTCAATATGAAGACGCCTCGTTCGCCACACCCTTTATAACAAAAACTTTGAGATAAAGAATTGGGTACTACCCGTAGGGGTTACTATCCGAGGACCTGTCTCGCCCCCCCCTAAAAAACAATCCAATCAATAAAACGTGACTTCTTGCCCCGCGTGGCAAAAACTAATCAATCTTTCAAAAGGATATGCTACGTCCGTTCTACCGCAAACAGGTAACGCCTAAGTCTCCAACGAGCGAGCAGCAAAACACCTAACTGCTAGAATGCGCACGATAGCATCATCCATAAAAAAACATCAATACACCGTAGGCCGAACTACGGCTGCTCTGATTCTTTACTTTCTCAAGTAAAGATACGTAGGCACAAGGGCCACAATCCTTGCCGAGCACATCCCCCCATATCTGTAGTTCCCCGAACTACGTCGACTCTGACTTTCTCACATCTATTGAGAATACGTAGGCATAGGACTGCGAAGTCCTACCGAGTCTGTTCTTTCTCTTTTCTTCCTCGTTCTCTCTTTCCTCCTAACTTTCTTGTTTCTAACCTTTCTTTTACCCTGTGGAACACTTCTTATAGCATAATGTTTAAGCAAATAAATTCACACGTCGACAAACAAAAGGTTCCCATCGAGTACGATGGATGCGAGGGGTGCTAATACCTTCCCCTCGCATAACCGGCTTCCGAACCCGTTCTTGGTTGTGAGACCATCTTATCCATTCTTTTCTTAAGGTTTTCTCGATATTTTCCTTTCCCCTCATGGGATAAATAAAGTTCGGTGGCGACTCTTCTGTCTATCTTTTTCGCCTCCCCGTCGTTGCACGATGCATTTTTCGAGTAGCGACAGCTGGCGACTCTGCTGGGGACCCTCCTAGCGAGCCAGACCTATTTTGTTTGTCGTGTTTGTGTTTTATTTGCTTTTATTTTTTATTATGTTATGTTCACTAACTGTTGGGCTTATTTGGATGGTTTGTGAGATAAGGCTTTCTACCCGAGCTTTCAAGTACACACTAAGATAGGAGGTGGGTTCTTTCTGATTTGCGAGACTTAGGACTCGTTGAGTTGGATCGAATTCCACCGCTCAGATGAGACCCCGTTGGAATGATTATGTCTTACGTGTAGTCGTAATGACGTCTTTATTTCCGGCGTGGGAGTCCGCGACTCTGAGGACCTTTGTAGAACCTTATTCCAAAGGTTGCTGAGACATGACTCTGTGTTCATCCTTTGAAGGGATTACCGTCTTACGAGTAGTCGTTATGATGGAAAACTTTCGAGGGCTAGTGCATGGGACTTTGTTTAAAAGCCTTTGGGATGCCCTCTTACAAACCAATAGATAACCCACCCGATGGGAGAAAGATTTTGTGTTGTTTTGCAGGACCAGTGATCTTGATCTCGTTTTGTGTTCTTTATCATGTGCATTCATAAAAACATTGCATTGCATATCATTTCTCGCATATCAGGGGACTTAAGAGACTGTGATTATCTCAGGTATTGGTGAATACAATGACTGACCAAAGAAAGCGAAGCACAAATTCCATCAAGTTTAGAGAACCAAAGCTGGAACTAATTCAAGACATTCTGATTGACGTACCAAAGGCTATCAAGATCAACTTTCAGGGGAAGTATGGGAAATTGCTTGATCTCCTCCATTCTAGGGTCGATACTTGGGCTTTGTTCGCCATGGCTCAGTTCTATGATGCACCTCTCAGATGTTTCACTTTTCAAAACTATCAGTTGGCCCCTACTCTTGAGGAATATTCTCACATTTTGAACATCAAGATTAAGGATCAACCTATATACACAGGCTTGGAAGAAGAACCAAAACCTCCCGCCATTGCTCTTACTCTACGTATGACCAAAGAGGAAGTCAAAGAGGGTCTAACCAGTAAAGGGGGTGTTCAGGGTTTTCCATTGAAATTTCTGCTAGAAAAGGCTGCTCAATACAAGGTGGATGAAGATTGGGAAAAGTTCGGAATAAGCGTTGCTCTAATGATTTATGGGATTATCCTCTTTCCAAATGTGGACAATTTCATAGACATCACTGCCATCGTTCTCTTCATGCAGAAGAATCCTATCCCTACACTCCTTGCCGATGTTTATCACTCCATTCATTGGAGGAGTGAAAAGAAGGCGGGAATGATCCAATGCTGCTCTCACCTACTATACAAGTGGTATGCTTCTCATTTACCCAAGAAAGGGCCGTTCATAGAAAACAAGAAGAAATTAAAATGGTCTCAACGCATCATGTCTCTGGAAGCTAGTGATATTGCTTGGTACTCTCCTGAGTACTATGATGTGGAGATCATTTTTAGTTATGGAGAATTCAGTAATGTACCTTTGATCGGTAGGGCCGGTTGTATTAACTATAACCCGGTCATGGCATTACGTCAGTTGGGCTATGCTATGGAGGGCGAGCCCGAGGCAGAGAAGGTTCAGAGTTTCTTTTTGCTAGCCACATCAGAGGACCCTGAGTTTGTCAGGAAGATTGCTAAGGCTTGGGGTAAGATTCATACAAAGGGGAGGAAGGAGTTAAAAGCGAAGAATTGCGTGGCAAAGGAGCCATACAACCGATGGTTACTAGCTAGAGTAGCTGAAAGGTCGTTACCATTTCCCTTAGAGCCCTCTATGCAAGAAGCACCTCCTGCTCCCACTCATGTGTCCATAGAAGAATATGAAAAACTGAAGCTAATAGTGGAGAGATTGACTAAGGAGAACCAGGACCTTCAGAATGAAGTCCACCAAGCAAAGGTGGAGAGTGGTCAGTACAAAAGAAAGGTGGAGTTTGAACAGGATCAAGCAGCTGAAAGTAGCAAGAAGCTAAAATTAGAAACGGATCTGAGAGTCAGGTACCAACAGGGTTACGAAGGGGCTGATGCATCATTAACAACTCTCCGACAACGCTTAAAGGACACCAAAGCTTCTTGTGATAGGGCGTGGCACCTCTTTGAGATAGCCTCTGTCGAAAAGAAGGAAGTACGAGAGAATCTTGAGGCCGATATTGGGGATCTTGAAGAACGACTGAGAAATGCCTTGACCCTAGCGGAAAATGAACGAAGACTCAAAGAGGAGGCATTGAAAGACTCATATGTCACGTCTGACCTGTGGAATAACAAATGTCAAGAATTGGAAACTGCCCAAGAAACAGCCCTTCTGTGGAGGAATCGTTTCGAGGCTTTGCAAAGAGATAGTGCGCAGTGGCTCGAGAAGGAGGCTCAGCTCAATGAGTTGTTGGACACCCATGTGGATTCTATTTGTTATTACCAGTCGACTCTAGATATGTGTCGTGCTAGGTACAACAATTTGGTGGAGCATTGCAACCTCATGATCCGTGATATCCCATGGAGGTTGGAAAGCGCCATTCAAGACTTGGAAGGGAATGATATCCCCCCTTCTGTTCACCACTTTATCCAGCTCTGCGACCAAATGGTTAGGAGGTTCATGTTTGAGACGAAGAAGCTTGAAGAACGTCTCCAAAAGAGAGAATTTTAGTTATTCAGTTATCTTTTGTAGCACGACTTGTAGTTTCGGCTTATTCAGCTTTTGTCTGTATGAATTTTTTCTAAAATTAATGAAAGATTGCTTTTTGGTCCCAATTGTGCACTTCTTTATTATTCAGTCATGATTCTATGATACCAATGATAATCACAAGCCTCGAAAGTCTCTCGAGCATTTTGCATACGTTTGCACATTTTTCTTTTTGCATTTCCTACAACCCGATCTTACACACCGCTTACCCCTTTCAGAAAGAGTAAAGCAAGCTGACTTCACGGCATCGGTATAACACAAGGAATAGCCAGAAGAGAATCATGGATCAGATAGAGCAGGACCAGGCTACTATGAGGAGCGAGATGCTAGGCATGAAAACGCAAATGAATCAACTCATGGAGGTGATTCAGAATATGGCCAGAAGTCAAGAGGAGATGAGACAAGCAGCGGAGAGGAGCGCTAATCAGACTTTGGCTGGTGCAGTTCCCAATGCAAGTGGTGCAATTCCAATTCCTATTGATGCCACCCCAACCCCTGTTGGGGCAATTCCTACTTCTGTCGGCGCCGTACCTATCAACACCGTCCCTCCGCCAGTCGGTACGACTCATCCTCATGGTACTACGATCCCAACACAAGTCCAGTACGACGATCATGAAGGTTTCTATGAGAATTCAGGTGAAGCGTATGGACCAGGAACTGACAGACCTATTCATGGGCACGCTACAAGGACCGATCTTTGAGCGGTTAGCATCCTCAACCTCCACGGTTTTTTCTGAACTTGTTATGCCTGGAGAGAGATTAGAGAGTTTCATGAAGGCGGGAAAAATTCAGAATGCAGGCGGATCTGCAAGCGGGGTCAAGAAGCCTTATCAGGGCTTCGTTAAGAAAAGGGAAGGCGAAGCTAGTGTAGTGTTCACCAATGGAAGGAGAACTCACCAAGGTTATCACCACATTGCTGCCATCGCTCCACAACAACCACTTTCTATTCCGGCAAATCAGCCTGCGCCTCAGCAAAATCGACAACAACAACCCTATCAACCAAGACAAAATCAGTATCAAGGGCAGAGAAAGCCAGAAAGGAGGCTTGATCCAATTCCGTCCACTTACGCCAAATTGCTTCCGTTCTTGTTGAAAGCAGGTCTCGTTCAACTTAGGGAAATGAAAGATCCTCCGGCTGTTCTCCCCTACGGCTACGATGTAAATGCGAGATGCGAATTCCACTCTGGCGCCCCAGGCCATAGCATCGAGAATTGTAAAGCTTTAAAATACATTGTGCAAAATCTTATCGACTCAAAAGCGATAAATTTTACCCGAAATACTCCGAACATCAAATCTAATCCAATGCCACCTCACCACTCAACAAACATGATTGAAGGCTCTAAGGGGATCCGATTAATTTCGGATATTGAGAAATTGAGGACCCCACTTTTCACTATTAAGGAGCAACTCTTGTTGAAAAACATTTACCCAGGATGTCCAACTAATTGCCATGTTTGCATGGACGGATCTCAAGGATGCGCTGAGCTGAAGAAAGGCATACAAGGCCTGATTGAGCAGGGTGTATTAGTAGCAGAACAACTATCAAAGATTGAGGAAGTTGCTACTCTTGAAATTCCGTTCGAAACATTGGAGATACCATATGATGATGGATATGAGCTTTGGATCCCAGTTGACAATTCGAGCCGCACACCATTGACCATACCGTGCGATGAGGAAGAATTGGATAACGTGTATGGACATACTTCTATCCCACTGCAAATCCCGTATGATCCAGTTAAGATACCTATGTCTCCACCATCAATGAACCAGCTTGTCATTTCGACCCCATCTCCATTTCCGTACGAAAGCACCAAAGCTGTACCTTGGTTATACGATGAAGCTGTTTTTCTCAATGGACATAAGGTGGCAGAAGAAGATGTATTGGAAGAAAAGAAGACTGTAGAGAACATCGTGGGAACCGGAGGCGTCACTAGAAGTGGTCGAATCTTCGCTCCGACTGCACCTCCTGTCAACGGCAGTGACAATACAAGGAAAGGTACTGCCGTACCGAGCACCAATGAACAGGGGCAGTCATCTAAACAGAAAGGCATCCCAAATGATGAAGCGGAGGAGTTTCTAAGAATCATTCAGAAAAGCGATTACAAAGTGATTGATCAGCTCAATCAGACGCCCTCGAAGATATCCATGCTGTCATTGTTAATGTGTTCAAAGGCCCATCAAGAAGCACTGCTAAAATTCTTGAAGGCAGCTCATGTGCCAGAGGAGATATCAGTAGTACAGTTTGAAGAAGTGGTGGGAAATATTGCATCAGGTCATATTTTGAGCTTTAATGATAGTGAATTACCTCCCGAAGGTAAAAATCATAACAAGGCCTTGCACATTACCATCGAATGTGTGGATGTTGTATTCTCTAGGGTGCTCGTTGACACTGGATCATCGCTGAATGTATTACCCAAAAGCTCGTTGTGCAAGCTGTCAATTGAAGGACTTGTGATGAAGCCAAGTCAAACTATTGTAAAAGCCTTTGATGGAGCTAAGAGAACTGTGGTAGGCGAGGTCGACCTCCCGATCAAGATCGGACCTCATACTTTCATCATTACATTTTACGTAATGGATATATACCCCGCTTACAGTTGCCTTCTTGGCCGTCCGTGGATTCATTCCGCAGGCGCTGTAACTTCAACCTTGCATCAAAAGATCAAGTTTATGATTAACAATCAGATGGTCATCATTGAGGGTGAGGAAGATGTTCTTGTGAGCCATCTTGCTTCTTTCCGCTATGTGGAAGTAGGAAATGAGGTGCATGAGACACCGTTTCAAGCTTTTGAAGTGATCAATGTTGAAATGATTTACGAAAAGCCAGCATCTTCAATAGTGACTTGGAAGGACGCGAGGACGGTGATAGAGGAAGGACATCCGCGAGGATGGGGCAGGGTGTTGGAATTGCCGTCAACAAAAATGGAGCTGGTCTAGGCTACAAGCAGAAGAATGCAACTGATAAGGGCAAAGAGCTTGTAACTCCGTTGGTTTTTACTAGTGGAGGCCACCTTGTCGATGGTCAAGTCATGTTTTTGGAAACTGAAACCGAAGATCATGAAGAGCTGTGTATGGTGTATCCTAGGGCGCCTAATCAAACTTTGAACAATTGGAGAGTCGTTGAAATCCCCGAAGTTACTCTAGTAGACGAGTAATTCCCTTTTATTTTATCTAAAAAAAAATCATATGCTCTGCCCAAGGCATATGTATCATGTTGTAGGGCCTTTTGCTTTTAAAGCATATCTTATCATCAATAAATAAACTTTCGCATCCAATTACGCTCTCTTTCTTTCATTTTTACTTTTTGCACATAAAATTATCTTTGAAAGACAATGTTTCGT
Source organism: Lathyrus sativus (assembly GCA_963859935.3). Taxonomy (NCBI): domain Eukaryota; kingdom Viridiplantae; phylum Streptophyta; class Magnoliopsida; order Fabales; family Fabaceae; genus Lathyrus; species Lathyrus sativus. The sequence goes on along the minus strand of OZ012736.1, from coordinate 237,078,237 downwards.
TTTATTTTCCTTTTTCTGTCAACCTTTTCTAAAAAATATAAAAAATAATAATAAAGCATGAAGTCATTCATCGTGCAGATCTTCCCTTGCTCCTGTCAATAACGACCCCGCTATGGTCCAATATGACTTTGATAACCCAATCTACCAAGCCGACGAAGACTGCGAGGAAGATTGTGATCTCCCAGAAGAGCTAGCTAGACTATTGAAGCAGGAGTCAAAGGTCATTCAGCCCTACCAAGAAGAGGTCGAAGTCATCAACATGGGAACTGAGGAGGATGCCAAAGAAATCAAGATAGGCGCAACTTTAGAGTCAGAGGTTAAGTCAAAACTGATAATATTGCTTCGAGAGTATGTTGACGTATTTGCTTGGTCTTACAAAGATATGCCCGGTCTAGATGAAGAGATTGTGATGCACAGACTACCTCTCAAGGAAGGCTGCCCGCCGGTGAAGCAAAAGTTGAGGAGAACAAAGCCAGAGATGTCTTTCAAGATCAAAGAAGAGGTACAAAAGCAATTGGACGCTGGTTTTCTGGCAGTATCCAACTATCCGCAATGGATAGCGAATATTGTCCCAGTACCTAAAAAGGATGGGAAGGTGCGAATGTGTGTAGATTATAGAGACCTTAATAGAGCGAGTCCGAAAGATGACTTCCCTTTGCCACACATTGATGTGCTAGTAGACAACACAGCCCAATTTTCTGTATTCTCATTTATGGATGGCTTTTCTGGGTATAACCAGATTAAGATGGCGCCCGAAGATATGGAAAAGACGACTTTCATCACTCCATGGGGAACTTTCTGTTACAAGGTTATGCCATTTGGACTTAAGAACGCAGGCGCAACATATCAGCGAGCAATGGTCACTCTTTTCCATGACATGATACATAAAGAGATTGAGTGTTATGTAGACGATATGATTGCGAAATCCCAGACTGAGGAAGAGCACCTTATCCACTTGGGAAAGCTATTCGCCCGGTTAAGGAAATTCCAGCTGAGACTAAATCCCAACAAATGCACTTTTGGTGTAAGATCTGGTAAATTGCTAGGTTTTATTGTGAGCCAGAAAGGGATTGAAGTCGATCCAGATAAGGTCAAAGCTATCTAGGAGATGCCGGCTCCCAAAACTGAAAAAGAGGTCCGAGGATTCCTTGGGAGGTTGAACTATATCGCCAGGTTCATATCTCATCTAACGGCCACTTGTGAGCCCATTTTCAAATTACTTCGAAAGGATCAAGCCGTGGTATGGAACGATAACTGTCAGAAAGCCTTTGAGAAGATAAAGGAATACCTACAAGAACCGCCGATCTTGATGCCTCCGGTGCCCGGACGACCCCTGATCATGTACCTGACTGTGTTAGAGGGATCCATGGGATGCGTATTGGGACAACATGATGAAACCGGCAGGAAAGAGCATGCAATCTATTACCTCAGCAAGAAGTTTAATGATTGTGAAACGAGATATTCGATGCTCGAGAAGACATGTTGCGCATTGGCTTGGGCAGCAAAACGCTTGAGACAATATATGCTCACCCATACGACTTTGTTGATCTCCAAGATGGATCCTGTCAAATATATATTCGAGAAGCCCGCTCTCACCGGGCGGGTAGCTCGTTGGCAAATGGTGTTAACAGAGTATGACATCCAGTATGTTACGCAGAAAGCTATCAAAGGAAGTGTGCTCTCTGAATACCTTGCCCACCAGCCTATGGACAACTACCAGTCCATGCGCTTCGATTTCCCCGACGAAGACGTCATGTTTGCCAGAGATTATGCCACGCCAGACCCAAATGATGGACCCGAACCAGGATCGCGATGGACGCTCGTGTTCGATGGTGCCGCAAATGCCAAAGGTTGTGGAATTGGGGCAATCATCACTTCTCCAACTGGCTTTCACCTGCCATTCACCGCCAGATTATGCTTTAAGTGTACTAACAACATGGCCGAATATGAAGCTTGTATTTTCGGAATTGAAGCTGCCATTGATAATAGAATCAAGATTCTAGAAGTCTATGGAGATTCCGCGCTTGTCATATGCCAGATTAAAGGGGAGTATGAAACACTGGACCTCAAGTTAATTCCTTACAGAGATCATGTCTTGAAGTTAATCCCGTACTTTGATGAGATCACTTTCCATCACATTCCCAGAGGAGAAAATCAGTTGGCTGACGCTCTAGCAACACTAGCATCTATGTTTCAAGTCAAGTGGGAGAATGAGGCGCCATCCATCCGTTTAGAATATTTGGACGAACCCGCTTATTGCCTAGCGGCCAAGGGGGAAGAAGTTAAAACTGATAATCATCCTTGGTTCTATGACATCAAACGATATCTAGAGACACAAGAATATCCGGAAGGCATAACTATCACTGACAAGAAGTATCTCAGAAAGCTCTCCTCAAAGTTCTTCCTCAGTGGTGACGTGTTATACAAGCGGAATTACGATTCGGTTCTACTCAGATGCGTGGATAAACACGAGGCAGAACGTATCATAAATGAAATGCATGAAGGATCTTTTGGGACACATGCTAGTGGTCATACTATGGTTAAAAAGATTTTGAGGGCGGGATACTATTGGATGACGATGGAAACGGATTGTTGTCTCCATGTTCAGTCATGCCACAAGTGCCAAATTTACGCAGACAAGGTCCATACTTCACCACTCCCTCTGAATGTTTTGAATTCGCCTTGGCCCTTCGCTATGTGGGGTATAGATGTAATCGGACGCATCGAGCCAACCGCTTTAAATGGGCACCGTTTTATCTTAGTGGCCATCGATTACTTTACCAAATGGGTAGAAGCGGTGTCCTATGCCAACGTCACTAAGCAAGTGGTGACTCGCTTCATCAAAAAAGAGATTATTTGTCGATATGGAATCCCGAACAAGATCATTACAGACAATGGTTCAAACCTCAATAATAAGATGATGAAAGAGTTGTGCGAAAACTTCAAAATTGAACACCACAATTCAACACCTTATCGCCCTAAAATGAACGGAGCTGTTGAGGCGGCAAATAAGAACATTAAGAAAATCGTCCAGAAGATGGTGAAGACTTACAAAGACTGGCACGAGATGTTGCCGTTCGCGTTGCATGGCTACCGCACCTCAGTGCGCACTTCCACAGGGGCAACCCCGTTTTCTCTCGTATATGGCATGGAAGCAGTATTGCCCATTGAAGTAGAGATTCCCTCCTTAAGGATTTTAGCAGACGTCAAGCTAGAGGAGGCCGAATGGATACAAGCCAGACTCGACCAACTCAATCTCATCGACGAGAAACGCATGACGGCCATCTGTCATGGACAATTATACCAAAAACGATTGAAGAGGGCCTTTGATAAGAAGGTTCGCCCACGACACATCCAAGCAGGAGATTTGGTGCTAAGGAAAATTCAGCCAACTCACGTCGATCCAAGGGGAAAATGGGCACCAAACTATGAGGGTCCGTATGTAGTAAAGAAAGTTTTCTCCGGAGGGGCCTTGATCCTGTCAACCATGGATGGTGACGATATCTCATCCCCTGTGAATGCAGATGCAGTTAAAAAATATTATGCCTAAAAGATAGGCCCGGTGGACCCAAAAAGAAATCCACGCAAAAATGGGCGTCCTGGTGGACCATAAAAATGGTTCAGGCAAAATTAGGGACTAGAGAAAAAAAAAAGAGTATCCTGATAGGCTGAAAACCTGAAAAGGCGGCCTAGGCAAAAGTTAGGGATTCAAAAAGGCAGAACTGCATCTTGAAAAGACGTGTGAATTATTCCTCGTAACCATCAAGCTCTCGACGGAGAAAGATCAATTCGATTCTGGCGCTCAAAAGCAAGGCGTGAAGGGTCTTCAGAGACATATGAGCCATAGCGGATTTGAAACTTGGCAGGGACCATTTTCAACATTGTCTTAGTCTTTATTTTCTCTTTTAAAAGCAGTTACCTCTTTTAGGAATTGTCTCCTTTTGTAATTTTCCCATTTACGGGTTTTCATCAATAAAATTACTTTCACCAAAGCTTTTTCTGTTTTTATTTACCCTTTGGTTGCAATTTTCATTTATTTGATGATGGGTTTTGCATATAATGACATTATGGTAAATTAGATTAAAGGGTGACTTACCCTATTAGGGTAACTAAAGGGTGACCATGACTCTAAGGAGTGCGCAGGAACATCATTCTAAATCTTGTAACGACTTGAATGATAAGGTCGTCAAACCCGGCAGAGCAGGCCATGAGCTGAAAATCTCAACATATCCAAGTTCTTTGCACATCATAAATAGATGATGTCGGGAAGTCAGGCTTATCTTTCACTTTCCCACCACCAAAGTCCGCCATGTCGGCACCTGCATTTCCATTACTATCCGCAATCCTATACATCATACGCATCGCATTCAGCTTCATAGGTATCTTGCATCATATACAGATCCATAATCATATCATACTTTCCCCAACTCTTGCATCTCCGCACATTAGCATTCGCACTTCCATTTCCATTTCCGTTTATGGGACATCTTTATCATTCAGCATTAGCATGTGTGAGACCGGATCCAGGATCAATTTTGAGGATTTTCAAGATCATCATCAGCTCAGTCAGGGGCATCCCTTGCAAAATCGTGGTTTTTCCCACGAGAGTCAGAGGATATCAAGATCATAATCAGCCCAGTCAGGGGCATCTTCCGCAAGACCGTGGGCGTTCCCCACGAATTTGTTCAACATTTCGTTGGGCAAATTCAAGAGATTCAACGCAATCATCAGCCTAGTCAGGGGCATTATCTGCAAGACCGTGGGTCCTCCCACAAAATTCAAGATCACTAAAGCAAAATTCAGCCCAAACCAGGGGCATCTTTTCAAGACCATGGGTGTATTGCACGATGTATTGCAACCTCGTGGTTAATCAGATCTTCAAATCAACAATCAGCCCGGACAGGGGTATCTCCAGTAAATCCATGGGCGTTTCCCAGTGAGTTGTCTCCAGAAGACTTCAGCGATAAGTGGCAATCTCTTCAGAGAAGCTTATCCATCTTCAGCGATAAGTGGCAATCTCTTCAGAGAAGCTTATCCATCTTCAGCGATAAGTGGCAATCTCTTCAGAGAAGCTTATCCATCTTCAGTGATAAGTGGCAATCTCTTCAGAGAAGCTTATCCATCTTCAGTGATAAGTGGCAATCTCTTCAGAGAAGCTTATCCATCTTCAGTGATAAGTGGCAATCTCTTCAGAGAAGCTTATCCATCTTCAGTGATAAGTGGCAATCTCTTCAGAGAAGCTTATCCATCTTCAGTGATAAGTGGCAGTCTCTTCAGAGAAGCTTATCCATCTTTAGTGATAAGTGGCAATCTCTTCAGAGAAGCTTATCCATCTTCAGCGATAAGTGGCAATCTCTTCAGAGAAGCTTATCCATCTTCAGTGATAAGTGGCAATCTCTTCAGAGAAGCTTATCCATCTTCAGCGATAAGTGGCAATCTCTTCAGAGAAGCTTATCCATCTTCAGTGATAAGTGGCAGTCTCTTCAGAGAAGCTTATCCATCTTCAGTGATAAGTGGCAATCTCTTCAGAGAAGCTTATCCATCTTCAGCGATAAGTGGCAATCTCTTCAGAGAAGCTTATCCATCTTCAGTGATAAGTGGCAATCTCTTCAGAGAAGCTTATCCATCTTCAGCGATAAGTGGCAATCTCTTCAGAGAAGCTTATCCATCTTCAGTGATAAGTGGCAATCTCTTCAGAGAAGCTTATCCATCTTCAGTGATAAGTGGCAATCTCTTCAGAGAAGCTTATCCATCTTCAGCGATAAGTGGCAATCTCTTCAGAGAAGCTTATCCATCTTCAGTGATAAGTGGCAATCTCTTCAGAGAAGCTTATCCATCTTCAGTGATAAGTGGCAATCTCTTCAGAGAAGCTTATCCATCTTCAGCGATAAGTGGCAATCTCTTCAGAGAAGCTTATCCATCTTCAGTGATAAGTGGCAATCTCTTCAGAGAAGCTTATCCCCCTATCATCCTTTTGGTGTTAGGGTTGATTTCATTTCGCTCCATCATCCTTTTGGTGATGGGTCTGACATCCTTTTGGTGTCATGACTGGCGTGTTCTCCATTATCCTTTTGATAATGGACTCCTTACTTCCTTTTGGTGTTAAGGGTCGATTTTGCTCCGTTCCATCATCCTTTTGGTGATGGGTCTGATATCCTTTTGATATTTTGACAACGTATTTTCCATTATCCCTTTGATAGTGGATCCCTACATCCTTTTGTGTTAGGGATGATTTTGTTTTGCTCCATCATCCTTTTGGTGGGGGATGTCTGTCACTTGGATTAATGTCAGATTGTGCGTTGGTGTTTGCTTTACCACCCTTATGGTGGTAGTAGCCTTGTGTGTTTCGTCTCATCATCCTTTTGGTGATGATGACCTTTTGCCAGTTATTTACAGTCTACTCAGAGGTACCTCATCCGTCATTTTCAATTCCCAGGATTTCCTTTCCTTTTCGGACAAATTCAGGGTCTTCTTTATATCTAATTGTCTTCTACCTCGAAAGAATGAACGCTGCAGCATTTCATCTTACTCGGTCTAAGTCAATTAGATAGGGGCATCTGTCATACCCTAAATTTGTCTTACCTTTGTACAGGCTTCGTTCTGTATGTTTACCCACTTACTTTATTCAAAAAGTCCAAAAATATGTTTGTTATTATCACTTGAGGATGTCAGGTCAGACATGTGGATAATGTTTATTAAGGAATAGTTCAGGTCATATGATCAAGGTTGATGTGTACAGTTTGGAGTAATTGTTGATTTAATAAGGGTTTATGTGACAAGTCCAGTCAATCATGAACAAATCAAGTTGTCAAGAAGGTGGTGAATTCAACTGTTTTAAGAGTGATAATCTTCAAGGGATCTGTGCACTTCGCGGTCAAGGGGCAAATATCGAGATTTGATTTATGATTAATTTTCGAATTGCCATTCAAGAATCGACTCTAGGCTTTAAAATCCAAATTTGAATCAAGATGTTCTTTTTATCCCCTCGAGGATCACTTCTGGATTTTGTCTTTCTTTTTACGGAAATTTCAAGGATAATTTAAATGTTGAAATACGAGGTTGATATGGAAGTTCGGATTTAGTAATCATTGTTCAGTCGAAGAATTCGAATTATTGCAAAAAAAAAAAAAAAAAAACTCATGGACAATGCAAATGTAAAAGTCCAAAGTCACATGTGTATCCCAAGCCCATCAAAAGGAAGTTCATTTAATTTCTACCAGTGAAAGAGAAGACAAGCTCCTCAATGAGTAGAACACGGTACCACAGGAGAAACAAGTCACGCAGGACCCACCGAGTTACCATAAGCTCACAAATTTGTTGTTATATTGAAATAATTCTCACTTGCAGTGTAGGTCGAATAATTACAAGGAAAAATTTCTCATACACTAAAAATGATAACAAAATTAAATTCAACAACAGCAACAAGTATGGCCCTGTAGTGAATCGTACCGCAACTTGAGTGGAGCCTTACCGCACAATAAAAAATACACGGCCCATCATGTTTTGCGGCACCCAAAAAGACAGCCCATATTCAATTCAGAAAGGAGCACTCCCAGCAGCACCAACAGTAAGATGTCACGCAGCAGCTTTGATCTCGTACGCACCCCACGATGTCCTGAACCCGTACCATTCCCTCTTTCAGCAGGAGAAGAGCAAAGCCATCAACAGAAGTTGTCAAGATGTCATGTTCGCCACCTGCAAAACTAGTGAAATGCACAAGAAGAAAAATTGATTAAGTAAAAACAACAGCATATGGCGGACAACATTTGAGAGTGACCATGGAGGATCCCTACGAGGAAGTGATGAGCCAGCCATAAGAGACATCCAAATCGGAACGTAATCATTCTCTCGTATAACTACAATCTGCAGGGTGTCTCGAGTGAAAGTTGAACCAGAGGCTCCGATGAACACACTAGACATGGCACATATAGTCTTCTCCAACATACCTTCCGCCTTAAGCATAACAAATACTCATGTTCAATACAATACACAAAATACACCCAAATATTACAGTCTAGTCATCTGATCTAGAAGCAATATGAGCTCACCTGAGGATCTCCATCAATATGATGTCTAACAAAGCCTCCCATCTTTCTGCTGAATCACGAGGTGGACGCTTAACAATTGGAACAGGCCTACCATTTGCTACAATCAGCGACTGAAACAGACGGATATCGGATTCTGCAGCATCCGAGGGAAGATAAATGACAGGTGCATTGGCTCTTTCTACCACACGTGATATGCAATCTGCTGCTTGAGAAATCGGATAACTTTGCTTGCTCAATTGGCTGCTGAAGAAGCCTTTAAAGCCGAACAAAAATGGCTGTTGCTGATGTAATTCCCCCTCAACCTCAAGTCTTTTATTTTCCTAAGAATAACGAACCTCATCATGAGTGTGCTCGGTGTTACGCTCCCGCTAAAACTCGCTGCTCCAGATGCAAGTTTGTTAGATACTGCTCTGGGAATTGTCAAATAATCCACTGGAGGCTAATTCACAAACAAGAGTGTCAGCCATTGGAAACCCATGAAACAAGCTCGTTTTCTCTGCCTTTTTCGGTTGAGGAATTCGGTCATACAAGTCCCTTTTACGAAACTTTAAACAATCCCTACTTTGGTTGCAATTTGAACAAGACTTTAAGGGCGAGAGAGCCTTTGGACAATTTGGTTCACCCGATGACAGGCACTGCAGTAGCTTCTGCTACAGCTGATATTTCTCTTTTTAATAATTCTCAATCTTCCACTTTGGAGAGAAGAACTTCTCATAAATCCAACCGAGAATCACGGCGAAGAGATAGTGGCTCTATTTATGAATCTTCTATTGAATCTTCTGATAATAAAGCTTCCACTTCTCAGGAGATGTTTATGAGACAAAAGTCAAGAAATAGCAGTGATGGTTCTGTGTTGGAGGAAGAAACTTCGAAGATCAATTCAAAAGGCTTTGGAGTTTATGCTTATGAACTAGATGTTTCGAGAAACACAATGCACGAGGATAGGAACTATCAAAGTCAATATGAAAATGCATTTACTCCAAGAAACAAATATGGAATCTCTACTGTGTCGAGTGCTGCAAACAATGATGAATGTGCAGCTGAATTCGAAACAAACATCATTACCAAAGGAGGAAATGTAGTCAAAGGGGTAAACGTAAACCATCATTCAGATGAAGTAATCCAAACAAATTCTGCTGTGTTTGACGGGGCAATAGGAGATGCACAACCAACTAAGTCTCTTATTTCTCCGCTGTTGCATAATAGCAAAGGGCTTCCTGTGAGACAGGGGGAGGTGGATTGTCCATTCTACATGAAAACTGGAAGTTGCAAGTTCGGTGTCAGTTGTCGCTACAATCATCCCGACATGAATGCAATTAATCCAGCTATGTCTGCCTTGGCCCCATCTGCTTTTGCATCCTCAGCTGCTGCTAATCTTAACATTGGAGTTATTAATCCAGCTGCATCTTTTTATCAAGCTTTTGATCCAAGGCTTTCAAATCCAATGGCTCAGGTGGGAATGACAGAGAGTATCTATCCTCAGCGCCCTGGAATGATTGAATGTGATTTCTTTATGAAAACCGGCATATGTAAATTTGGGGAAAGATGCAAGTACCATCATCCTGTTGACCGTTCAACATCATTGCTGTCAAAACTGCAATCAAATGTTAAACTCACTCCTGCAGGGTTAACCAGTACAAGTCAGACCGAGTCCGTTAATGTTTTCATCCAACGGTTCTTAAGTGCACAATCTCAACCAATCACAACACCATCAATAGAACACGCATCTCACAAGAATCCAAAACTAGACCGGAGAAAAAGTACCGACACTGATTTCACCACAAGTTTGCACGTGTTTCCGGTTTTATGCAATAATGATTCCAATAGCAGAGATTCGACATCGTAAACCATACCCGAAGCATTTTCACAAATAGTTGGTACGAATAGATTCACACACATGGGAATATGAGTTATCTTCTAAAAAAGAGTTGTAATGAACCTATCCCATAACAATTTCATTGATCGGTAATTCCCTGCAAAATATGACAAGCATGTCAAGTTTAGTGGATATTTGAAAGTAAAAGGGCCAAAGTCAGAGTGCATTTGAAGTTAGCAAATTGCCCCATCAGCATAAATCAAAGCAGTAAAAAAAATCACAAACAAAGCAGTGAAAATTCAGGGTAAAAATATCAGATATTTTCAATTTAAATGAATAAAATTTCAGAGACAAGAAAAACAGAACAGCAGAGCCAGATATACTAAAATGGAAAGACATAATATTGACATCATAAAGTGATAGCAGAGATGATACAAACATAAACTAAACCCTAATCTCACACCATCAAGCCCCCATATATATTTTGTTAACTATTCATTCAGAAGGGAGGCTGGTAGAAAAAAAAACCTAGAACTCTTGCTGCACAGCCCCCCAAGCTCTTCACCAAATTCATCTTCACCTTCTTCCCATTCAACTGTCATAAAACAAACCACCATAGTCAACCATCATAACACAAAAAAACACATAAAGAACTGGAAAAGAGAGATTGAAAAAGGAGCTTATCTGCTTTCGGTATTGATAATCTGGTGGTATCGGTTCAACAAGAAGCTGTGCATCATCCAAACTCCTCATCACTGGTGTGAGAACCCGTCGGATTCGCTCCAGCTCTGTAAGTATTCTGTTCGTTTTTTTTTTCTGTCTTCATAATCTTAAACTGTTGTTGCTTTGTTTCCTGGCCCCTTGGCGGTGAGTTTTCGAGAGAGAAAAAGAGCAGAAAGAGGCCTTCAGGGAGCCAAACGACCTTCCCATGACCTTAAGACTTCATAAGACCTCCCTCTCAGAGTTTGAACTTCTTTTGATTCCTCTTCAAAACTCCCTCAATCACCATCTTTAAGATCCATTCTTCACCCTCACAAGCCGATAACAGAGCATACCATTTTTCACCTCAAAGCCCAAACCCTCATTCGCCACATAACCTTCAAAGGCGTAACCCAACTTCAACCATGACTTCACCTTCAAACGTTCATCATCATCTAAAAAATTTTCTGAAAACCCTCCTTCACCCAACTTCATCAACCTTCAAACAGTCACCTCATTTCCAAAACGAAATATCCCCCAAATCAAGTCCTGAGCTCCTTCGCCATTGTCAAACCTCAACTTTTCTTCAAAAAAGCTTTAGAACACACCTTCACCAAATGACTTCAGACCTTCATCAATAACCAACCCCAAACCCAGTTTCAACTATTTCCGAAAACCCAACCGTTCTTCATTTCTCCACCGTTAACCTATTCAAATCGAAGCTCACTCAGAACACCAGCAACCCCGAAAATCTCTTCGAACAAAAAATCCATTAATCCTTCTTCAAAACCCCCAAACCCCAAAATCAACGACCTACAACCGTAACCCATTTTCGTTCGATCTCCACCGAAACAGCTTCAAAGCTTCGAAATCCCCAAACTCGCGACCCTTTCACAAACCCACCTCCTCAATATCTTCAAACTTAATCAAATTTTAAGCCCAGCAAACCTAGAACCTTCGAAACAACTCACAAGCCCACCTCTTGAATCAATTTCAAACTCAGAAATAGAGGAGATGGGAGATGAATTTTCGTTTGGGTTTTGAACAAGAAAACGACGAATGCCCTCACTAGGATATCTCAGCCGATTTTGTGTTTTTGTTGTTTGAGTCGAATCAATTGAGGTCCAATTGGATCTCCTGACCCGCGCCCCACTTGCCATGTTGGGTTTCACTCTCCTTAAACTTCATTTCTGGGCCATATACTCGCTGTTCTCTCAGCTTACCCCCTCCCTCTTATTTCTTGCTTTTTCTTTAATATAATTTATTAATATATTTTTTTTAAAAAAGGGTTTGTTAGATTTCTATTTTAATTAACTCATGTATTTTTCTAATAGTTTTTTAGTTTGTATATATAAATTTTATATTTATTTTACTTAAAGCTTTATAAATATTTTTTTTAATTTATAGTTTTTGGATTTATATACTTTATATATATTTTTCTTAAAAGTTGAATCCATTTTTCATTTGTTATTGGGCACTTTGTCCCATTTTACCTTTGTGGGCCGATGACGAAAGTTCCATAAATCGATTGTTAAGCCAATATATTGATAAGTATCGTTGGATCTGAGGCCACCTCCTTTCTTTCTTCATTGCTTGTCACGATTTGATTCATTGACGCTATCAAACCATCTTCAATAAAGGAATCGAGTTATTTTCGTTTTGAATTAAAAAAAGAGGATTGAGTGTAGACTTTCTCCCTCTCCGAGTGTCGAGATGCTCACTGTAGTGTGGGTGGTTTTGACACTCGTCTTTCAATACGAAGACGCTTTCATCCTTTGTCTCCTAAAACCTCGGCCCTGTACCGAGTTCATTTTCAAACCATAATAAATCAAATTCTCTTTGTATTGAATTAAAGAGAGAGAATTGGGTGTAGACCTCTTCTTCTCCGAGTTTCGAGATGCTCACTGTAGTGTGGGTGGTTTAGACACTCGTCTTTCAATACGAAGACGTCTTTCTTTCCATTTTCAACATTCTCTTCTAAAACCTCGGTCTCGCGCCGAGTGCATTTTCCAAAGCCCTTTCAATAATGAACTAATTTCTCTTTGTATTGAATTAAAAAGAGAGGATTAGGTGTAGACCTCTTCCTCTCCGAATGTTGGGATGCCCACTGTAGTGAGGGTGGTCTTGATACTCGTCTTTCGATACGAAGACGCGACTTTATCCACCACCTCTCCTTTCACAACTTCATCCCGCAACCCTCGTCACCTAAAAATCTCGGTCCCGCACCGAGTGCATTTCAAATCATTTTCACATCAAAAACTTGAATGGTCGTGGAGTGGTTAGGCGTAGGCCTTCTCCTATCCCGAGTGCTGACGTTTACTGTAGGGTTCTCTGTCGCAAAGCACTTACCATTCAAAACCAAAAACATCGTTAATAAGAGAACGAAGTTCTCTTTGCATTGAATTAAAGAGAGAGGATTGGGTGTAGACCTCTTCTTCTCCGAGCGTAGGGATGCCCACTGTAGTGAGGGTGGTTTCGACGCTCGTCTTTCAATATGAAGACGCCTCGTTCGCCACACCCTTTTATAACAAAAACTTTGAGATAAAGAATTGGGTACTACCCGTAGGGGTTACTATCCGAGGACCTGTCTCGCCCCCCCCTAAAAAACAATCCAATCAATAAAACGTGACTTCTTGCCCCGCGTGGCGAAAACTAATCAATCTTTCAAAAGGATATGCTACGTCCGTTCTACCGCAAACAGGTAACGCCTAAGTCTCCAACGAGCGAGCAGCAAAACACCTAACTGCTAGAATGCGCACGATAGCATCATCCATAAAAAAACATCAATACACCGTAGGCCGAACTACGGCTGCTCTGATTCTTTACTTTCTCAAGTAAAGATACGTAGGCACAAGGGCCACAATCCTTGCCGAACACATCCCCCCATATCTGTAGTTCCCCGAACTACGTCGACTCTGACTTTCTCACATCTATTGAGAATACGTAGGCATAGGACTGCGAAGTCCTACCGAGTCTGTTCTTTCTCTTTTCTTCCTCGTTCTCTCTTTCCTCCTAACTTTCTTGTTTCTAACCTTTCTTTTACCCTGTGGAACACTTCTTATAGCATAATGTTTAAGCAAATAAATTCACACGTCGACAAACAAAAGGTTCCCATCGAGTACGATGGATGCGAGGGGTGCTAATACCTTCCCCTCGCATAACCGGCTTCCGAACCCGTTCTTGGTTGTGAGACCATCTTATCCATTATTTTCTTAAGGTTTTCTCGATATTTTCCTTTCCCCTCATGGGATAAATAAAGTTCGGTGGCGACTCTTCTGTCTATCTTTTTCGCCTCCCCGTCGTTGCACGATGCATTTTTCGAGTAGCGACAATCCAGTAAGTGATTTCCTCTGGTTTGAGTATCTTGAGAGATGTTGAGCTTGAGTGTGAAGATGAAGACTTCATTGAAGAGTGTAGAAGAGGATGAGTCCTTGAATATTACCATTCCAGCTGAAGCTTGAAGAGCAACAAGAGCAAGTTGATACTTGAAGACCCAATGAAGATCCAGTAAAGACTGTCTGAAGAGCTGAAGCTTGAAGATCAAAGGAAGTTGATACTTACTTTGAAGCTTGGAGATCCTGAAGGAGCCAAGTTGATACTTGTGGTTATCGTGAAGCCTAAAGGTGGAACTGATCAAGAAGCTGAAGCTTAAAGAAGAAGATAAGTTGAAACTTATGTTGAAGGGTTGAAACCTGGAAAAGCAAATTGATATTTGTCAAGAGTGATGGAAGTCTGAAGACTGAGTTACTGTTGGAAGAGCTGAAGCTTGGAGTTGAGAGAGGAGTTGATCTGCTTTCTTGCCTGTTTTCTTCTCTGTATTGATGTGTTTTGCTTGACTTGCTTGATGCATTAGAATAAGTCCATATCTAGACTAAGTTTAATCTAGGAGCATGATTGCACTAGAGGTTGAGTTGCTCCCTCTGCTTGTATTGTTACTGTGTGGCTTTGCTTGCGGGTATTCGGTAGAGCCCAGCTCCCTTGCCCATGTGGTTTGTTTGCCTGATGGCATTTTACTTCATTTTCTTCTGTATGATTGCAGTTTACTTGATTATGCTTGATAGCATGTTTTATATCTTTCAGTATGATTACTGTTATTCATTCTGGCTTGAGGTTGAGATGAGCTTGTGGAGGCTGAAGCCCCACACACATTTCCTCCCTCACTTGCATTGCATGCATTTTACTGTTAAGCTGATGCTTTGTCTGTTTTGGTGTATCATTGACATGATCCCTTAGGACTCTCATTTCCTTTGATAAGGAATTGATGATAGAACTTTAGGTTGAAACCTATGCATGACAACTTCTAGGAGTTCCCTGTTCAAACTTCAACCATAGGATGAATCCTTGGCATGACAACAGTAGGACTTGATAGTCTCCCTCCTAGTTGAGCCTGTTCTCTTCTCATCTCAAAGCAGCTTAAGATACAATAATCATGAATGATTTCTTTCGTACGTTACGAGCCTTAAGCTATCTGAGAAAGGATTGTAGGAGAGTTTCTTTTCCACAGTCTGGATGTTTAGTATGGCACCCTTTGGGTGACATGCGGTGCATTCACTCTCAGGTCATAGTCTCTAGTGCAATTGAAATTGCAAACACAATAAAAAACACTTCTTTCGTAAAAAATAGGAAATAAATCGCAGTATCCCGAACTACGTAAGCTCTGATCTCTCATACCTGTTGAGAGTACGTAGGCACAGTACTGATGTATTGGCGAGCTACCTTCCCCCATAACCCGTCGTAGGTCGAACTACGTTGACTCTGGTTTCTCGTTCTCTGATGAGAATACGTAGGCATAAAGTGCGACGCTTTGCCGAGTCGTTTTTCTTTTCTTTTTAAGCCAGCCTTGATAGGTAGATAGATAAAACCAACCCGTCCAAGTAAACACAACAAGCGTGGATCCCGTCGAGTACGACAGATGTGAGGGGTGATAATACCTTCCCCTTGCGTAACCGACTCCCGAACCCAGACAATGGTTGCGACGACCTTGTCTTACCCTTTTTCGTTAGGTTTTTCCGATCGTTTCCTTTCCTTCTCTGAGGGATAAATAACGAAAGGTGGCGACTCTCCTGTTGTGCCGGCACCTTATTTTCGCGAAAGCGACAGCTGGCGACTCTGCTGGGGATCAAACCCAGAATCTCTGGTTCTCCGGTTCCCCTGCGAGAGTCAATCCTAGCGCTTGTATGATTACTTGTTGGGTTGCGTTTCTTTATCGCATTTTACTTCTCGCCTTTTATTTCCCGCATTTTATTTTTAGTATGATATGATTATCTGTGCTGTTGGGGGAGGGGCATTCTGATGAGTGAGAAGTCAGACCCAGGCTTGAGTACACATAGATTTAGAGAGAGAGTAGTGGTTAGCCTGCTTGCTTAGCTCGCACCAGCTAGCCGCGAAATCTCACTCGGACGAGATTCTCTTTGATGCTTCTTGCCTGGCCCCTAGGGCTCGACAAGTTATCTGACCCGAGGATTGTCGACTCTGGGAACCTATCAATTGGGATTCAGCTAAGTGAGGCCTCTTCGAGGGATGATGATGCCACACCTTCTGGGTATCGTATCGTCACCTTTGAAAGTCTGTGACGCTGATACCGCATAGGATGCCGAACCTGAGTCAGTTTAGGTCCATACCTGTGAGCAGGGTTGGGTTTATTGCAGGAAACTGTGACCTTCAAATCACCTGGTTTTCTTGATAGTGGATCAGTTTTGTTGGGATCTGAGGTTCTCATCTGCAGATATGTTTGTTCTTGATGGAGCAGGTTTTGACCAGAGGATCTTATCATCAGATGTGTATTTGTTCTTGATAGAGCAGAGTTTTCGTCATCAGTTGTTTGTTCTTGATAGAGCAGATTTGGGGTCTGAAGATCTCATCGGCAGATGTATGTTTGTTCTTGATAGAGCAGATTTTTGATTGGGGTCTGAAGATCTCATCAGCAGATGTATGTTTGTTCTTGACAGAGCAGATTTCTTGATCCTACATTAGAGGTCCTTATTATCAGACATTTGTTCTTGACAGAGCAGAATTATGATCCTATGTATATGGCCCTATCAGATGGTGGTTCTTGACAGAGCAGATTTGTGGTCCGATACCAGGGTTTTCTTCTCATCAGATGCAGTGGTTGTTCTTGATAGAGCAAGATTATGGTTTTGTTGATACAAAATCTCCACAGCAGTTGCCTTGGTCTCCTATTGCATGATTTCATTTTGCACTAATTTGCATATTCATTTGCATTTCATTAACGTGTGTATGTGTTACAGGTACCGTTTTCCCCGATCCAGGATTTCTTGCCTCCTATTGTATTGTTATGGGCTCTCTGAGGAAGATCGTGGCTTACAAGTTCCCTGCCCCTGATGTGGTTAAGCTGACTGGTTTGATAGCTTTAGCAGATGATTCTGTGAGGGATGAGTTCAGAAAATCTTACGGCAAGTTGCTCAGTTTGGTTCGTAAACCTTCTGTGTTCGAGTTGAATGGATTGCACGCTCTACTACAGTGCTACGACCCTCCGTTGAGATGTTTCACTTTCCAGGATTTTGTTCTCGCACCCACGCTGGAAGAGCCGCCGAAGGCCAGCTCAACAAAGCTCTCGCTAACCTGAAGGAGCGCAAGCTGACGTTTGAGTCCAAGAAGCGGAAGCTAGAGGATTGCTTCGGCGAAGGAGCATGGGAAGGTTCGGTCGAAGGATTTCAGTACACCATTGTGCAGAGGGAATTACTCGTCGAGGGGTTGCTCACTCTGCTGGATCATCCAGAAACGAAGGAGCTGTTGGAAGAGTATCGCGCTCGTGGCCGTACTTGACTGTTTGTATTTCTTTTGTTTTGATCATTGTTGTATGCTGACCATCACCAGGCTTGTTGGATGAGGTCACGCTGTTGATTCATCTTGTACTCGCTAATGCTATGTACTGCCTTGACGGGCTTTCTTTGTATATGAGATTGTTATTTTCATGATTGGACTCGGACTTCTTCTTATTATCAGCACTGGCACTCAGGCACTAGGATCAGGGGAGATATCCCTAACACACAGACACACGCATGCATTTTGCATTTGCATGACGAGCATTTTGTTGTTTTTCCTAACCCTTTTGTGTTTACAGGTTGTCGCAGGTTTTTTCAGGTTGTCCCAGGTTGTTTCCGGTGGTTCCAGGATTGATCAGAGACCAATTCACCGCTATCCTACTAGAGCTAATCAGACCAGGATCATGGAGCAAGTGCAAATTGATGTTCAGGAACTCCGCGAAAGGATGGATCGCTTCATGGAGCTCATGCAAGTGGTCGCCAACGGCCAGGATCAGCTCAGAACTTTGGTTCAGCCTCTGATTTCCAGGGTTGATAGCAACGGCGTGCTCCACGGTGGGACCGTGCCTACTCCTCCACCAGTTGAAATTCCACAGAACAGTGTTCCCGTGACCGGAGGTAACGGCAGTGCTAATGGCAATGTGATGGCCAACATCGGACTCAATACGACGGGCGTCGGTAATGGGAGTCTGGGAGCTAATGTCAATGTCGGGCCGGGCAACGGCAATGAAGGCGTCGGGAATCTGTTTGTGCCTCAGCCATGGCTAGAGGATCGCCAGGATGATGTGTTCTCTCAGAGAGATGCTGAAGGGGAGCTGAATGCTGAAGCGTGGCTTAGATTCAAAGCACTTGAAGATAAAATGAGAGATATTGAGAATCAGAATACTTTGGGCGTTGATATGTCCAAGCTAGGATTAATTGCTGATTTCAAGGTGCCTCCTAAGTTCAGGGTACCTGACTTTGAAAAGTATAAGGGCACCACTTGCCCTCGTGTCCACCTGAGATCGTATTACAGGAAGATGTCTGCTCATTCCGAAGACGAGAAGTTGCTGATGCACTTCTTCCAAGACAGTCTTTCCGGGCCATCCCTTGAGTGGTACATGGGTCTGGAGCCCACTAGTGCGCGCACATGGAAGGATCTTGCTGAAGCATTTGTGTACCACTACCAATACAATAGCGACTTGGCCCCGAACCGAGTCCAGCTGCAGAACCTGTCGCAGAGGAATAATGAAGGATTTAAGGAATACGCCCAGCGGTGGCGTGAGTTGGCAGCCAGGGTTCAGCCGCCGATGGTTGAACGAGAGCTCGTGCAGATGTTTGTAGCCACCCTCCCAGGGGTTTACTATGAAAAGTTAGTCAGCGGTATGTCTGGGAAGTTCTCAGATCTCATTATCATGGGTGAGCACGTCGAGAATGGGATCAAGATCGGGAAAATTCAAGGTGAGTCATCCTCAGCTGGAGGGGGCGGAAAGAAACCTTATGCTGGCAAGAGGCGGGAAGGATAAACGAGCGCTGTGACCAACACTCGAAGAAAAGGCAAAGGCCCTCAGCAGCAGGTAGCCAGTATAAATATCCCGGCAGCTCCGCAGCAGCAGCAGCAGCAACAGCAACTGAATCAACAGGGATACAGGAAGTACCAGAATCGGGCATCTTTGGCAAACCGTCACTTCGAGGCACCGCCCATGTCGTATGCGCAATTGTTACAGACTTTGCTTCAGCTTCAGTTGGTCCAGAAGAGGACGATGGCTCCCTTGACAGGGGCACCTCCACCAGGGTACGACGCCAATGCCACTTGTGATTTCCACTCAGGGGCACCAGGCCACACAATCGAGAACTGCAAAGCCTTCAAGCACAAGGTGCAGGACTTGGTGGATGCCAAGATCATCAACTTCTCCGATAATGTGCCCAATGTCACGAAGAATCATATGCCGAATCATAGGGGAGATGGTGTGATCGCCATTATCGAGGACGAGAGTGAAGATTTGTTGACTGATGTCAGAGATCTAAAGACGCCGCTTAGCTTCGTTAAAGCTAAGTTGCTGAAAAGAGGGTTCTTTCCAGGTTGCGGAGAGTTATGCATGGACTGTGCTACACGTTCTGATGGATGTGAGCAGTTGGTCGAAGGAATTCAAGGTCTGATGACTGAAGGGATTCTGCAGTTTAGCCGGAGGGCTGAAAGTGGATCAGGAGAGGTAGTGCTGAAGCAGGCCGATGAAGTCGCCACCATCACCATCCCTCGCCGACCAATAACTATTTCTGCGCCCAGACCGCCCACAATTACTATCACCAAAGCTGGGCTGATACCCTTCGAGAGCACTAACGCCGTTCCGTGGCATTATGGGGCTGAAGTCTACTGCAACGGGCAGAGGTTGGAGCTAGAACCGTATGGGTCGACTGTGGAGAACCTTGCGGGAATCAGTGGTATTACTCGCAGCGGAAGAGTGTTTGCACCGCCAGAGGTCGTGATGGAGAAAGCGGTCAGAGCTGATGCGGCCGATAAAGGTAAAAGTAAAGTCGTTGAAGAGGCCCCGTGTGGGGTAGAAAAAGACTTGTTAAAGATGCCGAGGAGTTCATGCGGTTGATTAAAAAGAGTGACTACAAGATTGTAGACCATCTCCATCAGACGCCCTCGAAGATTTCCATTCTCAACTTGTTGCTATGTTCTGAAGCACACCACAATGCGCTGCTGAAGGTGTTGAACGCCGCCTATGTACCACAAGAAATATCGGTGAATCAGCTAGAAGAGGTTGTACCCACGTTAATGCAGGGAATGGGCTAGGCTTCACATACCTAGAGCTGACGCCAAAAGGGAGGAATCACAATAGCGCCCTGCACATCTCGATAGAGTGTAGGGGCACGATCATGTCGCACGTGTTGGTGGACACGGGGTCGTCACTTAATGTTCTTCCGAAGAAGGCATTAATAAAGTTGGATACTCGTGATTTAATTTGCACACCCCGTGATCTGGTTGTGAAGGCATTCGACAGGACTAAACGCCACGTTTTCGGGGAGGTGACCCTGCCGATCCAAGTCGGTCCGGAAATGTTCAACGTGGTCTTTTATATTATGGACATCATGCCTGCCTACAGTTGTCACTTGGGCCGGCCATGGATCCATGTTGCTGGTGCAGTGACCTCCACGTTGCACCAAAAGCTCAAATATGCTGTCGGGGGAAGCATCGTAACCGTTTGCGGCGAGGAGGACATAATGGTGAGCCATTTGTCATTCTTTAAGTATGTTGAAATGGATGGCGAAATCCATGAGACTCTATGCCAAGCGTACGAAGCCGTCAAAGTGAAGGACGTAGCTCCTGTGGTTACAGAAAAGCCAGAGATGACTCTCTCCTCGTTCAAGGAAGCTCGGGCCGTTGTCCAAGCCGGATCTACCCCAGGCTGGGGGCGAATTTTGGAGATACCCAACAAGCAGGATAAGTTTGGGTTGGGATATTCTCCTGGAGCTGAAGCTTCTTCTTCGTCTAGTAGTGCGTCTCGAGGTAAAGGGCCGATCCAGTTTACCAGTGGCGGAGTGATCTTCGAAAGCATAAACGTAACGTCTGAAGACAGCGGGGATAGCGATTGTGACCTCGACTCTTGGATTCAGCCAAGCAAGCCAGGCGAGGGCCTCAACAATTGGTCCATCAAGGATATCATCAAGATGACAAGTGAAGAGTAATTATTTACTTTTTCCAATCATTGTACAACCCTATGTCTTACCCGGGGCATAGTGGTTTTATTGTCAGGGCCTTGTTGGATTATGTACATGCATTTTGTTAATAAATCAAAGGTGTTTTCTTCGTATTCAAATATTGTTATCTCTGTTATTCCTGTTTTATATTTGTTTTGAAAAACAGTAAAATGGCAATGGGGTTTGTGCTAACCTGCACATCCTTGTTTTAAACTTAACCCTTGTTATTGCAGGATTCACATAACAGATGACATCGACTCTGGACCTTCTATGGCTCACTTTGACTTCGATTGCCCGATCTATCAAGCCGAAGAAGAGATTGATGAAGACGAAGACCTTCCTGAAGAGTTGGCCCGCTTGTTGAAACAAGAGGAGAAAGTTATTCTGCCTCATGAGGAGGAGATTGAGATCGTGAATCTGGGTTCTGAAGAACTCGTCAGAAATGTTAGGATAGGGGTTGCGCTGCAGAGTGATGTCAAGCAAAGATTAGTCGAGATGCTAAGAGAGTATAGTGACGTCTTTGCTTGGTCATACGAAGATATGCCCAGACTTGACACGGACATCGTGGTCCACCACTTGTCGCTACGAGAAGATTGCCCTCCCGTTAAGCAGAAGCTTAGGAGGACGAGACCAGATATGGCCGTTAAGATCAAAGAAGAAGTGCAGAAACAGCTTGATGCTGGCTTCTTAGCGGTCACCACTTACCCTCCGTGGGTCGCCAACATAGTGCCTGTACCGAAGAAGGACGGTAAGGTACGCATGTGCGTCGATTATCGGGATTTGAATAGGGCGAGCCCTAAAGATGATTTCCCGTTGCCTCATATCGATGTGTTGGTCGACAACACAGCCCAGTTCTCCGTGTTTTCGTTCATGGATGGCTTCTCCGGTTACAATCAGATCAAGATGGCACCGAAGGACATGGAGAAAACGACGTTTATCACTCCCTGGGGAACATTTTGCTATAAGGTAATGCCTTTCGGTCTGAAGAACGCAGGGGCCACTTACCAACGAGCAATGGTAACTTTGTTCCATGACATGATTCATCATGAGATTGAAGTCTATGTTGATGACATGATTGCGAAGTCCCAAACGGAGGAGGGACATCTGGTCAATTTGCTGAAGCTTTTTGAGAGGCTTAGGAAGTTCAGGTTGAGGCTGAATCCTAACAAATGTACTTTCGGAGTACGGTCCGGAAAGTTACTGGGGTTTATCGTGAGTGAAAGAGGCATTGAGGTTGATCCTGCAAAGATAAAAGCCATACAAGAAATGCCAGTGCCAAAAACAGAAAAAGAAGTTCGTGGTTTCTTGTGCAGAATAAACTACATTGCAAGGTTTATCTCTCAGCTCACGGCCACGTGTGAACCGATGTTCAAGCTTTTAAAGAAAGACCAGGCAATTACCTGGAATGAGGATTTCCAGAAGGCATTCGACAAGATAAAGCAGTATCTTCAGGAACCTCCAATCTTGATACCCCCAGTGGCTGGACGGCCTCTAATCATGTACTTGACAGTTCTTGAGAATAGTATGGGGTGTGTTCTCGGTCAGCACGACGAGACGGGCAGAAAAGAGCATGCCATTTACTACTTGAGTAAAAAGTTCACTGACTGTGAATCTCGCTACTCAATGCTGGAGAAAACATGTTGCGCACTAGCCTGGGCTGCCAAACGTTTACGACAGTACATGCTCAATCACACCACCATGCTAATTTCGAAGATGGATCCAATCAAGTACGTCTTCGAAAAGCAGGCTCTTTCGGACAGGATTGCCAGATGGCAAATGGTGTTAACGGAATACGATATTCAGTACGTCTCCCAGAAGGCCATCAAGGGAAGCGTATTGTCTGATTACCTTGCCGAGCAGCCGATCGAGGATTACCAGCCGATGAAATTTGAATTCCCTGACGAGGATATCATGTTTCTCAAAGCGAAGGATTGCGATGAGCCGTTGCCCGACGAGGGGCCAGATAGGAAATCCCAGTGGAAATTGATATTCGACGGGGCGGTTAATTCCTATGGAAGTGGCATAGGGGCGATCGTCACGACTCCCTACGGATCCCACATCCCGTTCACTGCGAGACTGACGTTTCCAGTCACCAACAATGAGGCGGAGTGCGAAGCATGCATTATGGGTCTAGAAGAGGCAATTGATTTGAGAATCAAGAACCTAGACGTACATGGTGACTCGGCACTTGTGATCAACCAGATTAAATGGGAGTGGGAGTCTCGTCAATCGAATTTGGTGCCGTACATGAATTATGCCAGAAGGCTACTTCCGTTCTTTGATCGAGTGGAACTCCATCATGTGCCCAGAGCGGAAAATCAAATGGCTGATGCCTTAGCCACGTTGGCTTCGATGTATAAAGTCAATTTTTGGAATGAGGCTCCAAGAATTGTCCTTTCTCTTCTTGATAGACCTGCCTTTGTCTTTGCGATTGAGGAAGCTTCCGACGGCAAGCCATGGTTCCATGACATCCAGACTTTCCTTATGACTAAGGAATATCCTGCCGGTGTGTCAACCCAGGATAGGAAGACTCTGAGGAGGCTGTCTGGAAATTTTTATCTCAATCCTGATGGAGTGTTGTATAAGAGAAACCACTATCTCGTGCTACTCAGATGTGTAGATGAGAAAGAGGCGAGTATGTTCATGGAAGAAGTCCATGAAGGCACATTTGGTACGCACGCCGGTGGGCATGCTATGACGAGAAAGATCCTGAGAGCAGGATACTACTGGCTGACGATGGAGTCGGATTGCTTTAAATTCGCAAAGAGATGCCATAAATGCCAGATTTATGCTGATAAGATTCACGTGCCGCCGTGCCCGTTAAACGTCATGTCTTCCCCGTGGCCGTTCTCCATGTGGGGCATCAACATGATAGGCAAGATCGAGCCTACTGCATCTAACGGTCATCGCTTCATTCTAGTAGCTATCGACTACTTCACCAAGTGGGTGGAGGCAGCCTCGTATGCTAATGTGACCAAGCAGGTGGTGGCTAAATTCATAAAGAGGGACATCATCTGTCGTTACGGAATTCCCGAGCGGATCATTACTGATAATGGTTCGAATTTGAATAACAAGATGATGAAGGAGTTGTGCCAGAGTTTCAAGATTGAACACCACAACTCATCTCCTTACCGGCCGAAGATGAATGGTGCCGTTGAAGCGGCCAATAAGAACATAAAGAAGATTGTTCAGAAGATGGTTGTGACCTACAAAGATTGGCACGAGATGCTGCCATTTGCACTGCACGGTTATCGTACGACGATACGTACGTCTACCAGGGCAACTCCTTTCTCCTTAGTGTACGGTATGGAAGTTGTCCTACCGTTAGAAGTGGAGATCCCTTCTTTACGAGTTTTGGTTGATGTGAAACTCGACGAGGCAGAATGGATTACGAACCGACTGAACCAACTCAGCCTGATGGACGAGAAGAGGTTAGCATCGATTGCGTTTGGTCATCTGTACCAAATCCGAATGAAGAAAGCTTATGATAAGAAGGTGCGTCCTAGAAGCTTTCAGATGGGTGATCTCATCCTGAAGAAGATTCTTCCTCCACACTCCGATCACCGGGGCAAGTGGACTCCCAATTACGAAGGTCCATACGTCATCAGCAAGGTCTTCTCGGGAGGAGCTTTGTTGTTATCCACGATGGATGGTGAAGATTTTGCATCCCCGGTGAACACGGACGCAGTTAAAAAATTCTTTGCTTGAAAGCGACCCGCTGGACAAAAAAAGAGAGTCCAGGCAAAAAAGGGGCATCCTGGCGAACCAAAAACAGAATAAAAGGTTTGAGCAAAAATTAGGGATATAAATTAAAAAAAATGTACACCCGCGAAGTCGAAAACCTACACTGGGCGGCTTCGGCAAAAAAGGGTATCCCGGTGAACATAAAACCCGCAAAGGGCGGTTCACGCAAAAGTTAGGGATTTGAAAAAAGCAAATGACTGCGTTCCGCGTGTGGACTTTCTTTGTGTAGTGGTGGAAGACCTGAAGGCCGTTTATCTGAATCAATCTCTTCCGAAGCTGAAGCGTCGAAGAAGTATCGAAGTCGAGTGGGTCATAGAGGGATCAACTCATGGTGTTCATCTATGCCTCGTTGCCGACATTTGTATATACTGATGTATATTTATCTTTTATTTTTGCGCGGCTTCCTCATTCCAGGAGCTTGCATCTGTTGTAAAACATTTTTACCCATTCAGGGGTTCGTTATCAATAAAATGCATACTATTTAGCAATTTTGTTCGCCCGTTTAGCATTTACCTGTTTTGTTTGCGAAAAAGAACGCCGATGTTTTGATAAAATGCGCATACATAAACTTACTGGCCTAGGCCACTGATTGATGAAATGATGAATCACTTGAACATTGCCATAAGATGATAGCCTTGATAGGTCCCTTTGAGAAGGGTATCTTGTCTGTTTCCTTATGCTGTTACAGGTGTAGCATATTCCAGACAATGCGTCGTGCGCATCCCTGAAGCAGGATGATTCCTCCTTCTCCAGCAAAGTTCAGTAGCCTCTCCTCGCAGAGTCTGAACACGAGACAGTGAGCATTGATATGTCTCCCCAGGCAGAGAGGATTATCTTCCCCAATCAGATGCATCCTAAAGGAACGTCATCTCCTCAGCTGAGTCAGGCGCCGAAGCGTGTGTTCATCCCCCAGCATCGGGTCACAAGTGCAGGTCTCGTAGGAAACTATTCGTTCACTGAAGTGTGCAGCAACTGATGGTGCAAGACTGAAGTCTCCAGCGGAATTGAAATTCCCCACCAAAGTCGTACTCTCCCCCGAAGTCGGATGATTCCTTCTTCTCCAGCGGAATTGAGATTCCCTACAGAGTCGTACTCTCCAGCAAGCAGAATGATTTCTCCTTCCTCAGCCGAGTTTGCAGACCCCCAAGAGAGCCAAATCCTTGGAAGCTGCTCAGACCATGATTGGTTCTCCCCAGTAGAGTATGGAATAGCTGATGTTGTGTTTCCCCGCCAGAGTCGTTATCTCAAGGGAAGTAGCCGTGAAGGCCATGCAGTCTATTCCCGTGATTGATATCGCTTTCCCTCAGCAGGTTCAGGTTCTCGTAGAGCTTCGTTCCCCTGCAGCAGTCAACTGAAGTTGTTTCCCCCGCGGCAGTCAACTGAAGTTGTGTCCCCTGCGGAGTCCAATTGAGATTGGCGTGACCGTGTGCTCCTCAGCAGGATGATTCCTCTATCTGAGTAGTTCTTTCTCCTTGACAGGAGGACTCTCCCTTCGGCATTTATTTTGCTGACAGGATCTCATCATTGTGCATGACTGCATAGCATTTATCATGAATGCATATCATTTCCACCGTGTGGAGCATTGC
This sequence comes from Lathyrus sativus, assembly GCA_963859935.3. NCBI lineage: Eukaryota > Viridiplantae > Streptophyta > Magnoliopsida > Fabales > Fabaceae > Lathyrus > Lathyrus sativus. The sequence goes on along the minus strand of OZ012736.1, from coordinate 237,051,875 downwards.
GCCATGGCCGAAGCATACGCATAATAAACATGATCTAGGTTGTTACCGTTCTTGTTTTGCAGGTGTTCCGCCACAGAATTGATTGCTCAGGATGAGTCCTGAAATTCTCCCCAACGAAGTCGCTTGCTCAAGATGATTCTTGAAGTCCCCAGCGAAGTCTTCGGTTCAAGATGATTCTTGAATCCCCCAGCAGGGTCGTTTGCTTAAGATGATTCTTAAGACCCCCAGTGCAGTCTCTAGAGTGGTTGCTCAAGTCGATACTTAGAGTCCCCGACAGAGTGTTTGCTCAGGATGATTCCTGAAAGCTCCAACATGGATATCGGTTCAAGATGATTCTTGAAGTCCCCGGCGGAGTTATTTGTCCAAGATGATTCTTGAAGTCCTCAGCAGAGTTGATTCATCCAGAATGATTTCTGGATCCCCGAAGCGGAGTTACTTGATAGTTCTCCAGAATCCCCAGCGGAGATGCGTCGTCCCCAGCAGGTTTCTGGACGGCGAAGTTGAAACCTCCCCTGAAGACTTCATGATTGAAGTCTGACCGGGTTAATGAAGAAGTTCTCTCAGCTGATGCGGAGTGCCTGATGGCAGAGGTTTAGATATTCCCAGTTGGCTCATGATTGACCATGAATTCTATTCCTGACTTGCTGATAAAGTCCGGCTGATGCCCGACAGTTTTTTCTGAATTCCTGATGGCATGATCAACCTGATGGTTGACCTGTTAAAGTCCGGCTGATGCCCGACAAGTTCTTTGAATGCCTGATGGCATGATCAACCTGATGGTTGACCTGATGAAGTCCGGCTGATGCCCGACAGTTTTCTTTGAATGCCTGATGGCATGATCAACCTGATGGTTGACCTGAAGAGTCCCGAGGAATCGTGATGCCTGATGGCATGATCAACTATGTATTACCGGTTACCGTGTGACCAATTCTCTAGCTAGTGGCCATGCAGCTATTATTTCAGTTCTCGAAGATTTGTTCCCGTCAGAGTACCGTGTACTTGTGCAGTTGGCAAATTTTCGGGCTTGTTGGTATTCAACCGTCTTTTACCTTGATTGGCTGAGAGTCGTTCGCTCCTCACCCAGTCAGGTTCAAGCCGTTTGAATAGGGGCAGCTGTTGCACCCCAAAACTTGTGGTTCATCTTATTCATCATCTGCATTTCATTGATATGTGTGCAGTAGGTCAAGAGGTATGAATACCAATCAAGACTTTGAAGATAGCCAAGAAGGTTATTCAAGTGTTCAAGGATTGATATCCTTGTCAAAAAAGTTAAGAAATCCTCAGAAAGATTGGTTGAAACCAAGATTGTGTGCCTCCTGACTTGAGAGTTGTGGGAGCCCCTCAGATGATTCTGAGGCTATGAGGATGGAATTGAGGCTTTGAGAAAGCTTATGAGATGTCTTGAAAGCCATCATGAATCCTAGAGAGGTCATTGTACAAGAATTCAGAAGACTCAGCCATGAGTGGTGGAGTTAGGGTTTGACTAGGTCAACCCTAGGTCAACTGATGATTTGGAGAGGGTTGAGACCTAATACAAGAGCCATGTGATCATGGATTGATGCATTGAGATGATATAAGGATGGTTCCAAGACCAACTCATCATGATTGAAGAGTTTGAGAAGTTTCAAGCTAGGGTTTCTAAGGCTTGACAGTGTAAAATCCCCAAGTTTGATCCCTATCTTCAAGGCAGTTTAGCTCAATATGTGATTGTCATCTCATATTACCTACAACATGAATGTTGTAGAGCTTGCTCTTAGCTTTAATTTGAGTACTAGAAGTCCTTGATAGGATTTGTAGAGCTCAAGTTATGACTTTGACAAGTTAAAGGTCATCTGAGGTATGTGAATCTGGGTCCTTGAAAGTCACCCAACTTGCATCCAACTTTTGCCCTAGTAGGATGATTCCTATGAACTCTTGGTCAACATGAGTGTTGTTCCTCATATTCTTAGATTTCTAGAGAGTACTAGAAGTCCTTGATAGGATTTGTAGAACTCAAGTTATGGCTTTGACAAGTCAATGGCATCTTGGTCATTTGGACATTATAGGTCATTTCAAGCATAAGGCCATATCTCCTATTTCCAAGCTTCAAATGGAAAAATCTTCAACATTAAACTTGCTTAGAATGATGTTTTAAGGCTAGTAGGGAGGTCATGAGGTGTTGAAAAGGCTTTTAGCAAAAAGTGATAAAAATGACTTAAAATGGAGACATAAGTTAATTAAGTTGAAATTGGAAATTGGAAATTCCAAGTTATACATCCAAACCATGTCATATAATAGGTCATTTTGACTCTAAAAGACATTCTAAAAACAATGGTTCAGCCACAATTTTGATTTGAGGCTTAGATCATGGGGCTACTTTGGAAATTGCTTGCTTGCATCTTAAGGCACAAAGGCAAAACATAAGAAAACTCAATGTACAAGCTTGCTAAGGGTTTTAACACACCATATATCTCATATAAGGGTAATTTCAAGTCAGAATTGGTTGCTGCAAGGGCTATGGTATGAGATGATATGTGAGAAGAAGTGAATTCATAAACTCATGACATGAGAATCCCAATTTCTCATGGGATGGTTCTAGATGGTTCTAGATGATTCTAAACCACTCTATATAGTGTATAGAACTTGCTCAGATGCAAGGTTGGTGTAAGATTTGAGAGAAGAGAGAGTTGGCCATTTCACTTGCTTCCATTGCAAGTTGAAAGCAAAATCTACATTCTGATTCAATTCCATCCATTCTTTCAATCTAAACACATTCCTCTAATCATAGTGAAGCTGTGCAGATCAATTTGAGAGCAAAACCATGGAGATTTGAGGAGTTGGCAATTTGGATTTTCAAGGTTGCAAGTCATAATCGGTTTTGGAGATTGAAGCTTTCTTGGTCCAATCTTTTGCAAACAGAAGCTCTATCATTATCCAAGGATCGATTCTGAAGAGTTTGAAGGCTTGCAGTGAAGGTTTACACCATCTGTTCATCAAGAAATACCAGGTTTGCAAAATTCACCCTACACCATAATTTATGCATCTTTAGGTAGAATGGTTAGGTTAGAACTGTTAGAGACCAATAGGTGATCATTTCTGGAGAGTTAGGGATCGTTTGGTGAAGGTTGAGTTATGGAAACCATTACTTTGTTGAGCAAGAACTCGAGATATAGTGAGGAAGAATACAAGTTTGATAGCTTATTTTCACCAGTGAAGTGTGGTGATCATTTTAGTACCAAGAAATCCAAGAATTATTGAAGTTGAGGTTTTACCATTTCTTGGATCCACTATCGGGTTTTAAGATAGAGACCATTTCAAGGAATTCTAGGGCTATGGTCGTACTCAGCATGAAAAATGGAGCATTTTAGTGTTTTGAATTGTTAAATTTGATGATGATTTGAGGACATACGAACGGAGGGAAGTCTGGCATGTGAAGCTCTGTTTCCATGGAGAGTTGTTGCAAACCCTAGCCAGAGGTAGAAGACGAAGGCATAGCCATTGGATGATGTAATGACCGGTTTGTTAGAACACAGATTGGTTCTTAATAATAACTCTTTGTTTTGATAATAACTGTTAGGAAATTTATATTTAAGAATTATATACTCTAAAATTTGTTTGGGAGTTTTACTACAGATTGAAATGAAATTAACTCTCTAGAAGCAAATCTGTTTTGGATACAAGAAGTTATCCTGACTCTGAAGCGCCAGATGCATCTTATAGAAGAATCTGATTGCTCCTTACAGAAGATCCTGAGCGTAGTCTCCAGAAGGATCTGAAGCAAGAAGCTCCAGAACATTCTGAGTCAGAAGCATTTGAAGATAGTCAGAAGCATCTGAAGCTGAAGCATCTGAAGCAAAGAAGAATATTGATTGAAGAGTTTCTCAAAGCATTATTCTACAGAAGTTTCTGAATGTACCAACGCTGCCAAGTACAGAAGCTCTGTGTCAAATATGCTCTGATGATCAACATGCTGAAGGCACACATGCTGCAGAAGACTCTGATACAACAAAGTTCTGAATATCATTAGAAGACTCTGATCCATTCAGACTCTGAAGAACTTGCTGAAATCTGAAGAAGTAATATTCAAGAATATATCCGTTGGAATTATTCAACGTCTCTTTCCTCATTTGTGCTAGACACACTTACACAGACAAAAAGGATTTTTCTGTGCCATCTACTTCTAGGAAAGGTCACTTGATGTGAAGACAAAAAAGGCTCAGACCTTTTTGGGACTCTCTTTTCAATGCTCAGCATCCTTGGATCAGCTGCCTATAAAAGGAGAACTTCACCACATTCTTCAGTTACACAATTTGCTGAAAAGAAATCATTATATTCTAAGCTCTCATTCATTCTTATTCTTCTTAGAATTTATTGTACTTAAACTTAAGAAAAAAATCACTGTTGTGATAAAAGCTTTATAGAAGCATTAATACTCTTGTATTTAATTTACATTGATTGTAAAGGCTTTTCCTTAAGAGGATTCAGTTGGAATCAGTAGCTCTTGAGAAGACTAAGAAATGTTGTTCTTAGGTGTTACTATTGTAATCAGTTTGATTTAATAGTGGATTAAGTCCTTGTTGAGAAAGGCAAATCACTCTAGGAAGGGTGGACTGGAGTATTTGTTTAAACGATCCAGGATAAAAATAATTGTGTGATTATTTTTTCAAGTCTTAATCTTTCATACTTATTCAACCCCCCCTTCTAAGTATTATCTCACCTTCAGTTGGCATCAGAGCTCCGGTTCTGAGTGTGCTACCACTTAACAGTGTCAGTAAAGATCCAGAGAGATATACTTTGATATATATATATATATATATATATATATATATATATATATATATATATATATATATATATATATATATATATATATATATATATATATATATATATATATATATATATATATTTATTTGTTATCATGGCTGATAATTCAATGTCCAATATTAACAATAAATATGAAGAGAGGGATACGATCAGCACCAAACCCCCAATGTTTGATGGGGAGAAATTTGACTACTAGAAAGACAGAATTGAGATTTTTTTCCTAGGATATGATGCTGATCTATGGGATCTTGTCATAGATGGATATGTACATCGCACAGATGGGGATGGCAAAAAGATTGACAGAAAATCTATGACAGATGCTCAGAAGAAAGATTTCGGAAATCACCACAAAGCCAGGACTATATTACTGAATGCTATTTCACATACAGAGTATGAGAAAATTACAAACAGGGAGACTGCTTTTGATATATTTAAATCCCTAAAAATGACTCATGAGGGAAATTCTCAAGTTAAGGAGACAAAAGCTCTGGCTCTGATCCAGAAGTATGAGGCTTTCAAAATGGAAGACTCTGAATCTGTTGAAGCCATGTTCTCCAGATTTCAGATACTCACTGCTGGGCTGAAAGTTCTGAACAAGGGATATTCTACATCAGATCATGTAAAGAAAATCATCAGAAGTCTGCCTACCAGATGGAGACCAATGGTGACTGCCTTGAAGATGGCTAAAGATCTGAACAAGATCTCTCTAGAAGAACTCATCAGCTCACTGAGGAGCCATGAGATTGAGCTTGAGGAAGATGAACCTCAGAAGAAAGAAAAAGGTAAATTTGTTGCATTAAAATCTAACAAAACTGCTAAAGCTTTGCAGGTCATTCAAGAAAGCTCTGAAGAATCTTCTTCTGAAGAAGAAGATGAGTTATCCATGCTGTCCAGAAGGATTAACAAACTCTGGAAGCACAAGGGAAAGAAGTTCAACAACTTCAGAAGATCTGATAACAGAAAGGAATCTTCTGGTCACAGAAGATCTGCCAAGAAAGAAGTTGTGTGCTATGAGTGCAAAGAACCTGGGCACTACAAGAATGATTGCCCCAAACTTCAGAAAGAAAAACCCAAGAAGAAGTTTAACAAAAAGAAGAAGGTTCTGATGGCAACATGGGATGACTCAGATGAATGTGAATCATCTTCTGAATCAGAAGAAGAATGTGCAAATGTTGCACTGATGGCCAGAACTGAGGATCAAGAGGAAGATGTTCTTAGCAGCAAGGTCAGGACACCAATCATGGTACCTGGACTCTGGATGCTCACGACACATGACAGGAGAAAAGTCTATGTTCCAAAGCCTGGAACTTAGATCTGGAGGTGACGTGAAGTTTGGAGGGAACCAGAAGGGCAAGATCATTGGATCTGGCACTATTGGAAATGGTAAACTTCCCTCTATTACTAATGTTTTACTTGTTGAAGGGTTAAAGCATAACTTATTGTCCATAAGTCAATTAAGTGACAATGGTTATGATATTACCTTTAATCAAAAATGTTGTAAAGCTATTAGTCAGAAGGATGGCTCTATCCTATTTAGTGGTAAGAGGAAAAACAACATTTATAAAATAAATTTTCAGAACTTAAAGTTCAAAATGTTAAATGCCTCTTGTCTGTTAATGAAGAGCAATGGGTCCGGCACAGAAGATTGGGCCATATTAATATGAGACGTATATCTCAGATTAATAAACTTAATCTTGTCATAGGACTCCCTAATCTGAAGTTCACTTCAGATGCTCTTTGTGAAGCATGCCAGAAAGGGAAGTTTTCAAAAACATCTTTCAAATCAAAAAATGTTGTTTCTACTTCTAAACCACTAGAACTACTTCATATTGATCTGTTTGGACCAGTGAAAACTGCATCCATCAGAGGCAAGAAGTATGGTTTAGTCATTGTTGATGACTTTAGCAGATGGACATGGGTAAAGTTCTTAAAACACAAGGATGAGTCACATTCTGTGTTCTTTGACTTCTGCAAGCAAGTCCAGAATGAAAAGAATTTTAAAATTACTAAAGTCAGAAGTGATCATGGTGGCGAATTTGAAAATAAATATTTTGAAAAATATTTTTCTGAAAATGGCAATGCACATGATTTTTCCTGTCCTAGAACTCCACAACAGAATGGGGTTGTAGAGAGGAAAAACAGAACTTTGCAAGAAATGGCCAGAACCATGATCAATGAGACAAATCTGGCAAAACATTTTTGGGCAGAAGCAATCAATACAGCATGCTACATTCAGAACAGAGTGTCTGTTAGACCTCTTCTGAAGAAGACTCCTTATGAATTGTGGAAGAACAAAAAGCCCAACATTTCATATTTTCACCCTTTTGGATGTATTTGTTATATGTTAAACACTAAGGAAAATCTGAGCAAGTTTGATTCCAAAGCACAGAAGTGTTTCATGCTTGGATATTCTGAACGCTCTAAAGGCTACAGAGTATACAACACTGAGACACAGATTGTGGAAGAATCCATTCATGTCAGATTTGATGATAAGCATGGCTCTGAAAAGCCAAAGCAGGTTGATAACTCTGCAGATAGGGAAGTAGTCTTTATTGACTCTGAAGTTCCAGAAGCAGACAAACTTCAAGTGAAGGAACCAGAAGCAACTCCAGATGCTACTCCCTTAACTTTTCAGATGAATAACCTAAACATTTTTGAAGAGTCAACTATCAGAGGATCATCATCCAGAATTAAAGCTTCCCATCCAGAGGATGTCATTATTGGAAAGAAGGATGATCCCATCAGAACAAGATCCTTTCTAAGATCATCTGAAGCATCACTATTTGGACTAGTGTCAGAAATTGAACCATCTTCTGTAGAAGAAGCTCTGCAAGACAATGATTGGATTATTGCCATGCAAGAAGAGCTAAATCAATTCAGCAGAAATGATGTATGGGATCTAGTTCAAAGACCTCAAGGATTCAATATAATTGGTACAAAATGGGTCTTCAGAAATAAGCTAAATGAGAAAGGAGAAGTTGAGAGGAATAAGGCAAGGCTGGTTGCTCAAGGGTACAGTCAGCAAGAAGGTATTGATTACACTGAGACATATGCTCCAGTGGCAAGGTTAGAGTCTATACGCCTTCTTATTTCCTTTGCAGCACAAAACAACATCACTCTGTATCAGATGGATGTTAAAAGTGCCTTTCTTAATGGTATTATAGAAGAAGAAGTTTATGTCCACCAACCTCCTGGTTTTGAAAATGAAAAATTTCCAGATCATGTTTTCAAATTAAAGAAATCTCTATATGGATTAAAACAAGCTCTCAGAGCTTGGTATGAGAGATTGAGCAATTTTCTTCTGGAGAAGAATTTCATCAGAGGCAAAGTGGATACAACTTTATTCTGTAAAACAATTAAGAAAGATCTTCTAATTTGCCAAATTTATGTAGATGATATTATTTTTGGATCAACAAATATTATGCTTGGAAAGGAGTTTGCTACATGTATGCAGGCAGAATTTGAAATGAGCATGATGGGAGAACTCAGATTCTTTTTAGGAATCCAAGTTAATCAAACTCCAGAGTGCACCTACATACATCAGACAAAGTATGTTAAAGAACTTCTGAAGAAATTCAACATGTCTGACAGCAAGCTGGCAAAGACTCCAATGCATCCTACTAGCTCACTTGGCAAAGAAGAGGTAAGTAAGAAAGTAGACCAGAAGCTCTACAAAGGTATGATTGGCTCTCTCCTTTATCTTACTGCTTCTAGGCCTGACATATTGTTCAGTGTTTGTCTGTGTGCTAGATTCCAATCAGATCCTAGAGAATCACACTTGACAGCTGTCAAGACGATTCTAAGGTATTTGAAAGGTACTTCTAATGTGGGTTTGTGTTACAGAAAATCTGATGATTTCAAATTAGTTGGATTCTGTGATGCTGACTACGCTGGAGACAGAGTGGAAAGAAAAAGTACTTCTGGAAGTTGCCAATTTCTAGGAAGAAATCTAATCTCCTGGTACAGTAAGAAGCAACCCACAATTGCACTTTCAACCACAGAGGCTGAATACATTGCTGCTGCTGGATGTAGCACGCAGATGCTCTGGATGAAGAGTCAACTAGAAGATTATCAAATTTTTGAGAGTAACATTTCTATCTTTTGTGATAATACTTCTGCTATATGTTTGTCCAAGAATCCCATTTTACATTCTAAGGCAAAACATATAGAAATTAAGCATCATTTTATCAGAGACTATGTTCATAAGGGAATCATAAATTTAGCCTTTGTTGATACAGATCATCAATGGGCAGATATTTTTACAAAACCCCTTGTTGAAGATAGATTCAATTTTATTCTGAAAAATATTGGTATGGGTTTTTGTCCAGAATGATATTTATCAGAAGCAAATTGTTGCAGATGTAAAAATGCTTAAATACTCTGAAGTATTTCTTCTGTTTATTTATTCTATTCTGATTAATTTTTCTGATGTGAAACTCTGAACTAACCATCTTTAGAAGATCTGAACGTTGGCTAACGTTTCATTTCTTGAGAGAATTCAGAACAGCATGCAAGTAAACACGTGTCACACAAAATCTGAAGAGGTGGCGTGTACATAACTGAAGAGACGTTTGAGGTGAAATTTGAATAGTAAGAATCTTGGTTTCCCCCCCCCAAATTGTCAGAAGCATTTAATGTTTGAAATGATTTTATTCTCTTCATTTAATGCTTGCTCAAACGTGCATTTTTCTGACTTTTGATGTGCCTAAGTGTTTAGTATAAATACTTGTTTTGTATTCACTTTCACACTTTTCACTCTCAGAATTTACATGCGTTTTCATCTCTTATTCTCTCTGCATAAAAACCCAAAACCTAAGTGTTTGAAAAAGCATTCTTCAATGGCGTCTTCTTCATCAACAACTGCTTAGTTCCAATCTACTATGGCTGCTGTGACTTCAGAAAACTTGGGTGCTGCTCCATATTCTCCTCCCAAAAGAACACTTCTAACACCTGTTGATAAACTAGAAGTTCTGTGTGAATCTATGGTTGAGTTTGATTCTCTGGCTGATAATGGGTTTAATTTTTGTTCCATTGTTAGAGCTCAAGGATGGGTTAAGTACTTTGATAGGCTGTTTGGACCAGTTTACCCTCTCCTTGTGAAAGAATTCTGGATTCATGCATCAGTTTATCCCAAGTTCATTTTATCATCTGTGCTGGGAAAGGAGATTATCATCACAGAGGATCTGATAAGAAAACTGATAGGTTATGAAGAAACAGATGGTGTTTCCCACTTGCCAGCTGGGCGTGTGGACATGGAAGAGGTTTATGAGGAAGTTATGACTGCTGGTCAAGCTTCTAACAGATTCAAAGATCTGAAGCCTGATTACAAGATCTGGGCCAAGATCTTCATGGGATGCATCCACCACAGGAAATCAACCAATTCCCCAGATTATGTCAACAATGAACAGATCTATTTTATGTACTGCCTTAGTCAGAGCAACAAGGTAGATCTTCCATACATTTTGTTCATGCATCTGTGGAATCATATCAATGCATCTAGAGAATCTGTGAAGGAGAAAGGACAGAAGATCAGGAATTGGATCCCCTTTGGAAGGCTGATCTCAGATCTTCTCACTAAAAATGGTTTAGTGACTGCTCTGTACGCTGCTGGGGTTACAGAGGAATTAGAGTTTATTATGGGAAAGCCTCTGAACGCTAAAAGTCTTCTGAGACTAAAAATTGTTGATGAACTCACTACTGCTCCAAAGAGGCTGAATATGTCTGACTTGAATAAGAGGGTTCCTGTAGCTGACTTTCCTCTATTCTTTGCTGAAGAACCCAGACATATAGTGCTGATGTATATAGAGGAATGCAAAAGGGAAGGAATACCTGTTCCAGCCAATGTGTTTCAGCTTGTCAAACAACCACTACCAGATGCAGGAGAAGAAGAAGAAGTACCACTTCAAAGGAAAAGGACTCAGCATGCAGAAGAATTTGAACCTGTCCAGAAGAAGGTTAAGATTGCTGAGAAGCCCAAGAAGCTCTTAAAGAGAAAAGATTCTGGAGAAGCTGCCTCTGTACCTGCCAAGAGGATTAATGTAAAAGGTACTAAGTCATTTGTCCCTTCTGCAAATATTGTTATTAATGATTCTAATATTAAGTCTGTTCCACAACCACCTATTACTCAAACAACTTCTGTTGCTGCCCCTAGTTCTGTTTCACCTCAAAAGCAAACAACTGCTTATGTATCAAAACCATCTCAACCCAAAATACACATCAAACACTTTGTCCCAAGTCCATCACCATCAGAATCACAACCAACAGAACCACAGCCATCAACACAACCACAACAATCTGAAAAACAAACATCTGATCAACCACAAACTTCTGCACATCCAGAAAACCAAACCAAAGAAGTTCAACAAGAAAAAGACTCTGTCATACCACCATCAACTAATCCACCTTCTGAACCTGGTGCACCTGTTACTTTTGAACCCACAAAAGTAACTTTTGCTCCTGCTTCATCAGAACCAATAAATATTCCTTCTGATTCACCAACATCAAAACAACCATCCAAACATTCTGACATTCCTTTAGAACCTACCAACACATCTGAACCTCACATCCCTGAGACAGAAGTTCTTGATGTCACTCCTCTAAAAACAGTGTTTCAAGTATCTTCTACCTCTTGTACACCTACTACATCCTCCAACTCATCTGAATCAGAAATCCACCCAGATTTTCTTATTTCTCCATCTGACAAATACCCTGTACATGAACCTGAACCTGAATCAACCATACCTTCTAAAACTCCCATCCCAGATCCTATGCCTCCACCTGCACCATCATTTGAGATGATTGTTCCCAATTCCAATCCATCATCATCTGGTATATCTTGTGCCCAAGTTTCTTCTCTTTATCATAATCTATCTTATGGTTTCAAACTAAAAGATTTTTATGATAGAGTTGAACCTTCTGAACCCCTGAACCCTCTGAAACCAAAACTCAGACAGGCTCTTCCATCTGTGATCCTTTCATATATTCAATCAATGAACAATGTAGGATCTTTAGCAACAATATCTAGAACCTCTGGTAAAGCTGTTGTTTCAGCTCTGCAACCTGCATCTGAAAACACAGTTGCATCTGTTGAACCACAAACATCTGCTTTCATACCATTCTCTAATGAACCCTTTGATGATGTTTGCCCACGCACAAGACCAAAACCTCATCTGCTTAATGCCTTAAACAGATCCTTACCCCAAAAACCAGAAATTCCTTTCATTCCATATTATCCCCCTCCTCTGATTTCCATCCAAAAATCACTTTTACCACCAACTCCCAAACCTAAACATATAACTCTGGAAACCTTGCTTAAACCACCACCCAGACTTAATTTTGATCATTTATTTCAAACATTTTTGCAAGAAATATAGATGTCTTTAGGTACTGTTCAGAAGAGATGCTCTGAAACAATGGATGCAAATGAATCTGACATCATCTGGAAAGGATTCATCAATAGATTCAACACTGTAGCTTCTAATATGAAGAACGTCTGTTCTGATGATGCAAAGCTCAGAGCTGAAAGGACTCTATTCTGGACTGTCAACAAAACTGAACCTCTGCTTCGTTTAGATGCTCCTCCACCTCCAACAGAATCTACTGCCAATGCATTGACTATGACTCTGGTAGAACCCTCTTCAGGATCTACAGAACCAATGGCAATTGACTCTGTTCAGGCTGCAGAACCTCCACCTTCTTCATCAGAGATAAAGACAGAACATCCAGACTTGGAAGTCAAGATTGCTGCTCTGGAGGCTGGTCAGTCTGAAATAAAATCTTGGATGGAAAAGCAAGATAAGAAATCTGAAGATATGACAGAGTGGATGTCCAAACAAGATGAGAAGAATGAGACCATGACTAAGTGGATGTCAAAGCAAGAGCAATCATCATCTGAGATTACAGATCTATTGAAGATGCTTTTGTCAAAACACTCTTAGATTTTTTTTCATTCTAATGTTTGTGCATCTGTTGTTTGCATCTGAATTTTTATTGTTATATCTTCTGTTGTTTACCTATGTACTATTGCTCTGTTATTTTGAATGAATCAGTTTTTCTCCATTGAATTATCTTATTTATTGTTCCTTTTATTTGTCTTTTTAAAAGTTTTTACTTTTTGCTTATGACAAAAAAGGGGGAGAAAATAAAGATCTGAACTGTTTAATATTTATTCACCAGAATGAATCTTCAGACATATCTATTCTATCTAACATTTAACTTGACTATTTCAGAACTTTAGATAAGAATACTCTATAAAAGAATCTCTGAATTTCTCAGATCATTTGTCTATTATCAAACTCTGAATCATATATCTGCAAGACATTCTGACCCTATATTGTTATAAGAACAAACTAGATCTAACTCTGAATATTACTCAAGACAAAAGGGAAGTTTCTATTCCTTTCTCATATTTAACTCAAGGGGAGATTCATCATCTCAGGGGGAGTTATAATTCTTTATGTTCAGTTAAATAAAATTTCTGATACTTTTTGTCATCATCAAAAAGGGGGAGATTGTTAGAACACAGATTGGTTCTTAATAATAACTCTTTGTTTTGATGATAACTGTTAGGAAATTTATATTTAAGAATTATATACTCTAAAATTTGTTTGAGAGTTTTACTACAGATTGAAATGAAATTAACTCTCTAGAAGCAAATCTGTTTTGGATACAAGAAGCTATCCTGACTCTGAAGCGCCAGATGCATCTTATAGAAGAATCTGATTGCTCCTTACAGAAAACCTGAGCGTAGTCTCCAGAAGGATTTGAAGCAAGAAGCTCCAGAACATTCTGAGTCAGAAGCATCTGAAGATAGTCAGAAGCATCTGAAGCTGAAGCATCTGAAGCAAAGAAGAATATTGATTGAAGAGTTTCTCAAAGCATTATTCTACAGAAGTTTCTGAATGTACCAACGCTGCCAAGTACAGAAGCTCTGTGTCAAATATGCTCTGATGATCAACACGCTGAAAGCACACATGCTGCAGAAGACTCTGATACAGCAAAGTTCTGAATATCATTAGAAGACTCTGATCCATTCAGACTCTGAAGAACTTGCTGAAATCTGAAGAAGTAATATTCAAGAATATACCCGTTGGAGTTATTCAACGTCTCTTTCCTCATTTGTGCTAGACACACTTACACAGACAAAAAGGATTTTTCTGTGCCATCTACTTCTAGGAAAGGTCACTTGATGTGTGTTGCACCCCAAAATTTGCCCAACCTTTTCTAACCTAGGTTTATGTTTCAATTGCATAACCATTTGCATTGGTATCATGTATATAGTGCATTCATCTGCATTGCATAGCATGAGCAAGTTATCTTAATCAGGGGATCAATGTGCTATTCTTATCTCAAGAGGCATATTCAGAGGGTTTCATTCATATTCAAGACTACTCAGGTCATCAGGGAAGAATTTGAGCTTTGAAGAGTTGACAGGTTGATCAGTGAGTTCTCTTCTATCTTGAGGTTAATTGGGGATCATCAGTGGAAGTTTGAGCTATGAGCCAAGAACATGAGGTGTGTATGGATGTTATGAAGAGCCTAGATGATCATTTTTGAGGAGTAACCAAGTCATTGGAATGATTGCAAGAGCCTCAGTTGAAGTCAGTCAACTAGGGTTTTGTCTGGGTCAACACTGGGTCAATCCTAGGTCAAAGACTTGTTTTGAAAGGCATCAAGGATCATTTGAAGAATGTGGGATTCATTATTTGCTATATGGATATGGATATGGTGTTGTGCTAAAGAAAAATCAGAAGAAGTCAAGGAGAAGAGGAGTTACCAAATTAGGGTTTCGGTGTAAAATCCCCTGATTTAGGTCAAACTTCAAAGCAGTGTAGCTCAAGAGGCAAGCTTCATATGAATTCTTGGTCCCCATGAAACTTTTATAGTATCTTCATAACTTTAATTTTAGTGGTGGAAGTCATCAAGATGATTTATAGAACTCAAGTTATAGCTCTTGCAAGTTACAGGTCATCTGAGGGCACTGAAATTTGTCTGTGAAAGTTGTCTGTCTTCCAAGCAACTTTTGACCTTCAAGGAGATTTCAAATGGATTTCTGGCCAATATGAGAGTTGTTCCTCATTGTCTTAGATTTCTAGAAAGGTATGGTATGCCTTCATATGATTTGTGGAACTCTACTTATGGTCTTGGCAAGCAAAGGGTATTTTGGTCATTTGAGAATTACAGGTCATTTCAAGCCTATGCCTAAAACTCATACAAGGAAGCTTCAAATGAAAAACTTCACAACATCAAAGTTGCTCAAAATTTCATTTTAAGTCTAGAAAAGAGGTCATGGAAGTTTGGAAATGCATAGAACAAGACTTGATAAAAGTTGGTGGAAAATGACTTAAAAAAGGCATATAACTTGAAAAAGTTCAAGTTGGAAAATGGTTTGAGAGATCTACAAATCCAAAATGGGTCATGTAATATACCAAATTGAATCCCAACAACATTTTAAAGACATTGGTTCAGCCACTTGTTTGAGTTAGGGTTTAAATTTTGGACTTGCTTTGTAAAGTTCTTTCTTGCATAATAAGGCAACTTTGCAAAATTCAACACAAGGCAAGGAAAGGCTTGTTTTTCACACATACACTCTCAATATCTCATATGAGGAGATTTTAAAGTGGAATTGAAGGATTGTAAGGACAATTGAGTCATGAGATGAGATATTTCAAAGTGTCATTACATGAGAATTTCCACATTCTTCCACCACATTCTAGAATCCTCTAAGATCAATCCAGAAACTTCTAGATCTGTCCATCATCCTCTATATATTGAATTGAGTCCATTAGTGCAAGAGGTTGGTGAAAAGAGAGAGAGAAGAGAGAGAATTCCATTGTTGCTTCCATTGTAAGAAAGTGTGAAAATCTATATTCAACACCAATTATGTTCATCCTTTTTCTTCATCCACAACCCATTGAAGCTATTGAGTGCATACATGCTGAATTAGAGAGCCATCCATGGAAGATTGAAGAGCTAGGGTTTGAAATTGCAAGAAGCATATCAGATTCGAATCTCACATTAGAAGTATTCTTCTTCCAACTTTTTGCAAACAGAAATCATAGCATCATCTAAGGACCATTGGTGAGGGATTGCAAGTGCTGAATCAAGCTATTTCCCATCTGTTCCAACAAGAATTGCAGGTATGCATTTTATCTTCTATCTCCATAATTAGGTGTTGTTAGGTTAGATTGTTAGTGTAAGATTGTTAGGTTAGGTTAGATGACTATTTTCAGAAAGATTGAGAAGGTTCTACGAGGTTTAATGGTAGGATGTTGAAACTTTGATGATCAAGATTAGGTTATGTAATGAGTTTTAATGCACGTGTAATAGCTTGTAGAGATCAGTGAGACATGGAGAGTGCATTAGTGCCATTAGAATTTGGAATTGTTAGGATTGATCTCAGTGTAATTTGGTTGAACCCATGCATTCGTGCTTTCTGTTGATGAGATATAGGAGGTTTTAGATGAAACTATGAGTGCAGTCATGTTCTTGGAAGAAAATGGCGCAATTTTGGTTTTGGAATTTCATGATTTCATGGAGAATCAGGATAGAACGAAGGGGTTGAATATTCGTGCATGGAGCTGTAAGACTGAAACCCTAATTTTCATTTGGGGAAGACGACACCATGGTCGTTGGATCAAGTCCAAAGCTTGACACATTAAACCAATCTAACGGTCCACATTTGAAAAGAGAAACGGAGGGAATTGATAATGGTGAAACGATGCGTTTCACTTAATGAAACGTCTGGGCCTGGATCCAACATGCTAACCCCACCCCCCAAACCTGAGCCCAATGCATTTTGAAGTGTGAATTGTTGCTACTTGCACCCCACACGCTCTCTCTCTCTTTTTTTGTTTTTCTGATTTAATTTCCCAACTGGGCTTAATGCATTTGCTATACGCGCCCCCACTTCCCTGGCCCAGCAATATATGAACTGAGCGTGGTTACTAGTAGCACCCCCTCCCCATTTTAATTCTTTTTTTGTGATTTTATTTTCTTTAATATTCTAGCATCTTTAAAAAATCATAAAAAATTGGAAAATTGATATTTTTCATTTCTTGTTTTTCTATAGGTCAATAATTCTGTCTAGAAAATATATAAATAATGAAATTGGCATTTTATTTTGTTTTAATATTTTTTGTGTATTTTTCTTGTAAATAGCTTTTTAATGAGTTTAGTTTAGTACTTAATTTTGTTGATTTTAGTTCTAATAGTTCCCTTTAGATTTAGGACCCATTCTTCTTAGGATATGTCATTTAGGACCTCAACTTGTATATAGGATTTAATTCATAATTTTAGGATTAATTTTTAGATGATTTGATTAGGTGAGATTAGAGTGGTTAAAATTAGGGTCTTAAGTGAACATAGGTGAGATAGATCATTTCTTTTAGGAATTTTGATTTGATTTTTGGGGTATGGGACTATAGGGGTTATGGGTAGATAATAGATCCCTTAGAAAATATTAGGATTCCCCTATTAATACTAGTATATTGCTTGTATTTGATTGATTGTGTGGTGTGCCCTCTTTAGGGTTATTATTTGTCTGTGTGGGGTATTGGGTTTGTTTGGGGCTTGGGGTTTGAGCTGAAGACTGTGTTGATGAAGCCCATTTGAAGATTAGAGACCAACTACCAGGGTTGATGAGGAGTATCTCTTGCTGGCAGTTGTTGAAGTTTATAGGATCTAAGAGTTAGGCAGAGCTCTAGAGTAGAAAACTTGATTCACAAACATGGAAGGTCTTGTCTGCCTCCATTCTTCTCCGTGATGCAGAGTCTCTCTAAGACACTCACCCCCTTCCTTTGGAAGGCTTGGTGCTAATGTCTAAGAGATAGAACTCTTGAGAGAAAATATCCTATGTGTTGTTAGCAGTCTGTTTGCCACCTTTGGTGGTCAACTAATTGCTTAACACCCAGTTCACTCTTGTAATTGGTTCCTCAGCTTGGAGATTAGGACTTGAAGAAAAGCCATTGGGAGATTGAAGATAAGAGACTGATGTCTGCTTGAAGCCTGAAGATGGTTGCAGATGCTGATGAAGTCTGCTTTTCCTGTTTAGTTTTAGCTGTTTAATTCTTGATGTATTGTGTGAATTTCCCGGACTGTATTGTTTGATGTTTAACCTGCTGGGTTGAAAGTGAATTCTGTTCACTTTTGCCCATTGTTTTCTAGGTTCGAGGTTGAGTGGGACTCCCTTGCCTCGCTTGTATTGTTGCATTCATGCATTTTACTGCTTTATTGTATATATCTGCTGTTTCTGTTTCCGTCTATTCCCTTAGGATCTCTGTTTCTCTCTGCGCAAGAGAGGAACATGATAGACATTAGGTCTTAACCCATGCATGATAACATTAGGGTAGATTTTATTCCCTTTTTTCAACCCTAGGATTTGTAGAGTGTCATCTCTTCTTTCTTCAAAACAACAGAAAAACATTAAAAAAGGTTATAACAGAGATCAATTCATTTCTTCCATCAAAAGATTTGAACAAACATCAGCCTTTTTGCAATAAGAAAACCCTTGTTTAAGGTGAGATTTTTCATAAAAGACACTTGAACAGCTTGTGTCGTGCGTAGCCCGAACTACGTTTGCTCTGATCTTCCATGCAGTGTGGAAGTACGTAGGCATAGGATGCGATATCCTAGCGAGCAACCTTCACCCATCCTTCCCCCGTAGTTAGGCGAACTACGTTGACTCTGATTTCTCGTTCCAGACGGGAATACGTAGGCATAAAGTGCGACGCTTTGCCGAGTCATGTTTTCTTTTCTTTTCAGACCTCATCCTTTAGTTTAGATAGAAGTGTAATCCGTAAAAACCAAGCAAGCGTGGATCCCATCGAGTACGATGGACGTGAGGGGTGCTAATACCTTCCCCTTGCGTAACCGACTCCCGAATCCATGTTTTGGTTGCGATGACCATACCTTTTCCCGTCTTTGCGGTAGGTTTACTTCGAGCGTTTCCTTTCCCTCCTTTGGGATAAATAACGCACGGTGGCGACTCTTCTGTATTGCCGGTGCCGATTTTCGCAGTAGCGACAGCTGGCGACTCTGCTGGGGACCCAACGTCCCCTGGCTGCTAAGGACTGCGATAGTTCCTTATGAATTTGGGATCCAACGTCCCTTAAGAGAGTCAGTCCTAGCGCTTGTTTTCCCGTCGAGGATTTTGTATGGATTTACATTTCTGTATTTACATTTCAGCATTATATTATTGTTATTATTGCTGTATTGGGGTGTGACGGGTGTTCCATGATTGAGAGATAAGCCGGACCTGGGCTTGAGTGCACCTAGATTTAGAGTGGAGATTAGTGGGCGCGCACGTGCTTTGCATGTCCTAGTGTCCCGCGAAATCCACACTCAGACGAGGTTCTTCTGGTTGGCCTCCTGTCCTGCCCTTTGGGTGGCTCGGGTTGCTGGTTAGTTGGATTGTCGACTCTGGGGACCGATCATTTGGAAGTTGGCTAAGTGAGGCCTCTTCAGGATTTGATGATGCCACTCCTTCTGGGAATCGTATCATCAACCCTGAAAGTATGTGACACCGACGACCGCATAGGATGCCATACCTTTGTCAGTTACTAGGACACCTACCTGTGAGAGGGTTTGGGGTTATGCAGGTAACTAGACCTTCAGATACCGGTTATTTCTTGATCTGAGATCCTGGGTATTTATGGATAGCTGTGAGGTCTATCAGAGACCAGTCAGAGTTATGGTTTGAGGTCTGTCAGAGACCAGTCAGAGTCATGGTATGAGGTCTATCAGAGACCAGTTGGAGTTATGTTATGAGGTCTATCAGAGACCAGTGTTGGAGCTTTGTATTGGGTCTATCTGAGACCAGGGTTTGAGGAATTCTGGAGGGTCTATTTGAGACTTTTGATATAGTTCAGGCTTCTCAGCTATAGCACTTGGTCCCTGTTGCATGTTGCTTGCATTGCATTATTTGCATAACCATTATCATTGCATCCCATTAACGTGTGTCTGTGTTGCAGGTGCATTTGCATATTCCCTGGTTCTAGTGTCTGGACTTCTGAGTATCGATCATGACTGGTTTGAGGATGACGGTTGCCTATAAGCTACCTATCCCTAATGTTACTCCCCTCCTGGGTCTGATTTCTCTTGCAGATGAGGATGTCCGTAGAAGCTTCAGGCAGAGTTACGGACGGTTGTTGAGTCTGGTTCGCAATTCCACTGATGATGAATTGAATGGGCTGTATACGCTGATGCAATTCTATGACCCGGCTTT
Organism: Lathyrus sativus; assembly: GCA_963859935.3. Lineage (NCBI taxonomy): Eukaryota > Viridiplantae > Streptophyta > Magnoliopsida > Fabales > Fabaceae > Lathyrus > Lathyrus sativus. The sequence goes on along the minus strand of OZ012736.1, from coordinate 237,031,846 downwards.
GAGGTGTTTCACATTTGCTGATTTTATCTTGGGGCCCACCATGGAGGAGTATGTGGAGTTTACTGAGTTGCCGGTACAGAATGCAGTTCCTTTTATTCACTCTGCCGCTGAGCCCAAGTTGGAGGATTTAGCTAAGGCCTTGCACATGAATGCTTCTGAGCTGTTGATGACCTCTTGGCGAGGGGTTCCAGGTTTCTCTCTCCAGTTTCTGGTTGGTAAGGCTCAAGAGTACGCCAAGAATGGGTGTTGGGTGGTCTTTAACGCTATTTTGGCTCTATGCATTTATGGGATAGTGCTGTTTCCCAATTTCCCAAACTTCGTGGACATGGATGCATTTCATCTGTTTGCTGCTGGCAACCCGGTGCCTACATTGATCGGGGACTTTTACCATTCGATGCACTACAGAAACGAGAACAGGAGAGGCAAGAACGTCTCTTGTTGCGTGCCTTTACTGTATATGTGGTTTAAGATCCATCTTCCCCTGAAGGGACCTTTTGTGGATAGTGCAACTACAGCTGACTGGCCAAAGCGTATGATGAGGCTGTCTTCTGAAGACATTGAGTGGTTTGACCGAGACTTGCTGGGGTCTGAGCTTATTTTCAGTTGTTCTGGGTATCCTAATGTTCCTTTGATAGGGAGAAAAGGGTGCATCAACTACAACCCATCTCTGTTCGTCCGCCAATTTGGATATGCGCTGAAGAACCCGCCTCAGGAGGAAGAAGTACAGGAATCTCTGTACTTCACCGGTGATTTGAATGGAGAGTTACTAGCCAAGCTTCGGCATGCCTGGATGCGTATTAACAGAAAGGGGAAACCACTGTTAGGGAAGAATGATTGTCAGGCATATGCATCCTACAAAGTTTGGATCCAGGAGAGGGCAAGACAGTTACTGATGCCATTTCCAGCTGCGCCGGTCCCTGTTCATATTCTGGTGGAAGAGCCAACCGCTGTCACTATGGAGGTCTACGAGCAAGTTGTGAAGGAAAAGGAAGCCTTGATGAAGATTAATGAAGAGTTAGAAAAGGAGTTAGCTCAGATGCGGAGTGAGAAGAATAAGGTTGTACGTTCTTTCCAACAGCAGATCGAACTAGTAAACAGGCTAGGTGCTGAGTTGACTGAGGAGAAAAAGAAGCGCGAACGTCTGGGTCAAGAGTTCAGAAGCTCTCATGACATGTTGGAGTCCAAAAAGAAAGCACTCGACGCCGCCCACCGAGAAATCTCTTCTTGTAACAAGACATGGAATGCTACGCTAACCAACAATAAAAAGAGGGAAGATAAATTAAAGCAGCAAATTTCTGAACTCGAGGAGCAGTTGAAGGCTAGCATTAAGAAGTGTGAGGAAGAGGTGATGACCAGATATAGTCTCCAGAATGCATTGAACAAGGCCATCGAAGGCAGGAACGAAGCTGTGTCTCAGAAGCGGAAGCTAGAGGATCGCTTCGGAGAAGGGGCATGGGAGGAAACTGCTGGTGACGTGCGATGTGTTCTCAAACAAAGAAACCAACTCGTTGAGGGGCTGCTTACCCGACCAAGTCACCCAGAGACTAAGAAGTTACTAGAAGAGTACCGGGCTTATGAGTGTACTTGACCATTTCATGTGTATGCTTTATTTGCATTTTGTGCTGACCATCACCAGGATTGTTGGTCGAGGTCATGCCTTCTTATTGTACACTCAGTGACATTGTATTCTTGGATTTCTCTGCAATATATGAGGTTTTCCATGATTCGGCTCCAATCACTGTCTTGCTAGCACTGTCACTGCACTGGCACATTCACACTAGAATCGGGGAATGATAATCCCTAACGCACAGACACATATTGCATTTTGCATACATACTCATATTTGCATAACAGGTTTGTGATCCGTGTATCTTATCTCCTGCATCTTTAATTCAGGTATTTTCAGGATTGCAAAAAAGCGGGTCCACCGTTACTCTACAAGGATTAACCAGAAGAAGATCATGGACAACGTGTAAAGTGAAATGCAAGAGATGCGTGACAGGATGACCCTGCTCATGCAAACCATGGAGACCATCGCCAAAGGACAAGAGAAGCTGCAGAATCTGGTTCAACCGATAGTCGCACGGGCTGAAAACAACGGGACACCGCATGGTGAAAACATTGCTGCTTCTCCCCGAATTGAGAATCGTCAAAGTGCCGATGCTATTCCCGTAACCGGTTTGAATGATGGAGAAACTGGTCCTGTAGGTAGAGGTGGGAACACCGGTAATGTGAATGTCAATACAGATACTGCTGGGGTATTTGTGGGTAATGTCAACCAGGGTTTCAATGGGGGCATCGAGAATGTCGGAATGAATGGTATTAATGGTAACCAGGGCTTCAATGGTGTGAATATGGGATACGGCAGCATGGCTGGCGCCAAGGCTGGGTTTGGTGGCTATGGTAATCGGGGATATGGAACTGGCGCATACAACGCTCAAGAGATGGGTAATCTGAGGTATGACCCCAGGTACGTCCAAACGGGCCCGGGTCGTGATGCAGATTATGTTGGATATGATGCAGTACCTCACTGGGAGGATCGTCAGGAGGATGTGTTCTCTGGTCAGAACGAAGGCTATGAAAGAGCCAGGGATGACAACCATCGGATGAGATTGCTAGAAGAGAAAGTGAACGGTTTGGCCAGCCAGAATGCTCTTGGGCTGGATATGTCAAATATGGGATTAGTCCCAGGGCTGAGGGTCCCGCTGAAATTCAAAGCACCGTCATTTGATAAGTACAAAGGGGATACATGCCCTAGGGTGCATGTGCGTGCATTTTACAGGCGTATGTCTGCATACCCTGAGGATGAAAAGATGCTAATGCATTTCTTCAAGGATAGCCTGTCAGGGCCATCGCTGGAGTGGTACATGAGCTTGGAGCCTACTCAAATAAGGAGTTGGAAAGAGCTGGCAGAGGCTTTTGTCCGACATTATCAAGATAATAGTGATCTCGCCCCTAACCGAGTCCAGCTGCAAAGCATGTCTCAAAAGTCTAGCGAGAGCTTTAAAGAATACGCCCAGAGATGGCAAGATTTGGCTGCTAGGGTGCACCCTCCGATGGTGGAGCGCGAAATGATGGATATGTTCATAGGAACTTTCTCTGGAATGTACTATGACTGGTTGCTCAATTTCTCGATGAGTACTTTCTCTGAATTGATCTTGATGGGGGAGCGCATTGAAAACAGGGTGAAGATTGGTAAAATTCAAGCGGGCGAGTCCAGTTCCGCAGGAGGTAATAAGAAGACGTTTGGTGGTAAAAGACAGGGTGACACCAACGCCGTATACAATGCTCGACGAAGGAATAAAAGTCAGAACTGGCGTCAGCAGTCGCAAGTGGCAAGTGTAACCATTCCAGGGCCTTCTCAGCAGCAGAGACAACAACCACCGCAGCAGGCTCAGCAGCAGCCTAATAATAATCAGCGCAGACTTCAGAACCCACGACCAAGGAGAGTATTCGAAGTGCCGCCGATATCATATGCAGAGCTCCTTCAAACTTTGTTGAAATTGCAGCTAGTCGAGAAGAGGACCTTAGCACCACCAACTGGCCAGCCACCAGTCGGGTATGATGTTAATGAGCACTGTGACTTCCATTCGGGTGCACCAGGGCACAATATTGAAAATTGCCTAGCTTTCAAGCATAAAGTACAGGATTTGCTTGATAGCATGGCTATTAACTTCGGGAAGGACGGTCCCAATATCACGCAGCAGCCAATGCCCAAGCATGGTGGGGCTGGGGCCAATGCAATCATGGTAGATGATGAGTTGGACTTAGTTTCAGAAGTGAGTGAGCTAAAAACCCCTTTGAGTTACGTAAAGCAGTGTTTATTGAAAGGAGGTGTCTATCCCGGTTGCGGCGAAGAGTGTGTTGACTGTTTGGTTCAACCTGGGGGCTGTGAGAAGTTGAAAAGGGGAGTTCAAGGTTTGATTGATGAAGGAACTTTGCAGTTTGACAGGGCTGTGGGGCGAGAGAAGTCTGTTGAGACAGAATCTGAAGAAGAGCGTAGGGAGATTGCTACGATCACCATTCCGTTCAAATCGGTGACAATTTCGGCATCATCGAAGAGGCCGACCATTACTATTACCAAGGCTAAGCCAGTTCCTTATGAAAGCACGAAAGCAGTCCCGTGGTGCTATGGTGCTGAGGTGTATTGCAATGGGGAAAAGATTGACTTGAATGATCCGCCAGCGGGATCCGTGGATAACATAGTGGGAGCGGGTGGTATAACCCGGAGCGGGAGAATTTTCACTTCACCCGAGGTTGAAGCAGAGAGGCTTGCCAGAGGTAAGAACAAGGTTGTTGAGGGGGAATCTTCGGGGAGTAAAGAGAAAGAGCCGATAACCAAAGATGTGGAAGAATTCATGAGGTTAATTCGCAAAAGTGATTACAAGATTGTAGATCACCTGCAGCAGACCCCGTCAAAGATCTCCATATTATCGCTGCTGTTGTGTTCTGAGGCGCATAGAAATGCCCTGTTAAAGGTACTTGAGACGTCCTTCGTGCCGCAAGAGATTTCAGTTAATCAGCTGGAGGGAGTTATAGCACATGTTAACGCTGGGCATGGTCTGGGATTCACGGATTTTGACCTAACACCTCAGGGGCGTGATCACAATAATGCTTTGCACATCTCTATCGAATGCAGGGGCACTGTTTTATCCCATGTACTGGTAGACACTGGGTCCTCGTTGAATGTGTTACCAAAGAAAGCCCTGTTGAAATTGGATACCCGTGGGTTGTTGTGCACGCCTAGTGATTTGGTAGTGAGGGCCTTTGACGGAACCAGGAGGTCAGTATTCGGGTCAGTGACGTTACCCATCCAGGTAGGGCCGGAGGTGTTCGATACAGTGTTTTACATCATGGACATCCAGCCTGCATATAACTGTTTGGTCGGGAGACCTTGGATTCATGTCGCTGGGGCAGTAACCTCTACACTCCATCAGAAGCTGAAATATATGGTTGAGGGGAGTATTGTGACGGTATGTGGCGAAGAAGATATCTTAGTCAGTCATTTGTCTTCTTTCAAGTACGTGGAGGTAGATGGAGAGATTCATGAAACGTTGTGTCAAGCGTTCGAAGGGGTGAATGTTAAAGAAGAAGCTCCGGTGAAGAGTGAAGGGCAAGGGGTGGTTATCTCCTCATATAAAGAAGCCAAGGCGTTGGTACAAGCAGGAGAGACTCAGAAGTGGGGGCAGGTTCTGGACATCCCAGTGAAGCAAGATAGGTATGGCTTGGGGTACCGCCCATCTCCCTCGCAGAGTGCGCCTAAGTACAAGGGACCTATCGTATTCACGCCCGGAGGAGTTAGCTTCGAAAGGATTAATGCCGTGTCTGATACGGAGGAAGTGGATAGCGATTGCGACATGGACTCATGGATTCCACCCAGCATGCCGGGGCAAAGCCTATGCAACTGGTCCATCCAGGACGTCATCCAAGTCACCAAACAGTAATGCATTGTTTTTTCAAATCATTGTATGATCACATGCCTTGCCCGGGGCATCGATGATCTTGTCTTAGGGCCTAACTGTTTACCTGTATGTTTGCATGATCAATAAATGACGGCGTTTTTTACATTCAAATGTTGTGATCCTTTTCTTTCTGTTTTTATTTTTCAATAAAATGGCAGCGTGGTTATGCATTTTGCTTGTACATCATTTTTGAAGCACTTAACTGTTTCCCTCGCAGGATTCATGAACTTTCAGAGGACACCGACCAAAAACCTCCTATGACTCGTTTAGACTTCGAGCACCCGATCTTCCAAGCTGAGGAGGATATTGTGGAGGATAGTGACTTACCAGAAGAGCTTAGTCGGTTGTTGAAGCAAAAGGAGAGAGTCATTCTGCCTCACCAGGAAGAGATTGATATTGTCAACTTGGGGTCTGAAGAATGCGTCAGGAATATCCGTATAGGGGCCGCGTTGCAAGTTGACATCAAGAGAGAGCTTATTAAGATGCTGTGTGAATACAGTGATATATTTGCTTGGTCTTACGAGGACATGCCAGGTTTGGATACTGATATGGTTGTTCATCGTCTGCCGTTGAAGGAAGATTGCCCGCCTGTGAAGCAGAAACTCAGAAGGACTCGTCCTGACATGGCCGTAAATATAAAGGAAGAAGTGCAGAAGCAATGGGATGCTGGGTTCCTGGCTGTTACCACCTATCCCACTTGGGTCGCTAATATCGTGCCTGTGCCAAAGAAAGATGGCAAGGTTCGAATATGCGTTGATTATAGGGATCTAAACAAAGCGAGCCCGAAAGATGATTTCCCGCTGCCGCATATTGATGTGTTAGTTGACAACACAACTCAGTTTTCGGTATTCTCCTTCATGGATGGATTTTCGGGTTACAACCAGATCAAAATGGCTCCGGAGGATATGGAAAAAACGACCTTTATCACCCCGTGGGGAACCTTCTGTTATAAGGTGATGCCCTTTGGTTTGAAAAATGCTGGGGCAACGTACCAGCGGGCCATGACAACGCTTTTTCACGACATGATGCACAGAGAGATTGAGGTGTATGTCGATGACATGATTGCCAAGTCTCAAACAGAGGAAGAACATCTGGTTAATCTGCTGAAGTTGTTCAAGAGGCTGAGGAAGTTCAGGCTGAGGCTGAATCCTAATAAATGTACCTTCGGAGTGAGATCCGGGAAGCTACTGGGGTTCATTGTGAGCAAGAAAGGAATCGAGGTCGATCCTGCAAAAATAAAAGCAATACAAGAGATGCCAGCACCGAGAACAGAAAAAGAAGTCCGTGGATTCTTAGGGAGGTTGAACTACATTGCTAGGTTCATCTCTCACCTAACGACCACGTGTGAACCATTATTCAAACTGTTAAAGAAAGATCAAGCGGTGGTCTGGAACGACAATTGCCAAAGGGCATTTGAAAAGATAAAAGAATATTTGCAGGAACCTCCGGTGTTGATACCCCCAGTAGCGGGACAACCACTGATTATGTATCTGACGGTTCTGGAGAACAGTATGGGTTGTGTTCTCGGTCAACATGACGAGACAGGGCGGAAAGAGCATGCAATTTACTACTTGAGTAAAAAGTTCACAGACTGTGAATCTCGATACTCTATGCTCGAAAAGACGTTTTGTGCATTGGCGTGGGCTGCCAAACGTCTAAGACAGTACATGCTGAATCATACAACCATGCTGATATCAAAGATGGATCCGATCAAATATGTGTTTGAGAAGCAAGCGCTCTCTGGAAGGATTGCTAGATGGCAGATGGTATTGACAGAATACGATATCCAGTATGTTTCCCAGAAGGCCATTAAGGGAAGTGTTCTGTCCAAATATCTGGCCGAACAGCCAATTGAGGATTATCAGCCTATGAAGTTTGAGTTTCCTGATGAGGACATAATGTACTTGAAAGCTAAAGATTGTGATGAGCTGTTGCCTGGTGAAGGACCTGAGCGGAGTTCCCAGTGGCAACTGATTTTTGATGGGGCTGTCAATTCGTATGGTAGTGGGATCGGGGCAATCATTACAACTCCCCACGGGTCGCACATCCCGTTCACAGCCAGATTGACTTTTCCAGTGACGAATAACGAAGCCGAGTATGAAGCTTGTATTATGGGGTTAGAGGAGGCTATTGATCTAAGGATCAAGAATCTGGACGTATATGGGGATTCAGCATTGGTAGTGAATCAGATTAAGGGAGAATGGGAGACGCGCCAACCTAATCTGGTACCGTACATGAATTATGCGAGAAGGTTGTTACCTTTCTTTGATAGGGTGGAGTTCCATCATGTACCTCGGGCGGAGAATCAAATGGCGGACGCCCTTGCAACGTTATCCTCGATGTATAAGGTCAACCGCTGGAATGAGGCTCCCAGCATTGTCATCTCTCGCCTTGATAGGCCGGCCTTTGTGTTTGCAATTGATGAAGCATCTGACGGTAAACCTTGGTACTTCGATATACAGAATTTCCTGAAGAATAAGGAATACCCGGCTGGGGCATCCAGTCGTGATCAGAAGACTCTAAGGAGATTAGTAGGCAACTTCTATCTGAATCCCGATGGCGTTTTGTATAGAAGGAACCACGATTCGGTACTCCTCCGGTGTGTAGACGAGAAGGAAGCCACTTTACTCATGGAAGAAGTCCACGAAGGAACTTTTGGTACACATGCAAATGGGCATGCTATGACTCGAAAGTTGTTGTGAGCAGGGTATTATTGGTTAACGATGGAAACTGATTGTTTCAGATTTGCCAAGCGGTGTCACAAGTGCCAGATCTATGCCGATAAGATCCATGTGCCACCCGGTCCACTGAATGTTATGGCTTCACCGTGGCCTTTCTCCATGTGGGGAATCGATATGATTGGCAAGATTGAGCCTACGGCTTCTAATGGGCATCGCTTCATTCTGGTCGCGATCGATTATTTCACCAAGTGGGTGGAAGCGGCTTCTTACGCCAATGTGACGAAACAGGTGGTGGCCAGATTTATCAAGAGGGATATAATTTGCAGATACGGTATTCCTGAACGGATCATTACTGATAATGGTTCGAATTTGAACAACAAGATGATGAAAGATCTTTGTCGGGATTTCAAGATCGAGCATCATAATTCATCTCCCTACAGACCCAAGATGAATGACGCTGTTGAAGCGGCCAACAAGAACATAAAGAGAATTGTTCAGAAGATGGTGGTAACGTATAAGGATTGGCATGAGGTGCTGCCATTCGCTTTGCACGGTTATCGTACTACAGTGCGTACATCAACCGGGGCAACACCGTTCTCACTGGTATATGGCATGGAGGCAGTCCTGCCATTGGAGGTTGAGATACCATCGTTGAGGGTTTTGCTTGATGTTAAGCTGGACGAGGCAGAATGGGTGAGAAGTAGATTGAATCAGCTGAGCTTGATAGACGAGAAAAGACTGGCATCCATTGCGCATGGTAGGTTGTATCAGAGCCGGATGAAGAAAGCGTTTGACAAGAATATTCGACCTCGAAGCTTTCAGACGGGTGATCTTGTGCTGAAGAAGATTCTCCCACCGCAATCGGATCACAGGGGCAAATGGACTCCCAATTACGAAGGTCCATACGTCGTGAGAAAGGTCTTCTCCGGAGGAGCCTTATTGTTATCCACCATGGATGGTGAAGACTTTTCGTCCCCTGTGAACTCGGACGCAGTTAAAAAATACTTTGCTTAAAAATTGACCCGCTGGACAGTAAAAAGAGAGTCCAGGCAAAAATGGGGCATCCTGGCGAACCAAAAACAGAATAAAAAGGTTCGGGCAAAAGTTAGGGATAAAATGGAAAAAATGTACACCCGCGAAGTTGAAAACCTACACTGGGCGGCTTCGGCAAAAAAGGGTATCCCGGTGAATCGAAAACCCGCAAAGGGCGATTCACGCAAAAGTTAGGGATTTAAGAAGCAAATGACTGCGGTCCAAGTTTGATGATTGGTTTGGGAGCATCTGGGGGTCAATTATCCAAAGCAACTTCTTCCGAAGACAAAGATCGGGAAAGCGTCAGAGTCCGACGAGTCATAGGAGGATCGGTTCATGGTGTTCGTCTGTAACACGTTGCCGACATGTGTACAGATTTTATTCTGTATATTTGTATACTTCTGCATTTTGTTTATGTGTGACTACCTCTTTTCAGGAGTTGCATCTGATGTACAAATCTTGCCTATTCTCAGGCCGTTATCAATAAAGTGTTTTATTCAGTATAGTGTGCGACTTTAGTTTTAATTTTTACAGTTTTGTTTGTAAAAAACGCCGATGTTTTTGATAAACTTACATGCGTGTAAACAGGCGGGCCTCGACCGATGATTGTTAAAACCAAGAATTACCTGAATGGTTGTCGTGGGTGATTACCATGATGTTTCCTTTTTGCATAGATTGCCTTGTGTTTGCTTGTTGACTTTTGCAGGTATTCAAAAGCTTGCAAAGTTCCCCGCCAGAGTCCATGGCAGGCTGGTACCCTCTCCAGAGGTTGAATGTTGTGTCTTCCCCCGGTGAAGTCGCCCCAGGCAAATTTGAGTGTTGTCTCCCCAAGAGAGCGGAGATTGCGTCAAAGGAAAAGATTGATGTATCTTCAGTAGTTCAGAAGTAGCTTGTCAAGCAGAGCAGAATCCTCCCCAGTAAAGGTCGAGACAAATGTGATTAACTTCCCAGAGAGTTCTTGTGCAGTGCAAATCAGAATGTGTAGTTCAATCCCCAGCTCAGTGACAGCGGGATGATTTCCCCAGCTCAGTGATAGCAGGAGAGGTTCCCCACAGGGTGTGATCAGGTGGTTGGAGCTGCTGAAAGGAGTTTTCCCGAGCAGGATTGTCCTTTCTTTCCCCAGCAAGTCGCTCTTCCTCGTCAGGAGGACCGTCCTCAGCAGATTTTGAAGTTGTGAGTTTGTGAGCTACTTTCCCAGCAGGATGGTTATCCCCAGTGGAGTTAGTTCATCTTTCCAACATTTATTTTGTTGGAAGCGTATCGGTAGTATTCCGGTCATCCAGCGGATCCAGTTTGTCTTCAGCATTTATTTTGCTGAGGCAACTCTTTGCATAAGCATGCATCATGAGCATTTGCATTCTACACGAGTACGTAGCATTTCCATGCAGTATGGAAGCATTACGTCATTATCAAACATGCATTTTTGAAACATAAGCCAGGTGGTTACCTCTTCAGTTTCAGATATGTTTATTCCCTGCCGATAAGAGAAATCGTGGTTTCAGGAAGATGTGGATTTTGTGGTCAAGGTACGCAGTGATCGTATTTGTACCATATATGGGTTCATATTGTAAGGCACGCAGTGACCGTGTTGATTTTGAAATGTTGATTTGTGGTCAAAGTACGCAGTGGTCGTATTTGTACCATATATGGGGTTCATGTTGTAGGACACGCAGTGATCGTGTTGATCTTGGTATGTGTATCTGTGGTCGAATGGCGCAGTGATCGTATTCGTCCCAATCTGAGAAGATTGTTTTGTAAGGCACGCAGTAATCGTGTTGGTATCGTCTCGGGGTTTTATTGGGCAGGGCACGCAGTGATCGTGTTTACCATCTCATGTGATGTTGTTGGTCGATATGCGCAGTGATCGTATTCGTCCGTTATACAGTGGTTATAGATTGACACGCAGTGATCGTGTTCATCCAGTTTTTGTTGGTCGGTATACGCAGTGATCGTATTCGTCCGTTATACGGTTTGGTTATGGGGTGAGGCACACAGTGAACGTGTTCATCTGGTTGTTAGTATTCGTCTCATGTTTGAAGTTGTGTCACAAGGCACGCAGTGATCGTGTTTCCTCCAGTCAAGAGGGTCGTGACATAAAGCGTGCAGTGATCGCGTTTACCCTATGTATGATTGGAATATGCAGTGATCGTATTCATCCAGTTATGTGGGTTAGTTGAGACACACAGCACACAGTGATCGTGTTTTCTCCAGTCAAGAGGATCGTGGCTCAGAACACGTAGTGATCGTGTTCAAACACGCAGTGATCGTGTTCAAGATACGCAGTGATCGTATTCGTATGACATGTAGTGATCGTGTTGATAGTACCATGGGAACTTGTGATGCGGAGCACGCAGTGATCATGGTTATCGTATCAGTCGGTTTGTTGGTCGAGATACGCAGTAATCGTATTCGTCCTATTACATGGGTTGGTGTTGTAGCACACGCGGTGATCGCGTTGACATCATTTTGGGGGTTGCTGGTCGAGATGCGCAGTGATCGTATTCGTCCTATTGCAGCACACGCAGTGATCGTGTTCATCATATTGGTGGTTGAAGTACGCAGTGAACGTGTTCGCCTCTTCTATGTTGATTTATTCCGTCTGGCACGCAGTGATCGTGTTTATCTCATCCGGTTGGATTTATGGTCGATGTGATTTTGGTTGTAACGCAGCACACAGTGATCGTGTTCATCGTGTTTGTCCCATTATGTGATTTTGTTTGCAACGCCAGGACGCGCAGTGATCGGGTTTCCTCCTGTCAAGAGGGTTGTGGTGTAGAATATGCAGTGATTGTGTTCATCTTGTTACAGAGGGTTGTTGTGCCAGACACGCAGTGATCGTGTTCGTCATACCACATGTTCCCTAGCAGAGTTGTTTGGTCAAGCATTTCTCTTTCTCCCCAGTCGAGTCCTTTCTCAGAGTGCTGTGGAAATAGCAGGATGCAGATTTTGGGTGGTCACCCACAGTTACCCTAGTAGAGACGTAATCCCCAGCGGGGTGGTCTTCAACGAGATACTTGGTTAAGTTCCTCGTAGTCCCCGGTAGGGTATTCTTTGACAAGTCGCTTGGTTAAGTTACTTGTATTCCCCCATCTGAGTCTTTCTCAGGATGATGCGGAGTCAGCATTAGAAGACGGTAATGCAGTTTGTGGGTCGTTACCCGTAGTTCCTCCAGCAGAATTATGTGTTCCAGCAGGGTGTTATTTCAATGGGTTGCTTGGTTAAGTCCCTCACAGTCCCCGACACGATGCTCGCCACAGGAGTTGTTTGGTTAAATTCCTTGTATTTTTCAGCAAGGGTGCTTGATTAAGTTCCCAATTTCCCCAGCAGGTATGTGACGGCAATCGTCAGAATTGTCCTCTCAGAGTTACTTAGTTAAGTTTCTCGTTTCCCCGCAGAGTCGGTTGTTCATGTCTTCGGACATTGCCCCGCTTGGTTAAGCGTTCGATCGTTTCTTCAGGATACGAAAGGTTGATCAGTGAAATCGACATGACAAGTGAAGTCAATATTCTCCCGCTGGTTAGCGTGTGCTTGGTTGATAAGTGAGATCAACAGAGGTTGATAAGTGAGATCAACAGAGGTTGATAAGTGATGTCAACAATTTCTCATTGTTTGGTGTATGCTCATTTCTTCGGAATAGAGTGGTCTGCGGACAATATCAGATTATTTTACAAAAGCAGGTTGACAGAGGAGTGGTTAGTTGTTGCCGTGACAACAGAAGTCATTTCCCTGAAGGGTTTTCCCCAAGCAGTAGTCGTATTCGCAATTTATTTTGCGGTTGGCAAATTTCCAGGTTCTTTCGTATCCAACCGTCTCGTACCGCGAATGTCTGAAGGTTTCACGCTCTTCATCCAGTTGGGTCCAAGTCGCTTGAATAGGGGCAGCTGTTGCACCCCAAAATTTGCCCAACCTTTTCTAACCTAGGTTTATGTTTCAATTGCATAACCATTTGCATTGGTATCATGTATATAGTGCATTCATCTGCATTGCATAGCATGAGCAAGTTATCTTAATCAGGGGATCAATGTGCTATTCTTATCTCAAGAGGCATATTCAGAGGGTTTCATTCATATTCAAGACTACTCAGGTCATCAGGGAAGAATTTGAGCTTTGAAGAGTTGACAGGTTGATCAGTGAGTTCTCTTCTATCTTGAGGTTGTTTGGGGATCATCAGTGGAAGTTTGAGCTATGAGCCAAGAACATGAGGTGTGTATGGATGTTATGAAGAGCCTAGATGATCATTTTTGAGGAGTAACCAAGTCATTGGAATGATTGCAAGAGCCTCAGTTGAAGTCAGTCAACTAGGGTTTTGTCTGGGTCAACACTGGGTCAATCCTAGGTCAAAGACTTGTTTTCAAAGGCATCAAGGATCATTTGAAGAATGTGGGATTCATTATTTGCTATATGGATATGGATATGGTGTTGTGCTAAAGAAAAATCAGAAGAAGTCAAGGAGAAGAGGAGTTACCGAATTAGGGTTTCAGTGTAAAATCCCCTGATTTAGGTCAAACTTCAAAGCAGTGTAGCTCAAGAGGAAAGCTTCATATGAATTCTTGGTCCACATGAAACTTGTAGAGTATCTTCATAGATTTAATTTGAGTGGTGGAAGTCATCAAGATGATTTATAGAACTCAAGTTATAGCTCTTGCAAGTTACAGGTCATCTGAGGGCACTGAAATTTGTCTGTGAAAGTTGTCTGTCTTCTAAGCAACGTTTGACCTTCAAGGAGATTTCAAATGGATTTATGTCCAATATGAGAGTTGTTAATCATTGTCTTAGCTTTCTAGAAAGGTATGGTATGCCTTCATATGATTTGTGGAACTCTACTTATGGTCTTGGTAAGGAAAGGGTATTTTGGTCATTTGAGAATTACAGGTCATTTCAAGCCTATGCCCAAAACTCATACAAGGAAGCTTCAAATGAAAAACTTCACAACATCAAAGTTGCTCAAAATGTCATTTTAAGTCTAGAAAAGAGGTCATGGAAGTTTGGAAATGCATAGAACAAGACTTGATAAAAGTTGGTGGAAAATGACTTAAAAAAGGCATATAACTTGAAAAAGTTCAAGTTGGAAAGTGGTTTGAGAGATCTACAAATCCAAAATGGGTCATGTAATATACCAAATTGAATCCCAACAACATTTTAAAGACATTGGTTCAGCCACTTTTTTGATTTAGGGTTTAAATTTTGGACTTGCTTTGTAAAGTTCTTTCTTGCATAATAAGGCAACTTTGCAAAATTCAACACAAGGCAAGGAAAGGCTTGTTTTTCACACATACACTCTCAATATCTCATATGAGGAGATTTTAAAGTGGAATTGAAGGATTGTAAGGACAATTGAGTCATGAGATGAGATATTTCAAAGTGTCATTACATGAGAATTTCCACATTCTTCCACCACATTCTAGAATCCTCTAAGATCAATCCAGAAACTTCTAGATCTGTCCATCATCCTCTATATATTGAATTGAGTCCATTAGTGCAAAAGGTTGGTGAAAAGAGAGAGAGAAGAGAGAGAATTCCATTGTTGCTTCCATTGTAAGAAAGTGTGAAAATCTATATTCAACACCAATTTTGTTCATCCTTTTTCTTCATCCACAACCCATTGAAGCTATTGAGTGCATACATGCTGAATTAGAGAGCCATCCATGGAAGATTGAAGAGCTAGGGTTTGAAATTGCAAGAAGCATATCAGATTCGAATCTCACATTAGAAGTATTCTTCTTCCAACTTTTTGCAAACATAAATCATAGCATCATCTAAGGACCATTGGTGAGGGATTGCAAGTGCTGAATCAAGCTATTTCCCATCTGTTCCAACAAGAATTGTAGGTATGCATTTTCTCTTCTATCTCCATAATTAGGTGTGGTTAGGTTAGATTGTTAGTGTAAGATTGTTAGGTTAGGTTAGATGACTATTTTCAGAAAGATTGAGAAGGTTCTATGAGGTTTAATGGCAGGATGTTGAAACTTTGATGATCAAGATTAGGTTATGTAATGAGTTTTAATGCACGTGTAATAGCTTGTGGAGATCAGTGAGACATGGAGAGTGCATTAGTGCCATTAGAATTTTGAATTGTTAGGATTGATCTCAGTGTAATTTGGTTGAACCCATGCATTCGTGCTTTCTGTTGATGAGATATAAGAGGTTTTAGATGAAACTATGAGTGCAGTCATGTTCTTGGAAGAAAATGGCGCAATTTTGGTTTTGGAATTTCATGATTTCATGGAGAATCAGGATAGAACGAAGGGGTTGAATATTCGTGCATGGAGCTGTAAGACTGAAACCCTAATTTTCATTTGGGGAAGACGACACCATGGTCGTTGGATCAAGTCCAAAGCTTGACTCATTAAACCAATCTAACGGTCCACATTTGAAAAGAGAAACGGAGGGAATTGATAATGGTGAAACGATGCGTTTCACTTAATGAAACGTCTGGGCCTGGATCCAACATGCTAACCCCACCCCCCAAACCTGAGCCCAATGCACTTTGAACTGTGAATTGTTGCTACTTGCACCCCACGCGCTCTCTCTCTCTTTTTTTGTTTTTCTGATTTAATTTCCCAACTGGGCTTAATGCATTTGCTATACGCGCCCCCACTTCCCTGGCCCATCAATATATGAACTGAGCGTGGTTACTAGTAGCACCCCTCCCCATTTTAATTCTTTTTTTGTGATTTTATTTTCTTTAATATTCTAGCATCTTTAAAAAATCATAAAAAATTGGAAAATTGATATTTTTCATTTTTTTGTTTTTCTATAGGTCAATAATTCTGTCTAGAAAATATATAAATAATGAAATTGGCATTTTATTTTGTTTTAATATTTTTTGTGTATTTTTCTTGTAAATAGCTTTTTAATGAGTTTAGTTTAGTACTTAATTTTGTTGATTTTAGTTCTAATAGTTCCCTTTAGATTTAGGACCCATTCTTTTTAGGATATGTCATTTAAGACCTCAACTTGTATATAGGATTTAATTCATAATTTTAGGATTAATTTTTAGATGATTTGATTAGGTGAGATTAGAGTGGTTAAAATTAGGATCTTAAGTGAACATAGGTGAGATAGATCATTTCTTTTAGGAATTTTGATTTGATTTTTGGGGTATGGGACTATAGGGGTTATGGATAGATAATAGATCCCTTAGAAAATATTAGGATTCCCCTATTAATACTAGTATATTGCTTGTATTTGATTGATTGTGTGGTGTGCCCTCTTTAGGGTTATTATTTGTCTGTGTGGGGTATTGGGTTTGTTTGGGGCTTGGGGTTTGAGCTGAAGACTGTGTTGATGAAGCCCATTTGAAGATTAGAGACCAACTTCCAGGGTTGATGAGGAGTATCTCTTGCTGGCAGCTGTTGAAGTTTATAGGATCTAAGAGTTAGGCAGAGCTCTAGAGTAGAAAACTTGATTCACAAACATGAAAGGTCTTGTCTGCCTCCATTCTTCTCCGTGATGCAGAGTCTCTCTAAGACACTCACCCCCTTCCTTTGGAAGGCTTGGTGCTAATGTCTAAGAGATAGAACTCTTGAGAGAAAATATCCTATGTGTTGTTAGCAGTCTGTTTGCCACCTTTGGTGGTCAACTAATTGCTTAACACCCAGTTTACTCTTGTAATTGGTTCCTCAGCTTGGAGATTAGGACTTGAAGAAAAGCCATTGGGAGATTGAAGATAAGAGACTGATGTCTGCTTGAAGCCTGAAGATGGTTGCAGATGCTGATGAAGTCTGCTTTTGCTGTTTAGTTTTAGCTGTTTAATTCTTGATGTATTGTGTGAATTTCCCGGACTGTATTGTTTGCTGTTTAACCTGCTGGGTTGAAAGTGAATTCTGTTCACTTTTGCCCACTGTTTTCTAGGTTCGAGGTTGAGTGGGACTCCCTAGCCTCGCTTGTATTGTTGCATTCATGCATTTTACTGCTTTATTGTATATATCTGCTGTTTCTGTTTCCGTCTATTCCCTTAGGATCTCTGTTTCTCTCTGCGCAAGAGAGGAACATGATAGACATTAGGTCTTAACCCATGCATGATAATATTAGGGTAGATTTTATTCCCTTTTTTCAACCCTAGGATTTGTAGAGTGTCATCTCTTCTTTCTTCAAAACAACAGAAAAACATTAAAAAAGGTTATAACAGAGATCAATTCATTTCTTCCGTCAAAAGATTTGAACAAACATCAGCCTTTTTGCAATAAGAAAACCCTTGTTTAAGGTGAGATTTTTCATAAAAGACACTTGAACAGCTTGTGTCGTGCGTAGCCCGAACTACGTTTGCTCTGATCTTCCATGCAGTGTGGAAGTACGTAGGCATAGGATGCGATATCCTAGCGAGCAACCTTCACCCATCCTTCCCCCGTAGTTAGGCGAACTACATTGACTCTGATTTCTCGTTCCAGACGGGAATACGTAGGCATAAAGTGCGACGCTTTGCCGAGTCATGTTTTCTTTTCTTTTCAGACCTCATCCTTTAGTTTAGATAGAAGTGTAATCCGTACAAACCAAGCAAGCGTGGATCCCACCGAGTACGATGGACGTGAGGGGTGCTAATACCTTCCCCTTGCGTAACCGACTCCCGAATCCAGGTTTTGGTTGCGATGACCATACCTTTTCCCGTCTTTGCGGTAGGTTTACTTCGAGCGTTTCCTTTCCCTCCTTTGGGATAAATAACGCACGGTGGCGACTCTTCTGTATTGCCGGCGCCGATTTTCGCAGTAGCGACAATGTGAAGACAAAAAAGGCTTAGACCTTTTTGGGACTCTCTTTTCAACGCTCAGCATCCTTGGATCAGCTGCCTATAAAAGGAGAACTTCACCACATTCTTCAGTTACACAATTTGCTGAAAAGAAATCATTATATTCTAAGCTCTCATTCATTCTTATTCTTCTTAGAATTTATTGTACTTAAACTTAAGAGAAAAATCACTGTTGTGATAAAAGCTTTATAGAAGCATTAATACTCTTGTATTTAATTTACATTGATTGTAAAGGCTTTTCCTTAAGAGGATTCAGTTGGAATCAGTAGCTCTTGAGAAGACTAAGAACTGTTGTTCTTAGGTGTTACTATTGTAATCAGTTTGATTTAATAGTGGATTAAGTCCTTGTTGAGAAAGGCAAATCACTCTAGGAAGGGTGGACTGGAGTAGTTGTTTAAACGAACCAGGATAAAAATAATTGTGTGATTATTTTTTCAAGTCTTAATCTTTCATACTTATTCAACCCCCCCTTCTAAGTATTATCTCACCTTCACGGTTGACCAAAGCCAAATCTGAGGGCTGAGATTCAATCTTGTTTGAAGAGGGAAACTCTGAAGAGCATGAAACGCGGTGTTTCATTAAAAGGGGGGATTGGACTCCGTTGCTATCCACACCCCAGATCATGGCCCATGGTTGTTTTGAACTACATTTGGTTACTTTTCACACCGTATCCTTTTCTTTTTCTTTATGTTTTTTTAATTGATTTTCTGATTAGAATTGGGCCTCGCGCGCCTCACTATCCCCACCCCCATTTTGAGCCCATATGAAATCTGAACTGAATATACTTGCTATTCACACCAAACATTTCATATTTTAATTTCTTTTTCTCCATTTTTCATTAATCTTTGAAAAATCATAATAATTAGAAAATTAATGATTTTTGCATGGGGATTTTTTCTCCCACTTCATATTAATGTATAGAAAATTATGAAATCATAATGTTTTCATTTCATGCATTTTTAATATTTTTTGTGTATTTTCTATTTTAATAGCTTTTTAATTCTTTTATGTTGATACATGGTTTTGTAGAATTTTGTTTAGCTAGTTCCCTTCATATTTTTAGGCCATTCTTTTTAGGATAGTTAGATTAGGACTTTAGCTCCCCTCTGGATTTATTCCATAATTTTGTGATGAATTTTAGGTTAGTTTTGCTTAGATGATTTTAGGTTGTGTAGAATTAGGTTAATCCTTAACATAGGTCCACAATAACACTAGAATTTTGAGTTTCTAGGTCAAGGTAGATATTGGGACATATGGGGTATTAAGGGTAGGTATATAGGATCCCCTAGGAATTATATTAGATTTTAATATAGTAGTATACTATTTTCAGATGATTTTTGTAGTTGATGATTGTTTGTGTTGCCCTTGTGGGCTTGTATTTTTGTTTGCTTTGCTTTGTGGGCTTGGAGAGCTTGGTATTGCTTTGAGGAGCATTGAGGAGAATAGTAGGAGAATTGAAGATTGATTGAGGAGCTTGAGAGCTTGGGAATCTTGTTTGTTTTGTTGTTTGTTTTAGGGTTAGGGATTAAGAAGAGCTTAGACCTAGTTAACTTCTTTCTTAAACATGGATGGTATCTTTCACCTCCATTCCTACCTATGATTCAAAGTCCTTCCATGGTATTCACCTCTCTCCTTAGGAGGGGTAAATGATGATACCTAGGAAGTAGAACTTTTGAGGGAACCCTTCATTTGATGTTTGATCGCGACTTTCTATGTCTAATACAACTAACTGCAAGTGCACAGTCTATCGCGTAGTAATAAAAGATATCGATCCCACAGGGACTCGTAATCAAACTAGTGTTCTTGGGAGTTACTATGTTTAGCTAGGTAGAATATGTTTTAAGGGGATAAGATTGTCACTAAATGGGGAAACTAAGATTACTATTTAGATTTTAATTAATTGAATCGATACGTAGTAATTATGTTCTTCAGGGATTTGATAAGTGACTGGTGTATGAAATAGTTTTCACAGTTTATTTAAGCAGAAAATGGAGATTTGAAGACTCTCGTCTCACAATGGTTATTGACGCTAATCATAATCCTAAGGGCCAAACGTACACTTTCGTATCCCGTTCGGGGTTAAAACTACTTTTTGGAAATCTCTAAGTTCTAATTCGTTTTAAAGTGCTTTCGCTGTTATTAAAACAAATGCCTAGTGTTTACTATCTGACCTTACCGCAGCTTTCGCTTGTTGGTTCGTATCTTAATTAATTTCCCACTTTCGTGGCAAAACTACTTTAAAATAAGTTCTCGCTTTCGCGACGAAGTTTATTTCGTAAATCAATTTTTAAACACTTAGACCATAAGTTATTTTTGTGAAAAGAAAGTTTTCAAACAAGAGTTATCAAATCCCATTCGAATTATTACTACATATCGATTACCTAAGTTTAGCTAGACATGGAATTTGGAAAAGCAAAACATAAATAATAATGATGAATAATAAATTTCATTATGATAAAATAGAAGTCGATCAAAATGAAAACCTGTAAATAATGCCAATTGGCCTTTGGGCAGATCCTCCACAGATGTTGGCAGGATTTTGTCTTTAGTTCCAATTCGATCGTACAGTGCAGTAACAGTTACAGAAGAGCGGAAATGGGAATGAGTAGAATGGAAAGGGAAATAAAGGAAAGGGATACAAATAAAACTGGAGAAATGGATACAAATAATAACTGAAAATAAATTTGCTGGAAACTAAATTTGGCAGCACTTCGTGGTATGAATGCAGCTCCCTTTTTGAAGTCCCCTGCTTCCCTTTTTATAGAGGTGGAATTCCAACGGTTACCTCTGAGGATGATGGACCTTGAGGCAGATAATTTAGGGAGTAGTGGACCATTTAATGGGAATTGGAACTGCTCTTTTGACGTGTAATATGAGTGGGGCGTTTTTGCCTGCATGACGGTCGTCACAAGGTGTGACGGTCATCACCCGTGTGACGGTCGTCATGCATCTGTGACGGTCGTCACATCAGCAAAAACTGTCTGCTGCGCTTTTCATTGTGTTTTCACTCCTTTTTCGTCCATATTTCATCTAGGATTGCTTCTTTTCTTCATGTTGCCTTGTTTAGACGTAATCGTTGAATACCTGCAAAAACATCAGACAAATACATGGAAATAACCCAAAATCGGATCGAAAACGGTTAGACTTTAGTTGAATTATGCATGAAAATATCTATATGATTTCGTGTTATCAAACTCCCCTAAGCTTGAATCTTTGCTTGTCCTCAAGTAAAACGTGGAAAAGTCGGCAAGTACGAGGCTGCTTCTTCGTCCGCAGAGTTTGGAAAAACCGGGATTCTTGGTAGGAACAAGACGAGTATCACGACGACACTGGACTACAAGTCTCCGGAGGTCTCCCTCTTATTCAAATCGGTCTCAGTCATGCTACTGTATCTTGGTGTCAAGGTTCTCGTGGCAAGTTCACCCTGTTTGTTCTAGCGCAATCACATTAAGACCGTTGTCCGCACACTCTCATGGCAAGTCGACCTGTTAGTGAATATGATCTCGTTTTTGTTTTTGATCTTCTTCATTGATCATAATTTGGTGTCATTGATTTTTCAATGAGTTTTTCGTGCCGTTGGGCTAAATGCTCGGGTGAGGAGCACCTAACTTAGAAGGAAACGTATCTTATATTCTTGGGCTTTTTTAGCTCTCTTTCATGATTTTTCATCTTTTTGGAGATCATACACTTATTTGCATCGGTCGCTCGCTTAGAGGTGTTTTTAGGATGGTGCTGACTGCTAGTATAAACTACTTGGGGTTGAGTTCGCGTAGACACTTGAGACTTTGGTACACGTAGGTGGTGAAACCGACTCGCATAAACTAGAGATCTAAGGTGTCTGGACGATACTGGTTTTGTTAGAACTGTCGTTTCCTCGGAGTTTTAAAACTCGGTTTGAACTCAGGTGCATTCTCGTGATGCTTTTGCTTTTGAGGAACAAATGAAAGTTTTTGTTTACGTTGAATAATGTGGGGATGGTTTGCGTAACGTGAAAATTATATAGACGAGCTTTATTTGCTAGAAATAGAAAGTGTAAAAATGGAACTTACTAAAATTCAAAAGTGCAGTGAAATGGAAATACAGTAAATAAGGGAAGTTCTGAATACAGTGGAAATAAGGCTCCGCTCCCACACTATCTCGATCAGTGTCCTCACTGATTCTTGAAGCATGCGAGAGGGAGATACAACTGAAAATGAAAATACAAAGAACTAAAATATAGTAAACAATGAAGGAAAAAAATAAAAATCTAGTCCCGGGGCCTGTCACGTCCACGCTGGCATCCTCTGGCTCTAGCAAGGGCTACTCTGTCCTCATAGCTCATGGCTCCGGTGTGGTAGACCGTGTCTCGGAGTCCTTCGACCTGCAGGGTCAGATTCGCTAGACTCTCAGTGATCGTAGCTTGGCCGGTGTGAAGTTGTTGCATTTGAGTCCGGTGCCAAGCTTCGAACTGGTCAGCTCGCTGGTTCTGCTGTTGCAGCATCGTGAGTATCTGTGCCTGCTGGTCTAGGGAGCGACGGAGGTCCTCTTCGGTGTAATCTGGCACGGGATGGTGACAGCGGCGGCGGGATGATGTACCTACTGGTGGAGGAGGCTGCGATGCCTCTGGCTGCTCGGACCTGTCCAACTCAGCTTGGATTTCATCTTCGGAATCATGAGTGGGATCCTGAGTAGGAACAGCGGCAGTAGGAGGGGCAGTGAGGTCGAACAACCAGTTGGTACGGTCCTCAGGATGGATGCGGGTGCGTGACGGAAGGATGATGCTTCGGACGGTCTTGCCACGCACAACCGGATGATATTTCCCGTCAGCTCGGGAGCGGATGAGATGGGAGGCCCTGCAGTGGTCGGTGTCAAGGAACACCGAGGGGATGGACTGGAGGTGCTGGAGGCGGTCGCCAAGGTTCAGCCCAAGTGCAATCACCGTGACAATCCCGCCAAAGTAGAATGGCTTCGAGCCACGGTTGCAGTTGGCCTGAATGTGAGCCAGCAGGAACGGGGCAGCGTTGACGGGTTCATTGTTGAAGACGCAATGCAGAAAGAAGAGCTCCTTGGAGTTCACCTTGTGGTTGCTGTCTCTGGCGAAGATAATGTTGCTCAACGCCCTGTGAAAGTACCTGATGGCGGGGTTATGGATGTGAGTGGCGTGTAGGGAGTCCCAACCATAAGCATTTAGGCCGGTCAACTGATACCACAGCGGGAAGGCTTCATGCTGGAACTGGTCAGTGAGGCGGCGATGAGCGTTGTTGCCGCGGGGTAACTGTAGGATGCTGGCGATCTGATTCTGATTCACTTGATAGTTGACTCCAAACATTCGGAAACAAGCGGCACCTGTATGCTGGTTGAGTTCGCCGCTGCTGGTGATGTACGAGAACAAACTCAAGAACTCAAGGGTGAGTTGTTCGTAGGTCGGCTGGGGGTTGGAGCAGAGGTTCCAGATGCCTGATCGTTGAAGCATCCAGGTTACACCTTCGAGGAGTCCGAGCTCCGTAAGTGATGGAAGGTGCGGGTAGTGAGTTGGCTGGAGCGACCTCTGATGAAATGCAATGTACTGTGCTCGTTGTCTCTCGCCTAACTCGCCTTCAGGGAAGGAAATGTTGCTGATATCTGCGTTTCCGGCCATTGTTGAAGATGGAGAGGTTTCGGAGGTTTTGGGGTTTTTCGGAAGAGAGGGAAATGTGACAGAACGGTGATTTGGAGGTTGAATTTGGAGTTGAGGTTTATAGTTCAATTGGGGAGATTGAAAATCGTAGTGGGGTATGAATTTTGGAAGTTTGAAAGTGATAATGGGGGGAGTGGAAGGGTACACGACCCCTGTTACATCAGATTGCAGTTCTGGGCTGCGTGACGGTCGTCACAAGGGTGTGACGGTCGTCACCCGTGTGACGCTCGTCATGGGGCTGTGACGGTCGTCACAGCAGCAAAATCTGCAGAACGCAGAATTTTGCTCTGAGGGCGTACTCGTGGTGATTTTAAAGCGTAGTATTGCTACGGTAATGTAATATAACAGCCATCAAACAATAAATAATGCGAAAACAGGATAATTGGATAAAAACTAGAATTGAAATAACATAAAATGGAAACAATTGTATGTAGTACATAATGAAACGAACAATGCGAAAATTCCAAATGAGTAAATTAAACTAAACTAGACTAGACTAAACTGAAACTACTGCTATGAGCTAATAACTAATCTTTCCGTGCCTTCAACTCATCAAATTTCCGTGAATAGTAGTCGAGTTGGTCGCAGACGAGATCCATGAAGCCTACCAGGTCATTGTGCATGCCTGCGATATCAGCTTTTACATTAGTCAGAGCTTTATCGACGTCGTCCAATCTGAGTAACACGGTATCCATTTTGTCGGTTGTTTCCTCAAGGATAGGCTCAGGATAAGTATTGTAGTGTGGAGGAGTCATAGGGTCTACTTCATTTTCAGAGGCGGCGTCCTCAAAGTACATGTAATCGTGTGCCTCAGAAATGTGGTCACTGTCATACATATAGTTCTGGGGTGTTGACTGTGGTGAAGGAGGTCCCATAGGCTCATCCAATTCATAGAGCCAGTTATCCTTGTTGTGGATGCTTGTCATCAGATGATCAGGCAGTGTGAATAGCTGTACTGGTTTTTCGTTAATAAGGTACTCGTACGGTCCAGGTCCCATAGTTCCTAAGATGCGCCTGTTAAAGCAGAATTGAATGTTCATGGGTCTGATGGTACCAAAACGAGTGCTGGCGTTTAGATGGAATCTAAGGCCAAGCTCGTGGGCTATCATTGTTACTAGTCCTCCTATAAGGATAGGTGTCTGAGGTTCCAGCGTGAGGCGTTTGAAGGATCTCATCAAGAAAGGCACTGTATTTACTGTCCGTCCCTGAGAAGCACAGAGCATGATGAATAACTCTTCCTTAAACACTGTGGTAATATTTTCTTCTTTTCCAAACAAGGTGTGAGCTAGTATCTTATGGAAGTATCTAAAGGCTGGGTTATGAATGTCATCATTGTACATTCTGTCTGGTTCAGAGTGATAGTCGCCTGTGATTCTACCCTAAAAGTGCTCAAGTTGCAAATCAATATCGTCATCTTCTGCACTGATGAACACATGCGGTCCGCTAGGGAATCCTAGGAGGTTAGCTAGTGACATCCGGCTATGAGTTTGGTCCATTCCAAACAATCTGAAGGTGATCAATTCTGAGCGGGTTCCAAAGCCATAGTTGGGTGTGTATCTGAAAGAGCTGAGGAATTCATAGGTAAGATCCTTGTAGGTAGCGAAACGTGTTTTCAGAGCAGTGTTCTCCCAACCCAGTTGATTGAACAGGTATTGAATGCTATCTGTGATCCCTAGTTTATCCATAGTAGCCTTGTCATAATACAGCGTTAAGGCGAATTCTCTTTCGGTCAGTGCTGCAAATCTTGCCTTTTGAGCGAGTCCTTTGAAGTGAACCTTTGTGAAATCGTACTCGGCCATATTCGCAGGTAATTCGAAGAAAACAGAAGAAATGTTTTTGAAGGCTTTAAAAATCCAGAAAAGTTTGAAACAAGAAATTGAAGTCAGGATTTTTAGAAACGAAAAGTGGTAGAAACAAAAGACAAAAGGAAAAAAAAAATAAAGTAAGAATAAAAGTACGAAAATGAACGAAAGTAGAAAGTAGCGGTAATTTTAGGATTTTTGTTGGATTTTTCAAAGTAGAATTTTAAGGAAAAAATGAAATGCAATGACGAGGGAAATTTGGGTTGCCTCCCGATAAGCGCTGTTTTTAACGTCTAAAGTCTGACGATAGCTTGGTGAGAAGCTATTCTGGTGTTTGAGCCGGAAGCTCAAGCAATGTTACATTGCTAATTTGATGACTGTTGTCGTTCTTATTGTAATGTTTTAGACGTTGCCCGTTTACGATAAACGGTGCATTCGTCTTATCGGTAATTTCAACAGCTCCACTCTGAAGTACTTTAGTCACTTCATAAGGTCCAGACCACCTAGATTTTAGTTTTCCTGGGAAGAGTTTTAATCGTGAATTGAAGAGCAATACGATGTCTCCCACACTGAATTGTTTCCTGATTGAACGTTTATCATGCCACCTTTTAGTTCGCTCTTTGTAGATACGGGCATTTTCGTAAGCGTCTAATCGAAGTTCTTCCAACTCGTGTAAGTTCAAGGTTCGCTTTTCTCCTGCCTCGGTGTAGTCGAAGTTGAGTGTCTTAATGGCCCAGAAGGCCTTGTGCTCTAACTCTACAGGGAGATGGCAGGATTTACCGTAAACTAATTTATAGGGGGTAGTACCTATTGGTGTCTTAAATGCGGTCCTATAAGCCCATAAAGCTTCTTGTAGCTTCGATGACCAGTCTCTCCTTGAGGTAGCGACAGTCTTTTCCAAGATCTGTTTTATTTCTCTGTTTGAGACCTCTACTTGTCTGCTAGTTTGCGGATGATAAGGTGTAGCTACTCGGTGCTTGACTCCATATCTAGAGAGAAGTTTATCGAATATTCGTGATATGAAGTGAGATCCTCCGTCACTAATGACGAGTCTGGGTACACCGAATCTAGGAAAGATAGTGTTCTTGAAGAGTTTGATTACTACTCGTGCGTCATTTGTTGGAGCAGCTATGGCTTCTATCCATTTAGACACGTAATCGACAGCGACGAGTATGTAGTTATTTCCAAAAGAAGGTGGGAAAGGTCCCATGAAATCTATTCCTCAGACGTCGAAGACTTCTACCTCTAAGATTCCTTTCTGAGGCATTTCATCGCGTCGTGAGATGTTGCCAGTTCGTTGGCATCTATCGCATTTTTGCACAGTGATGTAAACGTCTTTCCAGAGATTAGGCCAGAATAGGCCAGCTTGGAGAATCTTAGCGCACGTCTTGGATGTACTAGCATGACCACCATATGGTGCAGAGTGACATTGGGAAATAATATTTTCTATTTCTTCCTCTGGGACACAGCGACGGTATATGTTGTCGGCCTCTCTCTTGAAGAGTAGGGGTTCGTCCCAATAATAGTGTTTCAGATCGTGGAAGAATTTCTTCTTTTGCTGATAAGTAAGATCTGGTGGAAGCACGCCCGCAGCGAGGTAATTAACGATGTTAGCATACCAAGGTAATGTGACTTGGGCATAGACGGCTTCTACGACTTTTTCGAATTCTGGATCTTCCGAGATTGCATTGGGTGTGTCACTTTCTAATTTGGCTATCAGACGTTCGTACGGGAAATCGTCATTTATCGGTACTAGTTCGTGTCTGATGCCTTCTATTCGGGATAAGTGATCCGCAACAACGTTCTCGGTTCCTTTCTTATCTTTGATTTCTAAGTCAAACTCTTGTAATAACAGGATCCATCTCAATAATCTTGGTTTGGCATCCTTTTTACTTATTAGGTACCTTATGGCAGCGTGGTCTATGTATATTATAATTTTTGCTCCTACTAAGTAAGAACGGAATTTGTCAAGCGCAAATATAACTGCTAGAAGTTCCTTTTCTGTGGTAGCGTAGTTCATTTGGGCAGGATCTAAGGTTCTACTGGCGTAGTAGATGGCATGGAGTTTCTTGTCCTTCCTTTGTCCTAGAACTGCGCCTACAGCGTAATCACTCGCGTCGCACATGATTTCAAACGGTAGTCTCCAATCTGGTGGTTGCATGATTGGTGCGGTGATAAGGGCTGATTTCAATGTTTCGAATCCTTTTAAACAGTCGTCGTCGAAGACGAACTCAGCATCTTTCATTAACAGGCCGGTCAAAGGTTTTGTGATTTTCGAGAAATCTTTTATAAATCTTCTGTAGAAACCGGCATGTCCTAGAAAACTCCGTATTTCTCGTACGGATTTTGGAGGTTGGAGATCTTTTATAATCTCTATTTTGGCTTTGTCTACCTCAATCCCTCTATCTGATATGACATGTCCTAGAACTATTCCTTGTCGGACCATAAAATGGCATTTCTCCCAATTTAGGACGAGGTTTACTTTTACGCAACGTTCTAGTACCATTTATAAGTTTTGTAAGCATCCTTCGAAACTTTGTCCACATACCGAGAAATCGTCCATAAACACTTCCATAATGTCGTCTATGAAATCTGCGAAGATTGCCATCATGCATCTTTGGAAGGTTGCTGGAGCGTTACAGAGTCCGAACGGCATTCGGCGGTAAGCAAAAGTACCGTAAGGACAGGTGAATGTAGTCTTTTCTTGGTCATCAGGGTGGATGGGAATTTGGAAGAATCCTGAGTAACCATCTAGATAGCAGAAATATGAATGTTTGGCTAATCTTTCCAACATTTGGTCTATGAAGGGTAGCGGGAAGTGATCTTTGCGCGTAGCCTTGTTAAGCTTCCTATAATCAATACACATCCTACTTCCAGTCACGACTCTTTTTGTTATCGATTCGCCTTTTTCGTTTTTAACTACTGTGACTCCTCCTTTCTTTGGTACGACATGAACTGGGCTAACCCATTCACTATCGGAGATCGGATAGATGATTCCTGCATCAAGTAATTTCTTTACTTCATCTCTGACTACAGTGCTCAGGATGGGGTTTAGTCTTCTCTGATGCTCTCGAGAAGTTTTAGAGTCTTCCTCTATTGTAATTCGATGCATACAGATCGAAGGGCTTATACCTTTTAGATCGCTTATGTTGTAGCCTAACGCGGTGGGGTACTTCTTTAGGACTTCTAATAACTTTTCGGTTTCTGGTTGTCCTAAGTCGGCATTGACTATCACTGGTCTTTTTAGTTCATCGTCTAGAAATTCATATCTGAGGTTTTTGGGTAGAGTTTTAAGTTCTAAAGATGGGTTCTTCGGACCTGGCATATGATTTGGTGTCAGTGCTAAGCTTTCGCTTAGGCTGTCGTCTTTATACGGTTTACGCCAGTTGTCGTCTTCAGAAATGTCGGGTATTTGAATCTTTATTATTTCTGAATACGTGGTCTCCTCATTTTCAAGTTCTCTTATGCATTCGTCAATTTCGTCTACTAAATAGCAGGTATCGTCTATTGCTGGTGCTTGTAGGAACTTGGTGAGAATGAACTCTATCTTTTCTTCTCCTACTTCGAATGTTAGCCTTCCTTTCTTTACGTCTATAATCGCTCCGGCTGTAGCTAGGAACGGTCTTCCTAGGATAATTGGGGTTACAGTGTCCTCCTTGATGTCCATGATTATGAAGTCGGTTGGGATGTAGAATTGTCCTATGCGTACTGGAATGTTCTCCAGTATTCCGACGGGGTATTTTACTGATCTGTCAACTAATTGAACGGACATTTTGGTCGGCCTGAGGTCTCCCATATTCAGCTTTTTGCATATAGATAAGGGCATAACACTGATACTGGCTCCTAAATCGCATAGAGCTTTATCTATTACGAACTTTCCTATGACGCAGGGTATGGAGAAACCACCTGGGTCTTTTAATTTAGGAGGCATGCGGTTCTGAATAATAGCGCTACACTCTGCCGTAAGTGTAACTGTTTCGTTATCCTCGATTTTTCTCTTATTCGACAGGATCTCTTTGAGAAATTTGGCGTATGACGGCATTTGAGTTATCGCTTCTGTAAAAGGAATAGTAATATTCAACTGTTTAAGGAGCTCTACAAATTTCTTAAACTACCCTGAAGTTTTGGAGTTTATTAGTCTTTGCGGATAAGGGATAGGTGGTTTATATGGCGCTGGAGGTGCTTGAGTTTTTTCACTTGCAGTATCCTCCTTCTCGTTGTCCTCCTTCTTCTCTAACTCAGATTCCTTTTCTGCTTGTTCAGTTGGTTTCTGTTGCATGGCTGAGTTTTCGGTCCTCGGATCGATCGGTTCGTCCAATTCTTTTCCACTTCTTAGTATCACAGCATTTGCTTGGCCTTTGGGGTTCTGTTCGGGTTGTCCAGGAAATGTGCCAGCAGGTGCGGCAGCAAATGCTTGCTGTTGAGCCACTTGTGATATCTGAGTTTCTAACATTTTATTGTGGGTGGCTAAAGCGTCTACTTTTCTTGTCAACTGTTTAATTTGCTCACTAGTGTGTATGTTTTGATTCAGGAACTCTTTGTTCGTTTGAGCTTGAGTAGCTATGAACTTTTCCATCATCATTTCGAGGTTTGATTTCCTAGGTGCATTCTGAGCAGCTGGTTTTTGATATCCTTGCGGAGCATTAGGCATTTGCAATGCATTTTCGCTTTTGTAGGAAAAGTTTGGATGATTTCGCCAACCTGGGTTGTATGTATTTGCGTATGGATTTCCTTGAGCATAATTTACCTGGTCTGGCGGGATTCCGGCTAGCAATGGGCATTCGGGTGCATTATGAGTGGTGCTTCCGCATAACTCGCAATTTGGAGTTACTGCAGCGACAGTTGCAGTGGGGTTAACGGTCAGACTATCGATCTTTTGTGCTAGAGCATCTACTTTAGCATTGAACTTTTCAAGGCTGCTGATTTCGTACATCCCACCTTTCACTGAGGTTTTCTCATTTGGAGTGCGTTCACCTCCCCATTGGCAATGGTTTTGTGACATGTTTTCTATTAATTGATAGGCTTCATCGTATGGCTTATCCATAAGTGCACCGCCCGTGGCAGCGTCTATTGTCAATCTAGTATTGTATAGATGCCCATTATAGAAAGTATGGATTGTCACCCAGTCTTCTAGACCGTGGTGAGGACATGTTCTCATCATATCTTTGAATCGTTCCCATGCTTCGTAGAGAGATTCAGTATCTTTCTGTCGAAATCCGTTGATTTGAGCTCTAAGCATAGCAGTTTTGCTTGGTGGAAAATATCTCACTAAGAAGACGTTCTTCAATTACTCCCACGTCGTAACGGAGTTGGATGGTAACGATTGTAACCATGTCCACGCTCTGTCTCTAAGAGAGAATGGGAAAAGACGAAGTCTTATCGCGTCTGGAGTTACTCCATTTGCCTTCACTGTGTCTACGTATTGTACAAACTTCGTTAGATGTTCGTTCGGATCCTCAGTTGCGTTTCCTGAGAACTGGTTTTGTTGTACAGCCGACAACAATGATGGTTTAAGCTCAAAATCATTTCGGGTAATAGCTGGGGCAGCAATGCTACTTCTAGGCTCCATCTGAGATGGTGTAGCGTATGCCTTCAGCGGTTTGTTCGGAGGTCCTTCAGCCATCGTTGGTTCTTCTTCGGATTTGGGAATGGGAGTGAGAGGATCGGGAATGTTATGTTTGAGTTGGTACTCAATGATTCGGCTTCTTAGATGCAAGAAGCGTTCTAGTTCTGCGACTGAAGGTTTCAAGATGTCGCTTTGTGGGCGATCACTTGGCATACAATCGACAACACTAGTAAAGGAAAAATGAAAATTGTTTACCTAGTCTATACGGCGTAACAGAAGGTTACACTATTGACTAAACGGGTCCCCGGCAACGGCGCCAAAAACTTGATCGCGACTTTCTATGTCTAATACAACTAACTGCAAGTGCACAGTCTATCGCGTAGTAATAAAAGATATCGATCCCACAGGAACTCGTAATCAAACTAGTGTTCTCGGGAGTTACTATGTTTAGCTAGGTAGAATATGTTTTAAGGGGATAAGATTGTCACTAAAAGGGGAAACTAAGATTACTATTTAGATTTTAATTAATTGAATCGATACGTAGTAATTATGTTCTTCAGGGATTTGATAAGTGACTGGTGTATGAAATAGTTTTCACAGTTTATTTAAGCAGAAAATGGAGATTTGAAGACTCTCGTCTCACAATGGTTATTGACGCAAACATAATCCTAAGGGCCAAACGTACACTTTCGTATCCCGTTCGGGGTTAAAACTACTTTTTGGAAATCTCTAAGTTCTAATTCGTTTTAAAGTGCTTTCGCTGTTATTAAAACAAATGCCTAGTGTTTACTATCTGACCTTACCGCAGCTTTCGCTTGTTGGTTCGTATCTTAATTAATTTCCCACTTTCGTGGCAAAACTACTTTAAAATAAGTTCTCGCTTTCGCGACGAAGTTTATTTCGTAAATCAATTTTTAAACACTTAGACCATAAGTTATTTTTGTGAAAAGAAAGTTTTCAAACAAGAGTTATCAAATCCCATTCGAATTATTACTACATATCGATTACCTAAGTTTAGCTAGACATGGAATTTGGAAAAGCAAAACATAAATAATAATGATGAATAATAAATTGCATTATGATAAAATAGAAGTCGATCAAAATGAAAACCTGTAAATAATGCCAATTGGCCTTTGGGCAGATCCTCCACAGATGTTGGCAGGATTCTGTCTTTAGTTCCAATTCGATCGTACAGTGCAGTAACAGTTACAGAAGAGCGGAAATGGGAATGAGTAGAATGGAAAGGGAAATAAAGGAAAGGGATACAAATAAAACTGGAGAAATGGATACAAATAATAACTGAAAATAAATTTGCTGGAAACTAAATTTGGCAGCACTTCGTGGTATGAATGCAGCGCCCTTTTTGAAGTCCCCTGCTTCCCTTTTTATAGAGGTGGAATTCCAACGGTTACCTCTGAGGATGATGGACCTTGAGGCAGATAATTTAGGGAGTAGTGGACCATTTAATGGGAATTGGAACTGCTCTTTTGACGTGTAATCTGAGTGGGGCGTTTTTGCCTGCATGACGGTCGTCACAAGGTGTGACGGTCGTCACCCGTGTGACGGTCGTCATGCATCTGTGACGGTCGTCACATCAGTAAAAACTGTCTGCTGCGCTTTTCATTGTGTTTTCACTCCTTTTTCGTCCATATTTCATCTGGGATTGCTTCTTTTCTTCATGTTGCCTTGTTTAGACGTAATCGTTGAATACCTGCAAAAACATCAGACAAATACATGGAAATAACCCGAAATCGGATCGAAAACGGTTAGACTTTAGTTGAATTATGCATGAAAATATCTATATGATTTCGTGTTATCAATGTTGAACCCTTATAGGTCACCTTTGGTGGTCAATAAGCAGTTCAACACCCCAGCTTATCCAGTAAGTGATTTCCTCTGGTTTGAGTATCTTGAGAGATGTTGAGCTTGAGTGTGAAGATGAAGACTTCATTGAAGAGTGTAGAAGAGGATGAGTCCTTGAATATTACCATTCCAGCTGAAGCTTGAAGAGCAACAAGAGCAAGTTGATACTTGAAGACCCAATGAAGATCCAGTAAAGACTGTCTGAAGAGCTGAAGCTTGAAGATCAAAGGAAGTTGATACTTACTTTGAAGCTTGGAGATCCTGAAGGAGCCAAGTTGATACTTGTGGTTATAGTGAAGCCTAAAGGTGGAACTGATCAAGAAGCTGAAGCTTAAAGAAGAAGATAAGTTGAAACTTATGTTGAAGGGTTGAAACCTGGAAAAGCAAATTGATATTTGTCAAGAGTGATGGAAGTATGAAGACTGAGTTACTGTTGGAAGAGCTGAAGCTTGGAGTTGAGAGAGGAGTTGATCTGCTTTCTTGCCTGTTTTCTTCTCTGTATTGATGTGTTTTGCTTGACTTGCTTGATGCATTAGAATAAGTCCATATCTAGACTAAGTTTAATCTAGGAGCATGATTGCACTAGAGGTTGAGTTGCTCCCTCTGCTTGTATTGTTACTGTGTGGCTTTGCTTGCGGGTATTCGGTAGAGCCCAGCTCCCTTGCCCATGTGGTTTGTTTGCCTGATGGCATTTTACTTCATTTTCTTCTGTATGATTGCAGTTTACTGTATTCTGCTTGATAGCATGTTTTATATCTTTCAGTATGATTACTGTTATTCATTCTGGCTTGAGGTTGAGATGAGCTTGTGGAGGCTGAAGCCCCACACACATTTCCTCCCTCACTTGCATTGCATGCATTTTACTGTTAAGCTGATGCTTTGTCTATTTTGGTGTATCATTGACATGATCCCTTAGGACTCTCATTTCCTTTGATAAGGAATTGATGATAGAACTTTAGGTTGAAACCTATGCATGACAACTTCTAGGAGTTCCCTGTTCAAACTTCAACCATAGGATGAATCCTTGGCATGACAACAGTAGGACTTGATAGTCTCCCTCCTAGTTGAGCCTGTTCTCTTCTCATCTCAAAGCAGCTTAAGATACAGTAATCATGAATGATTTCTTTCGTACGTTATGAGCCTTAAGCTATCTGAGAAAGGATTGTGGGAGAGTTTCTTTTCCACAGCCTGGATGTTTAGTATGGCACCCTTTGGGTGACATGCGATGCATTCACTCTCAGGTCATAGTCTCTAGTGCAATTGAAATTGCAAACACAATAAAAAACACTTCTTTCGTAAAAAACAGGAAATAAAGCGTAGTATCCCGAACTACGTAAGCTCTGATCTCTCATACCTGTTGAGAGTATGTAGGCACAGTACTGATGTATTGGCGAGCTACCTTCCCCCATAACCCGTCGTAGGTCGAACTACGTTGACTCTGGTTTCTCGTTCTTTGATGAGAATACGTAGGCATAAAGTGCGACGCTTTGCCGAGTCATTTTTCTTTTCTTTTTAAGCCAGCCTTGATAGGTAGATAGATAAAACCAACCCGTCCAAGTAAACACAACAAGCATGGATCCCGTCGAGTACGACGGACGTGAGGGGTGCTAATACCTTCCCCTTGCGTAACCGACTCCCGAACCCAGACAATGGTTGTGACGACCTTGTCTTACCCTTTTTCGTTAGGTTTTTCCGATCGTTTCCTTTCCCGCTCTGAGGGATAAATAACGAAAGGTGGCGACTCTCCTGTTGTGCCGGCACCTTATTTTCGCGAAAGCGACAGCTGGCGACTCTGCTGGGGATCGAACCCAGAATCTCTGGTTCTCCGGTTCCCCTGCGAGAGTCAATCCTAGCGCTTGTATGATTACTTGTTGGGTTGCGTTTATTTATCGCATTTTACTTCTCGCCTTTTATTTCCCGCATTTTATTTTCAGTATGATATGATTATCTGTGCTGTTGGGGGAGGGGCATTCTGATGAGTGAGAAGTCAGACCCAGGCTTGAGTACACATAGATTTAGAGAGAGAGTAGTGGTTAGCCTGCTTGCTTAGCTCGCACCAGCTAGCCGCGAAATCTCACTCGGACGAGATTCTCTTTGATGCTTCTTGCCTGGCCTCTAGGGCTCGACAAGTTGTCTGACCCGAGGATTGTCGACTCTGGGAACCTATCAATTGGGATTCAGCTAAGTGAGGCCTCTTCGAGGGATGATGATGCCACACCTTCTGGGTATACCTTTGAAAGTCTTTGACGCTGATACCGCATAGGATGTCGAACCTGAGTCAGTTTAGGTCCATACCTGTGAGCAGGGTTGGGTTTATTGCAGGAAACTGTGACCTTCAGATCACCTGGTTTTCTTGATAGTGGATCAGTTTTGTTGGGATCTGAGGTTCTCATCTGCAGATATGTTTGTTCTTGATGGATCAGGTTTTGACCAGAGGATCTTATCATCAGATGTGTATTTGTTCTTGATAGAGCAGAGTTTCCGTCATCAGTTGTTTGTTCTTGATAGAGCAGATTTGGGGTCTGAAGATATCATCGGCAGATGTATGTTTGTTCTTGATAGAGCAGATTTTTGATTGGGGTCTGAAGATCTCATCAGCAGATGTATGTTTGTTCTTGACAGAGCAGATTTCTTGATCCTACATCAGAGGTCCTTATTATCAGACATTTGTTCTTGACAGAGCAGAATTATGATCCTATGTATATGGCCCTATTAGATGGTGGTTCTTGATAGAGCAGATTTGTGGTCCGATACCAGGGTTTTCTTCTCATCAGATGCAGTGGTTATTCTTGATAGAGCAAGATTATGGTTTTGTTGATACAAAATCTCCACAGCAGTTGCCTTGGTCTCCTATTGCATGATTGCATTTTGCACTAATTTGCATATTCATTTGCATTTCATTAACGTGTGTCTGTGTTACAGGTACCGTTTTCCCCGATCCAGGATTTCTTGCCTCCTATTGTATTGTTATGGGCTCTCTGAGGAAGACCGTGGCTTACAAGTTCCCTGCCCCTGATGTGGTTAAGCTGACTGGTTTGATAGCTTTAGCAGATGATTCTGTGAGGAATGAGTTCAGAAAATCTTACGGCAAGTTGCTCAGTTTGGTTCATAAACCTTCCGTGTTCGAGTTGAATGGATTGCACGCTCTACTACAGTGCTACGACCCTCTGTTGAGATGTTTCACTTTCCAGGATTTTGTTCTCGCACCCACGCTGGAAGAGCCGCCGAAGGCCAGCTCAACAAAGCTCTCGCTAACCTGAAGGAGCGCAAGCTGACGTTTGAGTCCAAGAAGCGGAAGCTAGAGGATTGCTTCGACGAAGGAGCATGGGAAGGTTCGGTCGAAGGACTTCAGTACACCATTGTGCAGAGGGAATTACTCGTCGAGGGGTTGCTCACTCTGCTGGATCATCCAGAAACGAAGGAGTTGTTGGAAGAGTATCGCGCCCGTGGCTGTACTTGACTGTTTGTATTTCTTTTGTTTTGATCATTGTTGTATGCTGACCATCACCAGGCTTGTTGGCTGAGGTCACGCTGTTGATTCATCTTGTACTCGCTAATGCTATGTACTGCCTTGACGGGTTTTCTTTGTATATGAGATTGTTATTTCCATGATTGGACTCAGACTTCTTCTTATTATCAGCACTGACACTCAGGCACTAGGATCGGGGGAGATCTCCCTAACACACAGACACACGCATGCATTTTGCATTTGCATGACGAGCATTTTGTTGTTTTTCCTAACCCTTTTGTGTTTACAGGTTGTCGCAGGTTTTTTCAGGTTGTCCCAAGTTGTTTCCGGTGGTTCCAGGATTGATCAGAGACCAATTCACCGCTATCCTACTAGAGCTAATCAGACCAGGATCATGGAGCAAGTGCAAACTGATGTTCAGGAACTCCGCGAAAGGATGGATCGCTTCATGGAGCTCATGCAAGTGGTCGCCAACGGTCAGGATCAGCTCAGAACTTTGGTTCAGCCTCTGATTTCCAGGGTTGATAGCAACAGCGTGCTCCACGGTGGGACCGTGCCTACTCCTCCACCAGTTGAAATTCCACAGAACGGTGTTCCCGTGACCGGAGGTAACGGCAGTGCTAATGGCAATGTGATGGCCAACATCGGACTCAATACGACGGGCGTCGGTAATGGGAGTCTGGGAGCTAATGTCAATGTCGGGCCGGGCAACGGTAATGAAGGCGTCGGGAATCTGTTTGTGCCTCAGCCATGGCTAGAGGATCGCCAGGATGATGTGTTCTCTCAGAGAGGTGCTGAAGTGGAGCTGAATGCTGAAGCGCGGCTTAGATTCAAAGCACTTGAAGATAAAATGAGAGATATTGAGAATCAGAATACTTTGGGCGTTGATATGTCCAAGCTGGGATTAATTGCTGATTTCAAGGTGCCTCTTAAGTTCAGGGTACCTGACTTTGAAAAGTATAAGGGCACCACTTGCCCTCATGTCCACCTGAGATCGTATTACAGGAAGATGTCTGCTCATTCCGAAGACGAGAAGTTGCTGATGCACTTCTTCCAAGACAGTCTTTCCGGGCCATCCCTTGAATGGTACATGGGTCTGGAGCCCACTAGTGTGCGCACATGGAAGGATCTTGCTGAAGCATTTGTGTACCACTACCAATACAATAGCGACTTGGCCCCGAACCGAGTCCAGCTGCAGAACCTGTCGCAGAGGAATAATGAAGGATTTAAGGAATACGCCCAGCGGTGGCGTGAGTTGGCAGCTAGGGTTCAGCCGCCGATGGTTGAACGAGAGCTCGTGCAGATGTTTGTAGCCACCCTCCCAGGGGTTTACTATGAAAAGTTAGTCAGCGGTATGTCTGGGAAGTTCTCAGATCTCATTATCATGGGTGAGCACGTCGAGAATGGGATCAAGATCGGGAAAATTCAAGGTGAGTCATCCTCAGCTGGAGGGGGCGGAAAGAAACCTTATGCTGGCAAGAGGCGGGAAGGATAAACGAGCGCTGCGACCAACACTCGAAGAAAAGGCAAAGGCCCTCAGCAGCAGGTAGCTAGTATAAATATCCCGGCAGCTCCGCAGCAGTAGCAGCAGCAACAACAACCGAATCAACAGGGATACAGGAAGTACCAGAATCAGGCATCTTTGGCAAACCGTCACTTCGAGGCACCACCCATGTTGTATGCGCAATTGTTACAGACTTTTCTTCAGCTTCAGTTGGTCCAGAAGAGGACGATGGCTCCCTTGACAGGGGCACCTCCACCAGGGTACGACGCCAATGCCACTTGTGATTTCCACTCAGGGGCACCAGGCCACACAATCGAGAACTGCAAAGCCTTCAAGCACAAGGTGCAGGACTTGGTGGATGCCAAGATCATCAACTTCTCCGATAATGTGCCCAATGTCACGAAGAATCCTATGCCGAATCATAGGGGAGATGGTGTGAACACCATTATCGAGGACGAGAGTGCAGATTTGTTGACTGATGTCAGAGATCTAAAGACGCCGATTAGCTTCGTTAAAGCTAAGTTGCTGAAAAGAGGGTTCTTTCCAGGTTGCGGAGAGTTATGCATGGACTGTGCTACACGTTCTGATGGATGTGAGCAGTTGGTCGAAGGAATTCAAGGTCTGATGACTGAAGGGATTCTGCAGTTTAGCCGGAGGGCTGAAAGTGGATCAGGAGAGGTGGTGCTGAAGCAGGCCGATGAAGTCGCCACCATCACCATCCCTCGCTGACCAATAACTATTTCTGCGCCTAGACCGCCCACAATTACTATCACCAAAGCTGGGCTGATACCCTTCGAGAGCACTAACGTCGTTCCGTGGCATTATGGGGCTGAAGTCTACTGCAACGGGCAAAGGTTGGAGCTAGAACCGTATGGGTCGACTGTGGAGAACCTTGCGGGAATCAGTGGTATTACTCGCAGCGGAAGAGTGTTTGCACCGCCAGAGGTCGTGACGGAGAAAGCGGTCAGAGCTGATGCGGCCGAT
The DNA here is from genome assembly GCA_963859935.3 of Lathyrus sativus. Taxonomy (NCBI): domain Eukaryota; kingdom Viridiplantae; phylum Streptophyta; class Magnoliopsida; order Fabales; family Fabaceae; genus Lathyrus; species Lathyrus sativus. The sequence continues at coordinate 236,993,081 of OZ012736.1, read as the reverse complement.
AAAGGTAAAAGTAAAGTCGTTGAAGAGGCCCCGTGTGGGGTAGAAAAAGACTTGCTTGTTAAAGATGCCGAGGAGTTCATGCGGTTGATTAAAAAGAGTGACTTCAAGATTATAGACCATCTCCATCAGACGCCCTCGAAGATTTCCATTCTCAACTTGTTGCTATGTTCTGAAGCACACCGCAACGCGCTGCTGAAGGTGTTGAATGCCGCCTATGTACCACAAGAAATATCGGTGAATCAGCTAGAAGAGGTTGTACCCACGTTAATGCAGGGAATGGGCTAGGCTTCACATACCTAGAGATGACGCCAAAAGGGAGGAATCGCAATAGCGCCCTGCACATCTCGATAGAGTGTAGGGGCACGATCATGTCGCACGTGTTGGTGGACACGAGGTCGTCACTTAATGTTCTTCCGAAGAAGGCATTAATGAAGTTGGATACTCGTGGTTTAATTTGCACACCCAGTGATCTGGTTGTGAAGGCGTTCGACGGGACTAAACGCCACGTTTTCGGGGAGGTGACCCTGCCGATCCAAGTCGGTCCGGAAACGTTCAACGTGGTCTTTTATATTATGGACATCATGCCTGCCTACAGTTGTCACTTGGGCCGGCCATGGATCCATGCTGCTGGTGCAGTGACCTCCACGTTGCACCAAAAGCTCAAATATGCTGTCGGGGGAAGCATCATAACCGTTTGCGGCGAGGAGGACATAATGGTGAGCCATTTGTCATCCTTTAAGTATGTTGAAATGGATGGCGAAATCCATGAGACTCTATGCCAAGCGTTCGAAGCCGTCAAAGTGAAGGACGTAGCTCCTGTGGTTACAGAAAAGCCAAAGATGACTCTCTCCTCGTTCAAGGAAGCTCGGGCCGTTGTCCAAGCCGGATCTACCCCAGGCTGGGGGCGAATTTTGGAGATACCCAACAAGCAGGATAAGTTTGGGTTGGGATATTCTCCTGGAGCTGAAGCTTCTTCTTCGTCTAGCAGTGCGTCTCGAGGTAAAGGGCCGATCCAGTTTACCAGTGGCGGAGTGATCTTCGAAAGCATCAACGCAACGTCTGAAGACAGCGGGGATAGTGATTGTGACCTCGACTCTTGGATTCAACCAAGCAAGCCAGGCGAGGGCCTCAACAATTGGTCCATCAAGGATATCATCCAGATGACAAGTGAAGAGTAATGATTTACTTTTTCCAATCATTGTACAACCCTATGTCTTACCCGGGGCATAGTGGTTTTATTGTCAGGGCCTTGTTGGATTATGTACATGCATTTTGTTAATAAATCAAAGGCGTTTTCTTCGTATTCAAATATTGTTATCTCTGTTATTCCTGTTTTATATTTGTTTTGAAAAATAGTAAAATGGCAATGGGGTTTGTGCTAACCTGCACATCCTTGTTTTAAACTTAACCCTTGTTATTGCAGGATTCACATAACAAATGACATCGACTCTGGACCTTCTACGGCTCACTTCGACTTCGATTGCCCGATCTATCAAGCCGAAGAAGAGATTGATGAAGACGAAGACCTTCCTGAAGAGTTGGCCCGCTTGTTGAAACAAGAGGAGAAAGTTATTCTGCCTCATGAGGAGGAGATTGAGATCGTGAATCTGGGTTCTGAAGAACTTGTCAGAAATGTTAGGATAGGGGCTGCGCTGCAGAGTGATGTCAAGCAGAGATTAGTCGAGATGCTAAGAGAGTATAGTGACGTCTTTGCTTGGTCATACGAAGATATGCCCAGACTTGACACGGACATCGTGGTCCACCACTTGCCGCTACGAGAAGATTGCCCTCTCGTTAAGCAGAAGCTTAGGAGGACGAGACCAGATATGGCCGTTAAGATCAAAGAAGAAGTGCAGAAACAACTTGATGCTGGCTTCTTAGCGGTCACCACTTACCCTCCGTGGGTCGCCAACATAGTGCCTGTACCGAAGAAGGACGGTAAGGTACGCATGTGCGTCGATTATCGGGATTTGAATAGGGCGAGCCCTAAAGATGATTTCCCGTTGCCTCATATCGATGTGTTGGTCGACAACACAGCCCAGTTCTCCGTGTTTTTGTTCATGGATGGCTTCTCCGGTTACAATCAGATCAAGATGGCGCCAGAGGACATGGAGAAAACGACGTTTATCACTCCCTGGGGAACATTTTGCTATAAGGTAATGCCTTTCGGTCTGAAGAACGCAGGGGCCACTTACCAACGAGCAATGGTAACTTTGTTCCATGACATGATTCATCATGAGATTGAAGTCTATGTTTATGACATGATTGTGAAGTCCCAAACGGAGGAGGGACATCTGGTCAATTTGCTGAAACTTTTTGAGAGGCTTAGGAAGTTCAGGTTGAGGCTGAATCCTAACAAATGTACTTTCGGAGTACGGTCCGGAAAGTTACTGGGGTTTATCGTGAGTGAAAGAGGCATTGAGGTTGATCCTGCGAAGATAAAAGCCATACAAGAAATGCCAGTGCCAAAAACAGAAAAAGAAGTTCGTGGTTTCTTGGGCAGAATAAACTACATTGCAAGGTTTATCTCTCAGCTCACAGCCACGTGTGAACCGATGTTCAAGCTTTTAAAGAAAGATTAGGCAATTACCTGGAATGAGGATTGCCAGAAGGCATTCGACAAGATAAAGCAGTATCTTCAGGAACCTCCAATCTTGATACCCCCAGTGGCTGGACGGCCTCTAATCATGTACTTGACAGTTCTTGAGAATAGTATGGGGTGTGTTCTCGGTCAGCACGACGAGACGGGCAGAAAAGAGCATGCCATTTACTACTTGAGTAAAAAGTTCACTGACTGTGAATCTCGCTACTCAATGCTGGAGAAAACGTGTTGCGCACTAGCCTGGGATGCCAAACGTTTACGACAGTACATGCTCAATCACACCACCATGCTAATTTCGAAGATGGATCCAATCAAGTACGTCTTCGAAAAGCAGGCTCTTTCGGGCAGGATTGCCAGATGGCAAATGGTGTTAACGGAATACGATATTCAGTACGTCTCCCAGAAGGCCATCAAGGGAAGCGTATTGTCTGATTACCTTGCCGAGCAGCCGATCGAGGATTACCAGCCGATGAAATTTGAATTCCCTGACGAGGATATCATGTTTCTCAAAGCGAAGGATTGCGATGAGCCGTTGCCCGACGAGGGGCCAGATAGGAAATCCCAGTGGAAATTGATATTCGACGGGGCGGTTAATTCCTATGGAAGTGGCATAGGGGCGATCATCACGACTCCCCACGGATCCCACATCCCGTTCACTACGAGACTGACGTTTCCAGTCACCAACAATGAGGCGGAGTGCGAAGCATGCATTATGGGTCTAGAAGAGGCAATTGATTTGAGAATCAAGAACCTAGACGTACATGGTGACTCGACACTTGTGATCAACCAGATTAAAGGGGAGTGGGAGACTCGTCAATCGAATTTGGTGTCGTACATGAATTATGCCAGAAGGCTACTTCCGTTCTTTGATCGAGTGGAACTCCATCATGTGCCCAGAGCGGAAAATCAAATGGCTGATGCCTTAGCCACGTTGGCTTCTATGTATAAAGTCAATTTTTGGAATGAGGCTCCAAGAATTGTCCTTTCTCTTCTTGATAGACCTGCCTTTCTCTTTGCGATTGAGGAAGCTTCCGACGGCAAGCCATGGTTCCATGACATCCAGACTTTCCTTATGACTAAGGAATATCCTGCCGGTGTGTCAACCCAGGATAGGAAGACTCTGAGGAGGCTGTCTGGAAATTTTTATCTCAATCCTGATGGAGTGTTGTATAAGAGAAACCACGATCTCGTGCTACTCAGATGTGTAGATGAGAAAGAGGCGAGTATGCTCATGGAAGAAGTCCATGAAGGCACATTTGGTACGCACGCCGGTGTGCATGCTATGACGAGAAAGATCCTGAGAGCAGGATACTACTGGCTGACGATGGAGTCGGATTACTTTAAATTCGCAAAGAGATGCCATAAATGCCAGATTTATGCTGATAAGATTCACGTGCCGCCGTGCCCGTTAAACGTCATGTCCTCCCCGTGGCCATTCTCCATGTGGGGCATCGACATGATAGGCAAGATCGAGCCTACTGCATCTAACGGTCATCGCTTCATTCTAGTAGCTATCGACTACTTCACCAAGTGGGTGGAGGCAGCCTCGTACGCTAATGTGACCAAGCAGGTGGTGGCTAAATTCATAAAGAGGGACATCATCTGTCGTTACGGAATTCCCGAGTGGATCATTACTGATAATGGTTCGAATTTGAATAACAAGATGATGAAGGAGCTGTGCCAGAGTTTCAAGATTGAACACCACAACTCATCTCCTTACCGGCCGAATATGAATGGTGCCGTTGAAGCGGCCAATAAGAAAATAAAGAAGATTGTTTAGAAGATGGTTGTGACCTACAAAGATTGGCACGAGATGCTGCCATTTGCACTGCACGGTTATCGTACGACGATACGTACGTCTACCGGGGCAACTCCTTTCTCCTTAGTGTACGGTATGGAAGTTGTCCTACCGTTAGAAGTGGAGATCCCTTCTTTACAAGTTTTGGTTGATGTGAAACTCGACGAGGCAGAATGGATTACGAACCGACTGAACCAACTCAGCCTGATGGACGAGAAGAGGTTAGCATCGATTGCGTTTGGTCGTCTGTACCAAAGCCGAATGAAGAAAGCTTATGATAAGAAGGTGCGTCCTAGAAGCTTTCAGAAGGGTGATCTCGTCCTGAAGAAGATTCTTCCTCCACACTCCGATCACCGGGGCAAGTGGACTCCCAATTACGAAGGTCCGTACGTCGTCAGCAAGGTCTTCTCGGGAGGAGCTTTGTTGTTATCCACGATGGATGGTGAAGATTTTGCATCCCCGGTGAACGCGGACGCAGTTAAAAAATTCTTTGCTTGAAAGCGACCCGCTGGACAAAAAAAGAGAGTCCAAGCAAAAAAGGGGCATCCTGGCGAACCAAAAACAGAATAAAAGGTTCGGGCAAAAATTAGGGATATAAATTTAAAAAAATGTACACCCGCGAAGTCGAAAACCTACACTGGGCGGCTTCGGCAAAAAAAGGTATCCCGGTGAACTGAAAACCCGCAAAGGGCGGTTCACGCAAAAGTTAGGGATTTGAAAAAAGCAAATGACTGTGTTCCGCGTGTGGACTTTCTTTGTGTAGTGGTGGAAGACCTGAAGGCCGTTTATCTGAATCAATCTCTTCCGAAGCTGAAGCGCCGGAGAAGTATCGAAGTCGAGTGGGTCATAGAGGGATCAACTCATGGTGTTCGTCTATGCCTCGTTGCCGACATTTGTATATACTGATGTATATTTATGTTTTATTTTTGCGCGGCTTCCTCATTCCAGGAGCTTGCATCTGTTGTAAAACATTTTTACCCATTCAGGGGTTCGTTATTAATAAAATGCATACTATTTAGCAATTCTGTTCGCCCGTTTAGCATTTACCTGTTTTGTTTACGAAAAAGAACGCCGATGTTTTGATAAAATGCGCATACATAAACTTACTGGACTAGGCCACTGATTGATGAAACGATGAATTACTTGAACATTGCCACAAGATGATAGCCTTGATAGGTCCTTTGAGAAGGGTATCTTGTCTGTTTCCTTGTGCTGTTACAGGTGTAGCATATTCCAGACAATGCGTCGTGCGCATCCCTGAAGCAGGATGATTCCTCCTTCTCCAGCAAAGTTCAGTAGCCTCTCCCCGCAGAGTCTGAACACGAGACAATGAGCATTGATATGTCTCCCCAGGCAGAGAGGATTCTCTCCCCCAATCAGATGCATCCTGAAGGAACGTCATCTCCTCAGCTGAGTCAGGCGCCGAAGCGTGTGTTCATCCCCCAGCACCGGGTCACAAGTGCAGGTCTCGTAGGAAACTATTCGTTCACTGAAGTGTGCAGCAACTGATGGTGCAAGACTGAAGTCTCCAGCGGAATTGAAATTCCCCACCAGAGTCGTACTCTCCCCCAAAGTCGGATGATTCCTTCTTCTCCAGCGGAATTGAGATTCCCCACAGAGTCATACTCTCCAGCAAGCAGAATGATTTCTCCTTCCTCAGCCGAGTTTGCAGACCCCCAAGAGAGCCGAATCCTTGGAAGCTGCTCAGATCATGATTGGTTCTCCCCTGTAGAGTATGGAATAGCTGATGCTGTGTTTCCCCGCCAGAGTCGTTATCTCCAGGGAAGTAGCCGTGAAGGCCATGCAGTCTATTCCCGTGATTGATATCGCTTTCCCTCAGCAGGTTCAGGTTCTCGTAGAGCTTCGTTCCCCTGCAGTAGTCAACTGAAGTTGTTTCCCCTGCGGCAGTCAACTGAAGTTGTGTCCCCTGCGGAGTCCAATTGAGATTGGCGTGACCGTGTGCTCCTCAGCAGGATGATTCCTCTATCTGAGTAGTTCTTTCTCCTTGACAGGAGGACTCTCCCTTTGGCATTTATTTTGCTGACGGGATCGCATCATTGTGCATGACTGCATAGCATTTATCATGAACGCATAGCATTTCCATCGTGTGGAGCATTGCGCCATGGCCGAAGCATACGCATAATAAACATGATCTAGGTTGTTACCGTTCTTGTTTTGCAGGTGTTCCGCCACATAATTGATTGCTTAGGATGAGTCCTGAAATTCTCCCCAACGAAGTCGCTTGCTCAAGATGATTCTTGAAGTCCCCAGCGAAGTCTTCGGTTCAAGATGATTCTTGAATCCCCCAGCAGGGTCGTTTGCTTAAGATGATTCTTAAGACCCCCAGTGCAGTCTCCAGAGTGGTTGCTCAAGTCGATACTTAGAGTCCCCGACAGAGTGTTTGCTCAGGATGATTCCTGAAAGCTCCAGCATGGATATCGGTTCAAGATGATTCTTGAAGTCCCCGGCGGAGTTATTTGGCCAAGATGATTCTTGAAGTCCTCAGCAGAGTTGATTCATCCAGAATGATTTCTGGATCCCCGAAGCGGAGTTACTTGATAGTTCTCCAGAATCCCCAACGGAGATGCGTCGTCCCCAGCAGGTTTCTGAACGGTGAAGTTGAAACCTCCCCTGAAGACTTCATGATTGAAGTCTGACCGGGTTAATGAAGAAGTTCTCTCAGCTGATGCGGAGTGCCTGATGGCAGAGGTTTAGATATTTCCAGTTGGCTCATGATTGACCATGAATTCTATTCCTGACTTGCTGATAAAGTCCGGCTGATGCCCGACAGTTTTTTCTGAATTCCTGATGGCATGATCAACCTGATGGTTGACCTGTTAAAGTCCGGCTGATGCCTGACAAGTTCTTTGAATGCCTGATGGCATGATCAACCTGATGGTTGACCTGATGAAGTCCGGCTGATGCCCGAAAGTTTTCTTTGAATGCCTGATGGCATGATCAACCTGATGGTTGACCTGAAGAGTCCCGAGGAATCGTGATGCCTGATGGCATGATCAACTATGTATTACCGGTTACCGTGTGACCAATTCTCCAGCTAGTGGCCATGCAGCTATTATTTCAGTTCTCGAAGATTTATTCCCGTCAGAGTACCGTGTACTTGTGCAGTTGGCAAATTTTCAGGCTTGTTGGTATTCAACCGTCTTTTACCTTGATTGGCTGAGAGCCGTTCGCTCCTCACCCAGTCAGGTTCAAGCCGTTTGAATAGGGGCAGCTGTTGCACCCCAAAATTTGACCAACATTTATTTACCTAGCTTGTGGTTCATCTTATTCATCATCTGCATTTCATTGATATGTGTGCAGTAGGTCAAGAGGTATGAATACCAATCAAGACTTTGAAGATAGCCAAGAAGGTTATTCAAGTGTTCAAGGATTGATATCCTTGTCAAAAAAGTTAAGAAATCCTCAGAAAGATTGGTTGAAACCAAGATTGTGTGCCTCCTAACTTGAGAGTTGTGGGAGCCCCTCAGATGATTCTGAGGCTATGAGGATGGACTTGAGGCTTTGAGAAAGCTTATGAGATGTCTTGAAAGCCATCATGAATCCTAGAGAGGTCATTGTACAAGAATTCAGAAGACTCAGCCATGAGTGGTGGAGTTAGGGTTTGACTAGGTCAACCCTCGGTCAACTGATGATTTGGAGAGGGTTGAGACCTAATACAAGAGCCATGTGATCATGGATTGATGCATTGAGATGCTATAAGGATGGTTCCAAGACCAACTCATCATGATTGAAGAGTTTGAGAAGTTTCAAGCTAGGGTTTCTAAGGCTTGACAGTGTAAAATCCCCAAGTTTGATCCCTATCTTCAAGGCAGTTTAGCTCAATATGTGATTGTCATCTCATATTACCTACAACATAAATGTTGTAGAGCTTTCTCTTAGCTTTAATTTGAGTACTAGAAGTCCTTGATAGGATTTGTAGAGCTCAAGTTATGACTTTGACAAGTTACAGGTCATCTGAGGTATGTGAATCTGGGTCCTTGAAAGTCACCCAACTTGCATCCAACTTTTGCCCTAGTAGGATGATTCCTATGAACTCTTGGTCAACATGAGTGTTGTTCCTCATCTTCTTAGCTTTCTAGAGAGTACTAGAAGTCCTTGATAGGATTTGTAGAACTCAAGTTATGGCTTTGACAAGTCAATGGCATCTTGGTCATTTGGACATTATAGGTCATTTCAAGCATAAGGCCATATCTCCTATTTCCAAGCTTCAAATGGAAAAATCTTCAACATTAAACTTGCTTAGAATGATGTTTTAAGGCTAGTAGGGAGGTCATGAGGTGTTGAAAAGGCTTTTAGCAAAAAGTGATAAAAATGACTTAAAATGGAGACATAAGTTAATTAAGTTGAAATTGGAAATTGGAAATTCCAAGTTATACATCCAAACCATGTCATATAATAGGTCATTTTGACTCTAAAAGACATTCTAAAAACAATGGTTCAGCCACAATTTTGATTTGAGGCCTAGATCATGGGGCTGCTTTGGAAATTGCTTGCTTGCATCTTAAGGCACAAAGGCAAAACATAAGAAAACTCAATGTACAAGCTTGCTAAGGGTTTTAACACACCATATATCTCATATAAGGATAATTTCAAGTCAGAATTGGTTGCTGCAAGGGCTATGGCATGAGATGATATGTGAGAAGAAGTGAATTCATAAACTCATGACATGAGAATCCCAATTTCTCATGGGATGGTTCTAGATGGTTCTAGATGATTCTAAACCACTCTATATAGTGTATAGAACTTGCTCAGATGCAAGGTTGGTGTAAGATTTGAGAGAAGAGAGAGTTGGCCATTTCACTTGCTTCCATTGCAAGTTGAAAGCAAAATCCACATTCTGATTCAATTCCATCCATTCTTTCAATCTAAACACATTCCTCTAATCATAGTGAAGCTGTGCAGATCAATTTGAGAGCAAAACCATGGAGATTTGAGGAGTTGGCAATTTAGATTTTCAAGGTTGCAAGTCATAATCGGTTTTGGAGATTGAAGCTTTCTTGGTCCAATCTTTTGCAAACAGAAGCTCTATCATCATCCAAGGATCGATTCTGAAGAGTTTGAAGGCTTGCATTGAAGGTTTACACCATCTGTTCATCAAGAAATACCAGGTTTGCAAAATTCACCCTACACCATAATTTATGCATCTTTAGGTAGAATGGTTAGGTTAGAACTGTTAGAGACCAATAGGTGATCATTTCTGGAGAGTTAGGGATCGTTTGGTGAAGGTTGAGTTATGGACACCATTACTTTGTTGAGCAAGAACTCGAGATATAGTGAGGAAGAATACAAGTTTGATAGCTTATTTTCACCAGTGAAGTGTGGTAATCATTTTAGTACCAAGAAATCCAAGAATTGTTGAAGTTGAGGTTTTACCATTTCTTGGATCCACTATCGAGTTTTAAGATAAAGACCATTTCAAGGAATTCTAGGGCTATGGTCGTACTCAGCATGAAAAATGGAGCATGTTAGTGTTTTGAATTGTTAAATTTGATGATGATTTGAGGACATACGAATGGAGGGAAGTCTGGCATGTGAAGCTCTGTTTCCATGGAAAGTTGTTGCAAACCCTAGCCAGAGGTAGAAGACGAAGGCATAGCCATTGGATGATGTAATGACCGGTTGACCAAAGCCAAATCTGAGGGCTGAGATTCAATCTTGTTTGAAGAGGGAAACTCTGAAGAGCATGAAATGCGGCGTTTCATTAAAAGGGGGGATTGGACTCCGTTGCTATCCACACCCCAGATCATGGCCCATGGTTGTTTTGAACTACATTTGGTTACTTTTCACACCAGATCATGGCCCATCGTTCAGGCTCCGGTCATTTTCGTTGACTATCCAGACTCGGGTTATTACGTTAAGCGTTCAGGCTCCGGTCAGTTTCGTTGAGTATCCAGATTCCGATTATTACGTTGAGCGTTGAGGCTCCGGTCAGTTTTGTTGGGTATCCAGACACCGGTTATTACGTTGAGCGTTCAGGCTCCGGTCATTTTCGTTGAGTATCCAGACTCCGGTTATTAAGTTGAGCGTCAGGCTCAGATCATTTTCGTTGAGTATCCAGACTCCGATTATTACGATGAACGTTCAGGCTCCGGTTTTGGTTGAGTATCCTGACTCCGGTTATTACGTTGAGGGTTCAGACTCCGGTCATTTTCTTTGAGTATCTAGACTCCTGTCATTACGTTGAACATTCAGGCTCCGATCATTTTCATTGAGTATCTATACTCCTGTCAATACGTTGAGCGTTCAGGCTCCGGTCATTTTCGTTGAGTATCCAGACTCCGGTCATTACATTGAGCGTTAAGGATCCAGTCGTTTTTGTTGAGTATCATAACTCCATTTATTACGTTGAGCGTTCAGGATCCGATCAGTTTCGTTGAGTATCCAGACTACAAATATTACGTTGAGCGTTCAGGCTCCGGTCAGTTTCGTTGGGTATCCAGACTCCGGTGATTATGTTGATCGTTCAGGCTCCGGTCATTTTCGTTGACTATCCAGACTCAGGTTATTACGTTAAGCGTTCAGGCTCCGGTCAGTTTCGTTGAGTATCCAGATTCCGATTATTACGTTGAACGTTCAGGCTCTGGTCAGTGTCGTTGGGTATCCAGACCCCGGTTATTAGGATGAGTGTTCAGGCTCCGGTAATTTTCGTTGAGTATCCAGACTCCAGTTATTAAGTTGAGCGTCAGGCTCCGATCATTTTCGTTGAGTATCCAGACTCCGATTATTACGTTGAACGTTCAGGCTCCGGTTATTTTCGTTGAGTATCCTAACTCCGGTTATTACGTTGAGGGTTCAGACTCCGGTCATTTTCGTTGAGTATCTAGACTCCTGTCATTACGTTGAACGTTCAGGCTCCGATCATTTTCGTTGAGTATCCATACTCCGGTCAATACGTTGAGCGTTCAGGCTACGGTCATTTTCGTTAAGTATCCAGACTCCGGTCATTACATTGAGCGTTCTGGATCCAGTCATTTTTATTGAGTATCATAACTCCATTTATTACGTTGAACGTTCAGGATCCCGTCAGTTTCGTTGAGTATCCAGACTCCAAATATTACGTTGAGCTTTCAGGCTCCGACCAGTTTCGTTGGGTATCCAGACTCCGGTAATTACGTTGATCGTTCAGGCTCCGGTCATTTTCGTTGACTATCCAGACTCGGGTTATTACGTTAAGCGTTCAGGCTCCGGTCAGTTTCGTTGAGTATCCAGATTCCGATTATTACGTTGAGCGTTCAGGCTCCGGTCAGTTTCGTTGGGTATCCAGACTCCGGTTATTACGTTGAGCGTTCAGGCTCCGATCATTTTCGTTGAGTATCCAGACTCCGGTTATTAAGTTGAGCGTCAGGCTCAGATCATTTTCGTTGAGTATCCAGACTTCGATTATTATGTTGAACGTTTAGGCTCCGGTTATTTTCGTGGAGTATTCTGACTCCGATTATTACTTTGAGGGTTCAGACTCCGATCATTTTGTTTGAGTATCTAGACTCTTGTGATTACGTTGAACGTTCAGGCTCCGATCATTTTCATTGAGTATCCATACTCCAGTCAATACGTTGAGCGTTCAGGCTCCGGTCATTTTCGTTGAGTATCCAGACTCTGGTCATTACATTGAGCGTTAAGGATCCAGTCATTTTTGTTGAGTATCATAACTCCATTTATTACGTTGAGCGTTCAGGATCCGATCAGTTTCGTTGAGTATCCAGACTCCAAATATTACGTTGAGCTTTCAGGCTCCGGTCAGTTTCGTTGGGTATCCAGACTCCGGTAATTACGTTGATCGTTCAGGCTCCGGTCATTTTCGTTGACTATCTAGACTCGGGTTATTACGTTAAGCGTTCAGGCTCCGGTCAGTTTCGTTGAGTATCCAGATTCTGATTATTACGTTGAGCGTTCAGGCTCCGGTCAGTTTCGTTGGGTATCCAGACTCCGGTTATTACGTTGAGCGTTCAGGCTCCGGTCATTTTTGTTGAGTATCCAGACTCCAGTTATTAAGTTGAGCGTCAGGCTCAGATCATTTTCGTTGAGTATCCAGACTCCGATTATTATGTTGAACGTTCAGGCTCCGGTTATTTACGTTGAGTATCCTGACTCTGATTATTACGTTGAGGGTTCAGACTCCGATCATTTTCTTTGAGTATCTAGACTCTTGTCATTACGTTGAACGTTCAGGCTCCGATCATTTTCATTAAGTATCCATACTCCGGTCAATACGTTGAGCGTTCAGGCTCCGGTCATTTTCGTTGAGTATCCAGACTCCGGTTATTACATTGAGGGTTAAGGATCCAGTCATTTTTGTTGAGTATCATAACTCCATTTATTATTTTGAGCGTACAGGATCCGATAAGTTTCGTTGAGTATCCAGACTCCAAATATTACGTTGAGCGTTCAGGCTCCGGTCAGTTTCGTTGGTATCCAGACTCCGGTGATTACGTTGATCCTTCAGGCTCCGGTCATTTTTGTTGACTATCCAGACTCGGGTTATTATGTTAAGCGTTCAGGCTCCGGCCAGTTTCGTTGAGTATCCAGATTCCGATTATTACGTTGAGCATTCATGCTCCGGTCAGTTTAGTTGGGTATCCAGACTCCGGTTATTACGTTGAGCATTCAGGCTCCGGTCATTTTCGTTGAGTATCCAGACTCCGGTTATTAAGTTGAGCGTCAGTCTCCGATCATTTTCATTGAGTATCCAGACTCTGATTATTACGTTGAACGTTCAGGCTCCAGTTATTTTCGTTGAGTATCCTGACTCCGATTATTACGTTGAGGGTTCAGACTCCGGTCATTTTCGTTGAGTATCTAGACTCCTGTCATTACGTTGAACGTTCAGGCTCCGATCATTTTCATTGAGTATCCATACTCCGGTCAATACGTTGAGCGTTCAGGCTACGGTCATTTTCGTTGAGTATCCAGACTCCGGATATTACATTGAACGTTCTGGATCCAGTCATTTTTTTTTAGTATCTTAACTCCATTTGTTACGTTGAGCGTTCAGGATCCTATCAGTTTCGTTGAGTATCCAGACTCCAAATATTAGGTTGAGCGTTCAGGCTCCGGTCAGTTTCGTTGGGTATCCAGACTCCGGTGATTACGTTGATCATTCAGGCTCCGGTCATTTTTGTTGACGATCCAGACTCGGGTTATTACGTTAAGCTTTCAGGCTCCGGTCAGTTTCTTTGAGTATCCAGATTCCGATTATTACGTTGAGCGTTCAGGCTCCGGTCAGTTTTGTTGGGTGTCCAGCCTCCGATTATTACGTTGAGCGTTCAGGCTCCGGGCATTTTCGTTGAGTATCCAGACTCCGGTTATTACGTTGAGGGTTCGGACTCTGGTCATTTTCGTTGAGTATCTAGACTCCTGTCATTACGTTGAACGTTCAGGCTCCGATCATTTTCGTTGAGTATCCATACTCCGGTCAATACGTTGACCGTTCAGGCTCTGGTCATTTTCGTTGAGTATCTAGACTCCGGTCATTACATTGAGCGTTCAGGATCCAGTCATTTTTGTTGAGTATCATAACTCCATTTATTACGTTGAGCGTTCAGGATCCGATCAGTTTCATTGAGTATCCAGACTCCAAATATTACATTGAGCGTTCAGGCTCCGGTCAGTTTCATTGGGTATCCAGACTCCGGTGATTACGTTGATCGTTCAGGATCCGGTCATTTTCGTGTACTATCTAGACTCGGGTTATTACGTTAAGCGTTCAGGCTCCGGTCAGTTTCATTGAGTATCCAGATTCTGATTATTACATTGAGCGTTCAGGCTCCGGTCAGTTTTGTTGGGTATCCAGACTCCGGTTATTACGTTGAGAGTTCAGGCTCCAGTAATTTTCGTTGAGTATCCAGACTCCGGTTATTAAGTTGAGCGTCAGGCTCAGATCATTTTCGTTGAGTATCCAGACTCCGATTATTACGTTGAACGTTCAGGCTCTGGTTATTTTCGTTGAGTATCCTGACTCCGGTTATTACGTTGAGGGTTCAGACTCTAGTCATTTTCTTTGAGTATCTAGACTCCTGTCATTACGTTGAACGTTCATGCTCCGATCAATTTCGTTGAGTATCTATAGTCCGGTCAATACGTTGAGCGTTCAGGCTCCGGTCATTTTCGTTGAGTATCCAGACTCCGGTCATTACATTGAGCGTTAAGGATCCAGTCATTTTTGTTGAGTATCATAAATGCATTTATTACGTTGAGCGTACAGGATCTGATAAGTATCGTTGTGTATCCAGACTCCAAATATTACGTTGAGCGTTCAGGCTCCGCTCAGTTTCGTTGGGTATCCAGACTCCGGTGATTACGTTGATCGTTCAGGCTCCGGTCATTTTCGTTGACTATTCAGACTCGGGTTATTATGTTAAGCGTTTAGGCTCCGGACAGTTTCATTGAGTATCCAGATTCCGATTATTACGTTGAGCGATCAGGCTCCGGTCAGTTTCGTTGGGTATCCAGACTCCGGTTATTACGTTGAGCGTTCAGGCTCCGGTCATTTTTGTTGAGTATCCAGACTCCGGTTATTAAGTTGAGCGTCAAGCTCCGATCATTTTCGTTGAGTATCCAGACTCTGATTATTACGTTGAACGTTCAGGATCCAGTTATTTTCGTTGAGTATCCTGACTCCGGTTATTACGTTGAGGGTTCAGACTCCGGTTATTTTCGTTGAGTATCTAGACTCCTGTCATTACGTTGAACGTTCAGGCTCCGATCATTTTCGTTGAGTATCCATACTCCGGTTAATACGTTGAGCGTTCAGGCTCTGGTCATTTTCGTTGAGTATCCAGACTCCGGTCATTACATTGAGCGTTCAGGATCCAGTCATTTTTGTTGAGTATCATAACTCCATTTATTACGTTGAGCGTTCAGGATCCGATCAGTTTCATTGAGTATCTAGACTCCAAATATTACGTTGAGCGTTCAGGCTCCGGTCAGTTTCATTGGGTATCCAGACTCCGGTGATTACATTGATCGAGCAGGCTCCGGTCATTTTCGTGTACTATCCAGACTCGGGTTATTACGTTAAGCGTTCAGGCTCCGGTCAGTTTCGTCGAGTATCCAGATTCTGATTATTACGTTGAGCGTTCAGGCTCCGGTCAGTTTAGTTGGGTATCCAGACTCCGGTTATTACGTTGAGCGTTCAGGCTCCGGTAATTTTCGTTGAGTATCCAGACTCCGGTTATTAAGTTGAGCGTCAGGCTCAGATCATTTTCGTTGAGTATCCAGACTCCGATTATTACGTTGAACGTTCAGGCTCTTGTTATTTTCGTTGAGTATCCTGACTCCGGTTATTACGTTGAGGGTTCAAACTCCAGTCATTTTCTTTGAGTATCTAGACTCCTGTCATTACGTTGAACGTTCAGGCTCCGATCATTTTCGTTGAGTATCTATACTCCGGTCAATATGTTGAGCGTTCAGGCTCCGGTCATTTTCGTTGAGTATCCAGACTCCGGTAATTACATTGAGCGTTAAGGATCCAGTTATTTTTGTTGAGTATCATAACTGCATTTATTACGTTGAGCGTACAGGATCTGATAAGTATCGTTGTGTATCCAGACTCCAAATATTACGTTGAGCGTTCAGGCTCCGGTCAGTTTCGTTGGGTATCCAGACTCCGGTGATTACATTGATCGTTCAGGCTCCGGTCATTTTCGTTGACTATTCAGACTCGGGTTATTATGTTAAGCGTTCAGGCTCTGGACAGTTTCATTGAGTATCCAGATTCCGATTATTACGTTGAGCGATCAGGCTCCGGTCAGTTTCGTTGGGTATCCAGACTCCGGTTATTACGTTGGGCGTTCAGGCTCCAGTCATTTTCGTTGAGTATCCAGACTCCAGTTATTAAGTTGAGCGTCAGGCTCCGATCATTTTCGTTGAGTATCCAGACTTTGATTATTACGTTGAACGTTCAGGCTCCGGTTATTTTCGTTGAGTATCCTGACTCCGGTTATTACGTTGAGGGTTCAGACTCCGGTTATTTTCGTTGAGTATCTAGACTCCTTTCATTACGTTGAACGTTCAGGCTCCGATCATTTTCGTTGAGTATCCATACTCCGGTCAATACGTTGAGCGTTCAGGCTACGGTCATTTTCGTTGAGTATCCAGACTCCGGTCATTACATTGAGCGTTCTGGATCCCTTCATTTTTCTTGAGTATCATAACTCCATTTATTACGTTGAGCGTTCAGGATCCGAACAGTTTCGTTGAGTATCCAGACTCCAAATATTACGTTGAGCGTTCAGGCTCCGGTCAGTTTCGTTGGGTATCCAGACTCCGGTAATTATGTTAATTTCAGGCTCCGGTCATTTTCGTTGACTATCCAGACTCGGGTTATTACGTTAAGCGTTCAGGCTCCGGTCAATTTCGTTGAGTATCCAGATTCCGATTATTACGTTGAGCGTTCAGGCTCCGGTCAGTTTTGCTGGGTATCCAGACTCCGGTTATTACGTTGAGCCTTTAGGCTCCGGTCATTTTCGTTGAGTATCCAGACTCCGGTTATTAAGTTGAGCGTCAGGCTCAGATCACTTTCGTTGAGTATCCAGACTCTGATTATTATGTTGAACGTTCAGGCTCCGGTTATTTTCGTTGAGTATCCTGACTCCGATTATTACGTTGAGGGTTCAGACTCTGGTCATTTTCTTTGAGTATCTAGACTCTTGTCATTACGTTGAACGTTCAGGCTCCGATCATTTTCGTTGAGTATCCAGACTCCGTTCAATACGTTGAGCCTTCAGTCTCTGGTCATTTTCGTTGAGTATCCTGACTCCGGTCATTACATTGAGCGTTAAGGATCCAGTCATTTTTATTGAGTATCATAACTCCATTTATTATGTTGAGCGTACAGGATCCGATAAGTTTCGTTGAGTATCCAGACTCCAAATATTACGTTGAGCGTTCAGGCTCCGGTCAGTTTCGTTGGTATCCAGACTCCGGTGATTACGTTGATCCTTCAGGCTCCGGTCATTTTCGTTGACTATCCAGACTCGGGTTATTACGTTAAGCGTTCAGGCTCCGGTCAGTTTCGTTGAGTATCCAGATTCCGATTATTACGTTGAGCGTTCAAGCTCCGGTTAGTTTCGTTGGGTATCCAGACTCCGGTTATTACGTTGAGCGTTCAGGCTCCGGTCATTTTCGTTGAGTATCCAGACTCCGGTTATTAAGTTGAGCGTCAGGCTCCGATCATTTTCATTGAGTATCCAGACTCTGATTATTACGTTGAACGTTCAGGCTCCGGTTATTTTCGTTGAGTATCCTGACTCTGGTTATTACGTTGAGGGTTCAGACTCCGGTCATTTTCGTTGAGTATCTAGACTCCTGTCATTACGTTGAGCGTTCAGGCTCCGATCATTTTCGTTCAGTATCCATACTCCGGTCATTACGTTGAGCGTTCAGGCTCTGGTCATTTTCGTTGAGTATCCAGACTCCGGACATTACATTGAACATTCTGGATCCAGTCATTTTTTTAGTATCATAACTCCATTTATTACGTTAAGCGTTCAGGATCCGATCAGTTTCGTTGAGTATCCAGACTCCAAATATTACGTTGAGCGTTCAGGCTCCGGTCAGTTTCGTTGGGTATCCAGACTCCGGTGATTACGTTGATCGTTCAGGCTCCGGTCATTTTCGTGTACTATCCCGACTCGGGTTTTTACGTTAAGCGTTCAGGCTCTGGTCAGTTTCGTTGAGTATCCAGATTCTGATTATTACGTTGAGCGTTCAGGCTCCGGTCAGTTTTGTTGGGTATCCAGACTCCAGTTATTACGTTGAACGTTCAGGCTCCGGTAATTTTCGTTGAGTATCCAGACTCCGGTTATTATGTTGAGCGTCAGGCTCAGATTATTTTCGTTGAGTATCCAGACTCCGATTATTACGTTGAACGTTCAGGCTCCGGTTATTTTCGTTGAGTATCCTGACTCCGGTTATTACGTTGAGGGTTCAGACTCCAGTCATTTTCTTTGAGTATCTAGACTCTTGTCATTACGTTGAACGTTCAGGCTCCGATCATTTTCGTTGAGTATCCAGACTCCGGTCAATACGTTGAGCCTTCAGTCTCTGGTCATTTTCGTTGAGTATCCTGACTCCGGTCATTACATTGAGCGTTAAGGATCCAGTCATTTTTGTTGAGTATCATAACTCCATTTATTATGTTGAGCGTACAGGATCCGATAAGTTTCGTTGAGTATCCAGACTCCAAATATTACGTTGAGCGTTCAGGCTCCGGTCAGTTTCGTTGGTATCCAGACTCCGGTGATTACGTTGATCCTTCAGGCTTCGGTCATTTTCGTTGACTATCCAGACTCGGGTTATTACGTTAAGCGTTCAGGCTCCGGTCAGTTTCGTTGAGTATCCAGATTCCGATTATTACGTTGAGCGTTCAAGCTCCGGTTAGTTTCGTTGGGTATCCAGACTCCGGTTATTACGTTGAGCGTTCAGGCTCCGGTCATTTTCGTTGAGTATCCAGACTCCGGTTATTAAGTTGAGCGTCAGGCTCCGATCATTTTCATTGAGTATCCAGACTCTGATTATTACGTTGAACGTTCAGGCTCCGGTTATTTTCGTTGAGTATCCTGACTCTGGTTATTACGTTGAGGGTTCAGACTCCGGTCATTTTCGTTGAGTATCTAGACTCCTGTCATTACGTTGAACGTTCAGGCTCCGATCATTTTCGTTCAGTATCCATACTCCGGTCATTACGTTGAGCGTTCAGGCTCTGGTCATTTTCGTTGAGTATCCAGACTCCGGACATTACATTGAACGTTCTGGATCCAGTCATTTTTTTTAGTATCATAACTCCATTTATTACGTTAAGCGTTCAGGATCCGATCAGTTTCGTTGAGTATCCAGACTCCAAATATTACGTTGAGCGTTCAGGCTCCGGTCAGTTTCGTTGGGTATCCAGACTCCGGTGATTACGTTGATCGTTCAGGCTCCGGTCATTTTCGTGTACTATCCCGACTCGGGTTTTTACGTTAAGCGTTCAGGCTCCGGTCAGTTTCGTTGAGTATCCATATTCTGATTATTACGTTGAGCGTTCAGGCTCCGGTCAGTTTTGTTGGGTATCCAGACTCCGGTTATTACGTTGAACGTTCAGGCTCCGGTAATTTTCGTTGAGTATCCAGACTCCGGTTATTATGTTGAGCGTCAGGCTCAGATTATTTTCGTTGAGTATCCAGACTCCGATTATTACGTTGAACGTTCAGGCTCCGGTTATTTTCGTTGAGTATCCTGACTCCGGTTATTACGTTGAGGGTTCAGACTCCAGTCATTTTCTTTGAGTATCTAGACTCTTGTCATTACGTTGAACGTTCAGGCTCTGATCATTTTCGTTGAGTATCCAGACTCCGGTCAATACGTTGAGCCTTCAGTCTCTGGTCATTTTCGTTGAGTATCCTGACTCCGGTCATTACATTGAGCGTTAAGGATCCAGTCATTTTTGTTGAGTATCATAACTCCATTTATTATGTTGAGCGTACAGGATCCGATAAGTTTCGTTGAGTATCCAGACTCCAAATATTACGTTGAGCGTTCAGGCTCCGGTCAGTTTCGTTGGTATCCAGACTCCGGTGATTACGTTGATCCTTCAGGCTCCGGTCATTTTCGTTGACTATCCAGACTCGGGTTATTACGTTAAGCGTTCAGGCTCCGGTCAGTTTCGTTGAGTATCCAGATTCCGATTATTACGTTGAGCGTTCAAGCTCCGGTCAGTTTCGTTGGGTATCCAGACTCCGGTTATTACGTTGAGCGTTCAGGCTCCAGTCATTTTCGTTGAGTATCCAGACTCCGGTTATTAAGTTGAGCGTCAGGCTCCGATCATTTTCATTGAGTATCCAGACTCTGATTATTACGTTGAACGTTCAGGCTCTGGTTATTTTCGTTGAGTATCCTGACTCTGGTTATTACGTTGAGGGTTCAGACTCCGGTCATTTTCGTTGAGTATCTAGACTCCTGTCATTACGTTGAACGTTCAGGCTCCGATCATTTTCGTTCAGTATCCATACTCCGGTCATTACGTTGAGCGTTCAGGCTCTGGTCATTTTCGTTGAGTATCCAGACTCCGGACATTACATTGAACGTTCTGGATCCAGTCATTTTTTTTAGTATCATAACTCCATTTATTACGTTAAGCGTTCAGGATCCGATCAGTTTTGTTGAGTATCCAGACTCCAAATATTACGTTGAGCGTTCAGGCTCCGGTCAGTTTCGTTGGGTATCCAGACTCCGGTGATTACGTTGATCGTTCAGGCTCCGGTCATTTTCGTGTACTATCCCGACTCGGGTTTTTACGTTAAGCGTTCAGGCTCCGGTCAGTTTCGTTGAGTATCCAGATTCTGATTATTACGTTGAGCGTTCAGGCTCCGGTCAGTTTTGTTGGGTATCCAGACTCCGGTTATTACGTTGAACGTTCAGGCTCCGGTAATTTTCGTTGAGTATCCAGACTCCGGTTATTATGTTGAGCGTCAGGCTCAGATTATTTTCGTTGAGTATCCAGACTCCGATTATTACGTTGAACGTTCAGGCTCCGGTTATTTTCGTTGAGTATCCTGACTCCGGTTATTACGTTGAGGGTTCAGACTCCAGTCACTTTCTTTGAGTATCTAGACTCTTGTCATTACGTTGAACGTTCAGGCTCTGATCATTTTCGTTGAGTATCCAGACTCCGGTCAATACGTTGAGCCTTCAGTCTCTGGTCATTTTCGTTGAGTATCCTGACTCCGGTCATTACATTGAGCGTTAAGGATCCAGTCATTTTTGTTGAGTATCATAACTCTATTTATTATGTTGAGCGTACAGGATCCGATAAGTTTCGTTGAGTATCCAGACTCCAAATATTACGTTGAGCGTTCAGGCTCCGGTCAGTTTCGTTGGTATCCAGACTCCGGTGATTACGTTGATCCTTCAGGCTCCGGTCATTTTCGTTGACTATCCAGACTCGGGTTATTACGTTAAGCGTTCAGGCTCCGGTCAGTTTCGTTGAGTATCCAGATTCCGATTATTACGTTGAGCGTTCAAGCTCCGGTCAGTTTCGTTGGGTATCCAGACTCCGGTTATTACGTTGAGCGTTCAGGCTCCGGTCATTTTCGTTGAGTATCCAGACTCCGGTTATTAAGTTGAGCGTCAGGCTCCGATCATTTTCATTGAGTATCCAGACTCTGATTATTACGTTGAACGTTCAGGCTCCGGTTATTTTTGTTGAGTATCCTGACTCTGGTTATTACGTTGAGGGTTCAGACTCCGGTCATTTTCGTTGAGTATCTAGACTCCTGTCATTACGTTGAACGTTCAGGCTCCGATCATTTTCGTTCAGTATCCATACTCCGGTCATTACGTTGAGCGTTCAGGCTCTGGTCATTTTCGTTGAGTATCCAGACTCCGGACATTACATTGAACGTTCTGGATCCAGTCATTTTTTTTAGTATCATAACTCCATTTATTACGTTAAGCGTTCAGGATCCGATCAGTTTCGTTGAGTATCCAGACTCCAAATATTACGTTGAGCGTTCAGGCTCCGGTCAGTTTCGTTGGGTATCCAGACTCCGATGATTATGTTGATCGTTCAGGCTCCGGTCATTTTTGTGTACTATCCCGACTCGGGTTTTTACGTTAAGCGTTCAGGCTCCGGTCAGTTTCGTTGAGTATCCAGATTCTGATTATTACGTTGAGCGTTCAGGCTCCGGTCAGTTTTGTTGGGTATCCAGACTCCGGTTATTACGTTGAACGTTCAGGCTCCGGTAATTTTCGTTGAGTATCCAGACTCCGGTTATTAAGTTGAGCGTCAGGCTCAGATTATTTTCGTTGAGTATCCAGACTCCGATTATTACGTTGAACGTTCAGGCTCCGGTTATTTTCGTTGAGTATCCTGACTCCGGTTATTACGTTGAGGGTTCAGACTCCAGTCATTTTCTTTGAGTACCTAGACTCTTGTCATTACGTTGAACGTTCAGGCTCCGATCATTTTCGTTGAGTATCCAGACTCCGGTCAATACGTTGAGCCTTCAGTCTCTGGTCATTTTCGTTGAGTATCCTGACTCCGGTCATTACATTGAGCGTTAAGGATCCAGTCATTTTTGTTGAGTATCATAACTCCATTTATTATGTTGAGCGTACAGGATCCGATAAGTTTCGTTGAGTATCCAGACTCCAAATATTACGTTGAGCGTTCAGGCTCCGGTCAGTTTCGTTGGTATCCAGACTCCGGTGATTACGTTGATCCTTCAGGCTCCGGTCATTTTGGTTGACTATCCAGACTCGGGTTATTACGTTAAGCATTCAGGCTCCGGTCAGTTTCGTTGAGTATCCAGATTCCGATTATTACGTTGAGCGTTCAAGCTCCGGTCAGTTTCGTTGGGTATCCAGACTCCGGTTATTACGTTGAGCGTTCAGGCTCCGGTCATTTTCGTTGAGTATCCAGACTCCGGTTATTAAGTTGAGCGTCAGGCTCCGATCATTTTCATTGAGTATCCAGACTCTGATTATTACGTTGAACGTTCAGGCTCCGGTTATTTTCGTTGAGTATCCTGACTCTGGTTATTACGTTGAGGGTTCAGACTCCGGTCATTTTCGTTGAGTATCTAGACTCCTGTCATTACGTTGAACGTTCAGGCTCCGATCATTTTCGTTCAGTATCCATACTCCGGTCATTACGTTGAGCGTTCAGGCTCTGGTCATTTTCGTTGAGTATCCAGACTCCGGACATTACATTGAACGTTCTGGATCCAGTCATTTTTTTTAGTATCATAACTCCATTTATTACGTTAAGCGTTCAGGATCCGATCAGTTTTGTTGAGTATCCAGACTCCAAATATTACGTTGAGCGTTCAGGCTCCGGTCAGTTTTGTTGGGTATCCAGACTCCGGTGATTACGTTGATCGTTCAGGCTCCGGTCATTTTCGTGTACTATCCCGACTCGGGTTTTTACGTTAAGCGTTCAGGCTCCGGTCAGTTTCGTTGAGTATCCAGATTCTGATTATTACGTTGAGCGTTCAGGCTCCGGTCAGTTTCGTTAGGTATCCAGACTCCGGTTTTTATGTGGAGCGTTCAGGCTCCGATAATTTTCGTTGAGTATCCAGACTCCGGTTATTAAGTTGAGCGTCAGGCTCAGATCATTTTCGTTGAGTATCCAGACTCTGATTATTATGTTGAACGTTCAGGCTCCGGTTATTTTCGTTGAGTATCCTGACTCCGGTTATTATGTTGAGGGTTCAGACTCCAGTCATTTTCTTTGAGTATCTAGACTCGTGTCATTACGTTGAACGTTCAGGCTCCGATCATTTTCGTTGAGTATCTATACTCCGGTTAATACGTTGAGCGTTCAGGCTCCGGTCATTTTCGTTGAGTATCCAGACTCCGGTCATTACATTGAGCATTAAGGATCCAGTCATTTTTGTTGAGTATCATAACTCCATTTATTACGTTGAGCGTACAGGATCCGATAAGTATCGGTGGGTATCCAGACTCCAAATATTACGTTGAGCGTTCAGGCTCCGGTCAGTTTCGTTGGGTATCCAGACTCCGGTGATTACGTTGATCCTTCAGGCTCCGGTCATTTTCGTTGACGATCCAGACCCGCGTTATTACGTTAAGCTTTCAGGCTCCGGACAGTTTCATTGAGTATCCTGATTCCGATTATTACGTTAGGCGTTCAGGCTCCGGTCAGTTTCGTTGGGTATCCAGACTCCGGTTATTACGTTGAGCGTTTAGGCTCCGGTCATTTTCGTTGAGTACCCAGACTCCGGTCAATACGTTGAGCGTTCAGGCTACAATCATATGCGTTGAGTATCTAGACTCCGGTCATTACATTGAGCGTTCTGGATCCAGTCATTTTTATTGAGTATCATAACTCCATTTATTACGTTGAGCGTTCAGGATCTGATCAGTTTCGTTGAGTATCCAGACTCCAAATATTACGTTGAGCGTTCAGGCTCCGGTCAGTTTCGTTGGGTATCCAGACTCCGGTGATTACGTTGATCGTTCAGGCTCCGGTCATTTTCATTGATGATCCAGACTCGCGTTATTACGTTAAGCTTTCAGGCTCCGGTCAGTTTCGTTGAGTATCCAGATTCCGATTATTACGTTGAGCGTTCAGGCTCCGGTCAGTTTCGTTGGGTATCCAGACTCCGGTTATTACGTTGAGCCTTTAGGCTCCGGTCATTTTCGTTGAGTATCCAGACTCCGGTTATTAAGTTGAGCGTCAGGCTCAGATCATTTTCGTTGAGTATCCAGACTCTGATTATTATGTTGAACGTTCAGGCTCCGGTTATTTTCGTTGAGTATCCTGACTCCGGTTATTATGTTGAGGGTTCAGACTCCAGTCATTTTCTTTGAGTATCTAGACTCCTGTCATTACGTTGAACGTTCAGGCTTCGATCATTTTCGTTGAGTATCTATACTCCGGTCAATACGTTGAGCGTTCAGGCTCCGGTCATTTTCGTTGAGTATCCAGACTCCGGTCATTACATTGAGCATTAAGGATCCAGTCATTTTTGTTGAGTATCATAACTCCATTTATTACATTGAGCGTACAGGATCCGATAAGTATCGTTGGGTATCCAGACTCCAAATATTACGTTGAGCGTTCAGGCTCCGGTCAGTTTCGTTGGGTATCCAGACTCCGGTGATTACGTTGATCGTTCAGGCTCCGGTCATTTTCGTTGACTATTCAGACTCGGGTTATTATGTTAAGCGTTTAGGCTCCGGACAGTTTCATTGAGTATCCAGATTCCGATTAGTACGTTGAGCGTTCAGGCTCCGGTCAGTTTCGTTGGGTATCCAGACTCCGGTTATTACGTTGAGCGTTTAGGCTCCGGTCATTTTCGTTTAGTCTCCAGACTCCGGTTATTAAGTTTAGCGTCAGGCTCCGATCATTTTTGTTGAGTATCCAGACTCTGATTATTACGTTGAACGTTCAGGCTCCGGTTATTTTCGTTGAGTATCCTGACTCTGGTTATTACGTTGAGGGTTCAGACTCCAGTCATTTTCGTTGAGTATCTAGACTCCTGTCATTACGTTGAACGTTCAGGCTCCGATCATTTTTATTGAGTATCCATACTCCGGTCAATACGTTGAGCGTTTAGGCTACGGTCATTTTTGTTGAGTATCCAGACTCCGGACATTACATTGAACGTTCTGGATCCAGTCATTTTTTTTAGTATCATAACTCCATTTATCACGTTAAGCGTTCAGGACCCGATCAGTTTCGTTGAGTATCCAGACTCCAAATATTAGGTTGAGCGTTCAGGCTCTAGTCAGTTTCGTTGGGTATCCAGACTCCGGTGATTACGTTGATCGTTCAGGCTCTGGTAATTTTCGTTGACGATCCAGACTCGCGTTATTACGTTAAGCTTTCAGGCTCCGGTCAGTTTCGTTGAGTATCCAGATTCCGATTATTACGTTGAGCGTTCAGGCTCCGGTCAGTTTCGTTGGGTATCCAGATTCCGGTTATTACGTTGAGCCTTTAGGCTCCGGTCATTTTCGTTGAGTATCCAGACTCCGGTTATTAAGTTGAGCGTCAGGCTCAGATCATTTTCGTTGAGTATCCAGACTCTGATTATTATGTTGAACGTTCAGGCTCCGGTTATTTTCGTTGAGTATCCTGACTCCGATTATTACGTTGAGGGTTCAGACTCTGGTCATTTTCTTTGAGTATATAGACTCTTGTCATTACGTTAAACATTCAGGCTCCGATCATTTTCGTTGAGTATCCAGACTCCGGTCAATACGTTGAGCGTTCAGGCTCTGGTCATTTTCGTTGAGTATCCAGACTCCGGTCATTACATTGAGCGTTAAGGATCCAGTCATTTTTGTTGAGTATCATAACTCCATTTATTATGTTGAGCATACAGGATCCGATAAGTTTCATTGAGTATCCAGACTCCAAATATTACGTTGAGCGTTCAGGCTCCAGTGAGTTTCGTTGGTATCCAGACTCTGGTGATTACGTTGATCCTTCAGGCTCTGGTCATTTTCGTTTACTATCCAGACTCGGGTTCTTACGTTAAGCGTTTAGGCTCCGGTCAGTTTCGTTGAGTATCCAGATTCCGATTATTACGTTGAGCATTCAGGCTCCGGTCAGTTTCGTTGGGTATCCAGACTCCGGTTATTACGTTGAGCGTTCAGGCTCCAGTCATTTTCGTTGAGTATCCAGACTCTGGTTATTAAGTTGAGCGTGAGGCTCCGATCATTTTCATTGAGTATCCAGACTCTGATTATTAAGTTGAACGTTCAGGCTCCGGTTATTTTCGTTGAGTATCCAGACTCCGGTTATTACGTTGAGGGTTCAGACTCCGATCATTTTCGTTGAGTATCTAGAATCCTGTCATTACGTAGAACGTTCAGGCTCCGATCATTTTCGTTGAGTATCCATACTCCGGTCAATACGTTGAGCGTTCAGACTACGGTCATTTTCGTTGAGTATCCAGACTCCGGACATTACATTGAACGTTCTGGATCCAGTCATTTTTTTTTAGTATCATAACTCCATTTATTATGTTAAGCGTTCAGGATCCGATAAGTTTCGTTGAGTATCCAGACTCCAAATATTAGGTTGAGCGTTCAGGCTCTATTCAGTTTCGTTGGGTATCCAGACTCCAATGATTACGTTGATCGTTCAAGCTCCGGTCATTTTCGTTGACTATCCAGACTCGGGTTATTACGTTAAGCGTTACGATTCCGGTCAGTTTCGTTGAGTATCCAGATTCTGATTATTACGTTGAGCGTTTAGGCTCCGGTCAGTTTCGTTGGGTGTCCAGCCTCCGATTATTACGTTGAGTATTCAGGCTCCGGGCATTTTCGTTGAGTATCTAGACTCCGGTTATTACGTTGAGGGTTCAGACTCCGGTCATTTTCGTTGAGTATGTAGACTCCTGTCATTACGTTGAACATTCAGGCTCCGATCATATTCGTTGAGTATCCATACTCTGGTCAATAGGTTAAGCGTTCAGGCTCTGGTCATTTTCGTTGAGTATCCAGACTCCGGTCATTACATTGAGCGTTCAGGATCCAGTCATTTTTCTTGAGTATCATAACTCCATTGATTACGTTGAGCGTTCAGGATCCGATCAGTTTCATTGAGTATCTAGACTCCAAATATTACTTTGAGCGTTCAGGCTCCGGTCAGTTTCGTTGGGTATCAAGACTCCGGTGATTATGTTGATCGTTCAGGCTCCGGTCATTTTCGTGTACTATCCCGACTCGGGTTATTACGTTAAGCGTTCAGGCTCCGGTCAGTTTCGTTGAGTATCCAGATTCTGATTATTACGTTGAGCGTTCAGGCTCCGGTCAGTTTTGTTGGGTATCCAGACTCCGGTTATTACGTTGAACGTTCAGGCTCCGGTAATTTTCGTTGAGTATCCAGACTTCGGTTATTAAGTTGAGCATCAGGCTCAGATCATTTTCGTTGAGTATCCAGACTCCGATTATTACGTTCAACGTTCAGGCTCCGGTTATTTTCGTTGAGTATCCTGACTCCTGTTATTACATTGAGGGTTCAGACTCCAGTCATTTTCTCTGAGTATCTAGACTCCTGTCATTACGTTGAACGTTCAGGCTCCGATCATTTTCGTTGAGTATCCATACTCCGGTCAATACGTTGAGCGTTCAGGCTCCGGTCATTTTCGTTGAGTATCCAGACTCCGGTCATTACATTGAGCATTAAGGATCCAGTCATTTTTGTTGAGTATCATAACTCCATTTATTACGTTGAGCGTACAGGATCCGATAAGTATCGTTGGGTATCCAGACTCCAAATATTACATTGAGCGTTCAGGCTCCGGTCAGTTTCGTTGGGTATCCAGACTCCGGTGATTACGTTGATCGTTCAGGCTCCGGTCATTTTCGTTGACTATTCAGACTCGGGTTATTATGTTAAGCGTTCAGGCTCCGGACAGTTTCATTGAGTATCCAGATTCCGATTATTACGTTGAGCGTTCAGGCTCCGGTCAGTTTCGTTGGGTATCCAGACTCCGGTTATTACGTTGAGCGTTTAGGCTCCGGTCATTTTCGTTTAGTATCCAGACTCCGGTTATTAAGTTTAGCGTCAGGCTCCGATCATTTTTGTTGAGTATCCAGACTCTGATTATTACGTTGAACGTTCAGGCTCCGGTTATTTTCGTTGAGTATCCTGACTCTGGTTATTACGTTGAGGGTTCAGACTCCGGTCATTTTCGTTGAGTATCTAGACTCCTGTCATTACGTTGAACGTTCAGGCTCCGATCATTTTTATTGAGTATCCATACTCCGGTCAATACGTTGAGCGTTTAGGCTACGGTCATTTTTGTTGAGTATCCAGACTCCGGACATTACATTGAACGTTCTGGATCCAGTCATTTTTTTTAGTATCATAACTCCATTTATCACGTTAAGCGTTCAGGACCCGATCAGTTTCGTTGAGTATCCAGACTCCAAATATTAGGTTGAGCGTTCAGGCTCTAGTCAGTTTCGTTGGGTATCCAGACTCCGGTGATTATGTTGATCGTTCAGGCTCCGGTCTTTTTCGTTGACGATCCAGACTCGCGTTATTACGTTAAGCTTTCAGGCTCCGGTCAGTTTCGTTGAGTATCCAGATTCCGATTATTACGTTGAGCGTTCAGGCTCCGGTCAGTTTCGTTGGGTATCCAGACTCCGGTTATTACGTTGAGCCTTTAGGCTCCGGTCATTTTCGTTGAGTATCCAGACTCCGGTTATTAAGTTGAGCGTCAGGCTCAGATCATTTTCGTTGAGTATCCAGACTCTGATTAATATGTTGAACGTTCAGGCTCCGGTTATTTTCTTTGAGTATCCTGACTCCGATTATTACGTTGAGGGTTCAGACTCTGGTCATTTTCTTTGAGTATATAGACTCTTGTCATTACGTTGAACATTCAGGCTCCGATCATTTTCGTTGAGTATCCAGACTCCGGTCAATACGTTGAGCGTTCAGGCTCTGGTCATTTTCGTTGAGTATCCAGACTCCGGTCATTATATTGAGCGTTAAGGATCCAGTCATTTTTGTTGAGTATCATAACTCCAGTTATTATGTTGAGCATACAGGATCCGATAAGTTTCGTTGAGTATCCAGACTCCAAATATTACATTGAGCGTTCAGGCTCCGGTGAGTTTCGTTGGTATCCAGACTCTGGTGATTACGTTGATCCTTCAGGCTCTGGTCATTTTCGTTGACTATCCAGACTCGGGTTCTTACGTTAAGCGTTTAGGCTCCGGTCAGTTTCGTTGAGTATCCAGATTCCGATTATTACGTTGAGCATTCAGGCTCCGGTCAGTTTCGTTGGGTATCCAGACTCCGGTTATTACGTTGAGCGTTCAGGCTCCAGTCATTTTCATTGAGTATCCAGACTCTAGTTATTAAGTTGAGCGTGAGGCTCCGATCATTTTCATTGAGTATCCAGACTTTGATTATTAAGTTGAACGTTCAGGCTCCGGTTATTTTCGTTGAGTATCCAGACTCCGGTTATTACGTTGAGGGTTCAGACTCCGATCATTTTCGTTGAGTATCTAGAATCCTGTCATTACGTTGAACGTTCAGGCTCCGATCATTTTCGTTGAGTATCCATACTCCGGTCAATACGTTGAGCGTTCAGACTACGGTCATTTTCGTTGAGTATCCAGACTCCGGACATTACATTGAACGTTCTGGATCCAGTCATTTTTTTTTAGTATCATAACTCCATTTATTATGTTAAGCGTTCAGGATCCGATAAGTTTCGTTGAGTATCCAGACTCCAAATATTAGGTTGAGCGTTCAGGCTCTATTCAGTTTCGTTGGGTATCCAGACTCCGGTGATTACGTTGATCGTTCAAGCTCCGGTCATTTTCGTTGACTATCCAGACTCGGGTTATTACGTTAAGCGTTACGATTCCGGTCAGTTTCGTTGAGTATCCAGATTCTGATTATTACGTTGAGCGTTTAGGCTCCGGTCAGTTTCGTTGGGTGTCCAGCCTCCGATTATTACGTTGAGCGTTCAGGCTCCGGGCATTTTCGTTGAGTATCTAGACTCCGGTTATTACATTGAGGGTTCAGACTCCGGTCATTTTCGTTGAGTATGTAGACTCCTGTCATTACGTTGAACGTTCAGGCTCCGATCATATTCGTTGAGTATCCATACTCTGGTCAATAGGTTAAGCGTTCAGGCTCTGGTCATTTTCGTTGAGTATCCAGACTCCGGTCATTACATTGAGCGTTCAGGATCCAGTCATTTTTGTTGAGTATCATAACTCCATTTATTACGTTGAGCGTTCAGGATCCGATCAGTTTCATTGAGTATCTAGACTCCAAATATTACTTTGAGCGTTCAGGCTCCGGTCAGTTTCGTTGGGTATCAAGACTCCGGTGATTATGTTGATCGTTCATGCTCCGGTCATTTTCGTGTAATATCCCGACTCGGGTTATTACGTTAAGCGTTCAGGCTCCGGTCAGTTTCGTTGAGTATCCAGATTCTGATTATTACGTTGAGCGTTCAGGCTCCGATCAGTTTTGTTGGGTATCCAGACTCCGGTTATTACGTTGAACGTTCAGGCTCCGGTAATTTTCGTTGAGTATCCAGACTTCGGTTATTAAGTTGAGCGTCAGGCTCAGATCATTTTCGTTGAGTATCCAGACTCCGATTATTACGTTGAACGTTCAGGCTCCGATTATTTTCGTTGAGTATCCTGACTCTGGTTATTACATTGAGGGTTCAGACTCCAGTCATTTTCTCTGAGTATCTAGACTCCTGTCATTACGTTGAACGTTCAGGCTCCGATCATTTTCGTTGAGTATCTATACTCCGGTCAATACGTTGAGCGTTCAGGCTCCGGTCATTTTCGTTGAGTATCCAGACTCCGGTCATTATATTGAGCGTTAAGGATCCAGTCATTTTTGTTGAGTATCATTACTCCATTTATTACGTTGAGCGTAAAGGATCCGATAAGTATCGTTGGGTATCCAGACTCCAAATATTACGTTGAGCGTTCAGGCTCCGGTCAGTTTCGTTGGGTATCCAGACTCCGGTGATTACGTTGATCGTTCAGGCTCCGGTCATTTTTGTTGACTATTCAGACTCGGGTTATTATGTTAAGAGGTCAGGCTCCGGACAGTTTCATTGAGTATCCAGATTCCGATTATTACGTTGAGCGTTCAGGCTCCGGTCAGTTTCGTTGGTTATCTAGACTCCGGTTATTACGTTGAGCGTTTAGGCTCCGGTCATTTTCGTTGAGTATCCAAACTCCGGTTATTAAGTTTAGCGTCAGGCTCCGATCATTTTCGTTGAGTATCCAGACTCTGATTATTACGTTGAACGTTCAGGCTCCAGTTATTTTCGTTGAGTATCCTGACTCCGGTTATTACGTTGAGGGTTCAGACTCCGGTCATTCTCGTTGAGTATCTAGACTCCTGTCATTACGTTGAACGTTCAGGCTCCGATCATTTTCGTTGAGTATCCATACTCCGGTCAATACGTTGAGCGTTCAGGCTACAATCATATGCGTTGAGTATCTAGACTCCGGTCATTACATTGAGCGTTCTGGATCCAGTCATTTTTATTGAGTATCATAACTCCATTTATTACGTTGAGCGTTCAGGATCTGATCAGTTTCGTTGAGTATCCAGACTCCAAATATTACGTTGAGTGTTCAGGCTCAAGTCAGTTTCGTTGGGTATCCAGACTCCGGTAATTACGTTGATCGTTCAGGCTCCGGTCGTTTTCGTTGACTATCCAGACTCGGGTTATTACGTTAAGCGTTCAGGCTCCGGTCAGTTTCGTTGAGTATCCAGATTCCGATTATTACGTTGAGCGTTCAGGCTCCGGTCAGTTTCGTTGGGTATCCAGACTCCGGTTATTACGTTGAGCGTTCAGGCTCCGGTCATTTTCGTTGAGTATCCAGACTCCGGTTATTAAGTTGAGCGTCAGGCTCAGATCATTTTCGTTGAGTATCTAGACTCCGATTATTATGTTGAACGTTCAGGCTCCGGTTATTTTCGTTGAGTATCCTGACTCCGATTATTACGTTCAGGGTTCAGACTCCGGTCATTTTCTTTGAGTATCTAGACTCTTGTCATTACGTTGAACGTTCAGGCTCCGATCATTTTCGTTGAGTATCCATACTCCGGTCAATATGTTGAGCGTTCAGGCTCTGGTCATTTTCGTTGAGTATCCAGACTCCGGTCATTACATTGAGTGTTAAGGATCCAGTCATTTTTGTTGAGTATCATAACTCCATTTATTATGTTGAGCGTACAGGATCCGATAAGTTTCGTTGAGTATCCAGACTCCAAATATTACGTTGAGCGTTCAGGCTCCGGTCAGTTTCGTTGGGTATCTAGACTCCGGTGATTATGTTGAGCGTTCAGGCTCCGGTCATTTTCGTTTACTATCCAGACTCGGTTTATTACGTCAAGCGTTCAGGTTCCGGTCAGTTTCGTTGAGTATCCAGATTCCGATTATTACGTTGAGCGTTCAGGCTCCGGTCAGTTTCGTTGGGTATCCAGACTCCGGTTATTACGTTGAGCGTTCAGGCTTCGGTCATTTTCGTTGAGTATCTAGACTCCGGTTATTAAGTTGAGCGTCAGGCTCCGATCATTTTCGTTGAGTATCCAGACTCTGATTATTACGTTGAACGTTCAGGCTCCGGTTATTTTCGTTGAGTATCCTGACTCCGGTTATTATGTTGAGGGTTCATACTCCGGTCATTTTCGTTAAGTATCTAGACTCGTGTCATTACGTTGAACGTTCAGGCTCCGATCATTTTCGTTGAGTATCCATACTCCGGTCAATACGTTGAGCGTTCAGGCTCCGGTCATTTTCGTTGAGTATCCAGACTCCGGTCATTACATTGAGCATTAAGGATCCAGTCATTTTTGTTGAGTATCATAACTCCATTTATTACGTTGAGCGTTCAGGATCCGATCAGTTTCATTGAGTATCCAGACTCCAAATATTTCGTTGAGCGTTTAGGCTCCGGTCAGTTTCGTTGGGTATCCAGACTCCGGTGATTACGTTGATCCTTCAGGCTCCGGTCATTTTCGTTGACTATCCAGACTCGGGTTATTACGTTAAACGTTCAGGCTCAGGTCAGTTTCGCTGAGTATCCAGATTCCGATTATTACGTTGAGCGTTCAGGCTCCGGTCAGTTTCGTTGGGTATCCAGACTCCGGTTATTACGTTGAGCGTTCAGGCTCCGGTCATTTTCGTTGAGTATCCAGACTCCGGTTATTAAGTTGAGCGTCAGGCTCCGATCATTTTCGTTGAGTATCCAGACTCTGATTATTATGTTGAACGTTTAGGCTCCGGTTATTTTCGTTGAGTATCCTGACTCCGGTTATTATGTTGAGGGTTCAGACTCCGGTCATTTTCGTTGAGTATCTAGACTCCTGTCATTAAGTTGAACATTCAGGCTCCGATCATTTTCGTTGAGTATCCATACTCCGGTCAATACGTAGAGCGTTCAGGCTACGGTCATTTTCGTTGAGTATCCAGACTCCGGTCATTACATTGAGCGTTCTGGATCCAGTCATTTTTAATGAGTATCATAACTCCATTTATTACGTTGAGCGTTCAGGATCCGATCAGTTTCGTTGAGTATCCAGACTCCAAATATTACGTTGAGCGTTCAGGCTCCGATCAGTTTCGTTGGGTATCCAGACTTCGGTAATTACTTTGATCGTTCAGGCTCCAGTCATTTTTATTGACTATCCAGACTCGGGTTATTACGTTAAGCGTTCAGGCTCCGGTCAGTTTCGTTGAGTATCCAGATTCCGATTATTACGTTGAGCGTTCAGGCTCCGGTCAGTTTCGTTGGGTATCCAGACTCCGGTTATTACGTTGAGCGTTCAGGCTCCGGTCATTTTCGTTGAGTATCCAGACTCCGGTTATTAAGTTGAGCGTCAGGCTCCGATCATTTTCGTTGAGTATCCAGACTCTGATTATTACGTTGAACGTTCAGGCTCTGGTTATTTTCGTTGAGTATCCTGACTCCGGTTATTACGTTGAGGGTTCATACTCCGGTCATTTTCGTTGAGTATCTAGACTCGTGTCATTACGTTGAACGTTCAGGCTCCGATCATTTTCGTTGAGTATCCATACTCCGGTCAATACGTTGAGCGTTCAGGCTACGGTCATTTTCGTTGAGTATCCAGACTCCGGTCATTACATTGAGCGTTCAGGATCCAGTCATTTTTGTTGAGTATCATAACTCCATTTATTACGTTGAGCGTTCAAGATCCGATCAGTTTCGTTGAGTATCCAGACTCCAAATATTATGTTTAGCGTTCAGGCTCCGGTCAGTTTCGTTGGGTATCCAGACTCCGGTGATTACGTTGATCATTCAGGCTCAGGTCATTTTTGTTGACTATCCAGACTCGGGTTATTACGTTAAGCGTTCAGGCTCCGGTCAGTTTCGTTGAGTATCCAGATTCCGATTATTACGTTGAGCGTTCAGGCTCTGGTCAGTTTCGTTGGGTATCCAGACTCTGATTGTTACGTTCATCGTTCAAGCTCCGGGCATTTTCGTTGAGTTTCCAGACTCCGGTTATTACGTTGAGGGTTCAGACTCCGGTCATTTTCATTGAGTATCTAGACTCCTTTTATTACGTTGAACGTTCAGGCTCCGATCATTTCGTTGAGTATCTATACTCCGGTCAATACGTTGAGCGTTCAGGCTCCAGTCCTTTTCGTTGAGTATCCAGACTCCGGTCATTACATTGAGCGTTAAGGATCCAGTCATTTTTGTTGAGTATCATAACTCCATTTATTACGTTGAGCGTTCAGGATCCGATCAGTTTCATTGAGTATCCAGACTCCAAATATTACGTTGAGCGTTCAGGCTCCGGTCAGTTTCGTTGGGTATCCAGACTCCGGTGATTACGTTGATCCTTCAGGCTCCGGCCATTTTCGTTGACTATCCAGACTCGGGTTATTACGTTAAGCGTTCAGGCTCCGGTCAGTTTCGTTGAGTATCCATATTCCGATTATTACGTTGAGCGTTCAGGCTCCGGTCAGTTTCGTTGGGTATCCAGACTCCAAATATTACGTTGAGCGTTCAGGCTCCGGTCATTTTCGTTGAGTATCGAGACTCCGGTTATTAAGTTGAGCGTCAGGCTCCAATCATTTTCGTTGAGTATCCAGACTCTGATTATTACGTTGAACGTTTAGGCTCCGATTGTTTTCGTTGAGTATCCTGACTCCGGTTATTATGTTGAGGGTTCAGACTCCGGTCATTTTCGTTGAGTATCTAGACTCCTGTCATTAAGTTGAACGTTCAGCCTCCTATCATTTTCGTTGAGTATCCATACTCCGGTCAATACGTAGAGCGTTCAGGCCACAGTCATTTTTGTTGAGTATCCAGACTCCGGTCATTACATTGAGCGTTCTGGATCCAGTCATTTTTAATGAGTATCATAACTCCATTTATTACGTTGAGCGTTCAGGATCCGATCAGTTTCGTTGAGTATCCAGACTCCAAATATTACGTTGAGCGTTCAGGCTCCGATCAGTTTCGTTGGGTATCCAGACTCTGGTAATTACTTTGATCGTTCAGGCTCCTGTCATTTTTGTTGACTATCCAGACTCGGGTTATTACGTTAAGCGTTCAGGCTCCGGTCAGTTTCGTTGAGTATCCAGATTCTGATTATTACGTTGAGCGTTCAGGCTCCGGTCAATTTCGTTGGGTATCCAGACTCCGGTTATTACGTTGAGCGTTCAGGCTCCGGTCATTTTCGTTGAGTATCCAGACTCCGGTTAATAAGTTGAGCGTCAGGCTCAGATCATTTTCGTTGAGTATCCAGACTCCGATTATTATGTTGAACGTTCAGGCTCCGGTTATTTTCGTTGAGTATCCTGACTCCGATTATTACGTTGAGGGTTCAGACTCCCGTCATTTTCTTTGAGTATCTATACTCTTGTCATTACGTTGAACGTTCAGGCTCCGATCATTTTCGTTGAGTATCCATACTCCGGTCAATACGTTGAGCGTTCAGGCTTCGGTTATTTTCGTTGAGTATCCAGACTCCGGTCATTACATTGAGCGTTAAGGATCCAATCATTTTTGTTGAGTATCATAACTCCATTTATTATGTTGAGCATACAGGATCCGATAAGTTTCGTTGAGTATCCAGACTCCAAATATTACGTTGAGCGTTCAGGCTCCGGTCAGTTTCGTTGGGTATCCAGTGTCCGGTGATTACGTTGATCCTTCAGGCTCCGGTCATTTTCGTTGACTATCCAGACTCGGGTTATTACGTTAAGCGTTCAGGCTCCGGTCAGTTTCGTTGAGTATCCAGATTCCGATTATTACGTTGAGCGTTCAGGCTCTGGTCAGTTTCGTTGGGTATCCAGACTCTGATTGTTACGTTCATCGTTCAAGCTCCGGGCATTTTCGTTGAGTTTCCAGACTCCGGTTATTACGTTGAGGGTTCAGACTCCGGTCATTTTCATTGAGTATCTAGACTCCTTTTATTACGTTGAACGTTCAGGCTCCGATCATTTCGTTGAGTATCTATACTCCGGTCAATACGTTGAGCGTTCAGGCTCCAGTCATTTTCGTTGAGTATCCAGACTCCGGTCATTACATTGAGCGTTAAGGATCCAGTCATTTTTGTTGAGTATCATAACTCCATTTATTACGTTGAGCGTTCAGGATCCGATCAGTTTCATTGAGTATCCAGACTCCAAATATTACGTTGAGCGTTCAGGCTCCGGTCAGTTTCGTTGGGTATCCAGACTCCGGTGATTACGTTGATCCTTCAGGCTCCGGCCATTTTCGTTGACTATCCAGACTCGGGTTATTACGTTAAGCGTTCAGGCTCCGGTCAGTTTCGTTGAGTATCCATATTCCGATTATTACGTTGAGCGTTCAGGCTCCGGTCAGTTTCGTTGGGTATCCAGACTCCAAATATTACGTTGAGCGTTCAGGCTCCGGTCATTTTCGTTGAGTATCCAGACTCCGGTTATTAAGTTGAGCGTCAGGCTCCAATCATTTTCGTTGAGTATCCAGACTCTGATTATTACGTTGAACGTTTAGGCTCCGATTGTTTTCGTTGAGTATCCTGACTCCGGTTATTATGTTGAGGGTTCAGACTCCGGTCATTTTCGTTGAGTATCTAGACTCCTGTCATTAAGTTGAACGTTCAACCTCCTATCATTTTCGTTGAGTATCCATACTCCGGTCAATACGTAGAGCGTTCAGGCCACAGTCATTTTCGTTGAGTATCCAGACTCCGGTCATTACATTGAGCGTTCTGGATCCAGTCATTTTTAATGAGTATCATAACTCCATTTATTACGTTGAGCGTTCAGGATCCGATCAGTTTCGTTGAGTATCCAGACTCCAAATATTACGTTGAGCGTTCAGGCTCCGATCAGTTTCGTTGGGTATCCAGACTCTGGTAATTACTTTGATCGTTCAGGCTCCTGTCATTTTTGTTGACTATCCAGACTCGGGTTATTACGTTAAGCGTTCAGGCTCCGGTCAGTTTCGTTGAGTATCCAGATTCTGATTATTACGTTGAGCGTTCAGGCTCCGGTCAATTTCGTTGGGTATCCAGACTCCGGTTATTACGTTGAGCGTTCAGGCTCCGGTCATTTTCGTTGAGTATCCAGACTCCGGTTAATAAGTTGAGCGTCAGGCTCAGATCATTTTCGTTGAGTATCCAGACTCCGATTATTATGTTGAACGTTCAGGCTCCGGTTATTTTCGTTGAGTATCCTGACTCCGATTATTACGTTGAGG
Source organism: Lathyrus sativus (assembly GCA_963859935.3). NCBI lineage: Eukaryota > Viridiplantae > Streptophyta > Magnoliopsida > Fabales > Fabaceae > Lathyrus > Lathyrus sativus. Next base: position 236,954,976 of record OZ012736.1, on the reverse strand, counting down.
GTTCAGACTCCCGTCATTTTCTTTGAGTATCTATACTCTTGTCATTACGTTGAACGTTCAGGCTCCGATCATTTTCGTTGAGTATCCATACTCCGGTCAATACGTTGAGCGTTCAGGCTTCGGTTATTTTCGTTGAGTATCCAGACTCCGGTCATTACATTGAGCGTTAAGGATCCAATCATTTTTGTTGAGTATCATAACTCCATTTATTATGTTGAGCATACAGGATCCGATAAGTTTCGTTGAGTATCCAGACTCCAAATATTACGTTGAGCGTTCAGGCTCCGGTCAGTTTCGTTGGGTATCCAGTGTCCGGTGATTACGTTGATCCTTCAGGCTCCGGTCATTTTCGTTGACTATCCAGACTCGGGTTATTACGTTAAGCGTTCAGGCTCCGGTCAGTTTCGTTGAGTATCCAGATTCCGATTATTACGTTGAGCGTTCAGGCTCCGATCATTTTCGTTGAGTATCTAGACTCCGGTTATTTAGTTGAGCGTCAGGCTCCGATCATTTTCGTTGAGTATCCAGACTCTGATTATTACGTTGAACGTTTAGGCTCCGGTTATTTTCGTTGAGTATCCTGACTCCGGTTATTATGTTGAGGGTTCAGACTCCGGTCATTTTCGTTGAGTATCTAGACTCCTGTCATTAAGTTGAACGTTCAGGCTCCGATCATTTTCGTTGAGTATCCATACTCCGGTCAATACGTAGAGCGTTCAGGCTACGGTCATTTTCGTTGAGTATCCAGACTCCGGTCATTACATTGAGCGTTCTGGATCCAGTCATTTTTAATGAGTATCATAACTCCATTTATTACGTTGAGCGTTCAGGATCCGATCAGTTTCGTTGAGTATCCAGACTCCAAATATTACGTTGAGCGTTCAGGCTCTGATCAGTTTCGTTGGGTATCCAGACTCCGGTAATTACTTTGATCGTTCAGGCTCCAGTCATTTTTGTTGACTATCCAGACTCGGGTTATTACGTTAAGCGTTCAGGCTCCGGTCAGTTTCGTTGAGTATCCAGATTCCAATTATTACGTTGAGCGTTCAGGCTCCGGTCAGTGTCGTTGGGTATCCAGACCCCGGTTATTAGGATGAGTGTTCAGGCTCCGGTAATTTTCGTTGAGTATCCAGACTCCAGTTATTAAGTTGAGCGTCAGGCTCCGATCATTTTCGTTGAGTATCCAGACTCCGATTATTACGTTGAACGTTCAGGCTCCGGTTATTTTCGTTGAGTATCCTGACTCCGATTATTACGTTGAGGGTTCAGACTCCGGTCATTTTCTTTGAGTATCTATACTCTTGTCATTACGTTGAACGTTCAGGCTCCGATCATTTTCGTTGAGTATCCATACTCCGGTCAATACGTTGAGCGTTCAGGCTTCGGTTATTTTCGTTGAGTATCCAGACTCCGGTCATTACATTGAGCATTAAGGATCCAGTCATTTTTGTTGAGTATCATAACTCCATTTATTATGTTGAGCGTACAGGATCCGATAAGTTTCGTTGAGTATCCAGACTCCAAATATTACGTTGAGCGTTCAGGCTCCGGTCAGTTTCGTTGGGTATCCAGTGTCCGGTGATTACGTTGATCCTTCAGGCTCCGGTCATTTTCGTTGACTATCCAGACTCGGGTTATTACGTTAAGCGTTCAGGCTCCGGTCAGTTTCGTTGAGTATCCAGATTCCGATTATTACGTTGAGCGTTCAGGCTCCGATCATTTTTGTTGAGTATCTAGACTCCGGTTATTAAGTTGAGCGTCAGGCTCCGATCATTTTCGTTGAGTATCCAGACTCTGATTATTATGTTGAACGTTTAGGCTCCGGTTATTTTCGTTGAGTATCCTGACTCCGGTTATTATGTTGAGGGTTCAGACTCCGGTCATTTTCGTTGAGTATCTAGACTCCTTTCATTAAGTTGAACGTTCAGGCTCCGATCATTTTCGTTGAGTATCCATACTCCGGTCAATACGTAGAGCGTTCAGGCTACGGTCATTTTCGTTGAGTATCCAGACTCCGGTCATTACATTGAGCGTTCTGGATCCAGTCATTTTGAATGAGTATCATAACTCCATTTATTACGTTGAGCGTTCAGGATCCGATCAGTTTCGTTGAGTATCCAGACTCCAAATATTACGTTGAGCGTTCAGGCTCTGATCAGTTTCGTTGGGTATCCAGACTCCGGTAATTACTTTGATCGTTCAGGCTCCAGTCATTTTTGTTGACTATCCAGACTCGGGTTATTACGTTAAGCGTTCAGGCTCCGGTCAGTTTCATTGAGTATCCAGATTCCGATTATTACGTTGAGCGTTCAGGCTCCGGTCAGTGTCTTTGGGTATCCAGACCCCGGTTATTAGGATGAGTGTTCAGGCTCCGGTAATTTTCGTTGAGTATCCAGACTCCAGTTATTAAGTTGAGCGTCAGGCTCCGATCATTTTCGTTGAGTATCCAGACTCCGATTATTACGTTGAACGTTCAGGCTCCGGTTATTTTCGTTGAGTATCCTGACTCCGATTATTACGTTGAGGGTTCAGACTCCGGTCATTTTCTTTGAGTATCTATACTCTTGTCATTACGTTGAACGTTCAGGCTCCGATCATTTTCGTTGAGTATCCATACTCCGGTCAATACGTTGAGCGTTCAGGCTTTGGTTATTTTCGTTGAGTATCCAGACTCCGGTCATTACATTGAGCATTAAGGATCCAGTCATTTTTGTTGAGTATCATAACTCCATTTATTATGTTGAGCGTACAGGATCCGATAAGTTTCGTTGAGTATCCAGACTCCAAATATTACGTTGAGCGTTCAGGCTCCGGTCAGTTTCGTTGGGTATCCAGTGTCCGGTGATTACGTTGATCCTTCAGGCTCCGGTCATTTTCGTTGACTATCCAGACTCGGGTTATTACGTTAAGCGTTCAGGCTCCGGTCAGTTTCGTTGAGTATCCAGATTCTGATTATTACGTTGAGCGTTCAGGCTCCGATCATTTTTGTTGAGTATCTAGACTCCGGTTATTAAGTTGAGCGTCAGGCTCCGATCATTTTCGTTGAGTATCCAGACTCTGATTATTACGTTGAACGTTTAGGCTCCGGTTATTTTCGTTGAGTATCCTGACTCCGGTTATTATGTTGAGGGTTCAGACTCCGGTCATTTTCGTTGAGTATCTAGACTCCTGTCATTAAGTTGAACGTTCAGGCTCCGATCATTTTCGTTGAGTATCCATACTCCGGTCAATACGTAGAGCGTTCAGGCTACGGTCATTTTCGTTGAGTATCCAGACTCCGGTCATTACATTGAGCGTTCTGGATCCAGTCATTTTTAATGAGTATCATAACTCCATTTATTACGTTGAGCGGTCAGGATCCGATCAGTTTCGTTGAGTATCCAGACTCCAAATATTACGTTGAGCGTTCAGGCTCCGATCAGTTTCGTTGGGTATCCAGACTCCGGTAATTACTTTGATCGTTCAGGCTCCAGTCATTTTTGTTGACTATCCAGACTCGGGTTATTACGTTAAGCGTTCAGGCTCCGGTCAGTTTCGTTGAGTATCCAGATTCTGATTATTACGTTGAGCGTTCAGGCTCCGGTCAGTTTCGTTGGGTATCCAGACTCTGGTTATTACGTTGAGCGTTCAGGCTCCGGTCATTTTCGTTGAGTATCCAGACTCCGGTTATTAAGTTGAGCGTTCAGGCTCCGATCATTTTCGTTGAGTATCCAGACTCCGGTCATTACATTGAGCATTAAGGATCCAGTCATTTTTGTTGAGTATCATAACTCCATTTATTATGTTGAGCGTACAGGATCCGATAAGTTTCGTTGAGTATCCAGACTCCAAATATTACGTTGAGCGTTCAGGCTCCTGTCAGTTTCGTTGGGTATCCAGTGTCCGGTGATTACGTTGATCCTTCAGGCTCCGGTCATTTTCGTTGACTATCCAGACTCGGGTTATTACGTTAAGCGTTCAGGCTCCGGTCAGTTTCGTTGAGTATCCAGATTCTGATTATTACGTTGAGCGTTCAGGCTCCGATCATTTTTGTTGAGTATCTAGACTCCGGTTATTAAGTTGAGCGTCAGGCTCCGATCATTTTCGTTGAGTATCCAGACTCTGATTATTACGTTGAACGTTTAGGCTCCGGTTATTTTCGTTGAGTATCCTGACTCCGGTTATTATGTTGAGGGTTCAGACTCCGGTCATTTTCGTTGAGTATCTAGACTCCTGTCATTAAGTTGAACGTTCAGGCTCCGATCATTTTCGTTGAGTATCCATACTCCGGTCAATACGTAGAGCGTTCAGGCTACGGTCATTTTCGTTGAGTATCCAGACTCCGGTCATTACATTGAGCGTTCTGGATCCAGTCATTTTTAATGAGTATCATAACTCCATTTATTACGTTGAGCGGTCAGGATCCGATCAGTTTCGTTGAGTATCCAGACTCCAAATATTACGTTGAGCGTTCAGGCTCCGATCAGTTTCGTTGGGTATCCAGACTCCGGTAATTACTTTGATCGTTCAGGCTCCAGTCATTTTTGTTGACTATCCAGACTCGGGTTATTACGTTAAGCGTTCAGGCTCCGGTCAGTTTCGTTGAGTATCCAGATTCTGATTATTACGTTGAGCGTTCAGGCTCCGGTCAGTTTCGTTGGGTATCCAGACTCTGGTTATTACGTTGAGCGTTCAGGCTCCGGTCATTTTCGTTGAGTATCCAGACTCCGGTTATTAAGTTGAGCGTTCAGGCTCCGATCATTTTCGTTGAGTATCCAGACTCTGATTATTACGTTGAACGTTCAGGCTCCGGTTATTTTCGTTGAGTATCCTGACTCCGGTTATTATGTTGAGGGTTCAGACTCCGGTCATTTTCGTTGAGTATCTAGACTCATGTCATTACGTTGAACCTTCAGGCTCCGATCATTTTCGTTGAGTATCCATACTCCGGTCAATACGTTGAGCGTTCAGGCACCGGTCATTTTCGTTGAGTATCCAGACTCCGGTCATTACATTGAGCGTTAAGGATCCAGTCATTTTTGTTGAGTATCATAACTCCATTTATTATGTTGAGCGTACAGGATCCGATAAGTTTCATTGAGTATCCAGACTCCAAATATTACATTGAGCGTTCAGGCTCCGGTCAGTTTCGTTGGGTATCCAGACTCCGGTGATTACGTTGATCCTTCAGGCTCCGGTCATTTTCGTTGACTATCCAGACTCGGGTTATTACGTTAAGCGTTCAGGCTCCGGTCAGTTTCGTTGAGTATCCAGATTCCGATTATTACGTTGAGCGTTCAGGCTCCGGTCAGTTTCGTTGGGTATCCAGACTCCGGTTATTACGTTGAGCGTTCAGGCTCCGGTCATTTTCGTTGAGTATCCAAACTCCGGTTATTAAGTTGAGCGTCAGGCTCCGATCATTTTCATTGAGTATCCAGACTCTGATTATTACGTTGAACGTTCAGGCTCCGGTTATTTTCGTTGAGTATCCTGACTCCGGTTATTATGTTGAGGGTTCAGACTCCGGTCATTTTTGTTGAGTATCTAGACTCCTGTCATTACGTTGAACGTTCAGGCTCCGATCATTTTCGTTGAGTATCCATACTCCGGTCAATACGTAGAGCGTTCAGGCTACGATCATTTTCGTTGAGTATCCAGACTCCGGTCATTACATTGAGCGTTCTGGTTCCAGTCATTTTTATTGAGTATCATAACTCCATTTATTACGTTGAGCGTTCAGGATCCAATCAGTTTCGTTGAGTATCCAGACTCCAAATATTACGTTGAGCGTTCAGGCTCCGGTCAGTTTCGTTGGGTATCCAGACTCCGGTAATTACTTTGATCGTTCAGGCTCCGGTCATTTTCGTTGACTATCCAGACTCGGGTTATTACGTTAAGCGTTTAGGCTCCGGTCAGTTTCGTTGAGTATCTAGATTCCGATTATTACGTTGAGCGTTCAGGCTCCGGTCAGTTTCGTTGGGTATCCAGACTCCGGTTATTACGTTGAGCGTTTAGGCTCCGCTCATTTTCGTTGAGTATCCAGACTCCGGTTATTAAGTTGAGCGTCAGGCTCAGATCATTTTCGTTGAGTATCCAGACTCCGATTATTATGTTGAACATTCAGGCTCCGGTTATTTTCGTTGAGTATCCTGACTCCGATTATTACGTTGAGGGTTCAGACTCCGGTCATTTTCTTTGAGTATCTAGACTCTTGTCATTACGTTGAACGTTCAGGCTCCGATCATTTTCGTTGAGTATCCATACTCCGGTCAAAATGTTGAGCGTTCAGGCTTCGGTTATTTTCGTTGAGTATCCAGACTCCGGTCATTACATTGAGCGTTAAGGATCCAGTCATTTTTGTTGAGTATCATAACTCCATTTATTATGTTGAGCGTACAGGATCCGATAAGTTTCGTTGAGTATCCAGACTCCAATTATTACGTTGAGCGTTCAGGCTCCGGTCAGTTTCGTTGGGTATCCAGACTCCGGTGATTACTTTGATCCTTAAGGCTCCGGTCATTTTCGTTGACTATCCAGACTCGGGTTATTACGTTAAGCGTTCAGGCTCCGGTCAGTTTCGTTGGGTATCCAGACTCCGGTTATTACGTTGAGCTTTCAGGCTCCGGTCATTTTTGTTGAGTATCCAGACTCCGGTTATTAAGTTAAGCGTCAAGCTCCGATCATTTTCGTTGAGTATCCAGACTCTGATTATTACGTTGAACGTTCAGGCTCCGGTTATTTTCGTTGAGTATCCTGACTCCGGTTATTACGTTGAGGGTTCTGACTCTGGTCATTTTCGTTGAGTATCTAGACTCCTGTCATTACGTTGAACGTTCAGGCTTCGATCATTTTCGTTGAGTATCCATACTCCGGTCAATACGTTGAGCGTTCAGGCTCCGATCATTTTCGTTGAGTATCCAGACTCCGATCATTACATTGAGCGTTAAGGATCCAGTCATTTTTGTTGAGTATCATAACTCCCTTTATTATGTTGAGCGTACAGGATCCGATAAGTTTCATTGAGTATCCAGACTCCAAATATTACATTGATCGTTCAGGCTCCGGTCAGTTTCGTTGGGTATCCAGACTCCGGTGATTACGTTAATCCTTCAGGCTCCGGCCATTTTCGTTGACTATCCAGACTCGGGTTATTAAGCGTTCAGGCTCCGGTCAGTTTCGTTGGGTATCCAGATTCCGATTATTACGTTGAGCGTTCAGGCTCCGGTCAGTTTCGTTGGGTATCCAGACTCCGGTTATTACGTTGAGTGTTCGGGCTCCGGTCATTTTCATTGAGTATCCAGACTCCGGTTAATAAGTTGAGCGTCAGGCTCTGATCATTTCCGCTGAGTATCCAGACTCTGATTATTACGTTGAACGTTCAGGCTCCGCTTATTTTCGTTGAGTATCCTGACTCCGGTTATTATATTGAGGGTTCAGACTCCGGTCATTTTCGTTGAGTATCTAGACTCCTGTCATTACGTTGAACGTTCAGGCTCCGATCATTTTCGTTGAGTATCCATACTCCGGTCAATACGTAGAGCGTTCAGGCTACAATCATTTTCGTTGAGTATCCAGACTCCGGTCATTACATTGAGCGTTCTGGATCCAGTCATTTTTATTGAGTATCATAACTCCATTTATTACGTTGAGCGTTCAGGATCCGATCAGTTTCGTTGAGTATCCAGACTCCAAATATTACGTTGAGCGTTCAGGCTCCGGTCAGTTTCGTTGGGTATCCAGACTCCGGTAATTACTTTGATCATTCAGGCTCCGGTCATTTTCGTTGACTATCCAGACTCGGGTTATTACGTTAAGCGTTCAGGCTCCGGTCAGTTTCGTTGAGTATGCAGATTCCGATTATTACGTTGAGCGTTCAGGCTCCGGTCAGTTTCGTTGGGTATCCAGACTCCGGTTATTACGTTGAGCGTTCAGGCTCCGGTCATTTTTGTTGAGTATCCAGACTCCGGTTATTAAGTTAAGCGTCAGGCTCCGATCATTTTCTTTGAGTATCCAGACTCTGATTATTACGTTGAACGTTCAGGCTCCGGTTATTTCCGTTGAGTATCCTGACTTCGGTTATTATGTTGAGGGTTCAGACTCCGGTCATTTTCGTTGAGTATCTAGACTCCTGTCATTACGTTGAACGTTCAGGCTCCGATCATTTTCGTTGAGTATCCATACTCCGGTCAATACGTAGAGCGTTCAGGCTACGATCATTTTCGTTGAGTATCCAGACTCCGGTCATTACATTGAGCGTTCTGGATCCAGTCATTTTTATTGAGTATCATAACTCCATTTATTACGTTGAGCGTTTAGGATCCGATCAGTTTCGTTGAGTATCCAGACTCCAAATATTACGTTGAGCGTTCAGGCTCCGGTCAGTTTCGTTGGGTATCCAGACTCCGGTAATTACTTTGATCGTTCAGGCTCCGGTCATTTTCATTGAATATCCAGACTCGGGTTATTACGTTAAGCGTTTAGGCTCCGGTCAGTTTCGTTGAGTATCTAGATTCCGATTATTACGTTGAGCGTTCAGGCTCCGGTCAGTTTCGTTGGGTATCCAGACTCCGGTTATTACGTTGAGCGTTCAGGCTCCGCTCGTTTTCGTTGAGTATCCAGACTCCGGTTATTAAGTTGAGCGTCAGGCTCAGATCATTTTCGTTGAGTATCTAGACTCCGATTATTATGTTGAACGTTCAGGCTCCGGTTATTTTCGTTGAGTATCCTGACTCCGATTATTACGTTGAGGGTTCAGACTCCGGTCATTTTCTTTGAGTATCTAGACTCCTGTCATTACGTTGAACGTTCAGGCTCCGATCATTTTCGTTGAGTATCCATACTACGGTCAATACGTTAAGCGTTCAGGCTCCGGTCATTTTCGTTGAGTATCCAGACTCCGGTCATTACATTGAGCGTTAAGGATCCAGTCATTTTTGTTGAGTATCATAACTCCATTTATTATGTTGAGCGTACAGGATCTGATAAGTTTCGTTGAGTATCCAGACTCCAAATATTACATTGAGCGTTCAGGCTCCGGTCAGTTTCGTTGGGTATCCAGACTCCGGTGATTACGTTGATCCTTCAGGCTCTGGTCATTTTCGTTGACTATCCAGACTCGGGTTATTACGTTAAGCGTTCAGGCTCCGGTCAGTTTCGTTGAGTATCCAGATTCCGATTATTACGTTGAGCGTTCAGGCTCCGGTCAGTTTCGTTGGGTATCCAGACTCCGGTTATTACGTTGAGCGTTCAGGCTCCGATCATTTTCGTTGAGTATCCAAACTCCGGTTATTAACTTGAGCGTCAGGCTCCGATCATTTTCATTGAGTATCCAGACTCTGATTATTACGTTGAACGTTCAGGCTCCGGTTATTTTCGTTGAGTATCCTGACTCCGGTTATTATGTTGAGGGTTCAGACTCTGGTCATTTTCGTTGAGTATCTAGACTCCTGTCATTACGTTGAACGTTCAGGCTCCGATCATTTTCGTTGAGTATCCATACTCCGGTCAATACGTAGAGCGTTCAGGCTACGATCATTTTCGTTGAGTATCCAGACTCCGGTCATTACATTGAGCGTTCTGGATCCATTCATTTTTATTGAGTATCATAACTCCATTTATTACGTTGAGCGTTCAGGATCCGATCAGTTTCGTTGAGTATCCAGACTCCAAATATTACGTTGAGCGTTCAGGCTCCGGTCAGTTTCGTTGGGTATCCAGACTCCGGTAATTACTTTGATCGTTCAGGCTCCAGTCATTTTCGTTGACTATCCAGACTCGGGTTATTACGTTAAGCATTCAGGCTCCGGTCAGTTTCGTTGAGTATCCAGATTCCGATTATTACGTTGAGCATTCAGGCTCCGGTCAGTTTCGTTGGGTATCCAGACTTCGGTTATTACGTTGAGCGTTCAGGCTCCGCTCATTTTCGTTGAGTATCCAGACTCCGGTTATTAAGTTTAGCGTCAGGCTCAGATCATTTTCGTTGAGTATCCAGACTCCGATTATTATGTTGAACGTTCAGGCTCCGGTTATTTTCGTTGAGTATCCTGACTCCGATTATTACGTTCAGGGTTCAGACTCCGGTCATTTTCTTTGAGTATCTAGACTCTTGTCATTACGTTGAACGTTCAGGCTCCGATCATTTTCGTTGAGTATCCATACTCCGGTCAATACGTTGAGCGTTCAGGCTCTGGTCATTTTCGTTGAGTATCCAGACTCCGGTCATTACATTGAGCGTTAAGGATCTAGTCATTTTTGTTGAGTATCATAACTCCATTTATTATGTTGAGTGTACAGGATCCGATAAGTTTCGTTGAGTATCCAGACTCCAAATATTACGTTGAGCGTTCAGGCTCCGGTCAGTTTCGTTGGGTGTCCAGACTCCGGTGATTACGTTGATCCTTCAGGCTCCGGTCATTTTCGTTGACTATCCAGACTCGGGTTATTACGTTAAGCGTTCAGGCTCCAGTCAGTTTCGTTGAGTATCCAGATTCTGATTATTACGTTGAGCATTCAGGCTCCGGTCAGTTTGGTTGTGTATCCAGACTCCGGTTATTACGTTGAGCGTTCAGGCTCCGGTCATTTTCGTTGAGTATCCAAACTCCGGTTATTAACTTGAGCGTCAGGCTCCGATCATTTTCATTGAGTATCCAGACTCTGATTATTACGTTGAACGTTCAGGCTCCGGTTATTTTTGTTGAGTATCCTGACTCCGGTTATTATGTTGAGGGTTCAGACTCTGGTCATTTTCGTTGAGTATCTAGACTCCTGTCATTACGTTGAACGTTCAGGCTCCGATCATTTTCGTTGAGTATCCATACTCCGGTCAATACGTAGAGCGTTCAGGCTACGATCATTTTCGTTGAGTATCCAGACTCCGGTCATTACATTGAGCGTTCTGGATCCATTCATTTTTATTGAGTATCATAACTCCATTTATTACGTTGAGCGTTTAGGATCCGATCAGTTTCGTTGAGTATCCAGACTCCAAATATTACGTTGAGCGTTCAGGCTCCGGTCAGTTTCGTTGGGTATCCAGACTCCGGTAATTACTTTGATCGTTCAGGCTCCAGTCATTTTCGTTGACTATCCAGACTCGGGTTATTACGTTAAGCGTTCAGGCTCCGGTCAGTTTCGTTGAGTATCCAGATTCCGATTATTACGTTGAGCATTCAGGCTCCGGTCAGTTTCGTTGGGTATCCAGACTCCGGTTATTACGTTGAGCGTTCAGGCTCCGCTCATTTTCGTTGAGTATCCAGACTCCGGTTATTAAGTTGAGCGTCAGGCTCAGATCATTTTCGTTGAGTATCCAGACTCCGATTATTATGTTGAACGTTCAGGCTCCGGTTATTTTCGTTGAGTATCCTGACTCCGATTATTACGTTGAGGGTTCAGACTCCGGTCATTTTCTTTGAGTATCTAGACTCTTGTCATTACGTTGAATGTTCATGCTCCGATCATTTTCGTTGAGTATCTATACTCCGGTCAATACGTTGAGCGTTCAGGCTTCGGTTATTTTCGTTGAGTATCCAAACTCCGGTCATTACATTGAGCGTTAAGGATCTAGTCATTTTTGTTGAGTATCATAACTCCATTTATTATGTTGAGTGTACAGGATCCGATAAGTTTCGTTGAGTATCCAGACTCCAAATATTACGTTGAGCGTTCAGGCTCCGGTCAGTTTCGTTGGGTGTCCAGACTCCGGTGATTACGTTGATCCTTCAGGCTCCGGTCATTTTCGTTGACTATCCAGACTCGGGTTATTACGTTAAGCGTTCAGGCTCCGGTCAGTTTCGTTGAGTATCCATATTCCGATTATTACGTTGAGCATTCAGGCTCCGGTCAGTTTCGTTGGGTATCCAGACTCCGGTTATTACGTTGAGCGTTCAGGCTCCGGTCATTTTTGTTGAGTATCCAGACTCCGGTTATTAAGTTAAGCGTCAGGCTCCGATCATTTTCGTTGAGTATCCAGACTCTAATTATTACGTTGAACGTTCAGGCTCCAGTTATTTTCGTTGAGTATCCTGACTCCGGTTATTACGTTAAGGGTTCAGACTCCGGTCATTTTCATTGAGTATCTAGACTCCTGTCATTATGTTGAACGTTCAGGCTCCGATCATTTTCGTTGAGTATCCATACTCCGGTCAATACGTTAAGCGTTCAGGCTCCGGTCATTTTCGTTGAGTATCCAGACTCCGGTCATTACATTGAGCGTTAAGGATCCAGTCATTTTTGTTGAGTATCATAACTCCATTTATTATGTCGAGCGTAAAGGATCCGATAAGTTTCATTGAGTATCCAGACTCCAAAAATTACGTTGAGCATTTAGGCTCCGGTCAGTTTCGTTGGGTATCCAGACTCCGGTGATTACGTTGATCCTTCAGGCTCCGGTCATTTTCGTTGACTATCCAGACTCGGGTTATTACGTTAAGCGTTCAGGCTCCGGTCAGTTTCGTTGAGTATCCAGATTCCGATTATTACGTTGAGCGTTCAGGCTCCGGTCAGTTTCGTTGGGTATCCAGATTCCTGTTATTACGTTGAGCGTTCAGGCTCCGGTCATTTTCGTTGAGTATCCAGACTCCGGTTATTAAGTTAAGCGTCAGGCTCCGATCATTTTCGTTGAGTATCCAGACTCTGATTATTACGTTGAACGTTCAGGCTCCGGTTATTTTCGTTGAGTATCCTGACTCCGGTTATTATGTTGAGGGTTCAGACTCCGGTCATTTTGGTTGAGTATCTAGACTCCTATCATTACGTTGAACGTTCAGGCTCCGATCATTTTCGTTGAGTATCCATACTCCGGTCAATATGTTGAGCGTTCAGGCTACGGTCATTTTCGTTGAGTATCCAGACTCCGGTCATTACATTGAGCGTTCAGGATCCAATCATTTTTATTGAGTATCATAACTTCATTTATTACGTTGAGCGTTCAGGATCCGATCAGTTTCGTTGAGTATCCAGACTCCAAATATTACGTTGAGCGTTCAGGCTCCGGTCAGTTTCGTTGGGTATCCAGACTCCGGTAATTACTTTGATCGTTCAGGCTCCGGTCATTTTCGTTGACTATCCAGACTCGGGTTATTACGTTAAGCGTTCAGGCTCCGGTCAGTTTCGTTGAGTATCCAGATTCCGATTATTACGTTGAGCGTTCAGGCTCCGGTCAGTTTCGTTGAGTATCCAGACTCCGGTTATTACGTTGAGCGTTCAGGCTCCGGTCATTTTCGTTGAGTATCCAGACTCCGGTTATTAAGTTGAGCGTCAGGCTCAGATCATTTTCGTTGAGTATCCAGACTCCGATTATTATGTTGAACGTTCAGGCTCCGGTTATTTTCGTTGAGTATCTTGACTCCGATTATTACGTTGAGGGTTCAGACTCCGGTCATTTTCTTTGAGTATCTAGACTCTTGTCATTAGGTTGAACGTTCAGGCTCCGATCATTTTCGTTGAGTATCCATACTCCGGTCAATACGTTGAGCGTTCAGGCTTCGGTTATTTTCGTTTAGTATCCAGACTCCGGTCATTACATTGAGCGTTAAGGATCCAGTCATTTTTGTTGAGTATCATAACTCCATTTATTATGTTGAGCGTACAGGATCCGATAAGTTTCGTTGAGTATCCAGACTCTAAATATTACGTTGAGCGTTCAGGTTCCGGTCAGTTTCGTTGGGTATCCACACTCCGGTGATTACGTTGATCCTTCAGGCTCCGGTCATTTTCGTTGACTATCCAGACTCGGGTTATTACGTTAAACGTTCAGGCTCCGGTCAGTTTCGTTGAGTATCCAGATTCCGATTATTACGTTGAGCGTTCAGGCTCCGGTCAGTTTTGTTGGGTATCCAGACTCCGGTTATTACGTTGAGCGTTCAGGCTCTGGTCATTTTTGTTGAGTATCCAGACTCCGGTTATTAAGTTAAGCGTCAGGCTCCGATCATTTTCGTTGAGTATCCAGACTCTGATTATTACGTTGAACGTTCAGGCTCCGGTTATTTTCGGTGAGTATCCTGACTCCGTTTATTACGTTGAGGGTTCAGACTCCGGTCATTTTCGTTGAGTATCTAGACTCTTGTCATTACGTTGAACGTTCAGGCTCCGATCATTTTTGTTGAGTATCCATACTCCGGTCAATACGTTGAGCGTTCAGGCTACGGTCATTTTCGTTGAGTATCCAGACTCCGGTCATTACATTGAGCGTTCAGGATCCAGTCATTTTTGTTGAGTATCATAACTCCATTTATTACGTTGAGCGTTCAGGATCCGATCAGTTTTGTTTAGTATCCAGACTCCAAATATTACGTTTAGCGTTTAGGCTCCGGTCAGTTTCGTTGGGTATCCAGACTCCGGTGATTACGTTGATCATTCAGGCTCAGGTCATTTTTGTTGACTATCCAGACTCGGGTTATTACGTTAAGCGTTCAGGCTCCGGTCAGTTTCCTTGAGTATCCAGATTCTGATTATTACGTTGAGCGTTCAGGCTCCGGTCAGTTTCGTTGGGTATCCAGACTCCGATTATTACGTTCATCGTTCAGGCTCCGGTCATTTTCGTTGAGTATCCAGACTCCGGTTATTACGTTGAGGGTTCAGACTCCGGTCATTTTCGTTGAGTATCTAGACTCCTGTCATTACGTGGAACATTCAGGCTCCGATCATTTTCGTTGAGTATCCATACTCCGGTAATTATATTGAGCGTTCAGGCTCCGGTTATTTTCATTGAGTATCTAGACTCCGGTCATTACATTGAGCGTTCATTATCCAATCATTTTTGTTGAGTATCATAACTCCATTTATTACGTTGAGCGTTCAGGCTCCGGTCAGTTTCGTTGGGTATCCAGACTCCAGTTATTACGTTGAGCGTTCAGGCTCCGGTAAGTTTCGTTGGGTATCCAGACTCCGATTATTACATTGAGCGTTCAGGCTCCGGTCATTTTCGTTGAGTATCCAGACTCCGGTTATTAAGTTGAGCGTCAGGCTCCGATCATTTTCGTTGAGTATCCAGACTCCGATTATTACGTTGAGCGTTCAGGCTCCGGTCATGTTCGTTGAGTCACCAGACTCCGTTTATTACGTTGAGCATTCAGGATCCAGTCATTTTTGTTGAGTATCATAACTCCATTTATTACGTTGAGCGTTCAGGATCCGATCAGTTTCGTTGAGTATCCAGACTCCAAATATTAGGTTGAGCGTTCAGGCTCTGGTCAGTTTTATTGGGTATCCAGACTCCGGTGATTACGTTGATCGTTCAGGCTCCGGTCATTTTCGTTGACTATCCAGACTCGGGTTATTAAGTTAAGCGTTAAGGCTCCGGTTAGTTTCGTTGAGTATCCAGATTCCGATTATTACGTTGAGCGTTCATGCTCCGGTCAGTTTCGTTGGCTGTCCAGATTCCGATTATTACGTTGAGCGTTCAGGCTCCGGGCATTTTCGTTGAGTTTCCAGACTCCGGTTATTACGTTGAGGGTTCAGACTACGGTCATTTTCATTGAGTATCTAGACTCCGTTATTACGTTGAGCGTTAAGGCTCCGGTCAGTTTCGTTGGGTATCCAGACTCCAGTTATTACGTTGAGCGTTCAGGCTCCGGTCATTTTCGTTGAGTATCCAGATTCCGATTATTACGTTGAGCGTTCAGGCTCCGGTCAGTTTCGTTGGGTATCCAGACTCCGATTATTACATTGAGCGTTCAGGCTCCGATCATTTTCGTTGAGTATCCAGACTCCGGTTATTAAGTTGAGCGTCAGGCTCCGATCATTTTCGTTGAGTATCCAGACTCCGATTATTACGTTGAGCGTTCAGGCTCCGGTCATTTTCGTTGAGTAACCAGACTCCGTTTATTACGTTGAGCGTTCAGGATCCAGTCATTTTTGTTGAGTATCATAACCCCATTTATTACGTTGAGCGTTCAGGATCCGATCAGTTTCGTTGAGTATCCAGACTCCAAATATTAGGTTGAGCGTTCAGGCTCTGGTCAGTTTTATTGGGTATCCAGACTCCGGTGATTACGTTGATCGTTCAGGCTCCGGTCATTTTCGTTGACTATCCAGACTCGGGTTATTAAGTTAAGCGTTAAGGCTCCAGTCAGTTTCGTTGAGTATCCAGATTCCGATTATTACGTTGAGCGTTCATGCTCCGGTCAGTTTCGTTGGCTGTCCAGATTCCGATTATTACGTTGAGCGTTCAGGCTCCGGGCATTTTCGTTGAGTATCCAGACTCCGGTTATTACGTTGAGGGTTCAGACAACGGTCATTTTCATTGAGTATCTAGACTCATGTCATTACGTTGAACGTTCAGGCTCCGATCATTTTCTTTGAGTATCCAGACTCCGGTCATTACATTGAGCCTTAACGATCCAGTCATTTTTGTTGAGTATCATAACTCCATTTATTACGTTGAGCGTTCAGGATCCGATCAGTTTCGTTGAGTATTCAGACTCCAAATATTACGCTGAGCATTCAGGCTCCGGTCAGTTTCGTCGGGTATCCAGACTCCGGTGATTACATTGATCGTTCAGGCTCTGGTCATTTTCGTTGACTATCCAGACTCGGGTTATTACGTTAAGCGTTCAGGCTCCGGTCAGTTTTGTTGAGTATCCAGATTCCGTTTATTACTTTGAGCGTTCAGGCTCCGGTCAGTTTCGTTGGGTATCCAGACTCCGGTTATTACGTTGAGCGTTCAGGCTCCGGTCATTTTCGTTGAGTATCCAGAGTCCGGTTATTAAGTTGAGCGTCAGGCTCCGATCATTTTCGTTGAGTATCCAGACTCCGATTATTACGTTGAATGTTCAGACTCCAGTTATTTTTGTTGAGTATCCTGACTCCGGTTATTACGTTGAGGGTTCAGACTCCGGTCATTTTCGTTGAGTATCTAGACTCCTGTCATTACGTTGAACGTTCAGGCTACGATCATTTTCGTTGATTATCCATACTCCGGTCAATACGTTGAGCGTTCAGGCTCGGTCATTTTCGTTGAGTATCCAGACTACGGTTATTACATTGAGCGTTCAGGATCCAGTCATTTTTGTTGAGTATCATAACTTCATTTATTACGTTGAGCGTTCAGGATCCTATCAGTTTCGTTGAGTATCCAGACTCCAAATATTACGTTGAACGTTCAGGCTCCGGTCAGTTTCGTTGGGTACCAGACTCCGGTGATTACGTTGATCGTGCAGGCTCCGGTCATTTTCGTTGACTATCCAGACTCGGGTTATTATGTTAAGCGTTCAGGCTCCGGTCAGTTTCTTTGAGTATCCAGATTCCGATTATTACGTTGAGCGTTCAGGCTCCGGTCAGTTTCGTTGGGTATCCAGACTCCGGTTATTACGTTGAGCGTTCAGGCTCTGGTCATTTTCGTTGACTATCCAGACTCGGGTTTTTATGTTAAGAGTTCAGGCTCCGGTCAGTTTCGTTGAGTATCCAGACTCCGATCATTTTCGTTGAGTATCCTGACTCCGGTTATTACATTGAGGGTTCAGACTCCGGTCATTTTCGTTGAGTATCTAGACTCCTGTCATTACGTTGAATGTTCAGGCTCCGATCATTTTCGTTGAGTATCCATACTCCGGTCAATATGTTGAGCGTTCAGGCTCCGGTCATTTTCATTGAGTATCTAGACTCCGGTCATTACATTGAGCGTTCAGGATCCAGTCATTTTTGTTGAGTATCATAACTCCATTTATTTCGTTGAGCGTTCAGGATCCTATCAGTTTCTTTTAGTATCCAGACTCCAAATATTACGTTGAGCGTTCAGGCTCTGGTCAGTTTCGTTGGGTATCCAGACTCCAGTGATTACGTTGATCGTGCAGGCTCCGGTCATTTTTGTTGACTATCCAGACTCGGGTTATTACGTTAAGCGTTCAGGCTCCGGTCAGTTTCGTTGAGTATCCAAATTCCGATTATTACGTTGAGCGTTCAGGCTCCAGTCAGTTTCGTTGGGTATCCAGACTCCGGTTATTACGTTGAGCGTTCAGGCTCCGGTCATTTTCGTTGAGTATCTAGACTCCGGTTATTAAGTTGAACGTCAGGCTCTGATCATTTTTGTTGAGTATCCAGACTCCGATTATTACGTTGAGCGTTCAGGCTCCGGTCATTTTCGTTGAGTATCCAGACTCCGATTATTACGTTGAGCGTTCAGGCTCCGGTCATTTTCGTTGAGTATCCAGACTCTGGTTATTACGTTGAGGGTTCAGACTCTGGTCATTTTCGTTGAGTATCTAGACTCCTGTCATTACATTGAACGTTCAGGCTCCGATAATTTTCGTTGAGTATCCATACTCCGGTCAACACGTTGAGCGTTCAGGCTCCGGTCATTTTCGTTGAGTATCCAGACTCCGGTCATTACATTGAGCGTTCAGGATCCAGTCATTTTTGTTGAGTATCATAACTCCATTTATTACGTTAAGCGTTCAGGATCCGATCAGTTTCGTTGAGTATCCAGACTCTAAATATTATGTTAAGCGTTCAGGTTCCGGTCAGTTTCGTTGGGTATCCAGACTCCGATGATTACGTTGATCGTTCAGACTCCGGTCATTTTCGTTGACTATCCAGACTCGGGTTTTTACGTTAAGAGTTCAGGCTCCGGTCAGTTTCGTTGAGTATCCAGATTCCGATTATTACGTTGATCGTTCAGGCTCCGGTCATTTTCGTTGACTATCCAGACTCGGGTTTTTACGTTAAGAGTTCAGGCTCCGGTCAGTTTCGTTGAGTATCCAGATTCCGATTATTACGTTGAGCGTTCAGGCTCCGGTCAGTTTGGTTGGGTATCCAGACTCCGATTATTACATTGAGCGTTCAGGCTCCGGTCATTTTCGTTGAGTATCCAGACTTCGGTTATTACGTTGAGGGTTCAGAGTCCGGTCATTTTCGTTGAGTATCTAAACTCCTATCATTATGTTGAACGTTCAGGCTCCGATCATTTTCGTTGAGTATCCATACTCCGGTCAATACGTTGAGCGTTCAGGCTCCGGTCATTTTCTTTGAGTATCCAGACTCCGGTCATTAATCTGAGCGTTCAGGATCCAGTCATTTTTGTTGAGTATCATAACTCCATTTATTACGTTGAGCGTTCAGGATCCGATCTGTTTCGTTGAGTATCCAGACTCCAAATATTACGTTGAACGTTCAGGCTCCGGTAAGTTTCGTTGGGTATCCAGACTCCGGTGATTACGTTGATTGTTCAGGCTCCGGTCAATTTCGTTGACTATCCAGACTCGGGTTATTACGTTAAGCGTTCAGGATCCGGTCAGTTTCGTTGACTATCCAGATTCTGATTATTACGTTGAGCGTTCAGGCTCTGGTCAGTTTCGTTGGGTATCCAGACTCCGGTTATTACGTTGAATGTTCAGGCTCCGGTCATTTTTGTTGAGTATCCAGACTCCGGTTATTAAGTTGAGCCTCAGGCTCCGATCATTTTCGTTGAGTATCCAGACTCCGATTATTACGTTGAGCGTTCAGGCTCCGGTAAGTTTCGTTGGGTATCCAGACTCCGGTGATTACGTTGATTGTTCAGGCTCCGGTCAATTTCGTTGACTATCCAGACTCGGGTTATTACGTTAAGCGTTCAGGCTTCGGTCAGTTTCGTTGACTATCCAGATTCCGATTATTACGTTGAGCGTTCAGGCTCCGGTCAATTTCGTTGGGTATCCAGACTCCGGTTATTACGTTGAGTGTTCAGCCTCCGGTCATTTTTGTTGAGTATCCAGACTCCGGTTATTAAGTTGAGCGTCAGGCTCCGATCATTTTCGTTGAGTATCCAGACTCCGGTTGTTACGTTGAGGGTTCAGACTCTGTTCATTTTCGTTGAGTATCAAGACTCCTGTCATTACGTTGAACGTTCAGGCTCCGATAATTTTCGTTGAGTATCCATACTCCAATCAATACGTTAAGCGTTCAGGCTCCGGTCATTTTCGTTGAGTATCCAGACTCCGGTCATTACATTGAGCGTTCAGGATCCAGTCATTTTTGTTGAGTATCATAACTCCATTTATTACGTTAAGCGTTCAGGATCCGATCAGTTTCGTTGAGTATCCAGACTCCAAATATTATGTTAAGCGTTCAGGTTTCGGTCAGTTTCGTTGGGTATCCAGACTCCGGTGATTACGTTGATCGTTCAGGCTCCGGTCATTTTCGTTGACTATCCAGACTCGGGTTTTTACGTTAAGCGTTCAGGCTTCGGTCAGTTTCGTTGAGTATCCAGATTCCGATTATTATGTTGAGCGTTCAGGCTCCGGTCAGCTTCGTTGGGTATCCAGACTCCGATTATTACGTTGAGCGTTCAGGCTCCGGTCATTTTCGTTGAGTATCCAGACTCCGGTTATTACGTTGAGGGTTCAGAGTCCGATCATTTTCATTGAGTATCTAGACTCCTATCCTTACGTTGAACGTTCAGGCTCCGATCATTTTCGTTGAGTATCCATACTCCGGTCAATACGTTGAGCGTTCAGGCTCCGATCATTTTCTTTGAGTATCCAGACTCCGGTCATTACATTGAGCGTTCAGGATACAGTCATTTTTGTTGAGTATCATGACTCCATTTATTACGTTGAGCGTTCAGGATCCGATCAGTTTCGTTGAGTATCCAGACTCCAAATATTACGTTGAGCGTTCAGGCTCCGGTCAGTTTCGTTGGGTATCCAGACTCCGGTGATTACGTTGATCGTTCAGGCTCCGGTCAGTTTCGTTGAGTATCCAGATTCCGATTATTACGTTGAGCGTTCAGGCTCCGGTCAGTTTTGTTGGGTATCCAGACTCCGGTTATTACGTTGAGTGTTCAGGCTCCGGTCATTTTCGTTGAGTATCCCGACTCTGGTTATTAAGTTAAGCGTCAGGCTCCGATCATTTTCGTTGAGTATCCAGACTCCGATTATTACATTGAACGTTCAGGATTCGGTTATTTTCGTTAAGTATCCTGACTCCGGTTATTACGTTGAGGGTTCAGACTCCGGTCATTTTCGTTGAGTATCTATACTTCTGTCATTACGTTGAACATTCAGGCTCCGATCATTTTCGTTGAGTATCCATACTCTGGTCATTATGTTGAGCGTTCAGGCTCCGGTTATTTTCATTGAGTATCCAGACTCCGGTCATTACATTGAGCGTTCATTATCCAATCATTTTTGTTTAGTATCATAACTCCATTTATTACGTTGAGCGTTCAGGATCCGATCAGTTTTGTTGAGTATCAAGACTCCGTTATTACGTTGAGCGTTCAGGCTCCGATCAGTTTCGTTGGGTATCCAGACTCCAGTTATTACGTTGAGCGTTCAGGCTCCGGTCATTTTCGTTGAGTATCTAGATTCCGATTATTACGTTGAGCGTTCAGGCTCCGGTCAGTTTCGTTGGGTATCCAAACTCCGGTTATTACATTGAGCGTTCAGGCTCTGGTCATTTTCGTTGAGTATCCAGACTCCGGTTATTAAGTTGAGCGTCAGGCTTCGATCATTTTCGTTGAGTATCCAGACTCCGATTATTACGTTGAGCGTTCAGACTCCGGTCATTTTCGTTGAGTATCCAGACTCCGTTTATTACGTTAAGCGTTCAGGCTCCGGTCATTTTTGTTGAGTATCCAGACTCCTGTCATTACGTTAAGCGTTCAGGATCTGATCAGTTTCGTTGAGTATCCAGACTCCAAATATTACATTAAGCGTTCATGTTCCGGTCAGTTTCGTTGGGTATCCAGACTCCGGTGATTACGTTGATCGTTCAGGCTCCGGTCATTTTCAATGACTATCCAGACTCGGGTTTTTACGTTAAGAGTTCAGGCTCCGGTCAGTTTCGTTGAGTATCCAGATTCTGATTATTACGTTGAGCGTTCAGGCTCCGGTCAGTTTCGTTGGGTATCCAGACTCCGGTTATTACGTTGAGTGTTCAGGCTCCGGTCATTTTCGTTGAGTATCCAGACTCCGATTATTAAGTTGAGCGTCAGGCTCCGATCATTTTCTTTGAGTATCCAGACTGCGATTATTACATTGAACGTTCAGGATTCGATTATTTTCGTTGAGTATCCTGACTCCGGTTATTATGTTGAGGGTTCAGACTCCGGTCATTTTCTTTGAGTATCTATACTTCTTTCATTACGTTTAACGTTCAGGCTCCGATCATTTTCGTTGAGTATCCATACTCCGGTCATTATGTTGAGCGTTCAGGCTCCGGTTATTTTCATTGAGTATCCAGACTCCGGTCATTACATTGAGCGTTCATTATCCAATCATTTTTGTTGAGTATCATAACTCCATTTATTACGTTGAGTGTTCAGGATCCGATCAGTTTCATTGAGTATCAAGACTCCGTTATTACGTTGAGCGTTCAGGCTCCGGTCAGTTTCGTTGGGTATCCAGACTCCAGTTATTACGTTGAGCGTTCAGGCTCCGGTCATTTTCGTTGAGTATCCAGATTCCGATTATTACGTTGAAAGTTCAGGCTCCGATCAGTTTCGTTGGGTATCCAGACTCCGGTTATTACATTGAGTGTTCAGGCTCCGGTCATTTTCGTTGAGTATCCAGACTCCGGTTACTAAGTTGAGCGTCAGACTCCGATCATTTTCGTTGAGTATCCAGACTCCGGTTGTTACGTTGAGGGTTCAGACTCTGTTCATTTTCGTTGAGTATCAAGACTCCTGTCATTACATTGAACGTTCAGGCTCCGATAATTTTCGTTGAGTATCCATACTCCGATCAATACGTTAAGCGTTCTGGCTCCGGTCATTTTCGTTGAGTATCCAGACTCCGGTCATTACATTGAGCGTTCAGGATCCAGTCATTTTTGTTGAGTATCATAACTCCATTTATTACGTTAAGCGTTCAGGATCCGATCAGTTTCGTTGAGTATCCAGACTCCAAATATTATGTTAAGCGTTCAGGTTTCGGTCAGTTTCGTTGGGTATCCAGACTCCGGTGATTACGTTGATCGTTCAGGCTCCGGTCATTTTCGTTGACTATCCAGACTCGGGTTTTTACGTTAAGCGTTCAGGCTTCGGTCAGTTTCGTTGAGTATCCAGATTCCGATTATTATGTTGAGCGTTCAGGCTCCGGTCAGCTTCGTTGGGTATCCAGACTCCGATTATTACGTTGAGCGTTCAGGCTCCGGTCATTTTCGTTGAGTATCCAGACTCCGGTTATTACGTTGAGGGTTCAGAGTCCGATCATTTTCATTGAGTATCTAGACTCCTATCCTTACGTTGAACGTTCAGGCTCCGATCATTTTCGTTGAGTATCCATACTCCGGTCAATACGTTGAGCGTTCAGGCTCCGATCATTTTCTTTGAGTATCCAGACTCCGGTCATTACATTGAGCGTTCAGGATACAGTCATTTTTGTTGAGTATCATGACTCCATTTATTACGTTGAGCGTTCAGGATCCGATCAGTTTCGTTGAGTATCCAGACTCCAAATATTACGTTGAGCGTTCAGGCTCCGGTCAGTTTCGTTGGGTATCCAGACTCCGGTGATTACGTTGATCGTTCAGGCTCCGGTCAGTTTCGTTGAGTATCCAGATTCCGATTATTACGTTGAGCGTTCAGGCTCCGGTCAGTTTTGTTGGGTATCCAGACTCCGGTTATTACGTTGAGTGTTCAGGCTCCGGTCATTTTCGTTGAGTATCCCGACTCCGGTTATTAAGTTAAGCGTCAGGCTCCGATCATTTTCGTTGAGTATCCAGACTCCGATTATTACATTGAACGTTCAGGATTCGGTTATTTTCGTTAAGTATCCTGACTCCGGTTATTACGTTGAGGGTTCAGACTCTGGTCATTTTCGTTGAGTATCTATACTTCTGCCATTACGTTGAACATTCAGGCTCCGATCATTTTCGTTGAGTATCCATACTCTGGTCATTATGTTGAGCGTTCAGGCTCCGGTTATTTTCATTGAGTATCCAGACTCCGGTCATTACATTAAGCGTTCATTATCCAATCATTTTTGTTGAGTATCATAACTCCATTTATTACGTTGAGCGTTCAGGATCCGATCAGTTTTGTTGAGTATCAAGACTCCGTTATTACGTTGAGCGTTCAGGCTCCGATCAGTTTCGTTGGGTATCCAGACTCCAGTTATTACGTTGAGCGTTCAGGCTCCGGTCATTTTCGTTGAGTATCTAGATTCCGATTATTACGTTGAGCGTTCAGGCTCCGGTCAGTTTCGTTGGGTATCCAAACTCCGGTTATTACATTGAGCGTTCAGGCTCTGGTCATTTTCGTTGAGTATCCAGACTCCGGTTATTAAGTTGAGCGTCAGGCTCCGATCATTTTCGTTGAGTATCCAGACTCCGATTATTACGTTGAGCGTTCAGACTCCGGTCATTTTCGTTGAGTATCCAGACTCCGTTTATTACGTTAAGCGTTCAGGCTCCGGTCATTTTTGTTGAGTATCCAGACTCCTGTCATTACGTTAAGCGTTCAGGATCTGATCAGTTTCGTTGAGTATCCAGACTCCAAATATTACATTAAGCGTTCATGTTCCGGTCAGTTTCGTTGGGTATCCAGACTCCGGTGATTACGTTGATCGTTCAGGCTCCGGTCATTTTCATTGACTATCCAGACTCGGGTTTTTACGTTAAGAGTTCAGGCTCCGGTCAGTTTCGTTGAGTATCCAGATTCTGATTATTACGTTGAGCGTTCAGGCTCCGGTCAGTTTCGTTGGGTATCCAGACTCCGGTTATTACGTTGAGTGTTCAGGCTCCGGTCATTTTCGTTGAGTATCCAGACTCCGATTATTAAGTTGAGCGTCAGGCTCCGATCATTTTCTTTGAGTATCCAGACTGCGATTATTACATTGAACGTTCAGGATTCGATTATTTTCGTTGAGTATCCTGACTCCGGTTATTATGTTGAGGGTTCAGACTCCGGTCATTTTCTTTGAGTATCTATACTTCTTTCATTACGTTTAACGTTCAGGCTCCGATCATTTTCGTTGAGTATCCATACTCCGGTCATTATGTTGAGCGTTCAGGCTCCGGTTATTTTCATTGAGTATCCAGACTCCGGTCATTACATTGAGCGTTCATTATCCAATCATTTTTGTTGAGTATCATAACTCCATTTATTACGTTGAGTGTTCAGGATCCGATCAGTTTCATTGAGTATCAAGACTCCGTTATTACGTTGAGCGTTCAGGCTCCGGTCAGTTTCGTTGGGTATCCAGACTCCAGTTATTACGTTGAGCGTTCAGGCTCCGGTCATTTTCGTTGAGTATCCAGATTCCGATTATTACGTTGAAAGTTCAGGCTCCGATCAGTTTCGTTGGGTATCCAGACTCCGGTTATTACATTGAGTGTTCAGGCTCCGGTCATTTTCGTTGAGTATCCAGACTCCGGTTACTAAGTTGAGCGTCAGACTCCGATCATTTTCGTTGAGTATCCAGACTCCGATTATTACGTTGAGCATTCAGGCTCCGGTCATTTTCGTTGAGTATCCAGACTCCGTTTATTACGTTGAGCGTTCAGGCTCCGGTCATTTTCGTTGAGTATCCAGATTCCGATTATTACGTTGAGCGTTCAGGCTCCGGTCAGTTTCGTTGGGTATCCAGACTCCGGTCATTACATTGAGCGTTCAGGATCCAGTCATTTTTGTTGAGTATCATAACTCCATTTATTACGTTAAGCGTTCAGGATCCGATCAGTTTCGTTGAGTATCCAGACTCCAAATATTATGTTAAGCGTTCAGGTTTCGGTCAGTTTCGTTGGGTATCCAGACTCCGGTGATTACGTTGATCGTTCAGGCTCCGGTCATTTTCGTTGACTATCCAGACTCGGGTTTTTACGTTAAGCGTTCAGGCTTCGGTCAGTTTCGTTGAGTATCCAGATTCCGATTATTATGTTGAGCGTTCAGGCTCCGGTCAGCTTCGTTGGGTATCCAGACTCCGATTATTACGTTGAGCGTTCAGGCTCCGGTCATTTTCGTTGAGTATCCAGACTCCGGTTATTACGTTGAGGGTTCAGAGTCCGATCATTTTCATTGAGTATCTAGACTCCTATCCTTACGTTGAACGTTCAGGCTCCGATCATTTTCGTTGAGTATCCATACTCCGGTCAATACGTTGAGCGTTCAGGCTCCGATCATTTTCTTTGAGTATCCAGACTCCGGTCATTACATTGAGCGTTCAGGATACAGTCATTTTTGTTGAGTATCATGACTCCATTTATTACGTTGAGCGTTCAGGATCCGATCAGTTTCGTTGAGTATCCAGACTCCAAATATTACGTTGAGCGTTCAGGCTCCGGTCAGTTTCGTTGGGTATCCAGACTCCGGTGATTACGTTGATCGTTCAGGCTCCGGTCAGTTTCGTTGAGTATCCAGATTCCGATTATTACGTTGAGCGTTCAGGCTCCGGTCAGTTTTGTTGGGTATCCAGACTCCGGTTATTACGTTGAGTGTTCAGGCTCCGGTCATTTTCGTTGAGTATCCCGACTCCGGTTATTAAGTTAAGCGTCAGGCTCCGATCATTTTCGTTGAGTATCCAGACTCCGATTATTACATTGAACGTTCAGGATTCGGTTATTTTCGTTAAGTATCCTGACTCCGGTTATTACGTTGAGGGTTCAGACTCTGGTCATTTTCGTTGAGTATCTATACTTCTGCCATTACGTTGAACATTCAGGCTCCGATCATTTTCGTTGAGTATCCATACTCTGGTCATTATGTTGAGCGTTCAGGCTCCGGTTATTTTCATTGAGTATCCAGACTCCGGTCATTACATTGAGCGTTCATTATCCAATCATTTTTGTTGAGTATCATAACTCCATTTATTACGTTGAGCGTTCAGGATCCGATCAGTTTTGTTGAGTATCAAGACTCCGTTATTACGTTGAGCGTTCAGGCTCCGATCAGTTTCGTTGGGTATCCAGACTCCAGTTATTACGTTGAGCGTTCAGGCTCCGGTCATTTTCGTTGAGTATCTAGATTCCGATTATTACGTTGAGCGTTCAGGCTCCGGTCAGTTTCGTTGGGTATCCAAACTCCGGTTATTACATTGAGCGTTCAGGCTCTGGTCATTTTCGTTGAGTATCCAGACTCCGGTTATTAAGTTGAGCGTCAGGCTCCGATCATTTTCGTTGAGTATCCAGACTCCGATTATTACGTTGAGCGTTCAGACTCCGGTCATTTTCGTTGAGTATCCAGACTCCGTTTATTACGTTAAGCGTTCAGGCTCCGGTCATTTTTGTTGAGTATCCAGACTCCTGTCATTACGTTAAGCGTTCAGGATCTGATCAGTTTCGTTGAGTATCCAGACTCCAAATATTACATTAAGCGTTCATGTTCCGGTCAGTTTCGTTGGGTATCCAGACTCCGGTGATTACGTTGATCGTTCAGGCTCCGGTCATTTTCATTGACTATCCAGACTCGGGTTTTTACGTTAAGAGTTCAGGCTCCGGTCAGTTTCGTTGAGTATCCAGATTCTGATTATTACGTTGAGCGTTCAGGCTCCGGTCAGTTTCGTTGGGTATCCAGACTCCGGTTATTACGTTGAGTGTTCAGGCTCCGGTCATTTTCGTTGAGTATCCAGACTCCGATTATTAAGTTGAGCGTCAGGCTCCGATCATTTTCTTTGAGTATCCAGACTGCGATTATTACATTGAACGTTCAGGATTCGATTATTTTCGTTGAGTATCCTGACTCCGGTTATTATGTTGAGGGTTCAGACTCCGGTCATTTTCTTTGAGTATCTATACTTCTTTCATTACGTTTAACGTTCAGGCTCCGATCATTTTCGTTGAGTATCCATACTCCGGTCATTATGTTGAGCGTTCAGGCTCCGGTTATTTTCATTGAGTATCCAGACTCCGGTCATTACATTGAGCGTTCATTATCCAATCATTTTTGTTGAGTATCATAACTCCATTTATTACGTTGAGTGTTCAGGATCCGATCAGTTTCATTGAGTATCAAGACTCCGTTATTACGTTGAGCGTTCAGGCTCCGGTCAGTTTCGTTGGGTATCCAGACTCCAGTTATTACGTTGAGCGTTCAGGCTCCGGTCATTTTCGTTGAGTATCCAGATTCCGATTATTACGTTGAAAGTTCAGGCTCCGATCAGTTTCGTTGGGTATCCAGACTCCGATTATTACATTGAGTGTTCAGGCTCCGGTCATTTTCGTTGGGTATCCAGACTCCGGTGATTATGTTGATCGTTCAGGCTCCGGTCAGTTTCGTTGGGTATCCAGACTCCGGTTATTACGTTGAGTGTTCAGGCTCCGGTCATTTTCGTTGAGTATCCAGACTCCGGTTATTAAGTTGAGCGTCAGGCTCCGATCATTTTCGTTGAGTATCCAGACTCCGATTATTACGTTGAGCGTTCAGGCTCCGGTCATTTTCGTTGAGTATCCAGACTCCAGTTATTACGTTGAGGGTTCAGACTCTGGCCATTTTCGTTGAGTATCTAGCCTCCTTTCATTACGTTGAACGTTCAGGCTCCGATAATTTTCGTTGACTATCCATACTCCGGTCAATACGTTACGCGTTCAGGCTCTGGTCATTTTCGTTGAGTATCCAGACTCCGGTCATTACATTGAGCGTTCAGGATCTAGTCATTTTTGTTGAGTATCATAACTCCATTTATTACGTTAAGCGTTTAGGATCCGATCAGTTTCGTTGAGTATCCAGACTCCAAATATTACGTTAAGCGTTCAGGTTCCGGTCAGTTTCGTTGGGTTTCCAGACTCCGGTGATTACGTTGATCGTTCAGGCTCCGGTCATTTTCGTTGACTATCCAGACTCGGGTTTTTACGTTAGGCGTTCAGGCTCCGGTCAGTTTCGTTGAGTATCCAGATTCCGATTATTACGTTGAGCGTTCAGGCTCCGGTTAGTTTCGTTGGGTATCCAGACTCCGATTATTACGTTGAGCGTTCAGGCTCCGGTCATTTTTCGTTGAGTATCCAGACTCCGGTTATTACGTTGAGGGTTCAAACTCCGGTCATTTTCGTTGAGTATCTAGACTCTTGTCATTACGTTGAACGTTCAGGCTCCGATCATTTTCGTTGAGTATCCATACTCCGGTCAATACGTTGAGCGTTCAGGCTCCGGTCATTTTCTTTGAGTATCCAGACTCCGGTCATTACATTGAGCGTTCAGGATCCAGTCATTTTTGTTGAGTATCATGACTCCATTTATTACGTTGAGCGTTCAGGATCTGGTCAGTTTCGTTGAGTATCCAGACTCCAAATATTATGTTGAGCGTTCAGGCTCCGGTCAGTTTCGTTGGGTATCCAGACTCCGGTGATTATGTTGATCGTTCAGGCTCCGGTCAATTTCGTTGACTATCCAGACTCGGGTTATTACGTTAAGCGTTCAGGCTCCGGTCAGTTTCGTTGAGTATCCAGATTCCGATTATTACGTTTTGCGTTCAGGCTCCGGTCAGTTTCATTGGGTATCCAGACTCCGGTTATTACGTTGAGTGTTCAGGCTCCGGTCATTTTCGTCGAGTATCCAGACTCCAGTTATTAAGTTGAGCGTCAGGCTCCGATCATTTTCGTTGAGTATCCAGACTCCGATTATTACGTTGAGCGTTCAGGCTCCGGTCATTTTCGTTGAGTATCCAGACTCCGGTTATTACGTTGAGGTTTCAGACTCTGGTCATTTTCGTTGAGTATCTAGACTCCTGTCATTACGTTGAACGTTCAGGCTCCGATAATTTTCGTTGAGTATCCATACTCCGGTCAATACGTTACGCGTTCAGGCTCCGGTCATTTTCGTTGAGTATCCAGACTCCGGTCATTACATTGAGCGTTCAGGATCCAGTCATTTTTGTTGAGTATCATAACTCAATTTATTACGTTAAGCGTTCAGGATCCGATCAGTTTCGTTGAGTATCCAGACTCCAAATATTACGTTAAGCGTTCAGGTTCCGGTCAGTTTCGTTGGGTATCCAGACTCCGGTGGTTACGTTGATCGTTCAGGCTCCGGTCATTTTTGTTGACTATCCAGACTCGGGTTTTTACGTTAAGCGTTCAGGCTCCGGTCAGTTTTATTGAGTATCCAGATTCCGATTATTACGTTGAGCGTTCAGGCTCCGGTCAGTTTCGTTGGGTATCCAGACTCCGATTATTACGTTGGGCGTTCAGGCTCCGGTCATTTTCGTTGAGTATCCAGACTCCGGTTATTACGTTGAGGGTTCAGAGTCCGGTCATTTTCGTTGAGTATCTAGACTCCTGTCATTACGTTGAATGTTCAGGCTCCGATCATTTTCGTTGAGTATCCATACTCCGGTCAATACGTTGAGCGTTCAGGCTCCGGTCATTTTCTTTTAGTATCCAGACTCCGGTCATCACATTGAGCGTTCAGGATCTAGTCATTTTTGTTGAGTATCATGACTCCATTTATTACGTTGAGCGTTCAGGATCTGATCAATTTCGTTGAGTATCCAGACTCCAAATATTACGTTGAGCGTTCAAGCTCCGGTCAGTTTCGTTGGGTATCCTGACTCCGGTGATTACGTTGATCGTTCAGGCTCCGGTCAATTTCGTTGACTATCCAGACTCCAAATATTACGTTGAGCGTTCAGGCTCCGGTCAGTTTCGTTGAGTATCCAGATTCCGATTATTACGTTGAGCGTTCAGGCTCCGGTCAGTTTCGTTGGGTATCCAGACTCCGGTTATTACGTTGAGTGTTTAGGCTCCGGTCATTTTCGTTGAGTATCCAGACTCCGGTTATTAAGTTGAGCGTCAGACTCCGATCATTTTCGTTGAGTATCCAGACTCCGATTATTACGTTCAGGATTCGGTTATTTTCGTTGAGTATCCTGACTCCGGTTATTACGTTGACGGTTCAGACTCCGGTCATTTTCGTTGAGTATCTATACTTCTGTCATTACGTTGAACGTTCAGGTTCCGATCATTTTCGTTGAGTATCCATACTCCGGTCAATACGTTGAGCGTTCAGGCTCCGGTCATTTTCGTTGAGTATCCAGACTTCGGTCATTACATTGAGCGTTCAGGATCCAGTCATTTTTGTGGAGTATCATAACTCTATTTATTACGTTGAGCGTTCAGGATCCGATCAGTTTCGTTGATGTTGCACTGCAAAATTTGACCAACATTTCTTTACCTCGCTTGTGTTGCATTTCATTCACATTAGCATTATCATTTGCATTTCATTGACATGTATGCAGGAGATCAAGAGGTATGATTACCAATCAAGAGCTACACAAGACTTTGAAGCTAGCCAAGAAGGTTATTTAAGTGTTCAAGGGTTGATATCTTTGTCAGAGAAGTCAGAAGATCCTCAGAGAGAGTGGTTGAAACCAAGAGAGTGTGCCTCCTAACTCGAGAGTTATGGGAAGACCTCAGATGATTCTGAAGCCAAGAATGTGGGCTTGAAGCCTTGAGAGAGCTTATGAGATGTCTTGAAAGCCATCATGAGGCCTAGATAGGTCATTGTGCAAGTTTAAGAGGACTCAGCCATGAGTGGTGCAATTAAGGTTTGACTGGGTCAACCCTAGGTCAACTGATGATTTGGAGAGGGTTGAGACCTAATTCAAGAGCCATGTGATCATGGATTGATGCATTGAGATTCTATAAGGATGATTCCAAGGATAACTCATCATGATTGAAGAGTTTGAGAAGTTTCAAGCTAGGGTTTCTAAGGCTTGACAGTGTAAAATCCCCTAGTTTGACCCCTATCTTCAAGGCAGTTTAGCTCAAGATGTGATGGTTATCTCATCTTACCCCCAACATGAATGTTGAAGAGCATGAGCTTAGCTTTAATTTGAGTACTATAAGTCCTTGATAGAATTTGTAGAGCTCAAGTTATGACTTTGACAAGTTACAGGTCATCTGAGGTATGTGAATCAAGGGCCTTGAAAGTTACCCAACTTGCATCAAACGTTTGCCGTAGAAGGATGATTCCTATGAACTTTTGGTCAACATGAATGTTGTTCCTTATCCTCTTAGCTTTCTATAGAGTACTATAAGTTCTTGATAGGATTTGTAGAACTCAAGTTATGGCTTTGACAAGTCAAGGGCATTTTGGTCATTTGGAGATTACAGGTCATTTCAACCATAAGGCCATAACTCCTACTTCCAAGCTTCAAATGGAAAAATCTTCAACATAAAACTTGTTCAAAATGATGTTTTAAGGCTTACTAAGGAGGTCATGAGATGTTGGAAATACTTGTAGCTCAAAGTTGCAAAAATGACCTAAAATAAGGGCATAAGTTAAATAAACCAAAGTTGGAAATTGATATTTTCAACCTACACATCCAAACCATGGCATGTAACATATCATTTTGACTCTAGAAAACATTTTAAAAACAATGGTTTAGCCACATTTTTGATTTGAGGTCTAAATTGTGGACTTGCTTTGAAAAGCACTTGCTTGCATATTAAGTAACATGTGCATAACCTAAAATCAAGGCATGAGCAAGGGTCTTTGCAAGCTAAACTCTTCCAAAATGTCACTAGGGGTGATTTTGAAAGAGATTGAGGTTGGTTTCAAGCTGCAAACAGATTTGTGCATCTCATGATAAATGATTGGAAATCTCATGACATGAGAAGTGGAAAATCTCATTGGAAGGATCTAGAGGGTTCTAGATCATCCAAACTTCATCTACATAAGGAGTAGAGTGGATCCATTGAAGGGGTTGGTGATCATTGAAGGATTGAGCATAGCTTGAGATTGAGTTTTCTTGGATTGCAATTGAAATCGGTTTCACCAAATTCCTCAATTTCCACTCATTTTCTTGATTGATTCTTCTTCCATGAATGTCAAGGAGTGATTCCAGAGCATTTCCAAGAAGAATTGGTGGCTAGATCGTGTATGAGCAAGTGATTTTCAGCACCTGCAACTCACCATCGGGTTTCAAGATTCAAGCACTTTCCATTGGTTCTTTTGCATACAGAAGCGAGAGGAAGGTTCATTGATTATGTCTGCAAGATTGTAGAGCTTGAAGTGGAGGATTCGTGCATCTGTTCAACCAAGATTTTCAGGTTGGTACCTTTCTTCCTATGGCATGATTTAGGTAGAATTAGGTTGAATTAAGGTGCTAGATTGATTGCAGAATGGTGTAGGATGGATTCCAGATAGTTAATTGATGAATTAGATACAAATTAGGTGAATTGCCATTTTCGGTTGAGATTGGGATATGGTGATTCTTGAGGTTTCAGAGGAAACTATGGGTATGGTTGAATTCGTGGCAAGATTTGGAATGAGTTTCATGTTTTGACAGTGTGCAATAGAGGCCTCTAGGGAGAACTAGGGTTGAGGGAGATGATCGGAGCTCCACCGGTGGTGGCCGGAGCTGGGCGCGAAGCTCAGGGGTTTGAAAAGGTTGAAGATGACCCTGATACCATTGGATCTTGTTTTGACTTGGACTTTGAGAGCAATCCAATGGCCACGTTTTGAAGTTGATTTGTGAAGGATCAGAATGAATGAAATGCACCGTTTCATTTATTCAGGCGTTTTGGGCTTAGTGATCTAAGTGTTATCCACACCCCCCTGATGGCCCAACCCAAACTTTTAACTGAATCTGACTGCTACTTGCACCGCGCGTGTATTAATTTTAATTGGATTTTCTTCATTTTTCCATTTTATTCATGATTCTTGTAAAAATCATAATTAATTGAAAATTAATCCAATTAAACCCATTCTTTTTGCATATTACTCATGATTGAGTCTATTATTTTTTAGAGAAAAAATATTTTCATTTCATGTAATTTCTGATTTTATTGGAATTTTATATTTTAATTGATATTAAAGGGATTATGTTTGATGCATATTTTTGTGGAATTTAGTGTGATCACTTGGTGATGATTTTGAGCCTAATTTTTTGTGTGTGATTAGGTTAGACATGTATGATCCCATAGAATTTTTCTCACATTTTTGTGATGAAAATAGGTGTGCTTTCTAGGTTTACATTTAGATGCTTCCTTTTTAGGGTTTAGGTTTGATACCTTGTAATGTAGAATTTAGTTCTAGGTCCAATTTGATGGTTTGATCTTTGAAATTAATATGGTAGAGTCATGATTGACCTAGGTTCCCATAGTAATTTTTGTAGGATTTTACAATTGATTTTAGTATTTTAGTTAGGACTAACTTTAGTACTAGGTTTTAGGTGATCCTAATTTACTAATTCAACTAGTTTAACTCCCTTAGTTCCCTTAGATTAGGGTTTGTGCTTGGTTTGCCTTTGGTTGAGATTGAAGACAAGTTGAAGACAAGATGAGGATGCTTGAAGTTGTTTGAAGTGGCTTGGAGTTTTGGATTTGCTTGTGCCTGAAGGTGTCTGATGAAGATTAGGAGATAGGACATAGGGAGAGCCTTGTAGTTAGAATGATTTCTTTCACAAACATGGAAAGCATCTTGTGCTTCCATTCCTCCCAATGACTAAAAGTCCTTCTCAGATATTCACATCCCTCCTTTGGAAGGATGAGTGACTTTATCTGAGAAGTAGAACTTTGAGGGAACCAGACTCTCATAATGATGAACCCTCACAGGCTTCCTTTGGTTGTCAGTAAGCTGTTTATCATTTCCCCTTATCCAGTTAAGTGATTTCTTCTGGTTTGAGTATCTTGAGAGATGTTGGGCTTGAGTTTGAAGATGAGAGCTTCATTAAAGAGTGTGGAGGAGGATGATTCCTTGAGCATTGCCATTGCAGCTGAAGCTTGAAGAGCAAGAAGAGTAAGTTGATACTTGAAGATCCAATGGAGATTGAATAAAGAGTTGAGGCTTGAGTAAGAATTGAAGGATGAAATTGACACTTCTGAGTGATTAAAGACTACTCTGAAGAGATGAAGCTTGTAGATGAGGAGAAGAAGACCAAGTTGAGACTGGTAAAGCAAAGAGAGCTGAAGCAAGAAGAACAAGTTGATACTTATGAAGAGGATTCAATTGAGATTGAGTGTAGAGCTGAGGCTTGAGGAATAAGATGAGTTGATACTCACATTGATGCTTGGAGAGCCTGAAGGAATCAAGTTGATACTTGTAGTTAGGAGTGAAGCCTGAAGGTGGAGTTGACTGAAAAGCTTAAGCTTGGAGAAATGAAGATAAGTTGAAACTTATGTTTGATGGATTGAAACCCTGGAAGTCAGTTGATATTTGTCATGAGAGATGATAGCCTTGAAGGGTGATTGAAGTCTGAGGACTGGATGGCTGCTAGGAGAGCTGAAGCTTGGAATTGAGAGAGTTGTTGATCTGCTTTCTTGTCTGTTTTCTTTTCTGTGCTGATGTGCCTTGTTTGACTTGCTTGATGCATTAGAATAAGTCCATGATTAGACTGACTTTAGTCTAGGAGCATGATTGCACTAGACGTTGAGTTGCTCCCTCTGCTTGTATTGTTACTGTATGGCTTTGCTTGCGGGTATTCGGTAGAGCCCAACTCCCTTGCCCATGTGGTTATTTTGCTTGACAGCATTTCATTTTCTTCTGTATGATTGCAGTTTACTGTATTTTGCTTGATAGCATTTTATTTCCTCTGTATGATTACTGTTATTCATATCTGGCTTGAGGTCGAGATGAGCTTGTGGAGGCTGCTGCCCCACACACATTTCCTCCCTCACTTGCATTGCATGCATTTTACAGTCGTTTACTGTTTACTGTTAAGCTGATGCTTTATCTGTTTCTGTTTATCATTGACATGATCCCTTAGGACTCTCATTTCCTTTGATAAGGAAGTGATGATAGAACTTTAGGTTGAAACCTATGCATGATAACTTCTAGGAGTTCCCTGTTTCAAACTTCAACTATAGGATGAATCCTTGGCATGACAACAATAGGACTTGATAGTCTCCCCCGTAGTTGAGCCTGTTCTCTTCTCATCTCAAAACAAATTAAGATACAGTAATCATGAATGATTTCTTTCGTACGTTACGAGCCTTAAGCTATCTGAGAAAGGATTGTGGGAGAGTTTCTTTTCCACAGTCTGGATGTCTAGTATGGCACCCTTTGGGTGACATGCGACGCATTCACTCTCAGGTCATAGTCTCTAGTGCGACTGAAATTGCAAACACAATAAAAAACACTTCTTTCGTAAAAGGCAGGAAACAAACGTCAAACCTTTTTGCCCCGTGGGCCCATTATTCAAAGGAAAGCTTTTTTGAAGAAAAGAGTGTCGTTAAACTTCAGCGCCAACGCAAACAGGCTTTTTCCCTAACTGCTGGAACTGCTGTTTAACCCTACTCGATAAAACAGATGAATCTGAATCCCTGTAATCCGTATCCCGAACTACGTAAGCTCTGATCTCTCATATCTGTTGAGAGTACGTAGGCACAATACTGATGTATTGGCGAGCCACCTTCCCCGTAACCCGTAGTAGGTCGAACTACGTTGACTCTGATTTCTCGTTCTCTGATGGGAATACGTAGGCATAAAGCGCGACGCTTTGCCGAGTCATTTTCTTTTCTGTTTAAGCCAGCCTTGATAGGTAGATAGATAAACCAACTCGTCCAGTAAACACAACAAGCGTGGATCCCGTCGAGTACGACGGACGTGAGGGGTGCTAATACCTTCCCCTTGCGTAACCGACTCCCAAACCCAGACAACGGTTGCGA
This sequence comes from Lathyrus sativus, assembly GCA_963859935.3. NCBI lineage: Eukaryota > Viridiplantae > Streptophyta > Magnoliopsida > Fabales > Fabaceae > Lathyrus > Lathyrus sativus. The sequence continues at coordinate 236,918,544 of OZ012736.1, read as the reverse complement.
CGACCTTGTCTTATGCCTTTTTGTCAGGTTTTTCTGATCGTTTCCTTTCCCGTTCCGAGGGATAAATAACGAAAGGTGGCGACTCTTCTGTTTTTCCGGCACCTTATTTTCGCGGAAGCGACAGCTGGCGACTCTGCTGGGGACTTCATAGTTTCCTGGGATCCAACGTCCCGTATGCGAGTCAGTTTGGGGATCCGATGTCCCCTGCGAGAGTCAATCCTAGCGCTTGTATGATTACTTGTTAGGTTGTGTTTATTTATCGCATTTTATTTCCCGCATTTTATTTTTCACTATGATATGATTATCTGTGCTGTTGTGGGAGGGGCATTCTGATGAGTGAGAAGCCAGACCCAGGCTTGAGTGAACATAGCATTAGTTGTGGAAATTAGTGGGCGCGTGCTTGCTTGGCAGGCACTAGTGTCTCATGAAATCCACGCTCAGACGAGGTTCTCCCGGTTGGCTTCTTTTTCAACCCTTTGGGTTGAGGGGGTTGTTGGTTTGGAGGATTGTCGACTCTGGGGACCGATCATTTGTGATTCAGCCGAGTGAGGCCGCTTCATGAGCTGGTGATGCCACACCTTCTGGGTATCGTATCACCCCTCTTGAATGTCTGTGACGCTGATGAACGCATAGGATGCCGAACTTGAGTCAGTTTAGGTCCATACCTGTGAGCAGGGTTGGGTTTATTGCAGGAAACTTTGACCTTTAGATTACCTGGTTTTCTTGACAGTAAATCAGTTTTGTTGGTACCGAGGGTTTCCTTATCATCAGATATATGATTGTTCTTGACAGAGCAGAGCTTTGGTCCTGTATCAGGGGACCTTATCTTTAGAGATGTGTATTTGTTCTTGATAGAGCAGGTTTATGATTGGGATCAGAAGATCTCATCAGCAGATGTATGATTGTTCTTGATAGAGCAGGTTTTGATTGGGATCAGAGGTCCTTATTATCAGATGGTTGTTCTTGACAGAGCAGAGTTTTGGTTATCAGATGGTTGTTCTTGACAGAGCAGAGTTTTGGTTATCAGATGGTTGTTCTTGACAGAGCAGAGTTTTGGTCCTGTATCAGAGGTCCTTATTATCAGATGTTTGTTCTTGACAGAGCAGATTTATGGTCCTATATATGTTTGTTCTTGACAGAGCAGGTTTATAGTCCGATATGTGTGTGTTCTTGACAGAGCAGATTGATACCAGGGTTTTCTTCTTATCAGAGATAGTGGTTGTTCTTGATAGAGCAGGATCATGGTTTTGTTGATACAAAATCTCCACAGCACAGTGGCCTTGACCTCCTGCTGCATGATTGCATTTTACATTGCTTTGCATACTCATTAGCATTTCATTAACGTGTGTCTGTGTTGCAGGTACCGTTTTCCCCGATCCAGGATTTCTTGCCTCCTATTGTATTGTTATGGGTTCTCTGAGGAAGACCGTGGCTTACAAGCTCCCTGCCCCTGATGTGGTTCAGCTAACTGGTTTGATTGCTTTAGCAGATGATTCTGTGAGAGATGAGTTCAGAAAATCTTACGGCAAATTGCTCAGTTTGGTTCGTAAACCTTCTGCGTTCAAGTTGAATGGGTTGCACGCTCTGGTGCAGTTCTACGATCCTCCGTTGAGATGCTTTACTTTCCAGGATTTTGTTCTCGCACCCACGCTAGAAGAATATCCTGATTTGTTAGGTGTGCCTATCAAGAGGCAGATGCCTTTTGTTCATATGGATGTTGAGCCTGATCTGGCTAGTCTAGCTCCGTCACTTCATCTGGATGCCTCCGAGTTGGTATTGTCTAATTGGAACAAGGTTCCTGGTTTCTCCTTGCAGTTCTTAGTGGGAAAGGCTCAACAGTGCGCCAAAGACGGATGTTGGGTCGTATTTAATGCCATCCTCGCTCTGTGCATATATGGCATCATTCTGTTCCCCAATATGCCCGATTTTGTAGACTTCGATGCCTTTCGCATCTTTGCATCAGGGAATCCAGTCCCTACCTTGATAGGAGATGTCTACCATTCTATTCACTACAAAAACGAGAACTGAAGGGGCAAGAATGTCTCGTGCTGTGTGCCCCTGCTTTATAAATGGCTTGATAGTCATCTACCCAAGAGGGGGCCCTTTGTTTTGTCTGCAGCCACAGCTGAGTGGTCCGAGCGTTTGATGAGTCTATCGGCAGAGGATATTGATTGGTTTGATAGAGATAGGTTGGGTACTGAGATTATCTTCAGTTGCAGCGGGTTTCCGAACGTGCCTTTGATAGGCAGGAAGGGCTGTATAAACTATAATCCGTCTTTGCTGGTCCGACAGTTCGCGTATGCTTTGAGAGCTCCGCCGAAGGATGAAGAGGTACAGGAATCTCTGTACCTCACTGGTCTTCTAGAGGGGGATCTGTTATCTAAGCTTCAGCGCGCTTGGAATGGCATCAGTAAGAGGGGAAAACCATTGCTGGGGAGAAGCAATAATCAAGCCTACCCTTCGTACGTGACTTGGATCAGAGCCAGAGCCGATGCTATAGGGATGCCGTTTCCACCTGCCAAGCCGGAAAGCCCTTCAGTGATTGGAGAGCCTACTACTGTGCCCATTCAGTAGCATAATCAAGTGTTAGCTGAGAGAGATGAATTGAAGAGGGCAAATGAAGAACTGGAGAAAGAATTGGCGCAGCTCCTAAGCGAGAGAAACGAAGCCATTTACTCCTTCAAGAGGCAAACAGAGCTGGTGAACCAGCTGGGGACAGACCTAACTAAGCAGATAGCCGAGCGTGAACGCGTGGGTCAAGACTTCAAAGCTGTCAACGACGTACTGGCTACGAAGAAGCAACACTTGGACGAAGCGTATCGGAGGATATCCAAGTTCAACCAGCACTGGAAGGCCTCCCTAGCCAACAGGAAAGAGCGGGAGGATAAGCTGATGCTACAGATTTCCAAACTGAAAGCCCAGGTGAGGGCTAGTGAGAAGAGGTTTGATGAAGAAACTGCTCGCAGATACGCCGCCGAAGGCCAGCTCAACAGAGCTCTTGCTAACCTGAAGGAGCGCAAACTCACGTTTGAGTCCAAAAAGCGGAAGCTAGAAGATTGTTTCGACGAAGGAGCATGGGAAGATTCAGTCGAAGGTCTTCAATACACCATTGTGCAGAGGGAATTACTCATCAAAGGGTTACTCACTCTTCCTGATCATCCAGAAACGAAGGAGTTGTTAGAAGAGTTTCGCGCCCGTGGCCGTACTTGACTATATTTGTATTCCTTTTGTTTGATCATTGTTGTATGCTTACCATCACCAGGCTTGTTGGTCGAGGTCATGCTATTGATTCATCTTTTACTCACTGATGTTGTGTACTGCCTTGATGGGCTTTCTTTATATATGAGATTGTTATTTCCATGATTGGACTCGGACTTCTTATTATCAGCACTGGCACTCAGGCACTAGGATCGGGGGAGATCTCCCTAACGCACAGACACACGTTTGCATTTGCATAACGAGCACTTTGTCGTTTTTTCCTAACCCTTTTGTATTTTCAGGTTGTTTCAGGTTGTTCCAGGATTGATCAGAGACCTATTCACCGCTATCCGACCAGAGAAAATCAAACCAGAATCATGGAGCAAGTGCAAACTGATGTTCAGGAACTCCGCGAAAGAATGGACCGTTTCATGGAACTCATGCAAGCGGTCGCCAATGTCCAGGATCAGCTCAGAACCTTGGTTCAGCCTCTGATTTCAAGGGTCGATAGCAATGGCGTACTCCATGGTGGGACTGTGCCTACTCCTCCCCTAGTTGAAACTCCTCAGAATGGTGTCCCCGTGACCGGGGGGAATGGCAGTGCCAACGGCAATGTGATAGCTAACATGGGACTCAATGGCAATACGGCGGGCGTCGGTAATGGGAGTCTTGAAGCTAATGTCAATGTTGGGTTGGGCAACGGCAATGCAGGTGTTGGGAACCTGTTTAGGCCTCAACCGTGGTTAGAAGATCATCAGGACGATGTGTTCTCTCAGATAGGTGCTGAAGGGGAGCTGACTGCTGAAGCACGGCTAAGGTTCAAGGCACTCGAGGATAAGATGAGAAATATCGAGAACCAGAACACCCTGGGCGTTGATATGTCCAAGTTGGGATTGATTGCTGATTTCAAGGTGCCTCCCAAGTTCAAGGTACCTGACTTTGAAAAGTACAAGGGCACCACTTGCCCTCGCGTCCACCTGAGATCGTATTACAGGAAAATGTCGGCTCATTCTGAGGACGAGAAGTTGTTGATGCACTTCTTTCAAGACAGTCTGTCCGGGCCATCCCTCGAATGGTACATGAGTCTGGAACCTACCAGTGTGCGCACGTGGAAGGAACTTGCTGAAGCATTTGTGCGCCACTACCGATACAACAGCGACTTGGCCCCGAACCGGGTCCAACTGCAGAATCTGTCGCAAAGGAACAACAAAGGGTTCAAGGAATACGCCCAGCGGTGGCGTGAATTGGCAGCCAAGGTTCAGCCGCCGATGGTTGAACGTGAGCTCGTGCAGATGTTCGTAGCCACCCTCCCAGGGGTTTACTATGAGAAATTGGTCAGCGGTATATCCGGAACCTTCTCAGATCTCATTATCACGGGTGAGCACATTGAAAATGGGATCAAACTCGGGAAAATTCAAGGTGAGTCATCCTCAACTGGAGGAGGCGAAAAGAAACCTTATAGTGGCAAAAGACGGGAAGGAGAAACGAGCGCTGTGACCAACGCTCGAAGGAAGGGTAAAGACCCTCACCAACAGGTGGCCAGTATAACTATCCTGGCAGTTCAACAGCCACAGCAGCAGCAGCAACCGAATCAACAAGGGTACAGAAAGTATCAGAATCGGGGACCTCTGTCAAGTCGTCACCTCGAGACACCGCCCATGTCTTACGCGCAACTATTGCAGACTTTGCTTCAGCTACAGTTGAACCAGAAGAGAACTTTGGCTCCCTTGACAGGGGCACCTCCGCCAGGTTATGACGCGAAAGCAACTTGCGAGTTTCACTCAGGGGCACCAGGCCACACAATAGAAAACTGCAAAGCCTTCAAGCATAAGGTGCAGGACATGGTGGACGCTAAGATCATCAACTTCTCGGATAATGTGCCAAATGTCACGAAAAACCCTATGCTGAATCATAGGGGAGGTGGAGTAAACGCCATTATCGAAGACGAGAGTTTGGATTTGTTGACTGACGTCAGAGATCTGAAGACACCGCTTAGCTTCGTTAAAGCTAAGCTGATGAAAAGAGGTTTCTTTCTAGGATGCGGAGAGCTGTGTATGGGTTGTGCGACAAGTCCTGATGGATGTGAACAGCTGATAGAGGGAATTCAAAGTCTGATGACTGAAGGGATTTTACAGTTTAGCCGGAGGGCCAAAATCGGATTGGGAGAGGTAGTGCTGAAGCAAGATGATGAGATCGCCACAATCACCATCCCTCGCCAGACGATAACTATTTTTGCACCCAGACCGCCTACGATTACCATCACCAAAGCTGGGTCGATATCGTTCGAAAGCACTAATGTTGTCCCATGGAATTATGGGGCTGAAGTCTACTGCAACGGACAGAAGTTGGAGCTAGAACCGTTTGGGTCGTCTGTGGAGAACCTAGCGGGCGTCAGTGGTATTACTCGCAGCGGAAGAGTGTTTGCACCGCCTGAGGTCGTGGCGGACAAAGCGGATAGAGCTGACGCATCTGATAAAGGTAAAAGTAAAGTCGTTGAAGAGATCCCGCGTGGGGCAAAAAAAGACTTACTTGTTAAAGACGCCGAGGAGTTTATACGGTTGATTAAAAAGAGTGACTACAAGATTGTGGATCATCTCCATCAGGCGCCCTCGAAAATTTTCATCCTGAATCTGTTGCTGTGTTCTGAAGCACACCGCAACGCGCTGCTGAAGGTGTTGAACGCCGCATATGTACCGCAGGAAATATCGGTAAATCAGCTAGAAGAGGTCGTAGCCCACGTGAATGCTGGAAATGGGCTAGGGTTCACTGACCTAGAGCTGACGCCGAAAGGGAGGAATCACAATAGCGCCCTGCACATCTCGATAGAGTGTAGGGGAACGATTATGTCTCACGTGTTGGTAGACACAGGGTCTTCGCTCAATGTTCTTCCGAAGAAGGCATTAATGAAGTTGGATACTCGTGGAGTGATTTGCACACCCAGTGATCTGGTTGTGAAGGCGTTCGATGGAACCAAACGCCATGTTTTCGGGGAGGTGACCCTGCCCATCCAAGTCGGGCCGGAAACGTTCGATGCGATCTTTTACATTATGGACATCATGCCTGCCTACAGCTGTCTCTTGGGCCGGCCGTGGATCCATGCTGCTGGAGCCGTGACCTCCACGTTGCACCAGAAACTCAAGTATGCTGTCGGAGGTAGCATAGTGACCGTTTGTGGCGAGGAAGACATAATGGTGAGCCATTTGTCGTCCTTCAAGTATGTTGAGATGGATGGGGAAATCCACGAAACCCTATGCCAAGCGTTCGAAGCTGTCAAAGTCAAGGATGTAGCTTCTGTAGTCACTGAGAAGCCAGAGATGACTCTCTCTTCGTTCAAAGAAGCCTGGGCCGTTGTTCAAGCCGGATCTACCCCAGGCTTGGGGCGAATTTTGGAGATATCTAACAAGCAAGATTAGTTTGGGTTGGGATATTCTCTTGGAGCTGAAGCTTCTTCTTCTAGCAGTGCGTCTCGAGGTAAAGGGCCGATCCAATTTACCAGTGGCGGGGTGATATTTGAAAGCATCAACACGGTGTCTGAAGACAGCGGAGATAGTGACTGTGACCTCGACTCTTGGATCCAGCCAAGCAAGCCAGGCGAGGGCCTCACCAATTGGTCCGTCAAGGATATCATCCAGATGACAAGCGAAGAGTAATGATTTACTTTTTCCAATCATTGTACAACCCTATGTCCTACCCGGGGCATTGAGGTTTTATTGTCAGGGCCTTGTTGGATTATGTACATGCATTTTTTCAATAAATCAAAAGGCGTTTTTCTTTGTAGTCAAATATTGTGATCTCTATTATTCCTGTTTTATATTTGTTTTGAAAAACAATAAAATGGCAATGGGGTCTGTGCTAACCTGCACATCCTTGTTTTAAACTTAACCCTTGTTATTGCAGGATCCACATAGCAGATGACATCGACTCTGGACCTTCTACGGCTCACTTCGACTTCGATTGCCCGATCTATCAAGCCGAAGAAGAGATTGATGAAGACGAAGACCTTCCTGAAGAGTTGGCTCGCTTGTTGAAACAAGAAGAGAAAGTTATTCTGCCTCATGAAGAGGAGATCGAGATTGTGAATCTGGGTTCTGAAGAACTCGTCAGAAACGTCAGGATAGGGGCTGCATTGCAGAGCGATGTCAAGCAGAGATTGGTCGAGATGCTAAGAGAGTATAGTGACGTCTTTGCTTGGTCATACGAAGATATGCCCGGACTTGACACTGATATCGTGGTCCACCACTTGCCGCTGCGAGAAGATTGTCCTCCCGTCTAGCAGAAGCTTAGGAGGACGAGACCAGACATGGCCGTTAAGATCAAAGAAAAAGTGCAGAAGCAGCTTGATGATGGCTTCTTAGCGGTCACCACTTACCCTCCGTGGGTCGCCAACATAGTGCCTGTACCGAAGAAAGACGGTAAGGTACGAATGTGCGTCGATTATCGGGATTTGAATAGGGAGAGCCCTAAAGATGATTTCCCGCTGCCTCATATTGATGTGTTGGTCGACAATACAACCCAGTTCTCCGTGTTTTCGTTCATGGATGGCTTCTCCGGTTACAATCAGATCAAGATGGCGCCGGAGGACATGGAGAAAACGACGTTTATTACTCCCTGGGGAACATTCTGCTACAAGGTAATGCCTTTCGGTCTGAAGAACGCAGGGGCCACATACCAACGAGCAATGGTTACTTTGTTTCATGACATGATTCATCATGAGATTGAAGTTTATGTTGATGACATGATTGCGAAGTCCCAAACGGAGGAGGGACATCTGGTCAATTTGCTGAAGCTTTTTGAGAGGCTTAGGAAGTTCAGGTTGAGGCTGAATCCTAACAAGTGTAATTTCGGAGTACGGTCCGGAAAGTTATTGGGGTTTATCGTGAGCGAAAGAGGCATCGAGGTTGATCCTGCGAAGATAAAAGCGATACAAGAAATGCCAGTGCCAAAAACAGAAAAAGAAGTTCGTGGTTTCTTGGGCAGAATAAACTACATTGCAAGGTTTATTTCTCAGCTCACGGCCACGTGTGAACCGATGTTCATGCTTTTAAAGAAAGATCAGGCGATTATCTGGAACGAGGATTGCCAGAAGGCATTTGATAAGATAAAGCAGTATCTTCAGGAACCTCCAATCTTGATACCCCTAGTGGCTGGACGGCCTCTAATCATGTACTTGACAGTTCTTGAGAATAGTATGGGGTGTGTTCTCGGTCAGCACGACGAGACGGGCAGAAAAGAGCATGCCATTTACTACTTGAGTAAAAAGTTCACGGACTGTGAATCTCGTTACTCGATGCTAGAGAAGACGTGTTGTGCACTAGCCTGGGCTGCCAAACGTTTACGACAGTACATGCTCAACCACACCACCATGCTAATTTCGAAGATGGATCCGATCAAGTACGTCTTCGAGAAGCAAGCGCTTTCGGGCAGGATTGCCAGATGGCAAATGGTGTTGACGGAATATGATATTCAGTACGTGTCCCAGAAGGCCATCAAGGGAAGCGTATTGTCTGATTACCTTGCCGAACAGCCGATCGAAGATTACCAGCCGATGAAATTTGAATTCCCTGATGAGGATATCATGTTTCTCAAAGCGAAGGATTGCGATGAACCGTTGCCCGACGAGGGGCCAGATAGGAAATCCCAGTGGAAATTGATATTTGACGGGGCGGTTAATTCCTACGGAAGTGGCATTGGGGTGATCATCACAACTCCCCACGGATCCCACATTCCGTTTACTGCGAGACTGACGTTTCCGGTCACCAATAACGAAGCGGAGTACGAAGTATGCATCATGGGTCTAGAAGAGGCAATTGATTTGAGAATCAAGAACCTAGATGTATATGGTGACTCGACGCTTGTGATTAACCAGATTAAAGGGGAGTGGGAGACTCGTCAATTGAATCTGGTGTCGTACATGAATTACGCCAGAAGGCTACTTCCCTTCTTTGATCGAGTGGAACTCCATTATGTGCCCAGAGCAGAAAATCAGATGGCTGATGCCTTAGCCACGTTGGCTTCAATGTATAAAGTCAATTTTTGGAATGAAGCTCCAAGAATTATCCTTTCTCGTCTTGATAAACCGGCATTTGTCTTTGCGATCGAGGAAGCCGCCGACGGCAAGCCATGGTTCCATGATATCCAGACCTTCCTTATGACTAAGGAGTATCCTGCGGGAGCGTCGACCCAGGATAACAAGACTCTGAGGAGGCTGTCTGGAAATTTTTATCTCAATCCTGATGGAGTTTTGTATAAAAGAAACCACGATCTCGTGCTACTCAGATGTGTAGATGAGAAAGAGGCGAGTTTGCTCATGGAAGAAGTCCATGAAGGCACATTTGGCACGCACGCCGGCGGGCATGCTATGACAAGAAAGATCCTGAGAGCAGGATACTATTGGCTGACGATGGAATCAAATTGCTTTAAATTCGCGAAGAGATGTCATAAATGCCAGATTTATGCTGATAAAGTTCATGTGCCGCTGTGCCCGTTGAATGTCATGTCCTCCCCGTGGCCGTTCTCCATGTGGGGCATCGACATGATAGGCAAGATCGAGCCCACTGCATCTAACGGTCATCGCTTCATTCTAGTAGCTATCGACTACTTCACCAAGTGGGTGGAGGCAGCCTCATACGCTAATGTGACCAAGCAGGTGGTGGCTAAATTCATAAAGAGGGATATCATCTGTCGTTACGGAATTCCCGAGCGGATCATTACTGATAATGGTTCGAATCTGAATAACAAGATGATGAAGGAGCTGTGCGAGAGTTTCAGGATTGAACACCACAACTCATCTCCTTACCGGCCGAAGATGAATGGCGCTGTTGAAGCGGCCAATAAGAACATCAAGAAGATTGTTCAGAAGATGGTTGTGACCTATAAAGATTGGCACGAGATGCTGCCATTTGAACTGCACGGTTACCGTACGACGGTATGTACATCAACCGGGGCAACTCCTTTCTCCTTAGTGTACGGTATGGAAGCTTTCCTACCATTAGAAGTGGAGATCCCTTCTTTGCGAGTGTTGGTTGACGTGAAACTCGACGAGGCAGAATGGATTAAGAACCGACTGAACCAACTCAGCCTGATGGACGAGAAGAGGTTGGCATCGATTGCATATGGTCGTCTGTACCAAAGCCGAATGAAGAAAGCTTATGATAAGAAGGTGCGTCCTAGAAGCTTTCAGACGGGTGATCTCGTCCTGAAGAAGATTCTTCCTCCACACTCCGATCACCGGGGTAAGTGGACTCCCAATTACGAAGGTCCGTACGTCGTCAGCAAGGTCTTCTCGGGAGGAGCTTTGTTGTTATCCACGATGGATGGAGAAGATTTTGCATCCCCGGTGAACGCGGACGCAGTTAAAAAATACTTTGCTTAAAAAATGACCCGCTGGAAAGAAAAAGAATATCCAGGCAAAAATGGGGCATCCTGGCGAGCCATAAAAAAGGAAAAAGGTTCGGGCAAAAATTAGGGATATAAATCGAAAAAATATACACCCGCAAGGTCGAAAACCCGGATGGGCGACTTTGGCAAAAAAGGGTATCCCGGTGAACTGAAAACCCACAAAGGGCGGTTCACACGAAAGTTAGGGATTTGAAAAAGCAAACGACTGTGTTCCGCAGGTGGACTTTCATTGTTTAGTGGTTTGGAAGACCTGAGGGCCGTTTATCTGAATCAATCTCTTCTAAAGCTGAAGCGTCAGAGAAGTATTGAAGTCGAGTGGGTCATAGAGGGATCAACTCATGGTGTTCGTCTACGCCTCATTGCCGACATTTGTATATACTGATGTATATTTATGTTTTTACTTTTTTGCGCGGCTTCCTCATTCCAGGAGCTTGCATCTGTTGTAAAACATTTTTACACATTCAGGGGTTCGTTATCAATAAAATGTATACTATTCAGCAATTCTGTTTGTCTGTCTAGCATTTATCTGTTTTGTTTGCGAAAAAGAACGCCGATGTTTTTGACAAAATACGCATACATAAACTTACTAACCTAGGCCACTGATTGTTGAAACAATGAATTACTTGAACATTGTCACAAGATGATAACCTTGGTAGGCCCCTTTGAGAAGGGTATCTTGTCTGTTTGTTTGTGTTGGTGCAGGTATAGCATGTACCAGACAGTGCGTCGTGCGCGTCCCCAAGCAGGATGATTCCCTCTTCTCCAGCAAGTTCAGCAACCTCTCCCTGCAGAGTTTGAACGTGAAATCATAAAGCATTGATATGTTTCCCCAGGCAGAGAAGATTCCCTCCCCAATCAGATATATCCTGAAGGAGCGGCATCTCCCCAGCTGAGTCAGGCGCCGAAGCGTGTGTTCATCCCCCAACACCGGGTCACAAGTGCAAGTCTCGTATGAGACCACTCACTGAAGTGTGCAGCAATCGATAGTTCCAGACTGAAGTCTCCGACGGAATTGAGATTCCCCACAGAGTCGTACTCTCCCCCGAAGCAGGATGATTTCTTCTTCCCCAGCCGAGTTTGCAGATCCCCAAGAGAGCCGAGTCCTTAGAAGCAGTTCGGGCCATGATTGGTTGTCCCCAGTAGAGTGTTGAATAGCCGATGCCATATTTCCCCGTCGGGGTCGTTACCTCCAGGGAAGCTCTGGCTGCGAATGTCGGGCAGTTTATTTCTGCGATTGACATCGCTTTCCACAGCAGGTCCAAGTTCTCGTAGAGCTTCGTTCCCCTGCAGCAGTCGACTGAAGTTTGTTTCCCCAGGCGGAGTCCGATTGAGATTGGTGTGACTTCTTCTCCTCGGCAGGATGATTCCTTTCTCCACCAGAGTGGTTCCTTCTCCTTGACAGGAAGATTCTCTCGTCATCATTTATTTTGCTGATGGCGTTATAGCATTTTGCATGATTGCATAGCATCTATCATAAACGCGTAGCATTTCCACCGTGTGGAGCATCGCGGCATATGCATACTAAACATGAGCTAGGTCGTTACCGTTCTTGTTTTGCATGTGTTCCTCCGCAGAGTCTCTTGCTCAAGATGATTCTTGAATCCTCCCCAGCAAATCGTTTGCCCAAGATGATTCTTGAATTCTCCAGCGGAGGTTCTTGCTTAAAATGATTCTTAAAATCCCCAGTGAAGTCGAAAGGGTTGGCTGCTCGAGTTGATGCTTAGAGTCCCCGACAGATTGTTTGCTCAGGATGATTCCTGAAATCTCCAGCAGAGTTATGGTTTCAGGATGATTCTTGAAGTCCCTACGGAGTCGTTTGTTCAAGATGATTCTTGATGTCTTCAACAGAGTTGATTCAACCAGAATGATTTCTGGATCCCCGAAGCAGAGTTGCTTGATAGTTCTCCAGAATCCCCAGCGGAGATGCGACATCCCCAGCAGGTTTCTGAACAGCGAAGTTGAAACTTCCCTCGAAGACTTGATGAATGAAGTCCAACAGTGTTAACGAAGCAGTTCCCTCAGCTGAAGCAGAGTGCCTGATGGTAGAAGTTCGGATATCCCCCAATTGGTTCATGATTGACCGAGAATTCTATTCCCGACTTGCTGATGAAGTCCGGCTGATGCACAAAGATTTCTTTGAATGCCCGATGGCGTGATTAACTTGATTTTCGATCTAATAAGTCCCGAGGAATCCTGATGCCTGACGGCGTGATCAACCATGCATCACCGGTTACCGTGTTACCAATTCCCCAGCTAGTTGCCGTGCAGCTAGTATTTCAGTTTTCGAAGATTTATCCCCATCAGAGTACCGTGTACTTGTGCAATTGGCAAATTTCCGGGTCTGTCGGTATTCAACCGTCTCGCACCTTGATTGGTTGAGAGCCATTCGCTTCTCACCCAGTCAGGTTCAAGCCGTTTGAATAGGGGCAGCTGTTGCACCCTAAAATTTGACCAACATTTCTTTACCTAGCTTGTGTTGCATTTCATTCACATTAGCATTATCATTTGCATTTCATTGACATGTATGCAGGAGATCAAGAGGTATGATTACCAATCAAGAGCTACACAAGACTTTGAAGCTAGCCAAGAAGGTTATTCAAGTGTTCAAGGGTTGATATCTTTGTCAGAGAAGTCAGAAGATCCTCAGAGAGAGTGGTTGAAACCATGAGAGTGTGCCTCCTAACTTGAGAGTTGTGGGAAGACCTCAGATGATTCTGAAGCCAAGAATGTGGGCTTGAATCCTTGAGAGAGCTTATGAGATGTCTTGAAAGCCATCATGAGGCCTAGATAGGTCATTGTGCAAGTTTAAGAGGAATCAGCCATGAGTGGTGCAATTAGGGTTTGACTGGGTCAACCCTAGGTCAACTGATGATTTGGAGAGGGTTGAGACCTAATTCAAGAGCCATGTGATCATGGATTGATTCATTGAGATGCTATAAGGATGATTCCAAGGATAACTCATCATGATTGAAGAGTTTGAGAAGTTTCAAGCTAGGGTTTCTAAGGCTTGACAGTGTAAAATCCCCTAGTTTGACCCTTATCTTCAAGGCAATTTAGCTCAAGATGTGATGGTCATATCATCTTACCCCCAACATGAATGTTGTAGAGCATGAGCTTAGCTTTAATTTGAGTACTATAAGTCCTTGATAGAATTTTTAGAGCTCAAGTTCTGACTTTGACAAGTTACAGGTCATCTGAGGTATGTGAATCTGGGGCCTTGAAAGTTACCCAACTTGCATCAAAGTTTTTCCATAGAAGAATGATTCCTATGAACTTTTGGTCAACATGAATGTTGTTCCTTATCCTCTTAGATTTCTAGAGAGTACTAAAAGTCCTTGATAGGATTTGTAGAACTCAAGTTATGGCTTGGACAAGTCAAGGGCATTTTGGTCATTTGGAGATTACAGGTCATTTCAACCATAAGGCCATAACTCCTACTTCCAAGCTTCAAATGGAAAAATATTCAACATCAAACTTGTTCAAAATGATGTTTTAAGGCTATTAATGAGGTCATGAGATGTTGGAAATGCTTGTAGCTCAAAGTTGCAAAAATGACCTAAAATTAGGGCATAAGTTAAATAAACCAAAGTTGGAAATTGATATTTTCAACCTACACATCCAAACCATGGCATGTAACATATCGTTTTGACTCTAGAAAACATTTTAAAAACAATGTTTTATCCATATTTTTGATTTGAGGTCTAAATTGTGGACTTGCTTTGAAAAGCACTTGCTTGCATATTAAGTAACATATGCATAACCTAAAATCAAGGCATGAGCAAGGGTCTTTGCAAGCTAAACTCTTCCAAAATGTCACTAGGGGAGATTTTGAAAGAGATTGAGGTTGGTTTCAAGCTGCAAACAGATTTGTGCATCTCATGATAAATGATTGGAAATCTCATGACATGAGAAGTGAAAAATCTCATTGGAAGGATCTAGAGGGTTCTAGATCATCCAAACTTCATCTACATAAGGAGTAGAATGGATCCATTGAAGGGGTTGGTGATCATTGAAGGATTGAGCATAGCTTGAGATTGAGTTTTCTTGGATTGCAATTGAAACCGGTTTCACCAAATTCCTCAATTTCCACTCATTTTCTTGATTGTTTCTTCTTCCATGAATGTTAAGGAGTGATTCCAGAGCATTTCCAAGAAGAATTGGTGGCTAGATCGTGTATGAGCAAGTGATTTTCAGCACCTGCAACTCACCATCGGGTTTCAAGATTCAAGCACTTTCCATTGGTTCTTTTGCATACAGAAGCGAGAGGAAGGTTCATTGATCGTGTCTGCAAGATTGTAGAGCTTGAAGTGGAGGATTCGTGCATCTATTCAACCAAGATTTTCAGGTTGATACCTTTCTTCCTATGGCATGATTTATGTAGAATTAGGTTGAATTAAGGTGCTAGATTGATTGTAGAATGGTGTAGGATGGATTCCAGATAGTTAATTAATTAATTAGAGACAAATTAGGTGAATTGCCATTTTCGGTTGAGATTGAGATATGGTGATTCTTGAGGTTTTAGAGGAAACTATGGGTATGGTTGAATTCGTGGCAAGATTTGGAATGAGTTTCATGTTTTGACCGTGTGCAATAGAGGCCTCTAGGGAGAACTAGGGTTGAGGGAGATGATCGGAGCTCCACTGGTGGTGACCAGAGCTGGGCGCAAAGCTCAGGGGTTTGAAAAGGTTGAAGATGACCCTGATACCATTGGATCTTGTTTTGACTTGGACTTTGAGAGCAATCCAACGGCCACGTTTTGAAGTTGATTTGTGAAGGATCAGAATGAATGAAACGCACCGTTTCATTTATTCAGGCGTTTTGGGCTTAGTGATCTAAGTGTTATCCACACCCCCCTGATGGCCCAACCCAAACTTTTAACTGAATCTGACTGCTACTTGCACCGCACGTGTATTAATTTTAATTGGATTTTCTTCATTTTTCCATTTTATTCATGATTCTTGTAAAATTATAATTAATTGAAAATTAATCCAATTAAACCCATTCTTTTTGCATATTACTCATGATTGAGTCTATTATTTTTTAGAGAAAAAATATTTTCATTTCATGTAATTTCTGATTTTATTGGAATTTTATATTTTAATTGATATTAAAGGGATTATGTTTGGTGCATATTTTTGTGGAATTTAGTGTGATCACTTGGTGATGATTTTGAGCCTAATTTTTTGTGTGTGATTAGGTTAGACACGTATGATCCCATAGAATTTTTCTCACATTTTTGTGATGAAAATCGGTGTGCTTTCTAGGTTGACATTTAGATGCTTCCTTTTTAGGGTTTAGGTTTGATACCTTGTAATGTAGAATTTAGTTCTAGGTCCAATTTGATGGTTTGATCTTTGAAATTAATGTGGTAGAGTCATGATTGACCTAGGTTCCCATAGTAATTTTTGTAGGATTTTACAATTGATTTTAGTATTTTAGTTAGGACTAACTTTAGTACTAGGTTTTAGGTGATCCTAATTTACTAATTCAACTAGTTTAACTCCCTTAGTCCCCTTAGATTAGGGTTTGTGCTTGGTTTGCCTTTGGTTGAGATTGAAGACAAGTTGAATACAAGATGAGGATGCTTGAAGTTGTTTGAAGTGGCTTGGAGTTTTGGATTTGCTTGTGCTTGAAGGTGTCTGATGAAGATTAGGAGATAGGACATAGGGAGAGCCTTGTAGTTAGAATGATTTCTTTCACAAACATGGAAAGCGTCTTGTGGTTCCATTCCTCCCAATGACTAAAAGTCCTTCTCAGATATTCACATGCCTCCTTTGGAAGGATGAGTGGCTTTATCTGAGAAGTAGAACTTTGAGGTCACCAGTCTCTCATAATGATGAACCCTCACAGGCTTTCTTTGGTTGTCAGTAAGCTGTTTATCATTTCCCCTTATCCAGTTAAGTGATTTCTTCTGGTTTGAGTATCTTGAGAGATGTTGGGCTTGAGTTTGAAGATGAGAGCTTCATTGAAGAGTGTGGAGGAGGATGATTCCTTGAGCATTGCCATTGCAGCTGAAGCTTGAAGAGCAAGAAGAGCAAGTTGATACTTGAAAATCCAATGGAGATTGAATGAAGAGCTGAGGATTGAGTAAGAATTGAAGGATGAAGTTGACACTTCTAAGTGATTAAAGACTACTCTGAAGAGCTGAAGCTTGTAGATAAGGAGAAGAAGACCAAGTTGAGACTGGTAAAGCAAAGAGAGCTGAAGCAAGAAGAACAAGTTGATACTTATGAAGAGGATTCAATTGAGATTGAGTGTAGAGCTGAGGCTTGAGGAATAAGATGAGTTGATACTCACATTGATGCTTGGAGAGCCTGAAGGAATCAAGTTGATACTTGTAGTTAGGAGTGAAGCCTGAAGGTGGAGTTGACTGAAAAGCTGAAGCTTGGAGAAATGAAGATAAGTTGAAACTTATGTTTGATGGATTGAAACCCTGGAAGCCAGTTGATATTTGTCATGAGAGATGATAGCCTTGAAGGGTGATTGAAGTCTGAGGACTGGATGGCTGCTAGGAGAGATGAAGCTTGGAATTGAGAGAGTTGTTGATCTGCTTTCTTGTCTGTTTTCTTTTCTGTGCTGATGTGCCTTGCTTGACTTGCTTGATGCATTAGAATAAGTCCATGATTAGACTGACTTTAGTCTAGGAGCATGATTGCACTAGAGGTTGAGTTGCTCCCTCTGCTTGTATTGTTACTGTATGACTTTGCTTGCGGGTATTCGGTAGAGCCCAGCTCCCTTGCCCATGTGGTTATTTTGCTTGATAACATTTCATTTTCTTCTGTATGATTGCAGTTTACTGTATTTTGCTTGATAGCATTTTATTTCCTCTGTATGATTACTGTTATTCATATCTGGCTTGAGGTCGAGATGAGCTTGTGGAGGCTGCTGCCCCACACACATTTCCTCCCTCACTTGCATTGCATGCATTTTACAGTCGTTTACTGTTTACTATTAAGCTGATGCTTTATCTGTTTCTGTTTATCATTGACATGATCCCTTAGGACTCTCATTTCCTTTGATAAGGAAGTGATGATAGAACTTTAGGTTGAAACCTATGCATGATAACTTCTAGGAGTTCCCTGTTTCAAACTTCAACTATAGGATGAATCCTTGGCATGACAACAATAGGACTTGATAGTCTCCCCCGTAGTTGAGCCTGTTCTCTTCTCATCTCAAAACAAATTAAGATACAGTAATAATGAATGATTTATTTCGTACGTTACGAGCCTTAAGCTATCTGAGAAAGGATTGTGGGAGAGTTTCTTTTCCACAGTCTGGATGTCTAGTATGGCACCCTTTGGGTGACATGCGACGCATTCACTCTCAGGTCATAGTCTCTTGTGCGATTGAAATTGCAAACACAATAAAAAACACTTCTTTCGTGAAAGGCGGGAAACAAACGTCAAACCTTTTTGCCCCGTGGGCCCATAATTCAAAGGAAAGCTTTTCTGAAGAAAAGAGTGTCGTTAAACTTCAGCGCCAACGCAAACAGGCTTTGTCCCTAACTGCTGGAACTGCTGTTTAACCCTACTCGATAAAACAGATGAATCTGAATCCCTGTAATCCGTATCCCGAACTACGTAAGCTCTTATCTCTCATATCTGTTGAGAGTACGTAGGCACAATACTGATGTATTGGCGAGCCACCTTCCCCGTAACCCGTAGTAGGTCGAACTACGTTGACTCTGATTTCTCGTTCTTTGATGGGAATACGTAGGCATAAAGCGCGACGCTTTGCCGAGTCATTTTCTTTTCTGTTTAAGCCAGCCTTCATAGGTAGATAGATAAACCAACTCGTCCAGTAAACACAACAAGAGTGGATCCTGTCGAGTACGACGGACGTGAGGGGTGCTAATACCTTCCCCTTGCGTAACCGACTCCCGAACCCAGACAACGGTTGCGACGACCTTGTCTTATGCCTTTTCGTCAGGTTTTTCCGATCGTTTCCTTTCCCGTTCCGAGGGATAAATAACGAAAGGTGGCGACTCTTCTGTTTTGTCGGCACCTTATTTTCGCGGAAGCGACGACTGAGTATCCAGACTCCAAATATTACGTTGAGCGTTCAGGCTCCGGTCAGTTTCATTGGGTATCCAGACTCCGGTGATTACGTTGATCGTGCAGGCTCCGGTCATTTTCGTTGACTATCCAGACTCGGGTTACTACGTTAAGCGTTCAGGCTCCGGTCAGTTTCGTTGAGTATCCAGATTCCGATTATTACGTTGAGCGTTCAGGCTCCGTTCAGTTTCGTTGGGTATCCAGACTCCAGTTATTAGGTTGAGCGTTCAGGCTTCGATCATTTTCGTTGAGTATCTAGACTCCGGTTATTAAGTTGAGCGTCAGGCTCCGATCATTTTCGTTGAGTATCCAGACTCCGATTATTACGTTGAGCGTTCAGGCTCCGGTCATTTTCGTTGAGTATCCAGACTCTGGTTATTACGTTGAGGGTTCAGACTCCGGTCATTTTCGTTGAGTATCTAGACTCCTCTCATTACGTTGAACGTTCAGGCTCCGATCATTTTCGTTGAGTATCCATACTCCGGTCAATACGTTGAGCGTTCAGGCTCTGGTCATTTTCGTTGAGTATCCACACTCCGGTTATTACATTGAGCATTCAGGATCCAGTCATTTTTGTTGAGTATCATAACTTCATTTATTACGTTGAGCGTTCAGGATCCGATCAGTTTCGTTAAGTATCCAGACTCCAAATATTACGTTGAGCGTTCAGGCTCCGGTCAGTTTCGTTGGGTATCCAGACTTCGGTGATTACGTTGATCGTTCAGGCTCCGGTCATTTTCGTTGACTATCCAGACTCGGGTTATTACGTTAAGCGTTCAGGCTCCGGTCAGTTTCGTTGAGTATCCAGATTCCGATTATTACGTTGAGCGTTCAGGCTCCGGTCAGTTTCGTTGGGTATCCAGACTCCGATTATTACGTTGAGCGTTCAGGCTCCGGTCATTTTCGTTGAGTATCCAGACTCCGGTTATTAGGTTGAGGGTTCAGACTCCGATCATTTTCGTTGAGTATCTAGACTCTTGTCATTACGTTGAACGTTCAGGCTCAGATCATTTACATTGAGTATCCATACTCCGGTCAATACGTTGACTGTTCAGGCTCCGGTCATTTTCGTTGAGTATCCAGACTCCGGTCATTACATTGAGCGTTCAGGATCCAGTCATTTTTGTTGAGTATCATAACTCCATTCATTTCATTGAGCGTTCAGAATCCGATCAGTTTCGTTGAGTATCCAGACTCCAAATATTACGTTGAGGGTTCAGGCTCCGGTCAGTTTCGTTGGGTATCCAGACTCCGGTGATTACGTTGATCGTGCAGGCTCCGGTCATTTTCGTTGACTATCCAGACTCGGGTTATTACGTTAAGCGTTCAGGCTCCGGTCAGTTTCGTTGAGTATCCAGATTCCGATTATTACGTTGAGCGTTCAGGCTCCGGTCAGTTTCGTTGGGTATCCAGACTCCGATTATTACGTTGAGCGTTCAGGCTCCGGTCATTTTCGTTGAGTATCCAGACTCCGGTTATTAGGTTGAGGGTTCAGACTCCGATCATTTTCGTTGAGTATCTAGACTCTTGTCATTACGTTGAACGTTCAGGCTCAGATCATTTACATTGAGTATCCATACTCCGGTCAATACGTTGAGTGTTCAGGCTCCGGTCATTTTCGTTGAGTATCCAGACTCCGGTCATTACATTGAGCGTTCAGGATCCAGTCATTTTTGTTGAGTATCATAACTCCATTTATTAAGTTGAGCGTTCAGGATCCGATCAGTTTCTTTGAATATCCAGACTCCAAATATTACGTTGAGCGTTCAGGCTCCGGTCAGTTTCGTTGGGTATCCAGACTCCGGTGATTACGTTGATCGTGCAGGCTCCGGTCATTTTCGTTGACTATCCAGACTCGGGTTACTACGTTAAGCGTTCAGGCTCCGGTCAGTTTCGTTGAGTATCCAGATTCCGATTATTACGTTGAGCGTTCAGGCTCCGTTCAGTTTCGTTGGGTATCCAGACTCCAGTTATTACGTTGAGCGTTCAGGCTCCGATCATTTTCGTTAGTATCTAGACTCCGGTTATTAAGTTGAGCGTCAGGCTCCGATCATTTTCGTTGAGTATCCAGACTCCGATTATTACGTTGAGCGTTCAGGCTCCGGTCATTTTCGTTGAGTATCCAGACTCTGGTTATTACGTTGAGGGTTCAGACTCCGGTCATTTTCGTTGAGTATCTAGACTCGTGTCATTACGTTGAACGTTCAGGCTCCGATCATTTTCGTTGAGTATCCATACTCCGGTCAATACGTTGAGCGTTCAGGCTCTGGTCATTTTCGTTGAGTATCCACACTCCGGTTATTACATTGAGCATTCAGGATCCAGTCATTTTTGTTGAGTATCATAACTTCATTTATTACGTTGAGCGTTCAGGATCCGATCAGTTTCGTTAAGTATCCAGACTCCAAATATTACGTTGAGCGTTCAGGCTCCGGTCAGTTTCGTTGGGTATCCAGACTCCGGTGATTACGTTGATCGTTCAGGCTCCGGTCATTTTCGTTGACTATCCAGACTCGGGTTATTACGTTAAGCGTTCAGGCTCCGGTCAGTTTCGTTGAGTATCCAGATTCCGATTATTACGTTGAGCGTTCAGGCTCCGGTCAGTTTCGTTGGGTATCCAGACTCCGATTATTACGTTGAGCGTTCTGGCTCTGGTCATTTTCGTTGAGTATCCAGACTCCGGTTATTAGGTTGAGGGTTCAGACTCCGGTCATTTTCGTTGAGTATCTAGACTCCTGTCATTACGTTGAACGTTCAGGCTCAGATCATTTACATTGAGTATCCATACTCCGGTCAATACGTTGAGTGTTCAGGCTCCGGTCATTTTCGTTGAGTATCCAGACTCCGGTCATTACATTGAGCGTTCAGGATCCAGTCATCTTTGTTGAGTATCATAACTCCATTTATTAAGTTGAGCGTTCAGGATCCGATCAGTTTCGTTGAATATCTAGACTCCAAATATTACGTTGAGCGTTCAGGCTCCGTTCAGTTTCGTTGGGTATCCAGACTCCGGTGATTACGTTGATCGTGTAGGCTCCGACCATTTTCGTTGACTATCCAGACTCGGGTTACTACGTGAAGCGTTCAGGCTCTGGTCAGTTTCGTTGAGTATCCAGATTCCGATTATTACGTTGAGCGTTCAGGCTCCGTTCAGTTTCGTTGGGTATCCAGACTCCAGTTATTACGTTGAGCGTTCAGGCTCCGGTCATTTTCGTTGAGTATCTAGACTCCGGTTATTAAGTTGAGCGTCAGGCTCCGATCATTTTCGTGGAGTATCCAGACTCCGATTATTACGTTGAGCGTTCAGGCTCCGGTTATTTTCGTTGAGTATCCAGACTCTGGTTATTACGTTGAGGGTTCAGACTCCGGTCATTTTCGTTGAGTATCAAGACTCCTGTCATTACGTTGAACGTTCAGGCTCCGATCATTTTCGTTGAGTATCCATACTTCGGTCAATACGTTGAGCGTTCAGGCTCCGGTCATTTTCGTTGAGTATCCAGACTCCGGTTATTACATTGAGCATTCAGGATCCAGTCATTTTGGTTGAGTATCATAACTTCATTTATTACGTTGAGCATTCAGGATCCGATCAGTTTCATTAAGTATCCAGACTCCAAATATTACGTTGAGCGTTCAGGCTCCGGTCAGTTTCGTTGGGTATCCAGACTCCGGTGATTACGTTGATCGTTCAGGCTCCGGTCATTTTCGTTGACTATCCAGACTCGGGTTATTACGTTAAGCGTTCAGGCTCCGGTCAGTTTCGTTGAGTATCCATATTCCGATTATTACGTTGAGCGTTCAGGCTCCGGTCAGTTTCGTTGGGTATCCAGACTCCGATTATTACGTTGAGCGTTCAGGCTCCGGTCATTTTTGTTGAGTATCCAGACTCCGGTTATTAGGTTGAGGGTTCAGACTCCGGTCATTTTCGTTGAGTATCTAGACTCCTGTCATTACGTTGAACGTTCAGGCTCAGATCATTTACGTTGAGTATCCATACTCCGGTCAATACGTTGAGCGTTCAGGCTCCGGCCATTTTCGTTGAGTATCCAGACTCCGGTCATTACATTGAGCGTTCAGGATTCAGTCATTTTTGTTGAGTATCATAACTCCATTTATTAAGTTGAGCGTTCAGGATCCGATCAGTTTCGTTGAGTATCCAGACTCCAAATATTACGTTGAGCGTTCAGGCTCAGGTCAGTTTCGTTGGGTATCCAGACTCCGGTGATTACGTTGATCGTGCAGGCTCCGGTTATTTTCGTTGACTATCTAGACTCGGGTTATTACGTTAAGCGTTCATGCTCCGGTCAGTTTCGTTGAGTATCCAGATTCCGATTATTACGTTGAGCGTTCAGGCTCCGGTCAGTTTTGTTAGGTATCCAGACTCCGGTTATCACGTTGAGCGTTCAGGCTCCGGTCATTTTCGTTGAGTATCCAGATTCCAGTTATTAAGTTGAGCGTCAGGCTCCGATCATTTTCGTTGAGTATCCAGACTTCGATTATTACGTTGAACGTTCAGGCTCCGGTTATTTTCGTTGAGTATCCTGACTCCGGGTATTACGTTAAGGGTTCAGACTCCGGTCATTTTCGTTGAGTATCTAGACTCCTGCCATTACGTTGAACGTTCAGGCTCCGATCATTTTCGTTGAGTATCCATACTCCGGTCAATGCGTTGGGCGTTCAGGCTCCGGTCATTTTCGTTGAGTATCCAGACTCCGGTCATTACATTGAGCGTTCAGGATCCAGTCATTTTTGTTGAGTATCATAACTCCATTCATTTCATTGAGCGTTCAGAATCCGATCAGTTTCGTTGAGTATCCAGACTCCAAATATTACATTGAGCGTTCAGGCTCCGGTCAGTTTCGTTGGGTATCCAGACTCCGGTGATTACATTGATCGTTCAGGCTCCGGTCATTTTCGTTGACTATCCAGACTCGAGTTATTACGTTAAGCGTTCAGGCTCCGGTCAGTTTCGTTGAGTATAAAGATTCTGATTATTACGTTGAGCGTTCAGGCTCCGGTCAGTTTCGTTGCGTATCCAGACTCCGATTATTACGTTGAGCGTTCAGGCTCCGGTCATTTTCGTTGAGTATCCAGACTCCGGTTATTAGGTTGAGGGTTCAGACTCCGGTCATTTTCGTTGAGTATCTAGACTCCTGTCATTACGTTGAACGTTCAGGCTCAGATCATTTACGTTGAGTATCCATACTCCGGTCAATACGTTGAGCGTTCAGGCTCCGGTCATTTTCGTTGAGTATCCAGACTCCGGTCATTACATTGTGCGTTCAGGATCCAGTCATTTTTGTTGAGTATCATAACTCCATTTATTAAGTTGAGCGTTCAGGATCCGATCAGTTTCGTTGAGTATCCAGACTCCAAATATTACGTTGAGCGTTCAGGCTCAGGTCAGTTTAGTTGGGTATCCAGACTCCGGTGATTACGTTGATCGTGCAGGCTCCGGTTATTTTCGTTGACTATCTAGACTCGGGTTATTACGTTAAGCGTTCATGCTCCGGTCAGTTTCGTTGAGTATCCAGATTCCGATTATTACGTTGAGCGTTCAGGCTCCGGTCAGTTTTGTTGGGTATCCAGACTCCGGTTATCACGTTGAGCGTTCAGGCTCCGGTCATTTTCGTTGAGTATCCAGATTCCAGTTATTAAGTTGAGCGTCAGGCTCCGATCATTTTCGTTGAGTATCCAGACTTCGACTATTACGTTGAACGTTCAGGCTCCGGTTATTTTCGTTGAGTATCCTGACTCCGGGTATTACGTTAAGGGTTCAGACTCCGGTTATTTTCGTTGAGTATCTAGACTCCTGTCATTACGTTGAACGTTCAGGCTCCGATCATTTTCGTTGAGTATCCATACTCCGTTCAATGCGTTGGGCGTTCAGGCTCCGGTCATTTTCGTTGAGTATCCAGACTCCGGTCATTACATTGAGCGTTCAGGATCCAGTCATTTTTGTTGAGTATCATAACTCCATTCATTTCATTGAGCGTTCAGAATCCGATCAGTTTCGTTGAGTATCCAGACTCCAAATATTACATTGAGCGTTCAGGCTCCGGTCAGTTTCGTTGGGTATCCAGACTCCGGTGATTACGTTGATCGTTCAGGCTCCGGTCATTTTTGTTGACTATCCAGACTCGAGTTATTACGTTAAGCGTTCAGGCTCTGGTCAGTTTCGTTGAGTATAAAGATTCCGATTATTATGTTGAGCGTTCAGGCTCCGGTCAGTTTCGTTGGGTATCCAGACTCCGATTATTACGTTGAGCGTTCAGGCTCCGGTCATTTTCGTTGAGTATCCAGACTCCGGTTATTAGGTTGAGGGTTCAGACTCCGATCATTTTCGTTGAGTATCTAGACTCCTGTCATTACGTTGAACGTTCAGGCTCAGATCATTTACGTTGAGTATCCATACTCCGGTCAATACGTTGAGCGTTCAGGCTCCAGTCATTTTCGTTGAGTATCCAGACTCCGGTCATTACATTGAGCGTTCAGGATCCAGTCATTTTTGTTGAGTATCATAACTCCATTTATTAAGTTGAGCGTTCAGGATCCGATCAGTTTCGTTGATTATCCAGACTCCAAATATTACGTTGAGCGTTCAGGCTCAGGTCAGTTTCGTTGGGTATCCAGACTAAGGTGATTACGTTGATCGTGCAGGCTACGGTTATTTTCGTTGACTATCTAGACTCGGGTTATTACGTTAAGCGTTCAGGCTCCGGTCAGTTTCGTTGAGTATCCAGATTCCGATTATTACGTTGAGCGTTCAGGCTCCGGTCAGTTTTGTTGGGTATCCAGACTCCGGTTATCACGTTGAGCGTTCAGGCTCCGGTCATTTTCGTTGAGTATCCAGATTCCAGTTATTAAGTTGAGCGTCAGGCTCCGATCATTTTCGTTGAGTATCCAGACTTCGATTATTACGTAGAACGTTCAGGCTCCGGTTATTTTCATTGAGTATCCTGACTCCGGGTATTACGTTAAGGGTTCAGACTCCGGTCATTTTCGTTGAGTATCTAGACTCCTGTCATTACGTTGAACGTTCAGGCTCTGATCATTTTCGTTGAGTATCCATACTCCGGTCAATGCGTTGGGCGTTCAGGCTCCGGTCATTTTCTTTGAATATCCAGACTCCGGTCATTACATTGAGCGTTCAGGATCCATTCATTTTTGTTGAGTATCATAACTCCATTCATTTCATTGAGGGTTCAGAATCGGATCAGTTTCGTTGAGTATCCAGACTTCAAATATTACGTTGAGCGTTCAGGCTCCGGTCAGTTTCGTTGGGTATCCAGACTCCGATTATTACGTTGAGCGTTCAGGCTCCGGTCATTTTCGTTGAGTATCCAGACTCCGGTTATTAGGTTGAGGGTTCAAACTCCGGTCATTTTCGTTGAGTATCTAGACTCCTGTCATTACGTTGAACGTTCAGGCTCAGATCATTTACATTGAGTATCCATACTCCGGTCAATACGTTGAGTGTTCAGGCTCCGGTCATTTTCGTTGAGTATCCAGACTCCGGTCATTACATTGAGCGTTCAGGATCCAGTCATTTTTGTTGAGTATCATAACTCCATTTATTACGTTGAGCGTCCAGGATCCGATCAGTTTCGTTGAATATCTAGACTCCGGTGATTACGTTGATCGTGTAGGCTCCGACCATTTTCGTTGACTATCCAGACTCGGGTTACAACGTTAAGCGTTCAGGCTCTGGTCAGTTTCGTTGAGTATCCAGATTTCGATTATTACGTTGAGCGTTCAGGCTCCGTTCAGTTTCGTTGGGTATCCAGACTCCAGTTATTACGTTGAGCGTTCAGGCTCCGGTCATTTTCGTTGAGTATCTAGACTCCGGTTATTAAGTTGAGCGTCAGGCTCCGATCATTTTCGTGGAGTATCTAGACTCCGATTATTACGTTGAGCGTTCAGGCTCCGGTTATTTTCGTTGAGTATCCAGACTCTGGTTATTACGTTGAGGGTTCAGACTCCGGTCATTTTCGTTGAGTATCAAGACTCCTGTCATTACGTTGAACGTTCAGGCTCCGATCATTTTTGTTGAGTATCCATACTCCGGTCAATACGTTGAGCGTTCAGGCTCCGGTCATTTTCGTTGAGTATCCAGACTCCGGTTATTACATTGAGCATTCAGGATCCAGTCATTTTTGTTGAGTATCATAACTTCATTTATTACGTTGAGCGTTCAGGATCCGATCAGTTTCATTAAGTATCCAGACTCCAAATATTACGTTGAGCGTTCAGGCTCCGGTCAGTTTCGTTGGGTATCCAGACTCCGGTGATTACGTTGATCATTCAGGCTCCGGTCATTTTCTTTGACTATCCAGACTCGGGTTATTACGTTAAGCGTTCAGGCTCCGGTCAGTTTCGTTGAGTATCCATATTCTGATTATTACGTTGAGCGTTCAGGCTCCGGTCAGTTTCGTTGGGTATCCAGACTCCGATTATTACGTTGAGCGTTCAGGCTCCGGTCATTTTCGTTGAGTATCCAGACTCCGGTTATTAGGTTGAGGGTTCAGACTCCGGTCATTTTCGTTGAGTATCTAGACTCCTGTCATTACGTTGAACGTTCAGGCTCAGATCATTTACGTTGAGTATCCATACTCCGGTCAATACGTTGAGCGTTCAGGCTCCGGTCATTTTCGTTGAGTATCCAGACTCCGGTCATTACATTGAGCGTTCAGGATTCAGTCATTTTTGTTGAGTATCATAACTCCATTTATTAAGTTGAACGTTCAGGATCCGATCAGCTTCGTTGAGTATCCAGACTCCAAATATTACGTTGAGCGTTCAGGCTCAGGTCAGTTTCGTTGGGTATCCAGACTTCGGTGATTACGTTGATCGTGCAGGCTCCGGTTATTTTCGTTGACTATCTAGACTCGGGTTATTACGTTAAGCGTTCATGCTCCGGTCAGTTTCGTTGAGTATCCAGATTCCGATTATTACGTTGAGCGTTCAGGCTCCGGTCAGTTTTGTTGGGTATCCAGACTCCGGTTATCACGTTGAGCGTTCAGGCTCCGGTCATTTTCGTTGAGTATCCAGATTCTAGTTATTAAGTTGAGCGTCAGGCTCCGATCATTTTCGTTGAGTATCTAGACTTCGATTATTACGTTGAACGTTCAGGCTCCGGTTATTTTCGTTGAGTATCCTGACTCCGGGTATTACGTTAAAGGTTCAGACTCCGGTCATTTTCGTTGAGTATCTAGACTCCTGTCATTACGTTGAACGTTCAGGCTCCGATCATTTTCGTTGAGTATCCATACTCCGGTCAATGCGTTGGGCGTTCAGGCTCCGGTCATTTTTGTTGAGTATCCAGACTCCGGTTATTACATTAAGCGTTCAGGATCCAGTCATTTTTGTTGAGTATCATAACTCCATTCATTTCATTGAGCGTTCAGAATCCGATCAGTTTCGTTGAGTATCCAGATTCCAAATATTACGTTGAGCGTTCCGACTCCGGTCAGTTTCGTTGGGTATCCAGACTCCGGTGATTACGTTGATCGTTCAGGCTCCGGTCATTTTCGTTGACTATCCAGACTCGAGTTATTACGTTAAGCTTTCAGGCTCCGGTCAGTTTCGTTGAGTATAAAGATTCCGATTATTACGTTGAGCGTTCAGGCTCCGGTCAGTTTCGTTGGGTATCCAGACTCCGATTATTACGTTGAGCGTTCAGGCTCCGGTCATTTTCGTTGAGTATCCAGACTCCGGTTATTAGGTTGAGGGTTCATACTCCGGTCATTTTCGTTGAGTATCTAGACTCCTGTCTTTACATTGAACGTTCAGGCTCAGATTATTTACGTTGAGTATCCATACTCCGGTCAATACGTTGAGCGTTCAGGCTCCGGTCATTTTCGTTGAGTATCCAGACTCCGGTCATTACATTGAGCATTCAGGATCCAGTCATTTTTGTTGAGTATCATAACTCCATTTATTAAGTTGAGCGTTAAGGATCCGATCAGTTTCGTTGAGTATCCAGACTCCAAATATTACGTTGAGCGTTCAGGCTCAGGTCAGTTTCTTTGGGTATCCAGACTCCGGTGATTACGTTGATCGTGCAAGCTCCGGTTATTTTCGTTGACTATCTAGACTCGGGTTATTACGTTAAGCGTTCAGGCTTCGGTCAGTTTCGTTGAGTATCCAGATTCCGATTATTACGTTGAGCGTTCAGGCTCCGGTCAGTTTTGTTGGGTATCCAGACTCCGGTTATCACGTTGAGCGTTCAGGCTCCGGTCATTTTCGTTGAGTATCCATATTCCACTTATTAAGTTGAGTGTCAGGCTCCGATCATTTTCATTGAGTATCCAGACTTCGATTATTACGTTGAACGTTCAGGCTCCGGTTATTTTCGTTGAGTATGCTGACTCCGGGTATTACGTTAAGGGTTCAGACTCCGGTCATTGTCGTCGAGTATCTAGACTCCTGTCATTACATTGAACGTTCAAGCTCCGATCATTTTCGTTGAGTATCCATACTCCGGTCAATGCGTTGGGCGTTCAGGCTCCGGTCATTTTCGTTGAGTATCCAGACTCCGGTCATTACATTGAGCGTTCAGGATCCAGTCATTTTTGTTGAGTATCATAACTCCATTCATTTCATTGAGCGTTCAGAATCCGATCAGTTTCTTTGAGTATCCAGACTCCAAATATTACGTTGAGCGTTCAGGCTCCTGTCAGTTTCGTTGGGTATCCAGACTCCGGTGATTACGTTGATCGTTCAGGCTCCGATCGTTTTTGTTGACTATCCAGACTCGAGTTATTACGTTAAGCGTTCAGGCTCCGGTCAGTTTCGTTGAGTATAAAGATTCCGATTATTACGTTGAGCGTTCAGGCTCCGGTCAGTTTCGTTGGGTATCCAGACTCCGATTATTACGTTGAGCGTTCAGGCTCCGGTCATTTTCGTTGAGTATCCAGACTCCGGTTATTAGGTTGAGGGTTCAGACTCCGGTCATTTTCGTTGAGTATCTAGACTCCTGTCATTACGTTGAACATTCAGGCTCAGATCATTTACGTTGAGTATCCATACTCCGGTCAATACGTTGAGCGTTCAGGCTCCGGTCATTTTCGTTGAGTATCCAGACTCCGGTCATTACATTGAGCGTTCAGGATCCAGTCATTTTTGTTGAGTATCATAACTCCATTTATTAAGTTGAGCGTTCAGGATCCGATCAGTTTCGTTGAGTATCCAGACTCCAAATATTACGTTGAGCGTTCAGGCTCAGGTCAGTTTCTTTGGGTATCCAGACTCCGGTGATTACGTTGATCGTGCAGGCTCCGGTTATTTTCGTTGACTATCTAGACTCGGGTTATTACGTTAAGCGTTCAGGCTCCGGTCAGTTTCGTTGAGTATCCAGATTCCGATTATTACGTTGAGCGTTCAGGCTCCGGTCAGTTTTGTTGGGTATCCAGACTCTGGTTATCACGTTGAGCGTTCAGGCTCCGGTCATTTTCGTTGAGTATCTAGATTCCAGTTATTAAGTTAAGCGTCAGGCTCCGATCATTTTCGTTGAGTATCCAGACTTCGATTATTACGTTGAACGGTCAGGCTCCGGTTATTTTCGTTGAGTATCCTGACTCCGGGTATTACGTTAAGGGTTCAGACTCCGGTCATTTTCGTTGAGTATCTAGACTCCTGTCATTACGTTGAACATTCAGGCTCCGATCATTTTCGTTGAGTATCCATACTCGGGTCAATGCGTTGGGCGTTCAGGCTCCGGTCATTTTCTTTGAGTATCCAGACTCCGGTCATTACATTGAGCGTTCAGGATCCAGTCATTTTTGTTGAGTATCATAACTCCATTTATTTCATTGAGCGTTCAGAATCCGATCAGTTTCGTTGAGTATCCAGACTCCAAATATTACGTTGAGCGTTCAGGCTCCGGTCAGTTTCGTTGGGTATCCAGACTCCGGTGATTACGTTGATCGTTCAGGCTCCGGTCATTTTCGTTGACTATCCAGACTCGAGTTATTACGTTAAGCTTTCAGGCTCCGGTCAGTTTCGTTGAGTATAAAGATTCCGATTATTACGTTGAGCGTTCAGGCTCCGGTCAGTTTCGTTGGGTATCCAGACTCCGATTATTACGTTGAGCGTTCAGGCTCCGGTCATTTTCGTTGAGTATCCAGACTCCGGTTATTAGGTTGAGGGTTCATACTCCGGTCATTTTCGTTGAGTATCTAGACTCCTGTCTTTACATTGAACGTTCAGGCTCAGATTATTTACGTTGAGTATCCATACTCCGGTCAATACGTTGAGCGTTCAGGCTCCGGTCATTTTCGTTGAGTATCCAGACTCCGGTCATTACATTGAGCATTCAGGATCCAGTCATTTTTGTTGAGTATCATAACTCCATTTATTAAGTTGAGCGTTAAGGATCCGATCAGTTTCGTTGAGTATCCAGACTCCAAATATTACGTTGAGCGTTCAGGCTCAGGTCAGTTTCTTTGGGTATCCAGACTCCGGTGATTACGTTGATCGTGCAAGCTCCGGTTATTTTCGTTGACTATCTAGACTCGGGTTATTACGTTAAGCGTTCAGGCTTCGGTCAGTTTCGTTGAGTATCCAGATTCCGATTATTACGTTGAGCGTTCAGGCTCCGGTCAGTTTTGTTGGGTATCCAGACTCCGGTTATCACGTTGAGCGTTCAGGCTCCGGTCATTTTCGTTGAGTATCCATATTCCACTTATTAAGTTGAGTGTCAGGCTCCGATCATTTTCATTGAGTATCCAGACTTCGATTATTACGTTGAACGTTCAGGCTCCGGTTATTTTCGTTGAGTATGCTGACTCCGGGTATTACGTTAAGGGTTCAGACTCCGGTCATTTTCGTCGAGTATCTAGACTCCTGTCATTACATTGAACGTTCAAGCTCCGATCATTTTCGTTGAGTATCCATACTCCGGTCAATGCGTTGGGCGTTCAGGCTCCGGTCATTTTCGTTGAGTATCCAGACTCCGGTCATTACATTGAGCGTTCAGGATCCAGTCATTTTTGTTGAGTATCATAACTCCATTCATTTCATTGAGCGTTCAGAATCCGATCAGTTTCGTTGAGTATCCAGACTCCAAATATTACGTTGAGCGTTCAGGCTCCTGTCAGTTTCGTTGGGTATCCAGACTCCGGTGATTACGTTGATCGTTCAGGCTCCGGTCGTTTTTGTTGACTATCCAGACTCGAGTTATTACGTTAAGCGTTCAGGCTCCGGTCAGTTTCGTTGAGTATAAAGATTCCGATTATTACGTTGAGCGTTCAGGCTCCGGTCAGTTTCGTTGGGTATCCAGACTCCGATTATTACGTTGAGCGTTCAGGCTCCGGTCATTTTCGTTGAGTATCCAGACTCCAGTTATTAGGTTGAGGGTTCAGACTCCGGTCATTTTCGTTGAGTATCTAGACTCCTGTCATTACGTTGAACATTCAGGCTCAGATCATTTACGTTGAGTATCCATACTCCGGTCAATACGTTGAGCGTTCAGGCTCCGGTCATTTTCGTTGAGTATCCAGACTCCGGTCATTACATTGAGCGTTCAGGATCCAGTCATTTTTGTTGAGTATCATAACTCCATTTATTAAGTTGAGCGTTCAGGATCCGATCAGTTTCGTTGAGTATCCAGACTCCAAATATTACGTTGAGCGTTCAGGCTCAGGTCAGTTTCTTTGGGTATCCAGACTCCGGTGATTACGTTGATCGTGCAGGCTCCGGTTATTTTCGTTGACTATCTAGACTCGGGTTATTACGTTAAGCGTTCAGGCTCCGGTCAGTTTCGTTGAGTATCCAGATTCCGATTATTACGTTGAGCGTTCAGGCTCCGGTCAGTTTTGTTGGGTATCCAGACTCTGGTTATCACGTTGAGCGTTCAGGCTCCGGTCATTTTCGTTGAGTATCTAGATTCTAGTTATTAAGTTAAGCGTCAGGCTCCGATCATTTTCGTTGAGTATCCAGACTTCGATTATTACGTTGAACGGTCAGGCTCCGGTTATTTTCGTTGAGTATCCTGACTCCGGGTATTACGTTAAGGGTTCAGACTCCGGTCATTTTCGTTGAGTATCTAGACTCCTGTCATTACGTTGAACATTCAGGCTCCGATCATTTTCGTTGAGTATCCATACTCGGGTCAATGCGTTGGGCGTTCAGGCTCCGGTCATTTTCTTTGAGTATCCAGACTCCGGTCATTACATTGAGCGTTCAGGATCCAGTCATTTTTGTTGAGTATCATAACTCCATTTATTTCATTGAGCGTTCAGAATCCGATCAGTTTCGTTGAGTATCCAGACTCCAAATATTACGTTGAGCGTTCAGGCTCCGGTCAGTTTCGTTGGGTATCCAGACTCCGGTGATTACGTTGATCGTTCAGGCTCCGGTCATTTTCGTTGACTATCCAGACTCGAGTTATTACGTTAAGCGTTCAGGCTCCGGTCAGTTTCGTTGAGTATAAAGATTCCGATTATTACGTTGAGCGTTCAGGCTCCGGTCAGTTTTGTTGGGTATCCAGACTCCGATTATTACGTTGAGCGTTCAGGCTCCGGTCATTTTCGTTGAGTATCCAGACTCCGGTTATTAGGTTGAGGGTTCAGACTCCGGTCATTTTCGTTGAGTATCTAGACTCCTGTCATTACGTTGAACGTTCAGGCTCAGATCATTTACGTTGAGTATCCTTACTCCGGTCAATACGTTGAGCGTTCAGGCTCCGGTCATTTTCGTTGAGTATCCAGACTCCGGTCATTACATTGAGCATTCAGGATCCAATCATTTTTGTTGAGTATCATAACTCCATTTATTAAGTTGAGCGTTCAGGATCCGATCAGTTTCGTTGAGTATCCAGACTCCAAATATTACGTTGAGCGTTCAGGCTCAGGTCAATTTCGTTGGGTATCCAGACTCCGGTGATTACGTTGATCGTGCAGGCTCCGGTTATTTTCGTTGACTATCTAGACTCGGGTTATTACGTTAAGCGTTCAGGCTCCGGTCAGTTTCGTTGAGTATCCAGATTCCGATTATTACGTTGAGCGTTCAGGCTCCGGTCAGTTTTGTTGGGTATCCAGACTCCGGTTATCAAGTTGAGCGTTCAGGCTCCGGTCATTTTTGTTGAGTATCCAGATTCCAGTTATTAAGTTGAGCGTCAGGCTCCGATCATTTTCGTTGAGTATCCAGACTTCGATTATTACGTTGAACGTTCAGGCTCCGGTTATTTTCGTTGAGTATCCTGACTCCGGGTATTACGTTAAGGGTTCAGACTCTGGTCATTTTCGTTGAGTATCTAGACTCCTGTCATTACGTTGAACGTTCAGGCTCCGATCATTTTCGTTGAGTATCCATACTCCGGTCAATGCGTTGGGCGTTCAGGCTCCGGTCATTTTCGTTGAGTATCCAGACTCCGGTCATTACATTGAGCGTTCAGGATCCAGTCATTTTTGTTGAGTATCATAACTCCATTTATTACGTTGAGCGTTCAGGATTCGATCAGTTTCGTTGAGTACCCAGACTCCAAATATTACGTTAAGTGTTCAGGCTCCGGTCAGTTTCTTTGGGTATCCAGACTCCGGTGATTACGTTGATCGTTCAGGCTCCGGTCATTTTCGTTGACTATCCAGACTCGGGTTATTACGTTAAGCGTTCAAGCTCCGGTCTGTATTGTTGAGTATCCAGATTCCGATTATTATGTTGAGCGTTCAGGCTCCGGTCAGTTTCGTTGGGTATCCAAACTCTGATTATTACGTTGAGCGTTCAGGCTCCGGTCAGTTTCGTTAAGTATCCAGACTCCGATTATTACGTTTAGTGTTCAGGCTCTGGTTATTTTCATTGAGTATCCAGACTCCGGTTATTACGTTGAGGGTTCAGACTCTAGTCAGTCTCGTTGAGTATCCGGATTCCGATTATTACGTTGAGCGTTCCGTCTCCAGTCATTTTCGTTGAGTATCTAGACTCCTGTCATTACGTTGAATGTTCAGGCTCAGATCATTTACATTGAGTATCCATACTCCGGTCAATACGTTGAGTGTTCAGGCTCCGGTCATTTTCGTTGAGTATCCATACTCCGGTCAATGCGTTGGGCGTTCAGGCTCCGGTCATTTTCGTTGAGTATCCAGACTCCGATTATTACGTTGAGCGTTCAGGCTCCGGTCATTTTCGTTGAGTATCCAGACTCCGGCTATTACGTTGAGGGTTCAGACTCCGGTCATTTTCGTTGAGTATCTAGACTCCTGTCATTACATTGAACGTTCAGGCTCCGATCATTTTTGTTGAGTATCCATACTCCGGTCAATACGTTGAGCGTTATGGCTCCGGTCATTTTCGTTGAGTATCCAGACTCCGGTCATTACATTGAGCGTTCAGGATCCAGTCATTTTTGTTGAGTATCATAACTCCATTCATTTCATTGAGCGTTCAGAATCCGATCAGTTTCGTTGAGTATCCAGACTCCAAATATTACGTTGAGCGTTCAGGCTCCGGTCAGTTTCGTTGGGTATCCAGACTCCGGTGATTACGTTGATCGTGCAGGCTCCGGTCATTTTCGTTGACTATCCAGACTCGGGTTATTACGTTAAGCGTTCAGGCTCCGGTCAGTTTCGTTGAGTATCCAGATTCCGATTATTACGTTGAGCGCTCAGGCTCCGGTCAGTTTCATTGGGTATCCAGACTCCGGTTATTACGTTGAGCGTTCAGGCTCCGGTCATTTTTGTTGAGTATCCAGATTCCAGTTATTAAGTTGAGCGTCAGGCTCCGATCATTTTCGTTGAGTATCCAGACTTCGATTATTACGTTGAACGTTCAGGCTCCGGTTATTTTCGTTGAGTATCCTGACTCCGGTTATTACGTTAAGGGTTCAAACTCCGGTCATTTTCGTTGAGTATCTAGACTCCTGTCATTACGTTGAACTTTCAGGCTCCGATCATTTTCGTTGAGTATCCATACTCCGGTCAATGCGTTGGGCGTTCAGGCTCCGGTCATTTTCGTTGAGTATGCAGACTCCGGTCATTACATTGAGCGTTCAGGATCCAGTCATTTTTGTCGAGTATCATAACTCCATTTATTACGTTGAGCGTTCAGGATTCGATCAGTTTCGTTGAGTATCCAGACTCCAAATATTACGTTAAGCGTTCAGGCTCCAGTCAGTTTCATTGGGTATCCAGACTCTGGTGATTACGTTGATCGTTCAGGCTCCGGTCATTTTCGTTGACTATCCAGACTCGGGTTATTACGTTAAGCGTTCAAGCTCCGGTCAGTTTCGTTGAGTATCCAGATTCCGATTATTATGTTGAGTGTTCAGGCTCCGGTCAGTTTCGTTGGGTATCCAAACTCTGATTATTACGTTGAGCGTTCAGGCTCCGGTCAGTTTCGTTAAGTATCCAGACTCCGATTATTACGTTGAGTGTTCAGGCTCTGGTTATTTTCATTGAGTATCCAGACTCCGGTTATTACGTTGAGGGTTCAGACTATAGTCAGTCTCGTTGAGTATCCAGATTCCGATTATTACGTTGAGCATTCCGTCTCCAGTCATTTTCGTTGAGTATCTAGACTCCTGTCATTACGTTGAATGTTCAGGCTCCGATCATTTTCGTTGAGTATCCATGCTCCGGTCAATGCGTTGGGCGTTCAGGCTCCGGTCATTTTCGTTGAGTATCCAGACTCCGATTATTACGTTGAGCGTTCAGGCTCCGGTCATTTTCGTTGAGTATCCAGACTCCGGCTATTACGTTGAGGGTTCAGACTCCGGTCATTTTCGTTGAGTATCTAGACTCCTGTCATTACGTTGAACATTCAGGCTCAGATCATTTACGTTGAGTATCCATACTCCGGTCAATACGTTGAGCGTTCAGGCTCCGGTCATTTTCGTTGAGTATCCAGACTCCGGTCATTACATTGAGCGTTCAGGATCCAGTCATTTTTGTTGAGTATCATAACTCCATTTATTAAGTTGAGCGTTCAGGATCCGATCAGTTTCGTTGAGTATCCAGACTCCAAATATTACGTTGAGCGTTCAGGCTCAGGTCAGTTTCTTTGGGTATCCAGACTCCGGTTATTACGTTGATCGTGCAGGCTCCGGTTATTTTCGTTGACTATCTAGACTCGGGTTATTACGTTAAGCGTTCAGGCTCCGGTCAGTTTCGTTGAGTATCCAGATTCCGATTATTACGTTGAGCGTTCAGGCTCCGGTCAGTTTTGTTGGGTATCCAGACTCTGGTTATCACGTTGAGCGTTCAGGCTCCGGTCATTTTCGTTGAGTATCTAGATTCCAGTTATTAAGTTAAGCGTCATGCTCCGATCATTTTCGTTGAGTATCCAGACTTCGATTATTACGTTGAACGGTCAGGCTCCGGTTATTTTCGTTGAGTATCCTGACTCCGGGTATTACGTTAAGGGTTCAGACTCCGGTCATTTTCGTTGAGTATCTAGACTCCTGTCATTACGTTGAACATTAAGGCTCCGATCATTTTCGTTGAGTATCCATACTCGGGTCAATGCGTTGGGCGTTCAGGCTCCGGTCATTTTCTTTGAGTATCCAGACTCCGGTCATTACATTGAGCGTTCAGGATCCAGTCATTTTTGTTGAGTATCATAACTCCATTTATTTCATTGAGCGTTCAGAATCCGATCAGTTTCGTTGAGTATCCAGACTCCAAATATTACGTTGAGCGTTCAGGCTCCGGTCAGTTTCGTTGGGTATCCAGACTCCGGTGATTACGTTGATCGTTCAGGCTCCGGTCATTTTCGTTGACTATCCAGACTCGAGTTATTACGTTAAGCGTTCAGGCTCCGGTCAGTTTCGTTGAGTATAAAGATTCCGATTATTACGTTGAGCGTTCAGGCTCCGGTCAGTTTTGTTGGGTATCCAGACTCCGATTATTACGTTGAGCGTTCAGGCTCTGGTCATTTTCGTTGAGTATCCAGACTCCGGTTATTAGGTTGAGGGTTCAGACTCCGGTCATTTTCGTTGAGTATCTAGACTCCTGTCATTACGTTGAACGTTCAGGCTCAGATCATTTACGTTGAGTATCCATACTCCGGTCAATACGTTGAGCGTTCAGGCTCCGGTCATTTTCGTTGAGTATCCAGACTCCGGTCATTACATTGAGCATTCAGGATCCAATCATTTTTGTTGAGTATCATAACTCCATTTATTAAGTTGAGCGTTCAGGATCCGATCAGTTTCGTTGAGTATCCAGACTCCAAATATTACGTTGAGCGTTCAGGCTCAGGTCAATTTCGTTGGGTATCCAGACTCCGGTGATTACGTTGATCGTGCAGGCTCCGGTTATTTTCGTTGACTATCTAGACTCGGGTTATTACATTAAGCGTTCAGGCTCCGGTCAGTTTCGTTGAGTATCCAGATTCCGATTATTACGTTGAGCGTTCAGGCTCCGGTCAGTTTTGTTGGGTATCCAGACTCCGATTATCAAGTTGAGCGTTCAGGCTCCGGTCATTTTTGTTGAGTATCCAGATTCCAGTTATTAAGTTGAGCGTCAGGCTCCGATCATTTTCGTTGAGTATCCAGACTTCGATTATTACGTTGAACGTTCAGGCTCCGGTTATTTTCGTTGAGTATCCTGACTCCGGGTATTACGTTAAGGGTTCAGACTCCGGTCATTTTCGTTGAGTATCTAGACTCCTGTCATTACGTTGAACGTTCAGGCTCCGATCATTTTCGTTGAGTATCCATACTCCGGTCAATGCGTTGGGCGTTCAGGCTCCGGTCATTTTCGTTGAGTATCCAGACTCCGGTCATTACATTGAGCGTTCAGGATCCAGTCATTTTTGTTGAGTATCATAACTCCATTTATTACGTTGAGCGTTCAGGATTCGATCAGTTTCGTTGAGTACCCAGACTCCAAATATTACGTTAAGTGTTCAGGCTCCGGTCAGTTTCGTTGGGTATCCAGACTCCGGTGATTACGTTGATCGTTCAGGCTCCGGTCATTTTCGTTGACTATCCAGACTCGGGTTATTACGTTAAGCGTTCAAGCTCCGGTCTGTATTGTTGAGTATCCAGATTCCGATTATTATGTTGAGCGTTCAGGCTCCGGTCAGTTTCGTTGGGTATCCAAACTCTGATTATTACGTTGAGCGTTCAGGCTCCGGTCAGTTTCGTTAAGTATCCAGACTCCGATTATTACGTTTAGTGTTCAGGCTCTGGTTATTTTCATTGAGTATCCAGACTCCGGTTATTACGTTGAGGGTTCAGACTCTAGTCAGTCTCGTTGAGTATCCGGATTCCGATTATTACGTTGAGCGTTCCGTCTCCAGTCATTTTCGTTGAGTATCTAGACTCCTGTCATTACGTTGAATGTTCAGGCTCAGATCATTTACATTGAGTATCCATACTCCGGTCAATACGTTGAGTGTTCAGGCTCCGGTCATTTTCGTTGAGTATCCATACTCCGGTCAATGCGTTGGGCGTTCAGGCTCCGGTCATTTTCGTTGAGTATCCAGACTCCGATTATTACGTTGAGCGTTCAGGCTCCGGTCATTTTCGTTGAGTATCCAGACTCCGGCTATTACGTTGAGGGTTCAGACTCCGGTCATTTTCGTTGAGTATCTAGACTCCTGTCATTACATTGAACGTTCAGGCTCCGATCATTTTTGTTGAGTATCCATACTCCGGTCAATACGTTGAGCGTTATGGCTCTGGTCATTTTCGTTGAGTATCCAGACTCCGGTCATTACATTGAGCGTTCAGGATCCAGTCTTTTTTGTTGAGTATCATAACTCCATTCATTTCATTGAGCGTTCAGAATCCGATCAGTTTCGTTGAGTATCCAGACTCCAAATATTACGTTGAGCGTTCAGGCTCCGGTCAGTTTCGTTGGGTATCCAGACTCCGGTGATTACGTTGATCGTGCAGGCTCCGGTCATTTTCGTTGACTATCCAGACTCGGGTTATTACGTTAAGCGTTCAGGCTCCGGTCAGTTTCGTTGAGTATCCAGATTCCGATTATTACGTTGAGCGCTCAGGCTCCGGTCAGTTTCATTGGGTATCCAGACTCCGGTTATTACGTTGAGCGTTCAGGCTCCGGTCATTTTTGTTGAGTATCCAGATTCCAGTTATTAAGTTGAGCGTCAGGCTCCGATCATTTTCGTTGAGTATCCAGACTTCGATTATTACGTTGAACGTTCAGGCTCCGGTTATTTTCGTTGAGTATCCTGACTCCGGTTATTACGTTAAGGGTTCAAACTCCGGTCATTTTCGTTGAGTATCTAGACTCCTGTCATTACGTTGAACTTTCAGGCTCCGATCATTTTCGTTGAGTATCCATACTCCGGTCAATGCGTTGGGCGTTCAGGCTCCGGTCATTTTCGTTGAGTATCCAGACTCCGGTCATTACATTGAGCGTTCAGGATCCAGTCATTTTTGTCGAGTATCATAACTCCATTTATTACGTTGAGCGTTCAGGATTCGATCAGTTTCGTTGAGTATCCAGACTCCAAATATTACGTTAAGCGTTCAGGCTCCGGTCAGTTTCATTGGGTATCCAGACTCTGGTGATTACGTTGATCGTTCAGGCTCCGGTCATTTTCGTTGACTATCCAGACTCGGGTTATTACGTTAAGCGTTCAAGCTCCGGTCAGTTTCGTTGAGTATCCAGATTCCGATTATTATGTTGAGTGTTCAGGCTCCGGTCAGTTTCGTTGGGTATCCAAACTCTGATTATTACGTTGAGCGTTCAGGCTCCGGTCAGTTTCGTTAAGTATCCAGACTCCGATTATTACGTTGAGTGTTCAGGCTCTGGTTATTTTCATTGAGTATCCAGACTCCGGTTATTACGTTGAGGGTTCAGACTATAGTCAGTCTCGTTGAGTATCCAGATTCCGATTATTACGTTGAGCATTCCGTCTCCAGTCATTTTCGTTGAGTATCTAGACTCCTGTCATTACGTTGAATGTTCAGGCTCCGATCATTTTCGTTGAGTATCCATGCTCCGGTCAATGCGTTGGGCGTTCAGGCTCCGGTCATTTTCGTTGAGTATCCAGACTCCGATTATTACGTTGAGCGTTCAGGCTCCGGTCATTTTCGTTGAGTATCCAGACTCCGGCTATTACGTTGAGGGTTCAGACTCCGGTCATTTTCGTTGAGTATCTAGACTCCTGTCATTACGTTGAACATTCAGGCTCAGATCATTTACGTTGAGTATCCATACTCCGGTCAATACGTTGAGCGTTCAGGCTCCGGTCATTTTCGTTGAGTATCCAGACTCCGGTCATTACATTGAGCGTTCAGGATCCAGTCATTTTTGTTGAGTATCATAACTCCATTTATTAAGTTGAGCGTTCAGGATCCGATCAGTTTCGTTGAGTATCCAGACTCCAAATATTACGTTGAGCGTTCAGGCTCAGGTCAGTTTCTTTGGGTATCCAGACTCCGGTGATTACGTTGATCGTGCAGGCTCCGGTTATTTTCGTTGACTATCTAGACTCGGGTTATTACGTTAAGCGTTCAGGCTCCGGTCAGTTTCGTTGAGTATCCAGATTCCGATTATTACGTTGAGCGTTCAGGCTCCGGTCAGTTTTGTTGGGTATCCAGACTCTGGTTATCACGTTGAGCGTTCAGGCTCCGGTCATTTTCGTTGAGTATCTAGATTCCAGTTATTAAGTTAAGCGTCATGCTCCGATCATTTTCGTTGAGTATCCAGACTTCGATTATTACGTTGAACGGTCAGGCTCCGGTTATTTTCGTTGAGTATCCTGACTCCGGGTATTACGTTAAGGGTTCAGACTCCGGTCATTTTCGTTGAGTATCTAGACTCCTGTCATTACGTTGAACATTCAGGCTCCGATCATTTTCGTTGAGTATCCATACTCGGGTCAATGCGTTGGGCGTTCAGGCTCCGGTCATTTTCTTTGAGTATCCAGACTCCGGTCATTACATTGAGCGTTCAGGATCCAGTCATTTTTGTTGAGTATCATAACTCCATTTATTTCATTGAGCGTTCAGAATCCGATCAGTTTCGTTGAGTATCCAGACTCCAAATATTACGTTGAGCGTTCAGGCTCCGGTCAGTTTCGTTGGGTATCCAGACTCCGGTGATTACGTTGATCGTTCAGGCTCCGGTCATTTTCGTTGACTATCCAGACTCGAGTTATTACGTTAAGCGTTCAGGCTCCGGTCAGTTTCGTTGAGTATAAAGATTCCGATTATTACGTTGAGCGTTCAGGCTCCGGTCAGTTTTGTTGGGTATCCAGACTCCGATTAT
This sequence comes from Lathyrus sativus, assembly GCA_963859935.3. Classification (NCBI taxonomy): domain Eukaryota; kingdom Viridiplantae; phylum Streptophyta; class Magnoliopsida; order Fabales; family Fabaceae; genus Lathyrus; species Lathyrus sativus. Next base: position 236,876,708 of record OZ012736.1, on the reverse strand, counting down.
TACGTTGAGCGTTCAGGCTCCGGTCATTTTCGTTGAGTATCCAGACTCCGGTTATTAGGTTGAGGGTTCAGACTCCGGTCATTTTCGTTGAGTATCTAGACTCCTGTCATTACGTTGAACGTTCAGGCTCAGATCATTTACGTTGAGTATCCATACTCCGGTCAATACGTTGAGCGTTCAGGCTCCGGTCATTTTCGTTGAGTATCCAGACTCCGGTCATTACATTGAGCATTCAGGATCCAATCATTTTTGTTGAGTATCATAACTCCATTTATTAAGTTGAGCGTTCAGGATCCGATCAGTTTCGTTGAGTATCCAGACTCCAAATATTACGTTGAGCGTTCAGGCTCAGGTCAATTTCGTTGGGTATCCAGACTCCGGTGATTACGTTGATCGTGCAGGCTCCGGTTATTTTCGTTGACTATCTAGACTCGGGTTATTACGTTAAGCGTTCAGGCTCCGGTCAGTTTCGTTGAGTATCCAGATTCCGATTATTACGTTGAGCGTTCAGGCTCCGGTCAGTTTTGTTGGGTATCCAGACTCCGGTTATCAAGTTGAGCGTTCAGGCTCCGGTCATTTTTGTTGAGTATCCAGATTCCAGTTATTAAGTTGAGCGTCAGGCTCCGATCATTTTCGTTGAGTATCCAGACTTCGATTATTACGTTGAACGTTCAGGCTCCGGTTATTTTCGTTGAGTATCCTGACTCCGGGTATTACGTTAAGGGTTCAGACTCCGGTCATTTTCGTTGAGTATCTAGACTCCTGTCATTACGTTGAACGTTCAGGCTCCGATCATTTTCGTTGAGTATCCATACTCCGGTCAATGCGTTGAGCGTTCAGGCTCCGGTCATTTTCGTTGAGTATCCAGACTCCGGTCATTACATTGAGCGTTCAGGATCCAGTCATTTTTGTTGAGTATCATAACTCCATTTATTACGTTGAGCGTTCAGGATTCGATCAGTTTCGTTGAGTACCCAGACTCCAAATATTACGTTAAGTGTTCAGGCTCCGGTCAGTTTCGTTGGGTATCCAGACTCCGGTGATTACGTTGATCGTTCAGGCTCCGGTCATTTTCGTTGACTATCCAGACTCGGGTTATTACGTTAAGCGTTCAAGCTCCGGTCTGTATTGTTGAGTATCCAGATTCCGATTATTATGTTGAGCGTTCAGGCTCCGGTCAGTTTCGTTGGGTATCCAAACTCTGATTATTACGTTGAGCGTTCAGGCTCCGGTCAGTTTCGTTAAGTATCCAGACTCCGATTATTACGTTTAGTGTTCAGGCTCTGGTTATTTTCATTGAGTATCCAGACTCTGGTTATTACGTTGAGGGTTCAGACTCTAGTCAGTCTCGTTGAGTATCCGGATTCCGATTATTACGTTGAGCGTTCCGTCTCCAGTCATTTTCGTTGAGTATCTAGACTCCTGTCATTACGTTGAATGTTCAGGCTCAGATCATTTACATTGAGTATCCATACTCCGGTCAATACGTTGAGTGTTCAGGCTCTGGTCATTTTCGTTGAGTATCCATACTCCGGTCAATGCGTTGGGCGTTCAGGCTCCGGTCATTTTCGTTGAGTATCCAGACTCCGATTATTACGTTGAGCGTTCAGGCTCCGGTCATTTTCGTTGAGTATCCAGACTCCGGCTATTACGTTGAGGGTTCAGACTCCGGTCATTTTCGTTGAGTATCTAGACTCCTGTCATTACATTGAACGTTCAGGCTCCGATCATTTTTGTTGAGTATCCATACTCCGGTCAATACGTTGAGCGTTATGGCTCCGGTCATTTTCGTTGAGTATCCAGACTCCGGTCATTACATTGAGCGTTCAGGATCCAGTCATTTTTGTTGAGTATCATAACTCCATTCATTTCATTGAGCGTTCAGAATCCGATCAGTTTCGTTGAGTATCCAGACTCCAAATATTACGTTGAGCGTTCAGGCTCCGGTCAGTTTCGTTGGGTATCCAGACTCCGGTGATTACGTTGATCGTGCAGGCTCCGGTCATTTTCGTTGACTATCCAGACTCGGGTTATTACGTTAAGCGTTCAGGCTCCGGTCAGTTTCGTTGAGTATCCAGATTCCGATTATTACGTTGAGCGCTCAGGCTCCGGTCAGTTTCATTGGGTATCCAGACTCCGGTTATTACGTTGAGCGTTCAGGCTCCGGTCATTTTTGTTGAGTATCCAGATTCCAGTTATTAAGTTGAGCGTCAGGCTCCGATCATTTTCGTTGAGTATCCAGACTTCGATTATTACGTTGAACGTTCAGGCTCCGGTTATTTTCGTTGAGTATCCTGACTCCGGTTATTACGTTAAGGGTTCAAACTCCGGTCATTTTCGTTGAGTATCTAGACTCCTGTCATTACGTTGAACTTTCAGGCTCCGATCATTTTCGTTGAGTATCCATACTCCGGTCAATGCGTTGGGCGTTCAGGCTCCGGTCATTTTCGTTGAGTATCCAGACTCCGGTCATTACATTGAGCGTTCAGGATCCAGTAATTTTTGTCGAGTATCATAACTCCATTTATTACGTTGAGCGTTCAGGATTCGATCAGTTTCGTTGAGTATCCAGACTCCAAATATTACGTTAAGCGTTCAGGCTCCGGTCAATTTCATTGGGTATCCAGACTCTGGTGATTACGTTGATCGTTCAGGCTCCGGTCATTTTCGTTGACTATCCAGACTCGGGTTATTACGTTAAGCGTTCAAGCTCCGGTCAGTTTCGTTGAGTATCCAGATTCCGATTATTATGTTGAGTGTTCAGGCTCCGGTCAGTTTCGTTGGGTATCCAAACTCTGATTATTACGTTGAGCGTTCAGGCTCCGGTCAGTTTCGTTAAGTATCCAGACTCCGATTATTACGTTGAGTGTTCAGGCTCTGGTTATTTTCATTGAGTATCCAGACTCCGGTTATTACGTTGAGGGTTCAGACTCTAGTCAGTCTCGTTGAGTATCCAGATTCCGATTATTACGTTGAGCATTCCGTCTCCAGTCATTTTCGTTGAGTATCTAGACTCCTGTCATTACGTTGAATGTTCAGGCTCCGATCATTTTCGTTGAGTATCCATGCTCCGGTCAATGCGTTGGGCGTTCAGGCTCCGGTCATTTTCGTTGAGTATCCAGACTCCGATTATTACGTTGAGCGTTCAGGCTCCGGTCATTTTCGTTGAGTATCCAGACTCCGGCTATTACGTTGAGGGTTCAGACTCCGGTCATTTTCGTTGAGTATCTAGACTCCTGTCATTACATTGAACGTTCAGGCTCCGATCATTTTTGTTGAGTATCCATACTCCGGTCAATACGTTGAGCGTTATGGCTCCGGTCATTTTCGTTGAGTATCCAGACTCCGGTCATTACATTGAGCGTTCAGGATCCAGTCATTTTTGTTGAGTATCATAACTCCATTCATTTCATTGAGCGTTCAGAATCCGATCAGTTTCGTTGAGTATCCAGACTCCAAATATTACGTTGAGCTTTCAGGCTCCGGTCAGTTTCGTTGGGTATCCAGACTCCGGTGATTACGTTGATTGTGCAGGCTCCGGTCATTTTCGTTGACTATCCAGACTCGGGTTATTACGTTAAGCGTTCAGGCTCCGGTCAGTTTCGTTGAGTATCCAGATTCCGATTATTACATTGAGCGCTCAGGCTCCGGTCAGTTTCATTGGGTATCCAGACTCCGGTTATTACGTTGAGCGTTCAGGCTCCGGTCATTTTTGTTGAGTATCCAGATTCCAGTTATTAAGTTGAGCGTCAGGCTCCAATCATTTTCGTTGAGTATCCAGACTTCGATTATTACGTTGAACGTTCAGGCTCCGGTTATTTTCGTTGAGTATCCTGACTCCGGTTATTACGTTAAGGGTTCAGACTCCGGTCATTTTCGTTGAGTATCTAGACTCCTGTCATTACGTTGAACTTTCAGGCTCCGATCATTTTCGTTGAGTATCCATACTCCGGTCAATGCGTTGGGCGTTCAGGCTCCGATCATTTTCGTTGAGTATCCAGACTCCGGTCATTACATTGAGCGTTCAGGATCCTGTCATTTTTGTCGAGTATCATAACTCCATTTATTACGTTAAGCGTTCAGGATTCGATCAGTTTCGTTGAGTATCCAGACTCCAAATATTACGTTAAGCGTTCAGGCTCCGGTCAGTTTCGTTGGGTGTCCAGACTCCGGTGATTACGTTGATCGTTCAGGCTCCGGTCATTTTCGTTGACTATCCAGACTCGGGTTATTACGTTAAGCGTTCAAGCTCCGGTCAGTTTCGTTGAGTATCCAGATTCCGATTATTAAGTTGAGTGTTCAGGCTCTGGTCAGTTTCGTTGGGTATCCAAACTCCGATTATTACGTTGAGCGTTCAGGCTCCGGTCATTTTCGTTGAGTATCCAGACTCCGATTATTACGTTGAGTGTTCAGGCTCTGGTTATTTTCATTGAGTATCCAAACTTCGGTTATTATGTTGAGGGTTCAGACTCTGGTCAGTCTCGTTGAGTATCCAGATTCTGATTATTACGTTGAGCGTTCAGTCTCTGGTCATTTTCGTTGGGTATACAGACTCCGGTTATTACGTTGAGTGTTCAGGCTCCGGTGATTTTCGTTGAGTATCCAGACTCCGGTTATTAAGTTAAGCGTCAAGCTCCGATCATTTTCGTTGAGTATCCAGACTCCGATTATTACGTTGAGCGTTCAGGCTCCGGTCATTTTCGTTGAGTATCCAGACTCCGGCTATTACGTTGAGGGTTCAGACTCCGGTCATTTTTGTTGAGTATCTAGACTCTTGTCATTACGTTGAACGTTCAGGCTCCGATCATTTTTGTTGAGCATCCATACTCCGGTCAATACGTTGAGCGTTCAGGCTCCGGTCATTTTCGTTGAGTATCCAAACTTCGGTCATTACATTGAGCGTTCAGGATCCAGTCATTTTTGTTGAGTATCATAACTCCATTCATTTTATTCAGCGTTCAGAATCCGATCAGTTTCGTTGAGTATCCAGACTCCAAATATTACGTTGAGCGTTCAGGCTCCGGTCAGTTTCGTTGGGTATCCAGACTCCGGTGATTACGTTGATCGTGCAGGCTCTGGTTATTTTCGTTGACTATCCAGACTCGGGTAATTACGTTAGGCATTCAGGCTCCGGTCAGTTTCGTAGAGTATCCAGATTCCGATTATTACGTTGAGCGTTCAGGCTCCGGTCAGTTTCGTTGGGTATCCAGACTCCGATTATTACGTTGAGCGTTCAGGCTCCGGTCATTTTCGTTGAGTATCCAGACTCTGGTTATTAGGTTGAGGGTTTAGACTCCGGTCATTTTCGTTGAGTATCTAGACTCCTGTCATTACGTTGAACGTTCAGGCTCCGTCATTTACGTTGAGTATCCATACTCCGGTCAATACGTTGAGCGTTCAGGCTTCGGTCATTTTCGTTGAGTATCCAGACTCCGGTCATTACATTGAGCGTTCAGGATCCAGTCATTTTTGTTGAGTATCATAACTCCATTTATTAAGTTGAGCGTTCAGGATCCGATCAGTTTCGTTGAGTATCCAGACTCCAAATATTACGTTGAGCGTTCAGGCTCAGGTCAGTTTCGTTGGGTATCCAGATTCCGGTAATTACGTTGATCGTGCAGGCTCCGGTTATTTTCGTTGACTATCCAGACTCGGGTTATTACGTTAAGCGTTCAGGCTCCGGTCAGTTTCGTTGAGTATCCAGATTCCGATTATTACGTTGAACGTTCAGGCTCCGGTCAGTTTCGTTGGGTATCCAGACTCCGGTTATTACGTTGAGTGTTCAGGCTCCGGTCATTTTTGTTGAGTATCCAGATTCTAGTTATTAAGTTGAGCGTCAGGCTCCGATCATTTTCGTTGAGTATCCAAACTTCGATTATTACGTTGAACGTTCAGGCTCCGGTTATTTTTGTTGAGTATCCTGACTCCAGTTATTACGTTAAGGGTTCAGACTCCGGTCATTTTTGTTGAGTATCTAGACTCCTGTCATGACGTTGAATGTTCAGGCTCCGATCATTTTCGTTGAGTATCCATACTCCGGTCAATGCGTTGGGCGTTCAGGCTCCGGTCATTTTCGTTGAGTATCCAGACTCCGGTCATTACATTGAGCGTTCAGGATCCAGTCATTTTTGTCGAGTATCATAACTCCATTTATTACGTTGAGCGTTCAGGATTCGATCAGTTTCGTTGAGTATCCAGACTCCAAATATTACGTTAAGCGTTCAGGCTCCGGTAAGTTTTGTTGGGTATCCAGACTCCGGTGATTACGTTGATCGTTCAGGCTCCGGTCATTTTCGTTGACTATCCAGACTCGGGTTATTACGTTAAGCGTTCAAGCTCCGGTCAGTTTTGTTGAGTATCCAGATTCCGATTATTACGTTGAGCGTTCAGGCTCTGGTCAGTTTCGTTGGGTATCCAAACTCCGATTATTACATTGAGCGTTCAGGCTCCGGTCATTTTCGTTGAGTATCCAGACTCCGATTATTACGTTGAGTGTTCAGGCTCCGGTTATTTTCATTGAGTATCCAGACTCCGATTATTACGTTGAGGGTTCAGACTCTAGTCAGTCTCGTTGAGTATCCAGATTCCGATTATTACGTTGAGCGTTCCGTCTTCGGTCATTTTCGTTGGGTATACAGACTCCGGTTATTACGTTGAGTGTTCAGGCTCCGGTGATTTTCGTTGAGTATCCAGACTCCGGTTATTAAGTTAAGCGTCAAGCTCCGATCATTTTTGTTGCGTATCCAGACTCCGATTATTACGTTGAGCGTTCAGGCTCCGGTCATTTTCGTTGAGTATCCAGACTCCGGCTATTACTTTGAGGGTTCAGACTCCGGTCATTTTCGTTGAGTATCTAGACTCCTGTCATTACGTTGAACGTTCAGGCTCCGATCATTTTTGTTGAGTATCCATACTCCGGTCAATACGTTGAGCGTTATGGCTCCGGTCATTTTCGTTGAGTATCCAAACTCCAAATATTATGTTGAGCATTCAGGCTCCGGTCAGTTTCGTTGGGTATCCAGACTCCGGTGATTACGTTGATCGTGCAGGCTCTGGTTATTTTCGTTGACTATCCAGACTCGGGTAATTACGTTAGGCATTCAGGCTCCGGTCAGTTTCGTAGAGTATCCAGATTCCGATTATTACGTTGAGCGTTCAGGCTCCGGTCAGTTTCGTTGGGTATCCAGACTCCGATTATTACGTTGAGCGTTCAGGCTCCGGTCATTTTCGTTGAGTATCCAGACTCTGGTTATTAGGTTGAGGGTTTAGACTCCGGTCATTTTCGTTGAGTATCTAGACTCCTGTCATTACGTTGAACGTTCAGGCTCCGTCATTTACGTTGAGTATCCATACTCCGGTCAATACGTTGAGCGTTCAGGCTTCGGTCATTTTCGTTGAGTATCCAGACTCCGGTCATTACATTGAGCGTTCAGGATCCAGTCATTTTTGTTGAGTATCATAACTCCATTTATTAAGTTGAGCGTTCAGGATCCGATCAGTTTCGTTGAGTATCCAGACTCCAAATATTACGTTGAGCGTTCAGGCTCAGGTCAGTTTCGTTGGGTATCCAGATTCCGGTAATTACGTTGATCGTGCAGGCTCCGGTTATTTTCGTTGACTATCCAGACTCGGGTTATTACGTTAAGCGTTAAGGCTCCGGTCAGTTTCGTTGAGTATCCAGATTCCGATTATTACGTTGAACGTTCAGGCTCGGGTCAGTTTCGTTGGGTATCCAGACTCCGGTTATTACGTTGAGTGTTCAGGCTCCGGTCATTTTTGTTGAGTATCCAGATTCTAGTTATTAAGTTAAGCGTCAGGCTCCGATCATTTTCATTGAGTATCCAAACTTCGATTATTACGTTGAACGTTCAGGCTCCGGTTATTTTTGTTGAGTATCCTGACTCCAGTTATTACGTTAAGGGTTCAGACTCCGGTCATTTTTGTTGAGTATCTAGACTCCTGTCATTACGTTGAATGTTCAGGCTCCGATCATTTTCGTTGAGTATCCATACTCCGGTCAATGCGTTGGGCGTTCAGGCTCCGGTCATTTTCGTTGAGTATCCAGACTCCGGTCATTACATTGAGCGTTCAGGATCCAGTCATTTTTGTCGAGTATCATAACTCCATTTATTACGTTGAGCGTTCAGGATTCGATCAGTTTCGTTGAGTATCCAGACTCCAAATATTACGTTAAGCGTTCAGGCTCCGGTAAGTTTTGTAGGGTATCCAGACTCCGGTGATTACGTTGATCGTTCAGGCTCCGGTCATTTTCGTTGACTATCCAGACTCGGGTTATTACGTTAAGCGTTCAAGCTCCGGTCAGTTTCGTTGAGTATCCAGATTCCGATTATTACGTTGAGCGTTCAGGCTCCGGTCAGTTTCGTTGGGTATCCAAACTCCGATTATTACGTTGAGCGTTCAGGCTCCGGTCATTTTCGTTGAGTATCCAGACTCCGATTATTACGTTGAGTGTTCAGGCTCCGGTTATTTTCATTGAGTATCCAGACTCCGATTATTACGTTGAGGGTTCAGACTCTAGTCAGTCTCGTTGAGTATCCAGATTCCGATTATTACGTTGAGCGTTCCGTCTTCGGTCATTTTCGTTGGGTATACAGACTCCGGTTATTACGTTGAGTGTTCAGGCTCCGGTGATTTTCGTTGAGTATCCAGACTCCGGTTATTAAGTTAAGCGTCAAGCTCCGATCATTTTTGTTGAGTATCCAGACTCCGATTATTACGTTGAGCGTTCAGGCTCCGGTCATTTTCGTTGAGTATCCAGACTCCGGCTATTACTTTGAGGGTTCAGACTCCGGTCATTTTCGTTGAGTATCTAGACTCCTGTCATTACGTTGAACGTTCAGGCTCCGATCATTTTTGTTGAGTATCCATACTCCGGTCAATACGTTGAGCGTTATGGCTCCGGTCATTTTCGTTGAGTATCCAGACTCCGGTCATTACATTGAGCATTCAGGATCCAGTCATTTTTGTTGAATATCATAACTCCATTCATTTCATTGAGCGTTCAGAATCTGATCAGTTTCGTTGAGTATCCAGACTCCAAATATTACGTTGAGCGTTCAGGCTCCGGTCAGTTTCGTTGGGTATCCAGACTCCGGTGATTACGTTGATCGTGCAGGCTCCGGTCATTTTCGTTGACTATCCAGACTCGGGTTATTACGTTAAGCGTTCAGGCTCCGGTCAGTTTTGTTGAGTATCCAGATTCCGATTATTACGTTGAGCGCTCAGGCTCCGGTCAGTTTCATTGGGTATCCAGACTCTGGTTATTACGTTGAGCGTTCAGGCTCCGGTCATTTTCGTTGAGTATCCAGATTCCAGTTATTAAGTTGAGCGTCAGGCTCCGATCATTTTGGTTGAGTATCCAGACTTCGATTATTACGTTGAACGTTCAGGCTCCGGTTATTTTCGTTGAGTATCCTGACTCCGGTTATTACGTTAAGAGTTCAGACTCCGGTCATTTTCGTTGAGTATCTAGACTCCTGTCATTACGTTGAATGTTCAGGCTCCGATCATTTTCGATGAGTATCCATACTCCGGTCAATGCGTTGGGCGTTCAGGCTCCGGTCATTTTCGTTGAGTATCCAGACTCCGGTCATTACATTGAGCGTTCAGGATCCAGTCATTTTTGTTGAGTATCATAACTCCATTTATTACGTTGAGCATTCAGGATTCGATCAGTTTCGTTGAGTATCCAGACTCTAAATATTACGTTAAGCGTTCAGGCTCCGGTCAGTTTCGTTGGGTATCCAGACTCCGGTGATTACGTTGATCGTTCAGGCTCCGGTCATTTTCGTTGACTATCCAGACTCGGGTTATTACGTTAAGCGTTCAAGCTCCGGTCAGTTTCGTTGAGTATCCAGATTCCGATTATTACGTTGAGCGTTCAGGCTCCGGTCAGTTTCGTTGGGTATCCAAACTCCGATTATTACGTTGAGCGTTCAGGCGCCGGTCATTTTCGTTGAGTATCCAGACTCCGATTATTACGTTGAGTGTTCAGGCTCTGGTTATTTTCATTGAGTATCCAGACTCCGGTTATTATGTTGAGGGTTTAGACTCTGGTCAGTCTCGTTGAGTATCCAGATTCCGATTATTACGTTGAGCGTTCAGTCTCCGGTCATTTTCGTTGGGTATACAGACTCCGGTTATTACGTTGAGTGTTCAGGCTCCGGTGATTTTGGTTGAGTATCCAGACTCTGGTTATTAAGTTAAGCGTCAAGCTCCGATCATTTTCGTTGAGTATCCAGACTCCGATTATTACGTTGAGCGTTCAGGCTCCGGTCATTTTCGTTGAGTATCCAGACTCCGGCTATTACGTTGAGGGTTCAGACTCCGGTCATTTTCGTTGAGTATCTAGACTCTTGTCATTACGTTGAACGTTCAGGCTCCGATCATTTTTGTTGAGCATCCATACTCTGGTCAATACGTTGAGCGTTCAGGCTCCGGTCATTTTCGTTGAGTATCCAAACTCCGGTCATTACATTGAGAGTTCAGGATCCAGTCATTTTTGTTGAGTATCATAACTCCATTCATTTCATTGAGCGTTCAGAATCCGATCAGTTTCGTTGAGTATCCAGACTCCAAATATTACGTTGAGTGTTCAGGCTCCGGTCAGTTTCGTTGGGTATCCAGACTCCGGTGATTACGTTGATCGTGCAGGCTCTGGTTATTTTCGTTGACTATCCAGACTCGGGTAATTACGTTAGGCATTCAGGCTCCGGTCAGTTTCGTAGAGTATCCAGATTCCGATTATTACGTTGAGCGTTCAGGCTCCGGTCAGTTTCGTTGGGTATCCAGACTCCGATTATTACGTTGAGCGTTCAGGCTCCGGTCATTTTCGTTGAGTATCCAGACTCTGGTTATTAGGTTGAGGGTTTAGACTCCGGTCATTTTCGTTGAGTATCTAGACTCCTGTCATTACGTTGAACGTTCAGGCTCCGTCATTTACGTTGAGTATCCATACTCCGGTCAATACGTTGAGCGTTCAGGCTTCGGTCATTTTCGTTGAGTATCCAGACTCCGGTCATTACATTGAGCGTTCAGGATCCAGTCATTTTTGTTGAGTATCATAACTCCATTTATTAAGTTGAGCGTTCAGGATCCGATCAGTTTCGTTGAGTATCCAGACTCCAAATATTACGTTGAGCGTTCAGGCTCAGGTCAGTTTCGTTGGGTATCCAGATTCCGGTAATTACGTTGATCGTGCAGGCTCCGGTTATTTTCGTTGACTATCCAGACTCGGGTTATTACGTTAAGCGTTCAGGCTCCGGTCAGTTTCGTTGAGTATCCAGATTCCGATTATTACGTTGAACGTTCAGGCTCCGGTCAGTTTCGTTGGGTATCCAGACTCCGGTTATTACGTTGAGTGTTCAGGCTCCGGTCATTTTCGTTGAGTATCCTGATTCTAGTTATTAAGTTGAGCGTCAGGCTCCGATCATTTTCGTTGAGTATCCAAACTTCGATTATTACGTTGAACGTTCAGGCTCCGGTTATTTTTGTTGAGTATCCTGACTCCAGTTATTACGTTAAGGGTTCAGACTCCGGTCATTTTTGTTGAGTATCTAGACTCCTGTCATTACGTTGAATGTTCAGGCTCCGATCATTTTCGTTGAGTATCCATACTCCGGTCAATGCGTTGGGCGTTCAGGCTCCGGTCATTTTCGTTGAGTATCCAGACTCCGGTCATTACATTGAGCGTTCAGGATCCAGTCATTTTTGTCGAGTATCATAACTCCATTTATTACGTTGAGCGTTCAGGATTCGATCAGTTTCGTTGAGTATCCAGACTCCAAATATTACGTTAAGCGTTCAGGCTCCGGTAAGTTTTGTAGGGTATCCAGACTCCGGTGATTACGTTGATCGTTCAGGCTCCGGTCATTTTCGTTGACTATCCAGACTCGGGTTATTACGTTAAGCGTTCAAGCTCCGGTCAGTTTCGTTGAGTATCCAGATTCCGATTATTACGTTGAGCGTTCAGGCTCCGGTCAGTTTCGTTGGGTATCCAAACTCCGATTATTACGTTGAGCGTTCAGGCTCCGGTCATTTTCGTTGAGTATCCAGACTCCGATTATTACGTTGAGTGTTCAGGCTCCGGTTATTTTCATTGAGTATCCAGACTCCGATTATTACGTTGAGGGTTCAGACTCTAGTCAGTCTCGTTGAGTATCCAGATTCCGATTATTACGTTGAGCGTCCGTCTCCGGTCATTTTCGTTGGGTATACAGACTCCGGTTATTACGTTGAGTGTTCAGGCTCCGGTGATTTTCGTTGAGTATCCAGACTCCGGTTATTAAGTTAAGCGTCAAGCTCCGATCATTTTTGTTGAGTATCCAGACTCCGATTATTACGTTGAGCGTTCAGGCTCCGGTCATTTTCGTTGAGTATCCAGACTCCGGCTATTACTTTGAGGGTTCAGACTCCGGTCATTTTCGTTGAGTATCTAGACTCCTGTCATTACGTTGAACGTTCAGGCTCCGATCATTTTTGTTGAGTATCCATACTCCGGTCAATACGTTGAGCGTTATGGCTCCGGTCATTTTCGTTGAGTATCCAGACTCCGGTCATTACATTGAGCATTCAGGATCCAGTCATTTTTGTTGAATATCATAACTCCATTCATTTCATTGAGCGTTCAGAATCTGATCAGTTTCGTTGAGTATCCAGACTCCAAATATTACGTTGAGCGTTCAGGCTCCGGACAGTTTCGTTGGGTATCCAGACTCCGGTGATTACGTTGATCGTGCAGGCTCCGGTCATTTTCGTTGACTATCCAGACTCGGGTTATTATGTTAAGCGTTCAGGCTCCGGTCATTTTTGTTGAGTATCCAGATTCCGATTATTACGTTGAGCGCTCAGGCTCCGGTCAGTTTCATTGGGTATCCAGACTCTGGTTATTACGTTGAGCGTTCAGGCTCCGGTCATTTTCGTTGAGTATCCAGATTCCAGTTATTAAGTTGAGCGTCAGGCTCCGATCATTTTCGTTGAGTATCCAGACTTCGATTATTACGTTGAACGTTCAGGCTCCGGTTATTTTCGTTGAGTATCCTGACTCCGGTTATTACGTTAAGGGTTCAGACTCCGGTCATTTTCGTTGAGTATCTAGACTCCTGTCATTACGTTGAATGTTCAGGCTCCGATCATTTTCGATGAGTATCCATACTCCGGTCAATGCGTTGGGCGTTCAGGCTCCGGTCATTTTCGTTGAGTATCCAGACTCCGGTCATTACATTGAGCGTTCAGGATCCAGTCATTTTTGTTGAGTATCATAACTCCATTTATTACGTTGAGCATTCAGGATTCGATCAGTTTCGTTGAGTATCCAGACTCTAAATATTACGTTAAGCGTTCAGGCTCCGGTCAGTTTCGTTGGGTATCCAGACTCCGGTGATTACGTTGATCGTTCAGGCTCCGGTCATTTTCGTTGACTATCCAGACTCGGGTTATTACGTTAAGCGTTCAAGCTCCGGTCAGTTTCGTTGAGTATCCAGATTCCGATTATTACGTTGAGCGTTCAGGCTCCGGTCAGTTTCGTTGGGTATCCAAACTCCGATTATTACGTTGAGCGTTCAGGCTCCGGTCATTTTCGTTGAGTATCCAGACTCCGATTATTACGTTGAGTGTTCAGGCTCTGGTTATTTTCATTGAGTATCCAGACTCCGGTTATTATGTTGAGGGTTCAGACTCTGGTCAGTCTCGTTGAGTATCCAGATTCCGATTATTACGTTGAGCGTTCAGTCTCCGGTCATTTTCGTTGGGTATACAGACTCCGGTTATTACGTTGAGTGTTCAGGATCCGGTGATTTTGGTTGAGTATCCAGACTCTGGTTATTAAGTTAAGCGTCAAGCTCCGATCATTTTCGTTGAGTATCCAGACTCCGATTATTACGTTGAGCGTTCAGGCTCCGGTCATTTTCGTTGAGTATCCAGACTCCGGCTATTACGTTGAAGGTTCAGACTCCGGTCATTTTCGTTGAGTATCTAGACTCTTGTCATTACGTTGAACGTTCAGGCTCCGATCATTTTTGTTGAGCATCCATACTCCGGTCAATACGTTGAGCGTTCAGGCTCCGATCATTTTCGTTGAGTATCCAAACTCCGGTCATTACATTGAGAGTTCAGGATCTAGTCATTTTTGTTGAGTATCATAACTCCATTCATTTCATTGAGCGTTCAGAATCCGATCAGTTTCGTTGAGTATCCAGACTCCAAATATTACGTTGAGTGTTCAGGCTCCGGTCAGTTTCGTTGGGTATCCAGACTCCGGTGATTACGTTGATCGTGCAGGCTCCGGTCATTTTCGTTGACTATCCAGACTCGGGTAATTACGTTAGGCGTTCAGGCTCCGGTCAGTTTCGTAGAGTATCCAGATTCCGATTATTACGTTGAGCGTTCAGGCTCCGGTCAGTTTCGATGGGTATCCAGACTCCGATTATTACGTGGAGCGTTCAGGCTCCGGTCATTTTCGTTGAGTATCCAGACTCTGGTTATTAGGTTGAGGGTTTAGACTCCGGTCATTTTCGTTGAGTATCTTGACTCCTGTCATTACGTTGAACGTTCAGGCTCCGTCATTTACGTTGAGTATCCATACTCCGGTCAATACGTTGAGCGTTCAGGCTCCGGTCATTTTCGTTGAGTATCCAGACTCCGGTTATTACATTGAGCGTTCAGGATCCAGTCATTTTTGTTGAGTATCATAACTCCATTTATTAAGTTGAGCGTTCAGGATCCGATTAGTTTCGTTGAGTATCCAGACTCCAAATATTACGTTAAGCGTTCAGGCTCCGGTAAGTTTCGTTGGGTATCTAGACTCCGGTGACTACGTTGATCATTCAGGCTCCGGTCATTTTCGTTGACTATCCAGACTCGGGTTATTACGTTAAGCGTTCAAGCTCCGGTCAGTTTCGTTGAGTATCCAGATTCCGATTATTACGTTGAGCGTTCAGGCTCCGGTCAGTTTCGTTGGGTATCCAAACTCCGATTATTACATTGAGCGTTCAGGCTCCGGTCATTTTCGTTGAGTATCCAGACTCCGATTATTACGTTGAGCGTTCAGGCTCCGGTCATTTTCGTTGAGTATCCAGACTCCGGCTATTACGTTGAGGGTTCAGACTCCGGTCATTTTCGTTGAGTATCTAGACTCCTGTCATTACGTTGAACGTTCAGGCTCCGATCATTTTTGTTGAGTATCCATACTCCGGTCAATACGTTGAGCGTTCAGGCTCCGGTCATTTTCGTTGAGTATCCAGACTCCGATCATTACATTGAGCGTTCAGGATCCAGTCATTTTTGTTGAGTATCATAACTCCATTCATTTCATTGAGCGTTTAGAATCCGATCAGTTTTGTTGGGTATCCAGACTCCGGTGATTACGTTGATTGTGCAGGCTCCGGTCATTTTCGTTGACTATCCAGACTCGGGTAATTACGTTAGGCGTTCAGGCTACGGTCATTTTCGTAGAGTATCCGGATTCCGATTATTACGTTGAGCGTTCAGGCTCCGGTCAGTTTCGTTGGGTATCCAGACTCCGATTATTACGTTGAGCGTTCAGGCTCTGGTCATTTTCGTTGAGTATCTAGACCCCGGTTATTAGGTTGAGGGTTTAGACTCCGGTCATTTTCGTTGAGTATCTAGACTCCTGTCATTACGTTGAACGTTCAGGCTCCGATCATTTACTTTGAGTATCCATACTCCGGTCAATATGTTGAGCGTTCAGGCTCCGGTCATTTTTGTTGAGTATCTAGACTCCTGTGATTACGTTGAACGTTCAGGCTCCGATCATTTTCATTGAGTATCCATACTCCGGTCAATACGTTGAGCGTTCAGGCTCCGGTCATTTTCGTTGAGTATCCAGACCCCGGTCATTACATTTAGCGTTCAGGATCCATTCATTTTTGTTGATTATCATAACTCCATTTATCACGTTGAGCGTTCAGGATCCGATCAGTTTCGTTGAGTATCCAGACTCCAAATATTACGTTGAGCGTTCAGGCTCCGGTCAGTTTCGTTGGGTATCCAGACTCCGGTGATTACGTTGATCGTTCAGGCTCCGGTCATTTTCGTTGACTATCCAGACTCGGGTTATTACGTTAAGCGTTCAGGCTACGGTCAGTTTCGTTGAGTATCCAGATTCCGATTATTACGTTGAGCGTTCAGGCTCCGGTCAGTTTCGTTGGGTATCCAGACTCCGATTATTACGTTGAGCATTCAGGCTCTGGTCATTTTCGTTGAGTATCCAGACTCCGGTTATTAGGTTGAGGGTTTAGACTCCGGTCATTTTCGTTGAGTATCTAGACTCCTGTCATTACGTTGAACATTCAGGCTCCGATCATTTACGTTGAGTATCCATACTCCGGTTAATATGTTGAGCGTTCAGGCTCCGGTCATTTTTGTTGAGTATCTAGACTCCTGTCATTATGTTGAACGTTCAGGCTTCGATCATTTTCATTGAGTATCCATACTCCGGTGAATACGTTGAGCGTTCAGGATCCGGTCATTTTCGTTGAGTATCCAGACCCCGGTCATTACATTTAGCGTTCAGGATCCAGTCATTTTTGTTGATTATCATAACTCTATTTATTACGTTGAGCGTTCAGGATCCGATCAGTTTCGTTGAGTATCAAGACTCCAAATATTACGTTGAGCGTTCAGGCTCCGGTCAGTTTCGTTGGGTATCCAGACTCTGGTGATTACGTTGATCGTTCAGGCTCCGGTCATTTTCGTTGACTATCCAGACTCGGGTTATTACGTTAAGCGTTTAGGCTCCGGTCAGTTTCGTTGAGTATCCAGATTCCGATTATTACGTTGAGCGTTCAGGCTCTGGTCAGTCTCGTTGGGTATCCAGACTCCGAGTATTACGTTGAGCGTTCAGGCTCCAGTCATTTTCGTTGAGTATCCAGACTCCGGTTATTAGGTTGAGGGTTCAGACTCCGGTCATTTTCGTTGAGCATCTAGACTCCTGTCATTACGTTGAATGTTCAGGCTCCGATCATTTACGTTGAGTATCCATACTCCGGTCAATACGTTGAGCGTTCAGGCTCTGATCATTTTCGTTGAGTGTCCAGACTCCGGTCATTACATTGAGCGTTCAGGATCCAGTCATTTTTGTTGAGTATCATAACTCCATTTATTACGTTGAGCGTTCAGGATCCGATCAGTTTCGTTGAGTATCCAGACTCCAAATATTACGTTGAGCGTTCAAGCTTTGTCAGTTTCGTTGGGTATCCAGACTCTAGTGATTACATTGATCGTTCAGGCTCCGGTAATTTTCGTTGACTATCCAGACTCGGGTTATTACGTTAAGCGTTCAGGCTCCGGTCAGTTTCGTTGAGTATCCAGATTCCGATAATTACGTTGATCGTTCAGGCTCCGGTCAGTTTCGTTGGGTATCCAGACTCTGGTTATTACGTTGAGCGTTCAGGCACCGGTCATTTTCGTTGAGTATCCAGACTCCGGTTATTAAGTTGAGCGTCAGGCTCCGATCATTTCCGTTAGGTATCCAGACTCCGATTATTACGTTGAACGTTCAGGCTCCGGTTATTTTCGTTGAGTATCCTGACTCCGGTTATTACGTTGAGGGTTCAGACTCCGGTCATTTTCGTTGAGTATCTAGACTCCTGTCATTACGTTGAACATTCAGGATCCGATCATTTTCGTTGAGTATCCATACTCCGGTCAATACGTTGAGCGTTCAGGCTCCGGTCATTTTCGTTGAGTATCCAGACTCCGGTCATTACATTGAGCGTCCAGGATTCAGTCATTTTTGTTGAGTATCATAGCTCCATTTATTACGTTGAGCGTTCAGGATCCGATCAGTTCCGTTGAGTATCCAGACTCCAAATATTACGTTAAGCGTTCAGGCTCCAGTCAGTTTCGTTGGGTATCCATACTCAGGTGATTACTGTAACAGCCCAAATTTCATTAAATAATTAATTATAGTAATTAATTGATTTAGTGGGATTTTTATTAATGTTGGAATTAATTTTCATTAATTGGAATTTGTAGTAGAGAATTGAGAAGGAAATAGAATGGAAAGAAAATAATAGAGAGGAAGGAAAAGAAATAGAAGAATATAAAAAGGGAATTGGAGAGAAAGAGAAAGATAGAAAAGAAAAAGAAGAGAAAGGAAGAAGAAGAGGAGAAATGAAGAGGAAAAGGGGAAAAGCTTGGAGAACCTTCAAGAACCAATTTCGAAGCTCCGATTAATCGAGGTAAGGGTGAGAAACATTGTTATTTAATCATTGTATGCTATTATGTATGTTGGGTTTGGGTTTTGGATGTTTTTCATCACTTTCTATTTAGGGCAAAAGTTGGAATAATCGGTAGATTGATGATTTAATCGGTTGAAACTGAGCAATAATGCCGTAGAATAGTTGGGTAACATGTGTTGATGCTGTTTGTACTGATTTTGTTGTGTGAGAAGTTGGATGATGGTGGATGGTGGAGGTGGAACAGAATAGGGTTCTGTTCTGCGCAGGTTCGCTGGCTCTCGCCAGGCGAGCGAAGGCGAAGCTTCGCCAGGCGAAGCCTAGCGAATGCTGGCGAGTAATTATGATTAAGTCCCAGTGGACTTCGCTGGCGAGTTCGCCAAGCGAAGGTGGATAGCGAAGGTTCGCCCAGCGAAGGTGCTGGCGAATGGTGGCGAATGAAGTCAGTAGCTACTGACTTGGGCTCGCTGGGAAGTCTCGCCAGGCGAAGCCTAGCGAAGGTTCGCTGCGAGGGTTCGCCAGGAGAATGAAGGCGAATGTGACAGCATTTTTCTTTTGCTGTGTTGCTCATATGATGATTGTTTGATTGATTCACATAGGTTAATACTTCTATGTTATGAATGAGGATGTGAACTATTATGATAACATGTGCTGTGGGTAGCCTTCGGGCGTGAATCCTAGAGTTGTGATATGAATGATTAATTGTTATCGGTTAAAATACATGAGAACATAATGATGATTATGTGTGTATTAATGATGAGTTTGTGAACGTTTGATTGTTGTGTACAATTATGTGACGAGTATGCATGACTTATAATTGTATAAATAGTACTGTGACGTGTATACCTTGTATGAGATAGCATGAGATAAAGAATAAACATACTATGAAAAATGTGTTGTGGATGCATATTGTTTATATGCGATTGTATGTTAAAATACATGAAGAATGCATGAGAGCATAATGATGGATATGCGTGCATTGCTTGCTAAATATGATGTTGTATTGAATTGTGAATATATGTGGATAATGCATGAGAACATATCGTGGATATGTGTGCATTGTTTGATAACTGTGAAGAATGCATGAGAACATATCGTGGATATGTGTGCATTGTGAGTGATAATGTGGTGATAGTGTTGAATTATGAATACATCGATGAATGTTATGTGAATATGTTGTGTGTGCAATCATAATGTAATTCTTGAAGTGATGAATTATGTAAATGCATGAGATTAAGATGTCGGTCTTAAGTGCATTTGTTGCGATTGATTGTACATGCATCATTTAGTCAAGAGGCAATGTCTGTTAGTTTCGTGGAAACTAGTGGCTTGTCCCAAACCTAGAAGTGTGGGTTTGAAGGCTTAGAGGACGGGCCTTTGTGGTTATCGGTCTAGAAGTGTGGACCCGGTTTAATGTAAAAACCGAAAAAAAGATAACGGGTTATCGGTCTAGAAGTGTGGACCCGGTTTAATGTAAAAACCGAAAAAAGATAACGAAAGTCGGTACCGCATTGCATGAGTTGCATTGAGTTGTTGAGTCACATTGATATATGACATATGCATGAAGTGATGCTTATGTGTGAATGATGAGATGTTTGTTGAATACTTATGAAGCGTGCATGAAAAGATGCTTACGTGTGAATGTTAAGATTGTGGAATTGTGGGTGTATGCATGACGCAAAATGCTTGGTGAATATTCATGTTGTATATAAATATAAGTGACGATGTAAATGACTATGAGTTGAATTGTGGTGAGAAATAGGAAGTTAATCATATGATACCTATATATTCATGATTTTATGCTTTGATTATTATGGTAATATTTCTCACCCTTCTGCTGTTTTATAATGCTCTATGAGGCATTGCAGATTAGGTTGCTGGAGGCCTTTATGAAGTTCTGCTTGTAGTTCGAGGTCGCTACGTGTGTAGCGGTTTAGTAATTATTTATGGGTCGAGTCATGCTCTGGTCGTGTAACACGGGGATCGATTGCTTATGTTTTAGGATTACATTATGTAACCTAAGTTATGTTTTCATATTGGGAATGATTGAGATGTTGGCCTTAGTGCCTAGAGATGTTGATTTTATATGATGAAAGTAAATGTTTCTTTTAAAGGATTTTCATTAATGAATCCGCTGCTAAATGGAAAAGTGTTTATGAGCATGACAGATTGATTTAATGTGGTATAAGTTTTGTGTGATGCCCTTTTATGGATGCATGTTAACTTTTACTCTGATTATGCATATATTATTTGTGGGGTTTAGAAGGGTGTTACATTAGTGGTATCAGAGCAGGTCGGTCCGTCCGGCCAAGTTGTCTAATGTTATTTGTTCCCTTGTATGCGACATGTGTGTGAAAACACTGTCGATACATGTTGTTGCTTAACCTTGTCTGGAGAATTGGGAATGATCTAAGTGGGGGAGAAGTTGTGCTTCTCCAAGATGCTGCAGGTGTAGAAGTTGTAGCTCAGTGGGTGGTTAACACTCTTGTGGTTTGGTAAAGATAGTCTATACTCCATCATGATTTTCAGCTACCTATTGACAAATTGAGGAACTGATCACCCTTAATCTCTTGTTGATAGTAGTTGGAGTTCTGTTGGATGGGATGGACGTGTCTCGCAAGCTTAGGTGGCGTGAGCAGAGAATTGTTTGGAGCTAAGCCAGGTGCTTAAGAAGTGTGTTGATGAGTCGGCATGAGACAGTGAGGAGATGGTTAATTTTGATGGGAATTCGGGGTGCTAATGAAAGTGGGAAGATGGCGGTTTTGCCGACTAATTATATCTGTTTGGACAGTCGAAGAATTAAATTGATTGAGTAGTGTTGAGAATTATGTCTGGTGTGTGTGCTACGGCAACATATTGTGGAGTTGAGTATAAGGGTAGATAATGACTTCTAGTGATTACTAAAGGAAATGAGATGTGGAATACATGGTTGGTATAATTGGACCCTTAAGCATTTCAAGAGTTGGAGAGGTATTGGATGACCTTTAAGTGTGGAAGGGTTGTTTCCGTGATTTTGTCGTAACGGAAAACCGTAATTCGGAATGACGCAAGATTAGAAATGTTGGAAGATATTACAGTGCTCTATGTGATGGGAAAGTAGTGACATGGAATTAAGTATTTATTGGCGAAAAATGTTTGGATGTTATGGTAAGCGCGGAGAGTGCGGTTTGTGTTATCACCATAAGTTCACAGCTGAGTGTCCGTTTGATATAATGATTTTCCACACTTGATTGAGAGAGTCAATGGTTATGTAACCGATGGTGTTTGGATATGTTCGGAGAGTATAGGGGTTCATGTTGAGCGTCGGGAACTTGAGTTATTAGTATTGGGGAAGAGGCAGTGATGTACTACTGTGAAGAGAGTTCAAAGAGTTTTGAGAAAGCTGTCAACAGTTCGTGTATTGGTTTTGCCATGTCCGACAGGATTGTCGTTGTGTTTGGAGATACTTTGTTGATATGATTAAGAGGTGTGTTAAGTACAACATTAATGAGTTTTGGTTATGCTTGAAGGCAATATAAAGTACAGAGAGGGACTATCTGACAAGTAATTTGGAGTGGGTTGCTGTTGTGTGTTTGTACCGGAGTTTGGAAGCCTCAATTGTTTAGTTGAGATTTGAGGTGGTTACTGACCTTAAGGTATTTGTTTTATTTGAGAGAGAGTCAAATATGAGACAGAGAAGTAATTGGAACTCCTGAAGGAGTATGGTTTTGGTTAAATTACCATTCGGATGAGACCAAGTGGTAGCTAAGATATCGCATCGGGAATTTTGGTATACAACTAATGGAGATGGTAAGGAAGTTAGGACTGATTAAGCAAATTCAGATATAAGTTCGGCCTGTGAAGAGACTTCTTATGGAGTTGAGCCTTGGATGTTGAGATTGACCTTTGGTATTCTGATGAGGTTCGAGGAAATCGAAATTCTGAGTTGAGTTGATAGATTAATTGAATTTAATGGATAAAAGTCAGAGGGCTTATTTTCGGATTAAGGGAAATGGTATTGTGAGATGTCGTGATGAAGTGTGTATTCTGAATAGTGTGAGTTGGATAAGAGTACTCAGGGAGAAGTACATCGAGAAAAAATGGAGTGTCCGTGCAGGTACTAGGAAGATGCGACCGAATTTGAGAAATAGTTTTGGATAGCCATAGATGGAGAAGGAATTGATTGAGTTTGTATATGTTGATTAGACTTGCTGGGAATTGAAGTATGGACATTAGAGATGGTTGGATCTGATACAACTGTTGAGTATTTCGAGTGGGATGGGATAGTATTCCCATGGGCTTTGTGCCGGGTTTTCTTATGAATTTGAGGAAGTATGATCCGATTTGGACAGTTAAGAATGGATTAACAAGAGTAACTCGTTGCCCACCAGTGAAGATGAATCATTCTGTTAGATGGGAACTCAAGTTTTTCGTTAAGATTATGGGAAAGATTGCGAAAGCGGTTGGGTGCCATGTTGAAGATGAACTCTGACTAGCGTCCGTGAATGGCATGGACAAACAAAGAAAACTATCCAGTATGAAGAGGACTCGTTGAGAGCTTGTGTGTTGGACCAAGATGGATCTAAGGGTAGTTAATTGTCGTCGATGGAGTTGCCTACAATAACTGTTGCCATTTCGTATCGGAAACAACATCGTATGAAGTTCGTTGGGTAAGAGAGTATGACTCCTTTGTGTTGTTGCATGTCCAACGGGAGTGTTGTACTCGGATCAAAGACCGTGCAAGGGACGATGGAAACGATCAAAGAATCCAAGTAAGGCCGTGTTTTGAGAGTTATGGTAGTAATTGATGTTGGTCGAGCTTGAAGTCTCTTGAGCACCCTGTGTTTTGTTGATCTGTATCAGAGTAGCGCAGCGGAAGCGTGAGGCGGATAACATGTTAGACTGTTTTACTGCTGTCGCTTGAGAGGATTGCATGAGGTGTTCATATGTCTAAGTTGAAGAAGTACATTGATTCAGATGGATGGTGTACAAGTGAGAGAGAATTTGACTTCGGAGGCGTGGCTAGTTCTAGTTGTTGATAAGAAACAACTTCGAAGTATAGAGATTCTTTTGGTGGAAGTAGTTATGTGAGAATTGGATTTAGAAAAAATTGGAATGCGAGAGTCGTATCCAGAGTTGTTTGGATCAGGTAACATTTTCGAGGACGAAAATTCCTAAAGTGGGGGAGAGTTGTAACAGCCCAAATTTCATTAAATAATTAATTATAGTAATTAATTGATTTAGTGGGATTTTTATTAATGTTGGAATTAATTTTCATTAATTGGAATTTGTAGTAGAGAATTGAGAAGGAAATAGAATGGAAAGAAAATAATAGAGAGGAAGGAAAAGAAATAGAAGAATATAAAAAG
The DNA here is from genome assembly GCA_963859935.3 of Lathyrus sativus. Taxonomy (NCBI): domain Eukaryota; kingdom Viridiplantae; phylum Streptophyta; class Magnoliopsida; order Fabales; family Fabaceae; genus Lathyrus; species Lathyrus sativus. The sequence continues at coordinate 236,853,142 of OZ012736.1, read as the reverse complement.
GGAATTGGAGAGAAAGAGAAAGATAGAAAAGAAAAAGAAGAGAAAGGAAGAAGAAGAGGAGAAATGAAGAGGAAAAGGGGAAAAGCTTGGAGAACCTTCAAGAACCAATTTCGAAGCTCCGATTAATCGAGGTAAGGGTGAGAAACATTGCTATTTAATCATTGTATGCTATTATGTATGTTGGGTTTGGGTTTTGGATGTTTTTCATCACTTTCTATTTAGGGCAAAAGTTGGAATAATCGGTAGATTGATGATTTAATCGGTTGAAACTGAGCAATAATGCCGTAGAATAGTTGGGTAACATGTGTTGATGCTGTTTGTACTGATTTTGTTGTGTGAGAAGTTGGATGATGGTGGATGGTGGAGGTGGAACAGAATAGGGTTCTGTTCTGCGCAGGTTCGCTGGCTCTCGCCAGGCGAGCGAAGGCGAAGCTTCGCCAGGCGAAGCCTAGCGAATGCTGGCGAGTAATTATGATTAAGTCCCAGTGGACTTCGCTGGCGAGTTCGCCAAGCGAAGGTGGATAGCGAAGGTTCGCCCAGCGAAGGTGCTGGCGAATGGTGGCGAATGAAGTCAGTAGCTACTGACTTGGGCTCGCTGGGAAGTCTCGCCAGGCGAAGCCTAGCGAAGGTTCGCTGCGAGGGTTCGCCAGGCGAATGAAGGCGAATGTGACAGCATTTTTCTTTTGCTGTGTTGCTCATATGATGATTGTTTGATTGATTCACATAGGTTAATACTTCTATGTTATGAATGAGGATGTGAACTATTATGATAACATGTGCTGTGGGTAGCCTTCGGGCGTGAATCCTAGAGTTGTGATATGAATGATTAATTGTTATCGGTTAAAATACATGAGAACATAATGATGATTATGTGTGTATTAATGATGAGTTTGTGAACGTTTGATTGTTGTGTACAATTATGTGACGAGTATGCATGACTTATAATTGTATAAATAGTACTGTGACGTGTATACCTTGTATGAGATAGCATGAGATAAAGAATAAACATACTATGAAAAATGTGTTGTGGATGCATATTGTTTATATGCGATTGTATGTTAAAATACATGAAGAATGCATGAGAGCATAATGATGGATATGCGTGCATTGCTTGCTAAATATGATGTTGTATTGAATTGTGAATATATGTGGATAATGCATGAGAACATATCGTGGATATGTGTGCATTGTTTGATAACTGTGAAGAATGCATGAGAACATATCGTGGATATGTGTGCATTGTGAGTGATAATGTGGTGATAGTGTTGAATTATGAATACATCGATGAATGTTATGTGAATATGTTGTGTGTGCAATCATAATGTAATTCTTGAAGTGATGAATTATGTAAATGCATGAGATTAAGATGTCGGTCTTAAGTGCATTTGTTGCGATTGATTGTACATGCATCATTTAGTCAAGAGGCAATGTCTGTTAGTTTCGTGGAAACTAGTGGCTTGTCCCAAACCTAGAAGTGTGGGTTTGAAGGCTTAGAGGACGGGCCTTTGTGGTTATCGGTCTAGAAGTGTGGACCCGGTTTAATGTAAAAACCGAAAAAAAGATGACGGGTTATCGGTCTAGAAGTGTGGACCCGGTTTAATGTAAAAACCGAAAAAAGATAACGAAAGTCGGTACCGCATTGCATGAGTTGCATTGAGTTGTTGAGTCACATTGATATATGACATATGCATGAAGTGATGCTTATGTGTGAATGATGAGATGTTTGTTGAATACTTATGAAGCGTGCATGAAAAGATGCTTACGTGTGAATGTTAAGATTGTGGAATTGTGGGTGTATGCATGACGCAAAATGCTTGGTGAATATTCATGTTGTATATAAATATAAGTGACGATGTAAATGACTATGAGTTGAATTGTGGTGAGAAATAGGAAGTTAATCATATGATACCTATATATTCATGATTTTATGCTTTGATTATTATGGTAATATTTCTCACCCTTCTGCTGTTTTATAATGCTCTATGAGGCATTGCAGATTAGGTTGCTGGAGGCCTTTATGAAGTTCTGCTTGTAGTTCGAGGTCGCTACGTGTGTAGCGGTTTAGTAATTATTTATGGGTCGAGTCATGCTCTGGTCGTGTAACACGGGGATCGATTGCTTATGTTTTAGGATTACATTATGTAACCTAAGTTATGTTTTCATATTGGGAATGATTGAGATGTTGGCCTTAGTGCCTAGAGATGTTGATTTTATATGATGAAAGTAAATGTTTCTTTTAAAGGATTTTCATTAATGAATCCGCTGCTAAATGGAAAAGTGTTTATGAGCATGACAGATTGATTTAATGTGGTATAAGTTTTGTGTGATGCCCTTTTATGGATGCATGTTAACTTTTACTCTGATTATGCATATATTATTTGTGGGGTTTAGAAGGGTGTTACATTAGTGGTATCAGAGCAGGTCGGTCCGTCCGGCCAAGTTGTCTAATGTTATTTGTTCCCTTGTATGCGACATGTGTGTGAAAACACTGTCGATACATGTTGTTGCTTAACCTTGTCTGGAGAATTGGGAATGATCTAAGTGGGGGAGAAGTTGTGCTTCTCCAAGATGCTGCAGGTGTAGAAGTTGTAGCTCAGTGGGTGGTTAACACTCTTGTGGTTTGGTAAAGATAGTCTATACTCCATCATGATTTTCAGCTACCTATTGACAAATTGAGGAACTGATCACCCTTAATCTCTTGTTGATAGTAGTTGGAGTTCTGTTGGATGGGATGGACGTGTCTCGCAAGCTTAGGTGGCGTGAGCAGAGAATTGTTTGGAGCTAAGCCAGGTGCTTAAGAAGTGTGTTGATGAGTCGGCATGAGACAGTGAGGAGATGGTTAATTTTGATGGGAATTCGGGGTGCTAATGAAAGTGGGAAGATGGCGGTTTTGCCGACTAATTATATCTGTTTGGACAGTCGAAGAATTAAATTGATTGAGTAGTGTTGAGAATTATGTCTGGTGTGTGTGCTACGGCAACATATTGTGGAGTTGAGTATAAGGGTAGATAATGACTTCTAGTGATTACTAAAGGAAATGAGATGTGGAATACATGGTTGGTATAATTGGACCCTTAAGCATTTCAAGAGTTGGAGAGGTATTGGATGACCTTTAAGTGTGGAAGGGTTGTTTCCGTGATTTTGTCGTAACGGAAAACCGTAATTCGGAATGACGCAAGATTAGAAATGTTGGAAGATATTACAGTGCTCTATGTGATGGGAAAGTAGTGACATGGAATTAAGTATTTATTGGCGAAAAATGTTTGGATGTTATGGTAAGCGCGGAGAGTGCGGTTTGTGTTATCACCATAAGTTCACAGCTGAGTGTCCGTTTGATATAATGATTTTCCACACTTGATTGAGAGAGTCAATGGTTATGTAACCGATGGTGTTTGGATATGTTCGGAGAGTATAGGGGTTCATGTTGAGCGTCGGGAACTTGAGTTATTAGTATTGGGGAAGAGGCAGTGATGTACTACTGTGAAGAGAGTTCAAAGAGTTTTGAGAAAGCTGTCAACAGTTCGTGTATTGGTTTTGCCATGTCCGACAGGATTGTCGTTGTGTTTGGAGATACTTTGTTGATATGATTAAGAGGTGTGTTAAGTACAACATTAATGAGTTTTGGTTATGCTTGAAGGCAATATAAAGTACAGAGAGGGACTATCTGACAAGTAATTTGGAGTGGGTTGCTGTTGTGTGTTTGTACCGGAGTTTGGAAGCCTCAATTGTTTAGTTGAGATTTGAGGTGGTTACTGACCTTAAGGTATTTGTTTTATTTGAGAGAGAGTCAAATATGAGACAGAGAAGTAATTGGAACTCCTGAAGGAGTATGGTTTTGGTTAAATTACCATTCGGATGAGACCAAGTGGTAGCTAAGATATCGCATCGGGAATTTTGGTATACAACTAATGGAGATGGTAAGGAAGTTAGGACTGATTAAGCAAATTCAGATATAAGTTCGGCCTGTGAAGAGACTTCTTATGGAGTTGAGCCTTGGATGTTGAGATTGACCTTTGGTATTCTGATGAGGTTCGAGGAAATCGAAATTCTGAGTTGAGTTGATAGATTAATTGAATTTAATGGATAAAAGTCAGAGGGCTTATTTTCGGATTAAGGGAAATGGTATTGTGAGATGTCGTGATGAAGTGTGTATTCTGAATAGTGTGAGTTGGATAAGAGTACTCAGGGAGAAGTACATCGAGAAAAAATGGAGTGTCCGTGCAGGTACTAGGAAGATGCGACCGAATTTGAGAAATAGTTTTGGATAGCCATAGATGGAGAAGGAATTGATTGAGTTTGTATATGTTGATTAGACTTGCTGGGAATTGAAGTATGGACATTAGAGATGGTTGGATCTGATACAACTGTTGAGTATTTCGAGTGGGATGGGATAGTATTCCCATGGGCTTTGTGCCGGGTTTTCTTATGAATTTGAGGAAGTATGATCCGATTTGGACAGTTAAGAATGGATTAACAAGAGTAACTCGTTGCCCACCAGTGAAGATGAATCATTCTGTTAGATGGGAACTCAAGTTTTTCGTTAAGATTATGGGAAAGATTGCGAAAGCGGTTGGGTGCCATGTTGAAGATGAACTCTGACTAGCGTCCGTGAATGGCATGGACAAACAAAGAAAACTATCCAGTATGAAGAGGACTCGTTGAGAGCTTGTGTGTTGGACCAAGATGGATCTAAGGGTAGTTAATTGTCGTCGATGGAGTTGCCTACAATAACTGTTGCCATTTCGTATCGGAAACAACATCGTATGAAGTTCGTTGGGTAAGAGAGTATGACTCCTTTGTGTTGTTGCATGTCCAACGGGAGTGTTGTACTCGGATCAAAGACCGTGCAAGGGACGATGGAAACGATCAAAGAATCCAAGTAAGGCCGTGTTTTGAGAGTTATGGTAGTAATTGATGTTGGTCGAGCTTGAAGTCTCTTGAGCACCCTGTGTTTTGTTGATCTGTATCAGAGTAGCGCAGCGGAAGCGTGAGGCGGATAACATGTTAGACTGTTTTACTGCTGTCGCTTGAGAGGATTGCATGAGGTGTTCATATGTCTAAGTTGAAGAAGTACATTGATTCAGATGGATGGTGTACAAGTGAGAGAGAATTTGACTTCGGAGGCGTGGCTAGTTCTAGTTGTTGATAAGAAACAACTTCGAAGTATAGAGATTCTTTTGGTGGAAGTAGTTATGTGAGAATTGGATTTAGAAAAAATTGGAATGCGAGAGTCGTATCCAGAGTTGTTTGGATCAGGTAACATTTTCGAGGACGAAAATTCCTAAAGTGGGGGAGAGTTGTAACAGCCCAAATTTCATTAAATAATTAATTATAGTAATTAATTGATTTAGTGGGATTTTTATTAATGTTGGAATTAATTTTCATTAATTGGAATTTGTAGTAGAGAATTGAGAAGGAAATAGAATGGAAAGAAAATAATAGAGAGGAAGGAAAAGAAATAGAAGAATATAAAAAGGGAATTGGAGAGAAAGAGAAAGATAGAAAAGAAAAAGAAGAGAAAGGAAGAAGAAGAGGAGAAATGAAGAGGAAAAGGGGAAAAGCTTGGAGAACCTTCAAGAACCAATTTCGAAGCTCCGATTAATCGAGGTAAGGGTGAGAAACATTGCTATTTAATCATTGTATGCTATTATGTATGTTGGGTTTGGGTTTTGGATGTTTTTCATCACTTTCTATTTAGGGCAAAAGTTGGAATAATCGGTAGATTGATGATTTAATCGGTTGAAACTGAGCAATAATGCCGTAGAATAGTTGGGTAACATGTGTTGATGCTGTTTGTACTGATTTTGTTGTGTGAGAAGTTGGATGATGGTGGATGGTGGAGGTGGAACAGAATAGGGTTCTGTTCTGCGCAGGTTCGCTGGCTCTCGCCAGGCGAGCGAAGGCGAAGCTTCGCCAGGCGAAGCCTAGCGAATGCTGGCGAGTAATTATGATTAAGTCCCAGTGGACTTCGCTGGCGAGTTCGCCAAGCGAAGGTGGATAGCGAAGGTTCGCCCAGCGAAGGTGCTGGCGAATGGTGGCGAATGAAGTCAGTAGCTACTGACTTGGGCTCGCTGGGAAGTCTCGCCAGGCGAAGCCTAGCGAAGGTTCGCTGCGAGGGTTCGCCAGGCGAATGAAGGCGAATGTGACAGCATTTTTCTTTTGCTGTGTTGCTCATATGATGATTGTTTGATTGATTCACATAGGTTAATACTTCTATGTTATGAATGAGGATGTGAACTATTATGATAACATGTGCTGTGGGTAGCCTTCGGGCGTGAATCCTAGAGTTGTGATATGAATGATTAATTGTTATCGGTTAAAATACATGAGAACATAATGATGATTATGTGTGTATTAATGATGAGTTTGTGAACGTTTGATTGTTGTGTACAATTATGTGACGAGTATGCATGACTTATAATTGTATAAATAGTACTGTGACGTGTATACCTTGTATGAGATAGCATGAGATAAAGAATAAACATACTATGAAAAATGTGTTGTGGATGCATATTGTTTATATGCGATTGTATGTTAAAATACATGAAGAATGCATGAGAGCATAATGATGGATATGCGTGCATTGCTTGCTAAATATGATGTTGTATTGAATTGTGAATATATGTGGATAATGCATGAGAACATATCGTGGATATGTGTGCATTGTTTGATAACTGTGAAGAATGCATGAGAACATATCGTGGATATGTGTGCATTGTGAGTGATAATGTGGTGATAGTGTTGAATTATGAATACATCGATGAATGTTATGTGAATATGTTGTGTGTGCAATCATAATGTAATTCTTGAAGTGATGAATTATGTAAATGCATGAGATTAAGATGTCGGTCTTAAGTGCATTTGTTGCGATTGATTGTACATGCATCATTTAGTCAAGAGGCAATGTCTGTTAGTTTCGTGGAAACTAGTGGCTTGTCCCAAACCTAGAAGTGTGGGTTTGAAGGCTTAGAGGACGGGCCTTTGTGGTTATCGGTCTAGAAGTGTGGACCCGGTTTAATGTAAAAACCGAAAAAAAGATGACGGGTTATCGGTCTAGAAGTGTGGACCCGGTTTAATGTAAAAACCGAAAAAAGATAACGAAAGTCGGTACCGCATTGCATGAGTTGCATTGAGTTGTTGAGTCACATTGATATATGACATATGCATGAAGTGATGCTTATGTGTGAATGATGAGATGTTTGTTGAATACTTATGAAGCGTGCATGAAAAGATGCTTACGTGTGAATGTTAAGATTGTGGAATTGTGGGTGTATGCATGACGCAAAATGCTTGGTGAATATTCATGTTGTATATAAATATAAGTGACGATGTAAATGACTATGAGTTGAATTGTGGTGAGAAATAGGAAGTTAATCATATGATACCTATATATTCATGATTTTATGCTTTGATTATTATGGTAATATTTCTCACCCTTCTGCTGTTTTATAATGCTCTATGAGGCATTGCAGATTAGGTTGCTGGAGGCCTTTATGAAGTTCTGCTTGTAGTTCGAGGTCGCTACGTGTGTAGCGGTTTAGTAATTATTTATGGGTCGAGTCATGCTCTGGTCGTGTAACACGGGGATCGATTGCTTATGTTTTAGGATTACATTATGTAACCTAAGTTATGTTTTCATATTGGGAATGATTGAGATGTTGGCCTTAGTGCCTAGAGATGTTGATTTTATATGATGAAAGTAAATGTTTCTTTTAAAGGATTTTCATTAATGAATCCGCTGCTAAATGGAAAAGTGTTTATGAGCATGACAGATTGATTTAATGTGGTATAAGTTTTGTGTGATGCCCTTTTATGGATGCATGTTAACTTTTACTCTGATTATGCATATATTATTTGTGGGGTTTAGAAGGGTGTTACATTAGTGGTATCAGAGCAGGTCGGTCCGTCCGGCCAAGTTGTCTAATGTTATTTGTTCCCTTGTATGCGACATGTGTGTGAAAACAATGTCGATACATGTTGTTGCTTAACCTTGTCTGGAGAATTGGGAATGATCTAAGTGGGGGAGAAGTTGTGCTTCTCCAAGATGCTGCAGGTGTAGAAGTTGTAGCTCAGTGGGTGGTTAACACTCTTGTGGTTTGGTAAAGATAGTCTATACTCCATCATGATTTTCAGCTACCTATTGACAAATTGAGGAACTGATCACCCTTAATCTCTTGTTGATAGTAGTTGGAGTTCTGTTGGATGGGATGGACGTGTCTCGCAAGCTTAGGTGGCGTGAGCAGAGAATTGTTTGGAGCTAAGCCAGGTGCTTAAGAAGTGTGTTGATGAGTCGGCATGAGACAGTGAGGAGATGGTTAATTTTGATGGGAATTCGGGGTGCTAATGAAAGTGGGAAGATGGCGGTTTTGCCGACTAATTATATCTGTTTAGACAGTCGAAGAATTAAATTGATTGAGTAGTGTTGAGAATTATGTCTGGTGTGTGTGCTACGGCAACATATTGTGGAGTTGAGTATAAGGGTAGATAATGACTTCTAGTGATTACTAAAGGAAATGAGATGTGGAATACATGGTTGGTATAATTGGACCCTTAAGCATTTCAAGAGTTGGAGAGGTATTGGATGACCTTTAAGTGTGGAAGGGTTGTTTCCGTGATTTTGTCGTAACGGAAAACCGTAATTCAGAATGACGCAAGATTAGAAATGTTGGAAGATATTACAGTGCTCTATGTGATGGGAAAGTAGTGACATGGAATTAAGTATTTATTGGCGAAAAATGTTTGGATGTTATGGTAAGCGCGGAGAGTGCGGTTTGTGTTATCACCATAAGTTCACAGCTGAGTGTCCGTTTGATATAATGATTTTCCACACTTGATTGAGAGAGTCAATGGTTATGTAACCGATGGTGTTTGGATATGTTCGGAGAGTATAGGGGTTCATGTTGAGCGTCGGGAACTTGAGTTATTAGTATTGGGGAAGAGGCAGTGATGTACTACTGTGAAGAGAGTTCAAAGAGTTTTGAGAAAGCTGTCAACAGTTCGTGTATTGGTTTTGCCATGTCCGACAGGATTGTCGTTGTGTTTGGAGATACTTTGTTGATATGATTAAGAGGTGTGTTAAGTACAACATTAATGAGTTTTGGTTATGCTTGAAGGCAATATAAAGTACAGAGAGGGACTATCTGACAAGTAATTTGGAGTGGGTTGCTGTTGTGTGTTTGTACCGGAGTTTGGAAGCCTCAATTGTTTAGTTGAGATTTGAGGTGGTTACTGACCTTAAGGTATTTGTTTTATTTGAGAGAGAGTCAAATATGAGACAGAGAAGTAATTGGAACTCCTGAAGGAGTATGGTTTTGGTTAAATTACCATTCGGATGAGACCAAGTGGTAGCTAAGATATCGCATCGGGAATTTTGGTATACAACTAATGGAGATGGTAAGGAAGTTAGGACTGATTAAGCAAATTCAGATATAAGTTCGGCCTGTGAAGAGACTTCTTATGGAGTTGAGCCTTGGATGTTGAGATTGACCTTTGGTATTCTGATGAGGTTCGAGGAAATCGAAATTCTGAGTTGAGTTGATAGATTAATTGAATTTAATGGATAAAAGTCAGAGGGCTTATTTTCGGATTAAGGGAAATGGTATTGTGAGATGTCGTGATGAAGTGTGTATTCTGAATAGTGTGAGTTGGATAAGAGTACTCAGGGAGAAGTACATCGAGAAAAAATGGAGTGTCCGTGCAGGTACTAGGAAGATGCGACCGAATTTGAGAAATAGTTTTGGATAGCCATAGATGGAGAAGGAATTGATTGAGTTTGTATATGTTGATTAGACTTGCTTGGAATTGAAGTATGGACATTAGAGATGGTTGGATCTGATACAACTGTTGAGTATTTCGAGTGGGATGGGATAGTATTCCCATGGGCTTTGTGCCGGGTTTTCTTATGAATTTGAGGAAGTATGATCCGATTTGGACAGTTAAGAATGGATTAACAAGAGTAACTCGTTGCCCACCAGTGAAGATGAATCATTCTGTTAGATGGGAACTCAAGTTTTTCGTTAAGATTATGGGAAAGATTGCGAAAGCGGTTGGGTGCCATGTTGAAGATGAACTCTGACTAGCGTCCGTGAATGGCATGGACAAACAAAGAAAACTATCCAGTATGAAGAGGACTCGTTGAGAGCTTGTGTGTTGGACCAAGATGGATCTAAGGGTAGTTAATTGTCGTCGATGGAGTTGCCTACAATAACTGTTGCCATTTCGTATCGGAAACAACATCGTATGAAGTTCGTTGGGTAAGAGAGTATGACTCCTTTGTGTTGTTGCATGTCCAACGGGAGTGTTGTACTCGGATCAAAGACCGTGCAAGGGACGATGGAAACGATCAAAGAATCCAAGTAAGGCCGTGTTTTGAGAGTTATGGTAGTAATTGATGTTGGTCGAGCTTGAAGTCTCTTGAGCACCCTGTGTTTTGTTGATCTGTATCAGAGTAGCGCAGCGGAAGCGTGAGGCGGATAACATGTTAGACTGTTTTACTGCTGTCGCTTGAGAGGATTGCATGAGGTGTTCATATGTCTAAGTTGAAGAAGTACATTGATTCAGATGGATGGTGTACAAGTGAGAGAGAATTTGACTTCGGAGGCGTGGCTAGTTCTAGTTGTTGATAAGAAACAACTTCGAAGTATAGAGATTCTTTTGGTGGAAGTAGTTATGTGAGAATTGGATTTAGAAAAAATTGGAATGCGAGAGTCGTATCCAGAGTTGTTTGGATCAGGTAACATTTTCGAGGACGAAAATTCCTAAAGTGGGGGAGAGTTGTAACAGCCCAAATTTCATTAAATAATTAATTATAGTAATTAATTGATTTAGTGGGATTTTTATTAATGTTGGAATTAATTTTCATTAATTGGAATTTGTAGTAGAGAATTGAGAAGGAAATAGAATGGAAAGAAAATAATAGAGAGGAAGGAAAAGAAATAGAAGAATATAAAAAGGGAATTGGAGAGAAAGAGAAAGATAGAAAAGAAAAAGAAGAGAAAGGAAGAAGAAGAGGAGAAATGAAGAGGAAAAGGGGAAAAGCTTGGAGAACCTTCAAGAACCAATTTCGAAGCTCCGATTAATCGAGGTAAGGGTGAGAAACATTGCTATTTAATCATTGTATGCTATTATGTATGTTGGGTTTGGGTTTTGGATGTTTTTCATCACTTTCTATTTAGGGCAAAAGTTGGAATAATCGGTAGATTGATGATTTAATCGGTTGAAACTGAGCAATAATGCCGTAGAATAGTTGGGTAACATGTGTTGATGCTGTTTGTACTGATTTTGTTGTGTGAGAAGTTGGATGATGGTGGATGGTGGAGGTGGAACAGAATAGGGTTCTGTTCTGCGCAGGTTCGCTGGCTCTCGCCAGGCGAGCGAAGGCGAAGCTTCGCCAGGCGAAGCCTAGCGAATGCTGGCGAGTAATTATGATTAAGTCCCAGTGGACTTCGCTGGCGAGTTCGCCAAGCGAAGGTGGATAGCGAAGGTTCGCCCAGCGAAGGTGCTGGCGAATGGTGGCGAATGAAGTCAGTAGCTACTGACTTGGGCTCGCTGGGAAGTCTCGCCAGGCGAAGCCTAGCGAAGGTTCGCTGCGAGGGTTCGCCAGGCGAATGAAGGCGAATGTGACAGCATTTTTCTTTTGCTGTGTTGCTCATATGATGATTGTTTGATTGATTCACATAGGTTAATACTTCTATGTTATGAATGAGGATGTGAACTATTATGATAACATGTGCTGTGGGTAGCCTTCGGGCGTGAATCCTAGAGTTGTGATATGAATGATTAATTGTTATCGGTTAAAATACATGAGAACATAATGATGATTATGTGTGTATTAATGATGAGTTTGTGAACGTTTGATTGTTGTGTACAATTATGTGACGAGTATGCATGACTTATAATTGTATAAATAGTACTGTGACGTGTATACCTTGTATGAGATAGCATGAGATAAAGAATAAACATACTATGAAAAATGTGTTGTGGATGCATATTGTTTATATGCGATTGTATGTTAAAATACATGAAGAATGCATGAGAGCATAATGATGGATATGCGTGCATTGCTTGCTAAATATGATGTTGTATTGAATTGTGAATATATGTGGATAATGCATGAGAACATATCGTGGATATGTGTGCATTGTTTGATAACTGTGAAGAATGCATGAGAACATATCGTGGATATGTGTGCATTGTGAGTGATAATGTGGTGATAGTGTTGAATTATGAATACATCGATGAATGTTATGTGAATATGTTGTGTGTGCAATCATAATGTAATTCTTGAAGTGATGAATTATGTAAATGCATGAGATTAAGATGTCGGTCTTAAGTGCATTTGTTGCGATTGATTGTACATGCATCATTTAGTCAAGAGGCAATGTCTGTTAGTTTCGTGGAAACTAGTGGCTTGTCCCAAACCTAGAAGTGTGGGTTTGAAGGCTTAGAGGACGGGCCTTTGTGGTTATCGGTCTAGAAGTGTGGACCCGGTTTAATGTAAAAACCGAAAAAAAGATAACGGGTTATCGGTCTAGAAGTGTGGACCCGGTTTAATGTAAAAACCGAAAAAAGATAACGAAAGTCGGTACCGCATTGCATGAGTTGCATTGAGTTGTTGAGTCACATTGATATATGACATATGCATGAAGTGATGCTTATGTGTGAATGATGAGATGTTTGTTGAATACTTATGAAGCGTGCATGAAAAGATGCTTACGTGTGAATGTTAAGATTGTGGAATTGTGGGTGTATGCATGACGCAAAATGCTTGGTGAATATTCATGTTGTATATAAATATAAGTGACGATGTAAATGACTATGAGTTGAATTGTGGTGAGAAATAGGAAGTTAATCATATGATACCTATATATTCATGATTTTATGCTTTGATTATTATGGTAATATTTCTCACCCTTCTGCTGTTTTATAATGCTCTATGAGGCATTGCAGATTAGGTTGCTGGAGGCCTTTATGAAGTTCTGCTTGTAGTTCGAGGTCGCTACGTGTGTAGCGGTTTAGTAATTATTTATGGGTCGAGTCATGCTCTGGTCGTGTAACACGGGGATCGATTGCTTATGTTTTAGGATTACATTATGTAACCTAAGTTATGTTTTCATATTGGGAATGATTGAGATGTTGGCCTTAGTGCCTAGAGATGTTGATTTTATATGATGAAAGTAAATGTTTCTTTTAAAGGATTTTCATTAATGAATCCGCTGCTAAATGGAAAAGTGTTTATGAGCATGACAGATTGATTTAATGTGGTATAAGTTTTGTGTGATGCCCTTTTATGGATGCATGTTAACTTTTACTCTGATTATGCATATATTATTTGTGGGGTTTAGAAGGGTGTTACAATTACGTTGATCGTTCAGGCTCCGGTCATTTTCGTTGACTATCCAGACTCGGGTTATTACGTTAAGCGTTCAGGCTACGGTCAGTTTCGTTGAGTATCCAGATTCCGATTATTACGTTGAGCGTTCAGGCTCCGGTCAGTTTCGTTGGGTATCCAGACTCCGATTATTACGTTTAGCGTTCAGGCTCTGGTCATTTTCGTTGAGTATCCAGACTCCGGTTATTAGGTTGAGGGTTTAGACTCCGGTCATTTTCGTTAAGTATCTAGACTCCTGTCATTACGTTGAACATTCAGGCTCCGATCATTTACGTTGAGTATCCATACTCCGGTTAATATGTTGAGCGTTCAGGCTCCGGTCATTTTTGTTGAGTATCTAGACTCCTGTCATTATGTTGAACGTTCAGGCTTCGATCATTTTCATTGAGTATCCATACTCCGGTGAATACGTTGAGCGTTCAGGCTCCGGTCATTTTCGTTGAGTATCCAGACCCCGGTCATTACATTTAGCGTTCAGGATCCAGTCATTTTTGTTGATTATCATAACTTCATTTATTACGTTGAGCGTTCAGGATCCGATCAGTTTCGTTGAGTATCAAGACTCCAAATATTACGTTGAGCGTTCAGGCTCCGGTCAGTTTCGTTGGGTATCCAGACTCTGGTGATTACGTTGATCGTTCAGGCTCCGGTCATTTTCGTTGACTATCCAGACTCGGGTTATTACGTTAAGCGTTTAGGCTCCGGTCAGTTTCGTTGAGTATCCAGATTCCGATTATTACGTTGAGCGTTCAGGCTCCGGTCAGTCTCGTTGGGTATCCAGACTCCGAGTATTACGTTGAGCGTTCAGGCTCCAGTCATTTTCGTTGAGTATCCAGACTCCGGTTATTAGGTTGAGGGTTCAGACTCCGGTCATTTTCGTTGAGCATCTAGACTCCTGTCATTACGTTCAATGTTCAGGCTCCGATCATTTACGTTGAGTATCCATACTCCGGTCAATACGTTGAGCGTTCAGGCTCTGATCATTTTCGTTGAGTGTCCAGACTCCGGTCATTACATTGAGCGTTCAGGATCCAGTCATTTTTGTTGAGTATCATAACTCCATTTATTACGTTGAGCGTTCAGGATCCGATCAGTTTCGTTGAGTATCCAGACTCCAAATATTACGTTGAGCGTTCAAGCTTTGTCAGTTTCGTTGGGTATCCAGACTCTAGTGATTACATTGATCGTTCAGGCTCCGGTAATTTTCGTTGACTATCCAGACTCGGGTTATTACGTTAAGCATTCAGGCTCCGGTCAGTTTCGTTGAGTATCCAGATTCCGATAATTACGTTGATCGTTCAGGCTCCGGTCAGTTTCGTTGGGTATCCAGACTCTGGTTATTACGTTGAGCGTTCAGGCACCGGTCATTTTCGTTGAGTATCCAGACTCCGGTTATTAAGTTGAGCGTCAGGCTCCGATCATTTCCGTTAGGTATCCAGACTCCGATTATTACGTTGAACGTTCAGGCTCCGGTTATTTTCGTTGAGTATCCTGACTCCGGTTATTACGTTGAGGGTTCAGACTCCGGTCATTTTCGTTGAGTATCTAGACTCCTGTCATTACGTTGAACATTCAGGATCCGATCATTTTCGTTGAGTATCCATACTCCGGTCAATACGTTGAGCGTTCAGGCTCCGGTCATTTTCGTTGAGTATCCAGACTCCGGTCATTACATTGAGCGTCCAGGATCCAGTCATTTTTGTTGAGTATCATAGCTCCATTTATTACGTTGAGCGTTCAGGATCCGATCAGTTCCGTTGAGTATCCAGACTCCAAATATTACGTTAAGCGTTCAGGCTCCAGTCAGTTTCGTTGGGTATCCATACTCAGGTGATTACGTTGATCGTTCAGGCTCCGGTCATTTTCGTTGACTATCCAGACTCGGGTTATTACGTTAAGCGTTCAGGCTCCGGTCAGTTTCGTTGAGTATACAGATTCCGATTATTACGTTGAGCGTTCAGGCTCCGGTCAGTTTCGTTGTGTATCCAGACTCCGATTATTACGTTGAGCGTTCAGGCTCCGGTTATTTTCGTTGAGTATCCAGACTCCGGTTATTAGGTTGAGGGTTTAGACTCCGGTCATTTTCGTTGAGTATCTAGACTCCTGTCATTACGTTGAACATTCAGGCTCCGATCATTTACGTTGAGTATCCATACTCCGGTTAATATGTTGAGCGTTCAGGCTCCGGTCATTTTTGTTGAGTATCTAGACTCCTGTCATTATGTTGAACGTTCAGGCTTCGATCATTTTCATTGAGTATCCATACTCCGGTGAATACGTTGAGCGTTCAGGCTCCGGTCATTTTCGTTGAGTATCCAGACCCCGGTCATTACATTTAGCGTTCAGGATCCAGTCATTTTTGTTGATTATCATAACTCCATTTATTACGTTGAGCGTTCAGGATCCGATCATTTTCGTTGAGTATCAAGACTCCAAATATTACGTTGAGCGTTCAGGCTCCGGTCAGTTTCGTTGGGTATCCAGACTCTGGTGATTACGTTGATCGTTCAGGCTCCGGTCATTTTCGTTGACTATCCAGACTCGGGTTATTACGTTAAGCGTTTAGGCTCCGGTCAGTTTCGTTGAGTATCCAGATTTCGATTATTACGTTGAGCGTTCAGGCTCCGGTCAGTCTCGTTGGGTATCCAGACTCCGAGTATTACGTTGAGCGTTCAGGCTCCAGTCATTTTCGTTGAGTATCCAGACTCCGGTTATTAGGTTGAGGGTTCAGACTCCGGTCATTTTCGTTGAGCATCTAGACTCCTGTCATTACGTTGAATGTTCAGGCTCCGATCATTTACATTGAGTATCCATACTCTGGTCAATACGTTGAGCGTTCAGGCTCTGATCATTTTCGTTGAGTGTCCAGACTCCGGTCATTACATTGAGCGTTCAGGATCCAGTCATTTTTGTTGAGTATCATAACTCCATTTATTACGTTGAGCGTTCAGGATTCGATCAGTTTCGTTGAGTATCCAGACTCCAAATATTACGTTGAGCGTTCAGGCTCCGGTCAGTTTCGTTGGGTATCCAGACTCCGGTGATTACGTTGATCGTTCAGGCTCCGGTCATTTTCGTTGACTATCCAGACTTCGGTTATTACGTTAAGCGTTCAGGCTCCGGTCAGTTTCGTTGAGTATCCAGATTCCGATAATTACATTGAGCGTTTAGGCTCCGGTCAGTTTCGTTATGTATCCAGACTCCGATTATTACTTTGAGCGTTCAGGCTCTGGTCATTTTCGTTGAGTATCCAAACTCCGGTTATTAGGTTGAGGGTTTAGACTCCGGTCATTTTCGTTGAGTATCTAGACTCCTGTCATTACGTTGAACATTCAGGCTCCGGTCATTTACGTTGAGTATCCATACTCCGGTTAATATGTTGAGCGTTCAGGCTCCGGTCATTTTTGTTGAGTATCTAGACTCCTGTCATTATGTTGAACGTTCAGGCTTCGATCATTTTCATTGAGTATCCATACTCCGGTGAATACGTTGAGCGTTCAGGCTCCGGTCATTTTCGTTGAGTATCCAGACCCCGGTCATTACATTTAGCGTTCAGGATCCAGTCATTTTTGTTGATTATCATAACTCCATTTATTACGTTGAGCGTTCAGGATCCGATCAGTTTCGTTGAGTATCAAGACTCCAAATATTACGTTGAGCGTTCAGGCTCCGGTCAGTTTCGTTGGGTATCCAGACTCTGGTGATTACGTTAATCATTCAGGCTCCGGTCATTTTCGTTGACTATCCAGACTCGGGTTATGACGTTAAGCGTTTAGGCTCCGGTCAGTTTCGTTGAGTATCCAGATTCCGATTATTATGTTGAGCGTTCAGGCTCTGGTCAGTCTCGTTGGGTATCCAGACTCCGAGTATTATGTTGAGCGTTCAGGCTCCGGTCATTTTCGTTGAGTATCCAGACTCCGGTTATTAGGTTGAGGGTTCAGACTCCGGTCATTTTCGTTGAGCATCTAGACTCCTGTCATTACGTTGAATGTTCAGGCTCCGATCATTTACGTTGAGTATCCATACTCCGGTCAATACGTTGAGCGTTCAGGCTCTGATCATTTTCGTTGAGTGTCCAGACTCCGGTCATTACATTGAGCGTTCAGGATCCAGTCATTTTTGTTGAGTATCATAACTCCATTTATTACGTTGAGCGTTCAGGATCCGATCAGTTTCGTTGAGTATCCAGACTCCAAATATTACGTTGAGCGTTCAAGCTTCGGTCAGTTTCGTTGGGTATCCAAACTCTAGTGATTACATTGATCGTTCAGGCTCCGGTAATTTTCGTTGACTATCCAGACTCAGGTTATTACGTTAAGCGTTCAGGCTCCGGTCAGTTTCGTTGAGTATCCAGATTCCGATAATTACGTTGAGCGTTCAGGCTCCGGTCAGTTTTGTTGGGTATCCAGACTCTGGTTATTACGTTGAGCGTTCAGGCACCGGTCATTTTCGTTGAGTATCCAGACTCCGGTTATTAAGTTGAGCGTCAGGCTCCGATCATTTCCGTTAGGTATCCAGACTCCGATTATTACGTTGAACGTTCAGGCTCAGGTTATTTTCGTTGAGTATCCTGACTCCGGTTATTACGTTGAGGGTTCAGACTCCGGTCATTTTCGTTGAGTATCTAGACTCCTGTCATTACGTTGAACATTCAGGAACCGATCATTTTCGTTGAGTATCCATACTCCGGTCAATACGTTGAGCGTTCAGGCTCCGGTCATTTTCGTTGAGTATCCAGACTCCGGTCATTACATTGAGCGTCCAGGATCCAGTCATTTTTGTTGAGTATCATAGCTCCATTTATTACGTTAAGCGTTCAGGATCCGATCAGTTTCGTTGAGTATCCAGACTCCAAATATTACGTTAAGCGTTCAGGCTCCAGTCAGTTTCGTTGGGTATCCATACTCAGGTGATTACGTTGATCGTTTAGGCTCCGGTCATTTTCGTTGACTATCCAGACTCGGGTTATTACGTTAAGCGTTCAGGCTCCGGTCAATTTCGTTGAGTATCCAGATTCCGATTATTACGTTGAGCGTTCAGGCTCCGGTCAGTTTCGTTGTGTATCCAGACTCCGATTATTACGTTGAGAGTTCAGGCTCCGGTCATTTTCGTTGAGTATCCAGACTCCGATTATTACATTGAGTGTTCGGGCTCCGGTTATTTTCGTTGAGTATCCAGACTCCGGTTATTACGTTGAGGGTTCAGGCTCCGGTGATTTTCGTTGAGTATCCAGACTCCGGTTATTACGTTGAGGGTTCAGACTCCGGTCATTTTCGTTGAGTATCTAGACTCCTGTCATTACGTTGAACGTTCAGGCTCCGATCATTTTCATTGAGTATCCATACTCCGGTCAATACGTTGAGCATTCATGCTCCGGTCATTTTCGTTGAGTATCCAGACTCCGGTCATTACATTGAGCGTTCAGGATCCAGTCATTTTTGTTGAGTATCATAACTCCATTTATTACGTTGAGCGTTCAGGATTCGATCAGTTTCGTTGAGTATCCAGACTCCAAATATTACGTTGAGCGTTCAGGCTCCGGTCAGTTTCGTTGGGTATCCAGACTCTAGTGATTATGTTGATCGTTCAGGCTCCGGTCATTTTCGTTGACTATCCAGACTCGGGTTATTACGTTAAGCGTTCAGGCTTCGGTCAGTTTCGTTGAGTATCCAGATTCCGATTATTACGTTGAGCGTTCAGGCTCCGGTCAGTTTCGTCGGGTATCCAGACTCTGGTTATTACGTTGAGCGTTCAGGCACCGGTCATTTTCGTTGAGTATCCAGACTCCGGTTATTAAGTTGAGCGTCAGGCTCCGATCATTTTCGTTGAGTATCCAGACTCCGATTATTACGTTGAACGTTCAGGCTCCTGTTATTTTCGTTCAGTATTCTGACTCCGGTTATTACGTTGAGGGTTCAGACTCCGGTCATTTTCGTTGAGTATCTAGACTCCTGTCATTACGTTGAACGTTCAGGCTCCGATCATTTTTGTTGAGTATCCATACTCCGGTCAATACGTTGAGCGTTCAGGCTCCGGTCATTTTCGTTGAGTATCCAGACTCCGGTCATTACATTGAGCGTTCAGGATCCAGTCATTTTTGTTGAGTATCATAACTCCATTTATTACGTTGAGCGTTCAGGATTCGATCAGTTTCGTTGAGTATCCAGACTCCAAATATTACGTTGAGCGTTCAGGCTCCGGTCAGTTTCGTTGGGTATCCAGACTCTAGTGATTATGTTGATCGTTCAGGCTCCGGTCATTTTCGTTGACTATCCAGACTCGGGTTATTACGTTAAGCGTTCAGGCTTCGGTCAGTTTCGTTGAGTATCCAGATTCCGATTATTACGTTGAGCGTTCAGGCTCCGGTCAGTTTCGTCGGGTATCCAGACTCTGGTTATTACGTTGAGCGTTCAGGCACCGGTCATTTTCGTTGAGTATCCAGACTCCGGTTATTAAGTTGAGCGTCAGGCTCCGATCATTTTCGTTGAGTATCCAGACTCCGATTATTACGTTGAACGTTCAGGCTCCTGTTATTTTCGTTCAGTATTCTGACTCCGGTTATTACGTTGAGGGTTCAGACTCCGGTCATTTTCGTTGAGTATCTAGACTCCTGTCATTACGTTGAACGTTCAGGCTCCGATCATTTTTGTTGAGTATCCATACTCCGGTCAATACGTTGAGCGTTCAGGCTCCGGTCATTTTCGTTGAGTATCCAGACTCCGGTCATTACATTGAGCGTTCAGGATCCAGTCATTTTCGTTGAGTATCATAACTCCATTTATTACGTTGAGCGTTCAGGATCCGATCAGTTTCGTTGAGTATCCAAACTCCAAATATTACGTTAAGCATTCAGGCTCCGGTCAGTTTCGTTGGGTATCCAGACTCTGGTGATTACGTTGATCGTTTAGGCTCCGGTCATTTTCGTTGAATATCCAGACTCGGGTTATTACGTTAAGCATTCAGGCTCCAGTCAGTTTCGTTGAGTATCCAGATTCCGATTATTACGTTGAGCGTTCAGGCTCCGGTCAGTTTCGTTGGGTATCCAGACTCTGGTTATTACGTTGAGCGTTCAGGCACCGGTCATTTTCATTGAGTATCCAGACTCCGGTTATTAAGTTGAGCGTCAGGCTCCGATCATTTTCGTTGTGTATCCAGACTCCGATTATTACATTGAACGTTCAGGCTCCTGTTATTTTCGTTCAGTTTCCTGACTCTGGTTATTACATTGAGGGTTCAGACTCCGGTTATTTTCGTTGAGTATCTAGACTCCTTTCATTATGTTGAACGTTCAGGCTCCGATCATTTTTGTTGAGTATCCATACTCCGGTCAATACGTTGAGCGTTCAGGCTCCGATCATTTTCGTTGAGTATCCAGACTCCGGTCATTACATTGAGCGTTCAGGATCCAGTCATTTTCGTTGAGTATAATAACTCCATTTATTACGTTGAGCGTTCAGGATGCGATCAGTTTCGTTGAGTATCCAAACTCCAAATATTACGTTAAGCATTCAGGCTCCGGTCAGTTTCGTTGGGTATCCAGACTCTGGTGATTACGTTGATCGTTCAGGCTCCGGTCATTTTCGTTGACTATCCAGACTCGGGTTATTACGTTAAGCGTTCAGGCTCCAGTCATTTTCGTTGAGTATCCAGATTCCAATTATTACGTTGAGCGTTCAGGCTCCGGTCAGTTTCGTTGGGTATCCAGACTCCGATTATTACGTTGTGCGTTCAGGCTCCGGTCATTTTCGTTGAGTATCCAGACTCCGATTATTACGTTGAGTGTTCAGGCTCCGGTTATTTTCGTTGAGTATCCAGACTCCGGTTATTAGGTTGAGGGTTCCGACTCTGGTCAGTCTCGTTGAGTATCCAGATTTCGATTATTACGTTGAGCGTTCAGGCTCCGATCATTTTCGTTGAGTATCCAGACTCCAATTATTACGTTGAACGTTCAGGCTCCTGTTATTTTCATTCAGTATCCTGACTCCGGTTATTACGTTGAGGGTTCAGACTCTGGTCATTTTCGTTGAGTATCTAGACTCCTGTCATTATGTTGAACATTCAGGCTCTGATCATTTTTGTTGAGTATCCATAATCCGGTCAATACGTTGAGCGTTCAGGCTCCGGTCATTTCCGTTGAGTATCCAGACTCCGGTCATTACATTGAGCGTTCAGGATACAGGAATTTTTGTTGAGTATCATAACTCCATTCATTTCATTGAGCGTTCAGAATCCGATCAGTTTTGTTGGGTATCCAGACTCCGGTGATTACGTTGATCGTGCAGGCTCCGGTCATTTTTGTTGACTATCCAGACTCGGGTAATTACGTTTGGCGTTCAGGCTCCGGTCAGTTTCGTAGAGTATCCAGATTCCGATTATTACGTTGAGCGTTTAGGCTTCGGTCAGTTTCGTTGAGTATCCAGACTCCGACTATTAAGTTGAGCATTCAGGCTCCGGTAATTTTCGTTGAGTATCCAGACTCCGATTATTACATTGAGTGTTCAGGCTCCGGTTATTTTCGTTGAGTATCCAGACTCCGGTTATTACGTTGAGGGTTCAGACTCTGGTCAGTCTTGTTGAGTATCCAGATTCTGATTATTACGTTCAGCGTTCAGACTCCGGTCATTTTCGTTGGGTATACAGACTCCGGTTATTACGTTGAGTGTTCAGGCTCCGGTGATTTTCGTTGAGTATCCAGACTCCGGTTATTAAGTTGAGCGTCAAGCTCCGATCATTTTCGTGGAGTATCCAGACTCCGATTATTACGTTGAGCGTTCAGGCTCCGGTGATTTTCGTTGAGTATCCAGACTCCGGTTATTACGTTGAGGGTTCAGACTCCGGTCATTTTCAGTGAGTATCTAGACTCCTGTCATTACGTTGAACGTTCAGGCTCCGATCATTTTTGTTGAGTATCCATACTTCGGTCAATACATTGAGCGTTCAGGCTCCAGTCATTTTCGTTGAGTATCCAGACTCCGGTCATTACATTGAGCGTTCAGGATCCAGTCATTTTTGTTGAGTATCATAACTCCATTTATTTCATTGAGCGTTCAGGATCCGATCAGTTTCGTTGAGTATCCAGACTCCAAATATTACGTTGAGCGTTCAGGCTCCAATCAGTTTCGTTGGGTATCCAGACTCCGGTGATTACCTTGATCGTGCAGGCTCCGGTCATTTTCGTTGACTATCCAGACTCGGGTTATTACGTTAAGCGTTCAGGCTCCGGTCAGTTTCGTTGAGTATCCAGATTCCGATTATTACGTTGAGCGTTACGGCTCCGGTCAGTTTCGTTGGGTATCCAGACTCCGGTTATTACGTTGAGCGTTCAGGCTCCGATCATTTTCGTTGAGTATCTAGACTCCGGTTATTAAGTTGAGCGTCACGCTCCGATCATTTTTGTTGAGTATCCAGACTCCGATTATTACGTTAAGCGTTCAGGCTCCGGTGATTTTCGTTGAGTATCCAGACTCCGGTTATTACGTTGAGGGTTCAGACTCCGGTCATTTTCGTTGAGTATCTAGACTCCTGTCATTACGTTGAACGTTCAGGCTCCGATCATTTTCGTTGAGTATCTATACTCCGGTCAATACGTTGAGCGTTCAGGCTCCGGTCATTTTCGTTGAGTATCCAGACTCCGGTCATTACATTGAGCGTTCAGGATCCAGTCATTTTCGTTGAGTATCATAACTCCATTTATTACGTTGAGCGTTCAGGATGCGATCAGTTTCGTTGAGTATCCAAACTCCAAATATTACGTTGAGCGTTCAGGCTCCGGTCAGTTTTGTTGGGTATCCAGACTCTAGTGATTATGTTGATCGTTCAGGCTCCGGTCATTTTCGTTGACTATCCAGACTCGGGTTATTACGTTAAGCGTTCAGGCTCCAGTCAGTTTCGTTGAGTATCCAGATTCCGATTATTACGTTGAGCGTTCAGGCTCCGGTCAGTTTCGTCGGGTATCCAGACTCTGGTTATTACGTTGAGCGTTCAGGCACCGGTCATTTTCGTTGAGTATCCAGACTCCGGTTATTAAGTTGAGCGTCAGGCTCCGATCATTTTCGTTGAGTATCCAGACTCCGATTATTACGTTGAACGTTCAGGCTCCTGTTATTTTCGTTCAGTTTCCTGACTCCGGTTATTACGTTGAGGGTTCAGACTCCGGTCATTTTCGTTGAGTATCTAGACTCCTGTCATTACGTTGAACATTCAGGCTCCGATCATTTTTGTTGAGTATCCATACTCCGGTCAATACGTTGAGCGTTCAGGCTCCGGTCATTTTCGTTGAGTATCCAGACTCCGGTCATTACATTGAGCGTTCAGGATCCAGTCATTTTCGTTGAGTATCATAACTCCATTTATTACGTTGAGCGTTCAGGATGCGATCAGTTTCGTTGAGTATCCAAACTCCAAATATTACGTTAAGCATTCAGGCTTCGGTCAGTTTCGTTGGGTATCCAGACTCTGGTGATTACGTTGATCGTTCAGGCTCCGGTCATTTTCGTTGAATATCCAGACTCGGGTTATTACGTTAAGCATTCAGGCTCCAGTCAGTTTCGTTGAGTATCCAGATTCCGATTATTACGTTGAGCGTTCAGGCTCCGGTCAGTTTCGTTGGGTATCCAGACTCTGGTTATTACGTTGAGCGTTCAGGCACCGGTCATTTTCATTGAGTATCCAGACTCCGGTTATTAAGTTGAGCGTCAGGCTCCGATCATTTTCGTTGTGTATCCAGACTCCGATTATTACATTGAACGTTCAGGCTCCTGTTATTTTCGTTCAGTTTCCTGACTCCGGTTATTACGTTGAGGGTTCAGACTCCGGTTATTTTCGTTGAGTATCTAGACTCCTGTCATTATGCTGAACGTTCAGGCTCCGATCATTTTTGTTGAGTATCCATACTCCGGTCAATACGTTGAGCGTTCAGGCTCCGGTCATTTTCGTTGAGTATCCAGACTCCGGTCATTACATTGAGCGTTCAGGATCCAGTCATTTTCGTTGAGTATAATAACTCCATTTATTACGTTGAGCGTTCAGGATGCGATCAGTTTCG
This sequence comes from Lathyrus sativus, assembly GCA_963859935.3. Classification (NCBI taxonomy): domain Eukaryota; kingdom Viridiplantae; phylum Streptophyta; class Magnoliopsida; order Fabales; family Fabaceae; genus Lathyrus; species Lathyrus sativus. The sequence continues at coordinate 236,828,708 of OZ012736.1, read as the reverse complement.
TTGAGTATCCAAACTCCAAATATTACGTTAAGCATTCACGCTCCGGTCAGTTTCGTTGGGTATCCAGACTCTGGTGATTACTTTGATCGTTCAGGCTCCGGTCATTTTCGTTGACTATCCAGACTCGGGTTATTACGTTAAGCGTTCAGGCTCCAGTCATTTTCGTTGAGTATCCAGATTCCAATTATTACGTTGAGCGTTCAGGCTCCGGTCAGTTTCATTGGGTATCCAGACTCCGATTATTACGTTGTGCGTTCAGGCTCCGGTCATTTTCGTTGAGTATCCAGACTCCGATTATTACGTTGAGTGTTCAGGCTCCGGTTATTTTCGTTGAGTATCCAGACTCCGGTTATTAGGTTGAGGGTTCCGACTCTGGTCAGTCTCGTTGAGTATCCAGATTTCGATTATTACGTTGAGCGTTCAGGCTCCGATCATTTTCGTTGAGTATCCAGACTCCAATTATTACGTTGAACGTTCAGGCTCCTGTTATTTTCATTCAGTATCCTGACTCCGGTTATTACGTTGAGGGTTCAGACTCTGGTCATTTTCGTTGAGTATCTAGACTCCTGTCATTATGTTGAACATTCAGGCTCTGATCATTTTTGTTGAGTATCCATAATCCGGGCAATACGTTGAGCGTTCAAGCTCTGGTCATTTCCGTTGAGTATCCAGACTCCGGTCATTACATTGAGCGTTCAGGATACAGGAACTTTTGTTGAGTATCATAACTCCATTCATTTCATTGAGCGTTCAGAATCCGATCAGTTTTGTTGGGTATCCAGACTCCGGTGATTACGTTGATCGTGCAGGCTCCGGTCATTTTTGTTGACTATCCAGACTCGGGTAATTACGTTTGGCGTTCAGGCTCCGGTCAGTTTCGTAGAGTATCCAGATTCCGATTATTACGTTGAGCGTTTAGGCTTCGGTCAGTTTCGTTGAGTATCCAGACTCCGACTATTAAGTTGAGCGTTCTGGCTCCGGTCATTTTCGTTGAGTATCCAGACTCCGATTATTACATTGAGTGTTCAGGCTCCGGTTATTTTCGTTGAGTATCCAGACTCCGGTTATTACGTTGAGGGTTCAGACTCTGGTCAGTCTTGTTGAGTATCCAGATTCTGATTATTACGTTCAGCGTTCAGACTCCGGTCATTTTCGTTGGGTATACAGACTCCGGTTATTACGTTGAGTGTTCAGGCTCCGGTGATTTTCGTTGAGTATCCAGACTCCGGTTATTAAGTTGAGCGTCAAGCTCCGATCATTTTCGTGGAGTATCCAGACTCCGATTATTACGTTGAGCGTTCAGGCTCCGGTCATTTTCGTTGAGTATCCAGACTCCGGTTATTACGTTGAGGGTTCAGACTCCGGTCATTTTCAGTGAGTATCTAGACTCCTGTCATTACGTTGAACGTTCAGGCTCCGATCATTTTTGTTGAGTATCCATACTTCGGTCAATACATTGAGCGTTCAGGCTCCAGTCATTTTCGTTGAGTATCCAGACTCCGGTCATTACATTGAGCGTTCAGGATCCATTCATTTTTGTTGAGTATCATAACTCCATTTATTTCATTGAGCGTTCAGGATCCGATCAGTTTCGTTGAGTATTCAGACTCCAAATATTACGTTGAGCGTTCAGGCTCCAATCAGTTTCGTTGGGTATCCAGACTCCGGTGATTACCTTGATCGTGCAGGCTCCGGTCATTTTCGTTGACTATCCAGACTCGGGTTATTACGTTAAGCGTTCAGGCTCCGGTCAGTTTCGTTGAGTATCCAGATTCCGATTATTACATTGAGCGTTCAGGCTCCGGTCAGTTTCGTTGGGTATCCAGACTCCGGTTATTACGTTGAGCGTTCAGGCTCCGATCATTTTCGTTGAGTATCTAGACTCCGGTTATTAAGTTGAGCGTCACGCTCCGATCATTTTTGTTGAGTATCCAGACTCCGATTATTACGTTAAGCGTTCAGGCTCCGATGATTTTCGTTGAGTATCCAGACTCCGGTTATTACGTTGAGGGTTCAGACTCCGGTCATTTTCGTTGAGTATCTAGACTCGTGTCATTACGTTGAACGTTCAGGCTCCGATCATTTTCGTTGAGTATCTATACTCCGGTCAATACGTTGAGCGTTCAGGCTCCGGTCATTTTCGTTGAGTATCCAGACTCCGGTCATTACATTGAGCGTTCAGGATCCAGTCATTTTCGTTGAGTATCAAAACTCCATGTATTACGTTGAGCGTTCAGGATCCGATCAGTTTCGTTGAGTATCCAAACTCCAAATATTACGTTAAGCATTCAGGCTCCGGTCAGTTTCGTTGGGTATCCAGACTCTGGTGATTACGTTGATCGTTCAGGCTCCGGTCATTTTCGTTGAATATCCAGACTCGGGTTATTACGTTAAGCATTCAGGCTCCAGTCAGTTTTGTTGAGTATCCAGATTCCGATTATTACGTTGAGCGTTCAGGCTCCGGTCAGTTTCGTTGGGTATCCAGACTCTGGTTATTACGTTGAGCGTTCAGGCACCGGTCATTTTCATTGAGTATCCAGACTCCGGTTATTAAGTTGAGCGTCAGGCTCCGATCATTTTCGTTGAGTATCCAGACTCCGATTATTACGTTGAACATTCAGGCTCCTGTTATTTTCGTTCAGTTTCCTGACTCCGGTTATTACGTTGAGGGTTCAGACTCCGGTTATTTTCGTTGAGTATCTAGACTCCTGTCATTATGTTGAACGTTCAGGCTCCGATCATTTTTGTTGAGTATCCATACTCCGGTCAATACGTTGAGCGTTCAGGCTCCGGTCATTTTCGTTGAGTATCCAGACTCCGGTCATTACATTGAGCGTTCAGGATCCAGTCATTTTCGTTGAGTATAATAACTCCATTTATTACGTTGAGCGTTCAGGATGCGATCAGTTTCGTTGAGTATCCAAACTCCAAATATTACGTTAAACATTCAGGCTCCGGTCAGTTTCGTTGGGTATCCAGACTCTGGTGATTACGTTGATCGTTCAGGCTCCGGTCATTTTCGTTGACTATCCAGACTCGGGTTATTACGTTAAGCGTTCAGGCTCCAGTCAGTTTCGTTGAGTATCCAGATTCCAATTATTACGTTGAGCGTTCAGGCTCCGGTCAGATTCGTTGGGTATCCAGACTCCGATTATTACGTTGTGCGTTCAGGCTCCGGTCATTTTCGTTGAGTATCCAGACTCCGATTATTACGTTGAGTGTTCAGGCTCCGGTTATTTTCGTTGAGTATCCAGACTCCGGTTATTAGGTTGAGGGTTTCGACTCTGGTCAGTCTCGTTGAGTATCCAGATTTCGATTATTACGTTGAGCGTTCAGGCTCCGATCATTTTCGTTGAGTATCCAGACTCCAATTATTACGTTGAACGTTCAGGCTCCTGTTATTTTCATTCAGTATCCTGACTCCGGTTATTACGTTGAGGGTTCAGACTCTGGTCATTTTCGTTGAGTATCTAGACTCCTGTCATTATGTTGAACATTCAGGCTCCGATCATTTTTGTTGAGTATCCATAATCCGGTCAATACGTTGAGCGTTCAGGCACCGGTCATTTCCGTTGAGTATCCAGACTCCGGTCATTACATTGAGCGTTCAGGATACAGGAATTTTTGTTGAGTATCATAACTCCATTCATTTCATTGAGCGTTCAGAATCCGATCAGTTTTGTTGGGTATCCAGACTCCGGTGATTACGTTGATCGTGCAGGCTCCGGTCATTTTTGTTGACTATCCAGACTCGGGTAATTACGTTTGGCGTTCAGGCTCCGGTCAGTTTCGTAGATTATCCAGATTCCGATTATTACGTTGAGCGTTTAGGCTTCGGTCAGTTTCGTTGAGTATCCAGACTCCGATTATTAAGTTGAGCGTTCAGGCTCCGGTCATTTTCGTTGAGTATCCAGACTCCGATTATTACATTGAGTGTTCAGGCTCCGGTTATTTTCGTTGAGTATCCAGACTCCGGTTATTACGTTGAGGGTTCAGACTCTGGTCAGTCTTGTTGAGTATCCAGATTCTGATTATTACGTTGAGCGTTCAGACTCCGGTCATTTTCGTTGGGTATACAGATTCCGGTTATTACGTTGAGTGTTTAGGCTCCGGTGATTTTCGTTGAGTATCCAGACTCCGGTTATTAAGTTAAGCGTCAAGCTCCGATCATTTTCGTGGAGTATCCAGACTCCGATTATTACGTTGAGCGTTCAGGCTCCGGTCATTTTCGTTGAGTATCCAGACTCCGGTTATTACGTTGAGGGTTCAGACTCCGGTCATTTTCAGTGAGTATCTAGACTCCTGTCATTACGTTGAACGTTTAGGCTCCGATCATTTTTGTTGAGTATCCATACTTCGGTCAATACATTGAGCGTTCAGGCTCCAGTCATTTTCGTTGAGTATCCAGACTCCGGTCATTACATTGAGCGTTCAGGATCCAGTCATTTTTGTTGAGTATCATAACTCCATTTATTTCATTGAGCGTTCAGGATCCGATCAGTTTCGTTGAGTATCCAGACTCCAAATATTACGTTGAGCGTTCAGGCTCCAATCAGTTTCGTTGGGTATCCAGACTCCGGTGATTACGTTGATCGTGCAGGCTCCGGTCATTTTCGTTGACTATCCAGACTCGGGTTATTACGTTAAGCGTTCAGGCTCCGGTCAGTTTTGTTGAGTATCCAGATTCCGATTATTACGTTGAACGTTCAGGCTCCGGTCAGTTTCGTTGGGTATCTAGACTCCGGTTATTACGTTGAGCGTTCAGGCTCCGATCATTTTCGTTGAGTATCTAGACTCCGGTTATTAAGTTGAGCGTCACGCTCCGATCATTTTTGTTGAGTATCCAGACTCCGATTATGACGTTAAGCGTTCAGGCTCCGGTGATTTTCGTTGAGTATCCAGACTCCGGTTATTACGTTGAGGGTTCAGACTCCGGTCATTTTCGTTGAGTATCTAGACTCCTGTCATTACGTTGAACGTTCAGGCTCCGATCATTTTCATTGAGTATCCATACTCCGGTCAATACGTTGAGCATTCATGCTCTGGTCATTTTCCTTGAGTATCCAGACTCCGGTCATTACATTGAGCGTTCAGGATCCAGTCATTTTTGTTGAGTATCATAACTCCATTTATTACGTTGAGCGTTCAGGATTCGATCAGTTTCGTTGAGTATCCAGACTCCAAATATTACGTTGAGCGTTCAGGCTCCGGTCAGTTTTTTTGGGTATCCAGACTCCGGTGATTACGTTGATCGTTCAGGCTCCGGTCATTTTCGTTGACTATCCAGACTCGGGTTATTACGTTAAGCGTTCAGGCTCCGATCATTTTCGTTGAGTATCCAGATTCCGATTATTACGTTGAGTGTTCAGGCTCCGGTCAGTTTCGTTGGGTATCCAGACTCCGATTATTACGTTGAGCGTTCAGGCTCCAGTCATTTTCGTTGAGTATCTAGACTCCTGTCATTACGTTGAACGTTCAGGCTCCGATCATTTACGTTGAGTATCCATACTCCGGTCAATACATTGAGCGTTCAGGCTCCGGTCATTTTCGTTGAGTATCCAGACTCCGGTCATTACATTGAGCGTTCAGGATCCAGTCATTTTTGTTGAGTATCATAACTACATTTATTACGTTGAGCGTTCAGGATCCGATCAGTTTCGTTGAGTATCCAGACTCCAAATATTACGTTGAGCGTTCAGGCTCCGGTCAGTTTCGTTGGGTATCCAGACGCTAGTAATTACGTTGATCGTTCAGGCTCCGGTCATTTTCGTTGACTATCCAGACTCGGGTTATTACGTTAAGCGTTCAGGCTCCGGTCAGTTTCGTTGAGTATCCAGATTCCGATTATTACGTTGAGCGTTCAGGCTCCGGTCAGTTTCGTTGGGTATCCAGACTCTGGTTATTAAGTTGAGCGTCAGACTCCGATTATTACGTTGAACATTCAGGCTCCTGTTATTTTCGTTCAGTATCCTGACTCTGGTTATTACGTTGAGGGTTCAGACTCCGGTCATTTTCGTTGAGTATCTAGACTCCTGTCATTACGTTGAACGTTCAGGCTCCGATCATTTTTGTTGAGTATCCATACTCCGGTCAATACGTTGAGCGTTCAGTCTCCGTTCATTTTCGTTGAGTATCCAGACTCCGGTCATTACATTGAGCGTTCAGGATCCAGTCATTTTCGTTGAGTATCATAACTCCATTTATTACGTTGAGCATTCAGGATCCGATCATTTTCGTTGAGTATCCAAACTCCAAATATTACGTTAAGCATTCAGGCTCCGGTCAGTTTCATTGGGTATCCAGACTCTGGTGATTACGTTGATCGTTCAGGCTCCTGTCATTTTCGTTGACTATCCAGACTCAGGTTATTACGTTAAGCGTTCAGGCTCCAGTCAGTTTCGTTGAGTATCCAGATTCCGATTATTACGTTGAGCGTTCAGGCTTCGGTCAGTTTCGTTGGGTATCTAGACTCCGATTATTACGTTGTGCGTTCAGGCTCCGGTCATTTTTGTTGAGTATCCAGACTCCGATTATTACGTTGAGTGTTCAGGCTCCGGTTATTTTCGTTGAGTATCCAGACTCCGGTTATTAGGTTGAGGGTTCAGACTCTGGTCAGTCTCGTTGAGTATCCAGATTTCGATTATTACGTTGAGCGTTCAGGCTCCGATCATTTTCGTTGAGTATCCAGACTCCGATTATTACGTTGAACGTTCAGGCTCCTGTTATTTTCGTTCAGTATCCTGACTCCGGTTATTACGTTGAGGGTTCAGACTCTGGTCATTTTCGTTGAGTATCTAGACTCTTGTCATTACGTTGAACGTTCAGGCTCCGATCATTTTTGTTGAGTATCCATAATCCGGTCAATACGTTGAGTGTTCAGGCTCCGGTCATTTTTGTTGAGTATCCAGACTCCGGTCATTACATTGAGCGTTCAGGATCCAGTCATTTTTTTTTAGTATCATAACTCAATTTATTACGTTGAGCGTTCAGGCTCCGGTCAGTTTCGTTGTGTATCCAGACTCCAGTGATTACGTTGATCGTTCAGGCTCCGGTCATTTTCGTTGACTATCCAGACTCGGGTTATTACGTTAAGCGTTCAGGCGCTGGTCAGTTTCGTTGAGTATCCAGATTCTGATTATTACGTTGAGCGTTCAGGATCCGGGCAGTTCCGTTGGGTATCCAGACTCTGGTAATTACGTTGAGCGTTCAGGCACCTGTCATTTTCGTTGAGTATCCAAACTCCGGTTATTAAGTTGAGTGTCAGGCTCCGATCATTTTCGTTGAGTATCCAGACTCCGATTATTACGTTGAACGTTCAGGCTCCAGTTATTTTCGTTGAGTATCCTGACTCTGGTTATTACGTTGAGGGTTCAGACTCCGGTCATTTACGTTGAGTATCTAGACTCCTGTCATTACGTTGAACGTTTAGGCTCCGATCATTTTCGTTGAGTATCCATACTCCGGTCAATACGTTGAGCGTTCAGGCTCCGGTCATTTTCATTGAGTATCCAGACTCTGGTCATTACATTGAGCGTTCAGGATCCAGTCATTTTTGTTGAGGATCATAACTCCATTTATTACGTTGAGCGTTCAGGATCCGATCAGTTTCGTTGAGTATCCATACTCCAAATATTACGTTGAGCGTTTATGCTCCGGTCAGTTTCGTTGGGTATCCAGACTCCGGTGATTACGTTGATGGTGTAGGCTCCGATTATTTTCGTTGACTATCCAGACTCGGGTTATTACGTTAAGCGTTCAAGCTCCGGTCAGTTTCGTTGAGTATCCAGATTCCGATTATTACGTTGAGCGTTCAGGCTCCGGTCAGTTTCGTTGGATATCCAGACTCCGGTTATTACGTTGAGCGTTCAGGCTCCGGTCATTTTCGTTGAGTATCCTGATTCTGATTATTAAGTTGAGCTTCAGGCTCCGATCATTTACGTTGAGTATCCAGACTCTGATTATTATGTTGAACGTTCAGGCTCCGGTTATTTTCGTTGAGTATCCTGACTCCGGTTATTAGGTTGAGGGTTCAGACTCCGGTCATTTTCGTTGAGTATCTAGACTCCTGTCATTACATTGAATGTTCAGGCTCCGATCATTTTTGTTGAGTATCCATACTCCGGTCAATACGTTAGGCGTTCAGGCTCTGGTCATTTTCGTTGAGTATCCAGACTCCGGTCATTACATTGAGCGTTCAGGATCCAGTCATTTTAGTTGAGTATCATAAATCGATTTATTAAGTTGAGCGTTAAAATTCGATCAGTTTCATTGAGTATCCAGACTCCCAATATTACGATGAGCGTTCAGGCTCCGGTCAGTTTCTTTGGGTATCCAAACTCCGGTGATTACGTTGATCGTTCAGGCTCCGGTCATTTTCGTTGACTATCTACCTAGGGTTATCACGTTAAGCGTTCAGGTTCCGGTCAGTTTCGTTGAGTGTCCAGATTCCGATTATTACGTTGACCGTTCAGGCTCCGGTCAGTTTCGTTGGGTATCCAGACTCCGGTTATTACGTTGAGTGTTCAGGCTCCGGTTATTTTCGTTGAGTATCCAGACTCCGGTTATTAAGTTGAGCGTCAGGCTCCGATCATTTTCATTGAGTATCCTGACTCCGGTTATTACGTTGAGGGTTCAGACTTCGGTTATTTTCGTTGAGTATCCAGACTCTGATCATTACATTGAACGTTCAGGCTCCGATCATTTTCGTTGAGTATCCATACTCTGGTCAATACGTTGAGCGTCAGGCTCCGATCATTTTCGTTGAGTATCCAGACTCCGATTATTATGTTGAACATTCAGGCTCCTGTTATTTTCGTTCAGTATCCTGACTCTGGTTATTACGTTGAGGGTTCAGACTCCGGTCATTTTCGTTGAGTATCTAGACTCCTGTCATTACGTTGAACGTTCAGGCTCCGATCATTTTTGTTGAGTATCCATACTCCGGTCAATACGTTGAGCGTTCAGGCTCCGTTCATTTTCGTTGAGTATCCAGACTCCGGTCATTACATTGAGCGTTCAGGATCCAGTCATTTTCGTTGAGTATCATAACTCCATTTATTACGTTGAGCATTCAGGATCCGATCAGTTTCGTTGAGTATCCAAACTCCAAATATTACGTTAAGCATTCAGGCTCCGGTCAGTTTCGTTGGGTATCCAGACTCTGGTGATTACGTTGATCGTTCATGCTCCTGTCATTTTTGTTGACTATCCAGACTCAGGTTATTACGTTAAGCGTTCAGGCTCCAGTCAGTTTCGTTGAGTATCCAGATTCCGATTATTACGTTGAGCGTTCAGGCTCCGGTCAGTTTCGTTGGGTATCCAGACTCCGATTATTACGTTGTGCGTTCAGGCTCCGGTAATTTTTGTTGAGTATCCAGACTCCGATTATTACGTTGAGTGTTCAGGCTCCGGTTATTTTCGTTGAGTATCCAGACTCCGGTTATTAGGTTGAGGGTTCAGACTCTGGTCAGTCTCGTTGAGTATCCAGATTTCGATTATTACGTTGAGCGTTCAGGCTCCGATCATTTTCGTTGAGTATCCAGACTCCGATTATTACGTTGAACGTTCAGGCTCCTGTTATTTTCATTCAGTATCCTAACTCCGGTTATTACGTTGAGGGTTCAGACTCTGGTCATTTTCGTTGAGTATCTAGACTCCTGTCATTACGTTGAACGTTCAAGCTCCGATCATTTTTGTTGAGTATCCATAATCCGGTCAATACGTTGAGTGTTCAGGCTCCGGTCATTTTTGTTGAGTATCCAGACTCCGGTCATTACATTGAGCGTTCAGGATCCAGTCATTTTTTTTTAGTATCATAACTCAATTTATTACGTTGAGCGTTCAGGCTCCGGTCAGTTTCGTTGTGTATCCAGACTCCAGTGATTACGTTGATCGTTCAGGCTCCGGTCATTTTCGTTGACTATCCAGACTCGGGTTATTACGTTAAGCGTTCAGGCTCTGGTCAGGTTCGTTGAGTATCCAGATTCTGATTATTACGTTGAGCGTTCAGGATCCGGGCAGTTCCGTTGGGTATCCAGACTCTGGTAATTACGTTGAGCGTTCAGGCACCTGTCATTTTCGTTGAGTATCCAGACTCCGGTTATTAAGTTGAGTGTCAGGCTCCGATCATTTTCGTTGAGTATCCAGACTCCGATTATTACGTTGAACGTTCAGGCTCCAGTTATTTTCGTTGAGTATCCTGACTCTGGTTATTACGTTGAGGGTTCAGACTCCGGTCATTTTCGTTGAGTATCTAGACTCCTGTCATTACGTTGAACGTTCAGGCTCCGATCATTTTCGTTGAGTATCCATACTCCGGTCAATACGTTGAGCGTTCAGGCTCCGGTCATTTTCATTGAGTATCCAGACTCTGGTCATTACATTGAGCGTTCAGGATCCAGTCATTTTTGTTGAGGATCATAACTCCATTTATTACGTTGAGCGTTCAGGATCCGATCAGTTTCGTTGAGTATCCATACTCCAAATATTACGTTGAGCGTTTATGCTCCGGTCAGTTTCGTTGGGTATCCTGATTCCGGTGATTACGTTGATGGTGTAGGCTCCGATTATTTTCGTTGACTATCCAAACTCGGGTTATTACGTTAAGCGTTCAAGCTCCGGTCAGTTTCGTTGAGTATCCAGATTCCGATTATTACGTTGAGCGTTCAGGCTCCGGTCAGTTTCGTTGGGTATCCAGACTCCGGTTATTACGTTGAGCGTTCAGGCTCCGGTCATTTTCGTTGAGTAACCTGATTCTGATTATTAAGTTGAGCGTCAGGCTCCGATCATTTACGTTGAGTATCCAGACTCTGATTATTATGTTGAACGTTCAGGCTCCGGTTATTTTCGTTGAGTATCCTGACTCCGGTTATTAGGTTGAGGGTTCAGACTCCGGTCATTTTCGTTGAGTATCTAGACTCCTGTCATTACATTGAATGTTCAGGCTCCGATCATTTTTGTTGAGTATCCATACTCCGGTCAATACGTTAGGCGTTCAGGCTCTGGTCATTTTCGTTGAGTATCCAGACTCCGGTCATTACATTGAGCGTTCAGGATCCAGTCATTTTAGTTGAGTATCATAAATCGATTTATTAAGTTGAGCGTTAAGATTCGATCAGTTTCGTTGAGTATCCAGACTCCCAATATTACGATGAGCGTTCAGGCTCCGGTCAGTTTCTTTGAGTATCCAAACTCCGGTGATTACGTTGATCGTTCAGGCTCCGGTCATTTTCGTTGACTATCTACCTCGGGTTATCACGTTAAGCGTTCAGGTTCCGGTCAGTTTCGTTGAGTGTCCAGATTCCGATTATTACGTTGAGCGTTCAGGCTCCGGTCAGTTTCGTTGGGTATCCAGACTCCGGTTATTACGTTGAGCGTTCAGGCTCCGGTTATTTTCGTTGAGTATCCAGACTCCGGTTATTAAGTTGAGCGTCAGCCTCCGATCATTTTCATTGAGTATCCTGACTCCGGTTATTACGTTGAGGGTTCAGACTTCGGTTATTTTCGTTGAGTATCCAGACTCTGATCATTACATTGAACGTTCAGGCTCCGATCATTTTCGTTGAGTATCCATACTCCGGTCAATATGTTGAGCGTTCAGGCTCCGATCATTTTCGTTGAGTATCCAAACTCCTGTCATTATATTGAGCGTTCAGGATCCAGTCATTTTTGTTGAGTATCATAACTCCACTTATTACGTTGAGCGTTCAGGATCCGATCAGTTTCGTTGAGTATCCAGACTCCAAATATTACGTTGAGCGTTCAGGCTCCAGTCAGTTTCGTTGGGTATCCAAACTCCGGTGATTACGTTGATCATTCAGGCTCCGGTCATTTTCGTTGACTATCCAGACTCGGGTTATTACGTTAAGCGTTCAGGCTCCAGTCAGTTTCGTTGAGTATCCAGATTCCGATTATTACATTGAGCGTTCAGGCTCCGGTCAGTTTCGTTGGGTATCCAGACTCCGATTATTACGTTGAGCGTTCAGGCTCCGGTCATTTTCGTTGAGTATCCAGACTCCGGTTATTACGTTGAGGGTACATACTCTAGTCATTTTTGTTGAGTAGCTAGAGTCCTGTCATTACGTTGAACGTTCAGGCTCCGATCATTTTCGTTGAGTATCCATACTCCGGTCAATACGTTGAGCGTTCAGGCTCCGGTAATTTTCGTTGAGTATCCAGACTCCGGTCATTACATTGAGCGTTCAGGATCCAGTCATTTTTGTTGAGTATCATAACTCCATTTATTACGTTGGGCGTTCAGGATCCGATCAGTTTCATTGAGTATCCAGACTCCAAATATTACGTTGAGCGTTCAGGCTCTGGTCATTTTCGTTGACTATCCAGACTCCGGTTATTACGTTAAGCGTTCAGGCTCTAGTTAGTTTCGTTGAGTATCCAGATTCCGATTATTACGTTGAGCGTTCAGGCTCCGGTCAGTTTCGTTGGGTATCCAGACTCCGGTTATTACGTTGAGCATTCAGGCTCCAGTCATTTTCGTTGAGTATCCAGACTCTGGTTATTAAGTTAAGCGTCAGGCTCTGATCATTTTCATTGAGTATCCAGACTCCGATTATTACGTTGAACGTTCAGGCTCCGGTTATTTTCGTTGAGTATCCTGACTCCGGTTATTACGTTGAGGGTTCAGACTTCGGTTATTTTCGTTGAGTATCCAGACTCCGATCATTACATTGAACGTTCAGGCTCCGATCATTTTCATTGAGTATCCATATTCCGGTCAATACGTTGAGCGTTCAGGCTCCGGTCATTTTCGTTGAGTATCCAGACTCCGGTCATTACATTGAGCGTTCAGGATCCAGTCATTTTCGTTGAGTATCATAAATCCATTTATTACGTTGAGCCTTCAGGATCCGATCAGTTTCATTGAGTATCCAGACTCTCAATATTACGTTGAGCGTTCAGGCTCCGGTCAGTTTCTTTGGGTATCCAGACTCCGGTGATTACCTTGATCGTTCAGGCTCCGGTCATTTTCGTTGACTATCCAGACTCGGGTTATTACGTTAAGCGTTCAGGTTCCGGTCAGTTTCGTTGAGTATCCATATTCCGATTATAACGTTTAGCGTTCAGGCTCCGGTCAGTTTCGTTGGGTATCCAGACTCCGGTTATTACGTTGAGCGTTCAGGCTCCGGTCATTTTCATTGAGTATCCAGATTCTGGTTATTAAGTTGAACGTCAGGCTCCGATCATTTTCATTGAGTATCCAGACTCCGATTATTATGTTGAACGTTCAAGCTCCGGTTATTTTTGTTGAGTATCCTGACTCCGGTTATTAGGTTGAGGGTTCAGACTCCGGTCATTTTCGTTGAGTATCTAGACTCCTGTCATTACGTTGAACGTTCAGGCTCCGATCATTTTCGTTGAGTATCCATTCTCCGGTCAATACGTTGAGCGTTCAGGCTCCGGTCATTTTCGTTGAGTATCGAGACTCCTGTCATTACATTGAGCGTTCAGGATCCAGTCATTTTTGTTTAGTATCATAACTCCATTTATTACGTTGAGCGTTCAGGATCCGATCATTTTCGTTGGGTATCCAGACTCCAAATATTACGTTGAGCGTTCAGGCTCCGATCATTTTCGTTGACTATCCAGATTCGGGTTATTACGTTAAGCGTTCAGGCTCCGGTCAGTTTCGTTGAGTATCCAGATTCCGATTATTACGTTGAGCGTTCAGGCTCTGATCAGTTTCGTTGGGTATCCAGACTCCGATTATTACGTTGAGCGTTCAGGATCCGGTCATTTTCATTGAGAATCCAGACTCCGGTTATTACGTTGAGGGTTCAGACTCCGGTCAATTTCGTTGAGTATCTAGACTTCTGTCATTACGTTGAACGTTCAGGCTCCAATCATTTTCGTTGAGTATCCATACTCCGGTCAATACGTTGAGCGTTCTGGCGCCGATCATTATCGTTGAGTATCCAGACTCCTGTCATTACATTGAGCGTTCAGGATCCAGTCATTTTTGTTGAGTATCATAACTCCATTTATTACGTTGAGCGTTCAGGATCCGATCAGTTTCGTTGAGTATCCAGACTCCAAATATTACGTTGAGCGTTCAGGCTCCGGTCAGTTTCGTTGGGTATCCAGACTTCGGTGATTACGTTGATCATTCAGGCTCCGGTCATTTTTCTTGACTATCCAGACTCGGGTTATTACGTTAAGCGTTCAGGCTCCGGTCAGTTTCCTTGAGTATCCAGATTCCGATTATTACGTTGAGCGTTCAGGCTCCGGTCAGTTTCGTTGGGTATCCAGACTCCGATTATTACGTTGAGCGTTCAGGCTCCGATCATTTTCGTTGAGTATCCAGACTCCGGTTATTACGTTGAGGGTACAGACTCTGGTCATTTTTGTTGAGTATCTAGAGTCCTGTCATTACGTTGAACATTCAGGCTCCGATCATTTTCGTTGAGTATCTATACTCCGGTCAATACGTTGAGCGTTCAGGCTCCGGTAATTTTCGTTGAGTATCCAGACTCCGGTCATTACATTGAGCGTTCAGGATCCAGTCATTTTTGTTGAGTATCATAACTCCATTTATTACGTTGAGCGTTCAGGATCCGATCAGTTTAGTTGAGTATCCAGACTCCAAATATTACATTGAGCGTTCAGGCTCCGGTCAGTTTCGTTGTGTATCCAGACTCCAGTGATTACGTTGATCGTTCAGGCTCCGGTCATTTTCGTTGACTATCCAGACTCGGGTTATTACGTTAAGCGTTCAGGCTCCAGTCAGTTTCGTTGAGTATCCAGATTCCGATTATTACATTGAGCGTTCAGGCTCCGGTCAGTTTCGTTGGGTATCCAGACTCCGATTATTACGTTGAGCGTTCAGGCTCCGGTCATTTTCGTTGAGTATCCAGACTCCGGTTATTACGTTGAGGGTACATACTCTAGTCATTTTTGTTGAGTAGCTAGAGTCCTGTCATTACGTTGAACGTTCAGGCTCCGATCATTTTCGTTGAGTATCCATACTCCGGTCAATACGTTGAGCGTTCAGGCTCCGGTAATTTTCGTTGAGTATCCAGACTCCGGTCATTACATTGAGCGTTCAGGATCCAGTCATTTTTGTTGAGTATCATAACTCCATTTATTACGTTGGGCGTTCAGGATCCGATCAGTTTCATTGAGTATCCAGACTCCAAATATTACGTTGAGCGTTCAGGCTCTGGTCATTTTCGTTGACTATCCAGACTCCGGTTATTACGTTAAGCGTTCAGGCTCTAGTTAGTTTCGTTGAGTATCCAGATTCCGATTATTACGTTGAGCGTTCAGGCTCCGGTCAGTTTCGTTGGGTATCCAGACTCCGGTTATTACGTTGAGCATTCAGGCTCCAGTCATTTTCGTTGAGTATCCAGACTCTGGTTATTAAGTTAAGCGTCAGGCTCTGATCATTTTCATTGAGTATCCAGACTCCGATTATTACGTTGAACGTTCAGGCTCCGGTTATTTTCGTTGAGTATCCTGACTCCGGTTATTACGTTGAGGGTTCAGACTTCGGTTATTTTCGTTGAGTATCCAGACTCCGATCATTACATTGAACGTTCAGGCTCCGATCATTTTCATTGAGTATCCATATTCCGGTCAATACGTTGAGCGTTCAGGCTCCGGTCATTTTCGTTGAGTATCCAGACTCCGGTCATTACATTGAGCGTTCAGGATCCAGTCATTTTCGTTGAGTATCATAAATCCATTTATTACGTTGAGCCTTCAGGATCCGATCAGTTTCATTGAGTATCCAGACTCTCAATATTACGTTGAGCGTTCAGGCTCCGGTCAGTTTCTTTGGGTATCCAGACTCCGGTGATTACCTTGATCGTTCAGGCTCCGGTCATTTTCGTTGACTATCCAGACTCGGGTTATTACGTTAAGCGTTCAGGTTCCGGTCAGTTTCGTTGAGTATCCATATTCCGATTATAACGTTTAGCGTTCAGGCTCCGGTCAGTTTCGTTGGGTATCCAGACTCCGGTTATTACGTTGAGCGTTCAGGCTCCGGTCATTTTCATTGAGTATCCAGATTCTGGTTATTAAGTTGAACGTCAGGCTCCGATCATTTTCATTGAGTATCCAGACTCCGATTATTATGTTGAACGTTCAAGCTCCGGTTATTTTTGTTGAGTATCCTGACTCCGGTTATTAGGTTGAGGGTTCAGACTCCGGTCATTTTCGTTGAGTATCTAGACTCCTGTCATTACGTTGAACGTTCAGGCTCCGATCATTTTCGTTGAGTATCCATTCTCCGGTCAATACGTTGAGCGTTCAGGCTCCGGTCATTTTCGTTGAGTATCGAGACTCCTGTCATTACATTGAGCGTTCAGGATCCAGTCATTTTTGTTTAGTATCATAACTCCATTTATTACGTTGAGCGTTCAGGATCCGATCATTTTCGTTGGGTATCCAGACTCCAAATATTACGTTGAGCGTTCAGGCTCCGATCATTTTCGTTGACTATCCAGATTCGGGTTATTACGTTAAGCGTTCAGGCTCCGGTCAGTTTCGTTGAGTATCCAGATTCCGATTATTACGTTGAGCGTTCAGGCTCTGATCAGTTTCGTTGGGTATCCAGACTCCGATTATTACGTTGAGCGTTCAGGATCCGGTCATTTTCATTGAGAATCCAGACTCCGGTTATTACGTTGAGGGTTCAGACTCCGGTCAATTTCGTTGAGTATCTAGACTTCTGTCATTACGTTGAACGTTCAGGCTCCAATCATTTTCGTTGAGTATCCATACTCCGGTCAATACGTTGAGCGTTCTGGCGCCGATCATTATCGTTGAGTATCCAGACTCCTGTCATTACATTGAGCGTTCAGGATCCAGTCATTTTTGTTGAGTATCATAACTCCATTTATTACGTTGAGCGTTCAGGATCCGATCAGTTTCGTTGAGTATCCAGACTCCAAATATTACGTTGAGCGTTCAGGCTCCGGTCAGTTTCGTTGGGTATCCAGACTTCGGTGATTACGTTGATCATTCAGGCTCCGGTCATTTTTCTTGACTATCCAGACTCGGGTTATTACGTTAAGCGTTCAGGCTCCGGTCAGTTTCCTTGAGTATCCAGATTCCGATTATTACGTTGAGCGTTCAGGCTCCGGTCAGTTTCGTTGGGTATCCAGACTCCGATTATTACGTTGAGCGTTCAGGCTCCGATCATTTTCGTTGAGTATCCAGACTCCGGTTATTACGTTGAGGGTACAGACTCTGGTCATTTTTGTTGAGTATCTAGAGTCCTGTCATTACGTTGAACATTCAGGCTCCGATCATTTTCGTTGAGTATCTATACTCCGGTCAATACGTTGAGCGTTCAGGCTCCGGTAATTTTCGTTGAGTATCCAGACTCCGGTCATTACATTGAGCGTTCAGGATCCAGTCATTTTTGTTGAGTATCATAACTCCATTTATTACGTTGAGCGTTCAGGATCCGATCAGTTTAGTTGAGTATCCAGACTCCAAATATTACATTGAGCGTTCAGGCTCCGGTCAGTTTCGTTGTGTATCCAGACTCCAGTGATTACGTTGATCGTTCAGGCTCCGGTCATTTTCGTTGACTATCCAGACTCGGGTTATTACGTTAAGCGTTCAGGCTGTGGTCAGTTTCGTTGAGTATCCAGATTCCGATTATTATGTTGAGCGTTCAGGCTCCGGTCAGTTTCGTTGGGTATCCAGACTCCGGTTATTACGTTGAGCGTTCAGGCTCCAGTCATTTTCGTTGAGTATCCAGACTCTAGTTATTAAGTTAAGCGTCAGGCTCCGATCATTTTTATTGAGTATCCAAACTCTGATTATTACGTTGAACGTTCAGGCTCCGGTTATTTTTGTTGAGTATCCTGACTCCGGTTATTACGTTGAGGGTTCAGACTTCGGTTATTTTCGTTGAGTATCCAGACTCCGATCATTACATTGAACGTTCAGGGTCCGATCATTTTCGTTGAGTATCCATACTCCGGTCAATATGTTGAGCGTTCAGGCTCCGGTCATTTTCGTTGAGTATCCAGACTCCGGTCATTACATTGAGCGTTCAGGATCCAGTCATTTTTGTTGAGTATCATAAATCCATTTATTACGTTGAGCGTTCAGGATCCGATCAGTTTCATTGAGTATCCAAACTCCCAATATTACGTTGAGCGTTCAGGCTCCGGTCAGTTTCTTTGGGTATCCAGACTCCGGTGATTACCTTGATTGTTCAGGCTCCGGTCATTTTCGTTGACTATCCAGACTCGGGTTATTACGTTAAGCGTTCAGGTTCCGGTTAGTTTCGTTGAGTATCCAGATTCCGATTATAACGTTGAGCGTCCAGGCTCCGGTCAGTTTCGTTGGGTATCCAGACTCCGGTTATTACGTTGAGCGTTCTGGCTTCGGTCATTTTCGTTGAGTATCCAGATTCCGGTTATTAAGTTGAGCGTCAGTCTCCGATCATTTTCATTGAGTATCCAGACTCCGATTATTATGTTGAATGTTCAGGCTCCGGTTATTTTCGTTGAGTATCCTGACTCCGGTTATTAGGTTGAGGGTTCAGACTCCGGTCATTTTCGTTGAGTATCTAGACTCCTGTCATTATGTTGAACGTTCAGGCTCTGATCATTTTTGTTGAGTATCCATACTCCGGTCAATACGTTGAGCGTTCAGGCTCCGGTCATTTTCGTTGAGTATCCAGACTCCGGTCATTACATTGAGCGTTCAGGATCCAGTCATTTTCGTTGAGTATCATAAATCCATTAATTAAGTTGAGCGTTAGGATCCGATCAATTTCGTTGAGTATCCAGACTCCCAATATTACGTTGAGCGTTCAAGCTCCGGTCAGTTTCGTTGGGTATCCAGACTCCGGTGATTACGTTGATCGTTCAGGCTCCGGTCATTTTCGTTGACTATCCAGACTCGGGTTATTACGTGAAGCGTTCAGGTTCTGGTCAGTTTTGTTGAGTATCCAGATTCCGATTATTACGTTGACCGTTCAAGCTCCGGTCAGTTTCGTTGGGTATCCAGACTCCGGTTATTACGTTGAGCGTTCAGGCTCCGGTTATTTTCGTTGAGTATCCAGACTCCGGTTATTAAGTTGAGTGTCAGGCTTCGATCATTTTCGTTGAGTATCCAGACTCCGATTATTACGTTAAACGTTCAGGCTCCGGTTATTTTCGTTGAGTATCCTGACTCCGGTTATTACGTTGAGGGTTCAGAGTTCGGTTATTTTCGTTGAGTATCCAGACTCTGATCATTACATTGAACGTTCAGGCTCCGATCATTTTCATTGAGTATCCATACTCCGGTCAATACGTTGAGCGTTCAGGCTCCGGTCATTTTCGTTGAGTATCGAGACTCCTGTCATTACATTGAGCGTTCAGGATCCATTCATTTTTGTTGAGTATCATAACTCCATTTATTACGTTGAGCGTTCAGGATCCGACCATTTTCGTTGGGTATCCAGACTCCAAATATTACATTGAGCGTTCAGGCTCCTGTCATTTTCGTTGACTATCCAGATTCGGGTTATTACGTTAAGCGTTTAGGCTCCGGTCAGTTTCGTTGAGTATCCAGATTCCGATTATTGCGTTGAGCGTTCAGGCTCCGATCAGTTTCGTTGGGTATCCAGACTCCGATTATTACGTTGAGCGTTCAGGATCCGGTCATTTTCGTTGAGAATCCAGACTCCGGTTATTACGTTGAGGGTTCATACTCCGGTCATTTTCGTTGAGTATCTAGACTCCTGTTATTACGTTGAACGTTCAGGCTCCAATCATTTTCGTTGAGTATCCATACTCCGGTCAATACGTTGAGCGTTCAGGCGCCGATCATTATCGTTGAGTATCCAGACTCCTGTCATTACATTGAGCGTTCAGGATCCAGTCATTTTTGTTGAGTATCATAACTCCATTTATTACGTTGAGCGTTCAGGATCCGATCAGTTTCGTTGAGTATCCAGACTCCAAATATTACGTTGAGCGTTCAGTCTCCGGTCAGTTTCGTTGGGTATCCAGACTCCGGTGATTATGTTGATCGTTCAGGCTCCGGTCATTTTCCTTGACTATCCAGACTCGGGTTATTACGTTAAGCGTTCAGGCTCCGGTCAGTTTCGTTGAGTATCCAGATTCTGATTATTACGTTGAGCGCTCAGGCTCCGGTCAGTTTCATTGGGTATCCAGACTCCGATTATTACGTTGAGCATTTAGGCTCCGGTCATTTTCGTTGAGTATCCAGACTCCGGTAATTACGTTGAGGGTACAGACTCTGGTCATTTTTGTTGAGTATCTAGAGTCCTGTCATTACGTTGAACGTTCAGGCTCCGATCATTTTCGTTGAGTATCCATACTCCGGTCAATACGTTGAGCGTTCAGGCTCCGGTAATTTTCGTTGAGTATCCAGACTCCGGTCATTACATTGAGCGTTCAGGATCCAGTCATTTTTGTTGAGTATCATAACTCCATTTATTACGTTGAGCGTTCAGGATCCGATCAGTTTCGTTGAGTATCCAGACTCCAAATATTACATTGAGCGTTCAGGCTCCGGTCAGTTTCGTTGTGTATCCAGACTCCAGTGATTACGTTGATCGTTCAGGCTCCGGTTGTTTTCGTTGACTATCTAGACTCGGGTTATTACGTTAAGCGTTCAGGCTCTGGTCAGTTTCGTTGAGTATCCAGATTCCGATTATTACGTTGAGCGTTCAGGCTCCGGTCAGTTTCGTTGGGTATCCAGACTCCGGTTATTACGTTGAGCGTTCAGGCTCCAGTCATTTTCGTTGAGTATCCAGACTCTGGTTATTAAGTTAAGCGTCGGGCTCCGATCATTTTCATTGAGTATCCAGACTCCGATTATTACGTTGAACGTTCAGGCTCCGGTTATTTTTGTTGAGTATCCTGACTCCGGTTATTACGTTGAGGGTTCCGACTTCGGTTATTTTCGTTGAGTATCCAGACTCTGATTATTACATTGAACGTTCAGGGTCCAATCATTTTTGTTGAGTATCCATACTCCGGTCAATATGTTGAGCGTTCAGGCTCCGGTCATTTTCGTTGGGTATCCAGACTCCGGTCATTACATTGAGCGTTCAGGATCCAGTCATTTTCGTTGAGTATCATAAATCCATTTATTACGTTGAGCGTTCAGGATCTGATCAGTTTCATTGAGTATCCAGACTCCCAATATTACGTTGAGCGTTCAGGCTCCGGTCAGTTTTGTTGGGTATCCAGACTCCGGTGATTACCTTGATCGTTCAAGCTCCGTTCATTTTCGTTGACTATCCAGACTCGGGTTATTACGTTAAGCGTTCAGGTTCCGGTCAGTTTCGTTGAGTATCCAGATTCCGATTATAACGTTGAGCGTTCAGGCTCCGGTCAGTTTCGTTGGGTATCCAGACTCCGGTTATTACGTTGAGCGTTCAGGCTCCGGTCATTTTCGTTGAGTATCCAGATTCCGGTTATTAAGTTGAGCGTCAGGCTCCGATCATTTTCATTGAGTATCCAGACTCCGATTATTATGTTGAACGTTCAGGCTCCGGTTATTTTTGTTGAGTATCCTGACTCCGGTTATTAGGTTGAGGGTTCAGACTCCGGTCATTTTCGTTGAGTATCTAGACTCCTGTCATTACGTTGAACGTTCAGGCTCCGATCATTTTTGTTGAGTATCCAGACTCCGGTCATTACATTGAGCGTTCAGGATCCAGTCATTTTTGTTGAGTATCATAAATCCATTTATTAAGTTGAGCGTTAGGATCCGATCAGTTTCGTTGAGTATCCAGACTCCCAATATTACGTTGAGCGTTCAGGCTCCGGTCAGTTTCGTTGGGTATCCAGACTCCGGTGATTACGTTGATCGTTCAGGCTCCGGTCATTTTCGTTGACTATCCAGACTCGGGTTATTACGTTAAGCGTTCAGGTTCCGGTCAGTTTCGTTGAGTATCCAGATTCTGATTATTACGTTGAGCGTTCAGGCTCCGGTCAGTTTCGTTGGGTATCCAGACTCTGGTTATTACGTTGAATGTTCCGGCTCCGGTCAGTTTCGTTTGGTATCCAGACTTCAGTTATTACGTTGAGCGTTCAGGCTCCGGTCAGTTTTGTTGGGTATCCAGACTCCGGTTATTACGTTGAGCGTTCAGGCTCCGGTCAGTTTCGTTGTATATCCAGACTATGGTTATTACGTTAGGCGTTCAGGCTCCGGTCAGTTTCGTTCGGTATCTAGACTCCGGTTATTACGTTAAGCGTTCAGGCTCCGATCAATTTCATTTGGTATCCTGACTCTGGTTATTACGTTGAGCGTTAACGCTCCGGTAAGTTTCATTGGGTATCCAGACTTCGGTTATTACGTTGAGCGTTCAGGCTCCGGTCAGTTTCGTTGGGTATCCAGACTCCGGTTATTACGTTGAGCGTTCAGGCTCTAGTCAGTTTCGTTGGGTATCCAGACTCCGGTTATTACGTTGAGCATTCAGGCTCTGGTTAGTTTCGTTGAGTATCCAGACTCCGGTTATTACGTTGAGCGTTCTGCCTCCGTTCAGTTTCGTTGGGTATCTAGACTCCGATTATTACGTTGATCGTTCAGGCTCCCCTCAATTTCGTTGAGTATCCAGACTTCGGTTATTATGTTGAGCGTTCAGGCTCCGGTAAGTTTCGTTGAGTATCCAGATTCCGGTTATTACGTTGCGCCTTCAGGCTCCGGTCAATTTCGTTGGGTATCCAGACTCCGGTTATTACGTTGAACGTTCAGGCTCCGATCAGTTTCGTTGGGTATCCAGACTCCAGTTATTACGTTGAGCGCTCAGGCTCTGGTCAATTTCGTTGGGTATCCAGACTCCGTTTTTTACGTTGAGCATCCAGGCTCCGGTCAGTTTTGTTCGGTATCCAGACTCCGGTTATTACGTTGAGCGTTCAGGCTCCGCTCATTTTCGTTGGGTATCCAGACTCCGGTTATTACGTTGAGCGTTCCGGCTCCGGTCAGTTTCGTTGTGTATCCAGACTCCGGTTATTACGTTGATCGTTAAGGCTCTAGTCAGTTTCGTTGAGTATCCAGACTCCGGTTATTATGTTGAGCATTCAGGCTCCGGTTAGTTTCGTTGAGTATCCAGATTCCGGTTATTACGTTGAGCGTTCAGGCTCCAGTCAATTTCGTTGGGTATCCAGACTCCGGTTATTACGTTGAGCGTTCAGGCTCCGGTCAGTTTCGTTTGGTATCCAGACTTCAGTTATTATGTTGAGCGTTCAGGCTCCGGTCAGTTTTGTTGGGTATCCAGACTCCGGTTATTACGTTGAGCGTTCAGGCTCCGTTCAGTTTCGTTGGGTATCTAGACTCCGGTTATTACGTTGATCGTTCAGGCTCCCCCCAGTTTCGTTGAGTATCCAGACTTCGGTTATTACGTTGAGCGTTCAGGCTCCGGTCAGTTTCATTGAGTATCCAGATTCCGGTTATTACGTTGAGCCTTCAGGCTCCAGTCAATTTCGTTGGGTATCCAGACTCCGGTTATTACGTTGAACATTCAGGCTCCGATCAGTTTCGTTGGGTATCCAGACTCCGGTTATTACGTTGAGCGTTCAGGCTCTGGTCATATTCGTTGGGTATCCAGACTCCGTTTTTTACGTTGAGCGTCCAGGCTCCGGTCAGTTTTGTTGGGTATCCAAACTCCGGTTATTACGTTGAGGGTTCAGGCTTCGGTTAGTTTCGTTGGGTATCCAGACTCCGGTTATTACGTTGAGCGTTCAGGCTCCGGTCATTTTCGTTGGGTATCCAGACTCCGGTTATTACGTTGAGCGTTCAGGCTCCGGTCAATTTCGTTGGGTATCCAGACTCCGGTTATTACGTTGAGCGTTCAGGCTCCGGTCAGTTTCGTTTGGTATCCAGACTTCAGTTATTATGTTGAGCGTTCAGGTCCGGTCAGTTTTGTTGGGTATCCAGACTCCGGTTATTACATTGAGCGTTCAGGCTCCGTTCAGTTTCGTTGGGTATCTAAACTCCGGTTATTACGTTGATCGTTCAGGCTCCCCCCAGTTTCGTTGAGTATCCAGACTTCGGTTATTACGTTGAGCGTTCAGGCTCCGGTCAGTTTCATTGAGTATCCAGATTCCGGTTATTACGTTGAGCCTTCAGGCTCCGGTCAATTTCGTTGGGTATCTAGACTCCAGTTATTACGTTGAACATTCAGGCTCCGATCAGTTTCGTTGGGTATCCAGACTCCGGTTATTACGTTGAGCGTTCAGGCTCTGGTCAGTTTCGTTGGGTATCCAGACTCCGTTTTTTACGTTGAGCGTCCAGGCTCCTGTCAGTTTTGTTGGGTATCCAAACTCCGGTTATTACGTTGAGGGTTCAGGCTTCGGTTAGTTTCGTTGGGTATCCAGACTCCGGTTATTACATTGAGCGTTCAGGCTCCGGTCAGTTTCGTTGGGTATCCAGACTCCGGTTATTACGTTGAGCGTTCAGGCTCCTGTCAGTTTCGTTGTGTATCCAGACTCCGGTTATTACGTTGATCGTTAAGGCTCTAGTCAGTTTTGTTGAGTATCCAGACTCCGGTTATTACGTTGAGCATTCAGGCTCCGGTTAGTTTCGTTGAGTATCCAGATTCCGGTTATTACGTTGAGCGTTCAGGCTCCGGTCAATTTCGTTGGGTATCCAGACTCCGGTTATTATGTTGAGCGTTCAGGCTCCGGTCAGTTTCGTTTGGTATCCAGACTTCAGTTATTATGTTGAGCGTTCAGGCTCCGGTCAGTTTTGTTGGGTATCCAGACTCCAGTTTTTACGTTGAGCGTTCAGGCTCCGGTCAGTTTTGTTGGGTATCCAGACTCCGGTTATTACGTTTAGCGTTCAGGCTCCGGTCAGTTTCGTTGGGTATCCAGACTCCGGTTATTATGTTGAGCGTTCAGGCTCCGGTCAGTTTCGTTTGGTATTCAGACTTCGGTTATTACGTTGAGCGTTCAGGCTTCGGTCAGTTTTGTTGGGTATCCAGACTCTGGTTTTTACGTTGAGCGTTCAGGCTCTGGTTAGTTGTGTTGGGTATCTAGACTCCAGTTTTTACGTTGAGCAAGCAGGCTCCATTCAGTTTCATTGGGTATCCAGACTCCGGTTATTATGTTGAGCATTCAGGCTCCGGTCAGTTACGTTGTTTATCCAGACTCTGGTTATTACGTTGAGAGATCAGGCTCCGGTCAATTTTGTTGTGTATCCAGACTCTGGTTATTACGTTTATCATTCAGGCTCCAGTCAGTTTCGTTGAGTATCCAGATTCCGGTTATTACGTTGAGCCTTCAGGCTCCGGTCAATTTCGTTGGGTATCCAGATTCCGGTTATTACGTTGAGCCTTCAGGCTCCGGTCAATTTCGTTGGGTATCCAGACTTTGGTTATTACGTTGAACGTTCAGGCTCCGGTCAATTTCGTTTGGTATCCAGACTTCAGTTATTACATTGAGCGTTCAGGCTCCGGTCAGTTTTGTTGGGTATCCAGACTCCGGTTATTACGTTTCGCGTTCAGGATCCGGTCAGTTTCGTTGTATATCCAGAATCTTGTTATTACATTAGGCGTTCAGGCTCCGGTCAGTTTCATTCGGTATCTATACTCCGGTTATTACGTTAAGCGTTCAGGCTCCGGTCAATTTCGTTTGGTATCCTGACTCCGGTTATTACGTTGAGCGTTCAGGCTCCGGTCAGTTTCATTGGGTATCCAGACTTTGGTTATTACGTTGAGCGTTCAGGCTGCGGTCAGTTTCGTTGGGTATCCCGACTCCGGTTATTACGTTGAGCGTTCAGGCTCCGGTCATTATCGTTGAGCATCCAGACTCCAATTATTACGTTGTGCGTTCAGGGTCCGTTCAGTTTCGTTAAGTATCCAGACTCCGGTTATTACGTTGAGCGTTCAGGCTCTGTTCAGTTTCGTTGGGTATCCAGACTCCGGTTATTACGTTGATCGTTCAGGCTCCCCTCAGTTTCGTTGAGTATCCAGACTCCGGTTATTACGTTGAGCGTTCAGGCTCCGCTCAGTTTCGTTGAGTATCCAGATTCCGGTTATTACGTTGAGCCTTCAGGCTCCGGTCAATTTCGTTGGGTATCCAGACTCCGGTTATTACGTTGAACGTTCAGGCTCCAATCAATATCGTTGGGTATCCAGACTCCGGTTATTACGTTAAGCGTTCAGGCTCTGGTCAGTTTCGTTGGGTATCCAGACTCCGGTTTTTACGTTGAGCGTTCAGGCTCCGGTCAGTTTTGTTGGGTATCCAGACTCCGGTTATTACGTTGAGGGTTCAGGCTTCGGTCAGTTTCGTTGGGTATCCAGACTCCGGTTATTACATTGAGCGTTCAGGCTCCGGTCAGTTTCGTTGGGTATCCAGACTCCGGTTATTACGTTGAGCGTTCAGGCTCCGGTCAGTTTTGTTGGGTATCCAGACTCTGGTTTTTACGTTGAGTGTTCAGGCTCCGGTCAGTTTTGTTGGGTATCCAGACTCCGGTTATCACGTTAAGCGTTCAGGCTCCGGTAAGTTTCGTTGGGTATCCAGACTCCGGTTATTACGTTGAGCGTTCAGGCTCCGGTCAGTTTCGTTTGGTATCCAGACTTCAGTTATTATGTTGAGCGTTCAGGATCCGGTCAGTTTTGTTGGGTATCCAGACTCCGGTTATTACGTTGAGCGTTCAGGCTCCGTTCAGTTTCGTTGGGTATCTAAACTCTGGTTATTACGTTGATCGTTCAGGCTCCCCCCCAGTTTCGTTGGGTATCCAGACTCCGGTGATTACGTTGATCGTTCAGGCTCCGGTCATTTTCGTTGACTATCCAGACTCGGGTTATTACGTTAAGCGTTCAGGTTCCGGTCAGTTTCGTTGAGTATCCAGATTCTGATTATTACGTTGAGCGTTCAGGCTCCGGTCAGTTTCGTTGGGTATCCAGACTCTGGTTATTACGTTGAATGTTCCGGCTCCGGTCAGTTTCGTTTGGTATCCAGACTTCAGTTATTACGTTGAGCGTTCAGGCTCCGGTCAGTTTTGTTGGGTATCCAGACTCCGGTTATTACGTTGAGCGTTCAGGCTCCGGTCAGTTTCGTTGTATATCCAGACTATGGTTATTACGTTAGGCGTTCAGGCTCCGGTCAGTTTCGTTCGGTATCTAGACTCCGGTTATTACGTTAAGCGTTCAGGCTCCGATCAATTTCATTTGGTATCCTGACTCTGGTTATTACGTTGAGCGTTAACGCTCCGGTAAGTTTCATTGGGTATCCAGACTTCGGTTATTACGTTGAGCGTTCAGGCTCCGGTCAGTTTCGTTGGGTATCCAGACTCCGGTTATTACGTTGAGCGTTCAGGCTCTAGTCAGTTTCGTTGGGTATCCAGACTCCGGTTATTACGTTGAGCATTCAGGCTCTGGTTAGTTTCGTTGAGTATCCAGACTCCGGTTATTACGTTGAGCGTTCTGCCTCCGTTCAGTTTCGTTGGGTATCTAGACTCCGATTATTACGTTGATCGTTCAGGCTCCCCTCAATTTCGTTGAGTATCCAGACTTCGGTTATTATGTTGAGCGTTCAGGCTCCGGTAAGTTTCGTTGAGTATCCAGATTCCGGTTATTACGTTGCGCCTTCAGGCTCCGGTCAATTTCGTTGGGTATCCAGACTCCGGTTATTACGTTGAACGTTCAGGCTCCGATCAGTTTCGTTGGGTATCCAGACTCCAGTTATTACGTTGAGCGTTCAGGCTCTGGTCAATTTCGTTGGGTATCCAGACTCCGTTTTTTACGTTGAGCATCCAGGCTCCGGTCAGTTTTGTTCGGTATCCAGACTCCGGTTATTACGTTGAGCGTTCAGGCTCCGCTCATTTTCGTTGGGTATCCAGACTCCGGTTATTACGTTGAGCGTTCCGGCTCCGGTCAGTTTCGTTGTGTATCCAGACTCCGGTTATTACGTTGATCGTTAAGGCTCTAGTCAGTTTCGTTGAGTATCCAGACTCCGGTTATTATGTTGAGCATTCAGGCTCCGGTTAGTTTCGTTGAGTATCCAGATTCCGGTTATTACGTTGAGCGTTCAGGCTCCAGTCAATTTCGTTGGGTATCCAGACTCCAGTTATTACGTTGAGCGTTCAGGCTCCGGTCAGTTTCGTTTGGTATCCAGACTTCAGTTATTATGTTGAGCGTTCAGGCTCCGGTCAGTTTTGTTGGGTATCCAGACTCCGGTTATTACGTTGAGCGTTCAGGCTCCGTTCAGTTTCGTTGGGTATCTAGACTCCGGTTATTACGTTGATCGTTCAGGCTCCCCCCAGTTTCGTTGAGTATCCAGACTTCGGTTATTACGTTGAGCGTTCAGGCTCCGGTCAGTTTCATTGAGTATCCAGATTCCGGTTATTACGTTGAGCCTTCAGGCTCCGGTCAATTTCGTTGGGTATCCAGACTCCGGTTATTACGTTGAACATTCAGGCTCCGATCAGTTTCGTTGGGTATCCAGACTCCGGTTATTACGTTGAGCGTTCAGGCTCTGGTCATATTCGTTGGGTATCCAGACTCCGTTTTTTACGTTGAGCGTCCAGGCTCCGGTCAGTTTTGTTGGGTATCCAAACTCCGGTTATTACGTTGAGGGTTCAGGCTTCGGTTAGTTTCGTTGGGTATCCAGACTCCGGTTATTACGTTGAGCGTTCAGGCTCCGGTCATTTTCGTTGGGTATCCAGACTCCGGTTATTACGTTGAGCGTTCAGGCTCCGGTCAATTTCGTTGGGTATCCAGACTCCGGTTATTACGTTGAGCGTTCAGGCTCCGGTCAGTTTCGTTTGGTATCCAGACTTCAGTTATTATGTTGAGCATTCAGGTCCGGTCAGTTTTGTTGGGTATCCAGACTCCGGTTATTACATTGAGCGTTCAGGCTCCGTTCAGTTTCGTTGGGTATCTAAACTCCGGTTATTACGTTGATCGTTCAGGCTCCCCCCAGTTTCGTTGAGTATCCAGACTTCGGTTATTACGTTGAGCGTTCAGGCTCCGGTCAGTTTCATTGAGTATCCAGATTCCGGTTATTACGTTGAGCCTTCAGGCTCCGGTCAATTTCGTTGGGTATCTAGACTCCAGTTATTACGTTGAACATTCAGGCTCCGATCAGTTTCGTTGGGTATCCAGACTCCGGTTATTACGTTGAGCGTTCAGGCTCTGGTCAGTTTCGTTGGGTATCCAGACTCCGTTTTTTACGTTGAGCGTCCAGGCTCCTGTCAGTTTTGTTGGGTATCCAAACTCCGGTTATTACGTTGAGGGTTCAGGCTTCGGTTAGTTTCGTTGGGTATCCAGACTCCGGTTATTACATTGAGCGTTCAGGCTCCGGTCAGTTTCGTTGGGTATCCAGACTCCGGTTATTACGTTGAGCGTTCAGGCTCCTGTCAGTTTCGTTGTGTATCCAGACTCCGGTTATTACGTTGATCGTTAAGGCTCTAGTCAGTTTTGTTGAGTATCCAGACTCCGGTTATTACGTTGAGCATTCAGGCTCCGGTTAGTTTCGTTGAGTATCCAGATTCCGGTTATTACGTTGAGCGTTCAGGCTCCGGTCAATTTCGTTGGGTATCCAGACTCCGGTTATTATGTTGAGCGTTCAGGCTCCGGTCAGTTTCGTTTGGTATCCAGACTTCAGTTATTATGTTGAGCGTTCAGGCTCCGGTCAGTTTTGTTGGGTATCCAGACTCCAGTTTTTACGTTGAGCGTTCAGGCTCCGGTCAGTTTTGTTGGGTATCCAGACTCCGGTTATTACGTTTAGCGTTCAGGCTCCGGTCAGTTTCGTTGGGTATCCAGACTCCGGTTATTATGTTGAGCGTTCAGGCTCCGGTCAGTTTCGTTTGGTATTCAGACTTCGGTTATTACGTTGAGCGTTCAGGCTTCGGTCAGTTTTGTTGGGTATCCAGACTCTGGTTTTTACGTTGAGCGTTCAGGCTCTGGTTAGTTGTGTTGGGTATCTAGACTCCAGTTTTTACGTTGAGCAAGCAGGCTCCAGTCAGTTTCACTGGGTATCCAGACTCCGGTTATTATGTTGAGCATTCAGGCTCCGGTCAGTTACGTTGTTTATCCAGACTCTGGTTATTACGTTGAGAGATCAGGCTCCGGTCAATTTTGTTGTGTATCCAGACTCCGGTTATTACGTTTATCATTCAGGCTCCAGTCAGTTTCGTTGAGTATCCAGATTCCGGTTATTACGTTGAGCCTTCAGGCTCCGGTCAATTTCGTTGGGTATCCAGATTCCGGTTATTACGTTGAGCCTTCAGGCTCCGGTCAATTTCGTTGGGTATCCAGACTTTGGTTATTACGTTGAACGTTCAGGCTCCGGTCAATTTCGTTTGGTATCCAGACTTCAGTTATTACATTGAGCGTTCAGGCTCCGGTCAGTTTTGTTGGGTATCCAGACTCCGGTTATTACGTTTCGCGTTCAGGATCCGGTCAGTTTCGTTGTATATCCAGAATCTTGTTATTACGTTAGGCGTTCAGGCTCCGGTCAGTTTCATTCGGTATCTATACTCCGGTTATTACGTTAAGCGTTCAGGCTCCGGTCAATTTCGTTTGGTATCCTGACTCCGGTTATTACGTTGAGCGTTCAGGCTCCGGTCAGTTTCATTGGGTATCCAGACTTTGGTTATTACGTTGAGCGTTCAGGCTCCGGTCAGTTTCGTTGGGTATCCCGACTCCGGTTATTACGTTGAGCGTTCAGGCTCCGGTCATTATCGTTGAGCATCCAGACTCCAATTATTACGTTGTGCGTTCAGGGTCCGTTCAGTTTCGTTAAGTATCCAGACTCCGGTTATTACGTTGAGCGTTCAGGCTCTGTTCAGTTTCGTTGGGTATCCAGACTCCGGTTATTACGTTGATCGTTCAGGCTCCCCTCAGTTTCGTTGAGTATCCAGACTCCGGTTATTACGTTGAGCGTTCAGGCTCCGCTCAGTTTCGTTGAGTATCCAGATTCCGGTTATTACGTTGAGCCTTCAGGCTCCGGTCAATTTCGTTGGGTATCCAGACTCCGGTTATTACGTTGAACGTTCAGGCTCCAATCAATATCGTTGGGTATCCAGACTCCGGTTATTACGTTAAGCGTTCAGGCTCTGGTCAGTTTCGTTGGGTATCCAGACTCCGGTTTTTACGTTGAGCGTTCAGGCTCCGGTCAGTTTTGTTGGGTATCCAGACTCCGGTTATTACGTTGAGGGTTCAGGCTTCGGTCAGTTTCGTTGGGTATCCAGACTCCGGTTATTACATTGAGCGTTCAGGCTCCGGTCAGTTTCGTTGGGTATCCAGACTCCGGTTATTACGTTGAGCGTTCAGGCTCCGGTCAGTTTTGTTGGGTATCCAGACTCTGGTTTTTACGTTGAGTGTTCAGGCTCCGGTCAGTTTTGTTGGGTATCCAGACTCCGGTTATCACGTTAAGCGTTCAGGCTCCGGTAAGTTTCGTTGGGTATCCAGACTCCGGTTATTACGTTGAGCGTTCAGGCTCCGGTCAGTTTCGTTTGGTATCCAGACTTCAGTTATTATGTTGAGCGTTCAGGATCCGGTCAGTTTTGTTGGGTATCCAGACTCCGGTTATTACGTTGAGCGTTCAGGCTCCGTTCAGTTTCGTTGGGTATCTAAACTCTGGTTATTACGTTGATCGTTCAGGCTCCCCCCCAGTTTCGTTGAGTATCCAGACTTCGGTTATTACGTTGAGCGTTCAGGCTCCGGTCAGTTTCATTCAGTATCCAGATTCCGGTTATTACGTTGAGCCTTCAGGCTCCGGTCAATTTCGTTGGGTATCTAGACTCCGGTTATTACGTTGAACATTCAGGCTCCGATCAGTTTCGTTGGGTATCCAGACTCCGGTTATTACGTTGAGCGTTCAGGCTCTGGTCAGTTTCGTTGGGTATCCAGACTCCGTTTTTTACGTTGAGCATCCAGGCTCCGGTCAATTTTGTTGGGTATCCAAACTCCGGTTATTACATTGAGGGTTCAGGCTTCGGTTAGTTTCGTTGGGTATCCAGTCTCCGGTTATTACGTTGAGCGTTCAAGCTCCGGTCATTTTCGTTGGGTATCCAGACTCCGGTTATTACGTTGAGCGTTCAGGCTCCGGTCAATTTCGTTGGGTATCCAGACTCCGGTTAATACGTTGAGCGTTCAGGCTCCGGTCAGTTTCGTTTGGTATCCAGACTTCAGTTATTATGTTGAGCGTTCAGGCTCCAGTCAGTTTTGTTGGGTATCCAGACTCCGGTTATTACGTTGAGCATTCAGGCTCCGTTCAGTTTCGTTGGGTATCTAGACTCCGGTTATTACGTTGATCGTTCAGGCTCCCCCCAGTTTCGTTGAGTATCCAGACTTCGGTTATTACGTTGAGCGTTCAGGCTCCGGTCAGTTTCATTGAGTATCCAGATTCCGGTTATTACGTTGAGCCTTCAGGCTCCAGTCAATTTTGTTGGGTATCCAGACTCCGGTTATTACGTTGAACATCCAGGCTCCGATCAGTTTCGTTGGGTATCCAGACTCTGGTTATTACGTTGAGCGTTCAGGCTCTGGTCAGTTTCGTTGGGTATCCAGACTCCGGTTTTTACGTTGAGCGTCCAGGCTCCGGTCAGTTTTGTTGGGTATCCAAACTCCGGTTATTACGTTGAGGGTTCAGGCTTCGGTTAGTTTCGTTAGGTATCCAGACTCCGGTTATTACATTGAGCGTTCAGGCTCCGATCAGTTTCGTTGGGTATCCAGACTCCAATTATTACGTTGAGCGTTCAGGCTCCTGTCAGTTTCGTTGTGTATCCAGACTCCGGTTACTACGTTGATCATTAAGGCTCTAGTCAGTTTTGTTGAGTATCCAGACTCCGGTTATTACGTTGAGCATTCAAGCTCCGGTTAGTTTCGTTGAGTATCCAGATTCCGGTTATTACGTTGAGCGTTCAGGCTCCGGTCAATTTTGTTGGGTATCCAGACTCCGGTTATTACGTTGAGCGTTCAGGCTCCGGTCAGTTTTGTTTGGTATCCAGACTTCAGTTATTATGTTGAGCGTTCAGGCTCCGGTCAGTTTTGTTGGGTATCCAGACTCCGGTTATTACATTGAGCATTCAGGCTCCGGTCAGTTTCGTTGTATATCCAGACTCTGGTTATTACGTTAGGCGTTCAGGCTCCGGTCAGTTTCATTCGGTATCTAGACTCCGGTTATTACGTTAAGCGTTCAGGCTCCGGTCAATTTCGTTTGGTATCCTGACACCGGTTATTACGTTGAGCGTTCAGGCTACGGTCAATTTCATTGGGTATCCAGACTTCGGTTATTACGTTGAGCGTTCAGGCTCCGGTCAGTTTCGTTGAGCATCCAGACTCCAGTTATTATGTTGTGCGTTCAGGGTCCGGTCAGTTTCGTTGAGTATCCAGACTCCGGTTATTACGTTGAGCGTTCATGTTCCGTTCCGTTTCGTTGGGTATCCAGACTCCGGTTATTACGTTGAGCATTCAGGCTCCTGTCAGTTTCGTTGTGTATCCAGACTCCGGTTATTATGTTGAGCGTTCAGGCTCCGGTCAGTTTCGTTGGGTATCCAGACTCCGGTTTTTACGTTGAGCGTTCAGGCTCCGGTCAGTTTTGTTCGGTATCCAGACTCCGGTTATTATGTTTAACGTTCAGTTTCCGGTCAGTTTCGTTGGGTATCCAGACTCCGGTTATTACGTTGAGCGTTCAGGCTCCGGTCAGTTTCGTTTGGTATTCAGACTTCGGTTATTACGTTGAACGTTCAGGCTCCGGTCAGTTTTGTTGGGTATCCAGACTCTGGTTTTTACGTTGAGCGTTCAGGCTCTGGTCAGTTGTGTTGGGTATCTAGACTCCAGTTTTTACGTTGAGCAAGCAGGCTCCAGTCAGTTTCATTGGGTATCCCGACTCCGTTATTATGTTGAGCATTCAGGCTCCGGTCAATTTCGCTGGGTATCCAGACTCCGGTTATTACGTTGAGCATTCAGGCTCCGGTCAGTTACGTTGTGTATCCAGACTCTGGTTATTACGTTGAGAGATCAGGCTCCGGTCAATTTTGTTGTGTATCCAGACTCCGGTTATTACGTTGATCATTCAGGCTCCAGTCAGTTTCGTTGAGTATCCAGATTCCGGTTATTACGTTGAGCCTTCAGGCTCCGGTCAATTTCGTTGGGTATCCAGATTCCGGTTATTACGTTGAGCCTTCAGGCTCCGGTCAATTTCGTTGGGTATCCAAACTCTGGTTATTACGTTGAACGTTCAGGCTCCGGTCAGTTTCGTTTGGTATCCAGACTTCAGTTATTATGTTGAGCGTTCAGGCTCCGGTCAGTTTTGTTGGGTATCCAGACTCCGGTTATTACGTTTAGCGTTCAGGATCCGGTCAGTTTCGTTGTATATCCAGACTCTTGTTATTACGTTAGGCATTCAGGCTTCGGTCAGTTTCATTCGGTATCTATACTCCAGTTATTACGTTAAGCGTTCAGGCTCCGGTCAATTTCGTTTAGTATCCTGACTCCGGTTATTAAGTTGAGCGTTCAGGCTCCGGTCAGTTTCATTGGGTATCCAGACTTTGGTTATTACGTTGAGCATTCAGGCTCCGGTCAGTTTCGTTGGGTATCCAGACTCCGGTTATTACGTTGAGCATTCAGGCTCCGGTCATTATCGTTGAGCATCCAGACTCCAGTTATTACGTTGTGCGTTCAGGGTCCGTTCAGTTTCGTTGAGTATCCAGACTCCGATTATTACGTTGAGCGTTCAGGCTCTGTGCAGTTTCGTTGGGTATCCAGACTCCGGTTATTACGTTGATCGTTCAGGCTCCCCTCAATTTCGTTGAGTATCCAGACTCCGGTTATTACGTTGAGCGTTCAGGCTCCGCTCAGTTTCGTTGAATATCCAGATTCCAGTTATTACGTTGAGCCTTCAGGCTCGGGTTAATTTCGTTGGGTTTCCAGACTCCGGTTATTACGTTGAACGTTCAAGCTCTGATCAATATCGTTGGGTATCCAGACTCCGGTTATTACGTTAAGCGTTCAGGCTCTGGTCAGTTTCGTTGGGTATCCAGACTCCGGTATTTACGTTGAGCGTTCAGGCTCCGGTCAGTTTTGTTGGGTATCTAGACTCCGGTTATTACGTTGAGGGTTCAGGCTTCGGTCAGTTTCGTTGGGTATCCAGACTCCGATTATTACATTGAGCGTTCAGGCTCCGGTCAGTTTCGTTGGGTATCCAGACTCCGGTTATTACGTTGAGCGTTCAGGCTCCGGTCAGTTTTGTTGGGTATCCAGACTCTGGTTTTTACGTTGAGCGTTCAGGCTCCGGTCAGTTTTGTTGGGTATCCAGACTCCGGTTATCACGTTAAGCGTTCAGGCTCCGGTCAGTTTCGTTGGGTATCCAGACTCCGGTTATTACGTTGAGCGTTCAGGCTCCGGTCAGTTTTGTTGGGTATCCAGACTCCGGTTATTACGTTGAGCGTTCAGGCTCCGGTCAGTTTTGTTGGGTATCCAGACTCCGGTTTTTACGTTGATCGTTCAGGCTCCGGTCAGTTTTGTTGGGTATCCAGACGACTCTGGTTTTTACGTTGAGCGATCAGGCTCCGGTCAGTTTTGTTGGGTATCCAGACTCCGGTTATTACGTTAAGCGTTCAGGCTCCGGTCAGTTTCGTTGGGTATCCAGACTCCGGTTATTACGTTGAGCGTTCAGGCTCCGGTCAGTTTCGTTGGGTATCCAGACTCTTGTTTTTACGTTGAGCGTTCAGGCTCCGGTTAGTTTCGTTGGGTATCCAGACTTCGGTTATTATGTTGAGCATTCAGGCTCCGGTTAGTTTCGTTGGGTATCCAGACTCCGTTTATTACGTTGAGCGTTCAGGCTCCGGTCAGTTTCGCTTGGTATCCAGACTTCAGTTATTACATTGAGCGTCCAGGCTCCGGTCAGTTTTGTTGGGTATCCAGACTCCGGTTATTACACTGAGCGTTCAGGCTCCGGTCATTTTCGTTGGGTATCCAGACTACGGTTATTACGTTGAATGTTCAGGCTCCGGTCAGTTTCGTTGGGTGTCCAGACTTCGGTTATTACGTTGAGCGTTTAGGCTCCGATCATTTTCGTTAAGCATCCAGACTCCAGTTATTATGTTGTGCGTTCAGGCTCCGATCAGTTTCGTTGGGTATCCAGACTACAGTTATTAAGTTGAGCGTTCAGGCTCCGTTCAGTTTCGTTGGGTATCCAGACTCCGGTTATTACGTTGAGCGTTCAGGCTCCGGTCAGTTTCGTTGTGTATCCAGACTCCGGTAATTACGTTGAGCGTTCAGGCTCCGGTCAGTTTCGTTGGGTATCCAGACTTCGGTTTTTACGTTGAGCGTTCAGGCTCCGGTCAGTTTTGTTGGGTATCCAGACTCCGGTTATTACATTGAGCGTTCAGGCTCTGGTCAGTTTCGTTGGGTATCCAGACTCCGGTTATTACGTTGAGCGAGCAGGCTCCGGTTAGTTTCGTTGGGTATCTAGACTCCGGTTATTACGTTGAGCGTTTGGGCTCCGGTCAGTTTCGTTGGGTATCCAGATTGCGGTTATTACGTTGATCGTTCAGGCTCCCCTCAGTTTCGTTGAGTATCCAGACTCCGGTTATTACGTTGAGCGTTAAGGCTCCGCTCAGTTTCGTTGAGTATCCAGATTCTGGTTATTACGTTGAGCCTTCAGGCTCGGGTTAATTTCGTTGGGTATCCAGACTTCGGTTATTACGTTGAACGTTCAAGCTCTGATCAATATTGTTGGGTATCCAGACTCCGGTTATTACGTTAAGCGTTCAGGCTCTGGTCAGTTTCGTTGGGTATCCAGACTCCGGTTTTTACGTTGAGCGTTCAGGCTCCGGTCAGTTTTGTTGGGTATCCAGACTCCGGTTATTACGTTGAGGATTCAGGCTTCGGTCAGTTTCGTTGGGTATCCAGACTCCGATTATTACATTGAGCGTTCATGCTCCGGTCAGTTTCGTTGGGTATCCAGACTCCGGTTATTACGTTGAGCGTTCAGGCTCCGGTCAGTTTTGTTGGGTATCCAGACTCTGGTTTTTACGTTGAGCGTTCAGGCTCCGGTCAGTTTTGTTGGGTATCCAGACTCTGGTTATTACGTTAAGCGTTCAGGCTCCGGTCAGTTTAGTTGGGTATCCAGACTCCGGTTATTACGTTGAGCGTTCAGGCTCCGGTCAGTTTCGTTGGGTATCCAGACTCTTGTTTTTACATTGAGCGTTCAGGCTCCGGTTAGTTTCGTTGGGTATCCAGACTTCGGTTATTATGTTGAGCATTCAGGCTCCGGTCAGTTTCGTTGGGTATCCAGACTCCGGTTATTACGTTAAGCGTTCAGGATCCGGTCAGTTTCGTTGGGTATCATGACTCCGGTTATTACGTTGAGCGTTCAGGCTCCGGTCAGTTTCGCTTGGTATCCAGACTTCAGTTATTACGTTGAGCGTCCAGGCTCCGGTCAGTTTTGTTGGGTATCCAGACTCCGGTTATTACACTGAGCGTTCAGGCTCCGGTCATTTTCGTTGGGTATCCAGACTACGGTTATTACGTTGAATGTTCAGGCTCCGGTCAGTTTCGTTGGGTGTCCAGACTTCGGTTATTACGTTGAGCGTTTAGGCTCCGATCATTTTCGTTAAGCATCCAGACTCCAGTTATTATGTTGTGCGTTCAGGCTCCGGTCAGTTTCGTTGGGTATCCAGACTACAGTTATTACGTTGAGCGTTCAGGCTCCGTTCAGTTTCGTTGGGTATCCAGACTCCGGTTATTACGTTGAGCATTCAGGCTCCGGTCAGTTTCGTTGTGTATCCAGACTCCGGTTATTACGTTGAGCGTTCAGGCTCCGGTCAGTTTCGTTGGGTATCCAGACTTAGGTTTTTACGTTGAGCGTTCAGGCTCCGGTCAGTTTTGTTGGGTATCCAGACTCCGGTTATTACGTTGAGCGTTCAAGCTCTGATCAGTTTCGTTGGGTATCCAGACTCCGGTTATTACGTTGAGCGAGCAGGCTCCGGTTAGTTTCGTTGGGTATCTAGACTCCGGTTATTACGTTGAGCGTTTGGGCTCCGGTCAGTTTCGTTAGGTATCCAGATTGCGGTTATTACGTTGAGCGTTCAGGCTCCGGTCAGTTTTGTTGGGTATCCAGACTTCGGTTATTACATTGAGCGTTCAGGCTCCGGTCAGTTTCGTTGGGTATCCAGACTCCGTTTATTACGTTGAACATTCAGGCTCCGGTCAGTTTCGTTGGGTATCCAGACTCCGGTTATTACATTGAGCGTTCAGGCTCCGGTCAGTTTCGTTGGGTATTCAGACTCCGGTTATTACGTTGATCGTTCAGGCTCCAGTCAGTTTCATTGGGTATCCAGACTCCGGTTATTACTTTGAGCGTTCAGGCTCCGGTCAGTTTGTTTGGGTATCCAGACTCCGGTTATTACGTTGAGCGTTCAGGCTCCGGTCATTTTCGTTGGGCATCCAGGCTCCAGTTATTACGTTGTGCGTTCAGGGTCCGGTCAGTTTTGTTGGGTATCTAGACTACGATTATTACGTTGAGCGTTCAGGCTCTAGTCAGTTTTGTTTGGTATCCAGACTCCGGTTATTACGTTAAGCGTTCAGGCTCCGGTCAGTTTCGTTGCATATCCAGACTCTGGTTATTACGTTAGGCGTTCAGGCTCTGGTCAGTTTCGTTCGGTATCTAGACTCCGTTTATCACGTTGAGCGTTCAGGCTCTGGTCAGTTTCATTGGGTATCCAGACTTCGGTTATTACGTTGAGCGTTCAGGCTCTGGTCAGTTTCGTTGGGTATCCAGACTCCGGTTATTACGTTGAGCGTTCAGGCTCCGGTCATTATCGTTGAGCATCCAGACTCCAGTTATTACGTTGTGCGTTCAGGGTCCGTTCAGTTTCGTTGAGTATCCAGACTCCGATTATTACGTTGAGCGTTCAGGCTCTGTGCAGTTTCGTTGGGTATCCAGACTCCGGTTATTACGTTGATCGTTCAGGCTCCCCTCAGTTTCGTTGAGTATCCAGACTCCGGTTATTACGTTGAGCGTTCAGGCTCCGCTCAATTTCGTTGAGTATCCAGATTCCGGTTATTACGTTGAGCCTTCAGGCTCGGGTTAATTTCGTTGGGTATCCAGACTTCGGTTATTACGTTGAACGTTCAAGCTCTGATCAATATTGTTGGGTATCCAGACTCCGGTTATTACGTTAAGCGTTCTGGCTCTGGTCAGTTTCGTTGGGTATCCAGACTCCGGTTTTTACGTTGAGCGTTCAGGCTCCAGTCAGTTTTGTTGTGTATCCAGACTCCGGTTATTACGTTGAGGATTCAGGCTTCGGTCAGTTTCGTTGGGTATCCAGACTTTGATTATTACATTGAGCGTTCATGCTCCGGTCAGTTTCGTTGGGTATCCAGACTCCGGTTATTACGTTGAGCGTTCAGGCTCCGGTCAGTTTTGTTGGGTATCCAGACTCCGGTTTTTACGTTGAGCGTTCAGGCTCCGGTCAGTTTTGTTGGGTATCCAGACTCTGGTTTTTACGTTGAGCGTTCAGGCTCCAGTCAGTTTTGTTGGGTATCCAGACTCCGGTTATTACGTTAAGCGTTCAGGCTCTGGTCAGTTTCGTTAGGTATCCAGACTCCGGTTATTACGTTGAGCGTTCAGGCTCCGGTCAGTTTTGTTGGGTATCCAGACTCTGGTTTTTACATTGAGCGTTCAGGCTCCGGTCAGTTTTGTTGGGTATCCAGACTCTGGTTATCACGTTAAGCGTTCAGGCTCCGGTCAGTTTCGTTGGGTATCCAGACTCCGGTTATTACGTTGAGCGTTCAGGCTCTGGTCAGTTTTGTTGGGTATCCAGACTCCGGTTATTACGTTGAGCGTTCAGGCTCGGGTTAATTTCGTTGGGTATCCAGACTTCGGTTATTACGTTGAACGTTCAAGCTCTGATCAATATTGTTGGGTATCCAGACTCCGGTTATTACGTTAAGCGTTCAGGCTCTGGTCAGTTTCGTTGGGTATCCAGACTCCGGTTTTTACGTTGAGCGTTCAGGCTCCGGTCAGTTTTGTTGTGTATCCAGACTCCGGTTATTACGTTGAGGATTCAGGCTTCGGTCAGTTTCGTTGGGTATCCAGACTCTGATTATTACATTGAGCGTTCATGCTCCGGTCAGTTTCGTTGGGTATCCAGACTCCGGTTATTACGTTGAGCGTTCAGGCTCCGGTCAGTTTTGTTGGGTATCCAGACTCCGGTTTTTACGTTGAGCGTTCAGGCTCCGGTCAGTTTTGTTGGGTATCCAGACTCTGGTTTTTACGTTGAGCGTTCAGGCTCCAGTCAGTTTTGTTGGGTATCCAGACTCCGGTTATTACGTTAAGCGTTCAGGCTCTGGTCAGTTTCGTTAGGTATCCAGACTCCGGTTATTACGTTGAGCGTTCAGGCTCCGGTCAGTTTTGTTGGGTATCCAGACTCTGGTTTTTACATTGAGCGTTCAGGCTCCGGTCAGTTTTGTTGGGTATCCAGACTCTGGTTATCACGTTAAGCGTTCAGGCTCCGGTCAGTTTCGTTGGGTATCCAGACTCCGGTTATTACGTTGAGCGTTCAGGCTCTGGTCAGTTTTGTTGGGTATCCAGACTCCGGTTATTACGTTGAGCGTTCAGGCTCCGGTCAGTTTTGTTGGGTATCCAGACTCCGGTTTTTACGTTGAGCGTTCAGGCTCCGGTCAGTTTTGTTGGGTATCCAGACTCTGGTTTTTACGTTGAGCGTTCAGGCTCCAGTCAGTTTTGTTGGGTATCCAGACTCCGGTTATTACGTTAAGCGTTCAGGCTCTGGTCAGTTTCGTTAGGTATCCATACTCCGGTTATTACGTTGAGCGTTCAGGCTCCGGTCAGTTTCGTTGGGTATCCAGACTCTTGTTTTTACGTTGAGCGTTCAGGCTCCGTTTAGTTTCGTTGGGTATCCAGACTCCGGTTATTATGTTGAGCATTCAGGCTCCGGTCAGTTTCGTTGGGTATCCAGACTCCGGTTATTACGTTAAGCGTTCAGGATCCGGTCAGTTTCGTTGGGTATCCAGACTCCGGTTATTACGTTGAGCGTTCAGGCTCCGGTCATTTTCGTTGGGCATCCAGGCTCCAGTTATTACGTTGTGCGTTCAGGGTCCGGTCAGTTTTGTTGGGTATCTAGACTACGATTATTACGTTGAGCGTTCAGGCTCTAGTCAGTTTTGTTGGGTATCCAGACTCCGGTTATTACGTTAAGCGTTCAGGCTCCGGTCAGTTTCGTTGCATATCCAGACTCTGGTTATTACGTTAGGCGTTCAGGCTCTGGTCAGTTTCGTTCGGTATCTAGACTCCGTTTATCACGTTGAGCGTTCAGGCTCTGGTCAGTTTCATTGGGTATCCAGACTTCGGTTATTACGTTGAGCGTTCAGGCTCTGGTCAGTTTCGTTGGGTATCCAGACTCCGGTTATTACGTTGAGCGTTCAGGCTCCGGTCATTATCGTTGAGCATCCAGACTCCAGTTATTACGTTGTGCGTTCAGGGTCCGTTCAGTTTCGTTGAGTATCCAGACTCCGATTATTACGTTGAGCGTTCAGGCTCTGTGCAGTTTCGTTGGGTATCCAGACTCCGGTTATTACGTTGATCGTTCAGGCTCCCCTCAGTTTCGTTGAGTATCCAGACTCCGGTTATTACGTTGAGCGTTCAGGCTCCGCTCAGTTTCGTTGAGTATCCAGATTCCGGTTATTACGTTGAGCCTTCAGGCTCGGGTTAATTTCGTTGGGTATCCAGACTTCGGTTATTACGTTGAACGTTCAAGCTCTGATCAATATTGTTGGGTATCCAGACTCCGGTTATTACGTTAAGCGTTCAGGCTCTGGTCAGTTTCGTTGGGTATCCAGACTCCTGTTTTTACGTTGAGCGTTCAGGCTCCGGTCAGTTTTGTTGTGTATCCAGACTCCGGTTATTACGTTGAGGATTCAGGCTTCGGTCAGTTTCGTTGGGTATCCAGACTCTGATTATTACATTGAGCGTTCATGCTCCGGTCAGTTTCGTTGGGTATCCAGACTCCGGTTATTACGTTGAGCGTTCAGGCTCCGGTCAGTTTTGTTGGGTATCCAGACTCCGGTTTTTACGTTGAGCGTTCAGGCTCCGGTCAGTTTTGTTGGGTATCCAGACTCTGGTTTTTACGTTGAGCGTTCAGGCTCCAGTCAGTTTTGTTGGGTATCCAGACTCCGGTTATTACGTTAAGCGTTCAGGCTCCGGTCAGTTTCGTTAGGTATCCAGACTCCGGTTATTACGTTGAGCGTTCAGGCTCCGGTCAGTTTTGTTGGGTATCCAGACTCTGGTTTTTACGTTGAGCATTCAGGCTCCGGTCAGTTTTGTTGGGTATCCAGACTCTGGTTATCACGTTAAGCGTTCAGGCTCCGGTCAGTTTCGTTGGGTATCCAGACTCCGGTTATTACGTTGAGCGTTCAGGCTCTGGTCAGTTTTGTTGGGTATCCAGACTCCGGTTATTACGTTGAGCGTTCAGGCTCGGGTTAATTTCGTTGGGTATCCAGACTTCGGTTATTACGTTGAACGTTCAAGCTCTGATCAATATTGTTGGGTATCCAGACTCCGGTTATTACGTTAAGCGTTCAGGCTCTGGTCAGTTTCGTTGGGTATCCAGACTCCGGTTTTTACGTTGAGCGTTCAGGCTCCGGTCAGTTTTGTTGTGTATCCAGACTCCGGTTATTACGTTGAGGATTCAGGCTTCGGTCAGTTTCGTTGGGTATCCAGACTCTGATTATTACATTGAGCGTTCATGCTCCGGTCAGTTTCGTTGGGTATCCAGACTCCGGTTATTACGTTGAGCGTTCAGGCTCCGGTCAGTTTTGTTGGGTATCCAGACTCCGGTTTTTACGTTGAGCGTTCAGGCTCCGGTCAGTTTTGTTGGGTATCCAGACTCTGGTTTTTACGTTGAGCGTTCAGGCTCCAGTCAGTTTTGTTGGGTATCCAGACTCCGGTTATTACGTTAAGCGTTCAGGCTCTGGTCAGTTTCGTTAGGTATCCAGACTCCGGTTATTACGTTGAGCGTTCAGGCTCCGGTCAGTTTTGTTGGGTATCCAGACTCTGGTTTTTACATTGAGCGTTCAGGCTCCGGTCAGTTTTGTTGGGTATCCAGACTCTGGTTATCACGTTAAGCGTTCAGGCTCCGGTCAGTTTCGTTGGGTATCCAGACTCCGGTTATTACGTTGAGCGTTCAGGCTCTGGTCAGTTTTGTTGGGTATCCAGACTCCGGTTATTACGTTGAGCGTTCAGGCTCCGGTCAGTTTTGTTGGGTATCCAGACTCCGGTTTTTACGTTGAGCGTTCAGGCTCCGGTCAGTTTTGTTGGGTATCCAGACTCTGGTTTTTACGTTGAGCGTTCAGGCTCCAGTCAGTTTTGTTGGGTATCCAGACTCCGGTTATTACGTTAAGCGTTCAGGCTCTGGTCAGTTTCGTTAGGTATCCATACTCCGGTTATTACGTTGAGCGTTCAGGCTCCGGTCAGTTTCGTTGGGTATCCAGACTCTTGTTTTTACGTTGAGCGTTCAGGCTCCGTTTAGTTTCGTTGGGTATCCAGACTCCGGTTATTATGTTGAGCATTCAGGCTCCGGTCAGTTTCGTTGGGTATCCAGACTCCGGTTATTACGTTAAGCGTTCAGGATCCGGTCAGTTTCGTTGGGTATCCAGACTCCGGTTATTACGTTGAGCGTTCAGGCTCCGGTCATTTTCGTTGGGCATCCAGGCTCCAGTTATTACGTTGTGCGTTCAGGGTCCGGTCAGTTTTGTTGGGTATCTAGACTACGATTATTACGTTGAGCGTTCAGGCTCTAGTCAGTTTTGTTGGGTATCCAGACTCCGGTTATTACGTTAAGCGTTCAGGCTCCGGTCAGTTTCGTTGCATATCCAGACTCTGGTTATTACGTTAGGCGTTCAGGCTCTGGTCAGTTTCGTTCGGTATCTAGACTCCGTTTATCACGTTGAGCGTTCAGGCTCTGGTCAGTTTCATTGGGTATCCAGACTTCGGTTATTACGTTGAGCGTTCAGGCTCTGGTCAGTTTCGTTGGGTATCCAGACTCCGGTTATTACGTTGAGCGTTCAGGCTCCGGTCATTATCGTTGAGCATCCAGACTCCAGTTATTACGTTGTGCGTTCAGGGTCCGTTCAGTTTCGTTGAGTATCCAGACTCCGATTATTACGTTGAGCGTTCAGGCTCTGTGCAGTTTCGTTGGGTATCCAGACTCCGGTTATTACGTTGATCGTTCAGGCTCCCCTCAGTTTCGTTGAGTATCCAGACTCCGGTTATTACGTTGAGCGTTCAGGCTCCGCTCAGTTTCGTTGAGTATCCAGATTCCGGTTATTACGTTGAGCCTTCAGGCTCGGGTTAATTTCGTTGGGTATCCAGACTTCGGTTATTACGTTGAACGTTCAAGCTCTGATCAATATTGTTGGGTATCCAGACTCCGGTTATTACGTTAAGCGTTCAGGCTCTGGTCAGTTTC
This sequence comes from Lathyrus sativus, assembly GCA_963859935.3. NCBI lineage: Eukaryota > Viridiplantae > Streptophyta > Magnoliopsida > Fabales > Fabaceae > Lathyrus > Lathyrus sativus. The sequence goes on along the minus strand of OZ012736.1, from coordinate 236,784,323 downwards.
GTTGGGTATCCAGACTCCTGTTTTTACGTTGAGCGTTCAGGCTCCGGTCAGTTTTGTTGTGTATCCAGACTCCGGTTATTACGTTGAGGATTCAGGCTTCGGTCAGTTTCGTTGGGTATCCAGACTCTGATTATTACATTGAGCGTTCATGCTCCGGTCAGTTTCGTTGGGTATCCAGACTCCGGTTATTACGTTGAGCGTTCAGGCTCCGGTCAGTTTTGTTGGGTATCCAGACTCCGGTTTTTACGTTGAGCGTTCAGGCTCCGGTCAGTTTTGTTGGGTATCCAGACTCTGGTTTTTACGTTGAGCGTTCAGGCTCCAGTCAGTTTTGTTGGGTATCCAGACTCCGGTTATTACGTTAAGCGTTCAGGCTCCGGTCAGTTTCGTTAGGTATCCAGACTCCGGTTATTACGTTGAGCGTTCAGGCTCCGGTCAGTTTTGTTGGGTATCCAGACTCTGGTTTTTACGTTGAGCATTCAGGCTCCGGTCAGTTTTGTTGGGTATCCAGACTCTGGTTATCACGTTAAGCGTTCAGGCTCCGGTCAGTTTCGTTGGGTATCCAGACTCCGGTTATTACGTTGAGCGTTCAGGCTCTGGTCAGTTTTGTTGGGTATCCAGACTCCGGTTATTACGTTGAGCGTTCAGGCTCCGGTCAGTTTTGTTGGGTATCCAGACTCCGGTTTTTACGTTGAGCGTTCAGGCTCCGGTCAGTTTTGTTGGGTATCCAGACTCTGGTTTTTACGTTGAGCGTTCAGGCTCCAGTCAGTTTTGTTGGGTATCCAGACTCCGGTTATTACGTTAAGCGTTCAGGCTCTGGTCAGTTTCGTTAGGTATCCATACTCCGGTTATTACGTTGAGCGTTCAGGCTCCAGTCAGTTTCGTTGGGTATCCAGACTCTTGTTTTTACTTTGAGCGTTCAGGCTCCGGTTAGTTTCGTTGGGTATCCAGACTCCGGTTATTATGTTGAGCATTCAGGCTTCGGTCAGTTTCGTTGGGTATCCAGACTCCGGTTATTACGTTAAGCGTTCAGGATCCGGTCAGTTTCGTTGGGTATCCAGACTCCGGTTATTACGTTGAGCGTTCAGGCTCCGGTCAGTTTCGCTTGGTATCCAGACTTCAGTTATTACGTTGAGCGTCCAGGCTCCGGTCAGTTTTGTTGGGTATCCAGACTCCGGTTATTACACTGAGCGTTCAGGCTCCGGTCATTTTCGTTGGGATCCAGACTACGGTTATTACGTTGAATGTTCAGGCTCCGGTCAGTTTCGTTGGGTGTCCAGACTTCGGTTATTACGTTGAGCGTTTAGGCTCCGATCATTTTCGTTAAGCATCCAGACTCCAGTTATTATGTTGTGCGTTCAGGCTCCGGTCAGTTTCGTTGGGTATCCAGACTACAGTTATTACGTTGAGCGTTCAGGCTCCGTTCAGTTTCGTTGGGTATCCAGACTCCGGTTATTACGTTGAGCATTCAGGCTCCGGTCAGTTTCGTTGTGTATCCAGACTCCGGTTATTACGTTGAGCGTTCAGGCTCCGGTCAGTTTCGTTGGGTATCCAGACTTCGGTTTTTACGTTGAGCGTTCAGGCTCCGGTCAGTTTTGTTGGGTATCCAGACTCCGGTTATTACGTTGAGCGTTCAGGCTCTGGCCAATTTCGTTGGGTATCCAGACTCCGGTTATTACGTTGAGCGAGCAGGCTCCGGTTAGTTTCGTTGGGTATCTAGACTTCGGTTATTACGTTGAGCGTTTGGGCTCCGGTCAGTTTCGTTAGGTATCCAGATTGCGGTTATTACGTTGAGCGTTCAGGCTCCGGTCAGTTTTGTTGGGTATCCAGACTTCGGTTATTACATTGAGCGTTCAGGCTCCGGTCAGTTTCGTTGGGTATCCAGACTCCGTTTATTACGTTGAACATTCAGGCTCCGGTCAGTTTCGTTGGGTATCCAGAGTCCGGTTATTACATTGAGCCTTGAGGCTCCGGTCAGTTTCGTTGGGTATCCAGACTCCGGTTATTACGTTGATCGTTCAGGCTCCAGTCAGTTTCATTGGGTATCCAGACTCCGGCTATTACGTTGAGCGTTCAGGCTCCGGTCAGTTTGTTTGGGTATCCAGACTCCGGTTATTACGTTGAGCGTTCAGGCTCCGGTCATTTTCGTTGGGCATCCAGGCTCCAGTTATTACGTTGTGCGTTCAGGGTCCGGTCAGTTTTGTTGGGTATCTAGACTACGGTTATTACGTTGAGCGTTCAGGCTCTAGTCAGTTTTGTTGGGTATCCAGACTCCGGTTATTACGGTGAGCGTTCAGGCTCCGGTCAGTTTCGTTGCATATCCAGACTCTGGTTATTACGTTAGGCGTTCAGGCTCTGGTCAGTTTCGTTCGGTATCTAGACTCCGTTTATCACGTTGAGCGTTCAGGCTCTGGTCAGTTTCATTGGGTATCCAGACTTCGGTTATTACGTTGAGCGTTCAAGCTCCGGTCAGTTTCGTTGGGTATCCAGACTCCAGTTATTACGTTGAGCGTTCAGGCTCCGGCCATTTTCATTGAGCATCCAGATTCCAGTTATTACGTTCTGCGTTCAGGGTCCGGTCAGTTTCGTTGAGTATCCAGACTCTGGTTATTATGTTGAGCGTTCAGGCTCCATTCAGTTTCGTTGGGTATCCAGACTCCGGTTATTACGTTGAACGTTCAGGCTCCGGTCAGTTTCGTTGTGTATCCAGACTCCCGTTATTACGTTGAGCGTTCAGGCTCCGGTCAGTTTCTTTGGGTATCCAGACTCCAGTTTATACGTTGAGCGTTCAGGCTCCGATCAGTTTTGTTTGGTATCCAGACTCCGAATATTACGTTGAGTGTTCAGGCTCCGGTCAGTTTCGTCTGGTATCCAGACTCCGATTATCACGTTGAGCGTTCAGGCTCCGGTCAGTTTCGTTTGGTATCCAGACTTCGGTTATTACGTTGAGCGTTCAGGCTCCGGTCAGTTTTGTTGGGTATCCAGACTCCGGTTTTTACGTTGAGCGTTCAGGCTCTGGCCAATTTTGTTGGGTATCCAGACTCCAGTTATTACGTTGAGCGAGCAGGCTCCGGTCAATTTCGTTTGGTATCCAGACTCCGGTTATTACATTGAGCGTTCAGGCTCCGGTCAGTTTCGTTGGGTATCCAGACTCCGGTTATTTCGTTGAGCGTTCAGGCTCCGGTCATTTTCGTTGAGCATCCAGACTCCAGTTATTATGTTGTGCGTTCAGGGTCCGGTCAGTTTCGTTGAGTATCCAGACTCCGGTTATTACATTGAGCGTTCTGGCTCCGTTCAGTTTCGTTGTGTATCTAGACTCCGGTTATTACGTTGATCGTTCAGGCTCCCCTCAGTTTCGTTGAGTATCCAGACTTCGGTTATTACGTTGAGCGTTCATGCTCCGGTCAGTTTTGTTGAGTATCCAGATTCCGGTTATTACGTTGAGCCTTCAGGCTCCGGTCAATTTCGTTGGGTATCCAGACACCTGTTATTACGTTGAACGTTCAGGCTCCGATCAGTTTCGTTGGGTATCCAGACTCCAGTTATTACGTTGAGCGTTCAGGCTCTGGTCAAATTCGTTGGGTATCCAGACTCCGTTTTTTACGTTGAGCGTCCAGGCTCCGGTCAGTTTTGTTGGGTATCCACACTCCGGTTATTACGTTGAGGGTTCAGGCTTGGGTCAGTTTCGTTGGGTATCCAGACTCCGGTTATTACGTTGAGCGTTCAGGCTCCGGTCAGTTTTGTTGGGTATCCAGACTCCGGTTATTACGTTTAGCATTCAGGATTCGGTCAGTTTCGTTGTATATCCAGACTCTTGTTATTACGTTAGGCGTTCAGGCTCCGGTCAGTTTCATTCGGTATCTATACTCCGGTTATTACGTTAAGCGTTCAGGCTCCGGTCAATTTCGTTTGGTATCCTGACTCCGGTTATTACGTTGAGCGTTCAGGCTCCGGTCAGTTTCATTGGGTATCCAGACTTTGGTTATTACGTTGAGCGTTCAGGCTCCGGTCAGTTTCGTTGGGTATCCAGACTCCGGTTATTACGTTGAGCGTTCAGGCTCTGGTCATTTTCGTTGAGCATCCAGACTTTAGTTATTACGTTGTGCGTTCAGGGTCCGGTCAGTTTCGTTGAGTATCCAGACTCCGGTTATTACGTTGAGCGTTCAGGCTCTGTTCAGTTTCGTTGGGTATCCAGACTCCGGTTATTACGTTGATCGTTCAGGCTCCCCTCAGTTTCGTTGAGTATCCAGACTCCTGTTATTAGGTTGAGCGTTCAGGCTCCGCTCAGTTTTATTGAGTATCCAGATTCCGGTTATTACGTTGAGCCTTCAGGCTCCGGTCAATTTCGTTGGGTATCCAGACTCCGGTTATTACGTTGAATGTTCATGCTCCGATCAATTTCGATGGGTATCCAGACTCCGGTTATTACGTTGAGGGTTCAGGCTTCGGTCAGTTTCGTTGGGTATCCAGACTCCGGTTATTACGTTGAGCGTTCAGGCTCCGGTCAGTTTCGTTGGGTATCTAGACTCCGGTTTTGACGTTGAGCGTTCTGGCTCCGGTCAGTTTCGTTGTGTATCCAGACTCCGGTTATTACGTTGAGCGTTCAGGCTCCGGTCAGTTTTGTTGGGTATCCAGACTCCGGTTATTATGTTGAGCGAGCAGGCTCCGGTCAGTTTCGTTGGGTATCTAGAAACCGGTTATTACGTTGAGCGTTCAGGCTCCGGTCAGTTTCGTTGGGTATCCAGACTCCAGTTATTACGTTGAGCGAGCAGGCTCCGGTCAGTTTCGTTGGGTATTTAGACTCCGGTTATTATGTTGAGCGTTCAGGCTCCGGTCAGTTTTGTTGGGTATCCATACTCCGGTTATGACGTTGAGCGTTCAGGCTCCGGTCAGTTTCGTTGGGTATCCACACTCCGGTTATTACGTTGAGCGTTCAGGCTCCGTTCAGTTTCGTTGGGTATCTAGACTCCGGTTATTACGTTGATCGTTCAGGCTCTGGTCAGTTTCGTTGGGTATCTAGACTCCGGTTTTTACGTTGAGCGTTCTGGCTTCGGTCAGTTTTGTTGGGTATCCAGACTCCGGATATTACGTTGAGCGTTCAGGCTCCGATCAGTTTCGTTGGGTATCCAGACTCCGGTTTTTACGTTAAACGTTCAGGCTCCGGTCAGTTTCGTTGGGTATCCAGACTCCGGTTATTACGTTGAGTGTTCAGGCTCCGATCAGTTTCGTTGGGTATCCAGACTCCGGTTATTACGTTGAGCGTTCAGGCTCTGGTCAGTTTCGTTGGGTATCCAGACTCCGTTTTTTACGTTGAGCGAGCAGGCTCCGGTCAGTTTCGTTGGGTATTTAGACTCCGGTTATTACGTTGAGCGTTCAGGCTCCGGTCAGTTTTGTTGGGTATCCAGACTCCGGTTATTACGTTGAGGGTTCAGGCTTCGGTCAGTTTCGTTGGGTATCCAGACTCCGGTTATTACGTTGAGCGTTCAGGCTCCGGTCAGTTTCGTTGGGTATCTAGACTCCGGTTTTTACGTTGAGCGTTCTGGCTCCGGTCAGTTTCGTTGGGTATCCAGACTCCGGTTATTACGTTGAGGGTTCAGGCTCCGGTCAGTTTCGTTGTGTATCCAGACTCCGGTTATTACGTTGAGCGTTCAGGCTCCGGTCAGTTTTGTTGGGTATCCAGACTCCGGTTATTACGTTGAGCGTTCAGGCTCCGGTCAGTTTCGTTGGGTATCTAGACTCCGGTTTTTACGTTGAGCGTTCTGGCTCCGGTCAGTTTTGTTGGGTATCCAGACTCCGGTTATTACGTTGAGTGTTCAGGCTCCGGTCAGTTTCGTTGGGTATCCACACTCCGGTTATTACGTTGAGCGTTCAGGCTCCGTTCAGTTTCGTTGGGTATCTAGACTCCGGTTATTATGTTGAGCGTTCAGGCTCCGGTCAGTTTCGTTATGTATCAAGACTCCGGTTATTACGTTGAGCGTTCAGGCTCCGGTCAGTTTTGTTGGGTATCCAGACTCCGGTTTTTACGTTGAGCGTTCTGGCTCCGGTCAGTTTCGTTGGGTATCCAGACTCCGGATATTATGTTGAGCGTTCAGGCTCCGGTCAGTTTCGTTCGGTATCTAGACTCCGGTTATTATGTTAAGCGTTCAGGCTCCGGTCAGTTTCGTTGGGTATCCAGACTCCGGTTTTTACGTTAAGCGTTCAGGCTCCGGTCAGTTTCGTTGGGTATCCAGACTCCGGTTATTACGTTGAGTGTTCAGGCTCCGATCAGTTTCGTTGCGTATCCAGACTCCGGTTTTTACGTTAAGCGTTCAGGCTCCGGTCAGTTTCGTTGGGTATCCAGACTCCGGTTATTACGTTGAGTGTTCAGGCTCCGATCAGTTTCGTTGGGTATCCAGACTCCGGTTATTACGTTGAGCGTTCAGGCTCTGGTCAGTTTCGTTGGGTATCCAGACTCCGTTTTTTACGTTGAGCGAGCAGGCTCCGGTCAGTTTCGTTGGGTATTTAGACTCCGGTTATTACGTTGAGCGTTCAGGCTCCGGTCAGTTTTGTTGGGTATCCAGACTCCGGTTATTACGTTGAGGGTTCAGGCTTTGGTCAGTTTCGTTGGGTATCCAGACTCCGGTTATTACGTTGAGCGTTCAGGCTCCGGTCAGTTTCGTTGGGTATCTAGACTCCGGTTTTTACGTTGAGCGTTCTGGCTCCGGTCAGTTTCGTTGGGTATCCAGACTCCGGTTTTTACGATAAGCGTTCAGGCTCCGGTCAGTTTCGTTGGGTATCCAGACTCCGGTTATTACGTTGAGCGTTCAGGCTCCGGTCAGTTTTGTTGGGTATCCAGACTCCGGTTATTACGTTGAGCGTTCAGGCTCCGGTCAGTTTCGTTGGGTATCTAGACTCCGGTTTTTACGTTGAGCGTTCTGGCTCCGGTCAGTTTTGTTGGGTATCCAGACTCCGGTTATTACGTTGAGTGTTCAGGCTCCGGTCAGTTTCGTTGGGTATCCACACTCCGATTATTACGTTGAGCGTTCAGGCTCCGTTCAGTTTCGTTGGGTATCTAGACTCCGGTTATTATGTTGAGCGTTCAGGCTCCGGTCAGTTTCGTTATGTATCAAGACTCCGGTTATTACGTTGAGCGTTCAGGCTCCGGTCAGTTTTGTTGGGTATCCAGACTCCGGTTTTTACGTTGAGCGTTCTGGCTCCGGTCAGTTTCGTTGGGTATCCAGACTCCGGATATTATGTTGAGCGTTCAGGCTCCGGTCAGTTTCGTTCGGTATCTAGACTCCGGTTATTATGTTAAGCGTTCAGGCTCCGGTCAGTTTCGTTGGGTATCCAGACTCCGGTTTTTACGTTAAGCGTTCAGGCTCCGGTCAGTTTCGTTGGGTATCCAGACTCCGGTTATTATGTTGAGCGTTCAGGCTCCGGTCAGTTTCGTTGGGTATCTAGACTACGGTTATTATGTTGAGCGTTCAGGCTCCGGTCAGTTTCGTTGGGTATCCAGACTCCGGTTTTTACGTTGAGCGTTCAGGCTCTGGTCAGTTTCGTTGGGTATCCAGACTCCGTTTTTTACGTTGAGCGAGCAGGCTCCGGTCAAATTCGTTGGGTATTTAGACTCCGGTTTTTACGTTGAGCGTTCAGGCTCCGGTCAGTTTTGTTGGGTATCCAGACTCCGTTTATTACGTTGAGGGTTCAGGCTTCGGTCAGTTTCGTTGGGTATCCAGACTCCGGTTATTACGTTGAGCGTTCAGGCTCCGGTCAGTTTCGTTGGGTATCTAGACTCCGTTTTTTACGTTGAGCGTTCTGGCTCCGGTCAGTTTCGTTGGGTATCCAGACTCCGGTTATTACGTTGAGGGTTCAGGCTCCGATCAGTTTCGTTGTGTATCCAGACTCCGGTTATTACGTTGAGCGTTCAGGCTCCGGTCAGTTTCGTTGGGTATCTAGACTCCGGTTTTTACGTTGAGCGTTCTGGCTCCGGTCAGTTTTGTTGGGTATCCAGACTCCGGATATTACGTTGAGCGTTCAGGCTCCGGTCAGTTTCGTTGTGTATCCAGACTCCGGTTATTACGTTGAGCGAGCAGGCTCCGGTCAGTTTCGTTGGGTATCTAGAAACCGGTTATTACGTTGAGCGTTCAGGCTCCGGTCAGTTTCGTTGGGTATCCAGACTCCAGTTATTACGTTGAGCGAGCAGGCTCCGGTCAGTTTCGTTGGGTATTTAGACTCCGGTTATTATGTTGAGCGTTCAGGCTCCGGTCAGTTTTGTTGGGTATCCAGACTCCGGTTATGACGTTGAGCGTTCAGGCTCCGGTCAGTTTCGTTGGGTATCCACACTCCGGTTATTACGTTGAGCGTTCAGGCTCCGTTCAGTTTCGTTGGGTATCTAGACTCCGGTTATTACGTTGATCGTTCAGGCTCTGGTCAGTTTCGTTGGGTATCTAGACTCCGGTTTTTACGTTGAGCGTTCTGGCTTCGGTCAGTTTTGTTGGGTATCCAGACTCCGGATATTACGTTGAGCGTTCAGGCTCCGATCAGTTTCGTTGGGTATCCAGACTCCGGTTATTACGTTGAACGTTCAGGCTCTGATCAGTTTCGTTGGGTATCTAGACTCCGGTTATTACGTTGAGTGTTCAGGCTCCGATCAGTTTCGTTGGGTATCCAGACTCCGGTTATTACGTTGAGCGTTCAGGCTCTGGTCAGTTTCGTTGGGTATCCAGACTCCGTTTTTTACGTTGAGCGAGCAGGCTCCGGTCAGTTTCGTTGGGTATTTAGACTCCGGTTATTACGTTGAGCGTTCAGGCTCCGGTCAGTTTTGTTGGGTATCCAGACTCCGGTTATTACGTTGAGGGTTCAGGCTTCGGTCAGTTTCGTTGGGTATCCAGACTCCGGTTATTACGTTGAGCGTTCAGGCTCCGGTCAGTTTCGTTGGGTATCTAGACTCCGGTTTTTACGTTGAGCGTTCTGGCTCCGGTCAGTTTCGTTGGGTATCCAGACTCCGGTTATTACGTTGAGGGTTCAGGCTCCGGTCAGTTTCGTTGTGTATCCAGACTCCGGTTATTACGTTGAGCGTTCAGGCTCCGGTCAGTTTTGTTGGGTATCCAGACTCCGGTTATTATGTTGAGCGAGCAGGCTCCGGTCAGTTTCGTTGGGTATCTAGAAACCGGTTATTACGTTGAGCGTTCAGGCTCCGGTCAGTTTCGTTGGGTATCCAGACTCCAGTTATTACGTTGAGCGAGCAGGCTCCGGTCAGTTTCGTTGGGTATTTAGACTCCGGTTATTATGTTGAGCGTTCAGGCTCCGGTCAGTTTTGTTGGGTATCCAGACTCCGGTTATGACGTTGAGCGTTCAGGCTCCGGTCAGTTTCGTTGGGTATCCACACTCCGGTTATTACGTTGAGCGTTCAGGCTCCGTTCAGTTTCGTTGGGTATCTAGACTCCGGTTATTACATTGATCGTTCAGGCTCTGGTCAGTTTCGTTGGGTATCTAGACTCCGGTTTTTACGTTGAGCGTTCTGGCTTCGGTCAGTTTTGTTGGGTATCCAGACTCCGGATATTACGTTGAGCGTTCAGGCTCCGATCAGTTTCGTTGGGTATCCAGACTCCGGTTATTACGTTGAACGTTCAGGCTCTGATCAGTTTCGTTGGGTATCCAGACTCCGGTTATTACGTTGAGTGTTCAGGCTCCGATCAGTTTCGTTGGGTATCCAGACTCCGGTTACTACGTTGAGCGTTCAGGCTCTGGTCAGTTTCGTTGGGTATCCAGACTCCAGTTATTACGTTGAGCGTTCAGGCTCCGATCAGTTTCGTTGGGTATCCAGACTCCGGTTATTACGTTGAACGTTCAGGCTCTGATCAGTTTCGTTGGGTATCCAGACTCCGGTTATTACGTTGAGTGTTCAGGCTCCGATCAGTTTCGTTGGGTATCCAGACTCCGGTTATTACGTTGAGCGTTCAGGCTCTGGTCAGTTTCGTTGTGTATCCAGACTTCGTTTTTTACGTTGAGCGAGCAGGCTCTGGTCAGTTTCGTTGGGTATCTAGACTCCGGTTTTTACGTTGAGCGTTCTGGCTTCGGTCAGTTTTGTTGGGTATCCAGACTCCGGATATTACGTTGAGCGTTCAGGCTCCGATCAGTTTCGTTGGGTATCCAGACTCCGGTTATTACGTTGAACGTTCAGGCTCTGATCAGTTTCGTTGGGTATCTAGACTCCGGTTATTACATTGAGCGTTCAGGCTCTGGTCAGTTTCGTTGGGTATCCAGACTCCGTTTTTTACGTTGAGCGAGCAGGCTCCGGTCAGTTTCGTTGGGTATTTAGACTCCGGTTATTACGTTGAGCATTCAGGCTCCGGTCAGTTTTGTTGGGTATCCAGACTCCGGTTATGACGTTGAGCGTTCAGGCTCTGGTCAGTTTCGTTGGGTATCCAGACTCCGTTTTTTACGTTGAGCGTCCAGGCTCCGGTCAGTTTTGTTGGGTATCCAGACTCCGGTTATTACGTTGAGGGTTCAGGCTTCGGTCAGTTTCGTTGGGTATCCAGACTCCGGTTAGTACGTTGAGCGTTCAGTCTCCGGTCATTTTCTTTTGGTATCCAGACTCCGGTTATTACGTTGAGCGTTCAGGCTCCGGTCAGTTTCGTTGTGTATCCAGACTCCGGTTATTACGTTGATTGTTAAGGCTCTAGTCAGTTTCGTTGAGTATCCAGACTCCGATTATTACGTTGAGCATTCAGGCTCCGGTTAGTTTCGTTGAGTATCCAGATTCTGGTTATTACGTTGAGCGTTCAGGCTCCGGTCAATTTCGTTGGGTATCCAGATTCCTATTATTACGTTGAGCGTTCAGGCTCCGGTCAATTTCGTTTGGTATCCAGACTTCAGTTATTATGTTGAGCGTTCAGGCTCCGGTCAGTTTTGTTGGGTATCCAGACTCCGGTTATTATGTTGAGCGTTCAGGCTCCGTTCAGTTTCGTTGGGTATCTAGACTCCGGTTATTACGTTGATCGTTCAGGCTCCCCTCAGTTTCGTTGAGTATCCAGACCTCGGTTATTACGTTGAGCGTTCAGGCTCCGGTCAGTTTCGTTGAGTATCCAGATTCCGGTTATTACGTTGAGCCTTCAGGCTCCGGTCAATTTCGTTGGGTATCCAGACTCCGGTTATTACGTTGAACGTTCAGGCTCCGATCGGTTTCGTTGGGTATCCAGACTCCAGTTATTACGTTGAGCAATCAGGCTCTGGTCAGTTTCGTTGGGTATCCAGACTCCGTTTTTTACGTTGAGTGTCCAGGTTCCGGTCAGTTTTGTTGGGTATCCAGACTCCGGTTATTACGTTGAGGGTTCAGGCTTCGGTCAGTTTCGTTGGATATCCAGACTCCGGTTATTACGTTGAGCGTTCAGGCTCCGGTCAGTTTCGTTGGGTATCTAGACTCCGATTTTTACGTTGAGCGTTCTGGCTCCGGTCAGTTTCGTTGGGTATCCAGACTCCGGTTATTACGTTGAGCGTTTAGGCTCCGGTCAGTTTCGTTGTGTATCCAGACTCCGGTTATTACGTTGAGCGTTCAGGCTCCGGTCAGTTTCGTTGGGTATCTAGACTCCGGTTTTTACGTTGAACGTTCTGGCTCCGGTCAGTTTTGTTGGGTATCCAGACTCCGGATATTACGTTGAGCGTTCAGGCTCCGGTCAGTTTCGTTGTGTATCCAGACTCCGGTTATTACGTTGAGCGAGCAGGCTCCGGTCAGTTTCGTTGGGTATCTAGAAACCGGTTATTACGTTGAGCGTTCTGGCTCCGGTCAGTTTCGTTGGGTATCCAGACTCCGGTTATTACGTTGAGCGAGCAGGCTCCAGTCAGTTTCGTTGGGTATTTAGACTCCGGTTATTATGTTGAGCGTTCAGGCTCCGGTCAATTTTGTTGGGTATCCAGACTCCGGTTATGACGTTGAGCGTTCAGGCTCTGGTCAGTTTCGTTGGGTATCCACACTCCGGTTATTACGTTGAGCGTTCAGGCTCCGTTCAGTTTCGTTGGGTATCTAGACTCCGGTTATTACGTTGATCGTTCAGGCTCTGGTCAGTTTCGTTGGGTATCTAGACTCCGGTTTTTACGTTGAGCGTTCTGGCTTCGGTCAGTTTTGTTGGGTATCCAGACTCCGGATATTACGTTGAGTGTTCAGGCTCCGATCAGTTTCGTTGGGTATCCAGACTCCGGTTATTACGTTGAACGTTCAGGCTCCGATCAGTTTCGTTGGGTATCTAGACTCCGGTTATTACGTTGAGCGTTCAGGCTCTGGTCAGTTTCGTTGGGTATCCAGACTCCGTTTTTTACGTTGAGCGAGCAGGCTCCGGTCAGTTTCGTTGGGTATTTAGACTCCGATTATTACGTTGAGCGTTCAGGCTCCGGTCAGTTTTGTTGGGTATCCAGACTCCGGTTATGACGTTGAGCATTCAGGCTCTGGTCAGTTTCGTTGGGTATCCAGACTCCGTTTTTTACGTTGAGCGTCCAGGCTCCGGTCAGTTTTGTTGGGTATCCAGACTCCGGTTATTACGTTGAGGGTTCAGGCTTCGGTCAGTTTCGTTGGGTATCCAGACTCCGGTTAGTACGTTGAGCGTTCAGTCTCCGGTCATTTTCTTTTGGTATCCAGACTCCGGTTATTACGTTGAGCGTTCAGGCTCTGGTCAGTTTCGTTGTGTATCCAAACTCCGGTTATTACGTTGATTGTTAAGGCTCTAGTCAGTTTCGTTGAGTATCCAGACTCCGATTATTACGTTGAGCATTCAGGCTCCGGTTAGTTTCGTTGAGTATCCAGATTCTGGTTATTACGTTGAGCGTTCAGGCTCCGGTCAATTTCGTTGGGTATCCAGATTCCTATTATTACGTTGAGCGTTCAGGCTCCGGTCAATTTCGTTTGGTATCCAGACTTCAGTTATTATGTTGAGCGTTCAGGCTCCGGTCAGTTTTGTTGGGTATCCAGACTCCGGTTATTATGTTGAGCGTTCAGGCTCCGTTCAGTTTCGTTGGGTATCTAGACTCCGGTTATTACGTTGATCGTTCAGGCTCCCCTCAGTTTCGTTGAGTATCCAGACCTCGGTTATTACGTTGAGCGTTCAGGCTCCGGTCAGTTTCGTTGAGTATCCAGATTCCGGTTATTACGTTGAGCCTTCAGGCTCTGGTCAATTTCGTTGGGTATCCAGACTCCGGTTATTACGTTGAACGTTCAGGCTCCGATCGGTTTCGTTGGGTATCCAGACTCCAGTTATTACGTTGAGCAATCAGGCTCTGGTCAGTTTCGTTGGGTATCCAGACACCGTTTTTTACGTTGAGTGTCCAGGTTCCGGTCAGTTTTGTTGGGTATCCAGACTCCGGTTATTACGTTGAGGGTTCAGGCTTCGGTCAGTTTCGTTGGGTATCCAGACTCCGGTTATTACGTTGAGCGTTCAGGCTCCGGTCAGTTTCGTTGGGTATCTAGACTCCGGTTTTTACGTTGAGCGTTCTGGCTCCGGTCAGTTTCGTTGGGTATCCAGACTCCGGTTATTACGTTGAGCGTTCAGGCTCCGGTCAGTTTCGTTGTGTATCCAGACTCCGGTTATTACGTTGAGCGTTCAGGCTCCGGTCAGTTTCGTTGGGTATCTAGACTCCGGTTTTTACGTTGAGCGTTCTGGCTCCGGTCTGTTTTGTTGGGTATCCAGACTCCGGATATTACGTTGAGCGTTCAGGCTCCGGTCAGTTTCGTTGTGTCTCCAGACTCCGGTTATTACGTTAAGCGAGCAGGCTCCGGTCAGTTTTGTTGGGTATCTAGAAACCGGTTATTACGTTGAGCGTTCAGGCTCCGGTCAGTTTCGTTGGGGATCCAGACTCCGGTTATTACGTTGAGCGAGCAGGCTCCGGTCAGTTTCGTTGGGTATTTAGACTCCGGTTATTATGTTGAGCATTCAGGCTCCGGTCAGTTTTGTTGGGTATCCAGACTCTGGTTATGACGTTGAGCGTTCAGGCTCCGGTCAGTTTCGTTGGGTATCCACACTCCGGTTATTACGTTGAGCGTTCAGGCTCCGTTCAGTTTCGTTGGGTATCTAGACTCCGGTTATTACGTTGATCGTTCAGGCTCTGGTATGTTTCGTTGGGTATCTAGACTCCGGTTTTTACGTTGAGCGTTCTGGCTTCGGTCAGTTTTGTTGGGTATCCAGACTCCGGATATTACGTTGAGCGTTCAGGCTCCGATCAGTTTCGTTGGGTATCCAGACTCCGGTTATTACGTTGAACGTTCAGGCTCCGATCAGTTTCGTTGGGTATCCAGACTCCGGTTATTACGTTGAGCGTTCAGGCTCTGGTCAGTTTCGTTGGGTATCCAGACTCCGTTTTTTACGTTGAGCGAGCAGGCTCCGGTCAGTTTCGTTGGGTATTTAGACTCCGGTTATTACGTTGAGCGTTCAGGCTCCGGTCAGTTTTGTTGGGTATCCAGACTCCGGTTATGATGTTGAGCGTTCAGGCTCTGGTCAGTTTCGTTGGGTATCCAGACTCCGTTTTTTACGTTGAGCGTCCAGGCTCCGGTCAGTTTTGTTGGGTATCTAGACTCCGGTTATTACGTTGAGGGTTCAGGCTTCGGTCAGTTTCGTTGGGTATCCAGACTCCGGTTAGTACGTTGAGCGTTCAGTCCGGTCATTTTCTTTTGGTATCCAGACTCCGGTTATTACGTTGAGCGTTCAGGCTCCGGTCAGTTTCGTTGTGTATCCAGACTCCGGTTATTACGTTGATTGTTAAGGCTCTAGTCAGTTTCGTTGAGTATCCAGACTCCGATTATTACGTTGAGCATTCAGGCTCCGGTTAGTTTCGTTGAGTATCCAGATTCTGGTTATTACGTTGAGCGTTCAGGCTCCGGTCAATTTCGTTGGGTATCCAGATTCCTATTATTACGTTGAGCGTTCAGGCTCCGGTCAATTTCGTTTGGTATCCAGACTTCAGTTATTATGTTGAGCGTTCAGGCTCCGGTCAGTTTTGTTGGGTATCCAGACTCCGGTTATTATGTTGAGCGTTCAGGCTCTGTTCAGTTTCGTTGGGTATCTAGACTCCGGTTATTACGTTGATCGTTCAGGCTCCCCTCAGTTTCGTTGAGTATCCAGACCTCGGTTATTACGTTGAGCGTTCAGGCTCCGGTCAGTTTCGTTGAGTATTCAGATTCCGGTTATTACGTTGAGCCTTCAGGCTCCGGTCAATTTCGTTGGGTATCCAGACTCCGGTTATTACGTTGAACGTTCAGGCTCCGATCGGTTTTGTTGGGTATCCAGACTCCAGTTATTACGTTGAGCAATCAGGCTCTGGTCAGTTTCGTTTGGTATCCAGACTCCGTTTTTTACATTGAGTGTCCAGGTTCCGGTCAGTTTTGTTGGGTATCCAGACACCGGTTATTACGTTGAGGGTTCAGGCTTCGGTCAGTTTCGTTGGGTATCCAGACTCCGGTTATTACGTTGAGCGTTCAGGCTCCGGTCATTTTCGTTGGGTATCCAGACTCCGGTTATTACGTTGAGCGTTCAGGCTCGGGTCAGTTTCGTTGTGTATCCAGACTCCGGTTATTACGTTGATCGTTAAGGCTCTAGTCAGTTTCGTTGAGTATCTAGACTCCGATTATTACGTTGAGCATTCAGACTCCGGTTAGTTTCGTTGAGTATCCTGATTCCGGTTATTACGTTGAGCGTTCAGGCTCCGGTCAATTTCGTTGGGTATCCAGACTCCGGTTATTACGTTGAGCGTTCAGGCTCCGGTCAGTTTCGTTTGGTATCCAGACTTCAGTTATTATGTTGAGCGTTCAGGCTCCGGTCAGTTTTGTTGGGTATCCAGACTCCCGTTATTACGTTTAGCGTTCAGGCTCCGTTCAGTTTCGTTGGGTATCTAGACTCAGGTTATTACGTTGGTCGTTCAGGCTCCTCCCAGTTTTGTTGAGTATCCAGACTTCGGTTATTACGTTGAGCGTTCAGGCTCCGGTCAGTTTCGTTGAGTATCCAGATTCCGGTTATTATGTTGAGCCTTCAGGCTCCAGTCAATTTCGTTGCGTATCCAGACTCCGGTTATTACGTTGAACGTTCAGGCTCCAATCAGTTTCGTTGGGTATCCAGACTCCGGTTATTACGTTGAGCGTTCAGGCTCTGCTCAGTTTCGTTTGGTATCCAGACTCCGTTTTTTACGTTGAGCGTCCAGGCTCCGGTCAGTTCTGTTGGGTATCCAGACTCCGGTTATTACGTTGAGGGTTCAGGCTTCGGTCAGTTTCGTTGGGTGTCCAGACTCCGGTTATTACATTGAGCGTTCAGGCTCCGGTCAGTTTCGTTGGGTATCCAGACTCCGGTTATTACGATGAGCGTTCAGGCTCCTGTAAGTTTCGTTGTGTATCCAGACTTCAGTTATTATGTTGAGCGTTCAGGCTCCGGTCAGTTTTGTTGGGTATCCAGACTCCGGTTATTACATTCAGCATTCAGGCTCCGGTCAGTTTCGTTGTATATCCAGACTCTGGTTATTATGTTAGGCGTTCAAGCTCCGGTCAGTTTTGTTGAGTATCCAGACTCCAGTTATTACGTTGAGCGAGCAGGCTCCAGTCAGTTTCGTTGGGTATCCAGACTCCATTTATTACGTTGAGCATTCAGGCTCCGGTCAGTTTCGTTGTGTATCCAGACTCTGGTTATTACGTTGAGAGATCAGGCTCCGGTCAATTTCGTTGTGTATCCAGACTCCGGTTATTACGTTGAGCGTTCAGGCTCCAGTCAGTTTCGTTGAGTATCCAGACTACGGTTATTATGTTGAGCGTTCAGGCTCTAGTCATTTTCGTTTAGCATCCAGACTCCAGTTATTATGTTGTGCGTTCAGGTTCCGGTCAATTTCGTTGGGCATCCAGAGTCCGGTTATTACGTTGAGCGTTCAGGCTCCGTTCAGTTTCGTTGGGTATCCAGACTCCGGTTATTACGTTGAGCATTCAGGCTACGGTCAGTTTCGTTGTGTATCCAGACTCCGGTTATTACGTTGAGCGTTCAGGCTCCGGTCAGTTTCGTTTAGTATCCAGATTCCGGTTATTACGTTGAGCCTTCAGGGTCCGGTCAATTTAGTTGGGTATCCAGACTCCGGTTATTACGTTGAACGTTCAGGCTCCGATCAGTTTCGTTGGGTATCCAGACTCCGGTTATTACGTTGAGCGTTCAGGCTCTGGTCAGTTTCGTTGGGTATCCAGACTCCGTTTTTTACGTTGAGCGTCCAGGCTCCGGTCAGTTTTGTTGGGTATCCAGACTCCGGTTATTACGTTGAGGGTTCTGGCTTCGGTCAGTTTCGTTGGGTATCCAGACTCCGGTTATTACATTGAGCGTTCAGGCTCCGGTCAGTTTCGTTGGGTATCCAGACTCCGGTTATTACGTTGAGCGTTCAAGCTCCTGTCAGTTTCGTTGTGTATCCAGACTCCGGTTATTACGTTGATCGTTAAGGCTCTAGTCAGTTTCGTTGAGTATCCAGACTCCGGTTATTACGTTGAGTATTCAGGCTCTGGTTAGTTTCGTTGAGTATCCAGATTCCGGTTATTACGTTGAGCGTTCAGGCTCCGGTCAATTTCGTTGGGTATCCAGACTCCGGTTATTACGTTGAGCGTTCAGGCTCTGGTTAGTTTCGTTGGGTATCCAGACTTTAGTTATTATGTTGAGCGTTCAGGCTCCGGTCAGTTTTGTTGGGTATCCAGACTCCGGTTATTACATTCAGCATTCAGGCTCCGGTCAGTTTCGTTGTATATCCAGACTCTGGTTATTACGTTAGGCGTTCAGGCTCCGGTCAGTTTCATTCGGTATCTAGACTCCGGTTATTACGTTAAGCGTTCAGGCTCCGGTCAATTTCGTTTGGTATCCTGACTCCGGTTATTACGTTGAGCGTTCAGGCTACGGTCAGTTTCATTGGGTATCCAGACTTCGGTTATTACGTTGAGCGTTCAGGCTCCGGTCAGTTTCGTTGGGTATCCAGACTCCGGTTATTACGTTGAGCGTTCAGGCTCCGGTCAGTTTCGTTGGGTATCCAGACTACGGTTATTATGTTGAGCGTTCAGGCACCAGTCATTCTCGTTGAGCATCTAGACTCCAGTTATTATGTTGTGCGTTCAGGGTCCGCTCAGTTTCGTTGAGCATCCAGACTCCGGTTATTACGTTGAGCGTTCAGGCTCCGTTCAGTTTCGTTGGGTATCCAGAATCCGGTTATTTCGTTGAGCATTCAGGCTACGGTCAGTTTCGTTGTGTATCCAGACTCCGGTTATTACGTTGAGCGTTCAGGCTCCGGTCAGTTTCGTTGAGTATCCAGATTCCGGTTATTACGTTGAGCCTTCAGGGTCCGGTCAATTTCGTTGGGTATCCAGACTCCGGTTATTACGTTGAACGTTCAGGCTCCGATCAGTTTCGTTGGGTATCCAGACTCCGGTTATTACGTTGAGCGTTTAGGCTCTGGTCAGTTTGGTTGGGTATCCAGACTCCATTTTTTACTTTGAGCGTCCAGGCTCCGGTCAGTTTTGTTGGGTATCCAGACTCCGGTTATTACGTTGAGGGTTCAGGCTTCGGTCAGTTTCGTTGGGTATCCAGACTCCGGTTATTACATTGAGCGTTAAGGCTCCGGTCAGTTTCGTTGGGTATCCAGACTCCAGTTATTACGTTGAGCGTTCAGGCTCCTGTCAGTTTCATTGTGTATCCAGACTCCTGTTATTACGTTGATCGTTAAGGTTCTAGTCAGTTTCGTTGAGTATCCAGACTCCGGTTATTACGTTGAGCATTTAGGCTCCGGTTAGTTTCGTTGAGTATCCAGATTCCGGTTATTACATTGAGCGTTCAGGCTCCGGTCAATTTCGTTGGGTATCCAGACTTCGGTTATTACGTTGAGCGTTCAGGCTCCGGTCAGTTTCGTTTGGTATCCAGACTTCAGTTATTATGTTGAGCGTTCAGGCTCCGGTCAGTTTTGTTGGGTATCCAGACTCCGGTTATTACATTCAGCGTTCAGGCGCCGGTCAGTTTCGTTGTATATCCAGACTCTGGTTATTACGTTAGGCGTTCAGGCTCTGGTCAGTTTCATTCGGTAGCTAGACTCCGGTTATTACGTTAAGCGTTCAGGCTCCGGTCAATTTCGTTTGGTATCCTGACTCCGGTTATTACGTTGAGCGTTCAGGCTACGGTCAGTTTCATTGGGTATCCAGACTTCGGTTATTACGTTGAGCGTTCAGGCTCCGGTCAGTTTCGTTGGGTATCCAGACTCCGGTTATTACGTTGAGCGTTCAGGCTCCGTTCAGTTTCGTTGGGTATCCAGACTACGGTTATTAGGTTGAGCGTTCAGGCTTCAGTCATTTTCGTTGAGCATCCAGACTCCAGTTATTATGTTGTGTGTTCAGGGTCCGGTCCGTTTCGTTGAGCATCCAGACTCCGGTTATTACGTTGAGCGTTCAGGCTCCGTTCAGTTTCGTTGGGTATCCAGACCCCGGTTATTACGTTGAGCATTCAGGATACGGTAAGTTTCGTTGTGTATCCAGACTCCGGTTATTACGTTGAGCGTTCAGGCTCTGGTCAGTTTCGTTGGGTATCCATACTCCGTTTTTTACGTTGAGCGTCCAGGCTCCGGTCAGTTTTGTTGGGTATCCAGACTCCGGTTATTACGTTGAGGGTTCAGGCTTCGGTCAGTTTCGTTAGGTATCCAGACTCCGGTTATTACATTGAGCGTTCAGGCTCCGGTCAGTTTCGTTGGGTATCCAGACTCCGGTTATTACATTGAGCGTTCAGGCTCCTGTCAGTTTCGTTGTGTATCCAGACTCCGGTTATTACGTTGATCGTTAAGGCTCTAGTCAGTTTCGTTGAGTATCCAGACTCCGGTTATTACGTTGAGTATTCAGGCTCTGGTTAGTTTCGTTGAGTATCCAGATTCCGGTTATTACGTTGAGCGTTCAGGCTCCGGTCAATTTCGTTGGGTATCCAGACTCCGGTTATTACGTTGAGCGTTCAGGCTCTGGTTAGTTTCGTTGGGTATCCAGACTTCAGTTATTATGTTGAGCGTTCAGGCTCCGGTCAGTTTTGTTGGGTATCCAGACTCCGGTTATTACATTCAGCGTTCAGGCGCCGGTCATTTTCGTTGTATATCCAGACTCTGGTTATTACGTTAGGCGTTCAGGCTCCGGTCAGTTTCATTCGGTAGCTAGACTCCGGTTATTACGTTAAGCGTTCAGGCTCCGGTCAATTTCGTTTGGTATCCTGACTCCGGTTATTACGTTGAGAGTTCAGGCTACGGTCAGTTTCATTGGGTATCCAGACTTCGGTTATTACGTTGAGCGTTCAGGCTCCGGTCAGTTTCGTTGGGTATCCAGACTCCGGTTATTACGTTGAGCGTTCAGGCTCCGTTCAGTTTCGTTGGGTATCCAGACTACGGTTATTATGTTGAGCGTTCAGGCTCCAGTCATTTTCGTTGAGCATCCAGACTCCAGTTATTATGTTGTGTGTTCAGGGTCCGGTCAGTTTCGTTGAGCATCCAGACTCCGGTTATTACGTTGAGCGTTCAGGCTCCGTTCAGTTTCGTTGGGTATCCAGACTCCGGTTATTACGTTGAGCATTCAGGATACGGTAAGTTTCGTTGTGTATCCAGACTCCGGTTATTACGTTGAACGTTCAGGCTCCGGTCAGTTTCGTTGAGTATCCAGATTCCGGTTATTACGTTGAGCCTTCAGGGTCCGGTCAATTTCGTTGGGTATCCAGACTCCGGTTATTACGTTGAACGTTCAGGCTCCGATCAGTTTCGTTGGGTATCCAGACTCCGGTTATTACGTTGAGTGTTCAGGCTCTGGTCAGTTTCGTTGGGTATCCATACTCCGTTTTTTACGTTGAGCGTCCAGGCTCCGGTCAGTTTTGTTGGGTATCCAGACTCCGGTTATTACGTTGAGGGTTCAGGCTTCGGTCAGTTTCGTTGGGTATCCAGACTCCGGTTATTACATTGAGCGTTCAGGCTCCGGTCAGTTTCGTTGGGTATCCAGACTCCGGTTATTACATTGAGCGTTCAGGCTCCTGTCAGTTTCGTTGTGTATCCAGACTCCGGTTATTACGTTGATCGTTAAGGGTCTAGTCAGTTTCGTTGAGTATCCAGACTCCGGTTATTACGTTGAGTATTCAGGCTCTGGTTAGTTTCGTTGAGTATCCAGATTCCGGTGATTACGTTGAGCGTTCAGGCTCCGGTCAATTTCGTTGGGTATCCAGACTCCGGTTATTACGTTGAGCGTTCAGGCTCTGGTTAGTTTCGTTGGGTATCCAGACTTCAGTTATTATGTTGAGCGTTCAGGCTCCGGTCAGTTTTGTTGGGTATCCAGACTCCGGTTATTACATTCAGCATTCAGGCTCCGGTCAGTTTCGTTGTATATCCAGACTCTGGTTATTACGTTAGGCGTTCAGGCTCCGGTCAGTTTCATTCGGTATCTAGACTCCGGTTATTACGTTAAGTGTTCAGGCTCCGGTCAATTTCGTTTGGTATCCTGACTCCGGTTATTACGTTGAGCGTTCAGGCTACGGTCAGTTTCATTGGGTATCCAGACTTCGGTTATTACGTTGAGCGTTCAGGCTCCGGTCAGTTTCGTTGGGTATCCAGACTCCGGTTATTACGTTGAGCGTTCAGGCTCCGGTCAGTTTCGTTGGGTATCCAGACTACGGTTATTATGTTGAGCGTTCAGGCACCAGTCATTTTCGTTGAGCATCTAGACTCCAGTTATTATGTTGTGCGTTCAGGGTCCGGTCAGTTTCGTTGAGCATCCAGACTCCGGTTATTACGTTGAGCGTTCAGGCTCCGTTCAGTTTCGTTGGGTATCCAGAATCCGGTTATTTCGTTGAGCATTCAGGCTACGGTCAGTTTCGTTGTGTATCCAGACTCAGGTTATTATGTTGAGCGTTCAGGCTCCGGTCAGTTTCGTTGAGTATCCAGATTCCGGTTATTACGTTGAGCCTTCAGGGTCCGGTCAATTTCGTCGGGTATCCAGACTCCGGTTATTACGTTGAACGTTCAGGCTCCGATCAGTTTCGTTGGGTATCCAGACTCCGGTTATTACGTTGAGCGTTTAGGCTCTGGTCAGTTTGGTTGGGTATCCAGACTCCGTTTTTTACGTTGAGCGTCCAGGCTCCGGTCAGTTTTGTTGGGTATCCAGACTCCGGTTATTACGTTGAGGGTTCAGGCTTCGGTCAGTTTCGTTGGGTATCCAGACTCCGGTTATTACATTGAGCGTTAAGGCTCCGGTCAGTTTCGTTGGGTATCCAGACTCCGGTTATTACGTTGAGCGTTCAGGCTCCTGTCAGTTTCATTGTGTATCCAGACTCCTGTTATTACGTTGATCGTTAAGGTTCTAGTCAGTTTCGTTGAGTATCCAGATTCCGGTTATTACGTTGAGCATTTAGGCTCCGGTTAGTTTCGTTGAGTATCCAGATTCCGGTTATTACATTGAGCGTTCAGGCTCCGGTCAATTTCGTTGGGTATCCAGACTCCGGTTATTACGTTGAGTATTCAGGCTCTGGTTAGTTTCGTTGAGTATCCAGATTCCGGTTATTACGTTGAGCGTTCAGGCTCCGGTCAATTTCGTTGGGTATCCAGACTCCGGTTATTACGTTGAGCGTTCAGGCTCTGGTTAGTTTCGTTGGGTATCCAGACTTCAGTTATTATGTTGAGCGTTCAGGCTCCGGTCAGTTTTGTTGGGTATCCAGACTCCGGTTATTACATTCAGCATTCAGGCTCCGGTCAGTTTCGTTGTATATCCAGACTCTGGTTATTACGTTAGGCGTTCAGGCTCCGGTCAGTTTCATTCGGTATCTAGACTCCGGTTATTACGTTAAGCGTTCAGGCTCCGGTCAATTTCGTTTGGTATCCTGACTCCGGTTATTACGTTGAGCGTTCAGGCTACGGTCAGTTTCATTGGGTATCCAGACTCCGGTTATTACGTTGAGTGTTCAGGCTCTGGTTAGTTTCGTTGGGTATCCAGACTTCAGTTATTATGTTGAGCGTTCAGGCTCCGTTCAGTTTCGTTGGGTATCCAGACTCCGGTTATTACGTTGAGCATTCAGGATACGGTAAGTTTCGTTGTGTATCCAGACTCCGGTTATTACGTTGAACGTTCAGGCTCCGGTCAGTTTCGTTGAGTATCCAGATTCCGGTTATTACGTTGAGCCTTCAGGGTCCGGTCAATTTCGTTGGGTATCCAGACTCCGGTTATTACGTTGAACGTTCAGGCTCCAATCAGTTTCGTTGGGTATCCAGACTCCGGTTATTACGTTGAGCGTTCAGGCTCTGGTCAGTTTCGTTGGGTATCCATACTCCGTTTTTTACGTTGAGCGTCCAGGCTCCGGTCAGTTTTGTTGGGTATCCAGACTCCGGTTATTACGTTGAGGGTTCAGGCTTCGGTCAGTTTCGTTGGGTATCCAGACTCCGGTTATTACATTGAGCGTTCAGGCTCCGGTCAGTTTCGTTGGGTATCCAGACTCCGGTTATTACGTTGAGCGTTCAGGCTCCTGTCAGTTTCGTTGTGTATCCAGACTCCGGTTATTACGTTGATCGTTAAGGCTCTAGTCAGTTTCGTTGAGTATCCAGACTCCGGTTATTACGTTGAGTATTCAGGCTCTGGTTAGTTTCGTTGAGTATCCAGATTCCGGTTATTACGTTGAGCGTTCAGGCTCCGGTCAATTTCGTTGGGTATCCAGACTCCGGTTATTACGTTGAGCGTTCAGGCTCTGGTTAGTTTCGTTGGGTATCCAGACTTCAGTTATTATGTTGAGCGTTCAGGCTCCGGTCAGTTTTGTTGGGTATCCAGACTCCGGTTATTACATTCAGCATTCAGGCTCCGGTCAGTTTCGTTGTATATCCAGACTCTGGTTATTACGTTAGGCGTTCAGGCTCCGGTCAGTTTCATTCGGTATCTAGACTCCGGTTATTACGTTAAGCGTTCAGGCTCCGGTCAATTTCGTTTGGTATCCTGACTCCGGTTATTACGTTGAGCGTTCAGGCTACGGTCCGTTTCATTGGGTATCCAGACTTCGGTTATTACGTTGAGCGTTCAGGCTCCGGTCAGTTTCGTTGGGTATCCAGACTCCGGTTATTACGTTGAGCGTTCAGGCTCCGGTCAGTTTCGTTGGGTATCCAGACTACGGTTATTATGTTGAGCGTTCAGGCACCAGTCATTTTCGTTGAGCATCTAGACTCCAGTTATTATGTTGTGCGTTCAGGGTCCGGTCAGTTTCGTTGAGCATCCAGACTCCGGTTATTACGTTGAGCGTTCAGGCTCCGTTCAGTTTCGTTGGGTATCCAGACTCCGGTTATTACGTTGAGCATTCAGGATACGGTAAGTTTCGTTGTGTATCCAGACTCCGGTTATTACGTTGAACGTTCAGGCTCCGGTCAGTTTCGTTGAGTATCCAGATTCCGGTTATTACGTTGACCCTTCAGGGTCCGGTCAATTTCGTTGGGTATCCAGACTCCGGTTATTACGTTGAATGTTCAGGCTCCGATCAGTTTCGTTGGGTATCCAGACTCCGGTTATTACGTTGAGCGTTCAGGCTCTGGTCAGTTTCGTTGGGTATCCATACTCTGTTTTTTACGTTGAGCGTCCAGGCTCCGGTCAGTTTTGTTGGGTATCCAGACTCCGGTGATTACGTTGAGGGTTCAGGCTTCGGTCAGTTTCGTTGGGTATGCAGACTCCAGTTATTACATTGAGCGTTCAGGCTCCGGTCAGTTTCGTTGGGTATCCAGACTCCGGTTATTACATTGAGCGTTCAGGCTCCTGTCAGTTTCGTTGTGTATCCAGACTCCGGTTATTACGTTGATCGTTAAGGCTCTAGTCAGTTTCGTTGAGTATCCAGACTCCGGTTATTACGTTGAGTATTCAGGCTCTGGTTAGTTTCGTTGAGTATCCAGATTCCGGTTATTACGTTGAGCGTTCAGGCTCCGGTCAATTTCGTTGGGTATCCAGACTCCGGTTATTACGTTGAGCGTTCAGGCTCTGGTTAGTTTCGTTGGGTATCCAGACTTCAGTTATTATGTTGAGCGTTCAGGCTCCGGTCAGTTTTGTTGGGTATCCAGACTCCGGTTATTACATTCAGCGTTCAGGCGCCGGTCATTTTCGTTGTATATCCAGACTCTGGTTATTACGTTAGGCGTTCAGGCTCCGGTCAGTTTCATTCGGTAGCTAGACTCCGGTTATTACGTTAAGCGTTCAGGCTCCGGTCAATTTCGTTTGGTATCCTGACTCCGGTTATTACGTTGAGAGTTCAGGCTACGGTCAGTTTCATTGGGTATCCAGACTTCGGTTATTACGTTGAGCGTTCAGGCTCCGGTCAGTTTCGTTGGGTATCCAGACTCCGGTTATTACGTTGAGCGTTCAGGCTCCGTTCAGTTTCGTTGGGTATCCAGACTACGGTTATTATGTTGAGCGTTCAGGCTCCAGTCATTTTCGTTGAGCATCCAGACTCCAGTTATTATGTTGTGTGTTCAGGGTCCGGTCAGTTTCGTTGAGCATCCAGACTCCGGTTATTACGTTGAGCGTTCAGGCTACGGTCAGTTTCATTGGGTATCCAGACTTCGGTTATTACGTTG
The DNA here is from genome assembly GCA_963859935.3 of Lathyrus sativus. Lineage (NCBI taxonomy): Eukaryota > Viridiplantae > Streptophyta > Magnoliopsida > Fabales > Fabaceae > Lathyrus > Lathyrus sativus. The sequence goes on along the minus strand of OZ012736.1, from coordinate 236,758,775 downwards.
AGCGTTCAGGCTCCGGTCAGTTTCGTTGGGTATCCAGACTCCGGTTATTATGTTGAGCGTTCAGGCTCCGGTCATTTTCGTTGAGCATCCAGACTCCAGTTATTATGTTGTGCGTTCAGGGTCCGGTCAGTTTCGTTGAGTATTCAGACTCCGGTTATTACGTTGAGCGTTCAGGCTTCGTTTAGTTTCTTTGGGTATCCAGACTCCGGTTATTACGTTGAGCATTCAGGCTACGGTTAGTTTCGTTGTGTATCCAGACTCCGTTTATTACGTTGAGCGGTCAGGCTCCGGTCAGTTTCGTTGAGTATCCAGATTCCGGTTATTACGTTGAGCCTTCAGGGTCCGGTCAATTTCGTTGGGAATCCAGACTCCGGTTATTACGTTGAACGTTCAGGCTCCGATCAGTTTCGTTGGGTATCCAGACTCCGGTTATTACGTTGAGCGTTTAGGCTCTGGTCAGTTTCGTTGGGTATCCAGACTCCGTTTTTTACGTTGAGCGTCCAGGCTCCGGTCAGTTTTGTTGGGTATCCAGACTCCGGTTATTACGTTGAGGGTTCAGGCTTCGGTCAGTTTCGTTGGGTATCCAAACTCCGGTTATTACATTGAGCGTTCAGGCTCCGGTCAGTTTCGTTGGGTATCCAGACTCCGGTTATTACGTTGAGCGTTCAGGCTCCTGTCAGTTTCATTGTGTATCCAGACTCCTGTTATTACGTTGATCGTTAAGGCTCTAGTCAGTTTCGTTGAGTATCCAGACTCCGGTTATTACGTTGAGCATTTAGGCTCTGGTTAGTTTCGTTAGGTATCCAAATTCCGGTTATTACATTGAGCGTTCAGGCTCCGGTCAATTTCGTTGGGTATCCAGACTCCGGTTATTACGTTGAGCGTTCAGGCTCCAGTCAGTTTCGTTTGGTATCCAGACTTCAGTTATTATGTTGAGCGTTCAGGCTCCGGTCAGTTTTGTTGGGTATCCAGACTCCGGTTATTACATTCAGCGTTCAGGCTCCGGTCAGTTTCGTTGTATATCCAGACTCTGGTTATTACGTTAGGCGTTCAGGCTCCGGTCAGTTTCATTCGGTAGCTAGACTCCGGTTATTACGTTAAGCGTTCAGGCTCCGGTCAATTTCGTTTGGTATCCTGACTCCGGTTATTACGTTGAGCGTTCAGGCTACGGTCAGTTTCATTGGGTATCCAGACTTCGGTTATTACGTTGAGCGTTCAGGCTCCGGTCAGTTTCGTTGGGTATCCAGACTCCGGTTATTACGTTGAGCGTTCAGGCTCCCGTCAGTTTCGTTGGGTATCCAGACTACGGTTATTATGTTGAGCGTTCAGGCTCCAGTCATTTTCGTTGAGCATCCAGACTCCAGTTCTTATGTTGTGCGTTCAGGGTCCGGTCAGTTTCGTTGAGCATCCAGACTCCGGTTATTACGTTGAGCGTTCAGGCTCCGTTCAGTTTCGTTGGGTATCCAGACTCCGGTTATTACGTTGAGCATTCAGGCTACGGTAAGTTTCGTTGTGTATCCAGACTCCGGTTATTACGTTGAACGTTCAGGCTCCGGTCAGTTTCGTTGGGTATCCAGATTCCGGTTATTACGTTGAGCCTTCAGGGTCCGGTCAATTTCGTTGGGTATCCAGACTCCGGTTATTACGTTGAACGTTCAGGCTCCGATCAGTTTCGTTGGGTATCCAGACTCCGGTTATTACGTTGAGCGTTCAGGCTCTGGTCAGTTTCGTTTGGTATCCAGACTCCGTTTTTTACGTTGAGCGTCCAGGCTCCGGTCAGTTTTGTTGGGTACCCAGACTCCGGTTATTACGTTGAGGGTTCAGGCTTCGGTCAGTTTCGTTGGGTATCCAGACTCCGGTTATTACATTGAGCATTCAGGCTCCGGTCAGTTTCGTTGGGTATCCAGACTCCGGTTATTACGTTGAGCGTTGAGGCTCCTGTCAGTTTCGTTGTGTATCCAGACTCCGGTTATTACGTTGAGCGTTCAGGCTACGGTCAGTTTCATTGGGTATCCAGACTTCGGTTATTACGTTGAGCGTTCAGGCTCCGGTCAGTTTCGTTGGGTATCCAGACTCCGGTTATTACGTTGAGCATTCAGGCTCCGGTCAGTTTCGTTGGGTATCCAGACTACGGTTATTATGTTGAGCGTTCAGGCTCTGGTTAGTTTCGTTGGGTATCCAGACTTCAGTTATTATGTTGAGCGTTCAGGCTCCGGTCAGTTTTGTTGGGTATCCAGACTCCGGTTATTACATTCAGCATTCAGGCTCCGGTCAGTTTCGTTGTATATCCAGACTCTGGTTATTACGTTAGGCGTTCAGGCTCGGGTCAGTTTCATTCGGTATCTAGACTCCGGTTATTACGTTAAGCGTTCAGGCTCCGGTCAATTTCGTTTGGTATCCTGACTCCGGTTATTACGTTGAGCGTTCAGGCTACGGTCAGTTTCATTGGGTATCCAGACTTCGGTTATTACGTTGAGCGTTCAGGCTCCGGTCAGTTTCGTTGGGTATCCAGACTCCGGTTATTACGTTGAGCGTTCAGGCTCCGGTCAGTTTCGTTGGGTATCCAGACGACGGTTATTATGTTGAGCGTTCAGGCTCCAGTCATTTTCGTTGCGCATCCAGACTCCAGTTCTTATGTTGTGCGTTCAGGGTCCGGTCAGTTTCGTTGAGCATCCAGACTCCGGTTATTACGTTGAGCGTTCAGGCTCCGTTCAGTTTCGTTGGGTATCCAGACTCCGGTTATTACGTTGAGCATTCAGGATACGGTAAGTTTCGTTGTGTATCCAGACTCCGGTTATTACGTTGAACGTTCAGGCTCCGGTCAGTTTCGTTGAGTATCCAGATTCCGGTTATTACGTTGACCCTTCAGGGTCCGGTCAATTTCGTTGGGTATCCAGACTCCGGTTATTACGTTGAACGTTCAGGCTCCGATCAGTTTCGTTGGGTATCCAGACTCCGGTTATTACGTTGAGCGTTTAGTCTCTGGTCAGTTTGGTTGGGTATCCAGACTCCGTTTTTTACGTTGAGCGTCCAGGCTCCGGTCAGTTTTGTTGGGTATCCAGACTCCGGTTATTACGTTGAGGGTTCAGGCTTCGGTCAGTTTCGTTGGGTATCCAGACTCCGGTTATTACATTGAGCGTTAAGGCTCCGGTCAGTTTCGTTGGGTATCCAGACTTCGGTTATTACGTTGAGCGTTCAGGCTCCTGTCAGTTTCATTGTGTATCCAGACTCCTGTTATTACGTTGATCGTTAAGGTTCTAGTCAGTTTCGTTGAGTATCCAGACTCCGGTTATTACGTTGAGCATTTAGGCTCCGGTTAGTTTCGTTGAGTATCCAGATTCCGGTTATTACATTGAGCGTTCAGGCTCCGGTCAATTTCGTTGGGTATCCAGACTCCGGTTATTACATTGAGCGTTCAGGCTCCGGTCAGTTTCGTTTGGTATCCAGACTTCAGTTATTATGTTGAGCGTTCAGGCTCCGGTCAGTTTTGTTGGGTATCCAGACTCCGGTTATTACATTCAGCATTCAGGCTCCGGTCAGTTTCGTTGTATATCCAGACTCTGGTTATTACGTTAGGCGTTCAGGCTCGGGTCAGTTTCATTCGGTATCTAGACTCCGGTTATTACGTTAAGCGTTCAGGCTCCGGTCAATTTCGTTTGGTATCCTGACTCCGGTTATTACGTTGAGCGTTCAGGCTACGGTCAGTTTCATTGGGTATCCAGACTTCGGTTATTACGTTGAGCGTTTAGGCTCTGGTCAGTTTCGTTGGGTATCCAGACTCCGGTTATTACGTTGAGCGTTCAGGCTCCGGTCAGTTTCGTTGGGTATCCAGACGACGATTATTATGTTGAGCGTTCAGGCTCCAGTCATTTTCGTTGAGCATCCAGACTCCAGTTCTTATGTTGTGCGTTCAGGGTCCGGTCAGTTTCGTTGAGCATCCAGACTCCGGTTATTACGTTGAGCGTTCAGGCTCCGTTCAGTTTCGTTGGGTATCCAGACTCCGGTTATTACGTTGAGCATTCAGGATACGGTAAGTTTCGTTGTGTATCCAGACTCCGGTTATTACGTTGAACGTTCAGGCTCCGGTCAGTTTCGTTGAGTATCCAGATTCCGGTTATTACGTTGAGCCTTCAGGGTCCGGTCAATTTCGTTGGGTATCCAGACTCCGGTTATTACGTTGAACGTTCAGGCTCCGATCAGTTTCGTTGGGTATCCAGACTCCGGTTATTACGTTGAGCGTTTAGGCTCTGGTCAGTTTGGTTGGGTATCCAGACTCCGTTTTTTACGTTGAGCGTCCAGGCTCCGGTCAGTTTTGTTGGGTATCCAGACTCCGGTTATTACGTTGAGGGTTCAGGCTTCGGTCAGTTTCGTTGGGTATCCAGACTCCGGTTATTACATTGAGCGTTAAGGCTCCGGTCAGTTTCGTTGGGTATCCAGACTTCGGTTATTACGTTGAGCGTTCAGGCTCCTGTCAGTTTCATTGTGTATCCAGACTCCTGTTATTACGTTGATCGTTAAGGTTCTAGTCAGTTTCGTTGAGTATCCAGACTCCGGTTATTACGTTGAGCATTTAGGCTCCGGTTAGTTTCGTTGAGTATCCAGATTCCGTTTATTACATTGAGCGTTCAGGCTCCGGTCAATTTCGTTGGGTATCCAGACTCCGGTTATTACGTTGAGCGTTCAGGCTCCGGTCAGTTTCGTTTGGTATCCAGACTTCAGTTATTATGTTGAGCGTTCAGGCTCCGGTCAGTTTTGTTGGGTATCCAGACTCCGGTTATTACATTCAGCGTTCAGGCTCCGGTCAGTTTCGTTGTATATCCAGACTCTGGTTATTACGTTAGGCGTTCAGGCTCCGGTCAGTTTCATTCGGTAGCTAGACTCCGGTTATTACGTTAAGCGTTCAGGCTCCGGTCAATTTCGTTTGGTATCCTGACTCCGGTTATTACGTTGAGCGTTCAGGCTACGGTCAGTTTCATTGGGTATCCAGACTTCGGTTATTACGTTGAGCGTTCAGGCTCCGGTCAGTTTCGTTGGGTATCCAGACTCCGGTTATTACGTTGAGCGTTCAGGCTCCGTTCAGTTTCGTTGGGTATCCAGACTACGGTTATTATGTTGAGCGTTCAGGCTCCAGTCATTTTCGTTGAGCATCCAGACTCCAGTTATTATGTTGTGTGTTCAGGGTCCGGTCAGTTTCGTTGAGCATCCAGACTCCGGTTATTACGTTGAGCGTTCAGGCTCCGTTCAGTTTCGTTGGGTATCCAGACTCCGGTTATTACGTTGAGCATTCAGGATACGGTAAGTTTCGTTGTGTATCCAGACTCCGGTTATTACGTTGAACAGTCAGGCTCCGGTCAGTTTCGTTGAGTATCCAGATTCCGGTTATTACGTTGAGCCTTCAGGGTCCGGTCAATTTCGTTGGGTATCCAGACTCCGGTTATTACGTTGAACGTTCAGGCTCCGATCAGTTTCGTTGGGTATCCAGACTCCGGTTATTACGTTGAGCGTTCAGGCTCTGGTCAGTTTCGTTGGGTATCCATACTCCGTTTTTTACGTTGAGCGTCCAGGCTCCGGTCAGTTTTGTTGGGTATCCAGACTCCGGTTATTACATTGAGGGTTCAGGCTTCGGTCAGTTTTGTTGGGTATCCAGACTCCGGTTATTACATTGAGCGTTCAGGCTCCGGTCAGTTTCGTTGGGTATCCAGACTCCGGTTATTACGTTGAGCGTTCAGGCTCCTGTCAGTTTCGTTGTGTATCCAGACTCCGGTTATTACGTTGATCGTTAAGGCTCTAGTCAGTTTCGTTGAGTATCCAGACTCTGGTTATTACGTTGAGTATTCAGGCTCCGGTTAGTTTCGTTGAGTATCCAGATTCCGGTTATTACGTTGAGCGTTCAGGCTCCGGTCAATTTCGTTGGGTATCCAGACTCCTGTTATTACGTTGAGTGTTCAGGCTCTGGTTAGTTTCGTTGGGTATCCAGACTTCAGTTATTATGTTGAGCATTCAGGCTCCGGTCAGTTTTGTTGGGTATCCAGACTCCGGTTATTACATTCAGCTTTCAGGCTCCGGTCAGTTTCGTTGTATATCCAGACTCTGGTTATTACGTTAGGCGTTCAGACTCCGGTCAGTTTCGTTGGGTATCCAGACTCCGGTTATTACGTTAAGCGTTCAGGCTCCGGTCAATTTCGTTTGGTATCCTGACTCCGGTTATTACGTTGAGCGTTCAGGCTACGGTCAGTTTCATTGGGTATCCAGACTTCGGTTATTACGTTGAGCGTTCAGGCTCCGGTCAGTTTCATTGGGTATCCAGACTCCGGTTATTATGTTGAGCGTTCAGGCTCCGGTCATTTTCGTTGAGCATCCAGACTCCAGTTATTATGTTGTGCGTTCGGGGTCCGGTCAGTTTCGTTGAGTATTCAGACTCCGGTTATTACGTTGAGCGTTCAGGCTTCGTTTAGTTTCTTTGGGTATCCAGACTCCGGTTATTACGTTGAGCATTCAGGCTATGGTTAGTTTCGTTGTGTATGCAGACTCCGTTTATTACGTTGAGCGGTCAGGCTCCGGTCAGTTTCGTTGAGTATCCAGATTCCGGTTATTACGTTGAGCCTTCAGGGTCCGGTCAATTTCGTTGGGTATCCAGACTCCGGTTATTACGTTGAACGTTCAGGCTCCGATCAGTTTCGTCGGGTATCCAGACTCCGGTTATTAGGTTGAGCGTTTAGGCTCTGGTCAGTTTCGTTGGGTATCCAGACTCCGTTTTTCACGTTGAGCGTCCAGGCTCCGGTCAGTTTTGTTGGGTATCCAGACTCCGGTTATTACGTTGAGGGTTCAGGCTTCGGTCAGTTTCGTTGGGTATCCAGACTTCGGTTATTACATTGAGCGTTCAGGCTCCGGTCAGTTTCGTTGGGTATCCAGACTCCGGTTATTACGTTGAGCGTTCAGGCTCCTGTCAGTTTCATTGTGTATCCAGACTCCTGTTATTACGTTGATCGTTAAGGCTCTAGTCAGTTTCGTTGAGTATCCAGACTCCGGTTATTACGTTGAGCATTTAGGCTCTGGTTAGTTTCGTTGAGTATCCAAATTCCGGTTATTACATTGAGCGTTCAGGCTCCGGTCAATTTCGTTGGGTATCCAGACTCCGGTTATTACGTTGAGCGTTCAGGCTCCAGTCAGTTTCGTTTGGTATCCAGACTTCAGTTATTATGTTGAGCGTTCAGGCTCCGGTCAGTTTTGTTGGGTATCTAGACTCCGGTTATTACATTCAGCGTTCAGGCTCCGGTCAGTTTCATTGTATATCCAGACTCTGGTTATTACGTTAGGCGTTCAGGCTCCGGTCAGTTTCATTCGGTAGCTAGACTCCGGTTATTACGTTAAGCGTTCAGGCTCCGGTCAATTTCGTTTGGTATCCTGACTCCGGTTATTACGTTGAGCGTTCAGGCTACGGTCAGTTTCATTGGGTATCCAGACTTCGGTTATTACGTTGAGCGTTCAGGCTCCGGTCAGTTTCGTTGGGTATCCAGACTCCGGTTATTACGTTGAGCGTTAAGGCTCCGGTCAGTTTCGTTGGGTATCCAGACTACGGTTATTATGTTGAGCGTTCAGGCTCCAGTCATTTTCGTTGAGCATCCAGACTCCAGTTCTTATGTTGTGCGTTCAGGGTCCGGTCAGTTTCGTTGAGCATCCAGACTCCGGTTATTACGTTGAGCGTTCAGGCTCAGTTCAGTTTCGTTGGGTATCCAGACTCCGGTTATTACGTTGAGCATTCAGGATACGGTAAGTTTCGTTGTGTATCCAGACTCCGGTTATTACGTTGAACGTTCAGGCTCCGGTCAGTTTCGTTGAGTATCCAGATTCCGGTTATTACGTTGAGCCTTCAGGGTCCGGTCAATTTCGTTGGGTATCCAGACTCCGGTTATTACGTTGAACGTTCAGGCTCCGATCAGTTTCGTTGGGTATCCAGACTCCGGTTATTACGTTGAGCGTTCAGGCTCTGGTCAGTTTCGTTGGGTATCCAGACTCCGTTTTTTACGTTGAGCGTCCAGGCTCCGGTCAGTTTTGTTGGGTATCCAGACTCCGGTTATTACGTTGAGGGTTCAGGCTTCGGTCAGTTTCGTTGGGTATCCAGACTCCGGTTATTACATTGAGCGTTCAGGCTCCGGTCAGTTTCGTTGGGTATCCAGACTCCGGTTATTACGTTGAGCGTTGAGGCTCCTGTCAGTTTTGTTGTGTATCCAGACTCCGGTTATTACGTTGATCGTTAAGGCTCTAGTCAGTTTCGTTGAGTATCCAGACTCCAGTTATTACGTTGAGTATTCAGGCTCCGGTTAGTTTCGTTGAGTATCCAGATTCCGGTTATTACGTTGAGCGTTCAGGCTCCGGTCAATTTCGTTGGGTATCCAGACTCCGGTTATTACGTTGAGTGTTCAGGCTCTGGTTAGTTTCGTTGGGTATCCAGACTTCAGTTATTATGTTGAGCGTTCAGGCTCCGGTCAGTTTTGTTGGGTATCCAGACTCCGGTTATTACATTCAGCATTCAGGCTCCGGTCAGTTTCGTTGTATATCCAGACTCTGGTTATTACGTTAGGCGTTCAGGCTCGGGTCAGTTTCATTCGGTATCTAGACTCCGGTTATTACGTTAAGCGTTCAGGCTCCGGTCAATTTCGTTTGGTATCCTGACTCCGGTTATTACGTTGAGCGTTCAGGCTACGGTCAGTTTCATTGGGTATCCAGACTTCGGTTATTACGTTGAGCGTTCAGGCTCCGGTCAGTTTCGTTGGGTATCCAGACTCCGGTTATTACGTTGAGCGTTCAGGCTCCGGTCAGTTTCGTTGGGTATCCAGACTACGGTTATTATGTTGAGCGTTCAGGCTCCAGACATTTTCGTTGAGCATCTAGACTCCAGTTATTATGTTGTGCGTTCAGGATCCGGTCAGTTTCGTTGAGCATCCAGACTCCGGTTATTACGTTGAGCGTTCAGGCTCCATTCAGTTTCGTTGGGTATCCAGACTCCGGTTATTTCGTTGAGCATTCAGGCTACGGTCAGTTTCGTTGTGTATCCAGACTTCGGTTATTACGTTGAGGGTTCAGGCTCCGGTCAGTTTCGTTGAGTATCCAGATTCTGGTTATTACGTTGAGCCTTCAGGGTCCGGTCAATTTCGTTGGGTATCCAGACTCCGGTTATTACGTTGAGTGTTCAGGCTCTGGTTAGTTTCGTTGGGTATCCAGACTTCAGTTATTATGTTGAGCATTCAGGCTCCGGTCAGTTTTGTTGGGTATCCAGACTCCGGTTATTACATTCAGCATTCAGGCTCCGGTCAGTTTCGTTGTATATCCAGACTCTGGTTATTACGTTAGGCGTTCAGGCTCGGGTCAGTTTCATTCGGTATCTAGACTCCGGTTATTACGTTAAGCGTTCAGGCTCCGGTCAATTTCGTTTGGTATCCTGACTCCGGTTATTACGTTGAGCGTTCAGGCTACGGTCAGTTTCATTGGGTATCCAGACTTCGGTTATTACGTTGAGCGTTCAGGCTCCGGTCAGTTTCGTTGGGTATCCAGACTCCGGTTATTACGTTGAGCATTCAGGCTCCGGTCAGTTTCGTTGGGTATCCAGACTACGGTTATTATGTTGAGCGTTCAGGCTCCAGTCATTTTCGTTGAGCATCTAGACTCCAGTTATTATGTTGTGCGTTCAGGATCCGGTCAGTTTCGTTGAGCATCCAGACTCCGGTTATTACGTTGAGCGTTCAGGCTCCATTCAGTTTCGTTGGGTATCCAGACTCCGGTTATTTCGTTGAGCATTCAGGCTACAGTCAGTTTCGTTGTGTATCCGGACTCCGGTTATTACGTTGAGCGTTCAGGCTCCGGTCAGTTTCGTTGAGTATCCAGATTCCGGTTATTACGTTGAGCCTTCAGGGTCCGGTCAATTTCGTTGGGTATCCAGACTCCGGTTATTACGTTGAACGTTCAGGCTCCGATCAGTTTCGTTGGGTATCCAGACTCCGGTTATTACGTTGAGCGTTTAGGCTCTGGTCAGTTTCGTTGGGTATCCAGACTCCGTTTTTTACGTTGAGCGTCCAGGCTCCGGTCAGTTTTGTGGGGTATCCAGACTCCGGTTATTACGTTGAGGGTTCAGGCTTCGGTCAGTTTCGTTGGGTATCCAGACTCCGGTTATTACATTGAGCGTTCAGGCTCCGGTCAGTTTCGTTGGGTATCCAGACTCCGGTTATTACGTTGAGCGCTCAGGCTCCTGTCAGTTTCATTGTGTATCCAGACTCCTGTTATTACGTTGATCGTTAAGGCTCTAGTCAGTTTCGTTGAGTATCCAGACTCCGATTATTACGTTGAGCATTTAGGCTCCGGTTAGTTTCGTTGAGTATCCAGATTCCGGTTATTACATTGAGCGTTCAGGCTCCGGTCAATTTCGTTGGGTATCCAGACTCCGGTTATTACGTTGAGCGTTCAGGCTCCGGTCAGTTTCGTTTGGTATCCAGACTTCAGTTATTATGTTGAGCGTTCAGGCTCCGGTCAGTTTTGTTGGGTATCCAGACTCCGGTTATTACATTCAGCGTTCAGGCTCCGGTCAGTTTCGTTGTATATCCAGACTCTGGTTATTACGTTAGGCGTTCAGACTCCGGTCAATTTCGTTGGGTATCCAGACTCCGGTTATTACGTTAAGCGTTCAGGCTCCGGTCAATTTCGTTTGGTATCCTGACTCCGGTTATTACGTTGAGCGTTCAGGCTACGGTCAGTTTCATTGGGTATCCAGACTTCGGTTATTACGTTGAGCGTTCAGGCTCCGGTCAGTTTCATTGGGTATCCAGACTCCGGTTATTATGTTGAGCGTTCAGGCTCCGGTCATTTTCGTTGAGCATCCAGACTCCAGTTATTATGTTGTGCGTTCGGGGTCCGGTCAGTTTCGTTGAGTATTCAGACTCCGGTTATTACGTTGAGCGTTCAGGCTTCGTTTAGTTTCTTTGGGTATCCAGACTCCGGTTATTACGTTGAGCGCTCAGGCTCCTGTCAGTTTCGTTGTGTATCCAGACTCCTGTTATTACGTTGATCGTTAAGGCTCTAGTCAGTTTCGTTGAGTATCCAGACTCCGATTATTACGTTGAGCATTTAGGCTCCGGTTAGTTTCGTTGAGTATCCAGATTCCGGTTATTACATTGAGCGTTCAGGCTCCGGTCAATTTCGTTGGGTATCCAGACTCCGGTTATTACGTTGAGCGTTCAGGCTCCGGTCAGTTTCGTTTGGTATCCAGACTTCAGTTATTATGTTGAGCGTTCAGGCTCCGGTCAGTTTTGTTGGGTATCTAGACTCCGATTATTACATTCAGCGTTCAGGCTCCGGTCAGTTTCGTTGTATATCCAGACTCTGGTTATTACGTTAGGCGTTCAGGCTCCGGTCAGTTTCATTCGGTAGCTAGACTCCGGTTATTACGTTAAGCGTTCAGGCTCCGGTCAATTTCGTTTGGTATCCTGACTCCGGTTATTACGTTGAGCGTTCAGGCTACGGTCAGTTTCATTGGGTATCCAGACTTCGGTTATTACGTTGAGCGTTCAGGCTCCGGTCAGTTTCGTTGGGTATCCAGACTCCGGTTATTACGTTGAGCGTTAAGGCTCCGGTTAGTTTCGTTGGGTATCCAGACTACGGTTATTATGTTGAGCGTTCAGGCTCCAGTCATTTTCGTTGAGCATCCAGACTCCAGTTCTTATGTTGTGCGTTCAGGGTCCGGTCAGTTTCATTGAGCATCCAGACTCCGGTTATTACGTTGAGCGTTCAGGCTCAGTTCAGTTTCGTTGGGTATCCAGACTCCGGTTATTACGTTGAGCATTCAGGATACGGTAAGTTTCGTTGTGTATCCAGACTCCGGTTATTACGTTGAACGTTCAGGCTCCGGTCAGTTTCGTTGAGTATCCAGATTCCGGTTATTACGTTGAGCCTTCAGGGTCCGGTCAATTTCGTTGGGTATCCAGACTCCGGTTATTACGTTGAACGTTCAGGCTCCGATCAGTTTCGTTGGGTATCCAGACTCCGGTTATTACGTTGAGCGTTCAGGCTCTGGTCAGTTTCGTTGGGTATCCAGACTCCGTTTTTTACGTTGAGCGTCCAGGCTCCGGTCAGTTTTGTTGGGTATCCAGACTCCGGTTATTACGTTGAGGGTTCAGGCTTCGGTCAGTTTCGTTGGGTATCCAGACTCCGGTTATTACATTGAGCGTTCAGGCTCCGGTCAGTTTCGTTGGGTATCCAGACTCCGGTTATTACGTTGAGCGTTGAGGCTCCTGTCAGTTTTGTTGTGTATCCAGACTCCGGTTATTACGTTGATCGTTAAGGCTCTAGTCAGTTTCGTTGAGTATCCAGACTCCAGTTATTACGTTGAGTATTCAGGCTCCGGTTAGTTTCGTTGAGTATCCAGATTCCGGTTATTACGTTGAGCGTTCAGGCTCCGGTCAATTTCGTTGGGTATCCAGACTCCGGTTATTACGTTGAGTGTTCAGGCTCTGGTTAGTTTCGTTGGGTATCCAGACTTCAGTTATTATGTTGAGCGTTCAGGTTCCGGTCAGTTTTGTAGGGTATCCAGACTCCGGTTATTACATTCAGGATTCAGGCTCCGGTCAGTTTCGTTGTATATCCAGACTCTGGTTATTACGTTAGGCGTTCAGGCTCGGGTCAGTTTCATTCGGTATCTAGACTCCGGTTATTACGTTAAGCGTTCAGGCTCCGGTCAATTTCGTTTGGTATCCTGACTCCGGTTATTACGTTGAGCGTTCAGGCTACGGTCAGTTTCATTGGGTATCCAGACTTCGGTTATTACGTTGAGCGTTCAGGCTCCGGTCAGTTTCGTTGGGTATCCAGACTCCGGTTATTACGTTGAGCGTTCAGGCTCCGGTCAGTTTCGTTGGGTATCCAGACTACGGTTATTATGTTGAGCGTTCAGGCTCCAGACATTTTCGTTGAGCATCTAGACTCCAGTTATTATGTTGTGCGTTCAGGATCCGGTCAGTTTCGTTGAGCATCCAGACTCCGGTTATTACGTTGAGCGTTCAGGCTCCATTCAGTTTCGTTGGGTATCCAGACTCCGGTTATTTCGTTGAGCATTCAGGCTACGGTCAGTTTCGTTGTGTATCCAGACTCCGGTTATTACGTTGAGGGTTCAGGCTCCGGTCAGTTTCGTTGAGTATCCAGATTCTGGTTATTACGTTGAGCCTTCAGGGTCCGGTCAATTTCGTTGGGTATCCAGACTCCGGTTATTACGTTGAGTGTTCAGGCTCTGGTTAGTTTCGTAGGGTATCCAGACTTCAGTTATTATGTTGAGCATTCAGGCTCCGGTCAGTTTTGTTGGGTATCCAGACTCCGGTTATTACATTCAGCATTCAGGCTCCGGTCAGTTTCGTTGTATATCCAGACTCTGGTTATTACGTTAGGCGTTCAGGCTCGGGTCAGTTTCATTCGGTATCTAGACTCCGGTTATTACGTTAAGCGTTCAGGCTCCGGTCAATTTCGTTTGGTATCCTGACTCCGGTTATTACGTTGAGCGTTCAGGCTACGGTCAGTTTCATTGGGTATCCAGACTTCGGTTATTACGTTGAGCGTTCAGGCTCCGGTCAGTTTCGTTGGGTATCCAGACTCCGGTTATTACGTTGAGCATTCAGGCTCCGGTCAGTTTCGTTGGGTATCCAGACTACGGTTATTATGTTGAGCGTTCAGGCTCCAGTCATTTTTGTTGAGCATCTAGACTCCAGTTATTATGTTGTGCGTTCAGGATCCGGTCAGTTTCGTTGAGCATCCAGACTCCGGTTATTACGTTGAGCGTTCAGGCTCCATTCAGTTTCGTTGGGTATCCAGACTCCGGTTATTTCGTTGAGCATTCAGGCTACAGTCAGTTTCGTTGTGTATCCGGACTCCGGTTATTACGTTGAGCGTTCAGGCTCCGGTCAGTTTCGTTGAGTATCCAGATTCCGGTTATTACGTTGAGCCTTCAGGGTCCGGTCAATTTCGTTGGGTATCCAGACTCCGGTTATTACGTTGAACGTTCAGGCTCCGATCAGTTTCGTTGGGTATCCAGACTCCGGTTATTACGTTGAGCGTTTAGGCTCTGGTCAGTTTCGTTGGGTATCCAGACTCCGTTTTTTACGTTGAGCGTCTAGGCTCCGGTCAGTTTTGTGGGGTATCCAGACTCCGGTTATTACGTTGAGGGTTCAGGCTTCGGTCAGTTTCGTTGGGTATCCAGACTCCGGTTATTACATTGAGCGTTCAGGCTCCGGTCAGTTTCGTTGGGTATCCAGACTCCGGTTATTACGTTGAGCGCTCAGGCTCCTGTCAGTTTCATTGTGTATCCAGACTCCTGTTATTACGTTGATTGTTAAGGCTCTAGTCAGTTTCGTTGAGTATCCAGACTCCGATTATTACGTTGAGCATTTAGGCTCCGGTTAGTTTCGTTGAGTATCCAGATTCCGGTTATTACATTGAGCGTTCAGGCTCCGGTCAATTTCGTTGGGTATCCAGACTCCGGTTATTACGTTGAGCGTTCAGGCTCCGGTCAGTTTCGTTTGGTATCCAGACTTCAGTTATTATGTTGAGCGTTCAGGCTCCGGTCAGTTTTGTTGGGTATCCAGACTCCGGTTATTACATTCAGCGTTCAGGCTCCGGTCAGTTTCGTTGTATATCCAGACTCTGGTTATTACGTTAGGCGTTCAGACTCCGGTCAATTTCGTTGGGTATCCAGACTCTGGTTATTACGTTAAGCGTTCAGGCTCCGGTCAATTTCGTTTGGTATCCTGACTCCGGTTATTACGTTGAGCGTTCAGGCTACGGTCAGTTTCATTGGGTATCCAGACTTCGGTTATTACGTTGAGCGTTCAGGCTCCGGTCAGTTTCATTGGGTATCCAGACTCCGGTTATTATGTTGAGCGTTCAGGCTCCGGTCATTTTCGTTGAGCATCCAGACTCCAGTTATTATGTTGTGCGTTCGGGGTCCGGTCAGTTTCGTTGAGTATTCAGACTCCGGTTATTACGTTGAGCGTTCAGGCTTCGTTTAGTTTCTTTGGGTATCCAGACTCCGGTTATTACGTTGAGCATTCAGGCTACGGTTAGTTTCGTTGTGTATCCAGACTCCGTTTATTACGTTGAGCGGTCAGGCTCCGGTCAGTTTCGTTGAGTATCCAGATTCCGGTTATTACGTTGAGCCTTCAGGGTCCGGTCAATTTCGTTGGGTATCCAGACTCCGGTTATTACGTTGAACGTTCAGGCTCCGATCAGTTTCGTCGGGTATCCAGACTCCGGTTATTACGTTGAGCGTTTAGGCTCTGGTCAGTTTCGTTGGGTATCCAGACTCCGTTTTTCACGTTGAGCGTCCAGGCTCCGGTCAGTTTTGTTGGGTATCCAGACTCCGGTTATTACGTTGAGGGTTCAGGCTTCGGTCAGTTTCGTTGGGTATCCAGACTTCGGTTATTACATTGAGCGTTCAGGCTCCGGTCAGTTTCGTTGGGTATCCAGACTCCGGTTATTACGTTGAGCGTTCAGGCTCCTGTCAGTTTCATTGTGTATCCAGACTCCTGTTATTACGTTGATCGTTAAGGCTCTAGTCAGTTTCGTTGAGTATCCAGACTCCGGTTATTACGTTGAGTATTCAGGCTCCGGTTAGTTTCGTTGAGTATCCAGATTCCGGTTATTACGTTGAGCGTTCAGGCTCCGGTCAATTTCGTTGGGTATCCAGACTCCGGTTATTACGTTGAGCGTTCAGGCTCCAGTCAGTTTCGTTTGGTATCCAGACTTCAGTTATTATGTTGAGCGTTCAGGCTCCGGTCAGTTTTGTTGGGTATCTAGACTCCGGTTATTACATTCAGCGTTCAGGCTCCGGTCAGTTTCGTTGTATATCCAGACTCTGGTTATTACGTTAGGCGTTCAGGCTCCGGTCAGTTTCATTCGGTAGCTAGACTCCGGTTATTACGTTAAGCGTTCAGGCTCCGGTCAATTTCGTTTGGTATCCTGACTCCGGTTATTACGTTGAGCGTTCAGGCTACGGTCAGTTTCATTGGGTATCCAGACTTCGGTTATTACGTTGAGCGTTCAGGCTCCGGTCAGTTTCGTTGGGTATCCAGACTCCGGTTATTACGTTGAGCGTTAAGGCTCCGGTCAGTTTCGTTGGGTATCCAGACTACGGTTATTATGTTGAGCGTTCAGGCTCCAGTCATTTTCGTTGAGCATCCAGACTCCAGTTCTTATGTTGTGCGTTCAGGGTCCGGTCAGTTTCGTTGAGCATCCAGACTCCGGTTATTACTTTGAGCGTTCAGGCTCAGTTCAGTTTCGTTGGGTATCCAGACTCCGGTTATTACGTTGAGCATTCAGGATACGGTAAGTTTCGTTGTGTATCCAGACTCCGGTTATTACGTTGAACGTTCAGGCTCCGGTCAGTTTCGTTGAGTATCCAGATTCCGGTTATTACGTTGAGCCTTCAGGGTCCGGTCAATTTCGTTGGGTATCCAGACTCCGGTTATTACGTTGAACGTTCAGGCTCCGATCAGTTTCGTTGGGTATCCAGACTCCGGTTATTACGTTGAGCGTTCAGGCTCTGGTCAGTTTCGTTGGGTATCCAGACTCCGTTTTTTACGTTGAGCGTCCAGGCTCCGGTCAGTTTTGTTGGGTATCCAGACTCCGGTTATTACGTTGAGGGTTCAGGCTTCGGTCAGTTTCGTTGGGTATCCAGACTCCGGTTATTACATTGAGCGTTCAGGCTCCGGTCAGTTTCGTTGGGTATCCAGACTCCGGTTATTACGTTGAGCGTTGAGGCTCCTGTCAGTTTTGTTGTGTATCCAGACTCCGGTTATTACGTTGATCGTTAAGGCTCTAGTCAGTTTCGTTGAGTATCCAGACTCCAGTTATTACGTTGAGTATTCAGGCTCCGGTTAGTTTCGTTGAGTATCCAGATTCCGGTTATTACGTTGAGCGTTCAGGCTCCGGTCAATTTCGTTGGGTATCCAGACTCCGGTTATTACGTTGAGTGTTCAGGCTCTGGTTAGTTTCGTTGGGTATCCAGACTTCAGTTATTATGTTGAGCGTTCAGGCTCCGGTCAGTTTTGTTGGGTATCCAGACTCCGGTTATTACATTCAGCATTCAGGCTCCGGTCAGTTTCGTTGTATATCCAGACTCTGGTTATTACGTTAGGCGTTCAGGCTCGGGTCAGTTTCATTCGGTATCTAGACTCCGGTTATTACGTTAAGCGTTCAGGCTCCGGTCAATTTCGTTTGGTATCCTGACTCCGGTTATTACGTTGAGCGTTCAGGCTACGGTCAGTTTCATTGGGTATCCAGACTTCGGTTATTACGTTGAGCGTTCAGGCTCCGGTCAGTTTCGTTGGGTATCCAGACTCCGGTTATTACGTTGAGCGTTCAGGCTCCGGTCAGTTTCGTTGGGTATCCAGACTACGGTTATTATGTTGAGCGTTCAGGCTCCAGACATTTTCGTTGAGCATCTAGACTCCAGTTATTATGTTGTGCGTTCAGGATCCGGTCAGTTTCGTTGAGCATCCAGACTCCGGTTATTACGTTGAGCGTTCAGGCTCCATTCAGTTTCGTTGGGTATCCAGACTCCGGTTATTTCGTTGAGCATTCAGGCTACGGTCAGTTTCGTTGTGTATCCAGACTCCGGTTATTACGTTGAGGGTTCAGGCTCCGGTCAGTTTCGTTGAGTATCCAGATTCTGGTTATTACGTTGAGCCTTCAGGGTCCGGTCAATTTCGTTGGGTATCCAGACTCCGGTTATTACGTTAAACGTTCAGGCTCCGATCAGTTTCGTTGGGTATCCAGATTCCGGTTATTACGTTGAGCGTTTAGGCTCTGGTCAGTTTCGTTGGGTATCCAGACTCCGTTTTTTACGTTGAGCGTCCAGGCTCCGGTCAGTTTTGTTGGGTATCCAGACTCCGGTTATTACGTTGAGGGTTCAGGCTTCGGTCAGTTTCGTTGGGTATCCAGACTCCGGTTATTACATTGAGCGTTCAAGCTCCGGTCAGTTTCGTTGGGTATCCAGACTCCGGTTATTACATTGAGCGCTCAGGCTCCTGTCAGTTTCATTGTGTATCCAGACTCCTGTTATTATGTTGAGCATTTAGGCTCCGGTTAGTTTCGTTGAGTATCCAGATTCCAGTTATTACATTGAGCGTTCAGGCTCCGGTCAATTTCGTTGGGTATCCAGACTCCGGTTATTACGTTGATCGTTCAGGCTCCGGTCAGTTTCGTTTGGTATCCAGACTTCAGTTATTATGTTGAGCGTTCAGGCTCCGGTCAGTTTTGTTGGGTATCCAGACTCCGGTTATTACATTCAGCGTTCAGGCTCCGGTCAGTTTCGTTGTATATCCAGACTCTGGTTATTACGTTAGGCGTTCAGGCTCTGGTCAGTTTCATTCGGTAGCTAGACTCCGGTTATTACGTTAAGCGTTCAGGCTCCGGTCAATTTCGTTTGGTATCCTGACTCCGGTTATTACGTTGAGCGTTCAGGCTACGGTCAGTTTCATTGGGTATCCAGACTTCGGTTATTACGTTGAGCGTTCAGGCTCCGGTCAGTTTCGTTGGGTATCCAGACTCCGGTTATTATGTTGAGCGTTCAGGCTCCGGTCATTTTCGTTGAGCATCCAGACTCCAGTTATTATGTTGTGCGTTCAGGGTCTGGTCAGTTTCGTTGAGTATTCAGACTCCAGTTATTACGTTGAGCGTTCAGGCTTCGTTTAGTTTCGTTGGGTATCCAGACTCCGGTTATTACGTTGAGCATTCAGGCTACGGTCAGTTTCGTTGTGTATCCAGACTCCGTTTATTACGTTGAGTGTTCAGGCTCCGGTCAGTTTCGTTGAGTATCCAGATTCCGGTTATTACGTTGAGCCTTCAGGCTCCGGTCAATTTCGTTGGGTATCCAGACTTCGGTTATTACGTTGAACGTTCAGGCTCCGATCAGTTTCGTTGGGTATCCAGACTCCAGTTATTACGTTGAGCGTTCAGGCTCTGGTCAGTTTCGTTGGGTATCCAGACTCCGTTTTTTACGTTGAGCGTCCAGGCTCCGGTCAGTTTTGTTGGGTATCCAGACTCCGGTTATTACGTTGACGGTTCAGGCTTCGGTCAGTTTCGTTGGGTATCCAGACTCCGGTTATTACGTTGAGTGTTCAGGCTCCGGTCAGTTTCGTTGGGTATCCAGACTCCGGTTATTACGTTGAGCGTTGAGGCTCCTGTCAGTTTTGTTGTGTATCCAGACTCCGGTTATTACGTTGATCGTTAAGGCTCTAGTCAGTTTCGTTGAGTATCCAGACTCCAGTTATTACGTTGAGTATTCAGGCTCCGGTTAGTTTCGTTGAGTATCCAGATTCCGGTTATTACGTTGAGCGTTCAGGCTCCGGTCAATTTCGTTGGGTATCCAGACTCCGGTTATTACGTTGAGTGTTCAGGCTCTGGTTAGTTTCGTTGGGTATCCAGACTTCAGTTATTATGTTGAGCGTTCAGGCTCCGGTCAGTTTTGTTGGGTATCCAGACTCCGGTTATTACATTCAGCATTCAGGCTCCGGTCAGTTTCGTTGTATATCCAGACTCTGGTTATTACGTTAGGCGTTCAGGCTCGGGTCAGTTTCATTCGGTATCTAGACTCCGGTTATTACGTTAAGCGTTCAGGCTCCGGTCAATTTCGTTTGGTATCCTGACTCCGGTTATTACGTTGAGCGTTCAGGCTACGGTCAGTTTCATTGGGTATCCAGACTTCGGTTATTACGTTGAGCGTTCAGGCTCCGGTCAGTTTCGTTGGGTATCCAGACTCCGGTTATTACGTTGAGCGTTCAGGCTCCGGTCAGTTTCGTTGGGTATCCAGACTACGGTTATTATGTTGAGCGTTCAGGCTCCAGACATTTTCGTTGAGCATCTAGACTCCAGTTATTATGTTGTGCGTTCAGGATCCGGTCAGTTTCGTTGAGCATCCAGACTCCGGTTATTACGTTGAGCGTTCAGGCTCCATTCAGTTTCGTTGGGTATCCAGACTCCGGTTATTTCGTTGAGCATTCAGGCTACGGTCAGTTTCGTTGTGTATCCAGACTCCGGTTATTACGTTGAGGGTTCAGGCTCCGGTCAGTTTCGTTGAGTATCCAGATTCTGGTTATTACGTTGAGCCTTCAGGGTCCGGTCAATTTCGTTGGGTATCCAGACTCCGGTTATTACGTTAAACGTTCAGGCTCCGATCAGTTTCGTTGGGTATCCAGATTCCGGTTATTACGTTGAGCGTTTAGGCTCTGGTCAGTTTCGTTGGGTATCCAGACTCCGTTTTTTACGTTGAGCGTCCAGGCTCCGGTCAGTTTTGTTGGGTATCCAGACTCCGGTTATTACGTTGAGGGTTCAGGCTTCGGTCAGTTTCGTTGGGTATCCAGACTCCGGTTATTACATTGAGCGTTCAAGCTCCGGTCAGTTTCGTTGGGTATCCAGACTCCGGTTATTACATTGAGCGCTCAGGCTCCTGTCAGTTTCATTGTGTATCCAGACTCCTGTTATTATGTTGAGCATTTAGGCTCCGGTTAGTTTCGTTGAGTATCCAGATTCCAGTTATTACATTGAGCGTTCAGGCTCCGGTCAATTTCGTTGGGTATCCAGACTCCGGTTATTACGTTGATCGTTCAGGCTCCGGTCAGTTTCGTTTGGTATCCAGACTTCAGTTATTATGTTGAGCGTTCAGGCTCCGGTCAGTTTTGTTGGGTATCCAGACTCCGGTTATTACATTCAGCGTTCAGGCTCCGGTCAGTTTCGTTGTATATCCAGACTCTGGTTATTACGTTAGGCGTTCAGGCTCTGGTCAGTTTCATTCGGTAGCTAGACTCCGGTTATTACGTTAAGCGTTCAGGCTCCGGTCAATTTCGTTTGGTATCCTGACTCCGGTTATTACGTTGAGCGTTCAGGCTACGGTCAGTTTCATTGGGTATCCAGACTTCGGTTATTACGTTGAGCGTTCAGGCTCCGGTCAGTTTCGTTGGGTATCCAGACTCCGGTTATTATGTTGAGCGTTCAGGCTCCGGTCATTTTCGTTGAGCATCCAGACTCCAGTTATTATGTTGTGCGTTCAGGGTCTGGTCAGTTTCGTTGAGTATTCAGACTCCAGTTATTACGTTGAGCGTTCAGGCTTCGTTTAGTTTCGTTGGGTATCCAGACTCCGGTTATTACGTTGAGCATTCAGGCTACGGTCAGTTTCGTTGTGTATCCAGACTCCGTTTATTACGTTGAGTGTTCAGGCTCCGGTCAGTTTCGTTGAGTATCCAGATTCCGGTTATTACGTTGAGCCTTCAGGCTCCGGTCAATTTCGTTGGGTATCCAGACTTCGGTTATTACGTTGAACGTTCAGGCTCCGATCAGTTTCGTTGGGTATCCAGACTCCAGTTATTACGTTGAGCGTTCAGGCTCTGGTCAGTTTCGTTGGGTATCCAGACTCCGTTTTTTACGTTGAGCGTCCAGGCTCCGGTCAGTTTTGTTGGGTATCCAGACTCCGGTTATTACGTTGACGGTTCAGGCTTCGGTCAGTTTCGTTGGGTATCCAGACTCCGGTTATTACGTTGAGTGTTCAGGCTCCGGTCATTTTCGTTGGGTATCCAGACTCCGGTTATTACGTTGAGCGTTCAGCCTCCTGTCAGTTTCATTGTGTATCCAGACTCCGGTTATTACGTTGATCGTTAAGGCTCTAGTCAGTTTCGTTGAGTATCCAAACTCCGGTTATTACGTTGAGCATTCAGGCTCCGGTTAGTTTCGTTGAGTATCCAGATTCCGGTTATTACGTTGAGCGTTCAGGCTCCGGTCAATTTCGTTGGGTATCCAGACTCCGGTTATTACGTTGAGCGTTCAGGCTCCGGTCAGTTTCGTTTGGTATCCAGACTTCAGTTATTATGTTGAGCGTTCAGGCTCCGGTCAGTTTTGTTGGGTATCCAGACTCCGGTTATTACATTCAGCGTTCAGGCTCCGGTCATTTTCGTTGTATATCCAGACTCTGGTTATTACGTTAGGCGTTCAGGCTCCGGTCAGTTTCATTTGGTAGCTAGACTCCGGTTATTACGTTAAGCGTTCAGGCTCCGGTCAATTTCGTTTGGTATCCTGACTCCGGTTATTACGTTGAGCATTCAGGCTCCGGTCAGTCTCGTTGTGTATCCAGACTCCGGTTATTACGTTGAGCGTTCAGGCTCCGGTCAGTTTCGTTGAGTATCTAGATTCCGGTTATTACGTTGAGCCTTCAGACTCCGGTCAATTTCTTTGGGTATCCAGACTCCGGTTATTACGTTGAACGTTCAGGCTCCGATAAGTTTCGTTGGGTATCCAGACTCCAGTTATTACGTTGGGCGTTCAGGCTCCGGTCAGTTTCGTTGAGTATCCAGATTCCGGTTACTACGTTGAGCCTTCAGGCTCCGGTCAATTTCTTTGGGTATCCAGACTCCGGTTATTACGTTGAACGTTCAGGCTCCGATAAGTTTCGTTGGGTATCCAGACTCCAGTTATTACATTGAGCGTTCAGGCTCTGGTCAGTTTCGTTGGGTATCCAGACTCCGTTTTTTACGTTGAGCGTCCAGGCTCCGGTCAGTTTTGTTGGGTATCCAGACTCCGGTTATTACGTTGAGGGTTCAGGCTTCGGTCAGTTTCGTTGGGTATCCAGACTCCGGTTATTACGTTGAGCGTTCAGGCTCCGGTCAGTTTCGTTGTGTATCCAGACTCCGGTTATTACATTGATCGTTAAGGCTCTAGTCAGTTTCGTTGAGTATCCAGACTCCGGTTATTACGTTGAGCATTCAGGCTCCGGTTAGTTTCGTTGAGTATCCAGATTCCGGTTATTACGTTGAGCGTTCAGGCTCCGGTCAATTTCGATGGGTATCCAGACTCCGGTTATTACGTTGAGCGTTCAGGCTCCGGTCAGTTTCGTTTGGTATCCAGACTTCAGTTATTATGTTGAACGTTCAGGCTCCGGTCAGTTTTGTTGGGTATCCAGACTCCGGTTATTATGTTGAGCGTTCAGGCTCCGGTCATTTTCTTTGAGCATCCAGACTCCAGTTATTATGTTGTGCGTTCAGGGTCCGGTCAGTTTTGTTGAGTATCCAGACTCCGGTTATTACGTTGAGCGTTCAGGCTCCGTTCAGTTCCGTTGGGTATCCAGACTCCGGTTATTACGTTGAGCATTCAGGCTCCGGTCAGTTTCGTTGTGTATCCAGACTCCGGTTATTACGTTGAGCGTTCAGGCTCCGGTCAGTTTCGTTGAGTATCCAGATTCCGGTTATTACGTTGAGCCTTCAGGCTCCGGTCAATTTCTTTGGGTATCCAGACTCCGGTTATTACGTTGAATGTTCAGGCTCCGATCAGTTTCGTTGGGTATCCAGACTCCAGTTATTACGTTGAGCGTTCAAGCTCTGGTCAGTTTCGTTGGGTATCCAGACTCCGTTTTTTACGTTGAGCGTCCAGGCTCCGGTCAGTTTTGTTGGGTATCCAGACTCCGATTATTACCTTGAGGGTTCAGGCTTCGGTCAGTTTCGTTGGGTATCCAGACTCCGGTTATTACGTTGAGCGTTCAGGCTCCGGTCAGTTTCGTTGTGTATCCAGACTCCGGTTATTACGTTGATCGTTAAGGCTCTAGTCAGTTTCGTTGAGTATCCAGACTCCGGTTATTACGTTGAGCATTCAGGCTCCGGTTAGTTTCGTTGAGTATCCAGATTCCGGTTATTACGTTGAGCATTCAGGCTCCGGTCAATTTCGATGGGTATCCAGACTCCGGTTATTACGTTGAGCGTTCAGGCTCCGGTCAGTTTCGTTTGGTATCCAGACTTCAGTTATTATGTTGAGCGTTCAGGCTCCGGTCAGTTTTGTTGGGTATCCAGACTCCGGTTATTATGTTGAGCGTTCAGGCTCCGGTCATTTTCGTTGAGCATCCAGACTCCAGTTATTATGTTGTGCGTTCAGGGTCCGGTCAGTTTTGTTGAGTATCCAGACTCCGGTTATTACGTTGAGCGTTCAGGCTCCGTTCAGTTTCGTTGGGTATCCAGACTCCGGTTATTACGTTGAGCATTCAGGCTCCGGTCAGTTTCGTTGTGTATCAAGACTCTGGTTATTACGTTGAGCGTTCAGGCTCCGGACAGTTTCGTTGAGTATCCAGATTCCGGTTATTACGTTGAGCCTTCAGGCTCCGGTCAATTTCTTTGGGTATCCAGACTCCGGTTATTACGTTGAACGTTCAGGCTCCGATCAGTTTCGTTGGGTATCCAGACTCCAGTTATCACATTGAGCGTTCAGGCTCTGGTCAGTTTCGTTGGGTATCCAGACTCCGTTTTTTACGTTGAGCGTCCAGGCTCCGGTCAGTTTTGTTGGGTATCCAGACTCCGGTTATTACATTGAGGGTTCAGGCTTCGGTCAGTTTCGTTGGGTATCCAGACTCCGGTTATTACGTTGAGCGTTCAGGCTCCGGTCAGTTTCGATGTGTATCCAGACTCCGGTTATTACGTTGATCGTTAAGGCTCTAGTCAGTTTCGTTGAGTATCCAGACTCCGGTTATTACGTTGAGCATTCAGGCTCCGGTTAGTTTCGTTGAGTATCCAGATTCCGGTTATTACATTGAGCGTTCAGGCTCCGGTCAATTTCGATGGGTATCCAGACTCCGGTTATTACGTTGAGCGTTCAGGCTCCGGTCAGTTTCGTTTGGTATCCAGACTTCAGTTATTATGTTGAGCGTTCAGGCTCCGGTCAGTTTTGTTGGGTATCCAGACTCCGGTTATTATGTGGAGCGTTCAGGCTCCGGTCATTTTCGTTGAGCATCCAGACTCCAGTTATTATGTTGTGCGTTCAGGGTCCGGTCAGTTTTGTTGAGTATCCAGACTCCGGTTATTACGTTGAGCGTTCAGGCTCCGTTCAGTTTCGTTGGGTATCCAGACTCCGGTTATTACGTTGAGCATTCAGTCTCCGGTCAGTTTCGTTGTGTATCCAGACTCTGGTTATTACGTTGAGTGTTCAGGCTCCGGTCAGTTTTGTTGAGTATCCAGATTCCGGTTATTACGTTGAGCCTTCAGGCTCCGGTCAATTTCTTTGGGTATCCAGACTCCGGTTATTACGTTGAACGTTCAGGCTCCGATCAGTTTCGTTGGGTATCCAGACTCCAGTTATTACGTTGAGCGTTCAGGCTCTGGTCAGTTTCGTTGGGTATCCAGACTCCGTTTTTTACGTTGAGCGTCCAGGCTCCGGTCAGTTTTGTTGGGTATCCAGACTCCGGTTATTACATTGAGGGTTCAGGCTTCGGTCAGTTTCGTTGGGTATCCAGACTCCGGTTATTACGTTGAGCGTTCAGGCTCCGGTCAGTTTCGTTGTGTATCCAGACTCCGGTTATTACGTTGATCGTTAAGGCTCTAGTCAGTTTCGTTGAGTATCCAGACTCCGGTTATTACGTTGAGCATTCAGGCTCCGGTTAGTTTCGTTGAGTATCCAGATTCCGGTTATTACGTTGAGCGTTCAGGCTCCGGTCAATTTCGATGGGTATCCAGACTCCGGTTATTACGTTGAGCGTTCAGGCTCCGGTCAGTTTCGTTTGGTATCCAGACTTCAGTTATTATATTGAGCGTTCAGGCTCCGGTCAGTTTTGTTGGGTAACCAGACTCCGATTATTATGTCGAGCGTTCAGGCTCCGTTCAGTTTCGTTGGCTATCTAGACTTCGGTTATTACGTTGATCGTTCAAGCTCCCCTCAGTTTCATTGAGTATCCAGACTTCGGTTATTACGTTGAGCGTTCAGGCTCCGGTCAGTTTCGTTGAGTATCCAGATTCCGGTTATTACGTTGAGCCTTCAGGCTCCGGTCAATTTCATTAGGTATCCAGACTCCGGTTATTACGTTGAACGTTCTGGCTCCGATCAGTTTCATTGGGTATCCAGACTCCGGTTATTACGTTGAGTGTTCAGGCTCTGGTCAGTTTCGTTGGGTATCCAGACTCCGTTTTTTACGTTGAGCGTCCAGGCTCCGTTCAGTTTTGTTGGGTATCCAGACTCCGGTTATTACGTTGAGGGTTCAGGCTTCGGTCAGTTTCGTTGGGTATCCAGACTCCGGTTATTACATTGATCGTTCAGGCTCCGGTCAGTTTCGTTGGGTATCCAGACTCCGGTTATTACGTTGAGCGTTCAGACTCCTGTCAGTTTCGTTGTGTATCCAAACTCCGGTTATTACGTTGATCGTTAAGGCTCTAATCAGTTTCGTTGAGTATCCAGACTTCGGTTATTACGTTGAGCATTCAGGCTCTGGTTAGTTTCGTTGAGTATCCAGATTCCGGTTATTACATTGAGCGTTCAGGCTCCGGTCAATTTCGTTGGGTATCCAGACTCCGGTTATTACGTTGAGCGTTCAGGCTCCGGTCAGTTTCGTTTGGTATCCAGACTTCAGTTATTATGTTGAGCGTTCAGGCTCCGGTCAGTTTTGTTGGGTATCCAGACTCCGGTTATTACATTGAGCGTTCAGGCTCCGGTCAGTTTCGTTGTATATCCAGACTCTGGTTATTATGTTATGCGTTCAGGCTCCGGTCAGTTTCATTCGGTATCTAGACTCTGGTTATTACGTTAAGCGTTCAGGCTCCGGTCAATTTCGTTTGGTATCCTGACTCCGGTTATTACGTTGAGCGTTCAGGCTACGGTCAGTTTCATTGGGTATCCAGACTTCGGTTATTACGTTGAGCGTTCAGGCTCCGGTCAGTTTCGTAGGGTATCTTGACTCCGGTTATTATGTTGAGCGTTCAAGCTCCGGTCATTTTCGTTGAGCATAATTATGTTGTGCGTTCAGGGTCCGGTCAGTTTCGTTGAGTATCCAGACTCCGGTTATTACGTTGAGCGTTCAAGCTCCGTTCAGTTTCGTTGGGTATCCAGACTCCGGTTATTACGTTGAGCATTCAGGCTCCGGTCAGTTTCGTTGTGTATCCAGACTCCGATTATTACGTTGAGCGTTCAGGCTCCGGTCAGTTTCGTTGGGTATCCAGACTCCGGTTTTTACGTTGAGCGTTCAGGCTCCGGTCAGTTTTGTTGGGTATCTAGACCTCGGTTATTACGTTGAGCGAGCAGGCTCCAGTCAGTTGCGTTGGGTATCCAGACTCCAGTTATTACGTTGAGCATTCAGGCTCCGGTCAGTTTCATTGGGTATCCAGACTCCGGTTACTACGTTGAGCATTCAGGCTCCGGTCAATTTTGTTGTGTATCCAGACTCCGGTTATTACGTTGATCATTCAGACTCCAGTCAGTTTCGTTGAGTATCCAGACTCCGGTTATTACATTGAGCGTTCAGGCTCCGGTCAGTTTCGTTGAGTATCCAGATTCCGGTTATTACGTTGAGCCTTCAGGCTCCGGTCAATTTCGTTGAGTATCCAGACTCTGGTTATTGCATTGAACGTTCAGGCTCCGGTCAGTTTCGTTTGGTATCCAGACTTCAGTTATTACGTTGAGCGTTCAGGCTCCGGTCAGTTTTGTTGGGTATCCAAACTCCGGTTATTATGTTGAGCGTTCAGGCTCCGGTCAGTTTCGTTGTATATCCAGACTATGGTTATTACGTTAGGCGTTCAGGCTCCGGTCAGTTTCGTTCGGTATCTAGACTCCAGTTATTACGTTAAGCGTTCAGGCTCCGGTCAATTTCGTTTGGTATCCTGACTCCGGTTATTACGTTGAGCGTTCAGGCTCCGGTTAGTTTCATTGGGTATCCAGACTTCGGTTATTATGTTGAGCGTTCAGGCTCCGTTCAGTTTCGTTGGGTATCTAGACTCCGGTTATTACGTTGATTGTTCAGGCTCCCCTCAGTTTCGTTGAGTATCCAGACTTCGGTTATTACGTTGAGCGTTCAGGCTCTGGTCAGTTTCGTTGAGTATCCAGATTCCGGTTATTACGTTGAGCCTTCAGGCTCCGGTCAATTTCGTTGGGATTCCAGACTCCGGTTATCACGTTGAACGTTCAGGCTCCGATCAGTTTCGTTGGGTATCCAGACTCCGATTATTACATTGAGCATTCAGGCTCTGGTCAGTTTCGTTATGTATCCAGACTCCGGTTATTACGTTGAGCGTTCAGGCTCCGGTCAGTTTCGTTGGGTATCCAGACTCCGGTTTTTACGTTGAGCGTTCAGGCTCCGGTCAGTTTTGTTGGGTATCCAGACTCCGGTTATTACGTTTAGCGTTCAAGCTCCGATCAGTTTCGTTGGGTATCCAGACTCCGGTTATTACGTTGAACATTCAGGCTCCGGTCAGTTTCAATGTGTATCTAGACTCCGGTTATTACGTTGATCGTTAAGGCTCTAGTCAGTTTCGTTGAGTATCCAGACTCCGGTTATTATGTTGAGCATTCAGGCTCTGGTTAGTTTCGTTGAGTATCCAGATTCCGGTTATTACGTTGAGCGTTCAGGCTCCGGTCAATTTCGTTGGGTATCCAGACTCCGGTTATTACGTTGAGCGTTCAGGCTCCGGTCAGTTTCGTTTGGTATCCAGACTTCAGTTATTATGTTGAGCGTTCAGGCTCCGTTCAGTTTTGTTGGGTATCCAGACTCCGGTTATTACATTGAGCGTTTAGGCTCCGGTCAGTTTCGTTGTATATCCAGACTCTGGTTATTACGTTAGGCGTTCAGGCTCCGGTCAGTTTCATTCGGTATCTAGACTCTGGTTATTACATTAAGCGTTCAGGCTCCTGTCAGTTTCGTTGGGTATCCAGACTCCGGTTATTATGCTGAGCGTTCAGGCTCCGGTCATTTTCGTTGAGCATCCAGACTCCAATTATTATGTTGTGCGTTCAGGGTCCGGTCAGTTTCATTGAGTATCCAGACTCCGGTTATTACGTTGAGCGTTCAAGCTCCGTTCAGTTTCGTTGGGTATCCAAACTCCGGTTATTACGTTGAGCATTCAGGCTCCGGTCAGTTTCGCTATGTATCTAGACTCCAGTTATTACGTTGAGCGTTCAGGCTCCGGTCAGTTTCGTTGTATATCCAGACTATGGTTATTACGTTAGGCGTTCAGGCTCCGGTCAGTTTCGTTCGGTATCTAGACTCCGGTTATTACGTTAAGCGTTCAGGCTCCGGTCAATTTCGTTTGGTCTCCTGACTCCGGTTATTACGTTGAGCGTTCAGGCTCCGGTTAGTTTCATTGGGTATCCAGACTTCGGTTATTATGTTGAGCGTTCAGGCTCCGTTCAGTTTCGTTGGGTATCTAGACTCCGGTTATTACGTTGATTGTTCAGGCTCCCCTCAGTTTCGTTGAGTATCCAGACTTCGGTTATTACATTGAGCGTTCAGGCTCCGGTCAGTTTCGTTGAGTATCCAGATTCCGGTTATTACGTTGAGCCTTCAGGCTCCGGTCAATTTCGTTGGGATTCCAGACTCCGGTTATTACGTTGAACGTTCAGGCTCCGGTCAGTTTCGTTGTGTATCCAGACTCCGGTTATTACGTTGATCGTTAAGGCTCTAGTCAGTTTCGTTGAGTATCCAGACTCCGGTTATTACGTTGAGCATTCAGGCTCCGGTTAGTTTCGTTGAGTATCCAGATTCCGGTTATTACGTTGAGCGTTCAGGCTCCGGTCAATTTCGATGGGTATCCAGACTCCGGTTATTACGTTGAGCGTTCAGGCTCCGGTCAGTTTCGTTTGGTATCCAGACTTCAGATATTTTGTTGAGCGTTCAGGCTCCGGTCAGTTTTGTTGGGTATCCAGACTCCGGTTATTACATTGAGCGTTCAGGCTCCGGTCATTTTCGTTGAGCATCCAGACTCTAGTTATTATGTTGTGCGTTCAGGGTCCGGTCAGTTTTGTTGAGTATCCAGACTCCGGTTATTACATTGAGCGTTCAGGCTCCGTTCAGTTTCGTTGGGTATCCAGACTCCGGTTATTACGTTGAGCATTCAGGCGCCGGTCAGTTTCGTTGTGTATCCAGACTCCGGTTATTACGTTTAGCGTTCAGGCTCCGGTCAGTTTCGTTGAGTATCCAGATTCCGGTTATTACGTTGAGCCTTCAGGCTCCGGTCAATTTCTTTGGGTATCCAGACTCCGGTTATTACGTTGAACGTTCAGGCTCCGATCAGTTTCGTTGGGTATCCAGACTCCAGTTATTACGTTGAGCGTTCAGGCTCTGGTCAGTTTCGTTGGGTATCCAGACTCCGTTTTTTACGTTGAGCGTCCAGGCTCCGGTCAGTTTTGTTGGGTATCCAGACTCCGGTTATTACATTGAGGGTTCAGGCTTCGGTCAGTTTCGTTGGGTATCCAGACTCCGGTTATTACGTTGAGCGTTCAGGCTCCGGTCAGTTTTGTTGTGTATCCAGACTCCGGTTATTACGTTGATCGTTAAGGCTCTAGTCAGTTTCGTTGAGTATCCAGACTCCGGTCATTATATTGAGCGTTCAGGCTCCGGTCATTTTCGTTGAGTATCATAACTCCATTTATTACGTTGAGTGTTCAGGATCCGGTCAGTTTCGTTGAGTATCCAGACTCCAGTTATTACGTTGAGCGTTCAGGCTCCGGTCAGTTTCGTTTGGTATCCAGACTTCAGTTATTATATTGAGCGTTCAGGCTCCGGTCAGTTTTGTTGGGTAACCAGACTCCGGTTATTATGTCGAGCGTTCAGGCTCCGTTCAGTTTCGTTGGCTATCTAGACTCCGGTTATTACGTTGATCGTTCAGGCTCCCCTCAGTTTCGTTGAGTATCCAGACTTCGGTTATTACATTGAGCGTTCAGGCTCCGGTCAGTTTCGTTGAGTATCCAGATTCCAGTTATTACGTTGAGCCTTCAGGCTCCGGTCAATTTCATTAGGTATCTAGACTCCGGTTATTACGTTGAACGTTCTGGCTCCGATCAGTTTCATTGGGTATCCAGACTCCGGTTATTACGTTGAGTGTTCAGGCTCTGGTCAGTTTCGTTGGGTATCCAGACTCCGTTTTTTACGTTGAGCGTCCAGGCTCCGGTCAGTTTTGTTGGGTATCCAGACTCCGGTTATTACGTTGAGGGTTCAGGCATCGGTCAGTTTCGTTGGGTATCCAGACTCCGGTTATTACATTGATCGTTCAGGCTCCGGTCAGTTTCGTTGGGTATCCAGACTCCGGTTATTACGTTGAGCGTTCAGACTCCTGTCAGTTTCGTTGTGTATCCAGACTCCGGTTATTACGTTGATCGTTAAGGCTCTAGTCAGTTTCGTTGAGTATCCAGACTCCGGTTATTACGTTGAGCATTCAGGCTCTGGTTAGTTTCGTTGAGTATCCAGATTCCGGTTATTACGTTGAGCGTTCAGGCTCCGGTCAATTTCGTTGGGTATCTAGACTCCGGTTATTACGTTGAGCGTTCAGGCTCCGGTCAGTTTCGTTTGGTATCCAGACTTCAGTTATTATGTTGAGCGTTCAGGCTCCGGTCAGTTTTGTTGGGTATCCAGACTCCGGTTATTACATTGAGCGTTCAGGCTCCGGTCAGTTTCGTTGTATATCCAGACTCTGGTTATTATGTTAGGCGTTCAGGCTCCGGTCAGTTTCATTCGGTATCTAGACTCTGGTTATTACGTTAAGCGTTCAGGCTCCGGTCAATTTCGTTTGGTATCCTGACTCCGGTTATTACGTTGAGCGTTCAGGCTACGGTCAGTTTCATTGGGTATCCAGACTTCGGTTATTACGTTGAGCGTTCAGGCTCCGGTCAGTTTCGAAGGGTATCTTGACTTCGGTTATTATGTTGAGCGTTCAAGCTCCGGTCATTTTCGTTGAGCATCCAAACTCCAATTATTATGTTGTGCGTTCAGGGTCCGGTCAGTTTCGTTGAGTATCCAGACTCCGGTTATTACGTTGAGCGTTCAAGCTCCGTTCAGTTTCGTTGGGTATCCAGACTCCGGTTATTACGTTGAGCATTCAGGCTCCGGTCAGTTTCGTTGTGTATCTAGACTCCGGTTATTACGTTGAGCGTTCAGGCTCCGGTCAGTTTCGTTGGGTATCCAGACTCCGGTTTTTACGTTGAGCGTTCAGGCTCCGGTCAGTTTTGTTGGGTATCTAGACCTCGGTTATTACGTTTAGCATTCAATCTCCGATCAGTTTCGTTGGGTATCCAGACTCCGGTTACTACGTTGAGCGTTCAGGCTCCGGTCAGTTTCGTTTGGTATTCAGACTTCGGTTATTACGTTGAGCGTTCAGGCTCCGGTCAGTTTTGTTGGGTATCCAGACTCTGGTTTTTACGTTGAGCGTTCAGGCTCTGGTCAGTTTTGTTGGGTATCCAGACTCCAGTTATTACGTTGAGCGAGCAGGCTCCAGTCCGTTGCGTTGGGTATCCAGACTCCAGTTGTTACGTTGAGCATTCAGGCTCCGGTCAGTTTCATTGGGTATCCAGACTCCGGTTACTACGTTGAGCATTCAGGCTCCGGTCAATTTTGTTGTGTATCCAGACTCCGGTTATTACGTTGATCATTCAGACTCCAGTCAGTTTCGTTGAGTATCCAGACTCCGGTTATTACATTGAGCGTTCAGGCTCCGGTCAGTTTCGTTGAGTATCCAGATTCCGGTTATTACGTTGAGCCTTCAGGCTCCGGTCAATTTCGTTGAGTATCCAGACTCTGGTTATTACATTGAACGTTCAGGCTCCGGTCAGTTTCGTTTGGTATCCAGACTTCAGTTATTACGTTGAGTGTTCAGGCTCCGGTCAGTTTTGTTGGGTATCCAAACTCCAGTTATTATGTTGAGCGTTCAGGCTCCGGTCAGTTTCGTTGTATATCCAGACTATGGTTATTACGTTAGGCGTTCAGGCTCCGGTCAGTTTCGTTCGGTATCTAGACTCCAGTTATTACGTTAAGCGTTCAGGCTCCGGTCAATTTCGTTTGGTATCCTGACTCCGGTTATTACGTTGAGCGTTCAGGCTACGGTCAGTTTCATTGGGTATCCAGACTTCGGTTATTACGTTGAGCGTTCAGGCTCCGGTCAGTTTCGTAGGGTATCTTGACTTCGGTTATTATGTTGAGCGTTCAAGCTCCGGTCATTTTCGTTGAGCATCCAAACTCCAATTATTACGTTGAGCGTTCAGGCTCCGGTCAGTTTCGTTGTGTATCCAGACTCCGGTTATTACGTTGAGCGTTCAGGCTCCGGTCAGTTTCGTTGGGTATCCAGACTCCGGTTTTTACGTTGAGCGTTCAGGCTCCGGTCGGTTTTGTTGGGTATCTAGACCTCGGTTATTACGTTTAGCATTCAATCTCCGATCAGTTTCGTTGGGTATCCAGACTCCGGTTACTACGTTGAGCGTTCAGGCTCCGGTCAGTTTCGTTTGGTATTCAGACTTCGGTTATTACGTTGAGCGTTCAGGCTCCGGTCAGTTTTGTTGGGTATCCAGACTCTGGTTTTTACGTTGAGCGTTCAGGCTCTGGTCAGTTTTGTTCGGTATCCAGACTCCAGTTATTACGTTGAGCGAGCAGGCTCCAGTCAGTTGCGTTGGGTATCCAGACTCCAGTTATTACGTTGAGCATTCAGGCTCCAGTCAGTTTCATTGGGTATCCAGACTCCGGTTACTACGTTGAGCATTCAGGCTCCGGTCAATTTTGTTGTGTATCCAGACTCCGGTTATTACGTTGATCATTCAGACTCCAGTCAGTTTCGTTGAGTATCCAGACTCCGGTTATTACATTGAGCGTTCAGGCTCCGGTCAGTTTCGTTGAGTATCCAGATTCCGGTTATTACGTTGAGCCTTCAGGCTCCGGTCAATTTCGTTGAGTATCCAGACTCTGGTTATTACATTGAATGTTCAGGCTCCGGTCAGTTTCGTTTGGTATCCAGACTTCAGTTATTACGTTGAGCGTTCAGGCTCCGGTCAGTTTTGTTGGGTATCCAAACTCCGGTTATTATGTTGAGCGTTCAGGCTCCGGTCAGTTTCGTTGTATATCCAGACTATGGTTATTACGTTAGGCGTTCAGGCTCCGGTCAGTTTCGTTCGGTATCTAGACTCCAGTTATTACGTTAAGCGTTCAGGCTCCGGTCAATTTCGTTTGGTATCCTGACTCCGGTTATTACGTTGAGCGTTCAGGCTACGGTCAGTTTCATTGGGTATCCAGACTTCGGTTATTACGTTGAGCGTTCAGGCTCCGGTCAGTTTCGTAGGGTATCTTGACTTCGGTTATTATGTTGAGCGTTCAAGCTCCGGTCATTTTCGTTGAGCATCCAAACTCCAATTATTATGTTGTGCGTTCAGGGTCCAGTCAGTTTCATTGAGTATCCAGACTCCGGTTATTACGTTGAGCGTTCAAGCTCCGTTCAGTTTCGTTGGGTATCCAGACTCCGGTTATTACGTTGAGCATTCAGGCTCCGGTCAGTTTCGTTGTGTATCCAGACTCCGGTTATTACGTTGAGCGTTCAGGCTCCGGTCAGTTTCGTTGGGTATCCAGACTCCGGTTTTTACGTTGAGCGTTCAGGCTCCGGTCAGTTTTTTTGGGTATCTAGACCTCGGTTATTACGTTTAGCATTCAATCTCCGATCAGTTTCGTTGGGTATCCAGACTCCGGTTACTACGTTGAGCGTTCAGGCTCCGGTCAGTTTCTTGGTATTCAGACTTCGGTTATTACGTTGAGTGTTCAGCCTCCGGTCAGTTTTGTTGGGTATCCAGACTCTGGTTTTTACGTTGAGCGTTCAGGCTCTGGTCAGTTTTGTTGGGTATCCAGACTCCAGTTATTACGTTGAGCGAGCAGGCTCCAGTCAGTTGCGTTGGGTATCCAGACTCCAGTTATTACGTTGAGCATTCAGGCTCCGGTCAGTTTCATTGGGTATCCAGACTCCGGTTACTACGTTGAGCATTCAGGCTCCGGTCAATTTTGTTGTGTATCCAGACTCCGGTTATTACGTTGATCATTCAGACTCCAGTCAGTTTCGTTGAGTATCCAAACTCCGGTTATTACATTGAGCGTTCAGGCTCTGGTCAGTTTCGTTGAGTATCCAGATTCCGGTTATTACGTTGAGCCTTCAGGCTCCGGTCAATTTCGTTGAGTATCCAGACTCTGGTTATTACATTGAACGTTCAGGCTCCGGTCAGTTTCGTTTGGTATCCAGACTTCAATTATTACGTTGAGCGTTCAGGCTCCGGTCAGTTTTGTTGGGTATCCAAACTCCGGTTATTATGTTGAGCGTTCAGGCTCCGGTCAATTTCGTTGTATATCCAGACTATGGTTATTACGTTAGGCGTTCAGGCTCCGGTCAGTTTCGTTCGGTATCTAGACTCCAGTTATTACGTTAAGCGTTCAGGCTCCGGTCAATTTCGTTTGGTATCCTGACTCCGGTTATTACGTTGAGCGTTCAGGCTCCGGTTAGTTTCATTGGGTATCCAGACTTCGGTTATTATGTTGAGCGTTCAGGCTCCGTTCAGTTTCGTTGGGTATCTAGACTCCGGTTATTACGTTGATTGTTCAGGCTCCCCTCAGTTTCGTTGAGTATCCAGACTTCGGTTATTACGTTGAGCGTTCAGGCTCCGGTCAGTTTCGTTGAGTATCCCGATTCCGGTTATTACGTTGAGCCTTCAGGCTCCAGTCAATTTCGTTGGGATTCCAGACTCCGGTTATTACGTTGAACGTTCAGGCTCCGATCAGTTTCGTTGGGTATCCAGACTCCGATTATTACGTTGAGCATTCAGGCTCTGGTCAGTTTCGTTATGTATCCAGACTCCGGTTATTACGTTGAGCGTTCAGGATCCGGTCAGTTTCGTTGGGTATCCAGACTCCGGTTTTTACGTTGAGCGTTCAGGCTCCGGTCAGTTTTGTTGGGTATCCAGACTCCGGTTATTACGTTTAGCGTTCAAGCTCCGATCAGTTTCGTTGGGTATCCAGACTCCGGTTATTACGTTGAGCATTCAGGCTCCGGTCAGTTTCAATGTGTATCTAGACTCCGGTTATTACGTTGATCATTAAGGCTCTAGTCAGTTTCGTTGAGTATCCAGACTCCGGTTATTATGTTGAGCATTCAGGCTCTGGTTAGTTTCGTTGAGTATCCAGATTCCGGTTATTACGTTGAGCGTTCAGGCTCCGGTCAATTTCGTTGGGTATCCAGACTCCGGTTATTACGTTGAGCGTTCAGGCTCCGGTCAGTTTCGTTTGGTATCCAGACTTCAGTTATTATGTTGAGCGTTCAGGCTCCGGTCAGTTTTGTTGGGTATCCAGACTCCGGTTATTACATTGAGCGTTCAGGCTCCGGTCAGTTTCGTTGTATATCCAGACTCTGGTTATTACGTTAGGCGTTTAGGCTCCGGTCAGTTTCATTCGATATCTAGACTCTGGTTATTAGATTAAGCGTTCAGGCTCCTGTCAGTTTCGTTGGGTATCCAGACTCCGGTTATTATGTTGAGCGTTCAGGCTCCGGTCATTTTCGTTGAGCATCCAGACTCCAGTTATTATGTTGTGCGTTCAGGGTCCGGTCAGTTTTATTGAGTATCCAGACTCCGGTTATTACGTTGAGCGTTCAAGCTCCGTTCAGTTTCGTTGGGTATCCAGACTCCGGTTATTACGTTGAGCATTCAGGCTCCGGTCAGTTTCGCTGTGTATCCAGACTCCAGTTATTACGTTGAGCGTTCAGGCTCCGGTCAGTTTCGTTGTATATCTAGACTATGGTTATTACGTTAGGCGTTCAGGCTCCGGTCAGTTTCGTTCGGTATCTAGACTCCGGTTATTACGTTAAGCGTTCAGGCTCCGGTCAATTTCGTTTGGTATCCTGACTCCGGTTATTACGTTGAGCGTTCAGGCTCCGGTTAGTTTCATTGGGTATCCAGACTTCGGTTATTATGTTGAGCGTTCAGGCTCCGTTCAGTTTCGTTGGGTATCTAGACTCCGGTTATTACGTTGATTGTTCAGGCTCCCCTCAGTTTCGTTGAGTATCAAGACTTCGGTTATTACGTTGAGCGTTCAGGCTCCGGTCAGTTTCGTTGAGTATCCAGATTCCGGTTATTACGTTGAGCCTTCAGGCTCCGGTCAATTTCGTTGGGATTCCAGACTCCGGTTATTACGTTGAACGTTCAGGCTCCGATCAGTTTCGTTGGGTATCCAGACTCCGATTATTACATTGAGCATTCAGGCTCCGGTCAGTTTCGTTGTGTATCCAGACTCCGGTTATTACGTTGAGCGTTCAGGCTCCGGTCAGTTTCGTTAGGTATCCAGACTCCGGTTTTTACGTTGAGCGTTCAGGCTCCGGTCAGTTTTGTTGGGTATCCAGACTCCGGTTATTACGTTTAGCGTTCAAGCTCCGATCAGTTTCGTTGGGTATCCAGACTCCGGTTATTACGTTGAGCATTCAGGCTCCGGTCAGTTTCAATGTGTATCCAGACTCCGGTTATTACGTTGATCGTTAAGGCTCTAGTCAGTTTCGTTGAGTATCCAGACTCCGGTTATTATGTTGAGCATTCAGGCTCTGGTTAGTTTCGTTGAGTATCCAGATTCCGGTTATTACGTTGAGCGTTCAGGCTCCGGTCAATTTCGTTGGGTATCCAGACTCCGGTTATTACGTTGAGCGTTCAGGCTCCGGTCAGTTTCGTTTGGTATCCAGACTTCAGTTAATATGTTGAGCGTTCAGGCTCCGGTCAGTTTTGTTGG
This sequence comes from Lathyrus sativus, assembly GCA_963859935.3. Classification (NCBI taxonomy): domain Eukaryota; kingdom Viridiplantae; phylum Streptophyta; class Magnoliopsida; order Fabales; family Fabaceae; genus Lathyrus; species Lathyrus sativus. Next base: position 236,721,250 of record OZ012736.1, on the reverse strand, counting down.
GTATCCAGACTCCGGTTATTACATTGAGCGTTCAGGCTCCGGTCAGTTTCGTTGTATATCCAGATTCTGGTTATTACGTTAGGCGTTCAGGCTCCGGTCAGTTTCATTCGGTATCTAGACTCTGGTTATTACATTAAGCTTTCAGGCTCCGGTCAGTTTCGTTGGGTATCCAGACTCCGGTTATTATGTTGAGCGTTCAGGCTCCGGTCATTTTCGTTGAGCATCCAGACTCCAGTTATTATGTTGTGTGTTCAGGGTCCGGTCAGTTTTATTGAGTATCCAGACTCCGGTTATTACGTTGAGCGTTCAAGCTCCGCTCAGTTTCGTTGGGTATCCAGACTCCGGTTATTACGTTGAGCATTCAGGCTCCGGTCAGTTTCGCTGTGTATCCAGACTCCAGTTATTACGTTGAGCGTTCAGGCTCCGGTCAGTTTCGTTGGGTATCCAGACTCCGGTTGTTACGTTGAGCGTTCAAGCTCCGGTCAGTTTTGTTGTGTATCTAGACTCCGGTTATTACGTTTAGTGTTCAAGCTCCGATCAGTTTCGTTGGGTATCCAGACTCCGGTTATTACGTTGAGCGTTCAGGCTCCGGTTAGTTTCGTTTGGTATTCAGACTTCGGTTATTACGTTGAGCGTTCAGGCTCCGGTCAGTTTTGTTGGGTATCTAGACTCCGGTTATTACGTTGATTGTTCAGGCTCCCCTCAGTTTCGTTGAGTATCCAGACTTCGGTTATTACGTTGAGCGTTCAGGCTCCGGTCAGTTTCGTTAAGTATCCAGATTCCGGTTATTACGTTGAGCCTTCAGGCTCCGGTCAATTTTGTTGGGATTCCAGACTCCGGTTATTACGTTGAACGTTCAGGCTCCGATCAGTTTCGTTGGGTATCCAGACTCCGATTATTACGTTGAGCATTCAGGCTCCGGTCAGTTTCGTTGTGTATCCAGACTCCGGTTATTACGTTGAGCGTTCAGGCTCCGGTCAGTTTCGTTAGGTATCCAAACTCCGGTTTTTACGTTGAGCGTTCAGGCTCCGGTCAGTTTTGTTGGGTATCCAGACTCCGGTTATTACGTTTAGCGTTCAAGCTCCGATCAGTTTCGTTGGGTATCCAGACTCCGGTTATTACGTTGAGCATTCAGGCTCCGGTCAGTTTCAATGTGTATCCAGACTCCGGTTATTACGTTGAGCGTTCAGGCTCCGGTCAGTTTCGTTGTATATCCAGATTCTTGTTATTACGTTAGGCGTTCAGGCTCCGGTCAGTTTCATTCGGTATCTAGACTCCGGTTATTACGTTGAGCGTTCAGGCTCCGGTCAATTTCGTTGGGTATCCAGACTCCGGTTATTACGTTGAGCGTTCAGGCTCCGGTCAGTTTCGTTTGGTATCCAGACTTCAGTTATTATGTTGAGCGTTCAGGCTCGGTCAGTTTTGTTGGGTATCCAGACTCCGGTTATTACATTGAGCGTTCAGGCTCCGGTCAGTTTCGTTGTATATCCAGACTCTGGTTATTACGTTAGGCGTTCAGGCTCCGGTCAGTTTCATTCGGTATCTAGACTCTGGTTATTACATTAAGCGTTCAGGCTCCTGTCAGTTTCGTTGGGTATCCAGACTCCGGTTATTATGTTGAGCGTTCAGGCTCCGGTCATTTTCGTTGAGCATCCAGACTCCAGTTATTATGTTGTGCGTTCAGGGTCCGGTCAGTTTCATTGAGTATCCAGACTCCGGTTATTACGTTGAGCGTTCAAGCTCCGCTCAGTTTCGTTGGGTATCCAGACTCCGGTTATTACGTTGAGCATTCAGGCTCCGGTCAGTTTCGCTGTGTATCCAGACTCCAGTTATTACGTTGAGCGTTCAGCCTCCGGTCAGTTTCGTTGGGTATCCAGACTCCGGTTGTTACGTTGAGCGTTCAGGCTCCGGTCAGTTTTGTTGTGTATCTAGACTCCGGTTATTACGTTTATTGTTCAAGCTCCGATCAGTTTCGTTGGGTATCCAGACTCCGGTTATTACGTTGAGCGTTCAGGCTCCGGTTAGTTTCGTTTGGTATTCAGACTTCGGTTATTACGTTGAGCGTTCAGGCTCCGGTCAGTTTTGTTGGGTATCTAGACTCCGGTTATTACGTTGATTGTTCAGGCTCCCCTCAGTTTCGTTGAGTATCCAGACTTCGGTTATTACGTTGAGCGTTCAGGCTCCGGTCAGTTTCGTTGAGTATCCAGATTCCGGTTATTACGTTGAGCCTTCAGGCTCCGGTCAATTTTGTTGGGATTCCAGACTCCGGTTATTACGTTGAACGTTCAGGCTCCTATCAGTTTCGTTGGGTATCCAGACTCCGATTATTACGTTGAGCATTCAGGCTCCGGTCAGTTTCGTTGTGTATCCAGACTCCGGTTATTACGTTGAGCGTTCAGGCTCCGGTCAGTTTCGTTAGGTATCCAGACTCCGGTTTTTACGTTGAGCGTTCAGGCTCCGGTCAGTTTTGTTGGGTATCCAGACTCCGGTTATTACGTTTAGCGTTCAAGCTCCGATCAGTTTCGTTGGGTATCCAGACTCCGGTTATTACGTTGAGCATTCAGGCTCCGGTCAGTTTCAATGTGTATCCAGACTCCGGTTATTACGTTGATCGTTAAGGCTCTAGTCAGTTTCGTTGAGTATCCAGACTCCGGTTATTATGTTGAGCATTCAGGCTCTGGTTAGTTTCGTTGAGTATCCAGATTCCGGTTATTACGTTGAGCGTTCAGGCTCCGGTCAATTTCGTTGGGTATCCAGACTCCGGTTATTACGTTGAGCGTTCAGGCTCCGGTCAGTTTTGTTGGGTATCTAGACTCCGGTTATTACGTTGATTGTTCAGGCTCCCCTCAGTTTCGTTGAGTATCCAGACTTCGGTTATTACGTTGAGCGTTCAGGCTCCGGTCAGTTTCGTTGAGTATCCAGATTCCGGTTATTACGTTGAGCCTTCAGGCTCCGGTCAATTTTGTTGGGATTCCAGACTCCGGTTATTACGTTGAACGTTCAGGCTCCGATCAGTTTCGTTGGGTATCCAGACTCCGATTATTACGTTGAGCATTCAGGCTCCGGTCAGTTTCGTTGTGTATCCAGACTACGGTTATTACGTTGAGCGTTCAGGCTCCGGTCAGTTTCGTTAGGTATCCAGACTCCGGTTTTTACGTTGAGCGTTCAGGCTCCGGTCAGTTTTGTTGGGTATCCAGACTCCGGTTATTACGTTTAGCGTTCAAGCTCCGATCAGTTTCGTTGGGTATCCAGACTCCGGTTATTACGTTGAGCATTCAGGCTCCGGTCAGTTTCAATGTGTATCCAGACTCCGGTTATTACGTTGATCGTTAAGGCTCTAGTCAGTTTCGTTAGGAATCCAGACTCCGGTTATTATGTTGAGCATTCAGGCTCTGGTTAGTTTCGTTGAGTATCCAGATTCCGGTTATTACATTGAGCGTTCAGGCTCCGGTCAATTTCGTTGGGTATCCAGACTCCGGTTATTACGTTGAGCGTTCAGGCTCCGGTCAGTTTCGTTTGGTATCCAGACTTCAGTTATTATGTTGAGCGTTCAGGCTCCGGTCAGTTTTGTTGGGTATCCAGACTTCGGTTATTACATTGAGCGTTCAGGCTCCGGTCAGTTTCGTTGTATATCCAGATTCTGGTTATTACGTTAGGCGTTCAGGCTCCGGTCAGTTTCATTCGGTATCTAGACTCTGGTTATTACATTAAGCGTTTAGGCTCCGGTCAGTTTCGTTGGGTATCCAGACTCCGGTTATTATGTTGAGCGTTCAGGCTCCGGTCATTTTCGTTGAGCATCCAGACTCCAGTTATTATGTTGTGCGTTCAGGGTCCGGTCAGTTTCATTGAGTATCCAGACTCCGGTTATTATGTTGAGCGTTCAAGCTCCGTTCAGTTTCGTTGGGTATCCAGACTCCGGTTATTACGTTGAGCATTCACGCTCCGGTCATTTTCGCTGTGTATCCAGACTCCAGTTATTACGTTGAGCGTTCAGGCTCCGGTCAGTTTCGTTGGGTATCCAGACTCCGGTTTTTACGTTGAGCGTTCAGGCTCCGGTCAGTTTTGTTGTGTATCTAGACTCCGGTTATTACGTTTAGTGTTCAAGCTCCGATCAGTTTCGTTGGGTATCCAGACTCCGGTTATTACGTTGAGCGTTCAGGCTCCGGTTAGTTTCGTTTGGTATTCAGACTTCGGTTATTACGTTGAGCGTTCAGTCTCCGGTCAGTTTTGTTGGGTATCTAGACTCCGGTTATTACGTTGATTGTTCAGGCTCCCCTCAGTTTCGTTGAGTATCCAGACTTCGGTTATTACGTTGAGCGTTAAGGCTCCGGTCAGTTTCGTTGAGTATCCAGATTCCGGTTATTACGTTGAGCCTTCAGGCTCCGGTCAATATCGTTGGGATTCCAGACTCCGGTTATTACGTTGAACGTTCAGGCTCCGATCAGTTTCGTTGGGTATCCAGACTCCGATTATTACGTTCAGCATTCAGGCTCCGGTCAGTTTCGTTGTGTATCCAGACTCCGGTTATTACGTTGAGCGTTCAGGCTCCGGTCAGTTTCGTTAGGTATCCAGACTCTGGTTTTTACGTTGAGCGTTCAGGCTCCGGTCAGTTTTGTTGGGTATCCAGACTCCGGTTATTACGTTTAGCGTTCAAGCTCCGATCAGTTTCGTTGGGTATCCAGACTCCGGTTATTACGTTGAGCATTCAGGCTCCGGTCAGTTTCAATGTGTATCCAGACTCCGGTTATTACGTTGATCGTTAAGGCTCTAGTCAGTTTCGTTGAGTATCCAGACTCCGGTTATTATGTTGAGCATTCAGGCTCTGGTTAGTTTCGTTGAGTATCCAGATTCCGGTTATTACGTTGAGCGTTCAGGCTCCGGTCAATTTCGTTGGGTATCCAGACTCCGGTTATTACGTTGAGCGTTCAGGCTCCGGTCAGTTTCGTTTGGTATCCAGACTTCAGTTATTATGTTGAGCGTTCAGGCTCCGGTCAGTTTTATTGGGTATCCAGACTCCGGTTATTACATTGAGCGTTCAGGCTCCGGTCAATTTCGTTGTATATCCAGATTCTGGTTATTACGTTAGGCGTTCAGGCTCCGGTCATTTTCATTCGGTATCTAGACTCTGGTTATTACATTAAGCGTTCAGGCTCCGGTCAGTTTCGTTGGGTATCCAGACTCCGGTTATTATGTTGAGCGTTCAGGCTCCGGTCATTTTCGTTGAGCATCCAGACTCCAGTTATTATGTTGTGCGTTCAGGGTCCGGTCAGTTTCATTGAGTATCCAGACTCCGGTTATTACGTTGAGCGTTCAAGCTCCGTTCAGTTTCGTTGGGTATCCAGATTCCGGTTATTACGTTGAGCATTCACGCTCCGGTCATTTTCGCTGTGTATCCAGACTCCAGTTATTACGTTGAGCGTTCAGGCTCCGGTCAGTTTCGTTGGGTATCCAGACTCCGGTTATTACGTTGAGCATTCAGGCTCCGGTCAGTTTCAATGTGTATCCAGACTCCGGTTATTACGTTGATCGTTAAGGCTCTAGTCAGCTTCGTTGAGTATCCAGACTCCGGTTATTATGTTGAGCATTCAGGCTCTGGTTAGTTTCGTTGAGTATCCAGATTCCGGTTATTACGTTGAGCGTTCAGGCTCCGGTCAATTTCGTTGGGTATCCAGACTCCGGTTATTACGTTGAGCGTTCAGGCTCCGGTCAGTTTCGTTTGGTATCCAGACTTCAGTTATTATGTTGAGCGTTCAGGCTCCGGTCAGTTTTATTGGGTATCCAGACTCCGGTTATTACATTGAGCGTTCAGGCTCCGGTCAATTTCGTTGTATCTCCAGATTCTGGTTATTACGTTAGGCGTTCAGGCTCCGGTCAGTTTCATTCGGTATCTAGACTCTGGTTATTACATTAAGCGTTCAGGCTCCGGTCAGTTTCGTTGGGTATCCAGACTCCGGTTATTATGTTGAGCGTTCAGGCTCCGGTCATTTTCGTTGAGCATTCAGACTCCAGTTATTATGTTGTGCGTTCAGGGTCCGGTCAGTTTCATTGAGTATCCAGACTCCGGTTATTACGTTGAGCGTTCAAGCTCCGTTCAGTTTCGTTGGGTATCCAGACTCCGGTTATTACGTTGAGCATTCAGGCTCCGGTCAGTTTCGCTGTGTATCCAGACTCCAGTTATTACGTTGAGCGTTCAGGCTCCGGTCAGTTTCGTTGGGTATCCAGACTCCGGTTTTTACGTTGAGCGTTCAGGCTCCGGTCAGTTTTGTTGTGTATCCAGACTCCGGTTATTACGTTTAGTGTTCAAGCTCCGATCAGTTTTGTTGGGTATCCAGACTCCGGTTATTACGTTGAGCGTTCAGGCTCCGGTCAGTTTCGTTTGGTATTCAGACTTCGGTTATTACGTTGAGCGTTCAGGCTCCGGTCAGTTTTATTGGGTATCCAGACTCTGGTTTTTACATTGACCGTTCAGGCTCTGGTCAATTTTGTTGGGTATCCAGACTCCAGTTATTATGTTGAGCGAGCAGGCTCCAGTCAGTTTCGTTGGGTATCCAGACTCCAGTTATTACGTTGAGCATTCAGGCTCCGGTCAGTTTCATTGGGTATCCAGACTCCGGTTACTACGTTGAGCGTTCAGGCTCCGGTCAGTTTCGTTGTGTATCCAGACTCAGGTTATTAAGTTGAGAGATCAGGCTCCGGTCAATTTTGTTGTGTATCTAGACTCCGGTTATTACGTTGATCATTCAGGCTCCAGTCAGTTTCGTTGAGTATCCAGACTCCGGTTATTACGTTGAGCGTTGAGGCTCCGGTCAGTTTCGTTGAGTATCCAGATTCCGGTTATTACGTTGAGCCTTCAGGCTCCGGTCAATTTGGTTGAGTATCCAGACTCTGGTTATTACGTTGAACGTTCAGGCTCCGGTCAGTTTCGTTTGGTATCCAGACTTCAGTTATTACGTTGAGCGTTCAGGCTCCGGTCAGTTTTGTTGGGTATCCAGACTGCGGTTATTACGTTGAGCGTTCAGGCTCCGGTCAGTTTCGTTGTATATCCAGACTATGGTTATTATGTTAGGCGTTCAGGCTCCGGTCAGTTTTGTTTGGTATCTAGACTCCGGTTATTACGTTAAGCATTCAGGCTCCGGTCAATTTCGTTTGGTATCCTGACTCCGATTATTACGTTGAGCGTTCAGGCTCCGGTTAGTTTCATTGGGTATCCAGACTTCGGTTATTATGTTGAGCGTTCAGGTTCCGTTCAGTTTCGTTGGGTATCTAGACTCCGGTTATTACGTTGATTGTTCAGGCTCTCCTCAGTTTCGTTGAGTATCCAGACTTCGGTTATTACATTGAGCGTTCAGGCTCCGGTCAGTTTCGTTGAGTATCCAGATTCCGGTTATTACGTTGAGCCTTCAGGCTCCGGTCAATTTCGTTGGGATTCCAGACTCCGGTTATTACGTTGAACGTTCAGGCTCCGATCAGTTTCGTTGGGTATCCAGACTCCGGTTATTACGTTGAGTGTTCAGGCTCTGGTGAGTTTCGTTGGGTGTCCAGACTCCGTTTTTTACGTTGAGCGTCCAGGCTCCGGTCAGTTTTGTTGGGTATCCAGACTCCGGTTATTACGATGAGGGTTCAGGCTTCGGTCAGTTTCGTTGGGTATCCAGACTCCGGTTATTACATTGAGCGTTCAGGCTCCGGTCAGTTTCGTTGGGTATCCAGACTCCGGTTATTACGTTGAGCGTTCAGGCTCCTGTCAGTTTCGTTGTGTATCCAGACTCCGGTTATTACGTTGATCGTTAAGGCTCTAGTCAGTTTCGTTGAGTATCCAGACTCCGGTTATTACGTTGAGCATTCAGGCTCTGGTTAGTTTCGTTGAGTATCCAGATTCCGGTTATTACGTTGAGCGTTATGGCTCCGGTCAATTTCGTTGGGTATCCAGACTCCGGTTATTACGTTGAGCGTTCAGGCTCCGGTCAGTTTCGTTTGGTATCCAGACTTCAGTTATTATGTTGAGCGTTCAGGCTCCGGTCAGTTTCGTTGGGTATCCAGACTCCGGTTATTATGTTGAGCGTTCAGGCTCCGGTCATTTTCGTTGCGCATCCAGACTCCAGTTATTATGTTGTGCGTTCAGGGTCCGGTCAGTTTCATTGAGTATCCATACTCCGGTTATTACGTTGAGCGTTCAAGCTCCGTTCAGTTTCGTTGGGTATCCAGACTCCGGTTATTACGTTGAGCATTCAGGCTCCGGTCAGTTTCGTTGTGTATCCAGACTCCGGTTATTACGTTGAGCGTTCAGGCTCCGGTCAGTTTCGTTGGGTATCCAGACTCCGGTTTTTACGTTGAGCGTTCAGGCTCCGGTCAGTTTTGTTGGGTATCCAGACTCCGGTTATTACGTTTAGCGTTCAAGCTCCGATCAGTTTCATTGGGTATCCAGACTCCGGTTATTACGTTGAGCGTTCAGGCTCCGGTCAGTTTCGTTTGGTATTCAGACTTCGGTTATTACGTTGAGTGTTCAGGCTCCGGTCAGTTTTGTTGGGTATCCAGACTCTGGTTTTTACATTGAGCGTTCAGGCTCTGGTCAGTTTTGTTGGGTATCCAAACTCCAGTTATTACGTTGAGCGAGCAGGCTCCAGTCAGTTTCGTTGGGTATCTAGACTCCAGTTATTACGTTGAGCATTCAGGCTCCGGTCAGTTTCATTGGGTATCCAAACTCCGGTTACTACGTTGAGCGTTCAGGCTCCGGTCAGTTTCGTTGTGTATCCAGACTCAGGTTATTACGTTGAGAGATCAGGCTCCTGTCAATTTTGTTGTGTATCCAGACTTCGGTTATTACGTTGATCATTCAGGCTCCAGTCAGTTTTGTTGAGTATCCAGACTCCGGTTATTACGTTGAGTGTTCAGGCTCCGGTCAGTTTCGTTGAGTATCCAGATTCCGGTTATTACGTTGAGCCTTCAGGCTCCGGTCAATTTCGTTGGGTATCCAGACTCTGGTTATTACGTTGAATGTTCCGGCTCCGGTCAGTTTCGTTTGGTATCCAGACTTCAGTTATTACGTTGAGCGTTCAGGCTCCGGTCAGTTTTGTTGGGTATCCAGACTCCGGTTATTACGTTGAGCGTTCAGGCTCCGGTCAGTTTCGTTGTATATCCAGACTATGGTTATTACGTTAGGCGTTCAGGCTCCGGTCAGTTTCGTTCGGTATCTAGACTCCGGTTATTACGTTAAGCGTTCAGGCTCCGGTCAATTTCGTTTGGTATCCTGACTCCGGTTATTACGTTGAGCGTTAACGCTCCGGTAAGATTCATTGGGTATCCAGACTTCGGTTATTACGTTGAGCGTTCAGGCTCCGGTCAGTTTCGTTGGGTATCCAGACTCCGGTTATTACGTTGAGCGTTCAGGCTCTGGTCAGTTTCGTTGGGTATCCAGACTCCGGTTATTACGTTGAGCATTCAGGCTCTGGTTAGTTTCGTTGAGTATCCAGACTCCGGTTATTACGTTGAGCGTTCTGCCTCCGTTCAGTTTCGTTGGGTATCTAGACTCCGATTATTACGTTGATCGTTCAGGCTCCCCTCAGTTTCGTTGAGTATCCAGACTTCGGTTATTATGTTGAGCGTTCAGGCTCCGGTAAGTTTCGTTGAGTATCCAGATTCCGGTTATTACGTTGAGCCTTCAGGCTCCGGTCAATTTCGTTGGGTATCCAGACTCCGGTTATTACGTTGAACGTTCAGGCTCCGATCAGTTTCGTTGGATATCCAGACTCCAGTTATTACGTTGAGCGTTCAGGCTCTGGTCAATTTCGTTGGGTATCCAGACTCCGTTTTTTACGTTGAGCGTCCAGGCTCCGGTCAGTTTTGTTGGGTATCCAGACTCCGGTTATTACGTTGAGCGTTCAGGCTCCGGTCATTTTCGTTGGGTATCCAGACTCCGGTTATTACGTTGAGCGTTCCGGCTCCGGTCAGTTTCGTTGTGTATCCAGACTCCGGTTATTACGTTGATCGTTAAGGCTCTAGTCAGTTTCGTTGAGTATCCAGACTCCGGTTATTATGTTGAGCATTCAGGCTCCGGTTAGTTTCGTTGAGTATCCAGATTCCGGTTATTACGTTGAGCGTTCAGGCTCCGGTCAATTTCGTTGGGTATCCAGACTCCGGTTATTACGTTGAGCGTTCAGGCTCCGGTCAGTTTCGTTTGGTATCCAGACTTCAGTTATTATGTTGAGCGTTCAGGCTCCGGTCAGTTTTGTTGGGTATCCAGACTCCGGTTATTACGTTGAGCGTTCAGGCTCCGTTCAATTTCGTTGGGTATCTAGACTCCGGTTATTACGTTGATCGTTCAGGCTCCCCCCAGTTTCGTTGAGTATCCAGACTTTGGTTATTACGTTGAGCGTTCAGGCTCCGGTCAGTTTCATTGAGTATCCAGATTCCGGTTATTACGTTGAGCCTTCAGGCTCCGGTCAATTTCGTTGGGTATCCAGACTCCGGTTATTACGTTGAACATTCAGGCTCCGATCAGTTTCGTTGGGTATCCAGACTCCGGTTATTACGTTGAGCGTTCAGGCTCTGGTCAGTTTCGTTGGGTATCCAGACTCCGTTTTTTACGTTGAGCGTCCAGGCTCCGGTCAGTTTTGTTGGGTATCCAAACTCCGGTTATTACGTTGAGGGTTCAGGCTTCGGTTAGTTTCGTTGGGTATCCAGACTCCGGTTATTACGTTGAGCGTTCAGGCTCCGGTCATTTTCGTTGGGTATCCAGACTCCGGTTATTACGTTGAGCGTTCAGGCTCCGGTCAATTTCGTTGGGTATCCAGACTCCGGTTATTACGTTGAGCGTTCAGGCTCCGGTCAGTTTCGTTTGGTATCCAGACTTCAGTTATTATTTTGAGCGTTCAGGTCCGGTCAGTTTTGTTGGGTATCCAGACTCCGGTTATTACGTTGAGCGTTCAGGCTCCGTTCAGTTTCGTTGGGTATCTAAACTCCGGTTATTACGTTGATCGTTCAGGCTCCCCCCAGTTTCGTTGAGTATCCAGACTTCGGTTATTACGTTGAGCGTTCAGGCTCCGGTCAGTTTCATTGAGTATCCAGATTCCGGTTATTACGTTGAGCCTTCAGGCTCCGGTCAATTTCGTTGGGTATCTAGACTCTGGTTATTACGTTGAACATTCAGGCTCCGATCAGTTTCGTTGGGTATCCAGACTCCGGTTATTACGTTGAGCGTTCAGGCTCTGGTCAGTTTCGTTGGGTATCCAGACTCCGTTTTTTACTTTGAGCGTCCAGGCTCCTGTCAGTTTTGTTGGGTATCCAAACTCCGGTTATTACGTTGAGGGTTCAGGCTTCGGTTAGTTTCGTTGGGTATCCAGACTCCGGTTATTACATTGAGCGTTCAGGCTCCGGTCAGTTTCGTTGGGTATCCAGACTCCGGTTATTACGTTGAGCGTTCAGGCTCCTGTCAGTTTCGTTGTGTATCCAGACTCCGGTTATTACGTTGATCGTTAAGGCTCTAGTCAGTTTTGTTGAGTATCCAGACTCCGGTTATTACGTTGAGCATTCAGGCTCCGGTTAGTTTCGTTGAGTATCCAGATTCCGGTTATTACGTTGAGCGTTCAGGCTCCGGTCAATTTCGTTGGGTATCCAGACTCCGGTTATTATGTTGAGCGTTCAGGCTCCGGTCAGTTTCGTTTGGTATCCAGACTTCAGTTATTATGTTGAGCGTTCAGGCTCCGGTCAGTTTTGTTGGGTATCCAGACTCCGGTTATTACGTTGAGCGTTCATGTTCCGTTCAGTTTCGTTGGGTATCCAGACTCCGGTTATTACGTTGAGCATTCAGGCTCCTGTCAGTTTCGTTGTGTATCCAGACTCCGGTTTATATGTTGAGCGTTCAGGCTCCGGTCAGTTTCGTTGGGTATCCAGACTCCAGTTTTTACGTTGAGCGTTCAGGCTCCGGTCAGTTTTGTTGGGTATCCAGACTCCGGTTATTACGTTTAGCGTTCAGGCTCCGGTCAGTTTCGTTGGGTATCCAGACTCCGGTTATTATGTTGAGCGTTCAGGCTCCGGTCAGTTTCGTTTGGTATTCAGACTTCGGTTATTACGTTGAGCGTTCAGGCTTCGGTCAGTTTTGTTGGGTATCCAGACTCTGGTTTTTACGTTGAGCGTTCAGGCTCTAGTCAGTTGTGTTGGGTATCTAGACTCCAGTTTTTACGTTGAGCAAGCAGGCTCCAGTCAGTTTCATTGGGTATACAGACTCCGGTTATTATGTTGAGCATTCAGGCTCCGGTCAATTACGTTGTTTATCCAGACTCTGGTTATTACGTTGAGAGATCAGGCTCCGGTCAATTTTGTTGTGTATCCAGACTCCGGTTATTACGTTTATCATTCAGGCTCCAGTCAGTTTCGTTGAGTATCCAGATTCCGGTTATTACGTTGAGCCTTCAGGCTCCGGTCAATTTCGTTGGGTATCCAGATTCCGGTTATTACGTTGAGCCTTCAGGCTCCGGTCAATTTCGTTGGGTATCCAGACTCTGGTTATTACGTTGAACGTTCAGGCTCCGGTCAATTTCGTTTGGTATCCAGACTTCAGTTATTACATTGAGCGTTCAGGCTCCGGTCTGTTTTGTTGGGTATCCAGACTCCGGTTATTACGTTTCGCGTTCAGGATCCGGTCAGTTTCGTTGTATATCCAGACTCTTGTTATTACGTTAGGCGTTCAGGCTCCGGTCAGTTTCATTCGGTATCTATACTCCGGTTATTACGTTAAGCGTTCAGGCTCCGGTCAATTTCGTTTGGTATCCTGACTCCGGTTATTACGTTGAGCGTTCAGGCTCCGGTCAGTTTCATTGGGTATCCAGACTTTGGTTATTACGTTGAGCGTTCAGGCTCCGGTCAGTTTCGTTGGGTATCCAGACTTCGGTTATTACGTTGAGCGTTCAGGCTCCGGTCATTATCGTTGAGCATCCAGACTCCAATTATTACGTTGTGCGTTCAGGGTCCGTTCAGTTTCGTTAAGTATCCAGACTCCGGTTATTACGTTGAGCGTTCAGGCTCTGTTCAGTTTCGTTGGGTATCCAGACTCCGGTTATTACGTTGATCGTTCAGGCTCCCCTCAGTTTCGTTGAGTATCCAGACTCCGGTTATTACGTTGAGCGTTCAGGCTCCGCTCAGTTTCGTTGAGTATCCAGATTTCGGTTATTACGTTGAGCCTTCAGGCTCCGGTCAATTTCGTTGGGTATCCAGACTCCGGTTATTACGTTGAACGTTCAGGCTCCAATCAATATCGTTGGGTATCCAGACTCCGGTTATTACGTTAAGCGTTCAGGCTCTGGTCAGTTTCGTTGGGTATCCAGACTCCGGTTTTTACGTTGAGCGTTCAGGCTCCGGTCAGTTTTGTTGGGTATCCAGACTCCGGTTATTACGTTGAGGGTTCAGGCTTCGGTCAGTTTCGTTGGGTATCCAGACTCCGGTTATTACATTGAGCGTTCAGGCTCCGGTCAGTTTCGTTGGGTATCCAGACTCCGGTTATTACGTTGAGCGTTCAGGCTCCGGTCAGTTTTGTTGGGTATCCAGACTCTGGTTTTTACGTTGAGCGTTCAGGCTCCGGTCAGTTTTGTTGGGTATCCAGACTCCGGTTATCACGTTAAGCGTTCAGGCTCCGGTAAGTTTCGTTGGGTATCCAGACTCCGGTTATTACGTTGAACGTTCAGGCTCCGGTCAGTTTCGTTTGGTATCCAGACTTCAGTTATTATGTTGAACGTTCAGGCTCCGGTCAGTTTTGTTGGGTATCCAGACTCCGGTTATTACGTTGAGCGTTCAGGCTCCGTTCAGTTTCGTTGGGTATCTAAACTCTGGTTATTACGTTGATCGTTCAGGCTCCCCCCCAGTTTCGTTGAGTATCCAGACTTCGGTTATTACGTTGAGCGTTCAGGCTCCGGTCAGTTTCATTCAGTATCCAGATTCCGGTTATTACGTTGAGCCTTCAGGCTCCGGTCAATTTCGTTGGGTATCTAGACTCCGGTTATTACGTTGAACATTCAGGCTCCGATCAGTTTCGTTGGGTATCCAGACTCCGGTTATTACGTTGAGCGTTCAGGCTCTGGTCAGTTTCGTTGGGTATCTAGACTCCGTTTTTTACGTTGAGCATCCAGGCTCCGGTCAATTTTGTTGGGTATCCAAACTCCGGTTATTACATTGAGGGTTCAGGCTTCGGTTAGTTTCGTTGGGTATCCAGACTCCGGTTATTACGTTGAGCGTTCAAGCTCCGGTCATTTTCGTTGGGTATCCAGACTCCGGTTATTACGTTGAGCGTTCAGGCTCCGGTCAATTTCGTTGGGTATCCAGACTCCGGTTAATACGTTGAGCGTTCAGGCTCCGGTCAGTTTCGTTTGGTATCCAGACTTCAGTTATTATGTTGAGCGTTCAGGCTCCAGTCAGTTTTGTTGGGTATCCAGACTCCGGTTATTACGTTGAGCGTTCAGGCTCCGTTCAGTTTCGTTGGGTATCTAGACTCCGGTTTTTACGTTGAGCAAGCAGGCTCCAGTCAGTTTCATTGGGTATCCAGACTCCGGTTATTATGTTGAGCATTCAGGCTCCGGTCAGTTACGTTGTTTATCCAGACTCTGGTTATTACGTTGAGAGATCAGGCTCCGGTCAATTTTGTTGTGTATCCAGACTCCGGTTATTACGTTTATCATTCAGGCTCCAGTCAGTTTCGTTGAGTATCCAGATTCCGGTTATTACGTTGAGCCTTCAGGCTCCGGTCAATTTCGTTGGGTATCCAGATTCCGGTTATTACGTTGAGCCTTCAGGCTCCGGTCAATTTCGTTGGGTATCCAGACTCTGGTTATTACGTTGAACGTTCAGGCTCCGGTCAATTTCGTTTGGTATCCAGACTTCAGTTATTACATTGAGCGTTCAGGCTCCGGTCTGTTTTGTTGGGTATCCAGACTCCGGTTATTACGTTTCGCGTTCAGGATCCGGTCAGTTTCGTTGTATATCCAGACTCTTGTTATTACGTTAGGCGTTCAGGCTCCGGTCAGTTTCATTCGGTATCTATACTCCGGTTATTACGTTAAGCGTTCAGGCTCCGGTCAATTTCGTTTGGTATCCTGACTCCGGTTATTACGTTGAGCGTTCAGGCTCCGGTCAGTTTCATTGGGTATCCAGACTTTGGTTATTACGTTGAGCGTTCAGGCTCCGGTCAGTTTCGTTGGGTATCCAGACTCTGGTTATTACGTTGAGCGTTCAGGCTCCGGTCATTATCGTTGAGCATCCAGACTCCAATTATTACGTTGTGCGTTCAGGGTCCGTTCAGTTTCGTTAAGTATCCAGACTCCGGTTATTACGTTGAGCGTTCAGGCTCTGTTCAGTTTCGTTGGGTATCCAGACTCCGGTTATTACGTTGATCGTTCAGGCTCCCCTCAGTTTCGTTGAGTATCCAGACTCCGGTTATTACGTTGAGCGTTCAGGCTCCGCTCAGTTTCGTTGAGTATCCAGATTCCAGTTATTACGTTGAGCCTTCAGGCTCCGGTCAATTTCGTTGGGTATCCAGACTCCGATTATTACGTTGAACGTTCAGGCTCCAATCAATATCGTTGGGTATCCAGACTCCGGTTATTACGTTAAGCGTTCAGGCTCTGGTCAGTTTCGTTGGGTATCCAGACTCCGGTTTTTACGTTGAGTGTTCAGGCTCCGGTCAGTTTTGTTGGGTATCCAGACTCCGGTTATTACGTTGAGGGTTCAGGCTTCGGTCAGTTTCGTTGGGTATCCAGACTCCGGTTATTACATTGAGCGTTCAGGCTCCGGTCAGTTTCGTTGGGTATCCAGACTCCGGTTATTACGTTGAGCGTTCAGGCTCCGGTCAGTTTTGTTGGGTATCCAGACTCTGGTTTTTACGTTGAGCGTTCAGGCTCCGGTCAGTTTTGTTGGGTATCCAGACTCCGGTTATCTCGTTAAGCGTTCAGGCTCCGGTAAGTTTCGTTGGGTATCCAGACTCCGGTTATTACGTTGAGCGTTCAGGCTCCGGTCAGTTTCGTTTGGTATCCAGACTTCAGTTATTATGTTGAGCGTTCAGGCTCCGGTCAGTTTTGTTGGGTATCCAGACTCCGGTTATTACGTTGAGCGTTCAGGCTCCGTTCAGTTTCGTTGGGTATCTAAACTCTGGTTATTACGTTGATCGTTCAGGCTCCCCCCCAGTTTCGTTGAGTATCCAGACTTCGGTTATTACGTTGAGCGTTCAGGCTCCGGTCAGTTTCATTCAGTATCCAGATTCTGGTTATTACGTTGAGCCTTCAGGCTCCGGTCAATTTCGTTGGGTATCTAGACTCCGGTTATTACGTTGAACATTCAGGCTCCGATCAGTTTCGTTGGGTATCCAGACTCCGGTTATTACGTTGAGCGTTCAGGCTCTGGTCAGTTTCGTTGGGTATCTAGACTCCGTTTTTTACGTTGAGCATCCAGGCTCCGGTCAATTTTGTTGGGTATCCAAACTCCGGTTATTACATTGAGGGTTCAGGCTTCGGTTAGTTTCGTTGGGTATCCAGAATCCGGTTATTACGTTGAGCGTTCAAGCTCCGGTCATTTTCGTTGGGTATCCAGACTCCGGTTATTACGTTGAGCGTTCAGGCTCCGGTCAATTTCGTTGGGTATCCAGACTCCGGTTAATACGTTGAGCGTTCAGGCTCCGGTCAGTTTCGTTTGGTATCCAGACTTCAGTTATTATGTTGAGCGTTCAGGCTCCAGTCAGTTTTGTTGGGTATCCAGACTCCGGTTATTACGTTGAGCGTTCAGGCTCCGTTCAGTTTCGTTGGGTATCTAGACTCCGGTTATTACGTTGATCGTTCAGGCTCCCCCCAGTTTCGTTGAGTATCCAGACTTAGGTTATTACGTTGAGCGTTCAGGCTCCGGTCAGTTTCATTGAGTATCCAGATTCCGGTTATTACGTTGAGCCTTCAGGCTCCAGTCAATTTCGTTGGGTATCCAGACTCCGGTTATTACGTTGAACATCCAGGCTCCGATCAGTTTCGTTGGGTATCCAGACTCCGGTTATTACGTTGAGCGTTCAGGCTCTGGTTAGTTTCGTTGGGTATCCAGACTCCGGTTTTTACGTTGAGCGTCCAGGCTCCGGTCAGTTTTGTTTGGTATCCAAACTCCGGTTATTACGTTGAGGGTTCAGGCTTCGGTTAGTTTCGTTAGGTATCCAGACTCCGGTTATTACATTGAGCGTTCAGGCTCCGGTCAGTTTCGTTGGGTATCCAGACTCCAATTATTACGTTGAGCGTTCAGGCTCCTGTCAGTTTCGTTGTGTATCCAGACTCCGGTTACTACGTTGATCGTTAAGGCTCTAGTCAGTTTTGTTGAGTATCCAGATTCCGGTTATTACGTTGAGCGTTCAGGCTCCGGTCAATTTCGTTGGGTATCCAGACTCCGGTTATTACGTTGAGCGTTCAGGCTCCGGTCAGTTTCGTTTGGTATCCAGACTTCAGTTATTATGTTGAGCGTTCAGGCTCCGGTTAGTTTTGTTGGGTATCCAGACTCCGGTTATTACATTGAGCATTCAGGCTCCGGTCAGTTTCGTTGTATATCCAGACTCTGGTTATTACGTTAGGCGTTCAGGCTCCGGTCAGTTTCATTCGGTATCTAGACTCCGGTTATTACGTTAAGCGTTCAGGCTCCGGTCAATTTCGTTTGGTATCCTGACACCGGTTATTACGTTGAGCGTTCAGGCTACGGTCAATTTCATTGGGTATCCAGACTTCGGTTATTACGTTGAGCGTTCAGGCTCCGATCAGTTTCGTTGAGCATCCAGACTCCAGTTATTATGTTGTGCGTTCAGGGTCCGGTCAATTTCGTTGAGTATCCAGACTCCGGTTATTACGTTGAGCGTTCATGTTCCGTTCCGTTTCGTTGGGTATCCAGACTCCGGTTATTACGTTGAGCATTCAGGCTCCTGTCAGTTTCGTTGTGTATCCAGACTCCGGTTATTATGTTGAGCGTTCAGGCTCCGGTCAGTTTCGTTGGGTATCCAGACTCCAGTTTTTACGTTGAGCGTTCAGGCTCCGGTCAGTTTTGTTGGGTATCCAGACTCCGGTTATTATGTTTAACGTTCAGTTTCCGGTCAGTTTCGTTGGGTATCCAGACTCCGGTTATTACGTTGAGCGTTCAGGCTCCGGTCAGTTTCGTTTGGTATTCAGACTTCGGTTATTACGTTGAGCGTTCAGGCTCCGGTCAGTTTTGTTGGGTATCCAGACTCTGGTTTTTACGTTGAGCGTTCAGGCTCTGGTCAGTTGTGTTGGGTATCTAGACTCCAGTTTTTACGTTGAGCAAGCAGGCTCCAGTCAGTTTCATTGGGTATCCCGACTCCGTTATTATGTTGAGCATTCAGGCTCCGGTCAATTTCGCTGGGTATCCAGACTCCGGTTATTACGTTGAGCATTCAGGCTCCGGTCAGTTACGTTGTGTATCCAGACTCTGGTTATTACGTTGAGAGATCAGGCTCCGGTCAATTTTGTTGTGTATCCAGACTCCGGTTATTACGTTGATCATTCAGGCTCCAGTCAGTTTCGTTGAGTATCCAGATTCCGGTTATTACGTTGAGCCTTCAGGCTCCGGTCAATTTCGTTGGGTATCCAGATTCCGGTTATTACGTTGAGCCTTCAGGCTCCGGTCAATTTCGTTGGGTATCCAAACTCTGGTTATTACGTTGAATGTTCAGGCTCCGGTCAGTTTCGTTTGGTATCCAGACTTCAGTTATTATGTTGAGCGTTCAGGCTCCGGTCAGTTTTGTTGGGTATCCAGACTCCGGTTATTACGTTTAGCGTTCAGGATTCGGTCAGTTTCGTTGTATATCCAGACTCTTGTTATTACGTTAGGCATTCAGGCTCCGGTCAGTTTCATTCGGTATCTATACTCCAGTTATTACGTTAAGCGTTCAGGCTCCGGTCAATTTCGTTTAGTATCCTGACTCCGGTTATTACGTTGAGCGTTCAGGCTCCGGTCAGTTTCATTGGGTATCCAGACTTTGGTTATTACGTTGAGCATTCAGGCTCCGGTCAGTTTCGTTGGGTAACCAGACTCCGGTTATTACGTTGAGCGTTCAGGCTCCGGTCATTATCGTTGAGCATCCAGACTCCAGTTATTACGTTGTGCGTTCAGGGTCCGTTCAGTTTCGTTGAGTATCCAGACTCCGATTATTACGTTGAGCGTTCAGGCTCTGTGCAGTTTCGTTGGGTATCCAGACTCCGGTTATTACGTTGATCGTTCAGGCTCCCCTCAATTTCGTTGAGTATCCAGACTCCGGTTATTACGTTGAGCGTTCAGGATCCGCTCAGTTTCGTTGAGTATCCAGATTCCGGTTATCACGTTGAGCCTTCAGGCTCGGGTTAATTTCGTTGGGTATCCAGACTCCGGTTATTACGTTGAACGTTCAAGCTCTGATCAATATCGTTGGGTATCCAGACTCCGGTTATTACGTTAAGCGTTCAGGCTCTGGTCAGTTTCGTTGGGTATCCAGACTCCGGTTTTTACGTTGAGCGTTCAGGCTCCGGTCAGTTTTGTTGGGTAGCCAGACTCCGGTTATTACGTTGAGGGTTCAGGCTTCGGTCAGTTTCGTTGGGTATCCAGACTCCGATTATTACATTGAGCGTTCAGGCTCCGGTCAGTTTCGTTGGGTATCCAGACTCCGGTTATTACGTTAGCGTTCAGGCTCCGGTCAGTTTTGTTGGGTATCCAGACTCTGGTTTTTACGTTGAGCGTTCAGGCTCCGGTCAGTTTTGTTGGGTATCCAGACTCCGGTTATCACGTTAAACGTTCAGGCTCCGGTCAGTTTCGTTGGGTATCCAGACTCCGGTTATTACGTTGAGCGTTCAGGCTCCGGTCAGTTTTGTTGGGTATCCAGACTCCGGTTATTACGTTGAGCGTTCAGGCTCCGGTCAGTTTTGTTGGGTATCCAGACTCCGGTTTTTACGTTGATCGTTCAGGCTCCGGTCAGTTTTGTTGGGTATCCAGACTCTGGTTTTTACGTTGAGCGATCAGGCTCCGGTCAGTTTTGTTGGGTATCTAGACTCCGGTTATTACGTTAAGCGTTCAGGCTCCGGTCAGTTTCGTTGGGTATCCAGACTCCGGTTATTACGTTGAGCGTTCAGGCTCCGGTCAGTTTCGTTGGGTATCCAGACTCTTGTTTTTACGTTGAGCGTTCAGGCTCCGGTTAGTTTCGTTGGGTATCCAGACTTCGGTTATTATGTTGAGCATTCAGGCTCCGGTGAGTTTCGTTGGGTATCCAGACTCCGGTTATTACGTTAAGCGTTCAGGATCCGGTCAGTTTCGGTGGGTATCCAGACTCCGTTTATTACGTTGAGCGTTCAGGCTCCGGTCAGTTTCGCTTGGTATCCAGACTTCAGTTATTACGTTGAGCGTCCAGGCTCCGGTCAGTTTTGTTGGGTATCCAGACTCCGGTTATTACACTGAGCGTTCAGGCTCCGGTCATTTTCGTTGGGTATCCAGACTACGGTTATTACGTTGAATGTTCAGGCTCCGGTCAGTTTCGTTGGGTGTCCAGACTTCGGTTATTACGTTGAGCGTTTAGGCTCCGATCATTTTCGTTAAGCATCCAGACTCCAGTTATTATGTTGTGCGTTCAGGCTCCGGTCAGTTTCGTTGGGTATCCAGACTACAGTTATTACGTTGAGCGTTCAGGCTCCGTTCAGTTTCGTTGGGTATCCAGACTCTGGTTATTACGTTGAGCGTTTAGGCTCCGGTCAGTTTCGTTGTGTATCCAGACTCCGGTTATTACGTTGAGCGTTCAGGCTCCGGTCAGTTTCGTTGGGTATCCAGAGATCGGTTTTTACGTTGAGCGTTCAGGCTCCGGTCAGTTTTGTTGGGTATCCAGACTCCGGTTATTACGTTGAGCGTTCAGGCTCTGGTCAGTTTCGTTGGGTATCCAGACTCCGGTTATTACATTGAGCGAGCAGGCTCCGGTTAGTTTCGTTGGGTATCTAGACTCCGGTTATTACGTTGAGCGTTTGGGCTCCGGTCAGTTTCGTTGGGTATCCAGATTGCGGTTATTACGTTGAGCGTTTAGGCTCCGGTCAGTTTTGTTGGGTATCCAGACTTCGGTTATTACATTGAGCGTTCAGGCTCCGGTCAGTTTCGTTGGGTATCCAGACTCCGTTTATTACGTTGAACATTCAGGCTCCGGTCAGTTTCGTTGGGTATCCAGACTCCGGTTATTACGTTGATCGTTCAGGCTCCAGTCAGTTTCATTGGGTATCCAGACTCCGGTTATTACTTTGAGCGTTCACGCTCCGGTCAGTTTGTTTGGGTATCCAGACTCCGGTTATTACGTTGAGCGTTCAGGCTCCGGTCATTTTCGTTGGGCATCCAGGCTCCAATTATTACGTTGTGCGTTTAGGGTCCGGTCAGTTTTGTTGGGTATATAGACTACGATTATTACGTTGAGCGTTCAGGCTCCGGTCAGTTTCGTTGCATATCCAGACTCTGGTTATTACGTTAGGCGTTCAGGCTCTGGTCAGTTTCGTTCGGTATCTAGACTCCGTTTATCACGTTGAGCGTTCAGGCTCTGGTCAGTTTCATTGGGTATCCAGACTTCGGTTATTACGTTGAGCATTCAGGCTCTGGTCAGTTTCGTTGGGTATCCAGACTCCGGTTATTATGTTGAGCGTTCAGGCTCCGGTCATTATCGTTGAGCATCCAGACTCCAGTTATTACGTTGTGCGTTCAGGGTCCGTTCAGTTTCGTTGAGTATCAAGACTCCGATTATTACGTTGAGCGTTCAGGCTCTGTGCAGTTTCGTTGGGTATCCAGACTCCGGTTATTACGTTGATCGTTCAGGCTCCCCTCAGTTTCGTTGAGTATCCAGACTCCGGTTATTACGTTGAGCGTTCAGGCTCCGCTCAGTTTCGTTGA
The DNA here is from genome assembly GCA_963859935.3 of Lathyrus sativus. NCBI lineage: Eukaryota > Viridiplantae > Streptophyta > Magnoliopsida > Fabales > Fabaceae > Lathyrus > Lathyrus sativus. Next base: position 236,699,362 of record OZ012736.1, on the reverse strand, counting down.
GTATCCAGATTCTGGTTATTACGTTGAGCCTTCAGGCTCGGGTTAATTTCGTTGGGTATCCAGACTTCGGTTATTACGTTGAACGTTCAAGCTCTGATCAATATTGTTGGGTATCCAGACTCCGGTTATTACGTTAAGCGTTCAGGCTCTGGTCAGTTTCGTTGGGTATCCAGACTCCGGTTATTACGTTGAGGATTCAGGCTTCGGTCAGTTTCGTTGGGTATCCAGACTCCGATTATTACATTGAGCGTTCATGCTCCGGTCAGTTTCGTTGGGTATCCAGACTCCGGTTATTACGTTGAGCGTTCAGGCTCCGGTCAGTTTTGTTGGGTATCCAGACTCTGGTTTTTACGTTGAGCGTTCAGGCTCCGGTCAGTTTTGTTGGGTATCCAGACTCTGGTTATTACGTTAAGCGTTCAGGCTCCGGTCAGTTTCGTTGGGTATCCAGACTCCGGTTATTACGTTGAGCGTTCAGGCTCCGGTCAGTTTCGTTGGGTATCCAGACTCTTGTTTTTACGTTGAGCGTTCAGGCTCCGGTTAGTTTCGTTGGGTATCCAGACTTCGGTTATTATGTTGAGCATTCAGGCTCCGGTCAGTTTCGTTGGGTATCCAGACTCCGGTTATTACGTTAAGCGTTCAGGATCCGGTCAGTTTCGTTGGGTATCATGACTCCGGTTATTACGTTGAGCGTTCAGGCTCCGGTCAGTTTCGCTTGGTATCCAGACTTCAGTTATTACGTTGAGCGTCCAGGCTCCGGTCAGTTTTGTTGGGTATCCAGACTCCGGTTATTACACTGAGCGTTCAGGCTCCGGTCATTTTCGTTGGGTATCCAGACTACGGTTATTACGTTGAATGTTCAGGCTCCGGTCAGTTTCGTTGGGTGTCCAGACTTCGGTTATTACGTTGAGCGTTTAGGCTCCGATCATTTTCGTTAAGCATCCAGACTCCAGTTATTATGTTGTGCGTTCAGGCTCCGGTCAGTTTCGTTGGGTATCCAGACTACAGTTATTACGTTGAGCGTTCAGGCTCCGTTCAGTTTCGTTGGGTATCCAGACTCCGGTTATTACGTTGAGCGTTCAGGCTCCGGTCAGTTTCGTTGTGTATCCAGACTCCGGTTATTACGTTGAGCGTTCAGGCTCCGGTCAGTTTCGTTGGGTATCCAGACTTCGGTTTTTACGTTGAGCGTTCAGGCTCCGGTCAGTTTTGTTGGGTATCCAGACTCCGGTTATTACGTTGAGCGTTCAGGCTCTGGTCAGTTTCGTTGGGTATCCAGACTCCGGTTATTACGTTGAGCGAGTAGGCTCCAGTTAGTTTCGTTGGGTATCTAGACTCCGGTTATTACGTTGAGCGTTTGGGCTCCGGTCAGTTTCGTTGGGTATCCAGATTGCGGTTATTACGTTGAGCGTTCAGGCTCCGGTCAGTTTTGTTGGGTATCCAGACTTCGGTTATTACATTGAGCGTCCAGGCTCCGGTCAGTTTCGTTGGGTATCCAGACTCTGTTTATTACGTTGAACATTCAGGCTCCGGTCAGTTTCGTTGGGTATCCAGACTCCGGTTATTACATTGAGCGTTCAGGCTCCGGTCAGTTTCGTTGGGTATCCAGACTCCGGTTATTACGTTGATCGTTCAGGCTCCAGTCAGTTTCGTTGGGTATCCAGACTCCGGTTATTACTTTGAGCGTTCAGGCTCCGGTTAGTTTGTTTGGGTATCCAGACTCCGGTTATTACGTTGAGCGTTCAGGCTCCGGTCATTTTCGTTGGGCATCCAGGCTCCAGTTATTACGTTGTGCGTTCAGGGTCCGGTCAGTTTTGTTGGGTATCTAGACTACGATTATTACGTTGAGCGTTCAGGCTCTAGTCAGTTTTGTTGGGTATCCAGACTCCGGTTATTACGTTGAGCGTTCAGGCTCCGGTCAGTTTCGTTGCATATCCAGACTCTGGTTATTACGTTAGGCGTTCAGGCTCTGGTCAGTTTCGTTCGGTATCTAGACTCCGTTTATCACGTTGAGCGTTCAGGCTCTGGTCAGTTTCATTGGGTATCCAGACTTCGGTTATTACGTTGAGCGTTCAGGCTCTGGTCAGTTTCGTTGGGTATCCAGACTCCGGTTATTACGTTGAGCGTTCAGGCTCCGGTCATTATCGTTGAGCATCCAGACTCCAGTTATTACGTTGTGCGTTCAGGGTCCGTTCAGTTTCGTTGAGTATCCAGACTCCGATTATTACGTTGAGCGTTCAGGCTCTGTGCAGTTTCGTTGGGTATCCAGACTCCGGTTATTACGTTGATCGTTCAGGCTCCCCTCAGTTTCGTTGAGTATCCAGACTCCGGTTATTACGTTGAGCGTTCAGGCTCCGCTCAGTTTCGTTGAGTATCCAGATTCCGGTTATTACGTTGAGCCTTCAGGCTCGGGTTAATTTCGTTGGGTATCCAGACTTCGGTTATTACGTTGAACGTTCAAGCTCTGATCAATATTGTTGGGTATCCAGACTCCGGTTATTACGTTAAGCGTTCAGGCTCTGGTCAGTTTCGTTGGGTATCCAGACTCCGGTTTTTACGTTGAGCGTTCAGGCTCCGGTCAGTTTTGTTGTGTATCCAGACTCCGGTTATTACGTTGAGGATTCAGGCTTCGGTCAGTTTCGTTGGGTATCCAGACTCCGATTATTACATTGAGCGTTCATGCTCCGGTCAGTTTCGTTGGGTATCCAGACTCCGGTTATTACGTTGAGTGTTCAGACTCCGGTCAGTTTTGTTGGGTATCCAGACTCCGGTTTTTACGTTGAGCGTTCAGGCTCCGGTCAGTTTTGTTGGGTATCGAGACTCTGGTTTTTACGTTGAGCGTTCAGGCTCCAGTCAGTTATGTTGGGTATCCAGACTCCGGTTATTACGTTAAGCGTTCAGGCTCTGGTCAGTTTCGTTAGGTATCCAGACTCCGGTTATTACGTTGAGCGTTCAGGCTCCGGTCAGTTTTGTTGGGTATCCAGACTCTGGTTTTTACGTTGAGCGTTCAGGCTCCGGTCAGTTTTGTTGGGTATCCAGACTCTGGTTATCACGTTAAGCGTTCAGGCTCCGGTCAGTTTCGTTGGGTATCCAGACTCCGGTTATTACGTTGAGCGTTCAGGCTCTGGTCAGTTTTGTTGGGTATCCAGACTCCGGTTATTACGTTGAGCGTTCAGGCTCCGGTCAGTTTTGTTGGGTATCCAGACTCCGGTTTTTACGTTGAGCGTTCAGGCTCCGGTCAGTTTTGTTGGGTATCCAGACTTTGGTTTTTACGTTGAGCGTTCAGGCTCCAGTCAGTTTTGTTGGGTATCCAGACTCCGGTTATTACGTTAAGCGTTCAGGCTCTGGTCAGTTTCGTTAGGTATCCATACTCCGGTTATTACATTGAGCGTTCAGGCTCCGGTCAGTTTCGTTGGGTATCCAGACTCTTGTTTTTACGTTGAGCGTTCAGGCTCCGGTTAGTTTCGTTGGGTATCCAGACTCCGGTTATTATGTTGAGCATTCAGGCTCCGGTCAGTTTCGTTGGGTATCCAGACTCCGGTTATTACGTTAAGCGTTCAGGATCCGGTCAGTTTCGTTGGGTATCCAGACTCCGGTTATTACGTTGAGCGTTCAGGCTCCGGTCAGTTTCGCTTGGTATCCAGACTTCAGTTATTACGTTGAGCGTCCAGGCTCTGGTCAGTTTTGTTGGGTATCCAGACTCCGGTTATTACGCTGAGCGTTCAGGCTCCGGTCATTTTCGTTGGGATCCAGACTACGGTTATTACGTTGAATGTTCAGGCTCCGGTCAGTTTCGTTGGGTGTCCAGACTTCGGTTATTACGTTGAGCGTTTAGGCTCCGATCATTTTCGTTAAGCATCCAGACTCCACTTATTATGTTGTGCGTTCAGGCTCCGGTCAGTTTCGTTGGGTATCCAGACTACAGTTATTACGTTGAGCGTTCAGGCTCCGTTCAGTTTCGTTGGGTATCCAGACTCCGGTTATTACGTTGAGCATTCAGGCTCCGGTCAGTTTCGTTGTGTATCCAGACTCCGGTTATTACGTTGAGTGTTCAGGCTCCGGTCAGTTTTGTTGGGTATCCAGACTTCGGTTTTTACGTTGAGCGTTCAGGCTCCGGTCAGTTTTGTTGGGTATCCAGACTCCGGTTATTACGTTGAGCGTTCAGGCTCTGGTCAGTTTCGTTGGGTATCCAGACTCCGGTTATTACGTTGAGCGAGCAGGCTCTGGTTAGTTTCGTTGGGTATCTAGACTTCGGTTATTACGTTGAGCGTTTGGGCTTCGGTCAGTTTCGTTAGGTATCCAGATTGCGGTTATTACGTTGAGCGTTCAGGCTCCGGTCAGTTTTGTTGGGTATCCAGACTTCGGTTATTACATTGAGCGTTCAGGCTCCGGTCAGTTTCGTTGGGTATCCAGACTCCGTTTATTACGTTGAACATTCAGGCTCCGGTTAGTTTCGTTGGGTATCCAGAGTCCAGTTATTACATTGAGCCTTCAGGCTCCGGTCAGTTTCGTTGGGTATCCAGACTCCGGTTATTACGTTGATCGTTCAGGCTCCAGTCAGTTTCATTGGGTATCCAGACTCCGGTTATTACGTTGAGCGTTCAGGCTCCGGTCAGTTTGTTTGGGTATCCAGACTCCGGTTATTACGTTGAGCGTTCAGGCTCCGGTCATTTTCGTTGGCATCCAGGCTCCAGTTATTACGTTGTGGGTTCAGGGTCCGGTCAGTTTTGTTGGGTATCTAGACTACGGTTATTACGTTGAGCGTTCAGGCTCTAGTCAGTTTTGTTGGGTATCTTGACTCCGGTTATTACGTTGAGCGTTCAGGCTCCGGTCAGTTTCGTTGCATATCCAGACTCTGGTTATTACGTTAGGCGTTCAGGCTCTGGTCAGTTTCGTTCGGTATCTAGACTCCGTTTATCACGTTGAGCGTTCAGGCTCTGGTCAGTTTCATTGGGTATCCAGACTTCGGTTATTACGTTGAGCGTTCAAGCTCCGGTCAGTTTCGTTGGGTATCCAGACTCCAGTTATTACGTTGAGCGTTCAGGCTCCGGCCATTTTCATTGAGCATCCAGATTCCAGTTATTACGTTCTGCGTTCAGGGTCCGGTCAGTTTCGTTGAGTATCCAGACTCTGGTTATTATGTTGAGCGTTCAGGCTCCATTCAGTTTCGTTGGGTATCCAGACTCCGGTTATTACGTTGAACGTTCAGGCTCCGGTCAGTTTCGTTGTGTATCCAGACTCCCGTTATTACGTTGAGCGTTCAGGCTCCGGTCAGTTTCTTTGGGTATCCAGACTCCAGTTTATACGTTGAGCGTTCAGGCTCCGATCAGTTTTGTTTGGTATCCAGACTCCGAATATTACGTTGAGTGTTCAGGCTCCGGTCAGTTTCGTCTGGTATCTAGACTCCGATTATCACGTTGAGCGTTCAGGCTCCGGTCAGTTTCGTTTGGTATCCAGACTTCGGTTATTACGTTGAGCGTTCAGGCTCCGGTCAGTTTTGTTGGGTATCCAGACTCCGGTTTTTACGTTGAGCGTTCAGGCTCTGGCCAATTTTGTTGGGTATCCAGACTCCAGTTATTACATTGAGCGAGCAGGCTCCGGTCAATTTCGTTGGGTATCCAGACTCCGGTTATTACATTGAGCGTTCAGGCTCCGGTCAGTTTCGTTGGGTATCCAGACTCCGGTTATTTCGTTGAGCGTTCAGGCTCCGGTCATTTTCGTTGAGCATCCAGACTCCAGTTATTATGTTGTGCGTTCAGGGTCCGGTCAGTTTCGTTGAGTATCCAGACTCCGGTTATTACATTGAGCGTTCTGGCTCCGTTCAGTTTCGTTGTGTATCTAGACTCCGGTTATTACGTTGATCGTTCAGGCTCCCCTCAGTTTCGTTGAGTATCCAGACTTCGATTATTACGTTGAGCGTTCATGCTCCGGTCAGTTTTGTTGAGTATCCAGATTCCGGTTATTACGTTGAGCCTTCAGGCTCCGGTCAATTTCGTTGGGTATCCAGACACCTGTTATTACGTTGAACGTTCAGGCTCCGATCAGTTTCGTTGGGTATCCAGACTCCAGTTATTACGTTGAGCGTTCAGGCTCTGGTCAAATTCGTTGGGTATCCAGACTCCGTTTTTTACGTTGAGCGTCCAGGCTCCGGTCAGTTTTGTTGGGTATCCACACTCCGGTTATTACGTTGAGGGTTCAGGCTTGGGTCAGTTTCGTTGGGTATCCAGACTCCGGTTATTACGTTGAGCGTTCAGGCTCCGGTCATTTTCGTTGGGTATCCAGACTCTTTTTATTATGTTGAACGTTCAGGCTCTGGTCAGTTTCGTTTGGTATCCAGACTTCAGTTATTACGTTGAGCGTTCAGGCTCCGGTCAGTTTTGTTGGGTATCCAGACTCCGGTTATTACGTTTAGCATTCAGGATTCGGTCAGTTTCGTTGTATATCCAGACTCTTGTTATTACGTTAGGCGTTCAGGCTCCGGTCAGTTTCATTCGGTATCTATACTCCGGTTATTACGTTAAGCGTTCAGGCTCCGGTCAATTTTGTTTGGTATCCTGACTCCGGTTATTACGTTGAGCGTTCAGGCTCCGGTCAGTTTCATTGGGTATCCAGACTTTGGTTATTACGTTGAGCGTTCAGGCTCCGGTCAGTTTCGTTGGGTATCCAGACTCCGGTTATTACGTTGAGCGTTCAGGCTCCGGTCATTTTCGTTGAGCATCCAGACTTTAGTTATTACGTTGTGCGTTCAGGGTCCGGTCAGTTTCGTTGAGTATCCAGACTCCGGTTATTACGTTGAGCGTTCAGGCTCTGTTCAGTTTCGTTGGGTATCCAGACTCCGGTTATTACAATGATCGTTCAGGCTCCCCTCAGTTTCGTTGAGTATCCAGACTCCTGTTATTAGGTTGAGCGTTCAGGCTCCGCTCAGTTTCATTGAGTATCCAGATTCCGGTTATTACGTTGAGCCTTCAGGCTCCGGTCAATTTCGTTGGGTATCCAGACTCCGGTTATTACGTTGAATGTTCAGGCTCCGATCAATTTCGATGGGTATCCAGACTCCGGTTATTACGTTAAGCATTCAGGCTCTGGTCAGTTTCGTTGGGTATCCAGACTCCGGTTTTTACGTTGAGCGTTCAGGCTCCGGTCAGTTTTGTTGGGTATCCAGACTCCGGTTATTACGTTTAGGGTTCAGGCTTCGGTCAGTTTCGTTGGGTATCCAGACTCCGGTTATTACATTGAGCGTTCAGGCTCCGGTTAATTTCGTTGGGTATCCAGACTCCGGTTATTACGTTGAGCGTTCAGGCTCCGGTCAGTTTTGTTGGGTATCCAGAAACTGGTTTTTACGTTGAGCGTTTAGGCTCCGGTCAGTTTTGTTGGGTATCCAGACTCCGGTTATCACGTTAAGCGTTCAGGCTCCGGTTAGTTTCGTTGGGTATCCAGACTCCGGTTATCACGTTGAGCGTTCATGCTCCGGTCAGTTTTGTTGGGTATCCAGACTCCGGTTATTACGTTGAGCGTTCAGGCTCCGGTCAGTTTTGTTGGGTATCCAGACTCCGGTTTTTACTTTGAGCGTTCAGGCTCCGGTCAGTTTTGTTGGGTATCCAGACTCTGGTTTTTACGTTGAGCGTTCAGGCTCCGGTCAGTTTTGTTGGGTATCCAGACTCCAGTTATTACGTTAAGCGTTCAGGCTCCTGTCAGTTTCGTTGGGTATCCAGACTCTGGTTATTACGTTTAGCGTTCAGGCTCCGGTCAGTTTCGTTGGGTATCCAGACTCCGGTTATTACATTGAGCGTTCAGGCTCCAGTCAGTTTCGTTTGGTATTCAGACTTCGGTTCTTACGTTGAGCGTTCAGGCTCCGGTCAGTTTTGTTGGGTATCCAGACTCTGGTTTTTACGTTGAGCGTTCAGGCTCTGGTCAGTTGTGTTGGGTATCTAGACTCCAGTTTTTACGTTGAGCAAGCAGACTTCAGTCAGTTTCATTGGGTATCCCGACTCCGTTATTACGTTGAGCATTCAGGCTCCAGTCAATTTCGTTGGGTATCCAGACTCCGGTTATTACGTTGAGCATTCAGGCTCCGGTCAGTTACGTTGTGTATCCAGACTCTGGTTAGTACGTTGAGAGATCAGGCTCCGGTCAATTTTGTTGTGTATCCAGACTCCGGTTATTACGTTGATCATTCAGGCTCCAGTCAGTTTCGTTGAGTATCCAGATTCCGACTATTACGTTGAGCCTTCAGGCTCCGGTCAATTTCGTTGGGTATCCAGATTCCGGTTATTACGTTGAGCCTTCAGGCTCCGGTCAATTTCGTTGGGTATCCAGACTCTGGTTATTACGTTGAACGTTCATGCTCCGGTCAGTTTCGTTTGGTATCCAAACTTCAGTTATTACGTTGAGCGTTCAGGCTCCGGTCAGTTTTGTTGGGTATCCAGACTCCGGTTATTACGTTTAGCGTTCAGGATCCGGTCAGTTTCGTTGTATATCCAGACTCTTGTTATTACGTTTGGCGTTCAGGCTCCGGTCAGTTTCATTCGGTATCTATACTCTGGTTATTAGGTTAAGCGTTCAGGATCCGGTCAATTTCGTTTGGTATCCTGACTCCGGTTATTACGTTGAGCGTTCAGGCTCCGGTCAGTTTCATTGGGTATCCAGACTTTGGTTATTACGTTGAGCGTTCAGGCTCCGGTCAGTTTCGTTGGGTATCCAGACTCCGGTTATTACGTTGAGCGTTCAGGCTCCGGTCATTATCGTTGAGCATCCAGACTCCAGTTATTACGTTGTGCGTTCAGGGTCCGTTCAGTTTCGTTGAGTATCCAGACTCCGGTTATTACGTTGAGCGTTCAGGCTCCGCTCAGTTTCGTTGAGTATCCAGATTCCGGTTATTACGTTGAGCCTTCAGGCTCCGGTTAATTTCGTTGGGTATCCAGACTCCGGTTATTACGTTGAACGTTCAGGCTCCGATCAATATTGTTGGGTATCCAGACTCCGGTTATTACGTTAAGCGTTCAGGCTCTGGTCAGTTTCGTTGGGTATCCAGACTCCGGTTTTTACGTTGAGCGTTCAGGCTCTGGTCAGTTTTGTTGGGTATCCAGACTCCGGTTATTACGTTGAGGGTTCAGGCTTCGGTCAGTTTCGTTGGGTATCTAGACTCCGGTTATTACATTGAGCGTTCAGGCTCCGGTCAGTTTCGTTGGGTATCCAGACTCCGGTTATTAAGTTGAGCGTTCAGGCTCCGGTCAGTTTTGTTGGGTATCTAGACTCTGGTTTTTACGTTGAGCGTTCAGGCTCCGGTCAGTTTTGTTGGGTATCCAGACTCCGGTTATCACGTTAAGCGTTCAGGCTCCGGTCAGTTTTGTTGGGTATCCAGACTCTGGTTTTTACGTTGAGCGTTCAGGCTCCGGTCAGTTTTGTTGGGTATCTAGACTCCGGTTATTACGTTAAGCGTTCAGGCTTCGGTCAGTTTCGTTGGGTATCCAGACTCCGGTTATTACGTTGAGCGTTCAGGCTCCGGTCAGTTTCGTTGGGTATCCAGACTCTTGTTTTTACGTTGAGCGTTCAGGCTCCGGTTAGTTTCGTTGGGTATCCAGACTCCGGTTATTACGTTGAGCATTCAGGCTCCAGTCAGTTTCGTTGGGTATCCAGACTCCGGTTATTACGTTAAGCGTTCAGGATCCGGTCAGTTTCGTTGGGTATCCAGACTCCGGTTATTACGTTGAGCGTTCAGGCTCCGGTCATTTTTGCTTGGTATCCAGACTTCAGTTATTACGTTGAGCGTCCAGGCTCCGGTCAGTTTCGTTGGGTATCCAGACTCCGGTTATTACACTGAGCGTTCAGGCTCCGGTCATTTTCGTTGGGTATCCAGACTACGGTTATTACGTTGAATGTTCAGGCTCCGGTCAGTTTCGTTGGGTGTCCAGACTTCGGTTATTACGTTGAGCGTTTAGGCTCCGATCATTTTCGTTAAGCATCCAAACTCCAGTTATTATGTTGTGCGTTCAGGCTCCGGTCAGTTTCGTTGGGTATCCAGACTACAGTTATTACGTTGAGCGTTCAGGCTCCGTTCAGTTTCGTTGGGTATCCAGACTCCGGTTATTACGTTGAGCGTTCAGGCTCCGGTCAGTTTCGTTGGGTATCCAGACTCCGGTTATTACGTTGAGCGAGCAAGCTCCGGTTAGTTTCGTTGGGTATCTAGACTCCGGTTATTACATTGAGCGTTCATGCTTCGGCCATTTTAGTTGAGCATCCAGGCTCCAGTTATTACGTTGTGCGTTCAGGGTCCGGTCAGTTTTGTTGGGTATCTAGACTACGGTTATTACGTTGAGCATTCAGGCTCTAGTCAGTTTTGTTGGGTATCCAGACTCCGGTTATTACGTTGAGCGTTCAGGCTCCGGTCAGTTTCGTTGCATATCCAGACTCTGGTTATTACGTTAGGCGTTCAGGCTCTGGTCAGTTTCATTCGGTATCTAGACTCCGTTTATCACGTTGAGCGTTCAGGCTCTGGTCAGTTTCATTGGGTATCCAGACTTCGGTTATTACGTTGAGCGTTCAGGCTCCGGTCAGTTTCGTTGGGTATCTAGACTCCAGTTATTACGTTGAGCGTTCATGCTTCGGCCATTTTAGTTGAGCATCCAGACTCTAGTTATTACGTTCTGCGTTCAGGGTCCGGTCAGTTTCGTTGAGTATCCAGACTCTGGTTATTATGTTGAGCGTTCAGGCTCCATTCAGTTTCGTTGGGTATCCAGACTCCGATTATTACGTTGAGCGTTCAGGCTCCGGTCAGTTTTGTTGTGTATCCAGACTCCCGTTATTACGTTGAGCGTTCAGGCTACGGTCAATTTCTTTGGGTATCCAAACTCTAGTTTATACGTTGAGCGTTCAGGCTCCGATCAATTTTGTTTGGTATCCAGACTCCGAATATTACGTTGAGTGTTCAGGCTCCGGTCAGTTTCGTCTGGTATCCAGACTCCGGTTATCACGTTGAGCGTTCAGGCTCCGGTCAGTTTCGTTTGGTATCCAGACTCCGGTTATTACACTGAGCGTTCAGGCTTTGGTCAATTTTGTTGGGTATCCAGACTCCAGTTATTACGTTGAGCGAACAGGCTCCGGTCAATTTCGTTGGGTATCCAGACTCCGATTGTTACATTGAGCGTTCAAGCTCCGGTCAGTTTCGTTGGGTATCCAGACTCCGGTTATTACGTTGAGCGTTCAGGCTCCGGTCATTTTCGTTGAGTATCCAGACTCCAGTTATTATGTTGTGCGTTCAGGGTCCGGTCAGTTTCGTTGAGTATCTAGACTCTGGTTATTACATTGAGCGTTCTGGCTCCGTTCAGTTTCGTTGTGTATCTAGACTCCGGTTATTACATTGATCGTTCAGGTTCCCCTCAGTTTTGTTGAGTATCCAGACTTCGGTTATTACGTTGAGCGTTCATGCTCCGGTCAGTTTCGTTGAGTATCCAGATTCCGGTTATTACGTTGAGCCTTCAGGCTCCAGTCAATTTCGTTGGGTATCCAGACACCTGTTATTACGTTGAACGTTCAGGCTCCGATCAGTTTCGTTGGGTATCCAGACTCCAATTATTACGTTGAGCGTTCAGGCTCTGGTCAAATTCGTTGGGTATCCAGACTCCATTTTTTATGTTGAGCGTCCAGGCTCCGGTCAGTTTTGTTGGGTATTCAGACTCCGGTTATTACGTTGAGGATTGAGGCTTGGGTCAGTTTCGTTGGGTATCCACACTCCGGTTATTATGTTGAGCGTTCAGGCTCCGGTCATTTTCGTTGGGTATCCAGACTCTAGTTATTTCGTTGAACGTTCAGGCTCCGGTCAGTTTCATTTGGTATCCAGACTTCAGTTATTACGTTGAGCGTTCAGGCTCCGGTCAGTTTTGTTGGGTATCCAGACTCCGGTTATTACGTTTAGCGTTCAGGATCCGGTCAGTTTCGTTGTATATCCAGACTCTTGTTATTACGTTAGGCGTTCAGGCTCCGGTCAGTTTCATTCGGTATCTATACTCCGGTTATTACGTTAAGCGTTCAGGCTCCGGTCAATTTCGTTTGGTATCCTGACTCCGGTTATTACGTTGAGCGTTCAGGCTCCGGTCAGTTTCATTGGGTATCCAGACTTTGGTTATTACGTTGAGCGTTCAGGCTCCGGTCAGTTTCGTTGGGTATCCAGACTCCGGTTATTACGTTGAGTGTTCAGGCTCCGGTCATTTTCGTTGAGCATCCAGACTCCAGTTATTACGTTGTGCGTTCAGGGTCCGGTCAGTTTCGTTGAGTATCCAGACTCCGGTTATTACGTTGAGCGTTCAGGCTCTGTTCAGTTTCATTGGGTATCCAAACTCCGGTTATTACGTTGATCGTTCAGGCTCCGCTCAGTTTCGTTGAGTATCCAGACTCCTGTTATTACGTTGAGCGTTCAGGCTCCGGTCAGTTTCGTTGAGTATCCAGATTCCGGTTATTACGTTGAGCCTTTAGGCTCCGGTCAATTTCGTTGGGTATCCAGACTCCGGTTATTACGTTGAACGTTCAGGCTCCGATCAATTTCGTTGGGTATCCAGACTCCGGTTATTATGTTAAGCATTTAGGCTCTGGTCAGTTTCGTTGGGTATCCAGACTCCGGTTTTTACGTTGAGCGTTCAGGCTCCGGTCAGTTTTGTTGGGTATCCAGACTCCGGTTATTACGTTTAGGGTTCAGGCTAAGGTCAGTTTCGTTGGGTATCCAGACTCCGGTTATTACATTGAGCGTTCAGGCTCCGGTCAGTTTCGTTGGGTATCCAGACTCCGGTTATTACGTTGAGCGTTCAGGCTCCGGTCAGTTTTGTTGGGTATCCAGAAACTGGTTTTTAGGTTGAGCGTTTAGGCTCCGGTCAGTTTTGTTGGGTATCCAGAATCCGGTTATCACGTTAAGCGTTCAGGCTCCGGTCAGTTTCGTTGGGTATCCAGACTCCGGTTATTACGTTGAGCGTTCAGGCTCCGGTCAGTTTTGTTGGGTATCCAGACTCCGGTTATTACGTTGAGCGTTCAGGCTCCGGTCAGTTTTGTTGGGTATCCAGACTCCGGTTCTTACGTTGAGCGTTCAGGCTCCGGTCAGTTTTGTTGGGTATCCAGACTCTGGTTTTTACATTGAGCGTTCAGGCTTCGGTCAGTTTTGTTGGGTATCCAGACTCCGGTTATTACGTTAAGCGTTCAGGCTCCTGTCAGTTTCGTTGGGTATCCAGACTCCGGTTATTACGTTGAGCGTTCAGGCTCCGGTCAGTTTCGTTGGGTATCCAGACTCTTGTTTTTACGTTGAGCGTTCAGGCTCCGGTTAGTTTCGTTGGGTATCCAGACTCCGGTTATTACGTTGAGCATTCAGGCTCCGGTCAGTTTCGTTGGGTATCCAGACTCCAGTTATTACGTTAAGCGTTCAGGATCCGGTCAGTTTCGTTGGGTATCCAGACTCCGTTTATTACGTTGAGGGTTCAGGCTCCGGTCAGTTTCGTTTGGTATCCAGACTTCAGTTATTACGTTGAGCGTCCAGGCTCCGGTCAGTTTCGTTGGGTATCCAGACTCCGGTTATTACACTGAGCGTTCAGGCTCCGGTGAGTTTCGTTGTGTTGGTGTAAGCCCTAGAGGCCAATACTTTTTGGTACTTGTATCGGATTATTCGTTTAATAATAAAAGGCATTTCTTTATTATGTTTGTCTTTCAGAATAATAAAGTCCCTAGAATAGTTAGTTTGTTTAATGAAATGTTAAGTGTGACTTAATCATGAGATCCCATTAAACATAAAGACATTATTCTTAAAATATCTGTAGTCAAGCTTTATTGCAAAGTGGGATAACATTAAAAGCATTGAGACTATTATGAAGATAGACTGATGATCACATCTCATGGATCATGGATAAAGAGTTATCAAGTCTTGACATAGGTATAAATATTAGGAGTAATATTTATACCGGATTGACCCGCTATGAGAATACTACATAGTATGTTATGCAAAGTGTCATAAGTTATTCTCATGGTGATAATGGTGTATTACCACCCTTCGACCTGAAACCACTATTGACCCTAGATGTAGAGTCGGGTGCTTTATTGCTGATCAAACATTATCCGTAACTGGATGATCATAAAGACAGTTGATGGGCACTCCACGAAGCATGCTGAGGGACATGAGTGTCCTAGATGGAATTTGCCAATCCTGCATAACAGGAGAAATGTCTAAGGGCCCAATATTGAACTGGACAAGGATGACACAGTGTATGCCTTATGTTCAATATAGACATAGGGGCAAAAGGGTAATTGTACAAACATATATTATCACGAAAAAGGTTTTGTCAGATCACATGACATTTTCGTGACTTGGGTAGCAGTGATGTGTTGCTAGATACCGCTTACTGTTTATTATGTTAAATATATAATTTAATATAATTGCCAACGTTACGAAATCCTACAGGGTCACACACATAAGGACAGTTTGATGAGAGATAGAGAAATCAAAGGAACACCGTAAGGTACGGTGCACTTAAGTGAAAAATAGAAATTCGGATAATATAATAATAATTATTGTTATTTTATAATGGTTATAAAGTAATAATAAAATAAATATATTTATTATAATAATAGTTATTATAATAATATATAATATTATTATGGATCATGTGAATTGGGTTTTTAGCCCGCAGCCCACAAGAGAGTCTATAAAAGGAACCCTTGTGATGAAGCTTTCACTTGATGCAATTTCGTTTTTGATTCTCTTTTCTCACTCAAATAATTCCGTTCGTAAGCAGCTAGCACTGTGACCGGAAGCTGTTCGTGTGGACTGAGTAGAGGCGTTGCACTTCATCAACGCTTGTGATCGCTGCATCAAAGATCTGAATCGCCACAAAGAGGTAACGATTCTATCACTGACCATGCTCATTCGTAAGGATCACTAAAGGAAATTTTTGTTTTCCGCTGCGTTTAGATCGCAATTTTCCTTCACGTTGGGTATCCAGACTACGGTTATTACGTTGAATGTTCAGGCTCCGGTCAGTTTCGTTGGGTGTCCAGACTTCGGTTATTACGTTGAGCGTTTAGGCTCCGATCATTTTCGTTAAGCATCCAGACTCCAGTTATTATGTTGTGCGTTCAGGCTCCGGTCAATTTCGTTGGGTATCCAGACTACAGTTATTACGTTGAGCGTTCAGGCTCCGTTCAGTTTCGTTGGGTATCCAGACTCCGGTTATTACGTTGAGTGTTCAGGCTCCGGTCAGTTTCGTTGTGTATCCAGACTCCAGTTATTACGTTGAGCGTTCAGGCTCCGGTCAGTTTCGTTGGGTATCCAGACTTCGGTTTTTACTTTGAGCGTTCAGGCTCCGGTCAGTTTTGTTGGGTATCCAGACTCCGGTTATTACGTTGAGCGTTCAGGCTCCGGTCAGTTTCGTTGGGTATCCAGACTCCGGTTATTACGTTGAGAGAGCAGGCTCCGGTTAGTTTCGTTGGGTATCTAGACTCCGGTTATTACATTGAGCGTTTGGGCTCCGGTCAGTTTCGTTGGGTATCCAGACTGCGGTTATTATGTTGAGCGTTCAGGCTCCGGTCAGTTTTGTTGGGTATCCAGACTCCGGTTATTACGTTGAGGGTTCAAGCTCCGGTCAGTTTCGTTGGGTATCCAGACTCCGGTTATTACATTGAGCGTTCAGGCTCCGGTCAGTTTCGTTGGGTATCCAGACTCCGGTTATTACGTTGATCGTTCAGGCTCCAGTCAGTTTCATTGGGTATCCAGACTCCGGTTATTACGTTGAGCATTCAGGCTCTGGTCAGTTTTGTTGGGTATCCAGACTCCGGTTATTACGTTGAGCGTTCAGGCTCCGGTCATTTTCGTTGGGCATCCAGGCTCCAGTTATTACGTTGTGCGTTCAGGGTCCGGTCAGTTTCGTTGGGTATCTAGACTACGGTTATTACGTTGAGCGTTCAGGCTCTAGTCAGTTTTGTTGGGTATCCAGACTCCGGTTATTACGTTGAGCGTTCAGGCTCCGGTCAGTTTCGTTGCATATCCAGACTATGGTTATTACGTTAGGCGTTCAGGCTCTGGTCAGTTTCGTTCGGTATCTAGACTCCGGTTATTACGTTGAGCGTTCAGGCTCTGGTCAGTTTCATTGGGTATCCAGACTTCGGTTATTACGTTGAGCGTTCAGGCTCCGGTCAGTTTCTTTGGGTATCCAGACTCCAGTTATTACGTTGAGCGTTCAGGTTCCGGCCATTTTTGTTGAGCATCCAGACTCCAGTTATTACGTTCTGCGTTCAGGGTCCGGTCAGTTTCGTTGAGTATCCAGACTCTGGTTATTATGTTGAGCGTTCAGGCTCCATTCAGTTTCGTTGGGTATCCAGACTCCGGTTATTACGTTGAGCGTTCAGGCTCCGGTCAGTTTCGTTGTGTATCTAGACTCCCGTTATTACGTTGAGCGTTCAGGCTCCGGTCAGTTTCTTTGGGTATCCAGACTCTAGTTTATACATTGAGCGTTCAGGCTCCGGTCAGTTTTGTTGGGTATCCAGACTCCGGTTATTATGTTGAGTGTTCAGACTCCGGTCAGTTTTGTCTGGTATCCAGACTCCGGTTATCACGTTGAGCGTTCAGGCTCCGGTCAGTTTCGTTTGGTATCCAGACTTCGGTTATTACGTTGAGCGTTCAGGCTCCGGTCAGTTTTGTTGGGTATCCAGACTCCGGTTTTTACGTTGAGCGTTCAGGCTCTGGTCAATTTTGTTGGGTATCCAGACTCCAGTTATTACATTGAGCGAGCAGGCTCCGGTCAATTTCGTTGGGTATCCAGACTCCGGTTATTACATTGAGCGTTCAGGCTCCGGTCAGTTTCGTTGGGTATCCAGACTCCGGTTATTACGTTGAGCGTTCAGGCTCCGGTCATTTTCGTTGAGCATCCAGACTCCAGTTATGATGTTGTGCGTTCAGGGTCCGGTCAGTTTCGTTGAGTATCCAGACTCCGGTTATTACGTTGAGCGTTCTGGCTCCGTTCAGTTTCGTTGGGTATCTAGACTCCGGTTATTACGTTGATCGTTCATGCTCCCCTCAGTTTTGTTGAGTATCCAGACTTCGGTTATTACGTTGAGCGTTCAGGCTCCGGTCAGTTTCGTTGAGTATCCAGATTCCGGTTATTACGTTGAGCCTTCAGGCTCCGGTCAATTTCGTTGGGTATCCAGACTCCGGTTATTACGTTGAACGTTCAGGCTCCGATCAGTTTCGTTGGGTATCCAGACTCCAGTTATTACGTTGAGCGTTCAGGCTCTGGTCAAATTCGTTGGGTATCCAGACTCCGTTTTTTACGTTGAGCGTCCAGGATCCGGTCAGTTTTGTTGGGTATCCAGACTCCGGTTATTACGTTGAGGGTTCAGGCTTCGGTCAGTTTCGTTGGGTATCCAGACTCCGGTTATTACGTTGAGCGTTCAGGCTCCGGTCAGTTTTGTTGGGTATCCAGACTCCGGTTCTTACGTTGAGCGTTCAGGCTCCGGTCAGTTTTGTTGGGTATCCAGACTCTGGTTTTTACATTGAGCGTTCAGGCTTCGGTCAGTTTTGTTGGGTATCCAGACTCCGGTTATTACGTTAAGCGTTCAGGCTCCTGTCAGTTTCGTTGGGTATCCAGACTCCGGTTATTACGTTGAGCGTTCAGGCTCCGGTCAGTTTCGTTGGGTATCCAGACTCTTGTTTTTACGTTGAGCGTTCAGGCTCCGGTCAGTTTCGTTGAGTATCCAGATTCCGGTTATTACGTTGAGCCTTCAGGCTCCGGTCAATTTCGTTGGGTATCCAGACTCCGGTTATTACGTTGAACGTTCAGGCTCCGATCAGTTTCGTTGGGTATCCAGACTCCAGTTATTACGTTGAGCGTTCAGGCTCTGGTCAAATTCGTTGGGTATCCAGACTCCGTTTTTTACGTTGAGCGTCCAGGATCCGGTCAGTTTTGTTGGGTATCCAGACTCCGGTTATTACGTTGAGGGTTCAGGCTTCGGTCAGTTTCGTTGGGTATCCAGACTCCGGTTATTACGTTGAGCGTTCAGGCTCCGGTCATTTTCGTTGGGTATCCAGACTCCGGTTATTACATTGAGCGAGCAGGCTCCGGTCAATTTCGTTGGGTATCCAGACTCCGGTTATTACATTGAGCGTTCAGGCTCCGGTCAGTTTCGTTGGGTATCCAGACTCCGGTTATTACGTTGAGCGTTCAGGCCCCGGTCATTTTCGTTGAGCATCCAGACTCCAGTTATGATGTTGTGCGTTCAGGGTCCGGTCAGTTTCGTTGAGTATCCAGACTCCGGTTATTACGTTGAGCGTTCTGGCTCCGTTCAGTTTCGTTGGGTATCTAGACTCCGGTTATTACGTTGATCGTTCATGCTCCCCTCAGTTTTGTTGAGTATCCAGACTTCGGTTATTACGTTGAGCGTTCAGGCTCCGGTCAGTTTCGTTGAGTATCCAGATTCCGGTTATTACGTTGAGCCTTCAGGCTCCGGTCAATTTCGTTGGGTATCCAGACTCCGGTTATTACGTTGAACGTTCAGGCTCCGATCAGTTTCGTTGGGTATCCAGACTCCAGTTATTACGTTGAGCGTTCAGGCTCTGGTCAAATTCGTTGGGTATCCAGACTCCGTTTTTTACGTTGAGCGTCCAGGATCCGGTCAGTTTTGTTGGGTATCCAGACTCCGGTTATTACGTTGAGGGTTCAGGCTTCGGTCAGTTTCGTTGGGTATCCAGACTCCGGTTATTACGTTGAGCGTTCAGGCTCCGGTCAGTTTTGTTGGGTATCCAGACTCCGGTTCTTACGTTGAGCGTTCAGGCTCCGGTCAGTTTTGTTGGGTATCCAGACTCTGGTTTTTACATTGAGCGTTCAGGCTTCGGTCAGTTTTGTTGGGTATCCAGACTCCGGTTATTACGTTAAGCGTTCAGGCTCCTGTCAGTTTCGTTGGGTATCCAGACTCCGGTTATTACGTTGAGCGTTCAGGCTCCGGTCAGTTTCGTTGGGTATCCAGACTCTTGTTTTTACGTTGAGCGTTCAGGCTCCGGTTAGTTTCGTTGGGTATCCAGACTCCGGTTATTACGTTGAGCATTCAGGCTCCGGTCAGTTTCGTTGGGTATCCAGACTCCAGTTATTACGTTAAGCGTTCAGGATCCGGTCAGTTTCGTTGGGTATCCAGACTCCGTTTATTACGTTGAGGGTTCAGGCTCCGGTCAGTTTCGTTTGGTATCCAGACTTCAGTTATTACGTTGAGCGTCCAGGCTCCGGTCAGTTTCGTTGGGTATCCAGACTCCGGTTATTACACTGAGCGTTCAGGCTCCGGTGAGTTTCGTTGTGTTGGTGTAAGCCCTAGAGGCCAATACTTTTTGGTACTTGTATCGGATTATTCGTTTAATAATAAAAGGCATTTCTTTATTATGTTTGTCTTTCAGAATAATAAAGTCCCTAGAATAGTTAGTTTGTTTAATGAAATGTTAAGTGTGACTTAATCATGAGATCCCATTAAACATAAAGACATTATTCTTAAAATATCTGTAGTCAAGCTTTATTGCAAAGTGGGATAACATTAAAAGCATTGAGACTATTATGAAGATAGACTGATGATCACATCTCATGGATCATGGATAAAGAGTTATCAAGTCTTGACATAGGTATAAATATTAGGAGTAATATTTATACCGGATTGACCCGCTATGAGAATACTACATAGTATGTTATGCAAAGTGTCATAAGTTATTCTCATGGTGATAATGGTGTATTACCACCCTTCGACCTGAAACCACTATTGACCCTAGATGTAGAGTCGGGTGCTTTATTGCTGATCAAACATTATCCGTAACTGGATGATCATAAAGACAGTTGATGGGCACTCCACGAAGCATGCTGAGGGACATGAGTGTCCTAGATGGAATTTGCCAATCCTGCATAACAGGAGAAATGTCTAAGGGCCCAATATTGAACTGGACAAGGATGACACAGTGTATGCCTTATGTTCAATATAGACATAGGGGCAAAAGGGTAATTGTACAAACATATATTATCACGAAAAAGGTTTTGTCAGATCACATGACATTTTCGTGACTTGGGTAGCAGTGATGTGTTGCTAGATACCGCTTACTGTTTATTATGTTAAATATATAATTTAATATAATTGCCAACGTTACGAAATCCTACAGGGTCACACACATAAGGACAGTTTGATGAGAGATAGAGAAATCAAAGGAACACCGTAAGGTACGGTGCACTTAAGTGAAAAATAGAAATTCGGATAATATAATAATAATTATTGTTATTTTATAATGGTTATAAAGTAATAATAAAATAAATATATTTATTATAATAATAGTTATTATAATAATATATAATATTATTATGGATCATGTGAATTGGGTTTTTAGCCCGCAGCCCACAAGAGAGTCTATAAAAGGAACCCTTGTGATGAAGCTTTCACTTGATGCAATTTCGTTTTTGATTCTCTTTTCTCACTCAAATAATTCCGTTCGTAAGCAGCTAGCACTGTGACCGGAAGCTGTTCGTGTGGACTGAGTAGAGGCGTTGCACTTCATCAACGCTTGTGATCGCTGCATCAAAGATCTGAATCGCCACAAAGAGGTAACGATTCTATCACTGACCATGCTCATTCGTAAGGATCACTAAAGGAAATTTTTGTTTTCCGCTGCGTTTAGATCGCAATTTTCCTTCACGTTGGGTATCCAGACTACGGTTATTACGTTGAATGTTCAGGCTCCGGTCAGTTTCGTTGGGTGTCCAGACTTCGGTTATTACGTTGAGCGTTTAGGCTCCGATCATTTTCGTTAAGCATCCAGACTCCAGTTATTATGTTGTGCGTTCAGGCTCCGGTCAATTTCGTTGGGTATCCAGACTACAGTTATTACGTTGAGCGTTCAGGCTCCGTTCAGTTTCGTTGGGTATCCAGACTCCGGTTATTACGTTGAGTGTTCAGGCTCCGGTCAGTTTCGTTGTGTATCCAGACTCCAGTTATTACGTTGAGCGTTCAGGCTCCGGTCAGTTTCGTTGGGTATCCAGACTTCGGTTTTTACTTTGAGCGTTCAGGCTCCGGTCAGTTTTGTTGGGTATCCAGACTCCGGTTATTACGTTGAGCGTTCAGGCTCCGGTCAGTTTCGTTGGGTATCCAGACTCCGGTTATTACGTTGAGAGAGCAGGCTCCGGTTAGTTTCGTTGGGTATCTAGACTCCGGTTATTACATTGAGCGTTTGGGCTCCGGTCAGTTTCGTTGGGTATCCAGACTGCGGTTATTATGTTGAGCGTTCAGGCTCCGGTCAGTTTTGTTGGGTATCCAGACTCCGGTTATTACGTTGAGGGTTCAAGCTCCGGTCAGTTTCGTTGGGTATCCAGACTCCGGTTATTACATTGAGCGTTCAGGCTCCGGTCAGTTTCGTTGGGTATCCAGACTCCGGTTATTACGTTGATCGTTCAGGCTCCAGTCAGTTTCATTGGGTATCCAGACTCCGGTTATTACGTTGAGCATTCAGGCTCTGGTCAGTTTTGTTGGGTATCCAGACTCCGGTTATTACGTTGAGCGTTCAGGCTCCGGTCATTTTCGTTGGGCATCCAGGCTCCAGTTATTACGTTGTGCGTTCAGGGTCCGGTCAGTTTCGTTGGGTATCTAGACTACGGTTATTACGTTGAGCGTTCAGGCTCTAGTCAGTTTTGTTGGGTATCCAGACTCCGGTTATTACGTTGAGCGTTCAGGCTCCGGTCAGTTTCGTTGCATATCCAGACTATGGTTATTACGTTAGGCGTTCAGGCTCTGGTCAGTTTCGTTCGGTATCTAGACTCCGGTTATTACGTTGAGCGTTCAGGCTCTGGTCAGTTTCATTGGGTATCCAGACTTCGGTTATTACGTTGAGCGTTCAGGCTCCGGTCAGTTTCTTTGGGTATCCAGACTCCAGTTATTACGTTGAGCGTTCAGGTTCCGGCCATTTTTGTTGAGCATCCAGACTCCAGTTATTACGTTCTGCGTTCAGGGTCCGGTCAGTTTCGTTGAGTATCCAGACTCTGGTTATTATGTTGAGCGTTCAGGCTCCATTCAGTTTCGTTGGGTATCCAGACTCCGGTTATTACGTTGAGCGTTCAGGCTCCGGTCAGTTTCGTTGTGTATCTAGACTCCCGTTATTACGTTGAGCGTTCAGGCTCCGGTCAGTTTCTTTGGGTATCCAGACTCTAGTTTATACATTGAGCGTTCAGGCTCCGGTCAGTTTTGTTGGGTATCCAGACTCCGGTTATTATGTTGAGTGTTCAGACTCCGGTCAGTTTTGTCTGGTATCCAGACTCCGGTTATCACGTTGAGCGTTCAGGCTCCGGTCAGTTTCGTTTGGTATCCAGACTTCGGTTATTACGTTGAGCGTTCAGGCTCCGGTCAGTTTTGTTGGGTATCCAGACTCCGGTTTTTACGTTGAGCGTTCAGGCTCTGGTCAATTTTGTTGGGTATCCAGACTCCAGTTATTACATTGAGCGAGCAGGCTCCGGTCAATTTCGTTGGGTATCCAGACTCCGGTTATTACATTGAGCGTTCAGGCTCCGGTCAGTTTCGTTGGGTATCCAGACTCCGGTTATTACGTTGAGCGTTCAGGCTCCGGTCATTTTCGTTGAGCATCCAGACTCCAGTTATGATGTTGTGCGTTCAGGGTCCGGTCAGTTTCGTTGAGTATCCAGACTCCGGTTATTACGTTGAGCGTTCTGGCTCCGTTCAGTTTCGTTGGGTATCTAGACTCCGGTTATTACGTTGATCGTTCATGCTCCCCTCAGTTTTGTTGAGTATCCAGACTTCGGTTATTACGTTGAGCGTTCAGGCTCCGGTCAGTTTCGTTGAGTATCCAGATTCCGGTTATTACGTTGAGCCTTCAGGCTCCGGTCAATTTCGTTGGGTATCCAGACTCCGGTTATTACGTTGAACGTTCAGGCTCCGATCAGTTTCGTTGGGTATCCAGACTCCAGTTATTACGTTGAGCGTTCAGGCTCTGGTCAAATTCGTTGGGTATCCAGACTCCGTTTTTTACGTTGAGCGTCCAGGATCCGGTCAGTTTTGTTGGGTATCCAGACTCCGGTTATTACGTTGAGGGTTCAGGCTTCGGTCAGTTTCGTTGGGTATCCAGACTCCGGTTATTACGTTGAGCGTTCAGGCTCCGGTCATTTTCGTTGGGTATCCAGACTCCGGTTATTACGTTGAGCGTTCAGGCTCCGGTCAGTTTCGTTGTGTATCCAGACTCCGGTTATTACGTTGATCGTTAAGGCTCTAGTCAGTTTCGTTGAGTATCCAGACTCCGGTTATTATGTTGAGCATTCAGGCTCCGGTTAGTTTCGTTGAGTATCCAAATTCCGGTTATTACGTTGAGCGTTCAGGCTCCGGTCAATTTCGTTGGGTATCCAGACTCCGGTTATTACGTTGAGCGTTTAGGCTCCGGTCAGTTTCGTTTGGTATCCAGACTTCAGTTATTATGTTGAGCGTTCAGGCTCCGGTCAGTTTTGTTGGCTATCCAGACTCCGGTTATTACGTTGAGCGTTCACGCTCCGTTCAGTTTCGTTGGGTATCTAGACTCCGAATATTACGTTGATCGTTCAGGCTCCCCTCAGTTTCGTTGAGTATCCAGACTTCGGTTATTACGTTGAGCGTTCAGGCTCCGGTCAGTTTCATTGAGTATCCAGATTCCGGTTATTACATTGAGCCTTCAAGCTCTGGTCAATTTCGTTGGGTATCCAGACTCCGGTTATTACGTTGAACATTCAGGCTCTGATTTGTTTCGTTGTGTATCCAGACTCCGGTTATTACGTTGAGCGTTCAGGCTCTGGTAAGTTTCGTTGGGTATCCAGACTCCGGTTTTTACGTTGAGCGTTCAGGCTCCGGTCAGTTTTGTTGGGTATCCAGACTCCGGTTATTACGTTTAGCGTTCAGGCTCCAGTCAGTTTCGTTGGGTATCCAGACTCCGGTTATTACGTTGAGCGTTCAGGCTCCGGTCAGTTTCGTTTGGTATTCAGACTTCGGTTATTACGTTGAGCGTTCAGGCTCCGGTCAGTTTTGTTGGGTATCCAGACTCTGGTTATTACGTTGATCGTTAAGGCTCTAGTCAGTTTCGTTGAGTATCCAGACTCCGGTTATTACATTGAGCATTCAGGCTCCGGTCAGTTTCATTGGGTATCCCGACTCCGGTTATTACGTTGAGCATTCAGGCTCCGGTCAATTTCGTTAGGTATCCAGACTCCGGTTATTACGTTCAGCATTCAGGCTCCGGTCAGTTTCGTTGTGTATCCAGACTCTGGTTATTACGTTGAGAGATCAGGCTCCGGTCAATTTTGTTGTGTATCCAGACTCCGGTTATTACGTTGATCATTCAGGCTCCAGTCAGTTTCGTTGAGTATCCAGACTCCGGTTATTACGTTGAGCGTTCAGGCTCCGGTCAGTTTCGTTGAGTATCCAGATTCCGGTTATTACGTTGAGCCTTCAGGCTCCGGTCAATTTCGTTGGGTATCCAGACTCTTGTTATTACGTTGAACGTTCAGGCTCCGGTCAGTTTCGTTTGGTATCCAGACTTCAGTTATTACGTTGAGCGTTCAGGCTCCGGTCAGTTTTGTTGGGTATCCAGACTCCGGTTATTACGTTTAACATTCAGGATCCGGTCAGTTTCGTTGTATATCTAGACTCTTGTTATTACGTTAGGCGTTCAGGCTCCGGTCAGTTTCATTCGGTATCTATACTCCGGTTATTACGTTAAGCGTTCAGGCTCCGGTCAATTTCGTTTGGTATCCTGACTCCGGTTATTACGTTGAGCGTTCAGGCTCCGGTCAGTTTCATTAGGTATCCAGACTTTGGTTATTACGTTGAGCGTTCAGGCTCCGGTCAGTTTCGTTGGGTATCCAGACTCCGGTTATTACGTTGAGCGTTCAGGCTCCGGTCATTTTCGTTGAGCATCCAGACTCCAGTTATTACGTTGTGCGTTCAGGGTCCGGTCAGTTTCGTTGAGTATCCAGACTCCGGTTATTACGTTGAGCATTCAGGCTCTGTTCATCTTCGTTGGGTATCCAGACTCAGGTTATTACGTTGATCGTTCAGGCTCCCCTCAGTTTCGTTGAGTATCCAGACTCCGGTTATTACGTTGAGCGTTCAGGCTCCGCTCAGTTTCGTTGAGTATCCAGATTCCGGTTATTACATTGAGCCTTCAGGCTCCGGTCAATTTCGTTGGGTATCCAGACTCCGGTTATTACGTTGAACGTTCAAGCTCCGATCAATTTCGTTGGGTATCCAGACTCCGGTTATTACGTTGAGCGTTCAGGCTCTGGTCAGTTTCGTTGGGTATCCAGACTCCGGTTTTTACGTTTAGCGTTCAGGCTTCGGTCAGTTTTGTTGGGTATCCAGACTCCGGTTATTACGTTGAGGGTTCAGGCTCCGGTCAGTTTCGTTGGGTATCCAGACTCCGGTTATTACATTGAGCGTTCAGGCTCCGGTCAGTTTCGTTGGGTATCCAGACTCCGGTTATTACATTGATCGTTCAGGCTCCAGTCAGTTTCATTGGGTATCCAGACTCCGGTTATTACGTTGAGCGTTCAGGCTCCGGTCAGTTTTGTTGGGTATCCAGACTCCGGTTATTACGTTGAGCGTTCAGGCTCCGGTCATTTTCGTTGGGCATCCAGGCTCCAGTTATTACGTTGTGCGTTCAGGGTCCGGTCAGTTTCGTTGGGTATCTAGACTACGGTTATTACGTTGAGCGTTCAGGCTCTAGTCACTTTTGTTGGGTATCCAGACTCCGGTTATTACGTTGAGCGTTCAGGCTCCGGTCAGTTTCGTTGCATATCCAGACTCTGGTTATTACGTTAGGCGTTCAGGCTCTGGTCAGTTTCGTTCGGTATCTAGACTCCGGTTATTACGTTGAGCGTTCAGGCTCTGGTCAGTTTCATTGGGTATCCAGACTTCGGTTATTACGTTGAGCGTTCAGGCTCCGGTCAGTTTCGTTGGGTATCTAGACTCCAGTTATTACATTGAGCGTTCAGGCTCCGGCCATTTTCATTGAGCATCCAGACTCCAGTTATTACGTTCTGCGTTCAGGGTCCGGTCAATTTCGTTGAGTATCCAGACTCTTGTTATTATGTTGAGCGTTCAGGCTCCATTCAGTTTCGTTGGGTATCCAGACTCCGGTTATTACGTTGAGCGTTCAGGCTCCGGTCAGTTTCGTTGTGTATCCAGACTCCCGTTATTACGTTGAGCGTTTAGGCTCCGGTCAGTTTCTTTGGGTATCCAGACTCCAGTTTATACGTTGAGCGTTCAGGCTCCGGTCAGTTTTGTTGGGTATCCAGACTCCGGTTATTACGTTGAGTGTTCAGGCTCCGGTCAGTTTCGTCTGGTATCCAGACTCCGGTTATCACGTTGAGCGTTCAGGCTCCGGTCAGTTTCGTTTGGTATCCAGACTTCGGTTATTACGTTGAGCGTTCAGGCTCCCGTCAGTTTTGTTGGGTATCCAGACTCCGGTTTTTACGTTGAGCGTTCAGGCTCTGGTCAATTTTGTTGGGTATCCAGACTCCAGTTATTACGTTGAGCGAGCAGGCTCCGGTCAATTTCATTGGGTATCCAGACTCCGGTTATTACATTGAGCGTTCAGGCTCCGGTCAGTTTCGTTGGGTATCCAGACTCCGGTTATTACGTTGAGCGTTAAGGCTCCGGTCATTTTCGTTGAGCATCCAGACTCCAGTTATTATGTTGTGCGTTCAGGGGATGGTCAGTTTCGTTGAGTATCCAGACTCCGGTTATTACGTTGTGCATTCTGGCTCCGTTCAGTTTCGTTGGGTATCTAGACTCCGGTTATTACGTTGATCGTTCAGGCTCCCCTCAGGTTCGTTGAGTATCCAGACTTCGGTTATTACGTTGAGCGTTCAGGCTCCGGTCAGTTTCGTTGAGTATCCAGATTCCGGTTATTACGTTGAGCCTTCAGGCTCCGGTCAATTTCGTTGGGTATCCAGACTCCGGTTATTACGTTGAACGTTCAGGCTCCGATCAGTTTCGTTGGGTATCCAGACTCCAGTTATTACGTTGAGCGTTCAGGCTCTGGTCAAATTCGTTGGGTATCCAGACTCCGTTCTTTACGTTGAGCGTCCAGGCTCCGGTCCGTTTTGTTGGGTATCCAGACTCCGGTTATTACGTTGAGGGTTCAGGCTTCGGTTAGTTTCGTTGGGTATCCAGACTCCGGTTATTACGTTGAGCGTTCAGGCTCCGGTCATTTTTGTTGGGTATCCAGACTCCGGTTATTACGTTGAGCCTTCAAGCTCCGGTCAATTTCGTTGGGTATCCAGACTCCGGTTATTACGTTGAACATTCAGGCTCTGATCTGTTTCGTTGTGTATCCAGACTCCGGTTATTACGTTGAGCGTTCAGGCTCTGGTAAGTTTCGTTGGGTATCCAGACTCCGGTTTTTATGTTGAGCGTTCAGGCTCCGGTCAGTTTTGTTGGGTATCCAGACTCCGGTTATTACGTTTAGCGTTCAGGCTCCGGTCAGTTTCGTTGGGTATCCAGACTCCAGTTATTACGTTGAGCGTTCAGGCTCCGGTCAATTTCGTTTGGTATTTAGACTTCGGTTATTACGTTGAGCGTTCAGGCTCCGGTCAGTTTTGTTGGGTATCCAGACTCCGGTTATTACGTTGATCGTTAAGGCTCTAGTCAGTTTCGTTGAGTATCCAGACTCCGGTTATTACGTTGAGCATTCAGGCTCCGGTCAGTTTCATTAGGTATCCCGACTCCGGTTATTACGTTGAGCATTCAGGCTCCGGTCAATTTCGTTAGGTATCCAGACTCCGGTTATTACGTTGAGCATTCAGGCTCCGGTCAGTTTCGTTGTGTATCCAAACTCTGGTTATTACGTTGAGAGATCAGGCTCCGGTCAATTTTGTTGTGTATCCAGACTCCGGTTATTACGTTGATCATTCAGGCTCCAGTCAGTTTCGTTGAGTATCCAGACTCCGGTTATTACGTTGAGCGTTCAGGCTCCGGTCAGTTTCGTTGAGTATCCAAATTCCGGTTATTACGTTGAGCCTTCAGGCTCCGGTCAATTTCGTTGGGTATCCAGACTCTGGTTATTACGTTGAAGGTTCAGGCTCCGGTCAGTTTCATTTGGTATCCAGACTTCAGTTATTACGTTGAGCGTTCAGGCTCCGGTCAGTTTTGTTGGGTATCCAGACTCCGGTTATTACGTTTAACGTTCAGGATCCGGTCAGTTTCGTTGTATATCCAGACTCTTGTTATTACGTTAGGCGTTCAGGCTCCGGTCAGTTTCATTCGGTATCTATACTCCGGTTATTACGTTAAGCGTTCAGGCTCCGGTCAATTTCGTTTGGTATCCTGACTCCGGTTATTACGTTGAGCGTTCAGGCTCCGGTCAGTTTCATTAGGTATCCAGACTTTGGTTATTACGTTGAGCGTTTAGGCTCCGGTCAGTTTCGTTGGGTATCCAGACTCCGGTTATTACGTTGAGCGTTCAGGCTCCGGTCATTTTCGTTGATCATCCAGACTCCAGTTATTACGTTGTGCGTTCAGGGTCCGGTCAGTTTCGTTGAGTATCCAGACTCCGGTTATTACGTTGAGCGTTCAGGCTCTGTTCAGTTTCGTTGGGTATCCAGACTCAGGTTATTACGTTGATCGTTCAGGCTCCCCTCAGTTTCGTTGAGTATCCAGACTCCGGTTATTACGTTGAGCGTTCATGCTCCGTTCAGTTTCGTTGAGTATCCAGATTCCGGTTATTACATTGAGCCTTCAGGCTCCGGTCAATTTCGTTGGGTATCCAGACTCCGGTTATTACGTTGAACGTTCAGGCTCCGATCAATTTCGTTGGGTATCCAGACTCCGGTTATTACGTTGAGCGTTCAGGCTCTGGTCAGTTTCGTTGGGTATCCAGACTCCGGTTTTTACGTTGAGCGTTCAGGCTTCGGTCAGTTTTGTTGGGTATCCAGACTCCGGGTATTACGTTGAGGGTTCAGGCTCCGGTCAGTTTCGTTGGGTATCCAGACTCCGGTTATTACATTGAGCGTTCAGGCTCCGGTCAGTTTCGTTGGGTATCCAGACTCCGGTTATTACGTTGATCGTTCAGGCTCCAGTCAGTTTCATTGGGTATCCAGACTCCGGTTATTACGTTGAGCGTTCAGGCTCCGGTCAGTTTTGTTGGGTATCCAGACTCCGGTTATTACGTTGAGCGTTCAGGCTCCGGTCATTTTCGTTGGGCATCCAGGCTCCAGTTATTACGTTGTGCGTTTAGGGTCCGGTCAGTTTCGTTGGGTAACCAGACTACGGTTATTACGTTGAGCATTCAGGCTCTAGTCACTTTTGTTGGGTATCCAGACTCCGGTTATTACGTTGAGCGTTCAGGCTCCGGTCAGTTTCGTTGCATATCCAGACTCTGGTTATTACGTTAGGCGTTCAGGCTCTGGTCAGTTTTGTTCGGTATATAGACTCCGGTTATTACGTTGAGCGTTCAGGCTCTGGTCAGTTTCATTGGGTATCCAGACTTCGGTTATTACGTTGAGCGTTCAGGCTCCGGTCAGTTTCGTTGGGTATCTAGACTCCAGTTATTATGTTGAGCGTTCAGGCTCCGACCATTTTTGTTGAGCATCCAGACTCCAATTATTACGTTCTGCGTTCAGGGTCCGGTCAGTTTCGTTGAGTATCCAGACTCTGGTTATTATGTTGAGCGTTCATGCTCCATTCAGTTTCGTTGGGTATCCAGACTCCGGTTATTACGTTGAGCGTTCAGGCTCCGGTCAGTTTCGTTGTGTATCCAGACTCCCGTTATTACGTTGAGCGTTCAGGCTCTGGTCAGTTTCTTTGGGTATCCAGACTCCAGTTTATACGTTGAGCGTTCAGGCTCCGGTCAGTTTTGTTGGGTATCCAGACTCCGGTTATTACGTTGAGTGTTCAGGCTCCGGTCAGTTTCGTCTGGTATCCAGACTCCAGTTATCACGTTGAGCGTTCAGGCTCCGGTCAGTTTCGTTTGGTATCCAGACTTCGGTTATTACGTTGAGCGTTCAGGCTCCCCTCAGTTTTGTTGGGTATCCAGACTCCGGTTTTTACGTTGAGCGTTCAGGCTCTGGTCAATTTTGATGGGTATCCAGACTCCAGTTATTACCTTGAGCGAGCAGGCTCCGGTCAATTTCGTTGGGTATCCAGACTCCGGTTATTACATTGAGCGTTCAGGCTCCGGTCAGTTTCGTTGGGTATCCAGACTCCGGTTATTACGTTGAGCGTTCAGGCTCCGGTCATTTTCGTTGAGCATCCAGACTCCAGTTATTATGTTGTGCGTTCAGGGGATGGTCAGTTTCGTTGAGTATCCAGACTCCGGTTATTACGTTGAGCGTTCTGGCTCCGTTCATTTTCGTTGGGTATCTAGACTCCGGTTATTACGTTGATCGTTCAGTCTCCCCTCAGGTTCGTTGAGTATCCAGACTTCGGTTATCACGTTGAGCGTTCAGGCTCCGGTCAGTTTCGTTTGGTATCCAGACTTCGGTTATTACGTTGAGCAATCAGGCTCCCGTCAGTTTTGTTGGGTATCCAGACTCCGGTTTTTACGTTGAGCGTTCAGGCTCTGGTCAATTTTGATGGGTATCCAGACTCCAGTTATTACCTTGAGCGAGCAGGCTCCGGTCAATTTCGTTGGGTATCCAGACTCCGGTTATTACATTGAGCGTTCAGGCTCCGGTCAGTTTCGTTGGGTATCCAGACTCCGGTTATTACGTTGAGCGTTCAGGCTCCGGTCATTTTCGTTGAGCATCCAGACTCCAGTTATTATGTTGTGCGTTCAGGGGATGGTCAGTTTCGTTGAGTATCCAGATTCAGGTTATTACGTTGAACGTTCAGGCCCGATCAGTTTCGTTGGGTATCCAGACTCCAGTTATTACGTTGAGCGTTCAGGCTCTGGTCAAATTCGTTGGGTATCCAGACTCCGTTTTTTACGTTGAGCGTCCAGGCTCCGGTCAGTTTTGTTGGGTATCCAGACTCCGGTTATTACGTTGGGGTTCAGGCTTCGGTTAGTTTCGTTGGGTATCCAGACTCCGGTTATTACGTTGAGAGTTCAGGCTCCGGTCATTTTTGTTAGGTATCCAGACTCCGGTTATTACGTTGAGCGTTCAGGCTTCGGTCAGTTTCGTTGTGTATCCAGACTCCGGTTATTACGTTGATCGTTAAGGCTCTAGTCAGTTTCGTTGAGTATCCAGACTCCGGTTATTATGTTGAGCATTCAGGCTCTGGTTAGTTTCGTTGAGTATCCAGATTCCGGTTATTACGTTGAGCGTTCAGGCTCCGATCAATTTCGTTGGGTATCCAGACTCCGGTTATTACGTTGAGCGTTCAGGCTCCGGTCAGTTTCGTTAGGTATCCAGGCTCCAGTTATTACGTTGTGCGTTCAGGGTCCGGTCAGTTTCGTTGGGTATCTAGACTATGGTTATTACGTTGAGCGTTCAGGCTCTAGTCAGTTTTGTTGGGTATCCAGACTCCGGTTATTACGTTGAGCGTTCAGGCTCCGGTCAGTATCGTTGCATATCCAGACTCTGGTTATTACGTTAGGCGTTCAAGCTCTGGTCAGTTTCGTTCAGTATCTAGACTCCGGTTATTACGTTGAGCGTTCAGGCTCTGGTCAGTTTCATTGGGTATCCAGACTTTGGTTATTACGTTGAGCGTTCAGGCTCCGGTCCGTTTCGTTGGGTATCCAGACTCCAGTTATTACGTTGAGCGTTCAGGCTTCGGCCATTTTCGTTGAGCATCCAGACTCCAGTTATTACGTTCTGCGTTCAGGGTCCGGTCAGTTTCGTTGAGTATCCAGACTCTGGTTATTATGTTGAGCGTTCAGGCTCCATTCAGTTTCGTTGGGTATCCAGACTCCGGTTATTACGTTGAGCGTTCAGGCTCCGGTCAGTTTCGTTGTGTATCCAGACTCCCGTTATTACGTTGAGCGTTCAGGCTCCGGTCAGTTTCTTTGGGTATCCAGACTCCAGTTTATACGTTGAGCGTTCAGGCTCCAGTCAGTTTTGTTGGGTATCCAGACTCCGGTTATTACGTTGAGCGTTCAGGCTCCGGTTAGTTTCGTCTGGTATCCAGACTCCGGTTATCACGTTGAGCGTTCAGGCTCCGGTCAGTTTCGTTTGGTATCCAGACTTCGGTTATTACGTTGAGCGTTCAGGCTCCGTTCAGTTTTGTTGGGTATCCAGACTCCGGTTTTTACGTTGAGCGTTCAGGCTCTGGTCAATTTTGTTGGGTATCCAGACTCCAGTTATTACGTTGAGCGAGCAGGCTCCGGTCAATTTCGTTGGGTATCCAGACTCCGGTTATTACATTGAGCATTCAGGCTCCGGTCAGTTTTGTTGGGTATCCAGACTCCGGTTATTACTTTGAGCGTTCAGGCTCCGGTCATTTTCGTTGAGCATCTAGACTCCAGTTATTATGTTGTGCGTTCAGGGTCCGGTCAGTTTCGTTGAGTATCCAGACTCCGGTTATTACGTTGAGCGTTCTGGCTCTGTTCAGTTTCGTTGGGTATCTAGACTCCGGTTATTACGTTGATCGTTCAGGCTCCCCTCAGTTTCGTTGAGTATCCAGACTTCGATTATTACGTTGAGCATTCAGGCTCCGGTCAGTTTCGTTGAGTATCTAGATTCCAGTTATTACGTTGAGCCTTAAGGCTCCGGTCAATTTCGTTGGGTATCCAGACTCCGGTTATTACGTTGAACGTTCAGGCTCCGATCAGTTTCGTTGGGTATCCAGACTCCAGTTATTACGTTAAGCGTTCAGGCTCTGGTCAAATTCGTTGGGTATCGAGACTCTGTTTTTTACGTTGAGCGTCCAGGCTCCGGTCAGTTTTGTTGGGTATCCAGACTCCGGTTATTACGTTGAGGGTTCAGGCTTCGGTCAGTTTCGTTGGGTATCCAGACTCCGGTTATTACATTGATTGTTTAGGCTCCGGTCAGTTTCATTGGGTATCCAGACTCCGGTTATTACGTTGAGCGTTCAGGCTCCGGTCAGTTTTGTTGGGTATCCAAACTCTGGTTTTTACGTTGAGCGTTCAGGCTCCGGTCAGTTTTGTTTGGTATCCAGACTCCGGTTATCACGTTAAGCGTCCAGGCTCCGGTCAGTTTTGTTGGGTATCCAGACTCCGGTTATTACGTTGAGCGTTCAGGCTCCGGTCAGTTTTGTTGGGTATCCAGGCTCCGGTTATTACGTTGAGCGTTCAGGCTCCGGTCAGTTTTGTTGGGTATCCAGACTCCGGTTTTTACGTTGAGCGTTCAGGCTCCTGTTAGTTTTGTTGGGTATCCAGACTCTGGTTTTTACGTTGAGCGTTCAGGCTCCGGTCAGTTTTGTTGGGTATCCAGACTCCGGTTATTACGTTAAGCGTTCAGGCTCCGGTCAGTTTCGTTGGGTATCTAGACTCCGGTTATTACGTTGAGCGTTCAGGCTCCGGTCAGTTTTGTTGGGTATCCAGACTCTTGTTTTTACGTTGAGCGTTCAGGCTCCGGTTAGTTTCGTTCGGTATCCAGACTCCGGTTATTACGTTGAGCATTCAGGCTCCGGTCAGTTTCGTTGGGTATCCAGACTCCGGTTATTACGTTAAGCGTTCAGGATCCGGTCAGTTTCGTTGGGTATCCAGACTCCGGTTATTACGTTGAGCGTTCAGGCTCCGGTCAGTTTCGTTTGGTATCCAGACTTCAGTTATTACGTTGAGCGTCCAGGCTCCGGTCAGTTTCGTTGGGTATCCAGACTCCGGTTATTACACTGAGCGTTCAGGCTCCGGTCAGTTTCGTTGGGTATCTAGACTACGGTTATTACGTTGAATGTTCAGGCTCCGATCAGTTTTGTTGGGTGTCCAGACTTCGGTTATTACGTTGAGCGTTTAGGCTCCGATCATTTTCGTTAAGCATCCAGACTCCAGTTATTATGTTGTGCGTTCAGGCTCCGGTCAATTTCGTTGGGTATCCAGACTACAGTTATTACGTTGAGCGTTCAGGCTCCGTTCAGTTTCGTTGGGTATCCAGACTCCGGTTATTACGTTGAGCGTTCAGGCTCCGGTCAGTTTCGTTGTGTATACAGACTCTGGTTATTACGTTGAGCGTTCAGGCTCCGGTCAGTTTCGTTGGGTATCCAGACTTCGGTTTTTACGTTGAGCATTCAGGCTCCGGTCAGTTTTGTTGGGTATCCAGACTCCGGTTATTACGTTGAGCGTTCAGGCTCCGGTCAGTTTCGTTGGGTATCCAGACTCCGGTTATTACGTTGAGCGAGCAGGCTCCGGTTAGTTTCGTTGGGTATTTAGACTCCGGTTATTACGTTGATCGTTCAGGCTCCGGTCAGTTTCGTTGGGTATCCAGACTCCGGTTATTATGTTGAGCATTCAGGCTCCGGTCATTTTTGTTGGGCATCCAGGCTCCAGTTATTACGTTGTGCGTTCAGGGTCCGGTCAGTTTCGTTGGGTATCTAGACTACGGTTATTACGTTGAGCGTTCAGGCTCCGGACAGTTTTGATGTGTATCCAGACTCCGGTTATTACGTTGATCCTTAAGGCTCTAGTCAGTTTCGTTGAGTATCCAGACTCCGGTTATTATGTTAGGCATTCAGGCTCTGGTCAGTTTCGTTCGATATCTCGACTCCGGTTATTACGTTGAGCGTTCAGGCTCTGGTCAGTTTCATTGGGTATCCAGACTTCGGTTATTACGTTGAGCATTCAGGCTCCGGTCAGTTTCGTTGAGTATCCAGACTCTGGTTATTATGTTGAGCGTTCAGGCTCCGTTCAGTTTCGTTGGGTATCCAGACTCTGGTTATTACATTGAGCGTTCAGGCTCCGGTCAGTTTCGTTGTGTATACAGACTCCCGTTATTACGTTGAGCGTTCAGGCTCCGGTCAGTTTCTTTGGGTATCCAGACTCCAGTTTTTACGTTGAGCGTTCAGGCTCCGGTCAATTTTGTTGGGTATCCAGACTCCGGTTATCACGTTGAGTGTTCAGGCTCCGGTCAGTTTCGTTGGGTATCCAGACTCCGGTTATCACGTTGAGCGTTCAGGCTCCGGTCAGTTTCGTTTGGTATCCAGACTTCGGTTATTACGTTGAGCGTTCAGGCTCCAGTCAGTTTTGTTGGGTATCCAGACTCCGGTTTTTACGTTGAGTGTTCAGGCTCTGGTCAATTTTGTTTGGTATCCAGACCCCAGTTATTACGTTGAGCGAGCAGGCTCCTGTCAATTTCGTTGGGTATCCAGACTCCGGTTATTACATTGAGCGTTCAGGATCCAGTCAGTTTCGTTGAGTATCTAGACTCCGGTTATTACGTTGAGCGTTCAGGCTCCGGTCAGTTTCGTTGAGTATCCAGATTCCGGTTATTACGTTGAGCCTTCAGGCTCCGGTCAATTTCGTTGGGTATCCAGACTCCGGTTACTACGTTGAACGTTCAGGCTCCGATCCGTTTCGTTGGGTATCCAGACTCCGGTTATTACGTTGAGCGTTCAGGCTCCGGTCAGTTTTGTTGGGTATCCAGACTCCGGTTTTTACGTTGAGCGTTCAGGCTCCGGTCAGTTTCGTTGGGTATCCAGACTCCGGTTATTACGTTGAGGGTTCAGGCTCCGGTCAGTTTCGTTGGGTATCCAGACTCCGGTTATTACATTGAGCGATCAGGCTCCGGTCAATTTTGTTGTGTATGCAGACTCCGGTTATTACGTTGAGCGTTCAGGCTCCGGTCAGTTTCGTTGAGTATCCAGACTCCGGTTATTACGTTGAACATTCAGGCTCCGGTCAGTTTCGTTGAGTATCCAGATTCTGGTTATTACGTTGAGCCTTC
The DNA here is from genome assembly GCA_963859935.3 of Lathyrus sativus. Classification (NCBI taxonomy): domain Eukaryota; kingdom Viridiplantae; phylum Streptophyta; class Magnoliopsida; order Fabales; family Fabaceae; genus Lathyrus; species Lathyrus sativus. The sequence goes on along the minus strand of OZ012736.1, from coordinate 236,663,588 downwards.
AGGCTCCTGTCAATTTCGTTGGGTATCCAGACTCCGGTTACTACGTTGAACGTTCAGGCTCCGTTCAGTTTTGTTGGGTATCCAGACTCCGGTTATTACGTTGAGCGTTCAGGCTCTGGTTAGTTTCGTTGTGTATCTAGACACCGGTTATTACGTTGAGCGTTCAGGCTCCGGTCAGTTTCTTTGGGTATCCAGACTCCGGTTTTTACGTTTAGCCTTCAGGCTCCGGTCAGTTTTGTTGGGTATCCAGACTCCGGTAATTACGTTGAGCGTTCAGGCTCCGGTCAGTTTCGTTGGGTATCCAGACTCCGGTTATTACGTTGAGCGTTCAGGCTCTGGTCAGTTTCGTTTGGTATCCAGACTTCGGTTTTTACGTTGAGCATTCAGGCTCCGGTCAGTTTTGTTGGGTATCCAGACTCCGGTTATTACGTTGAGCGTTCAGGCTCCGGTCAGTTTCGTTGGGTATCCAGACTCCGGTTATTACGTTGAGCGAGCAGGCTCCGGTTAGTTTCGTTGGGTATTTAGACTCCGGTTATTACGTTGATCGTTCAGGCTCCGGTCAGTTTCGTTGGGTATCCAGACTCCGGTTATTATGTTGAGCATTCAGGCTCCGGTCATTTTTGTTGGGCATCCAGGCTCCAGTTATTACGTTGTGCGTTCAGGGTCCGGTCAGTTTCGTTGGGTATCTAGACTACGGTTATTACGTTGAGCGTTCAGGCTCCGGACAGTTTTGATGTGTATCCAGACTCCGGTTATTACGTTGATCCTTAAGGCTCTAGTCAGTTTCGTTGAGTATCCAGACTCCGGTTATTATGTTAGGCATTCAGGCTCTGGTCAGTTTCGTTCGATATCTCGACTCCGGTTATTACGTTGAGCGTTCAGGCTCTGGTCAGTTTCATTGGGTATCCAGACTTCGGTTATTACGTTGAGCATTCAGGCTCCGGTCAGTTTCGTTGAGTATCCAGACTCTGGTTATTATGTTGAGCGTTCAGGCTCCGTTCAGTTTCGTTGGGTATCCAGACTCTGGTTATTACATTGAGCGTTCAGGCTCCGGTCAGTTTCGTTGTGTATACAGACTCCCGTTATTACGTTGAGCGTTCAGGCTCCGGTCAGTTTCTTTGGGTATCCAGACTCCAGTTTTTACGTTGAGCGTTCAGGCTCCGGTCAATTTTGTTGGGTATCCAGACTCCGGTTATCACGTTGAGTGTTCAGGCTCCGGTCAGTTTCGTTGGGTATCCAGACTCCGGTTATCACGTTGAGCGTTCAGGCTCCGGTCAGTTTCGTTTGGTATCCAGACTTCGGTTATTACGTTGAGCGTTCAGGCTCCAGTCAGTTTTGTTGGGTATCCAGACTCCGGTTTTTACGTTGAGTGTTCAGGCTCTGGTCAATTTTGTTTGGTATCCAGACCCCAGTTATTACGTTGAGCGAGCAGGCTCCTGTCAATTTCGTTGGGTATCCAGACTCCGGTTATTACATTGAGCGTTCAGGATCCAGTCAGTTTCGTTGAGTATCTAGACTCCGGTTATTACGTTGAGCGTTCAGGCTCCGGTCAGTTTCGTTGAGTATCCAGATTCCGGTTATTACGTTGAGCCTTCAGGCTCCGGTCAATTTCGTTGGGTATCCAGACTCCGGTTACTACGTTGAACGTTCAGGCTCCGATCCGTTTCGTTGGGTATCCAGACTCCGGTTATTACGTTGAGCGTTCAGGCTCCGGTCAGTTTTGTTGGGTATCCAGACTCCGGTTTTTACGTTGAGCGTTCAGGCTCCGGTCAGTTTCGTTGGGTATCCAGACTCCGGTTATTACGTTGAGGGTTCAGGCTCCGGTCAGTTTCGTTGGGTATCCAGACTCCGGTTATTACATTGAGCGATCAGGCTCCGGTCAATTTTGTTGTGTATGCAGACTCCGGTTATTACGTTGAGCGTTCAGGCTCCGGTCAGTTTCGTTGAGTATCCAGACTCCGGTTATTACGTTGAACATTCAGGCTCCGGTCAGTTTCGTTGAGTATCCAGATTCTGGTTATTACGTTGAGCCTTCAGGCTCCTGTCAATTTCGTTGGGTATCCAGACTCCGGTTACTACGTTGAACGTTCAGGCTCCGTTCAGTTTTGTTGGGTATCCAGACTCCGGTTATTACGTTGAGCGTTCAGGCTCTGGTTAGTTTCGTTGTGTATCTAGACTCCGGTTATTACGTTGAGCGTTCAGGCTCCGGTCAGTTTCTTTGGGTATCCAGACTCCGGTTTTTACGTTTAGCCTTCAGGCTCCGGTCAGTTTTGTTGGGTTTCCAGACTCCGGTAATTACGTTGAGCGTTCAGGCTCCGGTCAGTTTCGTTGGGTATCCAGACTCCGGTTATTACGTTGAGCGTTCAGGCTCTGGTCAGTTTCGTTTGGTATCCAGACTTCGGTTATTACGTTGAGCGTTCAGGCTCCGGTCAGTTTTGTTGGGTATCCAGACTCTGGTTTTTACGTTGAGCGTTCAGGCTCTCGTCAGTTTTGTTGGGTATCCAGTCTCCAATTATTACGTTGAGCGAGCAGGCTCCAGTCAGTTTCGTTGGGTATCCAGACTCCGGTTATTACATTGAGCGTTCAGGCTCCGGTCAGTTTCGTTGGGTATCCAGACTCCGGTTATTACATTGAGTGTTCAGGCTCCGATCAATTTCGTTGGGTATCCAGACTCCGGTTATTACGTTGAGCGTTCAGGCTCCGGTCAGTTTCGTTGTGTATCCAGACTCTGGTTATTACTATGTGCGTTCAGGCTCCGGTTAGTTTCGTTGAGTATCCAGATTTCGGTTATTATGTTGAGCGTTCAGGCTCCGGTCAATTTCGTTGGGTATCCAGACTCCGGTTATTACGTTGAGCGTTCAGGCTCTGGTCAGTTTTGTTTGGTATTCAGACTTCAGTTATTACATTGAGCGTTCAGGCTCCGGTTAGTTTTGTTGGGTATCCAGACTCCGGTTATTACGTTGAGCGTTCAGGCTCCGGTCAGTTTCGTTGTATATCCAGACTCTTGTTATTACGTTAGGCGTTCAGGCTCCGGTCAGTTTCATTCGGTATCTAGACTCCGGTTATTACGTTAAGCGTTCAGGCTCCGATCAATTTCGTCTGGTATCCTGACTCCAGTTATTACGTTGAGCGTTCAGGCTCCGGTCAGTTTCATTGGGTATCCAGACTTCGGTTATTACGTTGAGTGTTCAGGCTCCGGTCAGTTTCGTTGGGTATCCAGACTTCGGTTATTACGTTGAGCGTTCAGGCTCCGGTCATTTTCGTTGAGCATCCAGACTCCAGTTATTACGTTGTGCTTTCAGGGTCCGGTCAGTTTCGTAGTGTGTCCAGACTCCGGTTATTACGTTGAGCGTTCAGGCTCCGTTCAGTTTCGTTGGGTATCCAGACTCTGGTTATTACATTGAGCGTTCAGGCTCTGGTCAGTTTCGTTGTGTATCCAGACTCCGGTTATTACATTAGGCATTCAGGCTCCGGTCAGTTTCTTTGTGTATCCAGACTCCGGTTTTGACGTTGAGCGTTCAGGCACCGGTCAGTTTTGTTGGGTATCCAGACTCCGGTTATTACGTTGAGCGTTCAGGCTCCGGTCAGTTTCTTTGGGTATCCAGACTCCGGTTATTACGTTGAGCGTTCAGGCCCCGGTCAGTTTCGTTTGGTATCCAGACTTCAGTTATTACGTTGAGCGTTCAGGCTCCGGTCAGTTTTGTTGGGTATCCAGACTCTGGTTATTACGTCGAGTGTTCAGGCTCTGGTCAGTTTCATTATATATCCAGACTCTGGTTATTACGTTAGGCGTTCAGGCTCCGGTCAGTTTCGTTCGGTATCTAGACTCCGGTTATTACGTTAAGCGTTCAGGCTCCGGTCAATTTCGTTTGGTATCCTGACTCCGGTTATTACGTTAAGCGTTCAGGCTCCGGTCAGTTTCATTGGGTATCCAGACTTCGGTTATTACGTTGAGCGATCAGGCTCTGGTTAGTTTCATTGGGTATCCAGACTCCGGTTATTACATTGAGCATTCAGGCTCCGGTCATTTTTGTTGAGCATCCAGACTCCAGTTATTACGTTGTGCGTTCAGGGTCCGGTCAGTTTCGTTGAGTATCCAGACTCCGGTTATTACGTTGAGCGTTCAGGCTCCGTTCAGTTTCGTTGGGTATCTAGACTCCGGTTATTACGTTGAGCGTTCAGGCTCCGGTCAGTTTCGTTTGGTATTCAGACTTCAGTTATTACGTTGAGCGTTCAGGCTCCGGTTAGTTTTGTTGGGTATCCAGACTCCGGTTATTACGTTGAGCGTTCAGGCTCCGGTCAGTTTCTTTGTATATCCAGACTCTTGTTATTACGTTAGGCGTTCAGGCTCCGGTCAGTTTCGTTCAGTATCTAGACTCCGGTTATTACGTTAAGCGTTCAGGCTCCGATCAATTTCGTCTGGTATCCTGACTCCGGTTATTACGTTGAGCGTTCAGGCTCCGATCAATTTCGTCTGGTATCCAGACTTCGGTTATTACGTTGAGTGTTCAGGCTCCGGTCAGTTTCGTTGGGTATCCAGACTTCGGTTATTACGTTGAGCGTTTAGGCTCCGGTCATTTTCGTTGAGCATCCAGACTCCAGTTATTACGTTGTGCTTTCAGGGTCCGGTCAGTTTCGTAGTGTGTCCAGACTCCGGTTATTACGTTGAGCGTTCAGGCTCCGTTCAGTTTCGTTGGGTATCCAGACTCTGGTTATTACGTTGAGCGTTCAGGCTCTGGTCAGTTTCGTTGTGTATCCAGGCTCCGGTTATTACATTAGGCATTCAGGCTCCGGTCAGTTTCTTTGTGTATCCAGACTCCGGTTTTGACGTTGAGCGTTCAGGCACCGGTCAGTTTTGTTGGGTATCCAGACTCCGGTTATTACGTTGAGCGTTCAGGCTCCGGTCAGTTTCTTTGGGTATCCAGACTCCGGTTATTACGTTGAGCGTTCAGGCTCCGATCAGTTTCGTTTGGTATCCAGACTTCAGTTATTACGTTGAGCGTTCAGGCTCCGGTCAGTTTTGTTGGGTATCCAGACTCCGGTTATTACGTCGAGTGTTCAGGCTCTGGTCAGTTTCGTTATATATCCAGACTCTGGTTATTATGTTAGGCGTTCAGGCTCCGGTCAGTTTCGTTCGGTATCTAGACTCCGGTTATTACGTTAAGCGTTCAGGCTCCGGTCAATTTCGTTTGGTATCCTGACTCTGGTTATTACGTTGAGCGTTCAGGCTCCGGTCAGTTTCATTGGGTATCCAGACTTCGGTTATTACGTTGAGCGATCAGGCTCTGGTCAGTTTCATTGGGTATCCAGACTCCGGTTATTACATTGAGCATTCAGGCTCCGGTCATTTTCGTTGAGCATCCAGACTCCAGTTATTACGTTGTGCGTTCAGGGTCCGGTCAGTTTCGTTGAGTATCCAGACTCCGGTTATTACGTTGAGCGTTCAGGCTCCGTTCAGTTTCGTTGGGTATCTAGACTCCGGTTATTACGTTGATCGTTCAGGCTCCCCACAGTTTCGTTGAGTATCCAGACTTCGGTTATTACGTTGAGCGTTCAGGCTCTGGTCAGTTTCGTTGAGTATCCAGATTCCGGTTATTATGTTGAGCCTTCAGGCTCTGGTCAATTTCGTTGGGTCTCCAGACTCCGGTTATTACGTTGAACATTCACACTCCGATCAGTTTCGTTGGGTATCCAGAATCCGGTTATTACGTTGAGCGTTCAGGCTCTGGTCAGTTTTGTTGGGTATCCAGACTCCGTTTTTTACGTTGAGCGTTCAGGCTCCAGTCAGTTTTGTTGGATATCCAGAATCCGGTTATTACGTTGAGGGTTCAGGCTTCGGTCAGTTTCGTTGGGTATCCAGACTCCGGTTATTACATTGAGCGTTCAGGCTCCGGTCAGTTTCGTTGGGTATCAAGACACCGGTTATTACGTTGAGCGTTCAGGCTCCGGTCAGTTTCGTTGTGTATCCAGACTCCGGTTATTACGTTGATCGTTAAGGCTCTAGTCAGTTTCGTTGAGTATCCAGACTCCGGTTATTACGTTGAGCATTCAGGCTCCAGGTTAGTTTTGTTGAGTATCCAGATTCCGGTTATTACGTTGAGCGTTCAGGCTCCGGTCAATTTCGTTGGGTATCCAGACTCCGGTTATTACGTTGAGCGTTCAGGCTCCGGTCAGTTTTGTTTGGTATCCAGACTTCAGTTATTATGTTGAGCATTCAGTCTCTGGTCAGTTTTGTTGGGTATCCAGACTCCGGTTATTACATTGAGCGTTCAGGCTCCGGTCAGTTTCGTTGTATATCCAGATTCTGGTTATTACGTTAGGCGTTCAGGCTCCAGTCAGTTTCGTTCGGTATCTAGACTCCGGTTATTACGTTAAGCGTTCAGGCTCCGGTCAATTTCGTTTGGTATCCTGACTCCGGTTATTACGTTGAGCGTTCAGGCTACGGTCAGTTTCATTGGGTATCCAAACTTCGGTTATTACGTTGAGCGTTCAGGCTAAGGTCAGTTTCGTTAGGTATCCAGACTCCGGTTATTACGTTGAGGGTTCAGGCTCCCGTCATTTTCGTTGAGCATCCAGACTCCAGTTATTATGTTGTGCGTTCAGGGTCCGGTCAGTTTCGTTGAGTATCCAGATTCCGGTTATTACGTTGAGCGTTCAGGCTCCGTTCAGTTTCGTTGGGTATCCAGACTCCGGTTATTACGTTGAGCATTCAGGCTCCATTCAGTTTCGTTGTGTATCCAGACTCCGGTTATTACGTTGAGCGTTTAGGCTCCGGTCAGTTTCGTTGGGTATCCAGACTCCGGTTTTTACGTTGAGCGTTCAAGCTCCGGTCAATTTTGTTGGGTATCCAGACTCCAGTTATTACGTTGAGCGTTCAGGCTCCGGTCAGTTTCGTTGGGTATCCAGACTCCGGTTCTTACGTTGAGCGTTCAGGCTCCGGTCAGTTTCGTTTGGTATCCAGACTTCGGTTATTACGTTGAGCGTTCAGGCTCCGGTCAATTTTGTTAGGTATCCAGACTCTGGTTCTTACGTTGAGCGTTCAGGCTCTGGTCAGTTGTGTTGGGTATCCAGACTCTAGTTATTACGTTGAGCAAGCAGGCTCCAGTCAGTTTCATTGGGTATCCAGACTCCGGTTATTACATTGAGCATTCAGGCTCTGGTCAGTTTCGTTGGGTATCCAGAATCCGGTTATTACTTTGAGCATTCAGGCTCCAGTCAGTTTCGTTGTGTATCCAGACTCTGGTTATTACGTTGAGAGATCAGGCTCCGGTCAATTTTGTTATGTATCCAGACTCCGGTTATTACGTTGATCATTCAGGCTCCAGTCAGTTTCGTTGAGTATCTAGACTCCGGTTATTACGTTGAGCGTTCAGGCTCTGGTCAGTTTTGTTGAGTATCCAGATTCCGGTTATTACGTTGAGCCTTCAGGCTCCGGTCAGTTTCGTTTGGTATCCAGACTTCAGTTATTACGTTGAGCGTTCAGGCTCCGGTCAGTTTTGTTGGGTATCAAGACTCCGGTTATTACGTTGAGAGTTCAGGCTCCAGTCAGTTTCGTTGTATATCCAGACTCTGGTTATTACGTTAGGCGTTCAGGCTCCGGTCAGTTTCGTTCGGTATCTAGACTCCGGTTATTACGTTAAGCGTTCAGGCTCCGGTCAATTTCGTTTGGTATCCTGACTCCGGGTATTACGTTGAGCGTTCAGGCTACGGTCAGTTTCATTGGGTATCCAGACTTCGGTTATTACGTTGAGCGTTCAGGCTACGGTCAGTTTCGTTAGGTATCCAGACTCCGGTTATTACATTGAGGGTTCAGGCTCCGGTAATTTTCGTTGAGCATCCAGAATCCAGTTATTACGTTGTGCGTTTAGGGTCCGGTCAGTTTCGTTGATTATCCAGACTCTGGTTATTACGTTGAGCGTTCAGGCTCCGTTCAGTTTCGTTGGGTATCCAGACTCCGGTTATTACGTTGAGCATTCAGGCTCCATTCAGTTTCGTTGTGTATCCAGACTCCGGTTATTACGTTGAGCGTTTAGGCTCCGGTCAGTTTCGTTGGGTATCCAGACTCCGGTTTTTACGTTGAGCGTTCAAGCTCCGGTCAGTTTTGTTGGGTATCCAGACTCTGGTTATTACGTTGAGCGTTCAAGCTCCGGTCAGTTTCGTTGGGTATCCAGACTCCGGTTATTACGTTGAGCGTTCAGGCTCTGGTCAGTTTTGTTGGGTATCCAGACTCCGTTTTTTACGTTGAGCGTTCAGGCTCCGGTCAGTTTTGTTGGGTATCCAGACTCCGGTTATTACGTTGAGGGTTCAGGCTTCGGTCAGTTTCGTTGGGTATCCATACTCCGGTTATTACATTGAGCGTTTAGGCTCCGGTCAGTTTCGTTGGGTATCCAGACTCCAGTTATTACGTTGAGCGTTCAGGCTCCGGTCAGTTTCGTTGTGTATCCAGACTCCGGTTATTACGTTGATCGTTAAGGCTCTAGTCAGTTTCGTTGAGTATCCATACTCCGGTTTTTACGTTGAGCATTCAGGCTCCGGTTAGTTTCGTTGAGTATCCAGATTCCGGTTATTACGTTGAGCGTTCAGGCTCCGGTCAATTTCGTTGGGTATTCAGACTCCGGTTATTACGTTGAGCGTTCAGGCTCCGGTCAGTTTCGTTTGGTATCCAGACTTCAGTTATTATGTTGAGCATTAAGGCTCTGGTCAGTTTTGTTGGGTATCCAGACTCCGGTTATTACATTGAGCGTTCAGGCTCCGGTCAGTTTCGTTGTATATCCAGACTCTGGTTATTACGTTAGGCGTTCAGGCTCCGGTCAGTTTCGTTCGGTATCTAGACTCCGGTTATTACGTTAAGCGTTCAGGCTCCGGTCAATTTCGTTTGGTATCCTGACTCCGGTTATTACATTGAGCGTTCAGGCTACGGTCAGTTTCATTGGGTATCCAGACTTCGGTTATTACGTAGAGCGTTCAGGATACGGTCAGTTTCGTTGAGCATCCAGAATCCAGTTATTATGTTGTGCGTTCAGGGTCCGGTCAGTTTCGTTGAGTATCCAGACTCCGGTTATTACGTTGAGCGTTCAGGGTCCGTTCAGTTTCGTTGGGTATCCAGACTCCGGTTATTACGTTGAGCATTCAGGCTCCATTCAGTTTCGTTGTGTATCCGGACTCCGGTTATTACGTTGAGCGTTTAGGCTCCCGTCAGTTTCGTTGGGTATCCAGACTCCGGTTTTTACGTTGAGCGTTCAAGCTCCGGTCAATTTTGTTGGGTATCCAGACTCCGGTTATTACGTTGAGCGTTCAGGCTCCGGTCAGTTTCGTTGGGTATCCAGACTCCGGTTATTACGTTGAGCATTCAGGCTCCGGTCAGTTTCGTTTGGTATCCAGACTTCGGTTATTAGGTTGAGCGTTCAGGCTCCGGTCAGTTTTGTTGGGTATCCAGACTCTGGTTCTTACGTTGAGCGTTCAGGCTCTGGTCAGTTGTGTTGGGTATCCAGACTCCAGTTATTACGTTGAGCATTTAGGCTCCGGTCAGTTTCATTGTGTATCCAGACTCTGGTTATTACGTTGAGAGATCAGGCTCCGGTCAATTTTGTTGTGTATCCAGACTCCGGTTATTACGTTGATCATTCAGGCTCCAGTCAGTTTCTTTGAGTATCTAGACTCCGGTTATTACGTTGAGCGTTCAGGCTCTGGTCAGTTTTGTTGAGTATCCAGATTCCGGTTATTACGTTGAGCCTTCAGGCTCCGGTCAGTTTCGTTTGGTATCCAGACTTCAGTTATTACGTTGAGCGTTCAGGCTCCGGTCAGTTTTGTTGGGTATCAAGACTCCGGTTATTACGTTGAGCGTTCAGGCTCCGGTCAGTTTCGTTGTATATCCAGACTCTGGTTATTACGTTAGGCGTTCAGGCTCCGGTCAGTTTTGTTGGGTATCCAGACTCCGGTTATTACGTTGAGCGTTCAGGCTCCGGTCAATTTCGTTTGGTATCCTGACTCCGGTTATTACGTTGAGCGTTCAGGCTACGGTCAGTTTCATTGGGTATCCAGACTTCAGTTATTACGTTGAGCGTTCAGGCTACGGTCAGTTTCGTTAGGTATCCAGACTTCGGTTATTACGTTGAGGGTTAAGGCTCTAGTCAATTTCGTTGAGTATCCATACTCCGGTTTTTACGTTGAGCATTCAGGCTCCGGTTAGTTTCGTTGAGTATCCAGATTCCGGTTATTACGTTTAGCGTTCAGGCTCCGGTCAATTTCGTTGGGTATTCAGACTCCGGTTATTACGTTGAGCGTTCAGGCTCCGGTCAGTTTCGTTTGGTATCCAGATTTCAGTTATTATGTTGAGCATTAAGGCTCTGGTCAGTTTTGTTGGGTATCCAGACTCCGGTTATTACATTGAGCGTTCAGGCTCCGGTCAGTTTCGTTGTATATCCAGACTCTGGTTATTACGTTAGGCGTTCAGGCTCCGGTCAGTTTCGTTCGGTATCTAGACTCCGGTTATTACGTTAAGCGTTCAGGCTCCGGTCAATTTCGTTTGGTATCCTGACTCCGGTTATTACATTGAGCGTTCAGGCTACGGTCAGTTTCATTGGGTATCCAGACTTCGGTTATTACGTTGAGCGTTCAGGCTACGGTCAGTTTCGTTAGGTATCCAGACTCCGGTTATTACGTTGAGGGTTCAGGCTCCGGTCATTTTCGTTGAGCATCCAGAATCCAGTTATTATGTTGTGCGTTCAGGGTCCGGTCAGTTTCGTTGAGTATCCAGACTCCGGTTATTACGTTGAGCGTTCAGGGTCCGTTCAGTTTCGTTGGGTATCCAGACTCCGGTTATTACGTTGAGCATTCAGGCTCCATTCAGTTTCGTTGTGTATCCGGACTCCGGTTATTACGTTGAGCGTTTAGGCTCCCGTCAGTTTCGTTGGGTATCCAGACTCCGGTTTTTACGTTGAGCGTTCAAGCTCCGGTCAATTTTGTTGGGTATCCAGACTCCGGTTATTACGTTGAGCGTTCAGGCTCCAGTCAGTTTCGTTGGGTATCCAGACTCCGGTTATTACGTTGAGCATTCAGGCTCCGGTCAGTTTCGTTTGGTATCCAGACTTCGGTTATTAGGTTGAGCGTTCAGGCTCCGGTCAGTTTTGTTGGGTATCCAGACTCTGGTTCTTACGTTGAGCGTTCAGGCTCTGGTCAGTTGTGTTGGGTATCCAGACTCCAGTTATTACGTTGAGCATTTAGGCTCCGGTCAGTTTCGTTGTGTATCCAGACTCTGGTTATTACGTTGAGAGATCAGGCTCCGGTCAATTTTGTTGTGTATCCAGACTCCGGTTATTACGTTGATCATTCAGGCTCCAGTCAGTTTCATTGAGTATCTAGACTCCGGTTATTACGTTGAGCGTTCAGGCTCTGGTCAGTTTTGTTGAGTATCCAGATTCCGGTTATTACGTTGAGCCTTCAGGCTCCGGTCAGTTTCGTTTGGTATCCAGACTTCAGTTATTACGTTGAGCGTTCAGGCTCCGGTCAGTTTTGTTGGGTATCAAGACTCCGGTTATTACGTTGAGCGTTCAGGCTCCGGTCAGTTTCGTTGTATATCCAGACTCTGGTTATTACGTTAGGCGTTCAGGCTCCGGTCAGTTTTGTTGGGTATCCAGACTCCGGTTATTACGTTGAGCGTTCAGGCTCCGGTCAATTTCGTTTGGTATCCTGACTCCAGTTATTACGTTGAGCGTTCAGGCTACGGTCAGTTTCATTGGGTATCCAGACTTCAGTTATTACGTTGAGCGTTCAGGCTACGGTCAGTTTCGTTAGGTATCCAGACTCCGGTTATTATGTTGAGGGTTCAGGCTCCGGTCATTTTCGTTGAGCATCCAGAATCCAGTTATTACGTTGTGCGCTCAGGGTCCGGTCAGTTTCGTTGAGTATCCAGACTCTGGTTATTACGTTGAGCGTTCAGGCTCCGTTTAGTTTCGTTGGGTATCCAGACTCCGGTTATTACGTTGAGCATTCAGGCTCCATTCAGTTTCGTTGTGTATCCAGACTCCGGTTATTACGTTGAGCGTTTAGGCTCCAGTCAGTTTCGTTGGGTATCCAGACTCCGGTTTTTACGTTGAGCGTTCAAGCTCCGGTCAGTTTTGTTGGGTATCCAGACTCTGGTTATTACGTTGAGCGTTCAAGCTCCGGTCAGTTTCGTTGGGTATCCAGACTCCGGTTATTACATTGAGCGTTCAGGCTCTGGTCAGTTTTGTTGGGTATCCAGACTCCGTTTTTTACGTTGAGCGTTCAGGCTCCGGTCAGTTTTGTTGGGTATCCAGACTCCGGTTATTACGTTGAGGGTTCAGGCTTCGGTCAGTTTCGTTGGGTATCCATACTCCAGTTATTACATTGAGCGTTCAGGCTCCGGTCAGTTTCGTTGGGTATCCAGACTCCGGTTATTACGTTGAGCGTTCAGGCTCCGGTCAGTTTCGTTGTGTATCCAGACTCCGGTTATTACGTTGATCGTTAAGGCTCTAGTCAGTTTCGTTGAGTATCCATACTCCGGTTTTTACGTTGAGCATTCAGGCTCCGGTTAGTTTCGTTGAGTATCCAGATTCCAGTTATTACGTTGAGCGTTCAGGCTCCGGTCAATTTCGTTGGGTATTCAGACTCCGGTTATTACGTTGAGCGTTCAGGCTCCGGTCAGTTTTGTTTGGTATCCAGACTTCAGTTATTACGTTGAGCATTCAGGCTCTGGTCAGTTTTGTTGGGTATCCAGACTCCGGTTACTACATTGAGCGTTCAGGCTCCGGTCAGTTTCGTTGTATATCCAGACTCTGGTTATTACGTTAGGCGTTCAGGCTCCGGTCAGTTTCGTTCGGTATCTAGACTCCGGTTATTACGTTAAGCGTTCAGGCTCCGGTCAATTTCGTTTGGTATCCTGACTCCGGTTATTACATTGAGCGTTCAGGCTACAGTCAGTTTCATTGGGTATCCAGACTTCGGTTATTACGTTGAGCGTTCAGGCTACGGTCAGTTTCGTTAGGTATCCAGACTCCGGTTATTACGTTGAGGGTTCAGGCTCCGGTCATTTTCGTTGAGCATCCAGAATCCAGTTATTATGTTGTGCGTTCAGGGTCCGGTCAGTTTCGTTGAGTATCCAGACTCCGGTTATTACGTTGAGCATTCAGGCTCTGTTCAGTTTCGTTGGGTATCCAGACTCCGGTTATTACGTTGAGCATTCAGGCTCCATTCAGTTTCGTTGTGTATCCGGACTCCGGTTATTACGTTGAGCGTTTAGGCTCCCGTCAGTTTCGTTGGGTATCCAGACTCCGGTTTTTACGTTGAGCGTTCAAGCTCCGGTCAATTTTGTTGGGTATCCAGACTCCGGTTATTACGTTGAGCGTTCAGGCTCCGGTCAGTTTCGTTGGGTATCCAGACTCCGGTTATTACGTTGAGCATTCAGGCTCCGGTCAGTTTCGTTTGGTATCCAGACTTCGGTTATTAGGTTGAGCGTTCAGGCTCCGGTCAGTTTTGTTGGGTATCCAGACTCTGGTTCTTACGTTGAGCGTTCAGGCTCTGGTCAGTTGTGTTGGGTATCCAGACTCCAGTTATTACGTTGAGCATTTAGGCTCCGGTCAGTTTCGTTGTGTATCCAGACTCTGGTTATTACGTTGATAGATCAGGCTCCGGTCAATTTTGTTGTGTATCCAGACTCCGGTTATTACGTTGATCATTCAGGCTCCAGTCAGTTTCATTGAGTATCTAGACTCCGGTTATTACGTTGAGCATTCAGGCTCTGATCAGTTTTGTTGAGTATCCAGATTTCGGTTATTACGTTGAGCTTTCAGGCTCCGGTCAGTTTCGTTTGGTATCCAGACTCCGGTTATTACGTTGAGCATTCAGGCTCCATTCAGTTTCGTTGTGTATCCGGACTCCGGTTATTACGTTGAGCGTTTAGGCTCCCGTCAGTTTCGTTGGGTATCCAGACTCCGGTTTTTACGTTGAGCGTTCAAGCTCCGGTCAATTTTGTTGGGTATCCAGACTCCGGTTATTACGTTGAGCGTTCAGGCTCCGGTCAGTTTCGTTGGGTATCCAGACTCCGGTTATTACGTTGAGCATTCAGGCTCCGGTCAGTTTCGTTTGGTATCCAGACTTCGGTTATTAGGTTGAGCGTTCAGGCTCCGGTCAGTTTTGTTGGGTATCCAGACTCTGGTTCTTACGTTGAGCGTTCAGGCTCTGGTCAGTTGTGTTGGGTATCCAGACTCCAGTTATTACGTTGAGCATTTAGGCTCCGGTCAGTTTCGTTGTGTATCCAGACTCTGGTTATTACGTTGAGCGTTCAGGCTCCGGTCAATTTCGTTGGGTATTCAGACTCCGGTTATTACGTTGAGCGTTCAGGCTCCGGTCAGTTTTGTTTGGTATCCAGACTTCAGTTATTACGTTGAGCATTCAGGCTCTGGTCAGTTTTGTTGGGTATCCAGACTCCGGTTACTACATTGAGCGTTCAGGCTCCGGTCAGTTTCGTTGTATATCCAGACTCTGGTTATTACGTTAGGCGTTCAGGCTCCGGTCAGTTTCGTTCGGTATCTAGACTCCGGTTATTACGTTAAGCGTTCAGGCTCCGGTCAATTTCGTTTGGTATCCTGACTCCGGTTATTACATTGAGCGTTCAGGCTACAGTCAGTTTCATTGGGTATCCAGACTTCGGTTATTACGTTGAGCGTTCAGGCTACGGTCAGTTTCGTTAGGTATCCAGACTCCGGTTATTACGTTGAGGGTTCAGGCTCCGGTCATTTTCGTTGAGCATCCAGAATCCAGTTATTATGTTGTGCGTTCAGGGTCCGGTCAGTTTCGTTGAGTATCCAGACTCCGGTTATTACGTTGAGCATTCAGGCTCTGTTCAGTTTCGTTGGGTATCCAGACTCCGGTTATTACGTTGAGCATTCAGGCTCCATTCAGTTTCGTTGTGTATCCGGACTCCGGTTATTACGTTGAGCGTTTAGGCTCCCGTCAGTTTCGTTGGGTATCCAGACTCCGGTTTTTACGTTGAGCGTTCAAGCTCCGGTCAATTTTGTTGGGTATCCAGACTCCGGTTATTACGTTGAGCGTTCAGGCTCCGGTCAGTTTCGTTGGGTATCCAGACTCCGGTTATTACGTTGAGCATTCAGGCTCCGGTCAGTTTCGTTTGGTATCCAGACTTCGGTTATTAGGTTGAGCGTTCAGGCTCCGGTCAGTTTTGTTGGGTATCCAGACTCTGGTTCTTACGTTGAGCGTTCAGGCTCTGGTCAGTTGTGTTGGGTATCCAGACTCCAGTTATTACGTTGAGCATTTAGGCTCCGGTCAGTTTCGTTGTGTATCCAGACTCTGGTTATTACGTTGATAGATCAGGCTCCGGTCAATTTTGTTGTGTATCCAGACTCCGGTTATTACGTTGATCATTCAGGCTCCAGTCAGTTTCATTGAGTATCTAGACTCCGGTTATTACGTTGAGCATTCAGGCTCTGATCAGTTTTGTTGAGTATCCAGATTTCGGTTATTACGTTGAGCTTTCAGGCTCCGGTCAGTTTCGTTTGGTATCCAGACTTCAGTTATTACGTTGAGCGTTCAGGCTCCGGTCAGTTTTGTTGGGTATCAAGACTCCGGTTATTACGTTGAGCGTTCAGGCTCCGGTCAGTTTCGTTGTATATCCAGACTCTGGTTATTACGTTAGGCGTTCAGGCTCCGGTCAGTTTCGTTCGGTATCTAGACTCCGGTTATTACGTTAAGCGTTCAGGCTCCGTTCAATTTTGTTTGGTATCCTGACTCCGGTTATTACGTTGAGCGTTCAGGCTACGGTCAGTTTCATTGGGTATCCAGACTTCAGTTATTACGTTGAGCGTTCAGGCTACGGTCAGTTTCGTTAGGTATCCAGACTCCAGTTATTAGGTTGAGGGTTCAGGCTCCGGTCATTTTCGTTGAGCATCCAGAATCCAGTTATTACGTTGTGCGCTCAGGGTCCGGTCAGTTTCGTTGAGTATCCAGACTCTGTTTATTACGTTGAGCGTTCAGGCTCCGTTCAGTTTCGTTGGGTATCCAGACTCCGGTTATTACGTTGAGCATTCAGGCTCCATTCAGTTTCGTTGTGTATCCAGACTCCGG
The DNA here is from genome assembly GCA_963859935.3 of Lathyrus sativus. NCBI lineage: Eukaryota > Viridiplantae > Streptophyta > Magnoliopsida > Fabales > Fabaceae > Lathyrus > Lathyrus sativus. Next base: position 236,647,490 of record OZ012736.1, on the reverse strand, counting down.
TTATTACGTTGAGCGTTTAGGCTCCCGTCAGTTTCGTTGGGTATCCAGACTCCGGTTTTTACGTTGAGCGTTCAGGCTACGGTCAATTTTGTTGGGTATCCAGACTCCGGTTATTACGTTGAGCGTTCAGGCTCCGGTCAGTTTCGTTGGGTATCCAGACTCCGGTTATTACGTTGAGCATTCAGGCTCCGGTCAGTTTCGTTTGGTATCCAGACTTCGGTTATTAGGTTGAGCGTTCAGGCTCCGGTCAGTTTTGTTGGGTATCCAGACTCTGGTTCTTACGCTGAGCGTTCAGGCTCTGGTCAGTTGTGTTGGGTATCCAGACTCCAGTTATTACGTTGAGCATTTAGGCTCCGGTCAGTTTCGTTGTGTATCCAGACTCTGGTTATTACGTTGAGCGTTCAGGCTCCGGTCAGTTTTGTTGTGTATCCAGACTCCGGTTATTACGTTGATCGTTAAGGCTCTAGTCAGTTTCGTTGAGTATCCAGACTCCGGTTTTTACGTTGAGCATTCAGGCTCCGGTTAGTTTCGTTGAGTATCCAGATTCCGGTTATTACGTTGAGCGTTCAGGCTCCGGTCAATTTTGTTGGGTATTCAGACTCCGGTTATTACGTTGAGCGTTCAGGCTCCGGACAGTTTCGTTTGGTATCCAGACTTCAGTTATTATGTTGAGCATTCAGGCTCTGGTCAGTTTTGTTGGGTATCCAGACTCCGGTTATTACGTTGAGCATTCAGGCTCCATTCAGTTTCGTTGTGTATCCAGACTCCGGTTATTACGTTGAGCGTTTAGGCTCTGGTCAGTTTCGTTGGGTATCCAGACTCCGGTTTTTACGTTGAGCGTTCAAGCTCCGGTCAGTTTTGTTGGGTATCCAGACTCTGGTTACTACGTTGAGCGTTCAAGCTCCGGTCAGTTTCGTTGGGTATCCAGACTCCGGTTATTACGTTGAGCGTTCAGGCTCTGGTCAGTTTTGTTGGGTATCCAGACTCCGTTTTTTACGTTGAGCGTTCAGGCTCCGGTCAGTTTTGTTGGGTATCCAGACTCCGGTTATTACGTTGAGGGTTCAGGCTTCGGTCAGTTTCGTTGGGTATCCATACTCCGGTTATTACATTGAGCGTTCAGGCTCCGGTCAGTTTCGTTGGCTATCCAGACTCCGGTTATTACGTTGAGCGTTCAGGCTCCGGTCAGTTTCGTTGTGTATCCAGACTCCGGTTATTACGTTGATCGTTAAGGCTCTAGTCAGTTTCGTTGAGTATCCAGACTCCGGTTTTTACGTTGAGCATTCAGGCTCCGGTTAGTTTCGTTGAGTATCCAGATTCCGGTTATTACGTTGAGCGTTCAGGCTCCGGTCAATTTCGTTGGGTATTCAGACTCCGGTTATTACGTTGAGCGTTCAGGCTCCGGTCAGTTTCGTTTGGTATCCAGACTTCAATTATTATGTTGAGCATTCAGGCTCTGGTCAGTTTTGTTGGGTATCCAGACTCCGGTTATTACATTGAGCGTTCAGGCTCCGGTCAGTTTCGTTGTATATCCAGACTCTGGTTATTACGTTAGGCGTTCAGGCTCTAGTCAGTTTCGTTCGGTATCTAGACTCCGGTTATTACGTTAAGCGTTCAGGCTCCGGTCAATTTCGTTTGGTATCCTGACTCCGGTTATTACGTTGAGCGTTCAGGCTACGGTCAGTTTCATTGGGTATCCAGACTTCGGTTATTACGTTGAGCGTTCAGGCTACGGTCAGTTTCGTTAGGTATCCAGACTCCGGTTATTACGTTGAGGGTTCAGGCTCCGGTCATTTTTGTTGAGCATCCAGAATCCAGTTATTATGTTGTGCGTTCAGGGTCCGGTCAGTTTCGTTGAGTATCCAGACTCCGGTTATTACGTTGAGCGTTCAAGCTCCGTTCAGTTTCGTTGGGTATCCAGACTCCGGTTATTACGTTGAGCATTCAGGCTCCATTCAGTTTCGTTGTGTATCCGGACTCCGGTTATTACGTTGAGCGTTTAGGCTCCCGTCAGTTTCGTTGGGTATCCAGACTCCGGTTTTTACGTTGAGCGTTCAAGCTCCGGTCAATTTTATTGGGTATCCAGACTCCGGTTATTACGTTGAGCGTTCAGGCTCCGGTCAGTTTCGTTGGGTATCCAGACTCCGGTTATTACGTTGAGCGTTCAGGCTCCGTTCAGTTTCGTTTGGTATCCAGACTCCGGTTATTACGTTGAGCATTCAGGCTCCATTCAGTTTCGTTGTGTATCCGAACTCCGGTTATTACGTTGAGCGTTTAGGCTCCCGTCAGTTTCGTTGGGTATCCAGACTCTGGTTCTTACGTTGAGCATTCAGGCTCTGTTCAGTTGTGTTGGGTATCCAGACTCCAGTTATTACGTTGAGCAAGTAGGCTCCAGTCAGTTTCATTGGGTATCCAGACTCCGGTTATTACGTTGAGCATTCAGGCTCCGGTCAGTTTCGTTGGGTATCCAGACTCCGGTTATTACTTTGAGCATTCAGGCTCCGGTCAGTTTGGTTGTGTATCCAGACTCTGGTTATTACGTTGAGAGATCCGGCTCCGGTCAATTTTGTTGTGTATCCAGACTCCGGTTATTACGTTGATCATTCAGGCTCCAGTCAGTTTCGTTGAGTATCTAGACTCCGGTTATTACGTTGAACGTTCAGGCTCTGGTCAGTTTTGTTGAGTATCCAGATTCCGGTTATTACGTTGAGCCTTCAGGCTCCGGTCAGTTTCGTTTGGTATCCAAACTTCAGTTATTACGTTGAGCGTTCAGGCTCCGGTCACTTTTGTTGGGTATCAAGACTCCGGTTATTACGTTGAGCGTTTAGGCTCCGGTCAGTTTCGTTGTATATCCAGACTCTGGTTATTACGTTAGGCGTTCAGGCTCCGGTCAGTTTCGTTTGGTATCTAGACTCCGGTTATTACGTTAAGCGTTCAGGCTCTGGTCAATTTCGTTTGGTATCCTGACTCCGGTTATTACATTGAGCGTTCAGGCTTCGGTCAGTTTCATTGGGTATCCAGACTTTGGTTATTACGTTGAGCGTTCAGGCTCCGGTCAGTTTCGTTGGGTATCCAGACTCCGGTTATTACGTTGAGCGTTCAGGCTCCAGTCATTTTCGTTGAGCATCCAGACTCTAGTTATTACGTTGTGCGTTCAGGGTCCGGTCAGTTTCGTTGAGTATCCAGACTCCGGTTATTACGTTGAGCGTTCAGGCTCCGTTCAGTTTCGTTGGGTATCCAGACTCCGGTTATTACGGTGATCGTTCAGGCTCCCCTCAGTGTCGTTGAGTATCCAGACTCGGGTTATTACGTTGAGCGTTCAGGCTCCGGTCAGTTTCGTTGAGTATCCAGATTCCGGTTAATACGTTGAGCCTTCAGGCTCCGGTAAATTTCGTTGGGTATCCAGACTCCGGTTATTACGTTGAACGTTCAGGCTCCGATCAATTTCGTTGGGTATCCAGACTCCGGTTATTACGTTGAGCGTTCAGGCTCTCGTCAGTTTCGTTGGGTATCCAGACTCCGGTTTTCACGTTGAGCGTTCAGGCTCCGGTCAGTTTTGTTGGGTATCCAGACTCCGGTTATTACGTTGAGGGTTCAGGCTTCGGTCAGTTTCGTTGGGTATCCAGACTCCGGTTATTACATTGAGCGTTCAGACTCCGGTCAGTTTTGTTGGGTATCCAGACTCCGGTTATTACGTTGAGCGTTCAGGCTCCGGTCAGTTTTGTTGTGTATCCAGACTCCGGTTATTACGTTGATCGTTAAGGCTCCAGTCAGTATCGTTGAGTATCCAGACTCCGGTTATTACGTTGAGCGTTCAGGCTCCGGTTAGTTTCGTTGAGTATCCAGATTCCGGTTATTACGTTGAGTGTTCAGGCTCCGGTCAATTTCGTTGGGTATCCAGACTCCGGTTATTACGTTGATCATTCAGGCTCCGGTCAGTTTCGTTTGGTATTCAGACTTCAGTTATTACGTTGAGCGTTCAGGCTCCGTTTAGTTTTGTTGGGTATCCAGACTCTGGTTATTACATTGAGCGTTCAGGCTCTGGTCAGTTTCGTTGTATATCCAGACTCTGGTTATTATGTTAGGCGTTCAGGCTCCGGTCAGTTTCGTTCGGTATCTAGACTCCGGTTATTACGTTAAGTGTTCAGGCTCCGGTCAATTTCGTTTGGTATCCTGACTCCGGTTATTACGTTGAGCGTTCAGGCTCCGGCCAGTTTCATTGGGTATCCAGACTTCGGTTATCACGTTGAGCGTTCAGGCTCCGGTCAGTTTCGTTGGGTATCCAGACTCCGGTTACTACGTTGAGCGTTCAGGCTCCGGTCATTTTCGTTGAGCATCCAAACTCCAGTTTTTACATTGTGCGTTCAGGGTCCGGTCAGTTTCGTTGAGTATCTAGACTGCGATTATTACGTTGATCATTCAGGCTCCAGTCAGTTTCGTTGAGTATCTAGACTCCGGTTATTACATTGAGCGTTCAGGCTCTGGTCAGTTTTGTTGAGTATCCAGATTCCGGTTATTACGTTGAGCCTTCAGGCTCCGGTCAGTTTCGTTTGGTATCCAGACTTCAGTTATTACGTTGAGCGTTCAGGCTCCGGTCAGTTTTGTTGGGTATCAAGACTCCGGTTATTACGTTGAGCGTTCAGGCTCCGGTCAGTTTCGTTGTATATCCAGACTTTGGTTATTACGTTAGGCGTTCAGGCTCCGGTCAGTTTCGTTCGGTATCTAGACTCCGGTTATTACGTTAAGCGTTCAGGCTCCGGTCAATTTTGTTTGGTATCCTGAATCCTGTTATTACGTTGAGCGTTCAGGCTCCGGTCAGTTTCATTGGGTATCCAGACTTTGGTTATTACGTTGAGCGTTCAGGCTCCGGTCAGTTTCGTTGGGTATCTAGACTCCGGTTAATACGTTGAGCGTTCAGGCTCCGCTCATTTTCGTTGAGCATCCAGACTCCAGTTATTACGTTGTGCGTTCAGGGTCCGGTCAGTTTCGTTGAGTATCCAGACTCCAGTTATTACGTTGAGCGTTCAGGCTCCGTTCAGTTTCGTTGGGTATCCAGACTCCGGTTATTACGGTGATCGTTCAGGCTCCCCTCAGTTTCGTTGAGTATCCAGACTCCGATTATTACGTTGAGCGTTCAGGCTCCGGTCAGTTTCGTTGAGTATCCAGATTCCGGTTATTACGTTGAGCCTTCAGGCTCCGGTCAATTTCGTTGGGTATCCAGACTCCGGTTATTACGTTGAACGTTCAGGCTCCGATTAATTTTGTTGGGTATCTTGACTCCGGTTATTACGTTGAGCGTTCAGGCTCTCGTCAGTTTCGTTGGGTATCCAGACTCCGGTTTTCACGTTGAGCGTTCAGGCTCCGGTCAGTTTTGTTGGGTATCCAGACTCCGGTTATTACGTTGAGGGTTCAGGCTTCGGTCAATTTCGTTGGGTATCCACACTCCGGTTATTACATTGAGCGTTCAGACTCCGGTCAGTTTTGTTGGGTATCCAGACTCCGGTTATTACGTTGAGCGTTCAGGCTCCGGTCAGTTTTGTTGTGTATCCAGACTCCGGTTATTACGTTGATCGTTAAGGCTCCAGTCAGTTTCGTTGAGTATCCAGACTCCGGTTATTACGTTGAGCGTTCAGGCTCCGGTTAGTTTCGTTGAGTATCCAGATTCCGGTTATTACGTTGAGCGTTCAGGCTCCGGTCAATTTCGTTGGGTATCCAGACTCCGGTTATTACGTTGAGCATTCAGGCTCCGGTCAGTTTCGTTTGGTATCCAGACTTCAGTTATTACGTTGAGCGTTTCGGCTCCGTTTAGTTTTGTTGGGTATCCAGACTCCGGTTATTACATTGAGCGTTCAGGCTCCGGTCAATTTCGTTGTATATCCAGACTCTGGTTATTACGTTAGGCATTCAGGCTCCGGTCAGTTTCGTTCGGTATCTAGACTCCGGTTATTACGTTAAGCGTTCATGCTCCGGTCAATTTCGTTTGGTATCCTGACTCCGGTTATTACGTTGAGCGTTCAGGCTCCGGTCAGTTTCATTGGGTATCCAGACTTCGATTATCACGTTGAGCGTTCAGGCTCCGGTCAGTTTCGTTGGGTGTCCAGACTCCGGTTATTACGTTCAGCGTTCAGGCTCCGGTCATTTTCGCTGAGCATCCAAACTCCAGTTTTTACATTGTGCGTTCAGGGTCCGGTCAGTTTCGTTGAGTATCCAGATTGCGGTTATTACGTTGAGCGTTCAGGCTCCGTTCAGTTTCATTCGGTATCCAGACTCCGGTTATTACGTTGAGCGTTCAGGCTCCGGTCAGTTTCGTTGTGTATCGAGACTCCAGTTATTACGTTGAGCGTTCAGGCTCCGGTCAGTTTCGTTGGGTATCCAGACTCCGGTTTTTACGTTGAGCGTTCAGGCTCCGGTCAGTTTTGTTGGGTATCCAGACTCCGGTTATTACGTTGAGTGTTCAGGCTCCGGTCAGTTTCGTTGGGTATCCAGACTCCGGTTATTACGTTGAGCGTTCAGGCTCCGGTCAGTTTCGTTTGGTATCCAGACTTCGGTTATTACGTTGAGTGTTCAGGCTCCGGTCAGTTTTGTTGGTTATCCAGACTCAGGTTTTTACGTTGAGCGTTCAGGCTCTGGTTAGTTTTGTTGGGTATCCAGACTCCAGTTATTACGTTGAGCGTTCAGGCACCGGTCATTTTCGTTGAGCATCCAAACTCCAGTTTTTACATTGTGCGTTCAGGCTCCGGTCAGTTTCGTTGAGTATCTAGACTGCGGTTATTACGTTGATCATTCAGGCTCCAGTCAGTTTCGTTGAGTATCTAGACTCCGGTTATTACGTTGAGCGTTCAGGCTCTGGTCAGTTTTGTTGAGTATCCAGATTCCGGTTATTACGTTGAGCCTTCAGGCTCCGGTCAGTTTCGTTTGGTATCCAGACTTCAGTTATTATGTTGAGCGTTCAGGCTCCGGTCAGTTTTGTTGAGTATCAAGACTCCGGTTATTACGTTGAGCGTTCAGGCTCCGGTCAGTTTCGTTGTATATCCAGACTTTGGTTATTACGTTAGGCGTTCACGCTCCGGTCAGTTTCGTTCGGTATCTAGACTCCGGTTATTACGTTAAGCGTTCAGGCTCCGGTCAATTTCGTTTGGTATCCTGACTCCGGTTATTACGTTGAGCGTTCAGGCTCCGGTCAGTTTCATTGGGTATCCAGACTTTGGTTATTACGTTGAGCGTTCAGGCTCCGGTCAGTTTCGTTGGGTATCCAGACTCCGGTTAATACGTTGAGCGTTCAGGCTCCGCTCATTTTCGTTGAGCATCCAGACTCCAGTTATTACGTTGTGCGTTCAAGGTCCGGTCAGTTTCGTTGAGCATCCAGACTCCAGTTATTACGTTGAGCGTTCAGGCTCCGTTCAGTTTCGTTGGGTATCCAGACTCCGGTTATTACGGTGATCGTTCAGGCTCCCCTCAGTTTCGTTGAGTATCCAGACTCCGATTATTACGTTGAGCGTTCAGGCTCCGGTCAGTTTCGTTGAGTATCCAGACTCCGATTATTACGTTGAGCGTTCAGGCTCCGGTCAGTTTCGTTGAGTATCCAGATTCCGGTTATTACGTTGAGCCTTCAGGCTCCGGTCAATTTCGTTGGGTATCCAGACTCCGGTTATTACGTTGAACGTTCAGGCTCCGATCAATTTTTTGGGTATCCAGACTCCGGTTATTACGTTGAGCGTTCAGGCTCTCGTCAGTTTCGTTGGGTATCCAGACTCCGGTTTTCACGTTGAGCGTTCAGGCTCCGGTCAGTTTTGTTATGTATCCAGACTCCGGTTATTAAGTTGAGGGTTCAGGCTTCGGTCAGTTTCGTTGGGTATCCAGACTCCGGTTATTACATTGAGCGTTCAGACTCCGGTCAGTTTTGTTGGGTATCCAGACTCCGGTTATGACGTTGAGCGTTCAGGCTCCGGTCACTTTTGTTGTGTATCCAGACTCCGGTTATTACGTTGATCGTTAAGGCTCCAGTCAGTTTCGTTGAGTATCCAGACTCCGGTTATTACGTTGAGCATTCAGGCTCCGGTTTGTTTCGTTGAGTATCCAGATTCCGGTTATTACGTTGAGCGTTCAGGCTCCGGTCAATTTCGTTGGGTATCCAGACTCCGGTTATTACGTTGAGCATTCAGGCTCCGGTCAGTTTCGTTTGGTAGCCAGACTTCAGTTATTACGTTGAGCGTTCAGGCTCCGTTCAGTTTCGTTGTATATCCAGACTCTGGTTATTACGTTAGGCATTCAGGCTCCGGTCAGTTTCGTTCGGTTTCTAGACTCCGGTTATTACGTTAAGCGTCCAGGCTCCGGTCAATTTCGTTTGGTATCCTGACTCCGGTTATTACGTTGAGCGTTCAGGCTCCGGTCAGTTTCATTGGGTATCCAGACTTCGGTTATCACGTTGAGTGTTCAGACTCCGGTCAGTTTCGTTGGGTATCCAGACTCCGGTTATTACGTTGAGCATTCAGACTCCGGTAATTTTCGTTGAGCATCCAAACTCCAGTTTTTACATTGTGCGTTCAGGGTCCGGTCAGTTTCGTTGAGTATCCAGACTGCGGTTATTACGTTGAGCGTTCAGGCTCCGTTCAGTTTCATTCGGTATCCAGACTCCGGTTATTACGTTGAGCGTTCAGGCTCCGGTCAGTTTCGTTGTGTATCGAGACTCCAGTTATTACGTTGAGCGTTCAGGCTCCGGTCAGTTTCGTTGGGTATCCAGAATCCGGTTTTTACGTTGAGTGTTCAGGCTCCGGTCAGTTTCGTTGGGTATCTAGACTCCGGTTATTACGTTGAGCGTTCAGGCTCCGGTCAGTTTCGTTTGGTATCCAGACTTCGGTTATTACGTTGAGTGTTCAGGCTCTGGTCAGTTTTGTTGGTTATCCAGACTCAGGTTTTTACGTTGAGCGTTCAGGCTCTGGTTAGTTTTGTTGGGTATCCAGACTCCAGTTATTACGTTGAGCGAGCAGGCTCCAGTCAGTTTCGTTGGGTATCCAGACTCCGGTTATTACGTTGAGCGTTCAGGCTCTGGTCAGTTTCGTTGTGTATCCAGACTCTAGTTATTACGTTGAGAGATCAGGCTCTGGTCAAGTTCGTTGTGTATCCAGACTCTGGTTATTACGTTGATCATTCAGGTTCCAGTCATTTTCGTTGAGTATGCAGACTCCGGTTATTACGTTGAGCGTTCACCCTCCGGTCAGGTTCGTTGAGTATCCAGATTCCGGTTATTACGTTGAGCCTTCAGGCTCCGGTCAATTTACTTGGGTATCCAGACTCCGGTTATTATGTTGAATATTTAGGCTCGGGTCAGTTTCGTTGGGTATCCAGACTGCGGTTATTACGTTGAGCGTTCAGGCTCCGTTGAGTTTCATTCGGTATCCAGACTCCGGTTATTACGTTGAGCGTTCAGGCTCCGGTCAGTTTCGTTGGGTATCCAGACTCCGGTTATTACATTGAGCGTTCAGGCTCCGGTCAGTTTCGTTGGGTATCCAGACTCCGGTTATTACGTTGAACATTTAGGCTCGGGTCAGTTTCGTTGGGTATCCAGACTGCGGTTATTACGTTGAGCGTTCAGGCTCCGTTCAGTTTCATTCGGTATCCAGACTCCGGTTATTACGTTGAGCGTTCAGGCTCCGGTCAATTTCGTTGGGTATCCAGACTCCGGTTATTACGTGGAGCGTTCAGGCTCTGGTCAGTTTCGTTGGGTATCCAGACTCCGGTTTTTACGTTGAGCGTTCAGGCTTCGGTCAGTTTTGTTGGGAATCCAGACCCCGGTTTTTACGTTGAGGGTTCAGGCTCCGGTTAGTTTCGTTGGGTATCCCGACTCCGGTTATTACGTTGAGCGTTCAGGCTTTGGTTAGTTTCGTTGGGTATCCAGACTCCGGTTTTTACGTTGAGCGTTCAGGCTTCGGTCAGTTTTGTTGGGAAGCCAGACCCCGGTTTTTACGTTGAGGGTTCAGGCTCCGGTCAGTTTCGTTGGGTATCCAGAGTCCGGTTATTACATTGAGCGTTCAGGCTCCGGTCAGTTTCGTTGGGTATCCCGACTCCGGTTATTACGTTGATCGTTCAGGCTCCGGTCAGTTTCGTTGGCGATCAAGACTTCGGTTATTATGTTGAGTGTTCAGGCTCTGGTCAGTTTCGTTGGGTATCCAGACTCCGGTTTTTACGTTGAGCGTTCGGGCTCCGGTCAGTTTTGTTGGGTATCCATACTCCGGTTATTACGTTGATCGTTCAGGCTCTGGTCAGTTTCATTGGGTATCCAGACTCCGGTTTTTACGTTGAGCGTTCAGGCTCCGGTCAGTTTTGTTGGGTATCCAGACTCCGGTTATTATGTTGAGCGTTCAGGCTCCGGTCAGTTTCGTTGGGTATCCGGACTCCGATTATTACGTTGAGCGTTCAGGCCCCGGTCAGTTTTGTTGGGTATCCAAACTCCGGTTATTACGTTCAGCGTTCAGGCTCCGGTCAGTTTCGTTGGGTATCCAGACTCCGGTTATTACGTTAGCGTTCAGGCTCCGGTCATTTTTGTTGAGCATCCAGATTCTAGTTATTACGTTATGCGTTCAGGGTCCGGTCAGTTTTGTTGAGCATCCAGACTCCAGTTATTACGTTGTGCGTTCAGGCTCCGGTCAGTTTCGTTGAGTATCTAGACTCCGGTTATTACGTTGAGCGTTCAGGCTCCGTTCAGTTTCGTTGGGTATCACGACTCCGGTTATTACGTTGAACGTTCAGGCTCCGGTCAGTTTTGTTGTGTATCCAGACTTCGGTGATTACGTTGAGCATTCAGGCTTCGGTCAGTTTCGTTGGGTATCCAGACTCCGGTTTTTACGTTGAGCGTTCAGGCTCCGGTCAGTTTTGTTGGGTATCCAGACTCCGGTTATTACGTTGAGGGTTCAGGCTCCGGTCAGTTTCGTTGGGTATCCAGACTCCGATTATTACATTGAGCGTTCAAGCTCCTGTCAGTTTCGTTGGGTATCCAGACTCCGGTTATCACGTTGAGCGTTCAGGCTCCGGTCAGTTTCGTTGTGTATCCAGACTCCGGTTATTACGTTGATCGTTCAGCCTCCAGTTAGTTTCGTTGAGTATCTAGACTCTGGTTATTACATTGAGCATTCAGGCTCCGGTTAGTTTCGTTGAGTATCCAGATTTCGGTTATTACATTGAGCGTTCAGGCTCCGGTCAATTTTGTTGGGTAACCAGACTCCGGTTATTACGTTGAGCGTTCAGGCTCCGGTCCGTTTCGTTTGGTATCCAGACTTGGGTTATTACGTTGAGCGTTCAGGCTCCGGTCAGTTTTGTTGGGTATCCAGACTCCGGTTATTACGTTGAGTGTTCAGGGTCCGGTCAGTTGCGTTGCGTATCCAGACTCTGGTTATTACGTTAGGTGTTCAGGCTCCGGTCAATTTCGTTTGGTATCCAGACTCCGGTTATTACGTTGAGGGTTCAGGCTCTGGTCAGTTTCATTGGGTATCCAGACTTCGGTTATTATCTTGAGCATTCTGGCTCCGGTCAGTTTCGTTAGGTATCCAAACTCCGGTTATTACGTTGAGCGTTCAGGCTCCGGTCATTTTCGTTGAGCATCCAGACTCCAGTTATTACGTTGTGCGTTCAGGGTCCGGTCAGTTTCGTTGAGTATCTAGACTCTGGTTATTACGTTCAGCGTTCAGGCTCCGTTCAGTTTCGTTGGGTATCCAGACTCAAGTTATTATGTTGAGCGTTCAGGCTCTGGTCAGTTTCGTTGCGTATACAGACTCCCGTTATTACGTTGAGCATTCAGTCTCCGGTCAGTTTCGTTGGGTATCCAGACTCCGGTTTTTACATTGAGCGTTCAGGCTCAGGTCAGTTTTGTTGGGTATCCAGACCCCGGTTATTACGTTGAGCATTCAGGCTCCGGTCAGTTTCGTTGGGTATCCAGACTCCGGTTATTACATTGAGCGTTCAGGCTCCTGTCAGTTTCGTTGGGTATCCAGACTCCGGTTATTACGTTGAGCGTTCAGGCTCCGGTCAGTTTCGTTGGGTATCCAGACTCCGGTTATTACGTTGAGCAAGTAGGCTCCGGTCAGTTTCGTTGGCTATCCAGACATCGGTTATTACGTTGAGTGTTCAGGCTCTGGTCAGTTTGGTTGGGTATCCAGACTCCAGTTTTTACATTGAGTGTTCAGGCTTCGGTCAGTTTTGTTGGGTATCCATACTCCGGTTATTATGTTGAGCGTTCAGGCTCCGTTCAGTTTCGTAGGGTATCCAGACTCCGGTTATTACGTTGAGCGTTCAGGCTCCGGTCAGTTTCGTTGGGTATCCAGACTCCGGTTATTACGTTGAGCGTTCAGGCTCCGTTCAGTTTCGTAGGGTATCCAGACTCCGGTTATTACGTTGAGCGTTCAGCCTCCGGTCAGTTTCGTTGGGTATCCAGACTCCGGTTATTACGTTGAGCGTTCAGGCTCCGGTCAGTTTCGTTGGTTATCCAGACTCCGGTTTTTACATTGAGCGTTCAGGCTAAGGTCAGTTTTGTTGGGTATCCAAACTCCGGTTATTACGTTGAGCGTTCAGGCTCCGGTCAGTTTCGTTGGGTATCCAGACTCTGATTATTACATTGAGCCTTCAGGTTCCGGTCAGTTTCCTTGGGTATCCAGACTCCGATTATTGCGTTGAACGTTCAGGCTCCGGTCAGTTTCGTTGGGTATCCAGACTCCGGTTATTACGTTGAGCAAGTAGGCTCCGGTCAGTTTCGTTGGCTATCCAGACTTCGGTTATTACGTTGAGTGTTCAGGCTCCGGTCAGTTTGGTTGGGTATCCAGACTACAGTTTTTACATTGAGCGTTCAGACTCCGGTCAGTTTTGTTGGGTATCAATACTCCGGTTATTATGTTAGGCGTTCAGGCTATGTTCAGTTTCGTAGGGTATCCAGACTCTGGTTATTACGTTAGGTGTTCAGGCTCCGGTCAGTTTCGTTCGGTATCTAGACTCCGGTTATTATTTTAAGCGTTTTGGCTCCGGTCAATTTCGTTTGGTATCCTTACTCCGGTTATTACGTTGAGCGTTCAGGCTCCGATCAGTTTCATTGGGTATCCAGACTCCGGTTATTATGTTGAGCGTTCAAGCTCCGGTCAGTTTTGTTGGGTATCCAAACTCCGGTTATTACGTTCAGCGTTCAGGCTCCGGTGAGTTTCGTTGGGTATCCAGACTCCGGTTATTACGTTAGCGTTCAGGCTCCGGTCATTTTTATCGAGCATCCAGACTCCAGTTATTACATTGTGCATTCAGGGTCCGGTCAGTTTTGTTGAGTACCCAGACTCCGGTTATTACGTTGAGCATTCAGGATCCGTTCAGTTTCGTTGAGCATCCAGACTCCAGCTATTACGTTGTGCGTCTAGGCTCCGGTCAGTTTCGTTGAGTATCCAGACTCCGGTTATTACGTTGAGCGTTCAGGCTCCGTTCAGTTTCGTTGGGTATCCAGACTCCGGTTATTACGTTGTGCGTTCAGGCTCCGGTCAGTTTTGTTGTGTATCCAGACTCCGGTGATTATGTTAAGCGTTCAGGCTCTGGTCAGTTTCGTTGGGTATCTAGACTCCGGTTTTTACGTTGAGCGTTCAGGCTCCGGTCAGTTTTGTTGGGTATCCAGACTCCGGTTATCACGTTGAGAGTTCAGGCTACGGTCAGTTTCGTTGGGTATCCATACTCCGATTATTACATTGAGCGTTCAGGCTCCGGTCAGTTTCGTTGGGTATCCAGACTCCGGTTATCACGTTGAGCGTTCAGGCTCCGGTCAGTTTCGTTGTGTATCCAGACTCCGGTTATTATGTTGATCGTTCAGGCTCCAGTCAGTTTCGTTTAGTATCCAGACTTTGGTTATTACATTGAGTATTCAGGCTCCGGTTAGTTTCGTTGAGTATCCAGATTCCGGTTATTACATTGAGCGTTCAGGCTCCGGTCAATTTCGTTGGGTATCCAGACTCCGGTTATTACGTTGAGCGTTCAGGCTCCGGTCCGTTTCGTTTGGTATCCAGACTTCGGTTATTACGTTGAGCGTTCCGACTCCGGTCAGTTTTGTTGGCTATCCAGACTCCGGTTATTACGTTGAGCGTTCAGGGTCCGGTCAGTTTCATTGCATATCCAGACTCTGGTTATTACGTTAGGTGTTCAGGCTCCGGTCAGTTTCGTTCGGTATCTAGACTCCGGTTATTATTTTAAGCGTTTTGGCTCCAGTCAATTTCGTTTGGTATCCTTACTCCGGTTATTACGTTGAGCGTTCAGGCTCCGATCAATTTCATTGGGTATCCAGACTCCGGTTATTATGTTGAGCGTTCAAGCTCCGGTCAGTTTTGTTGGGTATCCAAACTCCGGTTATTACGTTCAGCGTTCAGGCTCCGGTGAGTTTCGTTGGGTATCCAGACTCCGGTTATTACGTTAGCGTTCAGGCTCCGGTCATTTTTATCGAGCATCCAGACTCCAGTTATTACATTGTGCATTCAGGGTCCGGTCAGTTTTGTTGAGTACCCAGACTCCGGTTATTACGTTGAGCGTTCAGGATCCGTTCAGTTTCGTTGAGCATCCAGACTCTAGCTATTACGTTGTGCGTCTAGGCTCCGGTCAGTTTCGTTGAGTATCCAGACTCCGGTTATTACGTTGAGCGTTCAGGCTCCGTTCAGTTTCGTTGGGTATCCAGACTCCGGTTATTACGTTGTGCGTTCAGGCTCCGGTCAGTTTTGTTGTGTATCCAGACTCCGGTGATTATGTTAAGCGTTCAGGCTCTGGTCAGTTTCGTTGGGTATCTAGACTCCGGTTTTTACGTTGAGCGTTCAGGCTCCGGTCAATTTTGTTGGGTATCCAGATTCCGGTTATCACGTTGAGAGTTCAGGCTACGGTCAGTTTCGTTGGGTATCTAGACTCCGATTATTACATTGAGCGTTCAGGCTCCGGTCAGTTTCGTTGGGTATCCAGACTCCGGTTATCACGTTGAGCGTTCAGGCTCCGGTCAGTTTCGTTGTGTATCCAGACTCCGTTTATTATGTTGATCGTTCAGGCTCCAGTCAGTTTCGTTTAGTATCCAAACTTTGGTTATTACATTGAGCATTCAGGCTCCGGTTAGTTTCGTTGACTATCCAGATTTCGGTTATTACATTGAGCGTTCAGGCTCCGGTCAATTTCGTTGGGTATCCAGACTCCGGTTAATACGTTGAGCGTTCAGGCTCCGGTCCGTTTCGTTTGCTATCCAGACTTCGGTTATTACGTTGAGCGTTCCGGCTCCGGTCAGTTTTGTTGGCTATCCAGACTCCGGTTATTACGTTGAGCGTTCAGGGTCCGGTCAGTTTCATTGCATATCCAGACTCTGGTTATTACGTTAGGTGTTCAGGCTCCGGTCAGTTTCGTTCGGTATCTAGACTCCGGTTATTATTTTAAGCGTTTAGGCTCCGGTCAATTTCGTTTGGTATCCTTACTCCGATTATTACGTTGAGCGTTCAGGCTCCGGTCAGTTTCATTGGGTATCAAGACTTCGGTTATTATCGTGAGCATTCCGGCTCCGGTCAGTTTCGTTGGGTATCCAGACTCCGGTTATTACGTTGAGCGTTCAGCCTCCGGTCATTTTCGTTGAGCATCTAGACTCCAGTTATTACGTTGTGCGTTCAGGGTCCGGTCAGTTTCGTTGAGTATCTAGACTCCGGTTATTACGTTCAGCGTTCAGGCTCCGTTCAGTTTTGTTGGGTATCCAGACTCTGGTTATTACGTTTAGCGTTCAGGCTCCGGTCAGTTTCGTTGTGTATCCAGACTCCCGTTATTAGGTTGAGCGTTCAGGCTCCGGTCAGTTTCGTTGGGTATTCAGACTCCGGTTTTTACATTGAGCGTTCAGGCTCCGGTCAGTTTTGTTGGGTATCCAGACTCCGGTTATTACGTTGAGCGTTCAGGCTCCGGTCAGTTTCGTTGGGTATTGTAACGCCCCGATTCTGAATTCCCATTAAGTGTTGAGTCTTTTAATTTATTTAATTGATGTTTGTCTTAAATTGAGAATTATATATTATTATGTGGTGTTTGCTTATTTTATCTATTTTTACCGATTCGGAGAGTTTTCGGGGAATTAGAGTAAAAAGGGCATTTTAGACATTTAGCAATTTAGTGTGAGAACTGATTGGTAAGTGTTGGAAAGAATTTGAGAGGAAATAAATAGAGATAGAAATAGAATAAGAGAGGAAAAGAAAGAAAGAAAGAAAGATAGTAAGATAAGAAGAAAAACAAGAGAAAGAAAAGAGGAGAGGAGAAAGAGAAGAGAAAGTGGAGAGGAAAACCTAGAATCATCAAGGGATCATCACCAAAGCTTGCAATCGATCGGTAAGGGTGTGAAACTCCATCATCTCTTTAATGTATATGATTGTATGTGTATGTGTTTGGATTTTGTAGAGTTTCTACTCTTTTTCCACTTAGGTTAGAAGTTGGTTTTGTGAGTAGAATGAGGTTTTAATCGGTTAGAACTCGGATTAGACGATGTAGTTTAGTCGGGTGATGGTTAGGTTGTGCCACTGAGACTGGTTTGGATTTAATCGGTTGGTTGTGTGGAGTTTGGGCTTTGGAACAGCCATGGAAGTTCTGTCTTCGCAGGCTCGCCAGGCGAATGGCAGCGAAGCTTCGCCGGGCGAAGCCCAGCGAGCTGTAGCGAAGCAAGTCAGAAGCTAACACCCTGTATTCGCTGGCAAGTTCGCCAGGCGAAGTGAGTTGGCGAAGGTTCGCCAGGCGAGTGTGTAGCGAGCCTCAGCGAGTAATTCCAGAATTACTCCCAGTGGACTTCGCTGGGGAGTTCGCCAGGCGAAGGTCAGCGAGCATTCGCTGCGTGGCTTCGCCAGGCGAAGGTTGGCGAACCTGGCAGTGTTATTTGTTTTGCTGTTTATTCATAGCATGATTTGTGGCCGATTCAATTATGATTAATGCCTATATGAATGATTGATGTGTGAACTGATTCGACGTGTCGTGCTGTGGGTGGCCGAAAGGTGTGAATCCTAGATTGTAGAGCAAATGGTGAATCTTGAACGTTTGATAATCTTGTGTATTTGCTTGAATTGAATAGAAACGCATTGATAGGCTGATATGTGTGTAAACCATGTGTGAAATGGTGCATAATGTGAATGCATGATAGATATATGTGATGTATGTGATAAATGCAATGAGTATGTTTGTGAATATAGTATGCATTCTGTGTTGATCGATCCCTCGGAGGATTAGCATTGTGTAGCATCTTAGTATGCATTTTTGTGTTGAATGATCCCTCGGAGGATTTGCAGAACCTCGTATGATATGATGGTTACATTAGATTCCTTGGAGAATCGGTTGCATTGTGTGATTCCTCGGAGAATCGGTCATAACATGTAATCCCTTGGAGGATTGACTAGAGTATTTGATTCCATGGAGAATCTGCTGAGTATTTGATTCCGTGGAGAATCTGCTGAATATTCGATTCCGTGGAGAATCTGATGAATATTTGATTCCGTGGAGAATCTGCTGAATACTTGATTCCATGGAGAATCTGCTGAATACTCGATTCCTTAGAGAATCTGTTGAAATGAGTCGGTACCGCATTTGCATCTGCATAGAGTCGTGTGTCGGTCTCTATGAGTTGCATGAGTCATCTGTGTATGATGCATTAGTTGAATGAATATAACTGTGTATGTTATATATGATTGTTTGGAGGAACATATAGTGAATGTTCATGAGCATGTGTAGAGGCATGATTAATTGTATATGCTTAATATGGTGAGAACATAATTTGAGTATAACATGTACAAATATGAATATATGTATATATACAATTTTATGCATTAACTGTTATGTTATTGTTTCTCACCCTTCTGCTGTTTTATAATACTCTATGAGGCATTGCAGAGTAGGAAGCTGGAGGTTCTTTTTGTGAAGCGATGTCTTCATTCTTTTTGGTCAATGGCTCTGATATGTAACATCTGGGTAGTTAGGAAGCCTTTGGCTCTTTCGAAGCTATTTTGTTTTGATTCGTTTGTGATACATATGTGTATGTATCTGCTGTGGATATGTTGTAAAGCATGAATTGATTGAATGGTTGTATATACTTTTATGTATGTGATCGATTCAATATTTGGATGTTTCCGCTTTTATTCTAAATATTGAGATGTGGGTTACCCATTGTTGCATATCTATTTTGAGCAGGTATCGTATGTGTTTAATTTCATGATAATGTGATGCGCCTCTTATATACCATGTTTTAATTAAACTCTTATGAAATAAATTTTCTAAGTGCCTAATTGATTAAATGTATTAATTTGAGGGTATAGAAATGGGGTGTTCCAGGTATCCAGACTCAGGTTATTACGTTGAGCGTTCAGGCTCCGGTCAGTTTCGTTTGGTATCCAGACTTCGGTTATTACGTTGAGCTTTCAGGCTCCGGTCAGTTTTGTTGGGTAACCAGACTCCGGTTTTTACGTTGAGCGTTCAGGCTCTGGTCAGTTTTGTTGGGTATCCAGACTCCGATTATAACGTTGAGCGAGCAGGCTCCGGTCAGTTTCGTTGGGTATCCAGACTCCGGTTATTACGTTGAGCGTTTAGGCTCCGGTCAGTTTCGTTGGGTATCCAGACTCCGGTTTTTACGTTGAGCGTTCAGGCTCTGGTCAGTTTTGTTGGGTATCCAGACTCCGGTTATTACGTTGAGCGAGCAGGCTCCGGTCAGTTTCGTTGGGTATCCAGACTCCGGTTATTACGTTGAGCGTTTAGGCTCCGGTCAGTTTCGTTGGGTATCCAGACTCCAGTTATTACGTTGAGCGTTCAGGCTCCGGTCAGTTTCGTTGAGTATCCAGATTCCGGTTATTACGTTGAGCCTTCAGGCTCCGGTCAATTTCGTTGGGTATCCAGACTCCGGTTATTACGTTGAGCGTTCAGGCTCCGGTCAGTTACGTTGGGTATCCAGACTCCGGTTATTACGTTGAGCGTTTAGGCTCCGGTCAGTTTCGTTGGGTATCCAGACTCCGGTTATTACGTTGAGCGTTCAGGCTCCGGTCAGTTTCGTTGTGTATCCAGACTCCGGTTATTACGTTGAGCGATCAGGCTCCGGCCAATTTCGTTGTGTATCCAGACACCGGTTATTACGTTGATCGTTCAGGCTCCAGTCAGTTTCGTTGAGTATCCAGACTCCGGTTATTATGTTGAGCGTTCAGGCTCCGGTCAGTTTCGTTTGGTATCTAGACTTCGGTTATTACGTTGAGCGTTCAGGCTCTGGTCAGTTTTGTTGGGTATCCAGACTCCGGTTTTTACGTTGAGCGTTCAGGCTCTGGTCAGTTTTGTTGGGTATCCAGACTCCAGTTATTACGTTGAGCGTTTAGGCTCCGGTCAATTTTGTTGTGTATCCAGACTCCGGTGATTATGTTAAGCGTTCAGGCTCCGGTCAGTTTCGTTGGGTATCTAGACTACGGTTTTTACGTTGAGCGTTCAGGCTCCGATCAGTTTTGTTGGGTATCCAGACTCCGGTTATCACGTTGAGAGTTCAGGCTCCGGTCAGTTTCGTTGGGTATCCAGACTCCGATTATTACATTGAGCGTTCAGGCTCCGGTCAGTTTCGTTGGGTATCCAGACTCCGGTTATCACGTTGAGCATTCAGGCTCCGGTCAGTTTCGTTGTGTATCCAGACTCCGGTTATTATGTTGATCGTTCAGGCTCCAGTCAGTTTCGTTGAGTATCCAGACTTTGGTTATTACATTGAGCATTCAGGCTCCGGTTAGTTTCGTTGAGTATCCAGATTCCGGTTATTACATTGAGCGTTCAGGCTCCGGTCAATTTCGTTGGGTATCCAGACTCCGGTTATTACGTTGAGCTTTCAGGCTCCGGTCCATTTCGTTTGGTATCCAGACTTCGGTTATTACGTTGAGCGTTCCGGCTCCGGTCAGTTTTGTTGGCTATCCAGACTCCGGTTATTACGTTGAGCGTTCAGGGTCCGGTCAGTTTCATTGCATATCCAGACTCTGGTTATTACGTTAGGTGTTCAGGCTCTGGTCAGTTTCGTTCGGTATCTAGACTCCGGTTATTATTTTAAGCGTTCAGGCTCCGGTCAATTTCGCTTGGTATCCTTACTCCGGTTATTACGTTGAGCGTTCAGGCTCCGGTCAGTTTCATTGGGTATCCAGACTTCGGTTATTATCTTGAGCATTCCGGCTCCGGTCAGTTTCGTTGGGTATCCAGACTTCGGTTATTACATTGAGCGTTCAGCCTCCGATCAGTTTCGTTGGGCATCCAGACTCCAGTTATTACGTTGTGCGTTCAGGGTCCGGTCAGTTTCGTTGAGTATCTAGACTCCGGTTATTACGTTCAGCGTTCATGCTCCGTTTAGTTTCGTTGCGTATCTAGACTTCGGTTATTACGTTGATCGTTCAGGCTCCGGTCAGTTTCATTGGGTATCCAGACTCCGGTTTTTACGTTGAGCGTTCAGGCTCCGGTCAGTTTTGTTGGGTATACAGACTCCAGTTATTATGTTAAGAGTTCAGGCTCCGGTCAGTTTCATTGGGTATCTAGACTCCGGTTTTTATGTTGAGCGTTCAGGCTCCGATCAGTTTTGTTGGGTATCCAGACTCCGGTTATCATGTTGAGAGTTCAGGCTCCGGTCTGTTTCGTTGGGTATGCAGACTCCGGTTATTACGTTGAGAGTTCAGGCTCCGGTCAGTTTCGTTGGGTATCCAGACTCCGATTATTACATTGAGCGTTCAGGCTCCGGTCAGTTTCATTGGGTATCCAGACTCCGGTTATCACGTCGAGCGTTCAGGCTCCGGTCAGTTTCGTTGTGAATCCAGACTCCGGTTATCACGTCGAGCGTTCAGGCTCCGGTCTATTTCGTTTGGTATCCAAACTTCGGTTATTACGTTGAGCGTTCCGGCTCCGGTCAGTTTTGTTGGCTATCCAGACTCTGGTTATAACGTTGAGCGTTCAGGGTATGGTCAGTTTCATTGCATATCCAGACTCTGGTTATTACGTTAGGTGTTCAGGCTCCGGTCAGTTTTGTTGTGTATCCAAACTCCGGTGATTATGTTAAGCGTTCAGGCTCCGGTCAGTTTCGTTGGGTATCTAGACTCCGGTTTTTACGTTGAGCGTTCAGGCTCCGGTCAGTTTTGTTGGGTATCCAGACTCCGGTTATCACGTTGAGAGTTCAGGCTCCGGTCAGTTTCGTTGGGTATCCAGACTCCGATTATTACATTGAGCGTTCAGGCTCCGGTCAGTTTCGTTGGGTATCCAGACTCCGGTTATCACGTTGAGCGTTCAGGCTCCGGTCAGTTTCGTTGTGTATCCAGACTCCGGTTATTATGTTGATCGTTCAGGCTCCAGTCAGTTTCGTTGAGTATCCAGACTCTGGTTATTACATTGAGCATTCAGGCTCCGGTTAGTGTCGTTGAGTATCCAGATTCCGGTTATTACATTGAGCATTCAGGCTCCGGTCAATTTCGTTGGGTATCCAGACTCCGGTTATTACGTTGAGCGTTCAGGCTCCGGTCCGTTTCGTTTGGTATCCAGACTTCGGTTATTACGTTGAGCGTTCCGGCTCCGGTCAGTTTTGTTGGCTATCCAGACTCCGGTTATTACGTTGAGCGTTCAGGGTCCGGTCAGTTACATTGCATATCCAGACTCTGGTTATTATGTTAGGTGTTCAGGCTCCGGTCAGTTTCATTCGGTATCTAGACTCCGGTTATTATTTTAAGCGTTCAGGCTCCGGTCAATTTCTTTTGGTATCCTTACTCCGGTTATTACGTTGAGCGTTCAGGCTACGGTCAATTTCATTGGGTATCCAGACTTCGGTTATTATCTTGAGCATTCCAGCTCCGGTCAGTTTCGTTGGGTATCCAGACTCCGGTTATTACGTTATTCGTTCAGCCTCCGGTCATTTTCGTTGAGCATCTAGACTCCAGTTATTACGTTGTGCGTTCAGGGTCCGGTGAGTTTCGTTGAGTATCTAGACTCTGGTTATTACGTTAGGTGTTCAGGCTCTGGTCAGTTTCGTTGGGTATCCAGACTCTGGTTATTACGTTTAGCGTTCAGGCTCCGGTCAGTTTCGTTTTGTATCCAGACTCCCGTTATTACGTTGAGCGTTCAAGCTCCGGTCAGTTTCGTTGGGTATCCAGACTCCGGTTTTTACATTGAGCGTTCAGGCTCCGCTCAGTTTTGTTGGGTATCCAGACTCCGGTTTTTACGTTGAGCGTTCAGGCTCCGGTCAGTTTCGTTGGGTATCCAGACTCAGGTTATTACTTTGAGCGTTCAGGCTCCGGTCAGTTTCGTTTGGTATCCAGACTTCGGTTATTACGTTGAGCTTTCAGGCTCCGGTCAGTTTTGTTAGGTATCCAGACTCTGGTTTTTACGTTGAGCGTTCAGGCTCTGGTCAGTTTTGTTGGGTATCCAGACTCCGGTTATTACGTTGAGCGAGCAGGCTCCGGTCAGTTTCATTGGGTATCCAGACTCCGGTTATTACGTTGAGCGTTTAGGCTCCGGTCAGTTTCGTTGGGTATCCAAACTCCGGTTTTTACGTTGAGCGTTCAGGCTCTGGTCAGTTTTGTTGGGTATCCAGACTCCGGTTATTACGTTGAGCGAGCAGGCTCCGGTCAGTTTCGTTGGGTATCCAGACTCCGGTTATTACGTTTAGCGTTTAGGCTCCGGTCAGTTTCGTTGGGTATCCAGACTCTGGTTTTTACGTTGAGCGTTCAGGCTATGGTCAGTTTTGTTGGCTATCCAGACTCCGGTTATTACGTTGAGCGTTCAGGGTCCGGTCAGTTTCATTGCATATCCAGACTCTGGTTATTACGTTAGGTGTTCAGGCTCCGGTCAGTTTTGTTGTGTATCCAAACTCCGGTGATTATGTTAAGCGTTCAGGCTCCGGTCAGTTTCGTTGGGTATCTAGACTCCGGTTTTTACGTTGAGCGTTCAGGCTCCGGTCAGTTTTGTTGGGTATCCAGAATCCGGTTATCACGTTGAGAGTTCAGGCTCCGTCAGTTTCGTTGGGTATCCAGACTCCGATTATTACATTGAGCGTTCAGGCTCCGGTCAGTTTCGTTGGGTATCCAGACTCCGGTTATCACGTTGAGCGTTCAGGCTGCGGTCAGTTTCGTTGTGTATCCAGACTCCGGTTATTATGTTGATCGTTCAGGCTCCAGTCAGTTTCGTTGAGTATCCAGACTCTGGTTATTACATTGAGCATTCAGGCTCTGGTTAGTTTCGTTGAGTATCCAGATTCCGGTTATTACATTGAGCGTTCAGGCTCTGGTCAATTTCGTTGGGTATCCAGGCTCCGGTTATTACGTTGAGCGTTCAGGCTCCGGTCCGTTTCGTTGGGTATCCAGACTTCGGTTATTACGTTGAGCGTTCCGGCTCCGGTCAGTTTTTGTTGGCTATCCAGACTCTGGTTATTACGTTGAGCGTTTAGGGTCCGGTCAGTTTCATTGCATATCTAGACTCTGGTTATTACGTTAGATGTTCAGGCTCCGATCAGTTTCGTTCGGTATCTAGACTCCGGTTATTATTTTAAGCGTTCAGGCTCCGGTCAAGTTCGTTTGGTATCTTTACTCCGGTTATTACGTTGAGAGTTCAGGCTCCGGTCAGTTTCATTGGGTATCCAGACTTCGGTTATTATCTTGAGTATTCCGGCTCCGGTCAGTTTCGTTCGGTATCCAGACTCCGGTTATTACGTTGAGCGTTCAGCCTCCGGTCATTTTTGTTGAGCATCCAGACTCCAGTTATTACGTTGTGCGTTCAGGGTCCGGTCAGTTTCGTTGAGTATCTAGACTCCGGTTATTACGTTCAGCGTTCAGGCTTTCGTTGGGTATCCAGGCTCTGGTTATTACGTTTAGCGTTCAGGCTCCGGTCAGTTTCGTTGTGTATCCAGACTCCCGTTATTACGTTGAGCGTTCAGGCTCCGGTCAGTTTCGTTGGGTATCCAGACTCCGGTTTTTACATTGAGCGTTCAGGCTCCGGTCAGTTTTGTTGGGTATCCAGACTCCGGTTATTACGTTGAGCGTTCAGGCTCCGGTCAATTTCGTTGGGTATCCAGACTCAGGTTATTACTTTGAGCGTTCAGGCTCCGGTCAGTTTCGTTTGGTATCCAGACTTCGGTTATTACGTTGAGCTTTCAGGCTCCGGTCAGTTTTGTTGGGTATCCAGACTCCGGTTTTTACGTTGAGCGTTCAAGCTCTGGTCAGTTTTGTTGGGTATCCAGACTCCGGTTATTACGTTGAGCGAGCAGGCTCCGGTCAGTTTCGTTGGGTATCCAGACTCCGGTTATTACGTTGAGCGTTTAGGCTCCGGTCAGTTTTGTTGGGTATCCAGACTCCGGTTTTTACGTTGAGCATTCAGGCTCTGGTCAGTTTTGTTGGGTATCCAGACTCCGGTTATTACGTTGAGCGAGCAGGCTCCGGTCAGTTTCGTTGGGTATCCAGACTCCGGTTATTACGTTTAGCGTTTAGGCTCCGGTCAGTTTCGTTGGGTATCCAGACTACGGTTATTACGTTGAGCGTTCAGGCTCCGGTCAGTTTCGTAGAGTATCAAGATTCCGGTTATTACGTTGAGCCTTTAGGCTCCGGTCAATTTCGTTGGGTATCCAGACTCCGGTTATTACGTTGAGCGTTCAGGCTCCGGTCAGTTACGATGGGCATCCAGACTCCGGTTATTACGTTGAGCGTTTAGGCTCCGGTCAGTTTCGTTGGGTATCCAGACTCCGGTTATTACGTTGAGCGTTCAGGCTCCGGTCAGTTTCGTTGTGTATCCAGACTCCGGTTATTACGTTGAGCGATCAGGCTCC
Source organism: Lathyrus sativus (assembly GCA_963859935.3). Taxonomy (NCBI): domain Eukaryota; kingdom Viridiplantae; phylum Streptophyta; class Magnoliopsida; order Fabales; family Fabaceae; genus Lathyrus; species Lathyrus sativus. The sequence goes on along the minus strand of OZ012736.1, from coordinate 236,622,712 downwards.
GGTCAATTTCGTTGTGTATCCAGACACCGGTTATTACGTTGATCGTTCAGGCTCCAGTCAGTTTCGTTGAGTATCCAGACACCGGTTATTACGTTGAGCGTTCAAGCTCCGGTCAGTTTCGTTTGGTATCCAGACTTCGGTTATTACGTTGAGCGTTCAGGCTCCGGTCAGTTTTGTTGGGTATCCAGACTCCGGTTTTTACGTTGAGCGTTCAGGCTCTGGTCAGTTTTGTTGGGTATCCAGACTCCGGTTATTACGTTGAGCGTTTAGGCTCCGGTCAATTTCGTTTTATATCCAGACTCCGGTGATTATGTTAAGCGTTCAGGCTCCGGTCAGTTTCGTTGGGTATCTAGACTCCGGTTTTTACGTTGAGCGTTCAGGCTCCGGTCAGTTTTGTTGGGTATCCAGACTCCGGTTATCACGTTGAGAGTTCAGGCTCCGGTCTGTTTCGTTGGGTATCCAGACTCCGATTATTACATTGAGCGTTCAGGCTCCGGTCAGTTTCGTTGGGTATCCAGACTCCGGTTATCACGTTGAGCGTTCAGGCTCCGGTCAGTTTCGTTGTGTATCCAGACTCCGGTTATTATGTTGATCGTTCAGGCTCCAGTCAGTTTCGTTGAGTATCCAGACTCTGGTTATTACATTGAGCATTCAGGCTCCGGTTAGTTTCGTTGAGTATCCAGATTCCGGTTATTACATTGAGCGTTCAGGCTCCGGTCAATTTCGTTGGATATCCAAACTCCGGTTATTACGTTGAGCTTTCAGGCTCCGGTCCGTTTCGTTTGGTATCCAGACTTCGGTTATTATGTTGAGCGTTCCGGCTCCGGTCAGTTTTGTTGGCTATCCAGACTCCGGTGATTACGTTGAGCGTTCAGGGTCCGGTCAGTTTCATTGCATATCCAGACTCTGGTTATTACGTTAGATGTTCAGGCTCTGGTCAGTTTCGTTCGGTATCTAGACTCCGGTTATTATTTTAAATGTTCAGGCTCCGGTCAATTTCGTTTGGTATCCTTACTAAGGTTATTATGTTGAGCGTTCAGGCTCCGGTCAGTTTCATTGGGTATCCAAACTTCGGTTATTATCTTGAGCATTCCGGCTCCGGTCAGTTTCGTTGGGTATCTAGACTCCGGTTATTACGTTGAGCGTTCAGCCTCCGGTCATTTTCGTTGAGCATCCAGACTCCAGTTATTACGTTGTGCATTCAGGGTCCGGTCAGTTTCGTTGAGTATCTAGACTCCGGTTATTACGTTCAGCGTTCAGGCTCCGTTCAGTTTCGTTGGGTATCCAGACTCTGGTTATTACGTTTAGCGTTCAGGCTCCGGTCAGTTTCGTTGTGTATCCAGACTCCCGTTATTATGTTGAACATTCAGGCTCCGGTCAGTTTCGTTGGGTATCCAGACTCCGGTTTTTACATTGAGCGTTCAGGCTCCGGTCAGTTTTGTTGGGTATCCAGACTCCGGTTATTACGTTGAGCGTTCAGGCTCCGGTCATTTTTGTTGGGTATCCAGACTCCGGTTATTACGTTGAGCGATCAGGCTCCGGTCAATTTCGTTGTGTATCCAGACACCGGTTATTACGTTGATCGTTCAGGCTCCAGTCAGTTTCGTTGAGTATCCAGACTCCGGTTATTACGTTGAGCGTTCAGGCTCCGGTCAGTTTCGTTTTGTATCCAGACTTCGGTTATTACGTTGAGCGTTCAGGCTCCGGTCAGTTTTGTTGGGTATCCAGACTCCGGTTTTTACGTTGAGCGTTCAGGCTCTGGTCAGTTTTGTTGGGTATCCAGACTCCGGTTATTACGTTGAGCGTTTAGGCTCCGGTCAATTTCGTTTTGTATCCAGACTCCGGTGATTATGTTAAGCGTTCAGGCTCCGGTCAGTTTCGTTGGGTATCTAGACTCCGGTTTTTACGTTGAGCGTTCAGGCTCCGGTCAGTTTTGTTGGGTATCCAGACTCCGGTTATCACGTTGAGAGTTCAGGCTCCGGTCAGTTTCGTTGGGTATCCAGACTCCGATTATTACATTGAGCGTTGAGGCTCTGGTCAGTTTCGTTGGGTATCCAGACTCCGGTTATCACGTTGAGCGTTCAGGCTCCGGTCAGTTTCGTTGTGTATCCAGACTCCGGTTATTATGTTGATCGTTCAGGCTCCAGTCAGTTTCGTTGAGTATCCAGACTTTGGTTATTACATTGAGCATTCAGGCTCCGGTTAGTTTCGTTGAGTATCCAGATTTCGGTTATTACATTGAGCGTTCAGGCTCCGGTCAATTTCGTTGGGTATCCAGACTCCGGTTATTACGTTGAGCTTTCAGGCTCCGGTCCGTTTCGTTTGGTATCCAAACTTCGGTTATTACGTTGAGCATTCCGGCTCTGGTCAGTTTTGTTGGCTATCCAGACTCCGGTTATTACGTTGAGCGTTCAGGGTCCGGTCAGTTTCATTGCATATCCAGACTCCGGTTATTACGTTAGGTGTTCAGGCTCTGGTCAGTTTCGTTCGGTATCTAGACTCCGGTTATTATTTTAAGCGTTCAGGCTCTGGTCAATTTCGTTTGGTATCCTTACTCCGGTTATTACATTGAGCGTTCAGGCTCCGGTCAGTTTCATTGGGTATCCAGACTTCGGTTATTATCTTGAGCATTCCGGCTCCGGTCAGTTTCGTTGGGTATCCAGACTCCGGTTATTACGTTGAGCGTTCAGCCTCCGGTCATTTTCATTAGGCATCCAGATTCCAGTTATTACGTTGTGCGTTCAGGGTCCGGTCAGTTTCGTTGAGTATCTAGACTCCGGTTATTACGTTCAGCGTTCAGGCTCCGTTCAGTTTCGTTGGGTATCCAGACTCTGGTTATTACGTTTAGCGTTCAGGCTCCGGTCAGTTTCGTTGTGTATCCAGACTCCCGTTATTACGTTGAGCGTTCAGGCTCCGGTCAGTTTCGTTGGGTATCCAGACTCCGGTTTTTACATTGAGCGTTCAGGCTCCGGTCAGTTTTGTTGGGTATCCAGACTCCGGTTATTACGTTGAGCGTTCAGGCTCCGGTCAGTTTTGTTGGGTATCCAGACTCAGGTTATTACGTTGAGCGTTCAGGCTCCGGTCAGTTTCGTTTGGTATCCAGACTTCGGTTATTACGTTGAGCTTTCAGGCTCCGGTCAGTTTTGTTGGGTATCCAGACTCCAGTTTTTACGTTGAGCGTTCAGGCTCTGGTCAGTTTTGTTGGGTATCCAGACTCCGGTTATTACGTTGAGCGAGCAGGCTCCGGTCAGTTTCGTTGGGTATCCAGACTCCGGTTATTACATTGAGCGTCCGATCAGTTTCGTTGGGTATCCAGACTCCGGTTTTTACGTTGAGCGTTCAGGCTCTGGTCTGTTTTGTTGGGTATCCAGACTCCGGTTATTACGTTGAGCGAGCAGGCTCCGGTCAGTTTCGTTGGGTATCCAGACTCCATTTATTATGTTTAGCGTTTAGGCTCCGGTCAGTTTCGTTCGGTATCCAGACTCCGGTTATTACGTTGAGCGTTCAGCCTCCGGTCATTTTTGTTGAGCATCCAGACTCCAGTTATTACGTTGTGCGTTCAGGGTCCGGTCAGTTTCGTTGAGTATCTAGACTCCGGTTATTACGTTCAGCGTTCAGGCTTTCGTTGGGTATCCAGGCTCTGGTTATTACGTTTAGCGTTCAGGCTCCGGTCAGTTTCGTTGTGTATCCAGACTCCCGTTATTACGTTGAGCGTTCAGGCTCCGGTCAGTTTCGTTGGGTATCCAGACTCCGGTTTTTACATTGAGCGTTCAGGCTCCGGTCAGTTTTGTTGGGTATCCAGACTCCGGTTATTACGTTGAGCGTTCAGGCTCCGGTCAATTTCGTTGGGTATCCAGACTCAGGTTATTACTTTGAGCGTTCAGGCTCCGGTCAGTTTCGTTTGGTATCCAGACTTCGGTTATTACGTTGAGCTTTCAGGCTCCGGTCAGTTTTGTTGGGTATCCAGACTCCGGTTTTTACGTTGAGCGTTCAAGCTCTGGTCAGTTTTGTTGGGTATCCAGACTCCGGTTATTACGTTGAGCGAGCAGGCTCCGGTCAGTTTCGTTGGGTATCCAGACTCCGGTTATTACGTTGAGCGTTTAGGCTCCGGTCAGTTTTGTTGGGTATCCAGACTCCGGTTTTTACGTTGAGCATTCAGGCTCTGGTCAGTTTTGTTGGGTATCCAGACTCCGGTTATTACGTTGAGCGAGCAGGCTCCGGTCAGTTTCGTTGGGTATCCAGACTCCGGTTATTACGTTTAGCGTTTAGGCTCCGGTCAGTTTCGTTGGGTATCCAGACTACGGTTATTACGTTGAGCGTTCAGGCTCCGGTCAGTTTCGTAGAGTATCAAGATTCCGGTTATTACGTTGAGCCTTTAGGCTCCGGTCAATTTCGTTGGGTATCCAGACTCCGGTTATTACGTTGAGCGTTCAGGCTCCGGTCAGTTACGATGGGCATCCAGACTCCGGTTATTACGTTGAGCGTTTAGGCTCCGGTCAGTTTCGTTGGGTATCCAGACTCCGGTTATTACGTTGAGCGTTCAGGCTCCGGTCAGTTTCGTTGTGTATCCAGACTCCGGTTATTACGTTGAGCGATCAGGCTCCGGTCAATTTCGTTGTGTATCCAGACACCGGTTATTACGTTGATCGTTCAGGCTCCAGTCAGTTTCGTTGAGTATCCAGACACCGGTTATTACGTTGAGCGTTCAAGCTCCGGTCAGTTTCGTTTGGTATCCAGACTTCGGTTATTACGTTGAGCGTTCAGGCTCCGGTCAGTTTTGTTGGGTATCCAGACTCCGGTTTTTACGTTGAGCGTTCAGGCTCTGGTCAGTTTTGTTGGGTATCCAGACTCCGGTTATTACGTTGAGCGTTTAGGCTCCGGTCAATTTCGTTTTATATCCAGACTCCGGTGATTATGTTAAGCGTTCAGGCTCCGGTCAGTTTCGTTGGGTATCTAGACTCCGGTTTTTACGTTGAGCGTTCAGGCTCCGGTCAGTTTTGTTGGGTATCCAGACTCCGGTTATCACGTTGAGAGTTCAGGCTCCGGTCTGTTTCGTTGGGTATCCAGACTCCGATTATTACATTGAGCGTTCAGGCTCCGGTCAGTTTCGTTGGGTATCCAGACTCCGGTTATCACGTTGAGCGTTCAGGCTCCGGTCAGTTTCGTTGTGTATCCAGACTCCGGTTATTATGTTGATCGTTCAGGCTCCAGTCAGTTTCGTTGAGTATCCAGACTCTGGTTATTACATTGAGCATTCAGGCTCCGGTTAGTTTCGTTGAGTATCCAGATTCCGGTTATTACATTGAGCGTTCAGGCTCCGGTCAATTTCGTTGGATATCCAAACTCCGGTTATTACGTTGAGCTTTCAGGCTCCGGTCCGTTTCGTTTGGTATCCAGACTTCGGTTATTATGTTGAGCGTTCCGGCTCCGGTCAGTTTTGTTGGCTATCCAGACTCCGGTGATTACGTTGAGCGTTCAGGGTCCGGTCAGTTTCATTGCATATCCAGACTCTGGTTATTACGTTAGATGTTCAGGCTCTGGTCAGTTTCGTTCGGTATCTAGACTCCGGTTATTATTTTAAATGTTCAGGCTCCGGTCAATTTCGTTTGGTATCCTTACTAAGGTTATTATGTTGAGCGTTCAGGCTCCGGTCAGTTTCATTGGGTATCCAAACTTCGGTTATTATCTTGAGCATTCCGGCTCCGGTCAGTTTCGTTGGGTATCTAGACTCCGGTTATTACGTTGAGCGTTCAGCCTCCGGTCATTTTCGTTGAGCATCCAGACTCCAGTTATTACGTTGTGCATTCAGGGTCCGGTCAGTTTCGTTGAGTATCTAGACTCCGGTTATTACGTTCAGCGTTCAGGCTCCGTTCAGTTTCGTTGGGTATCCAGACTCTGGTTATTACGTTTAGCGTTCAGGCTCCGGTCAGTTTCGTTGTGTATCCAGACTCCCGTTATTATGTTGAACATTCAGGCTCCGGTCAGTTTCGTTGGGTATCCAGACTCCGGTTTTTACATTGAGCGTTCAGGCTCCGGTCAGTTTTGTTGGGTATCCAGACTCCGGTTATTACGTTGAGCGTTCAGGCTCCGGTCATTTTTGTTGGGTATCCAGACTCCGGTTATTACGTTGAGCGATCAGGCTCCGGTCAATTTCGTTGTGTATCCAGACACCGGTTATTACGTTGATCGTTCAGGCTCCAGTCAGTTTCGTTGAGTATCCAGACTCCGGTTATTACGTTGAGCGTTCAGGCTCCGGTCAGTTTCGTTTTGTATCCAGACTTCGGTTATTACGTTGAGCGTTCAGGCTCCGGTCAGTTTTGTTGGGTATCCAGACTCCGGTTTTTACGTTGAGCGTTCAGGCTCTGGTCAGTTTTGTTGGGTATCCAGACTCCGGTTATTACGTTGAGCGTTTAGGCTCCGGTCAATTTCGTTTTGTATCCAGACTCCGGTGATTATGTTAAGCGTTCAGGCTCCGGTCAGTTTCGTTGGGTATCTAGACTCCGGTTTTTACGTTGAGCGTTCAGGCTCCGGTCAGTTTTGTTGGGTATCCAGACTCCGGTTATCACGTTGAGAGTTCAGGCTCCGGTCAGTTTCGTTGGGTATCCAGACTCCGATTATTACATTGAGCGTTGAGGCTCTGGTCAGTTTCGTTGGGTATCCAGACTCCGGTTATCACGTTGAGCGTTCAGGCTCCGGTCAGTTTCGTTGTGTATCCAGACTCCGGTTATTATGTTGATCGTTCAGGCTCCAGTCAGTTTCGTTGAGTATCCAGACTTTGGTTATTACATTGAGCATTCAGGCTCCGGTTAGTTTCGTTGAGTATCCAGATTTCGGTTATTACATTGAGCGTTCAGGCTCCGGTCAATTTCGTTGGGTATCCAGACTCCGGTTATTACGTTGAGCTTTCAGGCTCCGGTCCGTTTCGTTTGGTATCCAAACTTCGGTTATTACGTTGAGCATTCCGGCTCTGGTCAGTTTTGTTGGCTATCCAGACTCCGGTTATTACGTTGAGCGTTCAGGGTCCGGTCAGTTTCATTGCATATCCAGACTCCGGTTATTACGTTAGGTGTTCAGGCTCTGGTCAGTTTCGTTCGGTATCTAGACTCCGGTTATTATTTTAAGCGTTCAGGCTCTGGTCAATTTCGTTTGGTATCCTTACTCCGGTTATTACATTGAGCGTTCAGGCTCCGGTCAGTTTCATTGGGTATCCAGACTTCGGTTATTATCTTGAGCATTCCGGCTCCGGTCAGTTTCGTTGGGTATCCAGACTCCGGTTATTACGTTGAGCGTTCAGCCTCCGGTCATTTTCATTAGGCATCCAGATTCCAGTTATTACGTTGTGCGTTCAGGGTCCGGTCAGTTTCGTTGAGTATCTAGACTCCGGTTATTACGTTCAGCGTTCAGGCTCCGTTCAGTTTCGTTGGGTATCCAGACTCTGGTTATTACGTTTAGCGTTCAGGCTCCGGTCAGTTTCGTTGTGTATCCAGACTCCCGTTATTACGTTGAGCGTTCAGGCTCCGGTCAGTTTCGTTGGGTATCCAGACTCCGGTTTTTACATTGAGCGTTCAGGCTCCGGTCAGTTTTGTTGGGTATCCAGACTCCGGTTATTACGTTGAGCGTTCAGGCTCCGGTCAGTTTTGTTGGGTATCCAGACTCAGGTTATTACGTTGAGCGTTCAGGCTCCGGTCAGTTTCGTTTGGTATCCAGACTTCGGTTATTACGTTGAGCTTTCAGGCTCCGGTCAGTTTTGTTGGGTATCCAGACTCCAGTTTTTACGTTGAGCGTTCAGGCTCTGGTCAGTTTTGTTGGGTATCCAGACTCCGGTTATTACGTTGAGCGAGCAGGCTCCGGTCAGTTTCGTTGGGTATCCAGACTCCGGTTATTACATTGAGCGTCCGATCAGTTTCGTTGGGTATCCAGACTCCGGTTTTTACGTTGAGCGTTCAGGCTCTGGTCTGTTTTGTTGGGTATCCAGACTCCGGTTATTACGTTGAGCGAGCAGGCTCCGGTCAGTTTCGTTGGGTATCCAGACTCCATTTATTATGTTTAGCGTTTAGGCTCCGGTCAGTTTCGTTGGGTATCCAGACTCCGGTTATTACGTTGAGCGTTCAGGCTCCGGTCAGTTTCGTTGAGTATCCAGATTCCGGTTATTACGTTGAGCCTTCAGGCTCCGGTCAATTTCGTTGGGTGTCCAGATTTCGGTTATTACGTTGAGCGTTCAGGCTCCGGTCAGTTACGTTGGGTATCCAGACTCCGGTTATTATGTTGAGCGTTCAGGCTCCGGTCAGTTTTGTTGGGTATCCAGACTCCGGTTATTACGTTGAGCGTTCAGGCTCCGGTCAGTTTCGTTGTGTATCCAGACTCCGGTTATTACGTTGAGCGATCAGGCTCCGGTCAGTTTCGTTTTGTATCCAGACACCGGTTATTACGTTGATCGTTCAGGCTCCAGTCAGTTTCGTTGAGTATCCAGACTCCGGTTATTACGTTGAGCGTTCAGGCTCCGGTCAGTTTTGTTTGGTATCCCGACTTCGGTAATTACGTTGAGCGTTCAGGCTCCGGTCAGTTTTGTTGGGTATCCAGACTCCGGTTCTTACGTTGAGCGTTCAGGCTCTGGTCAGTTTTGTTGGGTATCCAGACTCCGGTTATTACGTTGAGCGAGCACGCTCCGGTCAGTTTCATTGGGTATCCAGACTCTGGTTATTACGTTGAGCGTTCAGGCTCCGGTCAGTTTCGTTGGGTATCCAGACTCCGGTTATTACGTTGAGGGTTCAGGCTCCGGTCAATTTCGTTGGGTATCCAGACTCCGGTTATTACGATGAGCGTTCAGGCTCCGGTCAGTTTCATTGCGTATCTAGACTTCGGTTATTACGTTGATCGTTCAGGCTCCGGTCAGTTTTGTTGGGTATCCAGACTCCAGTTATTATGTTAAGAGTTCAGGCTCCGGTCAGTTTCGTTGTGTATCTAGACTCCGGTTTTTACGTTGAGCGTTCAGGCTCCGGTCAGTTTTGTTGGGTATCCAGGCTCCGGTTATCATGTTGAGAGTTCAGGCTCCGGTCAGTTTCGATGGGTATCCAGACTCCGGTTACTACGTTGAGCGTTCAGGCTCCGGTCAGTTTCGTTGGGTATCCAGACTCCGGTTATTACGTTGAGCGTTCAGGCTCCGGTCAGTTTCGTTGGGTATCCAGACTCCGGTTATCACGTTGAGAGTTTAGGCTCCGGTAAGTTTCGTTGGGTATCCAGACTCCGATTATTACATTGAGCGTTCAGGCTCCGGTCAGTTTCGTTGGGTATCCAGACTCCGGTTATCACGTTGAGCGTTCAGGCTCCGGTCAGTTTCGTTGTGTATCAGAACTCCGGTTATTATGTTGATCGTTCTGGCTCCAGTCAGTTTCGTTGAGTATCCAGACTCTGGTTATTACATTGAGCATTCAGGCTCCGGTTAGTTTCGTTGAGTATCCAGATTCCGGTTATTACATTGAGCGTTCAGGCTCCGGTCAATTTCGTTGGGTATCCAGACTCCGGTTATTACGTTGAGCGTTCAGGCTCCGGTCCATTTCGTTTGGTATCCAGACTTCGGTTATTACGTTGAGCGTTCCGGCTTCGGTCAGTTTTGTTGGCTATCCAGACTCTGGTTATTACGTTGAGCGTTCAGGGTCCGGTCAGTTTCATTGCATATCCAGACTCTGCTTATTACGTTAGGTGTTCAAGCTCCGGTCAGTTTTGTTGTGTATCCAAACTCCGGTGATTATGTTAAGCGTTCAGGCTCCGGTCAGTTTCGTTGGGTATCTAGACTCCGGTTTTTACGTTGAGCGTTCAGGGTCCGGTCAGTTTTGTTGGGTATCCAGACTCCGGTTATCACGTTGAGAGTTCAGGCTCCGGTCAGTTTCGTTGGGTATCCAGACTCCGATTATTACATTGATCGTTCAGGCTCCGGTCAGTTTCGTTGGGTATCCAGACTCCGGTTATCACGTTGAGCGTTCAGGCTCCGGTCAGTTTCGTTGTGTATCCAGACTCCGGTTATTATGTTGATCGTTCAGGCTCCAGTCAGTTTCGTTGAGTATCCAGACTCTGGTTATTACATTGAGCATTCAGGCTCCGGTTAGTTTCGTTGAGTATCCAGATTCCGGTTATTAAATTGAGCGTTCAGACTCCGGTCAATTTCGTTGGGTATCCAGACTCCGGTTATTACGTTGAGCGTTCAGGCTCCGGTCTGTTTCGTTTGGTATCCAGACTTCGGTTATTACGTTGAGCGTTCCGGCTCCAGTCAGTTTTGTTGGCTATCCAGACTCCGGTTATTATGTTGAGCGTTCAGGGTCCGGTCAGTTACATTGCATATCCAGACTCTGGTTATTACGTTAGGTGTTCAGGCTCCGGTCAGTTTCGTTCGGTATCTAGACTCCGGTTATTATTTTAAGCGTTTAGGCTCCGGTCAATTTCGTTTGGTATCCTTACTCCGGTTATTACGTTGAGCGTTCAGGCTCCGGTCAGTTTCATTGGGTATCCAGACTTCGGTTATTATCTTAAGCATTCCGGCTCCGGTCAGTTTCGTTGGGTATCCAGACTTTGGTTATTACGTTATTCGTTCAACCTTCGGTCATTTTCGTTGAGCATCCAGACTCCAGTTATTACGTTGTGCGTTCAGGGTCCGGTGAGTTTCGTTGAGTATCTATACTCCGGTTATTACGTTCAGCGTTCAGGCTCCGTTCAGTTTCGTTGGGTATCCAGACTCTGGTTATTACGTTTAGCGTTCAGGCTCCGGTCAGTTTCGTTGTGTATCCAGACTCCAAATATTACGTTGAGCGTTCAGGCTCCGGCCAGTTTCGTTGGGTATCCAGACTCTGGTTATTACGTTTAGCGTTCAGGCTCCGGTCAGTTTCGTTGTGTATCCAGACTCCAAATATTACGTTGAGCGTTCAGGCTCCGGCCAGTTTCATTGGGTATCCAGACTCCGGTGATTAAGTTGATCGTTCAGGCTCAGTTCATTTTCGTTGACTATCCAGACTCGGGTTATTACGTTGAGCGTTCAGGCTCCGGTCAGTTTTGTTGAGTATCCAGATTCCGGTTATTACGTTGAGCGTTCAGGCTCCGGTCAGTTTCGTTGGGTATCCAGACTCCGGTTATTACGTTGAGCGTTCAGGCTCCGGTAAGTTTCGTTGGGTATCCAGACTCCGGTTATTACGTTGAGCGTTCAGGCTCCGGTCAGTTTCGTTGGGTATCCAGACTCTAGTTATTACGTTAGGTGTTCAGGCTCCGGTCATTTTCGTTGAGTATCCAGACTCCGGTTATTATTTTAAGCGTTCAGGCTGCGGTGAAGTTCGTTTGGTATCCTTACTCCGGTTATTACGTTGAGCGTTCAGGCTCCGGTCAGTTTCATTGGGTATCCAGACTTCGGTTATTATCTATAGCATTCCGGCTCCGGTCAGTTTCGTTGGGTATCCAGACTACGGTTATTACGTTGATCGTTCAGCCTCCGGTCATTTTCGTTGAGCATCCAGACTCTAGTTATTACGTTGTGCGTTCAGGGTCCGGTCAGTTTCGTTGAGTATCTAGACTCCGGTTTTTACGTTGAGCGTTCAGGCTCTGGTCAGTTTTGTTGGGTATCCAGATTCTGGTTATTACGTTGAGCGAGCAGGCTCCGGTCAGTTTCGTTCGGTATCCAGACTCCGGTTATTACGTTTAGCGTTTAGGCTCCGGTCAGTTTCGTTGGGTATCCAGAATCTTGTTATTACGTTGAGCGTTCAGGCTCCGGTCAATTTCGTTGAGTATCCAGACTTCGGTTATTACGTTGAGCGTTCAGGCTCCGGTCAGTTTCGTTGGGTATCCAGACTCCGGTTATTACGTTGAGCGTTCAGGCTCCGGTCAGTTTCGTTGTGTATCCAGACTCCGGTTATTACGTTGAGCGATCAGGCTCCGGTCAGTTTCGTTGTGTATCCAGACACCGGTTATTACGTTGATCGTTCAGGCTCCAGTCAGTTTCGTTGGGTATCCAGACTGCGGTTATTACGTTGAGCGTTCAGGCTCCGGTCAGTTTTGTTTGGTATCCAGACTTCGGTTATTACGTTGAGCGTTCAGGCTCCGGTCAAATTTGTTGGGTATCCAAACTCCGGTTATTACGTTCAGCGTTCAGGCTCTGGTCAGTTTCGTTGGGTATCCAGACTCCGGTTATTACGTTGAGCGTTCAGGCTCCGGTCATTTTCGTTGAGCATCCAGACTCCAGTTATTACGTTGTGCGTTCAGGGTCCGGTCTGTTTTGTTGAGTATCTAGACTACGGTTATTACGTTGAGCGTTCAGGCTCCATTCAGTTACGTTGGGTATCCAGACTCCGGTTATTACGTTGAGCGTTCAGGCTCCGGTCAGTTTCGTTGTGTATCCAGACTCCCGTTATTACGTTGAGCGTTCAGGCTCCGGTCAGTTTCGTCGGGTATCCAGACTCCGGTTTTTACATTGAGCATTCAGGCTCCGGTCAGTTTTGTTGGGTATCCAGACTCCGGTTATTACGTTGAGCGAGCACGCTCCGGTCAGTTTCATTGGGTATCCAGACTCCGGTTATTACGTAGAGCGTTTAGGCTCCGGTCAGTTTCGTTGGGTATCCAGACTCCGGTTATTACGTTGAGCGTTCATGCTCCAGTCAGTATCGTTGTGTATCCAGACTCCGGTTATTACGTTGAGCAATCAGGCTCTGGTAAATTTCGGTGTGTATCCAGACACCGGTTATTACGTTGATCGTTCAGCCTCCGGTCAATTTCGTTGAGTATCCAGACTCGGGTTATTACGTTGAGCGTTCAGGCTCCGGTCAGTTTCGTTGAGTATCCAGGTTCCGGTTATTACGTTGAGCCTTCAGGCTCTGGTCAATTTCGTTGGGTATCCAGACTCCGGTTATGACGTTGAGCGTTCAGGCTCCGGTCAGTTTCGTTGGGTATCCAGACTCCGGTTATTACGTTGAGCGTTCAGGCTCCGGTCAGTTACGTTGGGTATCCAGACTCCGGTTATTACGATGAGCGTTCAGGCTCCGGTCAGTTTCGTTGCGTATCTAGACATCGGTTATTACGTTGATCGTTCAGGCTCCGGTCAGTTTCATTGGGTATCCAGACTCCGGTTTTTACGTTGAGCGTTCAGGCTCCGGTCAGTTTTGTTGGGTATCCAGACTCCAGTTATTATGTTAAGAGTTCAGGCTCCGGTCAGTTTCGTTGGGTATCTAGACTCCGGTTTTTACGTTGAGCGTTCAGGCTCTGGTCAATTTCGTTGGGTATCCAGACTCCGGTTATCATGTTGAGAGTTCAGGCTCCGGTCAGTTTCGATGGGTATCCAGACTCCGGTTATTACGTTGAGCGTTCAGGCTCCGGTCAGTTTCGTTGGGTATCCAGACTCCGGTTATTACGTTGAGCGTTCAGGCTCCGGTCAGTTTCGTTGGGTATCCAGACTCCGGTTATCACGTTGAGAGTTCAGGCTCCGGTCAGTTTCGTTGGGTATCCAGACTCCGGTTATTACATTGAGCGTTTAGGCTCCGGTCAGTTTCGTTGGGTATCCAGACTCCGATTATTACGTTGAGCGTTCAGGCTCCGGTCAGTTTCGTTGAGTATCTAGACTCCGGTTATTACGTTGAGCGTTCAGGCTACGGTTAGTTTCGTTGAGTATCCAGATTCCGGTTATTACGTTGAGCGTTCAGGCTCCGGTCAGTTTTGTTGGGTATCCAGACTCCGGTTATTACGTTGAGCGTTCAGGATCCGGTCAGTTTCGTTGCATATCCAGACTCTGGTTATTACGTTAGGCGTTCAGGCTCCGGTCAATTTCGTTCAGTATCTAGACTCAGGTTATTACGTTAAGCGTTCAGGCTCCGGTTAATTTCGTTTGGTATCCTGACTCTGGTTATTACGTTGAGCGTTCATGCTCCGGTCAGTTTCATTGGGTATCCAGACTTCGGTTATTATCTTGAGCGTTTAGGCTCCGGTCAGTTTCGTTGGGTATCCAGACTCCGGTTTTTACGTTGAGCGTTCAGACTCCGGTCATTTTTGTTGGGTATCCAGACTCCAGTTATTACGTTGAGCGAGCAGGCTCTGGTCAGTTTCGTTGGGTATTCAGACTCCGATTATTACGTTAGGCGAGCAGGCTCCGGTCAGTTTCGTTGGGTATCTAGACTCCGGTTATTACGTTGAGCGTTCAGGCTCCGGTCTGTTTCGTTGAGTATCCAGATTCCGGTTATTACGTTGAGCCTTCAGGCTCCGGTCAATTTTGTTGGGTATCCAGACTCCGGTTATTACGTTGAGCGTTCAGGCTCCGGTCAGTTACGTTGGGTATCCAGACTTCGGTTATTACTTTGAGTGTTTAGCCTCCGGTCAGTTTCGTTGGGTATCCAGACTCCGGTTATTACGTTGAGCATTCAGGCTCCGGTCAGTTTCGTTGTTTATCCAGACTCTGGTTATTACGTTGAGCGATCAGGCTCCGGTAAGTTTCATTGGGTATCCAGACTTCGGTTATTATCTTGAGCATTCAGGCTCCGGTCAGTTTCGTTAGGTATCCAGACTCCGGTTATTACGTCGAGCGTTCAGGCTCCAGTCATTTTCGTTGAGCATCCAGAGTCCAAGTATTACGTTGTGCGTTCAGGGTCCGGTCTGTTTTGTTGAGTATCTAGACTCTGGTTATTACGTTGAGCGTTCAGGCTCCGTTCAGTTACGTTGGGTATCCAGACTCCGGTTATTGCGTTGAGCGTTCAAGCTCCGGTCAGTTTCGTTGTGTATCCAGACTCCCGTTATTATGTTGAGCGTTCAGGCTCCTGTCAGTTTCATTGGGTATCCAGACTCCAGTTATTACGTTGAGCGAGCAGGCTCCGGTTAGTTTCGTTGGGTATCCAGACTCCGGTTATTACGTTGGGCGTTCAGGCTCCGGTCAGTTTCGTTGGGTATCCAGACTCAGGTTATTACGTTGAGCGTTCAGGCTCCGGTCAGTTTTGTTGGGTATCCATACTCCGGTTATTATGTTGAGCGTTCAGGCTCCGTTCAGTTTCGTAGCGTATCCAGACTCTGGTTATTACGTTGAGCGTTCAGGCTCCGGTCAGTTTCGTTGGGTATCCAAACTTCGGTTATTACGTTGAGCGAGCAGGCTCCGGTCAGTTTCGTTGGGTATCCAGACTCCGGTTATTACGTTGAGCGTTTAGGCTCCGGTCAGTTTCGTTGGGTATCCAGACTCCGGTTATTACGTTGAGCGTTCAGGCTCCGGTCAGTTTCATTGTGTATCCAGACTCCGGTTATTACGTTGAGCGATCAGGCTCCGGTCAATTTCGTTGTGTATCCAGACACCGGTTATTATGATGATCGTTCAGGCTCCAGTCAGTTTCGTTGAGCGTTCAGGGTCCGGTCAGTTTTGTTGGGTATCCAAACTCCGGTTTTTACGTTGAGCGTTCAGGCTCTGGTCAGTTTTGTTGGGTATCCAGACTCTGGTTATTACGTTGAGCGAGCAGGCTCCGGTCAGTTTCATTGGGTATCCAGACTCCGTTTATTACGTTGAGCGTTTAGGCTCCGGTCAGTTTCGTTGGGTATCCAGACTCCGGTTATTACGTTGAGCAATCAGGCTCCGGTCAATTTCGTTGTGTATCCAGACACCGGTTATTACGTTGGGCGTTCAGCCTCCGGTCAGTTTCGTTGGGTATCCAGACTCAGGTTATTACGTTGAGTGTTTAGGCTCCGGTCAGTTTCGTTTGGTATCCAGACTCCGGTTATTACGTTGAGCGATCAGGCTCCGGTCAGTTTCGTTGGGTATCCAGACTCTGGTTATTACGTTGAGCGTTTAGGCTCCGCTCAGTTACGTTGCGAATCTAGACTTCGGTTATTACGTTGATCATTCAGGCTCCGGTCAGTTTCATTGGGTATCCAGACTCCGGTTTTTACGTTGAGCGTTCAGGCTCCGGTCAGTCTTGTTGGGTATCCAGACTCCGGTTATTATGTTGAGCGTTCAGGCTCCGGTCAGTTTCATTGGGTATCCAGACTACGGTGATTACGTTGAGCGTTCAGGCCCCGATCAAATTTGTTGGGTATCCAAACTCCGGTTATTACGTTCAGCGTTCAGGCTCCGGTCAGTTTCGTTGGGTATCCAGACTCCGGTTATTACGTTAGCGTTCAGGCTCCGTTTATTTTTGTTGAGCATCCAGACTCCAGTTATTACGTTGTGCGTTCAGGGTCCGGTCAGTTTCGTTGAGTACCCAGACTCCGGTTATTACGTTGAGCGTTCAGGATCCGTTCAGTTTCGTTGAGCATCCAGACTCCAGTTATTACGTTGTGCGTTCAGGCTCTGGTCAGTTTCGTTGAGTATCCAAACTCCGTTTATTACGTTGAGCGTTCATGCTCTGTTCAGTTTCGTTTGGTATCCAGACTTCGGTTATTACGTTGAGCGTTCAGGCTCGGCTCAGTTTTGTTGTGTATCCAGACTCCGGTTATTACGTTGAGCGTTCAGGCTCCGTTCAGTTTCGTTGGGTATCCAGACTTCGGTTTTTACGTTGAGCGTTCAGGCTTCGGTCAGTTACGTTGGGTATCCAGACTCCGGTTATTACGTTGAGCGTTTAGGCTCCGGTCAGTTTCGTTGGGTATCCAGACTTCGGTTATTACGTTGAGCGTTCAGGCTCCGGTCTGTTTCGTTGTGAATCCAGACTCCGGTTATTACGTTGAGCGATCAGGCTCCAGTCAATTTCGTTGGGTATCCAGACACCGGTTATTACGTTGATCGTTCAGGCTCCAGTCAGTTTCATTGAGTATCCAGACTTCGGTTATTACGTTGAGCGTTCAGGCTCCGGTCAGTTTTGTTGGGTATCCAGACTCCGGTTATAACGTTGAGCGTTCAGGATCCGGTCAGTTTCGTTGCATATCCAGACTCTGGTTATTACGTTAGGCGTTCAGGCTCCGGTCAATTTCGTTCAGTATCTAGACTCAGGTTATTACGTTAAGCGTTCAGGCTCCGGTTAATTTCGTTTGGTATCCTGACTCTGGTTATTACGTTGAGCGTTCATGCTCCGGTCAGTTTCATTGGGTATCCAGACTTCGGTTATTATCTTGAGCGTTTAGGCTCCGGTCAGTTTCGTTGGGTATCCAGACTCCGGTTTTTACGTTGAGCGTTCAGACTCCGGTCATTTTTGTTGGGTATCCAGACTCCAGTTATTACGTTGAGCGAGCAGGCTCTGGTCAGTTTCGTTGGGTATTCAGACTCCGATTATTACGTTAGGCGAGCAGGCTCCTGTCAGTTTCGTTGGGTATCTAGACTCCGGTTATTACGTTGAGCGTTCAGGCTCCGGTCTGTTTCGTTGAGTATCCAGATTCCGGTTATTACGTTGAGCCTTCAGGCTCCGGTCAATTTTGTTGGGTATCCAGACTCCGGTTATTACGTTGAGCGTTCAGGCTCCGGCCAGTTACGTTGGGTATCCAGACTTCGGTTATTACTTTGAGTGTTTAGCCTCCGGTCAGTTTCGTTGGGTATCCAGACTCCGGTTATTACGTTGAGCATTCAGGCTCCGGTCAGTTTCGTTGTTTATCCAGACTCTGGTTATTACGTTGAGCGATCAGGCTCCGGTAAGTTTCATTGGGTATCCAGACTTCGGTTATTATCTTGAGCATTCAGGCTCCGGTCAGTTTCGTTAGGTATCCAGACTCCGGTTATTACGTCGAGCGTTCAGGCTCCAGTCATTTTCGTTGAGCATCCAGAGTCCAGTTATTACGTTGTGCGTTCAGGGTCCGGTCTGTTTTGTTGAGTATCTAGACTCTGGTTATTACGTTGAGCGTTCAGGCTCCGTTCAGTTACGTTGGGTATCCAGACTCCGGTTATTGCGTTGAGCGTTCAAGCTCCGGTCAGTTTCGTTGTGTATCCAGACTCCCGTTATTATGTTGAGCGTTCAGGCTCCTGTCAGTTTCATTGGGTATCCAGACTCCAGTTATTACGTTGAGCGAGCAGGCTCCGGTTAGTTTCGTTGGGTATCCAGACTCCGGTTATTACGTTGGGCGTTCAGGCTCCGGTCAGTTTCGTTGGGTATCCAGACTCAGGTTATTACGTTGAGCGTTCAGGCTCCGGTCAGTTTTGTTGGGTATCCATACTCCGGTTATTATGTTGAGCGTTCAGGCTCCGTTCAGTTTCGTAGCGTATCCAGACTCTGGTTATTACGTTGAGCGTTCAGGCTCCGGTCAGTTTCGTTGGGTATCCAAACTTCGGTTATTACGTTGAGCGAGCAGGCTCCGGTCAGTTTCGTTGGGTATCCAGACTCCGGTTATTACGTTGAGCGTTTAGGCTCCGGTCAGTTTCGTTGGGTATCCAGACTCCGGTTATTACGTTGAGCGTTCAGGCTCCGGTCAGTTTCATTGTGTATCCAGACTCCGGTTATTACGTTGAGCGATCAGGCTCCGGTCAATTTCGTTGTGTATCCAGACACCGGTTATTATGATGATCGTTCAGGCTCCAGTCAGTTTCGTTGAGCGTTCAGGGTCCGGTCAGTTTTGTTGGGTATCCAAACTCCGGTTTTTACGTTGAGCGTTCAGGCTCTGGTCAGTTTTGTTGGGTATCCAGACTCCGGTTATTACGTTGAGCGAGCAGGCTCCGGTCAGTTTCATTGGGTATCCAGACTCCGTTTATTACGTTGAGCGTTTAGGCTCCGGTCAGTTTCGTTGGGTATCCAGACTCCGGTTATTACGTTGAGCAATCAGGCTCCGGTCAATTTCGTTGTGTATCCAGACACCGGTTATTACGTTGGGCGTTCAGCCTCCGGTCAGTTTCGTTGGGTATCCAGACTCAGGTTATTACGTTGAGTGTTTAGGCTCCGGTCAGTTTCGTTTGGTATCCAGACTCCGGTTATTACGTTGAGCGATCAGGCTCCGGTCAGTTTCGTTGGGTATCCAGACTCTGGTTATTACGTTGAGCGTTTAGGCTCCGCTCAGTTACGTTGCGAATCTAGACTTCGGTTATTACGTTGATCATTCAGGCTCCGGTCAGTTTCATTGGGTATCCAGACTCCGGTTTTTACGTTGAGCGTTCAGGCTCCGGTCAGTCTTGTTGGGTATCCAGACTCCGGTTATTATGTTGAGCGTTCAGGCTCCGGTCAGTTTCATTGGGTATCCAGATTACGGTGATTACGTTGAGCGTTCAGGCCCCGATCAAATTTGTTGGGTATCCAAACTCCGGTTATTACGTTCAGCGTTCAGGCTCCGGTCAGTTTCGTTGGGTATCCAGACTCCGGTTATTACGTTAGCGTTCAGGCTCCGTTTATTTTTGTTGAGCATCCAGACTCCAGTTATTACGTTGTGCGTTCAGGGTCCGGTCAGTTTCGTTGAGTACCCAGACTCCGGTTATTACGTTGAGCGTTCAGGATCCGTTCAGTTTCGTTGAGCATCCAGACTCCAGTTATTACGTTGTGCGTTCAGGCTCTGGTCAGTTTCGTTGAGTATCCAAACTCCGTTTATTACGTTGAGCGTTCATGCTCCGTTCAGTTTCGTTTGGTATCCAGACTTCGGTTATTACGTTGAGCGTTCAGGCTCGGCTCAGTTTTGTTGTGTATCCAGACTCCGGTTATTACGTTGAGCGTTCAGGCTCCGTTCAGTTTCGTTGGGTATCCAGACTTCGGTTTTTACGTTGAGCGTTCAGGCTTCGGTCAGTTACGTTGGGTATCCAGACTCCGGTTATTACGTTGAGCGTTTAGGCTCCGGTCAGTTTCGTTGGGTATCCAGACTTCGGTTATTACGTTGAGCGTTCAGGCTCCGGTCTGTTTCGTTGTGAATCCAGACTCCGGTTATTACGTTGAGCGATCAGGCTCCAGTCAATTTCGTTGGGTATCCAGACACCGGTTATTACGTTGATCGTTCAGGCTCCAGTCAGTTTCATTGAGTATCCAGACTTCGGTTATTACGTTGAGCGTTCAGGCTCCGGTCAGTTTCGTTTGGTATCCAGACTTCGGTTATTACGTTGAGCGTTCAGGCTCCGGTCAGTTTTGTTGGGTATCCAGACTCCGGTTTTTACGTTGAGCGTTCAGGCTCTGGTCAGTTTTGTTGGGTATCCAGACTCCGGTTATTACGTTGAACGAGCAGGCTCCGGTCAGTTTCATTGGGTATCCAGACTCCGGTTATTACGTTGAGCGTTTAGGCTCCGGTCAGTTGCGTTGGGTATCTAGACTCCGGTTATTACGTTGAGCAATCAGGCTCCGGTCAATTTCGTTGTGTATCCAGACACCGGTTATTACGTTGATCGTTCAGCCTCCAGTCAGTTTCGTTGAGTATCCAGACTCCGGTTATTACGTTGAGCGTTCAGGCCCGGGTCAGTTTCGTTGAGTATCCAGGTTCCGGTTATTACGTTGAGCGTTCAGGCTCCGATCAGTTTCGTTTGGTATCCAGACTTCGGTTATTATGTTAAGCGTTCAGGCTTTGGTCAGTTTTGTTGGGTATCCAGACTCCGGTTTTTACGTTGAGCGTTCAGGCTCTGGTCAGTTTTGTTGGGTATCCAGACACCGGTTATTACGTTAGGCGAGCAGGCTCCAGTCAGTTTCGTTGGGTATCCAGACTCCGGTTATTACGTTGAGCGTTTAGGCTCCGGTCAATTTCGTTGTGTATCCAGACACCGGTTATTACGTTGGGCGTTCATCCTCCGGTCAGTTTCGTTGGGTATCCAGAATCAGGTTATTACGTTGAGCGTTTAGGCTCCGGTCAGTTTCGTTTGGTATCCAGACTCCGGTTATTACGTTGAGCGATCAGGCTCCAGTCAGTTTCGTTGGGTATCCAGACTCCGGTTATTACGTTGAGCGTTCAGGCTCCGGTCAGTTTCGTTGGTTATCCAGACTTCGGTTATTACGTTGATCATTCAGGCTCCGGTCAGTTTCATTGGGTATCCAGACTCCGGTTATTACGTTGAGCGTTCAGGCTCCGGTCAGTTTCGTTTGGTATCCAGACTTCGGTTATTACGTTGAGCGTTCAGGCTCCGGTCAGTTTTGTTGGGTATCCAGACTCCGGTTTTTACGTTGAGCGTTCAGGCTCTGGTCAGTTTTGTTGGGTATCCAGACTCCGGTTATTACGTTGAACGAGCAGGCTCCGGTCAGTTTCATTGGGTATCCAGACTCCGGTTATTACGTTGAGCGTTTAGGCTCTGGTCAGTTTCGTTGGGTATCTAGACTCCGGTTATTACGTTGAGCGTTCATGCTCCAGTCAGTTTCGTTGTGTATCCAGACTCCGGTTATTACGTTGAGCAATCAGGCTCCGGTCAATTTCGTTGTGTATCCAGACTCCGGTTATTACGTTGATTGTTCAGCCTCCAGTCAGTTTCGTTGAGTATCCAGACTCCGGTTATTACGTTGAGCGTTCAGGCTCCGGTCAGTTTCGTTGAGTATCCAGGTTCCGGTTATTACGTTGAGCGTTCAGGCTCCGGTCAGTTTCGTTTGGTATCCAGACTTCGGTTATTACGTTGAGCGTTCAGGCTCTGGTCAGTTTTGTTGGGTATCCAGACTCCGGTTTTTATGTTGAGCGTTCAGGCTCTGGTCAGTTTTGTTGGGTATCCAGACACCGGTTATTACGTTAGGCGAGCAGGCTCCAGTCAGTTTCGTTGGGTATCCAGACTTCGGTTATTACGTTGAACGTTTAGGCTCCGGTCAATTTTGTTGTGTATCCAGACACCGGTTATTACGTTGGGCGTTCATCCTCCGGTCAGTTTCGTTGGGTATCCAGACTCAGGTTATTACGTTGAGCGTTTAGGCTCCGGTCTGTTTCGTTTGGTATCCAGACTCCGGTAATTACGTTGAGCAATCAGGCTCCAGTCAGTTTCGTTGGGTATCCAGACTCCGGTTATTACGTTGAGCGTTCAGGCTCCGGTCAGTTTCGTTGGGTATCCAGACTTCGGTTATTACGTTGATCATTCAGGCTCCGGTCAGTTTCATTGGGTATTCAGACTCCGGTTTTTACGTTGAGCGTTCAGGCTCCGGTCAGTTTTGTTGGGTATCCAGACTCCGGTTATTATGTTTAGCGTTCAGGCTCCGGTCAGTTTCATTGGGTATCCAGACTATGGTTATTACGTTGAGCGTTCAGGCTCCGGTCAGTTTTGTTGGGTATCCATACTCCGGTTATTATGTTGAGCGTTTAGGCTCCGGTCAGTTTCATTGGGTATCCAGAATACGGTTATTACGTTGAGCGTTCAGGCTCCGGTCAAATTTGTTGGGTATCCAAACTCCGGTTATTACGTTCAGCGTTCAGGCTCCGGTCAGTTTCGTTGGGTATCTAGACTCCGGTTATTACGTTAGCGTTCAGGCTCCGGTTATTTTTGTTGAGCATCCAGACTCCAGTTATTACGTTGTGCGTTCAGGGTCCGGTCAGTTTCGTTGAGTACCCAGACTCCGGTTATTACGTTGAGCGTTTAGGATCCGTTCAGTTTCGTTGAGCATCCAGACTCCAGTTATTACGTTGTGCGTTCAGGCTTTAGTCAGTTTCGTTGAGTATCCAAACTTCGTTTATTACGTTGAGCGTTCATGCTCCGTTCAGTTTCGTTTGGTATCCAGACTCCGGTTATTACGTTGAGCGTTCAGGCTCCGGTCATTTTTGTTGTGTATCCAGACTCCGGTTATTACGTTGAGCATTCAGGCTCCGGTCAGTTTCGTTGGGTATCCAGACTCCGGTTTTTACATTGAGCGTTCAGGCTCTGGTCAATTTTGTTGGGTATCCAGACTCCGGTTATTACGTTGAGGGTTCAGGCTCTGGTCAGTTTCGATGGGTATCCAGACTCCGATTATTACATTGAGCATTCAGGCTCCGGTCAGTTTAATTGGGTATCCAGACTCCGGTTATCACGTTGAGCGTTCAGGCTCCGGTCATTTTTGTTGAGCATCCAGACTCCGGTTATTACGTTGAGTGAGCAGGCTCCGGTCTGTTTCGTTGGGTATCCAGACTCCGGTTATTACGTTTAGCGTTTAGGCTCCGGTCAGTTTCGTTGGGTATCCAGACTCCGGTTATTACGTTGAGCGTTCAGGCTCCGGTCAGTTTCGTTGAGTATCCAGATTCCGGTTGTTACATTGAGCCTTCAGGCTCCGGTCAATTTCGTTGGGTATCCAGACTCCGGTTATTACGTTGAACGTTCAGGCTCCGGTTAGTTACGTTGGGTATCCAGACTCCGGTTATTACGTTGAGCGTTTAGGCTCCGGTCAGTTTCGTTGGGTATCCAGACTCCGGTTATTACGTTGAGCGTTCAGGCTCCGGTCTGTTTCGTTGTGAATCCAGACTCCGGTTATTACGTCGAGCGATCAGGCTCCGGTCAATTTCGTTGGGTATCCAGACACCGGTTATTACGTTGATCGTTCAGGCTCCAGTCAGTTTCGTTGAGTATCCAGAATCCGGTTATTACGTTGAGCGTTCAGGCTCCGGTCAGTTTCGTTTGGTATCCAGACTTCGGTTATTACGTTGAGCGTTCAGGCTCCGGTCAGTTTTGTTGGGTATCCAGACTCCGGTTTTTACGTTGAGCGTTCAGGCTCTGGTCAGTTTTGTTGGGTATCCAGACTCCGGTTATTACGTTGAACGAGCAGGCTCCGGTCAGTTTCATTGGGTATCCAGACTCCGGTTATTACGTTGAGCGTTTAGGCTCCGGTCAGTTTCATTGGGTATATAGACTCCGGTTATTACGTTGAGCGTTCATGCTCCAGTCAGTTTCGTTGTGTATCCAGACTCCGGTTATTACGTTGAGCAATCAGGCTCCGGTCAATTTCGTTGTGTATCCAGACACCGGTTATTACGTTGATCGTTCAGCCTCCAGTCAGTTTCGTTGAGTATCCAGACTCCGGTTATTTCGTTGAGTGTTCAGGCTCCGGTTAGTTTCGTTGAGTATCCAGGTTCCGGTTATTACGTTGAGCGTTCAGGCTCCGGTCAGTTTCGTTTGGTATCCAGACTTCGGTTATTACGTTGAGCGTTCAGGCTCTGGTCAGTTTTGTTGGGTATCCAGACTCCGGGTTTTACGTTGAGCGTTCAGGCTCTGGTCAGTTTTGTTGGGTATCCAGACACCTGTTATTACGTTAGGCGAGCAGGCTCCAGCAGTTTCGTTGGGTATCCAGACTCCGGTTATTACGTTGAGCGTTTAGGCTCCGGTCAATTTCGTTGTGTATCCAGACACCGGTTATTACGTTGGGCGTTCAGCCTCCGGTCAGTTTCGTTGGGTATCCAGACTCAGGTTATTACGTTGAGCGTTTAGGCTCCGGTCACTTTCGTTTGGTATCCAGACTCCGGTTATTACGTTGAGCGATCAGGCTCCAGTCAGTTTCGTTGGGTTTCCAGACTCCGGTTATTACGTTGAGCGTTCAGGCTCCGGTCAGTTTCGTTGGGTATCTAGACTTCGGTTATTACGTTGATCATTCAGGCTCCGGTCAGTTTCATTGGTTATCCAGACTCCGGTTTTTACGTTGAGCGTTCAGGCTCCGGTCAGTTTTGTTGGGTATCCAGACTCCGGTTATTATGTTGAGCGTTCAGGCTCCGGTCAGTTTCATTGGGTATCCAGACTACGGTTATTACGTTGAGCGTTCAGGCTCCGGTCAGTTTTGTTGGGTATCCAGACTCCGGTTATTATGTTGAGCGTTCAGGCTCCGGTCAGTTTCATTGGGTATCCAGACTACGGTTATTACGTTGAGCGTTCAGGCTCCGGTCAAATTTGTTGGGTATCCAAACTCCGGTTATTACGTTCAGCGTTCAGGCTCCGGTCAGTTTCGTTGGGTACCCAGACTCCGGTTATTACGTTAGCGTTCAGGCTCCGGTTATTTTTGTTGAGCATCCAGACTCCAGTTATTACGTTGTGCGTTCAGGGTCCGGTCAGTTTCGTTAAGTACCCAGACTCCGGTTATTACGTTGAGCGTTCAGGATCCGTTCAGTTTCGTTGAGCATCCAGACTCCAGTTATTACGTTGTGCGTTCAGGCTCTGGTCAGTTACGTTAAGTATCCACACTCCGTTTATTACGTAGAGCGTTCATGCTCCGTTCAGTTTCGTTGGGTATCCAGACTCCGGTTATTACGTTGAGCGTTCAGGCTCCGCTCAGTTTTGTTGTGTATCCAGACTCCGGTTTTTACGTTGAGCGTTCAGGCTCCGGTCAATTTTGTTGGGTATCCAGACTCCGGTTATTACGTTGAACGAGCAGGCTCCGGTCAGTTTCATTCGGTATCCAGACTCCGGTTATTACGTTGAGCGTTTAGGCTCCGGTCAGTTTCATTGGGTATATAGACTCCGGTTATTACGTTGAGCGTTCATGCTCCAGTCAGTTTCGTTGTGTATCCAGACTCCGGTTATTACGTTGAGCAATCAGGCTCCGGTCAATTTCGTTGTGTATCCAGACACCGGTTATTACGTTGATCGTTCAGCCTCCAGTCAGTTTCGTTGAGTATCCAGACTCCGGTTATTACGTTGAGTGTTCAGGCTCCGGTTAGTTTCGTTGAGTATCCAGGTTCCGGTTATTACGTTGAGCGTTCAGGCTCCGGTCAGTTTCGTTTGGTATCCAGACTTCGGTTATTACGTTGAGCGTTCAGGCTCTGGTCAGTTTTGTTGGGTATCCAGACTCCGGTTTTTACGTTGAGCGTTCAGGCTCTGGTCAGTTTTGTTGGGTATCCAGACACCGGTTATTACGTTAGGCGAGCAGGCTCCAGTCAGTTTCGTTGGGTATCCAGACTCCGGTTATTACGTTGAGCGTTTAGGCTCCGGTCAATTTCGTTGTGTATCCAGACACCGGTTATTACGTTGGGCGTTCAGCCTCCGGTCAGTTTCGTTGGGTATCCAGACTCAGGTAATTACGTTGAGCGTTTAGGCTCCGGTCACTTTCGTTTGGTATCCAGACTCCGGTTATTACGTTGAGCGATCAGGCTCCAGTCAGTTTCGTTGGGTTTCCAGACTCCGGTTATTACGTTGAGCGTTCAGGCTCCGGTCAGTTTCGTTGGGTATCTAGACTTCGGTTATTACGTTGATCATTCAGGCTCCGGTCAGTTTCATTGGGTATCCAGACTCCGGTTTTTACGTTGAGCGTTCAGGCTCCGGTCAGTTTTGTTGGGTATCCAGACTCCGGTTATTATGTTGAGCGTTCAGGCTCCGGTCAGTTTCATTGGGTATCCAGACTACGGTTATTACGTTGAGCGTTCAGGCTCCGGTCAGTTTTGTTGGGTATCCAGACTCCGGTTATTATGTTGAGCGTTCAGGCTCCGGTCAGTTTCATTGGGTATCCAGACTACGGTTATTACGTTGAGCGTTCAGGCTTCGGTCAAATTTGTTGGGTATCCAAACTCCGGTTATTACGTTCAGCGTTCAGGCTCCGGTCAGTTTCGTTGGGTACCCAGACTCCGGTTATTACGTTAGCGTTCAGGCTCCGGTTATTTTTGTTGAGCATCCAGACTCCAGTTATTACGTTGTGCGTTCAGGGTCCGGTCAGTTTCGTTAAGTACCCAGACTCCGGTTATTACGTTGAGCGTTCAGGATCCGTTCAGTTTCGTTGAGCATCCAGACTCCAGTTATTACGTTGTGCGTTCAGGCTCTGGTCAGTTACGTTAAGTATCCACACTCCGTTTATTACGTTGAGCGTTCATGCTCCGTTCAGTTTCGTTGGGTATCTAGACTCCGGTTATTACGTTGAGGGTTCAGGCTCTAGTCAGTTTCGTTGTGTATCTAGACTCCGGTTATTACGTTGAGCAATCAGGCTCCGGTCAATTTCGTTGTGTATCCAGACACCGGTTATTACGTTGAGCGTTCAGGCTCCGGTCAGTTTCGTTGTGTATCCAGACTCCGGTTATTACGTTGATCGTTCAGGCACCAGTCAGTTTCGTTGTGTATCTAGACTCTGGTTATTACATTGAGCATTCAGGCTCCGGTTAGTTTCATTGAGTATCCAGATTCCGATTTTTACATTGAGCGTTCAGGCTCCGGTCAGTTTTGTTGGATATCCAGACTCCGGTTATTACGTTGAGCGTTCAGGCTCCGGTCAGTTTCGTTTGGTATCCAGACTTCGGTTATTACGTTGAGCGTTTAGGCTCCGGTCAGTTTCGTTGGGTATCCAGACTCCGGTTATTACGTTGAGCGTTCAGGCTCCGGTCTGTTTCGTTGTGAATCCAGACTCCGGTTATTACGTTGAGCGATCAGGCTCCGGTCAATTTCGTTGGGTATCTAGACACCGGTTATTACGTTGATCGTTCAGGCTCCAGTCAGTTTTGTTGAGTATCCAGAATCCGG
The DNA here is from genome assembly GCA_963859935.3 of Lathyrus sativus. Taxonomy (NCBI): domain Eukaryota; kingdom Viridiplantae; phylum Streptophyta; class Magnoliopsida; order Fabales; family Fabaceae; genus Lathyrus; species Lathyrus sativus. The sequence goes on along the minus strand of OZ012736.1, from coordinate 236,595,540 downwards.
TTATTACGTTGAGCGTTCAGGCTCCGGTCAGTTTCGTTGGGTATCCAGACTCCGGTTATTACGTTGAGCGTTCAGGCTCCGGTCTGTTTCGTTGTGAATCCAGACTCCGGTTATTACGTTGAGCGATCAGGCTCCGGTCAATTTCGTTGGGTATCCAGACACCGGTTACTACGTTGATCGTTCAGGCTCCAGTCAGTTTCGTTGAGTATCCAGAATCCGGTTATTACGTTGAGCGTTCAGGCTCCGGTCAGTTTCGTTTGGTATCCAGACTTCGGTTATTACGTTGAGCGTTCAGGCTCCGGTCAGTTTTGTTGGGTATCCAGACTCCGATTTTTACGTTGAGCGTTCAGGCTCTGGTCAGTTTTGTTGGGTATCCAGACTCCTGTTATTACGTTGAACGAGCAGGCTCCGGTCAGTTTCATTGGGTATCCAGACTCCGGTTATTACGTTGAGCGTTTAGGCTCCGGTCAGTTTCATTGGGTATATAGACTCCGGTTATTACGTTGAGCGTTCATGCTCCAGTCAGTTTTGTTGTGTATCCAGACTCCGGTTATTACGTTGAGCAATCAGGCTCCGGTCAATTTCGTTGTGTATCCAGACACCGGTTATTACGTTGATCGTTCAGCCTCCAGTCAGTTTCGTTGAGTATCCAGACTCCGGTTATTACGTTGAGCGTTCAGGCTCTGGTTAGTTTCGTTGAGTATCCAGGTTCAGGTTATTACGTTGAGCGTTCAGGCTCCGGTCAGTTTCATTTGGTATCCAGACTTCGGTTATTACGTTGAGCATTCAGGCTCTGGTCAGTTTTGTTGGGTATCCAGACTCCGGTTTTTACGTTGAGCGTTCAGGCTCTGGTCAGTTTTGTTGGGTATCCAGACACCGGTTATTACGTTAGGCGAGCAGGCTCCAGTCAGTTTCGTTGGGTATCCAGACTCCGGTTATTACGTTGAGCGTTTAGGCTCCGGTCAATTTCATTGTGTATCCAGACACCGGTTATTACGTTGGGCGTTCAGCCTCCGGTCAGTTTCGTTGGGTATCCAGACTCAGGTTATTACGTTGAGCGTTTAGGCTCCGGTCACTTTCGTTTGGTATCCAGACTCCGGTTATTACGTTGAGCGATCAGGCTCCAGTCAGTTTCGTTGGGTTTCCAGACTCCGGTTATTACGTTGAGCGTTCAGGCTCCGGTCAGTTTCGTTGGGTATCTAGACTTCGGTTATTACGTTGATCATTCAGGCTCCGGTCAGTTTCATTGGGTATCCAGACTCCGGTTTTTACGTTGAGCGTTCAGGCTCCGGTCAGTTTTGTTGGGTATCCAGACTCCAGTTATTATGTTGAGCGTTCAGGCTCCGGTCAGTTTCATTGGGTATCCAGACTACGGTTATTACGTTGAGCGTTCAGGCTCCGGTCAGTTTTGTTGGGTATCCAGACTCCGGTTATTATGTTGAGCGTTCAGGCTCCGATCAGTTTCATTGGGTATCCAGACTACGGTTATTACGTTGAGCGTTCAGGCTCCAGTCAAATTTGTTGGGTATCCAAACTCCGGTTATTACGTTCAGCGTTCAAGCTCCGGTCAGTTTCGTTGGGTACCCAGACTCCGGTTATTACGTTAGCGTTCAAGCTCCGGTTATTTTTGTTGAGCATCCAGACTCCAGTTATTACGTTGTGCGTTCAGGGTCCGGTCAGTTTCTTTAAGTACCCAGACTCCGGTTATTACGTTGAGCGTTCAGGATCCGTTCAGTTTCGTTGAGCATCTAGACTCCAGTTATTACGTTGTACGTTCAGGCTCTGGTCAGTTTCGTTGAGTATCCACACTCCGTTTATTACGTTGAGCGTTCATGCTCCGTTCAGTTTCGTTGGGTATCCAGACTCCGGTTATTACGTTGAGCGTTCAGGCTCCGCTCAGTTTTGTTGTGTATCCAGACTCCGGTTTTTACGTTGAGCGTTCAGGCTCCGGTCAATTTTGTTGGGTATCCAGACTCCGGTTATTACGTTGAGGGTTCAGGCTCTAGTCAGTTTCGTTGTGTATCCAGACTCCGGTTATTACGTTGAGCAATCAGGCTCTGGTCAATTTCGTTGTGTATCCAGACACCGGTTATTACGTTGAGCGTTCAGGCTCCGGTCAGTTTCGTTGTGTATCCAGACTCCGGTTATTACGTTGATCGTTCAGGCACCAGTCAGTTTCGTTGTGTATCCAGACTCTGGTTATTACATTGAGCATTCAGGCTCCGGTTAGTTTCATTGAGTATCCAGATTCCGATTTTTACATTGAGCGTTCAGGCTCCGGTCAGTTTTGTTGGGTATCCAGACTCCGGTTATTACGTTGAGCGTTCAAGCTATGGTCAGTTTCGTTGCATATCCAGACTCTGGTTATTACGTTAGGCGTTCAAGCTCCGGTCAGTTTCGTTCAGTATCTAGACTCCGGTTATTATTTTAAGCGTTCAGGCTCCGGTCAATTTCGTTTGGTATCCAGACTCCGGTTATTACGTTGAGCGTTCAGGCTCCGGTCAGTTTCATTGGGTATCCAGACTTTGGTTATTATCTTGAGCATTCAAGCTCCGGTCAGATTCGTTAGGTATCCAGACTCCGGTTATTACGTTTAGCGTTCAGGCTCCGGTCATTTTCGTTGAGCATCCAGACTCCAGTTATTACGTTGTGCGTTCAGGGTCCGATCTGTTTTGTTGAGTATCTAGACTCCAGTTATTACGTTGAGCGTTCAGGCTCCGTTCAGTTTCGTTGGGTATCCAGACTCCGGTTATTACGTTGAGCGTTCAGGCTCCGGTCAGTTTCGTTGGGTATCCAGACTACGGTTTTTACATTGAGCGTTCAGGCTCCGGTCAGTTTTGTTGGGTATCCAGACTCTGGTTATTACGTTGGGCGTTCAGGCTCCGGTCAGTTTTGTTTGGTATCCAGACTTCGGTTATTACGTTGAGCGTTTAGGCTCCGGTCAGTTTTGTTGGGTATCCAGACTCCGGTTATTACGTTGAGCGTTCAGGGTCCGGTCAGTTTCGTTGCATATCCAGACTCTGGTTATTACGTTAGGCGTTCAAGCTCCGGTCAGTTTCGTTCAGTATCTAGACTCCGGTTATTATTTTAAGCGTTCAGGCTCCGGTCAATTTCGTTTGGTATCCTGACTCCGGTTATTACGTTGAGCGTTCAGGCTCCGGTCAGTTTCATTGGGTATCCAGACTTCGGTTATTACGTTGAGCGTTCAGGCTCTGGTCAGTTTTGTTGGGTATCCAGACTCCGGTTATTACGTTGAGCGTTCAGGGTCCGGTCAGTTTCGTTGCATATCCAGACTCTGGTTATTACGTTAGGCGTTCAAGCTCTGGTCAGTTTCGTTCAGTATCTAGACTCCGGTTATTATGTTGAGCGTTCAGTATCTAGACTTCGGTTATTACGTTGAGCGTTCAGGCTCTGGTCAGTTTTGTTGGGTATCCAGACTCCGGTTATTACGTTGAGCGTTCAGGGTCCGGTCAGTATCGTTGCATATCCAGACTCTGGTTATTACGTTAGGCGTTCAAGCTCCGGTCACTTTCGTTCAGTATCTAGACTCCAGTTATTATTTTAAGCGTTCAGGCTCCGGTCAATTTCGTTTGGTATCCTGACTCCGGTTATTACGTTGAGCGTTCAGGCTCCGGTCAGTTTCATTGGGTATCCAGACTTCGGTTATTATCTTGAGCATTCAGGCTCCGGTCAGTTTCGTTAGGTATCCAGACTCCGGTTATTACATTGAGCGTTCAGGCTCCAGTTATTACATTGTGCGTTCAGGGTCCGGTCTGTTTTGTTGAGTATCTAGACTCCGGTTATTACGTTGAGCGTTCAGGCTCCGTTCAGTTTCGTTGGGTATCCAGACTCCGGTTATTTCGTTGAGCGTTCAGGCTTCGGTCAGTTTCGTTGGGTATCCAGACTCCGGTATTTACATTGAGCGTTCAGGCTCCGGTCAGTTTTGTTGGGTATCCAGACTCCGGTTATTACGTTGGGCGTTCAGGCTCCGGACAGTTTCGTTGGGTATCCAGACTCAGGTTATTACGTTGAGCGTTCAGGCTCCTGTCAGTTTCGTTTGGTATCCAGACTCCGGTTATTACGTTGAGCGTTCAGGCTCCGGTGAGTTTCGTTGTGTATCCAGACTCCGGTTATTACGTTGAGCGATCAGGCTCCGGTCAATTTCGTTGTGTATCCAGACACCGGTTATTATGTTGATCGTTCAAGCTCCAGTCAGTTTCGTTGAGTATCCAGACTCCAGTTACTACGTTGAGCGTTCAGGCTCCGGTCAGTTTCGTTGCATATCCAGGCTCCGGTCAGTTTCGTTAAGTATCTAGACTCCGGTTATTATTTTAAGCATTCAGGCTTTGGTCAATTTCGTTTGGTATCCTGACTCCGGTTATTACGTTGAGCGTTCAGGCTCCGGTCAGTTTCATTGGGTATCCAGACTTCGGTTATTATCTTGAGCATTCAGGCTCCAGTCAGTTTTGTTAGGTATCCAGACTCCGGTTATTACGTTGAGCGTTCAGGCTCCGGTCATTTTCGTTGAGCATCCAGACTCCAGTTATTACGTTGTGCGTTCAGGGTCCGGTCTTTTTTGTTGAGTATCTAGACTCCGGTTATTACAATGAGCGTTCAGGCTCCGTTCAGTTTCGTTGGGTATCCAGACTCCGGTTATTACGTTGAGCGTTCAGGCTCCGGTCAGTTTCGTTGGGTATCCAGACTCCGATTTTTACATTGAGCGTTCAGGCTCCGGTCAGTTTTGTTGGGTATCCAGACTCCGGTTATTACGTTGAGCGTTCAGGCTCCGGTCAGTTTCGTTTGGTATCCAGACTTCGGTTATTACGTTGAGCGTTCAGGCTCTGGTCAGTTTTGTTGGGTATCTAGACTCCGGTTATTACGTTGAGCGAGCAGGCTCCGGTCAGTTTCGTTGGGTATCCAGACTCCAATTATTACGTTAGCGTTCAGGCTCCGGTTATTTTTGTTGAGCATCCAGACTCCAGTTATTAACTATAAGCGTTCAGGCTCCGGACAATTTCGTTTGGTATCCTGACTCCGGTTATTACGTTGAGCGTTCAGGCTCCGGTCAGTTTCATTAGGTATCCAGACTTCAGTTATTATCTTGAGCATTCAGGCTCCGGTCAGTTTCGTTAGGTATCCAGACTCCGGTTATTACGTTGAGCGTTCAGGCTCCGGTCATTTTTGTTGAGCATCCAGACTCCAGTTATTACGTTGTCCGTTCAGGGTCCGGTCTGTTTTGTTGAGTATCTAGACTCTGGTTATTACGTTGAGCGTTCAGGCTCCGTTCAGTTTCGTTGGGTATCCAGACTCCGTATATTATGTTGAGCGTTCAGGCTCCGGTCAGTTTCATTGGGTATCCAGACTCCAGTTTTTAAATTGAGCGTTCAGGCTCCGGTCAGTTTTGTTGGGTATCCAGACTCCGGTTATTACGTTGGGCGTTCAGGCTCCGGTCAGTTTCGTTGGGTATCCAGACTCAGGTTATCACGTTGAGCCTTCAGGCTCCGGTCAGTTTCGTTTGGTATCCAGACTTCGGTTATTATCTTGAGCATTCAGGCTCCGGTCAGTTTCGTTAGGTATCCAGACTCCGGTTATTACGTTGAGCGTTCAGGCTCCGGTCATTTTCGTTGAGCATCCAGACTCCAGTTATTACGTTGTGCGTTTAGGGTTCTGTCTGTTTTGTTGAGTATCTAGACTCCGGTTATTACAATGAGCGTTCAGGCTCCGTTCAGTTTCGTTGGGTATCCAGACTCTGGTTATTACGTTGAGCGTTCAGGCTCTGGTCAGTTTCGTTGTGTATCCAGACTCCCGTTATTACGTTGAGCGTTCAGGCTCCGGTCAGTTTCGTTGGGTATCCAGACTCCGATTTTTACATTGAGCGTTCAGGCTCCGGTCAGTTTTGTTGTGTATCCAAACTCCGGTTATTACGTTGAGCGTTCAGGCTCCGGTCAATTTTGTTGGGTATCCAGACTCCGGTTATTACGTTGAGCGTTCAGGGTCCGGTCAGTTTCGTTGCATATCCAGACTAGGGTTATTACGTTAGGCGTTCAAGCTCCGGTCAGTTTCGTTCAGTATCTAGACTCCGGTTATTATTTTAAGCGTTCAGGCTCCGGTCAATTTCATTTGGTATCCTGACTCCGGTTATTACGTTGAGCGTTCAGGCTCCGGTCAGTTTCATTGGGCATCCAGACTTCGGTTATTACGTTGAGCGTTCAGGCTCTGGTCAGTTTTGTTGGGTATCCAGACTCCGGTTATTACGTTGAGCGTTCAGGGTCCGGTCAGTTTCGTTGCATATCCAGACTCTGGTTATTACGTTAGGCGTTCAAGCTCCGGTCAGTTTCCTTCAGTATCTAGACTCCGGTTATTATGTTGAGCGTTCAGGCTCCGATCAGTTTTGTTGGGTATCCAAACTCCGGTTATTACGTTGAGCGTTCAGGGTCCGGTTAGTTTCGTTGCATATCCAGACTCTGGTTATTACGTTAGGCGTTCAAGCTCCGGTCAGTTTCGTTCAGTATCTAGACTCCGGTTATTATTTTAAGCGTTCAGGCTCCGGTCAATTTCATTTGGTATCCTGACTCCGGTTATTACGTTGAGTGTTCAGGCTCCGGTCAGTTTCATTGGGTATCCAGACTTCGGTTATTACGTTGAGCGTTCAGGCTCTGGTCAGTTTTGTTGGGTATCCAGACTCCGGTTATTACGTTGAGCGTTCAGGGTCCGGTCAGTTTCGTTGCATATCCAGACTCTGGTTATTACGTTAGGCGTTCAAGCTCCGGTCAGTTTCGTTCAGTATCTAGACTCCGGTTATTATTTTAAGCGTTCAGGCTCCGGTCAATTTCATTTGGTATCCTGACTCCGGTTATTACGTTGAGCGTTCAGGCTCCGGTCAGTTTCATTGGGTATCCAAACTTCGGTTATTATCTTGAGCATTCAGGCTCCGGTCAGTTTCGTTAGGTATCCAGACTCCGGTTATTACATTGAGCGTTCAGGCTCCAGTTATTACATTGTGCGTTCAGGGTCCGGTCTGTTTTGTTGAGTATCTAGACTCCGGTTATTACGTTGAGCGTTCAGGCTCCGTTCAGTTTCGTTGGGTATCCAGACTCCGGTTATTTCGTTGAGCGTTCAGGCTCCGGTCAGTTTCGTTGGGTATCCAGACTCCGGTTTTTACATTGAGCGTTCAGGCTCCGGTCAGTTTTGTTGGGTATCCAGACTCCGGTTATTACGTTGGGCGTTCAGGCTCCGGACAGTTTCGTTGGGTATCCAGACTCAGGTTATTACGTTGAGCGTTCAGGCTCCGGTCAGTTTCGTTTGGTATCCAGACTCCGGTTATTACGTTGAGCGTTCAGGCTCCGGTGAGTTTCGTTGTGTATCCAGACTCCGGTTATTACGTTGAGCGATCAGGCTCCGGTCAATTTCGTTGTGTATCCAGACACCGGTTATTATGTTGATCGTTCAAGCTCCAGTCAGTTTCGTTGAGTATCCAGACTCCGGTTACTACGTTGAGCGTTCAGGCTCCGGTCAGTTTCGTTGCATATCCAGACTCCGGTTATTACGTTAGGCGTTCAAGCTCCGGTCAGTTTCGTTAAGTATCTAGACTCCGGTTGTTATTTTAAGCGTTCAGGCTTCGGTCAATTTCGTTTGGTATCCTGACTCCGGTTATTACGTTGAGCGTTCAGGCTCCGGTCAGTTTCATTGGGTATCCAGACTTCGGTTATTATCTTGAGCATTCAGGCTTCAGTCAGTCTTGTTAGGTATCCAGACTCCGGTTATTACGTTGAGCGTTCAGGCTCCGGTCATTTTCGTTGAGCATCCAGACTCCAGTTATTACGTTGTGCGTTCAGGGTCCGGTCTGTTTTGTTGAGTATCTAGACTCCGGTTATTACAATGAGCGTTCAGGCTCCGTTCAGTTTCGTTGGGTATCCAGACTCCGGTTATTACGTTGAGCGTTCAGGCTCCGGTCAGTTTCGTTGTGTATCCAGACTCCCGTTATTACGTTGAGCGTTCAGGCTCCGGTCAGTTTCGTTGGGTATCCAGACTCCGATTTTTACATTGAGCGTTCAGGCTCCGGTCAGTTTTGTTGGGTATCCAGACTCCGGTTATTACGTTGAGCGTTCAGGCTCCAGTCAATTTCGTTTGGTATCCAGACTTCGGTTATTACGCTGAGCGTTCAGGCTCTGGTCAGTTTTGTTGGGTATCCAGACTCTGGTTATTACGTTGAGCGAGCAGGCTCCGGTCAGTTTCGTTGGGTATCCAGACTCCGATTATTACGTTAGCGTTCAGGCTCCGGTTATTTTTGTTGAGCATCCAGACTCCAGTTATTATTTTAAGCGTTCAGGCTCCGGTCAATTTCGTTTGGTATCCTGACTCCGGTTATTACGTTGAGCGTTCAGGCTCCGGTCAGTTTCATTGGGTATCCAGACTTCAGTTATTATCTTGAGCATTCAGGCTCCGGTCAGTTTCGTTAGGTATCCAGACTCCGGTTATTACGTTGAGCGTTCAGGCTCCGGTCATTTTTGTTGAGCATCCAGACTCCAGTTATTACGTTGTGCGTTCAGGGTCCGGTCTGTTTTGTTGAGTATCTAGACTCTGGTTATTACGTTGAGCGTTCAGGCTCCGTTCAGTTTCGTTGGGTATCCAGACTCCGGTTATTACGTTGAGCGTTCAGGCTCCGGTCAGTTTCATTGGGTATCCAGACTCCGGTTTTTAAATTGAGCGTTCAGGCTCCGGTCAGTTTTGTTGGGTATCCAGACTCTGGTTATTACGTTGGGCGTTCAGGCTCCGGTCAGTTTCGTTGGGTATCCAGACTCAGGTTATTACGTTGAGCGTTCAGGCTCCGGTCAGTTTCGTTTGGTATCCAGACTTCGGTTATTATCTTGAGCATTCAGGTTCCGGTCAGTTTCGTTAGGTATCCAGACTCCGGTTATTACGTTGAGCGTTCAGGCTCCGGTCATTTTCGTTGAGCATCCAGACTCCAGTTATTACGTTGTGCGTTTAGGGTCCGGTCTGTTTTGTTGAGTATCTAGACTCCGGTTATTACAATGACCGTTCAGGCTCCGTTCAGTTTCGTTGGGTATCCAGACTCCGGTTATTACGTTGAGCGTTCAGGCTCCGGTCAGTTTCGTTGTGTATCCAGACTCCCGTTATTACGTTGAGCGTTCAGGCTCCAGTCAGTTTCGTTGGGTATCCAGACTCCGATTTTTACATTGAGCGTTCTGGCTCCGGTCAGTTTTGTTGGGTATCCAGACTCCGGTTATTACGTTGAGCAGTCAGGCTCTGGTCAATTTTGTTGGGTATCCAGACTCCGGTTATTACGTTGAGCGTTCAGGGTCCGGTCAGTTTCGTTGCATATCCAGACTAGGGTTATTACGTTAGGCGTTCAAGCTCCGGTATGTTTCGTTCAGTATCTAGACTCCGGTTATTATTTTAAGCGTTCAGGCTCCGGTCAATTTCGTTTGGTATCCTGACTCCGGTTATTACGTTGAGCGTTCAGGCTCCGGTCAGTTTCATTGGGCATCCAGACTTCGGTTATTACGTTGAGCGTTCAGGCTCTGGTCAGTTTTGTTGGGTATCCAGACTCCGGTTATTACGTTGAGCGTTCAGGGTCCGGTCAGTTTCGTTGCATATCCAGACTCTGGTTATTACATTAGGCGTTCAAGCTCCGGTCAGTTTCGTTCAGTATCTAGACTCCGGTTATTATGTTGAGCGTTCAGGCTCCGATCAGTTTTGTTGGGTATCCAAACTCCGGTTATTACGTTGAGCGTTCAGGGTCCGGTTAGTTTCGTTGCATATCCAGACTCTGGTTATTACGTTAGGCGTTCAAGCTCCGGTCAGTTTCGTTCAGTATCTAGACTCCGGTTATTATTTTAAGCGTTCAGGCTCCGGTCAATTTCGTTTGGTATCCTGACTCCGGTTATTACGTTGAGCGTTCAGGCTCCGGTCAGTTTCATTGGGTATCCAGAGTTCGGTTATTACGTTGAGCGTTCAGGCTCTGGTCAAGTTTGTTGGGTATCCAGACTCCGGTTATTACGTTGAGCGTTCAGGGTCCGGTCAGTTTCGTTGCATATCCAGACTCTGGTTATTACGTTAGGCGTTCAAGCTCCGGTCAGTTTCGTTCAGTATCTAGACTCCGGTTATTATTTTAAGCGTTCAGGCTCCGGTCAATTTCATTTGGTATCCTGACTCCGGTTATTACGTTGAGCGTTCAGGCTCCGGTCAGTTTCATTGGGTATCCAGACTTCGGTTATTATCTTGAGCATTCAGGCTCCGGTCAGTTTCGTTAGGTATCCAGACTCCGGTTATTACATTGAGCGTTCAGGCTCCAGTTATTACGTTGTGCGTTCAGGGTCCGGTCTGTTTTGTTGAGTATCTAGACTCCGGTTATTACGTTGAGCTTTCAGGCTCCGTTCAGTTTCGTTGGGTATCCAGACTCCGGTTATTTCGTTGAGCGTTCAGGCTCCGGTCAGTTTCGTTGGGTATCCAGACTCCGGTTTTTACATTGAGCGTTCAGGCTCCGGTCAGTTTTGTTGGGTATCCAGACTCCGGTTATTACGTTGGGCGTTCAGGCTCCGGACAGTTTCGTTGGGTATCCAGACTCAGGTTATTACGTTGAGCGTTCAGGCTCCGGTCAGTTTCGTTTGGTATCCAGACTCCGGTTATTACGTTGAGCGTTCAGGCTCCGGTGAGTTTCGTTGTGTATCCAGACTCCGGTTATTACGTTGAGCGATCAGGCTCCGGTCAATTTCGTTGTGTATCCAGACACCGGTTATTATGTTGATCGTTCAAGCTCCAGTCAGTTTCATTGAGTATCCAGACTCCGGTTACTACGTTGAGCGTTCAGGCTCCGGTCAGTTTCGTTGCATATCCAGACTCCGGTTATTACGTTAGACGTTCAAGCTCCGGTCAGTTTCGTTAAGTATCTAGACTCCGGTTATTATTTTAAGCGTTCAGGCATCGGTCAATTTCGTTTGGTATCCTGACTCCGGTTATTACGTTGAGCGTTCAGGCTCCGGTCAGTTTCATTGGGTATCCAGACTTCGGTTATTATCTTGAGCATTCAGGCTCTAGCCAGTTTTGTTAGGTATCCAGACTCCGGTTATTACGTTGAGCGTTCAGGCTCCGGTCATTTTCGTTGAGCATCCAGACTCCAGTTATTACGTTGTGCGTTCAGGGTCCGGTCTGTATTGTTGAGTATCTAGACTCCGGTTATTACAATGAGCGTTCAGGCTCCGTTCAGTTTCGTTGGGTATCCAGACTCCGGTTATTACGTTGAGCGTTCAGGCTCCGGTCAGTTTCGTTGTGTATCCAGACTCCCGTTATTACGTTGAGCGTTCAGGCTCCGGTCAGTTTCGTTGGGTATCCAGACTCCGATTTTTACATTGAGCGTTCAGGCTCCGGTCAGTTTTGTTGGGTATCCAGACTCCGGTTATTACGTTGAGCGTTCAGGCTCCGGTCAGTTTCGTTTGGTATCCAGACTCCGGTTTTTAAATTGAGCGTTCAGGCTCCGGTCAGTTTTGTTGGGTATCCAGACTCCGGTTATTACGTTGAGCGTTCAGGCTCTGGTCAGTTTTGTTGGGTATCCAGACTCCGGTTATTACGTTGAGCGAGCAGGCTCCGGTCAGTTTCGTTGGGTATCCAGACTCTGGTTATTACGTTGAGCGTTTAGGCTCCGGTCAGTTTCGTTTGGTATCCAGACTCTGGTTATTACGTTGAGCGTTCAGGCTCCGGTCAGTTTCGTTGTGTATCCAGACTCCGGTTATCACGTTGAGCATTCAAGCTCTGGTCAGTTTTGTTGGGTATCCAGACTCCGGTTTATATGTTGAGCGTTCAGGCTCCGGTCAGTTTTGTTGGGTATCCAGACTCCGGTTATTACGTTGAGGGTTCAGGCTCCGGTCAGTTTTGTTGGGTATCCAGACTCCGGTTATTACATTGAACGTTCAGGCTCCGGTCAGTTTCGTTGGGTATCCAGACTCTGGTTATTACGTTGAGCATTCAGGCTCCGGTCAGTTTCGTTGTGTATCCAGACTCCGGTTATTACATTGATCGTTCAGGCTCCAGTCAGTTTCTTTGAGTATCCAGACTCCGGTTATTACGTTGAGCGTTCAGGCTACGGTTAGTTTCGTTGAGTATCCAGATTTCGGTTATTACGTTGAGCGTTCAGGCTCCGGTCAGTTTATTTTGGTATCCAGACTCCGGTTATTACGTTGAGCGTTCAGGCTCCGGTCAGTTTTGTTGGGTATCCAGACTCCGGTTATTACGTTGAGCGTTCAGGATCCGGTCAGTTTCGTTGCATATCCAGACTCTGGTTATTATGTTAGGCGTTCAGGCTCCGGTCAGTTTCGTTCAGTATCTAGACTCCGGTTATTATTTTAAGCGTTCAGGCTCCGGTCAATTTCGGTTGGTATCCTGACTCCGGTTATTACGTTGAGCGTTCAGGCTCCGGTCAGTTTCATTGGGTATCCAGACTTCGGTTATTATCTTGAGCATTCAGGCTCCGGTCAGTTTCGTTAGGTATCCAGACTCCGGTTATTACGTTGAGCGTTCAGGCTCCGGTCATTTTCGTTGAGCATCTAGACTCCAGTTATTACGTTGTGCGTTCAGGGTCCGGTTTGTTTTGTTGAGTATCTAGACTCCGGTTATTACGTTGAGCGTTCAGGCTCCGTTCAGTTTCGTTGGGTATCCAGACTCCGGTTATTACGTTGAGCGTTCAGGCTCCGGTCAGTTTCGTTGGGTATCCAGACTCCGGTTTTTACATTGAGCGTTCAGGCTCCGGTCAGTTTTGTTGGGTATCCAGACTCTGGTTATTACATTGGGCGTTCAGGCTCTGGTCAGTTTCGTTGGGTATCCAGACTCAGGTTATTACGTTGAGCAATCAGGCTCCGGTCAGTTTCGTTTGGTATCCAGACTTCGGTTATTACGTTGAGCGTTCAGGCTCCGGTCAGTTTTGTTGGGTATCCAGACTCCGGTTATTACGTTGAGCGTTCAGGGTCCGGTCAGTTTCGTTGCATATCCAGACTATGGTTATTACGTTAGGCGTTCAAGCTCCGGTCAGTTTCGTTCAGTATCTAGACTCCGGTTATTATTTTAAGCGTTCAGGCTCCGGTCAATTTCGTTTGGTATCCTGACTCCGGTTATTACGTTGAGCGTTCAGGCTCCGGTCAGTTTCATTGGGTATCCAGACTTCGGTTATTACGTTGAGCGTTCAGGCTCTGGTCAGTTTTTTTGGGTATCCAGACTCCGGTTATTACGTTGAGCGTTCAGGGTCCGGTCTGTTTCGTTGCATATCCAGACATTGGTTATTACGTTAGGCATTCAAGCTCCGGTGAGTTTCGTTCAGTATCTAGACTCTGGTTATTATGTTGAGTGTTCAGGCTCCGGTCAGTTTTGTTGGGTATCCAGACTCCGGTTATTACGTTGAGCGTTCAGGGTCCGGTCAGTTTCGTTGCATATCCAGACTCTGGTTATTACGTTAGGCGTTCAAGCTCCGGTCATTTTCGTTCATTATCTAAACTCCGGTTATTATTTTAAGCGTTCAGGCTCCGGTCAATTTCGTTTGGTATCCTGACTCCGGTTATTACGTTGAGCGTTCAGGCTCCGGTCAGTTTCATTGGGTATCCAGACTTCGGTTATTACGTTGAGCGTTCAGGCTCTGGTCAGTTTTGTTGGGTATCCAGACTCTGGTTATTACGTTGAGCGTTCAGGGTCCGGTCAGTTTCGTTGCATATCCAGACTCTGGTTATTACGTTAGGCGTTCAAGCTCTGGTCAGTTTCGTTCAGTATCTAGACTCCGGTTATTATGTTGAGCGTTCAGTATCTAGACTTCGGTTATTACGTTGAGCGTTCAGGCTCTGGTCAGTTTTGTTGGGTATCCAGACTCCGGTTATTACTTTGAGCGTTCAGGGTCCGGTCAGTATCGTTGCATATCCACACTCTGGTTATTACGTTAGGCGTTCAAGCTCCGGTGACTTTCGTTCAGTATCTAGACTCCGGTTATTATTTTAAGCGTTCAGGCTCCGGTCAATTTCGTTTGGTATCCTGACTCCGGTTATTACGTTGAGCGTTCAGGCTCCGGTTAGTTTCATTGGGTATCCAGACTTCGGTTATTATCTTGAGCATTCAGGCTCCGGTCAGTTTCGTTAGATATCCAGACTCCGGTTATTACATTGAGCGTTCAGGGTCCGGTCTGTTTTGTTGAGTATCTAGACTCTGGTTATTACGTTGAGCGTTCAGGCTCCGTTCAGTTTTGTTGGGTATCCAGACTCCGGTTATTACGTTAAGCGTTCAGGCTCCGGTCAGTTTCGTTTGGTATCCAGACTCCTGTTTTTACATTGAGCATTCAGGCTCCGGTACGTTTTGTTGGGTATCCAGACTCCGGTTATTACGTTGGGCGTTCAGGCTCCGGTCAGTTTCATTGGGTATCCAGACTACGGTTATTACGTTGAGCGTTCAGGCTCCGGTCAAATTTGTTGGGTATCCAAACTCCGGTTATTACATTCAGCGTTCAGGCTCCGGTCAGTTTCGTTGGGTATCCAGACTCCGGTTATTACGTTAGCGTTCAGGCTCCGGTTATTTTTGTTGAGCATCCAGACTCCAGTTATTATTTTAAGCGTTCAGGCTTCGGTCAATTTCGTTTGGTATCCTGACTCCGGTTATTACGTTGAGCGTTCAGGCTCCGGTCAGTTTCATTGGGTATCCAGACTTCGGTTATTATCTTGAGCATTCAGGCTCCGGTCAGTTTCGTTAGGTACCCAGACTCCGGTTATTACGTTGAGCGTTCAGGCTCCGGTCATTTTCGTTGAGCATCCAGACTCCAGTTATTACGTTGTGCTTTCAGGGTCCGGTCTGTTTTGTTGAGTATCTAGACTCCGGTTATTACGTTGAGCGTTCAGGCTCCGTTCAGTTTCGTTAGGTATCCAGACTCCGGTTATTACGTTGAGTGTTCAGGCTCCGGTCAGTTTCGTTGGGTATCCAGACTCCGGTTTTTAAATTGAGCGTTCAGGCTCCGGTCAGTTTTGTTGGGTATCCAGACTCCGGTTATTACGTTGGGCGTTCAGGCTCCGGTCAGTTTCGTTGGGTATCCAGACTCAGGTTATTACGTTGAGCGTTCAGGCTCCGGTCAGTTTCGTTTGGTATCCAGACTTCAGTTATTACGTTGAGCGTTCAGGCTCCGGTCAATTTTGTTGGGTATCCAGACTCCGGTTATTACGTTGAGCGTTCAGGATCCGGTCAGTTTCGTTGCATATCCAGACTCTGGTTATTACGTTAGGCGTTCAAGCTCCGGTCATTTTCATTCAGTATCTAGACTCCGGTTATTATTTTAAGCGTTCAGGCTCCGGTCAATTTCGTTTGGTATCCTGACTCCGGTTATTACGTTGAGCGTTCAGGCTCCGCTCAGTTTCATTGGGTATCCAGACTCAGGTTATTACGTTGATCGTTCAGGCTCCGGTCAGTTTCGTTTAGTATCCAGACTCCGGTTATTACGTTGAGCGTTCAGGGTCCGGTCAGTTTCGTTGCATATCCAGACTCTGGTTATTACGTTAGGCGTTCAAGCTCCGGTCAGTATCGTTCAGTATCTAGACTCCGGTTATTATGTTGAGCGTTCAGGCTCCGGTCAGTTTTGTTGGGTATCCAAACTCCGGTTATTACGTTGAGCGTTCAGGGTCCGGTAATTTCGTTGCATATCCAGACTCTGGTTATTACGTTAGGCGTTCAAGCTCCGGTCAGTTTCGTTCAGTATCTAGACTCCGGTTATTATTTTAAGCGTTCAGGCTCCGGTCAATTTCGTTTGGTATCCTGACTCCGGTTATTACGTTGAGCGTTCAGGCTCCGGTCAGTTTCATTGGGTATCCAGACTTCGGTTATTACGTTGAGCGTTCAGGCTCTGGTCAGTTTTGTTGGGTATCCAGACTCCGGTTATTACGTTGAGCGTTCAGGGTCCGGTCAGTTTCGTTGCATATCCAGACTCTGGTTATAACGTTAGGCATTCAAGCTCCGGTCAGTTTCGTTCAGTATCTAGACTCCGGTTATTATTTTAAGCGTTCAGGCTCCGGTTAATTTCGTTTGGTATCCTGACTCCGGTTATTACATTGAGCGTTCAGGCTCCGGTCAGTTTCATTGGGTATCCAGACTTCGGTTATTATCTTGAGCATTCAGGCTCCGGTCAGTTTCGTTAGGTATCCAGACTCCGGTTATTACGTTGAGCGTTCAGGCTCCAGTTATTACGTTGTGCGTTCAGGGTCCGGTCAGTTTCGTTTGGTATCCAGACTTCGGTTATTACGTTGAGCGTTCAGGCTCCGGTCAGTTTTGTTGGGTATCCAGACTCCGGTTTTTACGTTGAGCGTTCAGGCTCTGGTCAGTTTTGTTGGGTATCCAGACTCCGATTATTACGTTGAGCGAGCAGGCTCCGGTCAGTTTCGTTGGGTATCCAAACTCCGGTTATTACGTTGAGCGTTTAGGCTCCGGTCAATTTCGTTGGGTATCCAGACTCTGGTTATTACGTTGAGCGTTCAGGCTCCGGTTATTTTTGTTGAGCATCCAGACTCCAGTTATTATTTTAAGCGTTCAGGCTCCGGTCAATTTCGTTTGGTATCCAGACTCCGGTTATTACGTTGAGCATTCAGGCTCCGGTCAGTTTCGTTTTGTATCCAGACTACGGTTATTATCTTGAGCATTCAGGCTCCGGTCAGTTTCGTTAGGTACCCAGACTCCGGTTATTACGTTGAGCGTTCAGGCTCCGGTCATTTTCGTTGAGCATCCAGACTCCAGTTATTACGTTGTGCGTTCAGGGTCCGGTCTGTTTTGTTGAGTATCTAGACTCCGGTTATTACATTGAGTCTTCAGGCTCCGTTCAGTTTCGTTAGGTATCCAGACTCCGGTTATTACGTTGAGCGTTCAGGCTCCAGTCAGTTTCGTTGGGTATCCAGACTCCGGTTTTTAAATTGAGCATTCAGGCTCCGGTCAGTTTTGTTGGGTATCCAGACTCCGGTTATTACGTTGGGCGTTCAGGCTCCGGTCAGTTTCGTTGGGTATCCAGACTCAGGTTATTACGTTGAGCGTTCAGGCTCCGGTCAGTTTCGTTTGGTATCCAGACTTCGGTTATTACGTTGAGCGTTCAGGCTCCGGTCAATTTTGTTGGGTATCCAGACTCCGGTTATTACGTTGAGCGTTCAGGGTCCGGTCAATTTCGTTGCATATCCAGACTCTGGTTATTACGTTAGGCGTTCAAGCTCCGGTCAGTTTCGTTCAGTATCTAGACTCCGGTTATTATTTTAAGCGTTCAGGCTCCGGTCAATTTCGTTTGGTATCCTGACTCCGGTTATTACGTTGAGCGTTCAGGCTCCGGTCAGTTTCATTGGGTATCCAGACTCAGGTTATTACGTTGAGCGTTCAGGCTCCGGTCAATTTCGTTTGGTATCCAGACTCCGGTTATTACGTTGAGCGTTCAGGGTCCGGTCAGTTTCGTTGCATATCCAGACTCTGGTTATTACGTTAGGCGTTCAAGCTCCGGTCAGTTTCGTTCAGTATCTAGACTCCGGTTATTATTTTAAGCATTCAGGCTCCGTTCAATTTCGTTTGGTATCCTGACTCCGGTTATTACGTTGAGCGTTCAGGCTCCGGTCAGTTTCATTGGGTATCCAGACTTCGGTTATTACGTTGAGCGTTCAGGCTCTGGTCAGTTTTGTTGGGTATCCAGACTCCGGTTATTACGTTGAGCGTTCAGGGTCCGGTCAGTTTCGTTGCATATCCAGACTCTGGTTATAACGTTAGGCATTCAAGCTCTGGTCAGTTTCGTTCAGTATCTAGACTCCGGTTATTATTTTAAGCGTTCAGGCTCCGGTCAATTTCGTTTGGTATCCTGACTCCGGTTATTACGTTGAGCGTTCAGGCTCCGTCAGTTTCATTGGGTATCCAGACTTCGGTTATTATCTTGAGCATTCAGGCTCCGGTCAGTTTCGTTAGGTATCCAGACTCCGGTTATTACGTTGAGCGTTCAGGCTCCAGTTATTACGTTGTGCGTTCAGGGTCCGGTCTGTTTTGTTGAGTATCTAGACTCCGGTTATTACGTTGAGCGTTCAGGCTCCGTTCAGTTTCGTTGGGTATCCAGACTCCGGTTATTTCGTTGAGCGTTCAGGCTCCGGTCAGTTTCGTTGGGTATCCAGACTCCGGTTTTTACATTGAGCGTTTAGGCTCCGGTCAGTTTTGTTGGGTATCCAGACTCCGGTTATTACGTTGGGCGTTCAGGCTCCGGACAGTTTCGTTGGGTATCCAGACTCAGGTTATTACGTTGAGCGTTCAGGCTCCGGTCAGTTTCGTTTGGTATCCAGACTTCGGTTATTACGTTGAGCGTTCAGGCTCCGGTCAGTTTTGTTGGGTATCCAGACTCCGGTTTTTACGTTGAGCGTTCAGGCTCTGGTCAGTTTTGTTGGGTATCCAGACTCCGATTATTACATTGAGCGAGCAGGCTCCGGTCAGTTTCGTTGGGTATCCAGACTCCGGTTATTACGTTGAGCGTTTAGGCTCCGGTCAGTTTCGTTGGGTATCCAGACTCTGGTTATTACGTTGAGCGTTCAGGCTCCGGTGAGTTTCGTTGTGTATCCAGACTCCGGTTATTACGTTGAGCGATCAGGCTCCGGTCAATTTTGTTGTGTATCCAGACACCGGTTACTATGTTTATCGTTCAAGCTCCAGTCAGTTTCGTTGAGTATCCAGACTCCGCTTACTACGTTGAGCGTTCAGGCTCCGGTCAGTTTCGTTGCATATCTGTCGCTTGCGCGAAAATAAGGTTCCGGCATAACAGAAGAGTCGCCACCTTTCGTTATTTATCCCTCAGAGCGGGAAAGGAAACGATCGGAAAAACCTGACGAAAAAGGGTAAGACAAGGTCGTCGCAACCATTGTCTGGGTTCGGGAGTCGGTTACACAAGGGGAAGGTATTAGCACCCCTCACGTCCGTCGTACTCGACGGGATCCTCGCTTGTTTGTTTACTTGGACGGGTTGGTTATAATCTATCTACCTATCAAGGCTGGCTGAAAAAGAAAAGAAAAATGACTCGGCAAAGCATCGCGCTTTATGCCTACGTATTCCCGTCTGGAACGAGAAATCAGAGTCAACGTAGTTCGGCCTAACTACGGGGGATTATGGGGAAAGGTTGCTCGCTAGGATATCGCATCCTATGCCTACGTACTTTCATCTGGTATGAAAGATCAGAGCAAACGTAGTTCGGGAAACTACGGGTTAAAAATGGCTCAACTAGGAGGGAGACTATCAAGTCCTACTGTTATCATGCCATGGATTCATCCTATGGTTGAGGTTTGAACAGGGAACTCCTAGATGTTGTCATGCATAGGTTTCAACCTAAAAGTCTATCATCAAATCCTCATCAGAGGAAATGAGAGTCCTAAGGGATCATATCAATGATACACCAAAACAGACAAAAACATCAGCTTTTAACAGTAAAATGCATGCAATGCAAGTGAGGGAGGAAATGTGTGTGGGGTGTCAGCCTCCACAAGCTCATCTCGACCTCAAGCCAGTCATGAAATAACAGTAATCATACTGAAGGGTAAACAACATGCTATCAAGCAATATACAGATAAAAGGAAATGAAATGCCATCAGGCAAACCAAACACACTTGAGAAAGAATCATCTACTCTCTAATCCTAACCCTAACACAGAATCTAATCAGATCTAAGCAAAGCTCTAAAGCAAAACCTAACCAAAAGAAATCAATCCCAGTCTTCAAGCTTCAAAACAAGCTTACCAAAGAAAGGGAGCTAAGTAAGCAGACTCATAGTGTCTTCCTCAGGAACGCACTAGGAGGTGTATACTCAGGAGTCATATCCTATGTGGCTCAACCACTGTGATCAGTTTACATTCCTCCTCAGGAGGAATTAAACTCACAAGCAGGCTCCAACATCACTGGATATTTAGGGAATCCTATCTGAACTAGTGGAGCTAAGTGAATAGACTCATAGGACCTTCCTCAGGAAAGTACTAGGAGGCTTCCACTTAGGAGTTGTATCCTATGTGGCTCAACAACTGTGATCAGTTTATATTCCTCCTCAGGAGAAATTAAACTCACAAGTTGGCTCCAACATCATTGGATACTTGAGAAATCCTAAACAGACTAATGGAACTAAGTGAATAGACCCATAGGACCTTCCTCAGGAAAGTACTAGGAGGCTTCCACTTAGGAGTTGTATCCCATGTGGCTCAACAACATGTGATCAGTTTACATTCCTCCTCAGGAGAAATTAAACTCACAAGTTGGCTCCAACATCATTGGATACTTAAGAAAGAGGTGAGAAGAAAGAATGAAAGTCATTCATAGTGCCTTCCTCAGGAAAGTACCATGAACTTCCTTCAAACTTCAGGATCTCAAACCTCACAGACAGGGGACAAGCCAAGCTCTGGGTCTCTGAATCTTGATCTACAATCTTCTCTCCATGATGCTCTCCATCAAAGTCTTCAAGGCAACACAAGCTCCTCAACAAATTTCCCACAATGAACCCCAAAGATGAACAGATAACCACAGGGGAGACAAAATCAATAGGCAACTTCAGAAAATACCTAAAAATACTAAACCAAGGGGGAAAAATCTAACAATTATTCACAAAGGTCCTCAACACCTACTCATAACATCTACATAGGCCTCTACCTAAAAATCAAGACAAAACTTATCAAAGAAAGTGAATTTCTTTACCTATGCACAACCTAAACCCTAATTAGGATACCCTAATGCTACCCTAATTAAACTAATCAAAATTTAATCTAAAAATCAAGAATTAAATCCTATGGGGAACTATGGTTCAATATCTAATTACACAAAAAAGAATGGATTAAAAACCCTAAGGGAAGGTCCTAAAACAATTCTTGCAAAATCATGATACCAAACTACACATTATAAAAGCTACTTAAAAGGAAAATCTATTAAAAATACTAAATTTAAAAATAAAATCCCATTTTTATTTTTAATATTTTCTACACATTATCATCTAATCATAGAAAAAAGAAGAAGTCAAAAATCATTTTTTATCATTTATTTATGAATTAATCAAAACAGAAAAATATTAAAACAATATAAAAGAAATTAAATTAATAAAGGGAGGGGGGTATGAATAGCACACGCGCCAGTTGGTTTTGGACTGGGCCAGATAACAGGGGGGTGGGGATAGCGAAATAAGCCCATGGACCGGTTTAATGAAACGACCGCGTTTCATTTCTCTTTGAATTTTCCCTCCATCTTCAGATTTAACCGTGGCCGTGAGATCTGATTACATTGTCAAACTTTGAGACTGATCCAACGGACCACCCTCATCGTCCCAAACGAAACTAGGGTTTTCAGAAAAACTCAGTTCCATGCACCAAGATTCAACTGGTTCGTTCTCTTCACTCACTCAACGAAATCAAAAGATTCCAAGGGCAAACATGATCTACTAATTGCCTAGAACACAACCATGCGTGTGGTTTTCCATAATTCTTCCTAGATCCTCCTAACAGAGAGGTTCAAGATCATGGTTCAAAAATATTTCTCTGAGATCAATCCTAATAAAACTCAAAACTAAAGCTGCAATCTTGTTCCCTATGCCACCCTAATCACTATAATCCATGTCATGTTGATTAAAGCCTAGCACACAGTTCATTCCTGCACATCAAAGATTCATGCACCTGTTACAAACCATCATGGATCGTGCCCTAACTTTCAGTATTTGATCATCTACCCTAATACACTCATTCCATGCCTACAAAACTAATTGAAACTAGCTAACTTAAGAGATACAAGGAGAAGAAAGAACCTGTCAAAGGGATGATGGTGAGGGCTCGCGGGGATGCTTGCAGGCCTTGGAATTGGTTCAAGATGCTCCTTGGATGATCCACAACCTTCTGTTTGCAAGAGTTGTTGATGGAAGATGCTTGTGATGGAAGAAAACTCAAGTTGCTTGATTGTGAAGGTAGCTCTTTAATGGCAATGTATCTCTCTCTTTCTCCTCTGACTTGACTCTCTATCACCAACCTTGAACACTATGAAGATCATCCTTCTTATAATGATGGATGGAAGAAGCTGGATCCTTCTAGAATCATCTAGAAAAGTGTGGAAAGTTCTTGAAAATCTCATGTGGGGACAAGTTGAATTTCTCATATTCCATGCCTTATGCCTTGCCATTTAGTCTTAGAGTATCTTTACATGAGATATTGAGAAGGGATGGGTGAAAAACAAGCTCATCTTTGGCTTGTGTAAGGTTTTTCAACATTGCCTTCTTTTTCAAGTAACAACTTTTCAAAGCATCACCCATTTTAAGGCTCCAAATCAAAATTCTAGCTAAACCAATGTTCTCAAAATGGTTTTTCCAATCAAAATGATATATTGGATGACCTATTTTGGATTTGTGGATCTTCCAAATCAATTTCCAAATTCAACTTTTCAAACTTATATGCCATTTTTAGTTCATTTTTGACCAATCATGCAATCTCATGCTATTGAGCTTTTCCAACAATTTGTGACCTTCTTTATAAACTTAAAATCACATTTTGAGCAACTTTCATGTTTTGAGTTTTTCCATTTGAGGCTTGGAAATAGGAGTTTTAGGCATTGGATAAAATGACCTATAACTGACAAATGACCAAAATACCCCTGCCTTGTTCAAACCATAAGTTGAGTTCCACAAATCCAATCAAGGACTTCTACCACTCAAATTAAAGCTAAGAAGATGCTCTTCAACATTCATGTTGACCAAGAAATCATAGGAATCCTCCTACTAGGGCAAAAGTTGTCTGCAAGTTGGGTGACTTTCAAGGACCCAGATTCACACACCTTTGCTGACCTGTAATTTGTCAAAACCATAACTTGAGCTCTGTAACTCCTATCAAGGACTTCCACCACTCAAATTAAATCTTAGAACAAGCTCTACAACATTCATGTTATGGGGAAGGTGAGATATCAATCACATCTTGAGCTAAAACTGCCTGGAAAATAGGGATCAAATTAGGGTTTTTCACTGACAATCCTTGGAAACCCTGACTTGAAACTTCTCAAACTCCTCAATCATGATGAGTTGGTCTAGGAATCATCTTTATAACATCTCTATTCATCATTGCATGATCTCATGACCCTTGGATTAGATCTCAACCTTCTCCAAATCTTCAGCTGATCTAGGGTTGACCCAGTCAAAACCCTAATTCTACCATTCATGGTTGAATCTTCTGAACTCTTGCATAATGACTTCTCTGGCCTTCATGATGGCTATCAAGACATCTCATAGGCTTCCTCAAAACATCTAGTTCATTCTCAAAGTCTCAAAATCATCTGGGGAGCTCCCACAACTCTCAAGCTATGAGGCACATAACTCTAGTCTCAACCAGTTTCTCTGAGGATCTCTTGAACTGTCTGATGAACGTATCAACTTTCAAACACTCAATGAATAAATAATTGTTGGTCAAATTTTGGGGTGCAACAGCTGCCCCTATTCAAACGGCTTGAACCTGACTGGGTGAGAAGCGAACGGCTCTCAACCAATCAAGGTACGAGACGGTTGAATATCGGTAAACCCGAAAATTTGCCAACTGCACGAGCACACGGTACTCTGCGGGGAACAAATCTTTGAATACTGCAACACTAGCTGCTCAACAACTAGCTGGAGAAATATCGACCTGACATCACCGTCAGACAATCAAAATACCCAACATCACCGCTGGAGAACTAAATCTGACATCACCGTCGGACAATCGAAATACCCTGCATCGCCGCTGGAGAACTAAATCTGACATCCCCGTCGGACAATCGAAGTACCCTGCATCACCGCTGGAGAACTAAATCTGACATCACCGTCGGACAATCAAAATACCCTGCATCACCGCGGGAGAAACATCTTCGACTTCAATCAGAAGACGTATCATTTACTTGATCGCACTCAATCATCACCTCAGGATAACTGACTTGGTCTTCAGACCCACGCGAATCACTCTGTTGTATCTACAACTCTGGAACCTTGTCTTCAGCCACCCGTTGATTCTTTAACACGGAAATCTGGACTCACAGGAACCTTCTAATATCGCCTTCGGGCGCTTACGAAATCCATCTTCAGATTAGACATCGTGGTTGGAGCAGACATATCATGCTGCTCTGGACTTCAAGAATCATCTTGACCAAACAGATCCGTCGGGCATCTTCAAGAATCGTCCTGAACTGATAACCTTTCTGGAGCAAACATTCTGTTGGGTATTCCAGAAATCTTCCTGGGCACTCTTGCTGGAGACGCCATTGGGGAGCTCAAGTATCATACTAGGCGAACCACTCGGGAAGCTGTACTGGGGTCTTAAGAATTGTCTTAAGCAAATGGCCCTGCTGAGGGACTTGAGAATCATCTCGAACTGAAGACTTCGCTGGGGATCTCAACAATCATCTTGAGCGAGCGACTGCGGGGATCACACCGGGATCTTTAAGAATCATCTCAAAAAGTGACCTTGCTGGGGAGAACATCAAGAATCGTCCTGAGCAACCGGTCTTTCGGTAGAACACCTGTAAGGCAAGAATGATAATGATCTAGATCCTGCCTATGATGCATATGCTTCTGCTATGCAGTCATGCTCGATGCTATGCAATCATGCTTAATGCTATGCAATCATGCTCAATGCTATGCAATCATGCTCAATGCTATGCAATCATGCACACTGATGCGATCCCGTCAGCAAAATAAATGCCGAAGGGGAAAATCCTCCTGCCAAGGAGAAAGAACCACTCAGGTAGAGGAATCATCCTGCTGAGGAGAATGTGAACATGCCAATATCAATCAGGCTCTGTCTAGGGAATTGATCTTCCGCGAACTGCTGCAGGGGAACAACTTCAGCTGACTGCTGCAGGGGACGACTCTCTACGAGAACTTGGATCTGCTGATATCAATCGCGAGAATGAACTGCGCGGCCGCCTCGGCTACTCTTCTGGGGTTGACCACTCTGCGGGGAACCAACTTCAGCTGCTCAACACTCCGCTGGGGAAAAACCAATCATGATCTGATCAACTTCCAAGGATTCGGATCTCTTGGACATCTGCAAACTCGGCTTGAGGAAGGAGAAATCATTCTGCTTCGATGGAGAGAGTGCGATTCTGGGGAAACACAACACTAGCTGCCCCACGCCCTGCTGGGGAAAATCAATCATGATCCGATCAATGTTCAAGGATTCTACTTTTCTGCGGACTCATCCGGGGAGGGAAATCATTCTACTTCACTGGAAAGTACGACTCTGATGAGGAATTCGATTCCACTGGGGAAGAAAGGATCATCTGCCTTCGGGGGAGAGTACAACTCTGCAGGGGAATACAACATCAGCTGTTCCAACACTCTACTGGGGAAGAAGGAATCATCGAACTTCAGGAGAGAGCCTGACTCTGGTGAGGAATCTCAATTCCGCTGGAGACTTCAGTCTGGCATCATCAGTTACTGCATACTTCGGCTAACGAACAGCCTTCCTGCGAAACCTGCACTTGTGACCCGGTGCGGGGGAAGATCTTGCTTCGACGACTTTACTGGGGAAAACACGAGCTTCGGTACCCAAACATTTCTATGAACTCTGCACTTGTGACCCGGTGCTGGGGAGAGACGACGTCATTCTTCGATGCTTGACTCAGCCGATGAGGTGGCGTTCCTTCAGGATGCGTCTGCTTGGGGAAGAGAATCACCTCTACCCGGGGAAGACATATCAATGCTCACTGCTCTGCGTTCAGATTCTGCGGAGGAGAGACTACTGAACTCTGCTGGGGAAAGAGGACTCATCCTGCTTCGGGGATACGCACGGCACATCTTCTGGCAAGGTGCTACACCTGCAACAACACAAACAAACAGACAAGATACCCTCCTCACAGGGGCCTATTCAGCTTATTATCTCGTGACAATGTTCAGTTAGTTAATTGTTTCAACAATCAATGGGCTTAGGCCCGCAAGTTTATGTATGCGCATTTTATCAAAAATATCGGCGTTATCATTCGCAAACAAAGCAGGTAAATGCTAAACAGTCAAGTAGAATTGCTGAATAATGTGCATTTTATTGATAATGAACCCCTGAACGGGCAAAAATGTTTTACAACAGAGGCAAGCTCCTGGAATGAGGAAGCCGCGCAAAAAGAAAACATAAATATACATCAGTATACACAAATGTCGGCAATCGAGGCGTAGACGAACACCATGAGTTGATCCCTCTAAGACCCACTCGACTTCGATACTTCTCCGATGCTTCAGCTTTGGAAGAGATTGACTCAGATAAACGGCCCTCAGGTCTTCCGAACCACTAAACAATGAAAGTCCATACGCGGAACGCAGTCATTTGCTTATTTAAATCCCTAACTTTTGCGTGAACCGCCCTTCACGGGTTTTCAGTTCACCGGGATACCCTTTTTTGCCGAAGCCGCCCAGTGTAGGTTTTCGACTTCGCGGGTGTACATTTTTTTCAATATATCCCTAATTTTTGCCCGAACCTTTTATTCTGTTTTTTGGTTCGCCGGGATGCCCCTTTTTTGCCTGGACTCTCTTTTTTTGTCCAGCGGGTCGCTTTCAAGCAAAGTATTTTTTAACTGCGTCCGCGTTCACCGAGGATGCAAAATCTTCACCATCCATCGTGGATAACAACAAAGCTCCTCCCGAGAAGACCTTGCTGACGACATACGGCCCTTCGTAATTTGGAGTCCACTTGCCCCGGTGATCGGAGTGTGGCGGAAGAATCTTCTTCAGGACGAGATCACCCGTCTGAAAGCTTCGAGGACGCACCTTCTTATCATAAGCTTTCTTCATTCGGCTTTGGTACAGGCGACCAAATGCAATCGATGCTAACCTCTTCTCGTCCATCAGGCTGAGTTGGTTCAGGCGATTCGTAACCCATTCTGCCTCATCAAGTTTCACATCAACCAAAACTCGCAAAGAGGGAATCTCCACTTCTAACGGCAGGACAGCTTCCATACCGTACACCAAGGAGAAAGGAGTTGCCCCGGTCGACGTACGCACCGTCGTACGATAACCGTGCAAGGCAAACGGCAGCATCTCGTGCCAATCCTTGTACGTCACAACCATCTTCTGAACAATCTTCTTTATGTTCTTGTTGGCCGCTTCAACAGCGCCATTCATCTTCGGCCGGTAAGGAGATGAGTTGTGGTGTTCGATCTTGAAGCTCTGGCACAGCTCCTTCATCATCTTATTATTCAAATTCGAACCATTATCAGTAATGATCCGCTCGGGAATTCCATAGCGACAGATGATGTCCCTCTTTATGAATTTAGCTACCACCTGCTTGGTCACATTAGCGTACGAGGCTGCCTCCACCCACTTGGTGAAGTAGTCGATAGCTACCAGAATGAAACGATGACCATTGGACGCGGTGGGCTCGATCTTGCCTATCATGTCGATGCCCCACATGGAGAACGACCAAGGGGAGGACATGACATTCAATGGGCACGGCGGCACATGAACTTTATCAGCATAAATCTGGCATTTGTGACATTTCTTCGCGAATCTGAAGCAATCCGACTCCATAGTCAACCAGTAATATCCTGCTCTCAGGATCTTTCTCGTCATGGCATGCCCGCCGGCGTGCGTACCAAATGTGCCCTCATGGACTTCTTTCATGAGCATACTTGTTTCTTTCTCATCTACACATCTGAGTAGCACGAGATCGTGGTTTCTCTTATACAGCACTCCATCAGGGTTGAGGTAAAAGTTTCCAGATAGCCTCCTCAGAGTCTTCTTATCCTGGGTTGAAGCACCCGCAGGATACTCCTTGGTCATAAGGAAGGCCTGGATATCGTGGAACCATGGCTTGCCGTCAGTGGCATCCTCGATTGCGAACACATATGCTGGTCTGTCAAGACGCGAAAGAACAATGCTTGGAGCTTCATTCCAAAGATTGACCTTATACATTGAAGCCAACGTGGCTAAAGCATCAGCCATTTGATTCTCAGCCCGGGGTACATGATGAAGTTCTACTCGGTCAAAGAACGGAAGCAGCCTCCTGGCATAATTCATGTACGGCACTAAATTCGCTTGACGAGTTTCCCACTCCCCTTTGATCTGATTGATTACAAGCGCTGAGTCACCATATATGTCTAGATTCTTGATTCTCAAATCAATTGCCTCTTCTAGACCCATAATACATGCTTCATACTCGGCTTCGTTGTTGGTAACTGAAAACGTCAGTCTTGCAGTAAACGGGATATGGGATCCGTGAGGAGTCGTAATGATTGCCCCAATACCACTTCCATAGGAGTTAACCGCTCCGTCGAATATCAACTTCCACTGAGACTTCCTATCCGGCCCCTCATCGAGCAATGGCTCCTCGCAATCCTTCGCTTTGAGAAACATAATGTCCTCGTCAGGGAATTCGAACTTCATCGGCTGATAGTCTTCGATTGGCTGTTCGGCAAGGTAATCCGACAACACGCTTCCCTTAATGGCTTTCTGAGAAACGTACTGAATATCATATTCCGTTAACACCATTTGCCACCTGGCAATCCTGCCCGAAAGAGCTTGCTTCTCGAAGACGTACTTGATCGGATCCATCTTCGAAATTAGCATAGTGGTGTGGTTGAGCATATACTGTCGTAGACGTTTGGCGGCCCAGGCTAATGCACAACACGTCTTCTCCAGCATCGAGTATCGAGATTCACACTCAGTGAACTTTTTACTCAGATAATAAATGGCATGCTCTTTTCTGCCCGTCTCGTCGTGCTGACCGAGAACACACCCCATACTATTCTCCAGAACTGTCAAGTACATGATTAATGGCCGTCCAGCCACTGGGGGTATCAAGATTGGAGGTTCTTGAAGATACTGCTTTATCTTATCGAATGCCTTCTGGCAATCCTCATTCCAAGTAATCGCCTGGTTTTTCTTTAAAAGCTTGAACATCGGTTCACAAGTGGCCGTGAGCTGAGAGATAAACCTTGCAATGTAGTTTATTCGGCCCAAGAAACCACGAACTTCTTTTTCTGTTTTCGGCGCTGGCATTTCTTGGATAGCTTTTATCTTTGCAGGATCAACTTCAATACCTCGTTCACTAACGATAAACCCCAATAACTTTCCGGACCGCACTCCGAAAGTGCACTTGTTAGGATTCAGCCTCAGCCTGAACTTCCTAAGCCTTTCAAACAGCTTCAGCAAATTGACCAGATGCTCCTCCTCCGTTTGGGACTTTGCAATCATGTCATCAACATAGACCTCGATCTCATGATGAATCATATCATGAAACAAAGTCACCATTGCTCGCTGGTAAGTGGCCCCTGCGTTCTTTAGACCGAAGGGCATTACCTTGTAGCAAAACGTGCCCCAGGGGGTAATAAACGTCGTTTTCTCCATGTCCTCCGGCGCCATCTTAATCTGATTGTAACCGGAGAAGCCATCCATGAACGAAAACACGGAAAACTGGGCTGTATTGTCGACCAACACATCGATATGAGGCAACGGGAAATCATCCTTAGGGCTCGCCCTATTCAAATCCCGATAATCGACACACATGCGTACCTTACCGTCCTTCTTCGGTACAGGCACTATGTTGGCGACCCACGGAGGGTAAGTGGTAACGGCTAGAAATCCTGCGTCCAACTGCTTCTGGACCTCTTCTTTGATTTTTACAGCCATGTCTGGTCTCGTCCTCCTGAGCTTCTGCTTGACTGGAGGGCAATCTTCTCGCAACGGCAAGCGATGAACCACGATATCAGTGTCAAGTCCGGGCATATCCTCATACGACCAAGCAAAGACGTCACTATACTCTCGAAGCATCTCGACCAGTCTATGCTTGACATCATTCTGCAGCGCAGCCCCAACTCTGACATTCCTGATAAGCTCCTCAGAACCCAGATTTATGATCTCAATATCCTCCTCGTGAGGCAGAATAACCTTCTCCTCCTGTCTCAACAAGCGGGCCAACTCTTCCGGAAGGTCTTCGTCTTCATCAATCTCATCCTCGGCTTGATAGATCGGGCAATCAAAGTCGTAGTGAGCCGTAGAGGGTCCAGAGTCGATGTCATCTGTTACGTGGATCCTGCAATAACAAGGGTTAAGTTTAAAGCAAGAATATGCAGGTTAGCACGAACCTCGTTGCCATTTTGCTGTTTTTCGAAACAAACATAAAACATGAATAACAGAGAACACAATATTTGATTACGAAGAAAACGCCTTTTATTTATTAACAAAATGCATACACATAATCCAACAAGGCCCTGACAGTAAAACCACTGTGCCCCGGGCAGGACATAGGGTTGTACAAAGATTGTAAAAAGCAAATCATTACTCTTCACTTGTCAGCTTGATAATCTCCTTGATGGTCCAATTGTGGAGGCACTCGCCTGGCTTGCTCGGTTGAATCCAGGCGTCAAGATCGCAATCACTGTCCCCGCTGTCCTCCGACGTAGCGTTGATACTCTCGAAGATTACTCCCCCCTTGGTGAATAAGATCGGCCCCTTCCCGCGAGACGAGCTGCCAGAAGAAGATGAAGCTTCAGCTTCCGGAGAATATCCCAATCCAAACTTATCCTGTTTGATTGGTATATCCAAGACATGCCCCCAGCCTGGGGTGGAACCAGCTTCGACAACAGCCCGAGCTTCCTTAAACGAGGAGAGGTTCAACTCTTGCTTCTCTGCAACAACGGGAGCTACCTCCTTCACCCTGACGGTTTCAAAAGCTTGGCAAAGGGTCTCATGGATCTCACCATCCATTTCAACGTATTTAAAGGACGACAGGTGGCTTACCATGATGTCCTCTTCACCGCAGACTGTCACTATGCTGCCCCCAACAGCATATTTAAGCTTCTGATGCAGCGTGGACGTTACGGCACCAGCAGAATGGATCCACGGCCGACCTAAGAGGCAACTATAGGCGGGCATGATATCCATAATATAGAAAACCGCATTAAACGTCTCTGGACCAACTTGAATTGGCAGGGTCAATTCTCCGAAGACGTGGCGCTTGGTTCCGTCAAAGGCCTTCACGACCAGATCACTGGGCGTGCACAGCAGTCCACGGGTATCCAACTTCATCAGTGCCTTCTTCGGAAGCACGTTAAGCGAGGAGCCCGTATCTACTAGGACATGGTACATAATCGTGCCTCTGCACTCTATCGAGACGTGCAAGGCATTGTTGTGATCTCTTCCCTTAGGAGTCAGCTCCAGATCTGTAAATCCCAGCCCATTACCAGCATTGACATGGGCTACTACTTCCTCAAGTTGATTCACTGATATCTCCTGCGGCACGTATGCAGCATTCAATACCTTCAATAATGCGTTGCGGTGCGCTTCAGAACACAGCAACAGGTTAAGAATCGAGATCTTTGACGGAGTCTGGTGAAGATGATCTACAATCTTGTAGTCACTTTTCCTGATTAGCCGCATGAACTCTTCAGCATCTTTAACCAGCAAGTCTTTCTCTGCCCCTGCAGGGACCTCTTCAACAGCTTTACCTTTGCCCTTATCCACAGCGTCAGCCCGGACCACTTTCTCTGCTGCAACCTCTGCCGGTGCGAACACTCTTCCGCTTCTAGTGATACCACTGACCTCAGCAAGATTCTGCGCAGTCGATCTGGACGGCTCAAGCTCTATCTTCTGACCATTACAATACACTTCGGCGCCGTAATGCCATGGGACGGCATTAGTGCTCTCAAATGGGATTGGTCCGGCCCTGGTGATGGTGATAGAAGGCGGACGGGACGCAGAAATAGTAATAGGGTGACGAGGAATAGTAATGGTAGCAACTTCGTCCGCCTGCTTCAACACGACTTCCCCTGACGCATTCTCAATGCTCCGATTGAATTGCAAGATACCCTCGGACATCAGACTTTGGATACCTTCGATCAACTGCTCACACCCATCAGGAAGTGTAGCACAGGCCATACATAACTCTCCACATCCGGGAAAGAAGCCCTTCTTTAGCAACTTGGCCTTGACAAAACTCAACGGCGTCTTCAAATCTTTGACATCAGTCAGCAAGTCTGAATTCCCTTCAGTGATAACAGCATTCACTCCGCCCCCCCTATGATGAGGCATTGGATTTTTGGTGACGTTGGGCACGCTGTCAGAAAAGTTGATAACCTTGGCGTCGACCAAGTCCTGGACTTTGTGCTTAAAAGCTTTACAATTCTCAACTGTATGGCCAGGTGCCCCAGAATGAAATTCACAAGTAGCATTAGCATCATAATCTGGTGGCGGTGCCCCTGTCAAGGGAGCCATTGTCCTTTTATGAACCAATTGGAGCTGAAGCAACGTCTGCAGAAGCTGTGCATACGGCATAGGAGGAGTTTCCAAATGACGGTTTGCCAGGGGACCCCGATTCTGATATCTCTTATATCCCGGATTATTCTGTTGCTGGGGCTGCTGCTGCGGCTACGGGGGAGCAACTGGGATGTTTATGCTAGCGATCTGAGACTGGGGGCCCTTGCCCTTTCTCCTAGCATTAGTGACAGCACTGGCATCTCCCTCTCGACGCTTGCCAGTATAGGGTTTCTTGCTAGCTCCTCCAGCTGAGGATGATTCGCCCTGAATTTTTCCGATCTTTATACCATTTTCGACATGCTCGCCCAAAGTGATGAGGGCCGAGAATGTTCCGGACATGCCACTGATCAGCTTCTCATAATAGACTCCGGGAAGGGTAGCCACGAACATTTGTACCAACTCACGCTCAACCATCGGTGGTTGAACCCGAGCAGCCAATTCACGCCACCGCTGGGCGTACTCTTTGAAGCTTTCATTGCTCCGCTGCGAGAGATTCTGAAGCTGAACTCGGTTGGGGGCCAAGTCGCTATTATATTGATAGTGGAGAACAAACGCTTCTGCAAGATCTTTCCAGGTGCGCACAGCAGCGGGTTCCAAACCCATATACCATTCGAGCGATGGACCCGAAAGACTATCCTGAAAGAAGTGCATCAGCAGCTTCTCATCGTCAGAATAAGCGGACATCTTTCTATAATAAGATCGGAGGTGAACACGGGGACAAGTGGTGCCCCTATACTTCTCAAAGATAGGCACCTTGAACTTGTGAGGTACTTTAAAGTCAGCAATCAACCCGAGCTTGGCCATGTCAACGCCCAATGTGTTCTGATTTTCTATATCTCTCATCTTATCTTCCAGCGCCTTGAACCTGAGTCGAGCCTCAGCAGTCAATTCAGCCTCTGCACCTCTCTGAGAGAATATGTCATCCTGATGGTCCTCCAGCCACGGTTGAGGCACCACCATATTTCCTGCACCAACATTGCCGTTGACCGGCCCCACGTTAACATTGGCTCCCAAACCACCATTGACGGCGCCTGCCGCATTAAGTCCGAGATTAGTCATAAGATTGCCGTTAGCACTACCGTTGCCCCCGGCAGCAGGAACAACGTTCTGTGGAGTATCCCCTTGAGGAGGAGTGGGCACGGCCCCGCCGTGAAGTATTCCATTACTGTCAACCCTGGAGATGAGAGGTTGAACCAAAGTACGAAGCTGATCTTGCCCATTCGCAACTACTTGCATCAGCTCCATAAAACGATCCATCCGTTCATGAAACTCTTGAACATCTGACTGTACCTGGTCCATGATTCTCGTTTGATTGGCGCGAGTTGAGTAGCGGTGGATGAATCTTTGATCAATCCTGGAGATCGAAAACAGCTCGGAACCTGAGTACCTGGAAAACCTGTCAACATCAAGGGTTAGGAAAAGGTAACAGAATGTATGTCATGCAAAAATGCTTTATGCAGATGCATGCGTGAGTCTGTGTGCTTGAGAGATTATCCCCCGATCCTGGCACCTGCTGGCAATAATAAGGAGAGGAAGCTAGGCCCAATCATGGAAACAGTAACCTCACATAGCAATAGTCAGATTCGACATATCAAGGACCGAGAACTCATACGCAACAGTCTTTCTGAGAACGGCTGCAGTAACACAATGAGAGATCTTGGATCGGGGAAACGGTACCTGTCACAGACACACGCTAATGGAATGATTATGCAAGCTAATGCAAAATGCAGGTATGCAACAATATATCCGGGTGGCTGCTGTGGAGATTCGGTGTCAACAGTCGCTGATGAGAAGGAAACCCCGGTGTAAAACCACTGATCTGATCTGCTGAGAACAACCATCTGATAGGATCGAGATCAAAATTCTGTTCTGACAAGAACGAAGGCCTGATAATAAAGACCCCGGATGCAAGATCAAGGAATATCTGTTGATGAAGTCTTCGGACCCCAAATCACAAATCTGCCCTCTCTAGAACAAACACACAGCCGCTGATGAGATCTTCAAACCCCACTCAAAATCTGCCCTATCAAGAACAAGCAACAACTGCTGACGAGATCCTCAGACCCCACTCAGAATCTGCTCCATCCAGAACAAACCTCTGATAACAATACTCTGATCGGAACCTGCTCTATCAGGAACAGACAAACACCCGATGATAAGATCCTCTGATCAAACCCTTGCTCTATCAAGAACACATCTGCAACATAACTGATTCACTGTCGAGAAAACCGGGTAGTCTGGAGGTCAAAGTTTCCTGTAATATCCCAACCCCGCTCACAGGTATGATGGACCTAATCCACGGACAAAGGTACGGCATCCTATGCGGTCGTCAGCGTCACAGACTTTCATGAGTGACAATACGATTCCCAGAAGGAGTGGCATCGTCAAGTCATGAAGAGGCCTCTCTTAGCTGACTTCCAAATGATCGGTCCCCAGAGTCGACAATCCTCACGTCTGGACTCCCCTCAGATCCTCAGGACCGGAAAGGAGCACCTCTGCAAGAATCTCGTCTGAGCGCAGATTTTCGTAGGGAACTGTGCCTGCTCAGCAGACAGGTTCGTCTACTACTTCTCTGCAACTATATCTAGGTGTGTACTCAAGCCCAGGTCCGGCTTTTCACTCACAGTAACATCCCTCTCCCACAGCAGCACAGATAATCATATCGAACTGGAAATAAAATGCGGGAAATAAAAATGCGGGAAGTAAAAGTGCGAGAAGTAAAAATGCGATAAATAAACGCAACCCAACAAGCAAACACACAAACGATAGGATTGACTCTCATAGGGAACCGGAGAACCAGAGATTCTGGGTTCAGTCCCCAGCAGAGTCGCCAGCTGTCGCTTGCGCGAAAATAAGGTTCCGGCATAACAGAAGAGTCGCCACCTTTCGTTATTTATCCCTCAGAGCGGGAAAGGAAACGATCGGAAAAACCTGACGAAAAAGGGTAAGACAAGGTCGTCGCAACCATTGTCTGGGTTCGGGAGTCGGTTACGCAAGGGGAAGGTATTAGCACCCCTCACGTCCGTCGTACTCGACGGGATCCTCGCTTGTTTGTTTACTTGGACGGGTTGGTTATAATCTATCTACCTATCAAGGCTGGCTGAAAAAGAAAAGAAAAATGACTCGGCAAAGCATCGCGCTTTATGCCTACGTATTCCCGTCTGGAACGAGAAATCAGAGTCAACGTAGTTCGGCCTAACTACGGGGGATTATGGGGAAAGGTTGCTCGCTAGGATATCGCATCCTATGCCTACGTACTTTCATCTGGTATGAAAGATCAGAGCAAACGTAGTTCGGGAAACTACGGGTTAAAAATGGCTCAACTAGGAGGGAGACTATCAAGTCCTACTGTTATCATGCCATGGATTCATCCTATGGTTGAGGTTTGAACAGGGAACTCCTAGATGTTGTCATGCATAGGTTTCAACCTAAAAGTCTATCATCAAATCCTCATCAGAGGAAATGAGAGTCCTAAGGGATCATATCAATGATACACCAAAACAGACAAAAACATCAGCTTTTAACAGTAAAATGCATGCAATGCAAGTGAGGGAGGAAATGTGTGTGGGGTGTCAGCCTCCACAAGCTCATCTCGACCTCAAGCCAGTCATGAAATAACAGTAATCATACTGAAGGGTAAACAACATGCTATCAAGCAATATACAGATAAAAGGAAATGAAATGCCATCAGGCAAACCAAACACACTTGAGAAAGAATCATCTACTCTCTAATCCTAACCCTAACACAGAATCTAATCAGATCTAAGCAAAGCTCTAAAGCAAAACCTAACCAAAAGAAATCAATCCCAGTCTTCAAGCTTCAAAACAAGCTTACCAAAGAAAGGGAGCTAAGTAAGCAGACTCATAGTGTCTTCCTCAGGAACGCACTAGGAGGTGTATACTCAGGAGTCATATCCTATGTGGCTCAACCACTGTGATCAGTTTACATTCCTCCTCAGGAGGAATTAAACTCACAAGCAGGCTCCAACATCACTGGATATTTAGGGAATCCTATCTGAACTAGTGGAGCTAAGTGAATAGACTCATAGGACCTTCCTCAGGAAAGTACTAGGAGGCTTCCACTTAGGAGTTGTATCCTATGTGGCTCAACAACTGTGATCAGTTTATATTCCTCCTCAGGAGAAATTAAACTCACAAGTTGGCTCCAACATCATTGGATACTTGAGAAATCCTAAACAGACTAATGGAACTAAGTGAATAGACCCATAGGACCTTCCTCAGGAAAGTACTAGGAGGCTTCCACTTAGGAGTTGTATCCCATGTGGCTCAACAACATGTGATCAGTTTACATTCCTCCTCAGGAGAAATTAAACTCACAAGTTGGCTCCAACATCATTGGATACTTAAGAAAGAGGTGAGAAGAAAGAATGAAAGTCATTCATAGTGCCTTCCTCAGGAAAGTACCATGAACTTCCTTCAAACTTCAGGATCTCAAACCTCACAGACAGGGGACAAGCCAAGCTCTGGGTCTCTGAATCTTGATCTACAATCTTCTCTCCATGATGCTCTCCATCAAAGTCTTCAAGGCAACACAAGCTCCTCAACAAATTTCCCACAATGAACCCCAAAGATGAACAGATAACCACAGGGGAGACAAAATCAATAGGCAACTTCAGAAAATACCTAAAAATACTAAACCAAGGGGGAAAAATCTAACAATTATTCACAAAGGTCCTCAACACCTACTCATAACATCTACATAGGCCTCTACCTAAAAATCAAGACAAAACTTATCAAAGAAAGTGAATTTCTTTACCTATGCACAACCTAAACCCTAATTAGGATACCCTAATGCTACCCTAATTAAACTAATCAAAATTTAATCTAAAAATCAAGAATTAAATCCTATGGGGAACTATGGTTCAATATCTAATTACACAAAAACGAATGGATTAAAAACCCTAAGGGAAGGTCCTAAAACAATTCTTGCAAAATCATGATACCAAACTACACATTATAAAAGCTACTTAAAAGGAAAATCTATTAAAAATACTAAATTTAAAAATAAAATCCCATTTTTATTTTTAATATTTTCTACACATTATCATCTAATCATAGAAAAAAGAAGAAGTCAAAAATCATTTTTTATCATTTATTTATGAATTAATCAAAACAGAAAAATATTAAAACAATATAAAAGAAATTAAATTAATAAAGGGAGGGGGGTATGAATAGCACACGCGCCAGTTGGTTTTGGACTGGGCCAGATAACAGGGGGGTGGGGATAGCGAAATAAGCCCATGGACCGGTTTAATGAAACGACCGCGTTTCATTTCTCTTTG
The DNA here is from genome assembly GCA_963859935.3 of Lathyrus sativus. Classification (NCBI taxonomy): domain Eukaryota; kingdom Viridiplantae; phylum Streptophyta; class Magnoliopsida; order Fabales; family Fabaceae; genus Lathyrus; species Lathyrus sativus. The sequence continues at coordinate 236,558,008 of OZ012736.1, read as the reverse complement.
AATTTTCCCTCCATCTTCAGATTTAACCGTGGCCGTGAGATCTGATTACATTGTCAAACTTTGAGACTGATCCAACGGACCACCCTCATCGTCCCAAACGAAACTAGGGTTTTCAGAAAAACTCAGTTCCATGCACCAAGATTCAACTGGTTCGTTCTCTTCACTCACTCAACGAAATCAAAAGATTCCAAGGGCAAACATGATCTACTAATTGCCTAGAACACAACCATGCGTGTGGTTTTCCATAATTCTTCCTAGATCCTCCTAACAGAGAGGTTCAAGATCATGGTTCAAAAATATTTCTCTGAGATCAATCCTAATAAAACTCAAAACTAAAGCTGCAATCTTGTTCCCTATGCCACCCTAATCACTATAATCCATGTCATGTTGATTAAAGCCTAGCACACAGTTCATTCCTGCACATCAAAGATTCATGCACCTGTTACAAACCATCATGGATCGTGCCCTAACTTTCAGTATTTGATCATCTACCCTAATACACTCATTCCATGCCTACAAAACTAATTGAAACTAGCTAACTTAAGAGATACAAGGAGAAGAAAGAACCTGTCAAAGGGATGATGGTGAGGGCTCGTGGGGATGCTTGCAGGCCTTGGAATTGGTTCAAGATGCTCCTTGGATGATCCACAACCTTCTGTTTGCAAGAGTTGTTGATGGAAGATGCTTGTGATGGAAGAAAACTCAAGTTGCTTGATTGTGAAGGTAGCTCTTTAATGGCAATGTATCTCTCTCTTTCTCCTCTGACTTGACTCTCTATCACCAACCTTGAACACTATGAAGATCATCCTTCTTATAATGATGGATGGAAGAAGCTGGATCCTTCTAGAATCATCTAGAAAAGTGTGGAAAGTTCTTGAAAATCTCATGTGGGGACAAGTTGAATTTCTCATATTCCATGCCTTATGCCTTGCCATTTAGTCTTAGAGTATCTTTACATGAGATATTGAGAAGGGATGGGTGAAAAACAAGCTCATCTTTGGCTTGTGTAAGGTTTTTCAACATTGCCTTCTTTTTCAAGTAACAACTTTTCAAAGCATCACCCATTTTAAGGCTCCAAATCAAAATTCTAGCTAAACCAATGTTCTCAAAATGGTTTTTCCAATCAAAATGATATATTGGATGACCTATTTTGGATTTGTGGATCTTCCAAATCAATTTCCAAATTCAACTTTTCAAACTTATATGCCATTTTTAGTTCATTTTTGACCAATCATGCAATCTCATGCTATTGAGCTTTTCCAACAATTTGTGACCTTCTTTCTAAACTTAAAATCACATTTTGAGCAACTTTCATGTTTTGAGTTTTTCCATTTGAGGCTTGGAAATAGGAGTTTTAGGCATTGGATAAAATGACCTATAACTGACAAATGACCAAAATACCCCTGCCTTGTTCAAACCATAAGTTGAGTTCCACAAATCCAATCAAGGACTTCTACCACTCAAATTAAAGCTAAGAAGATGCTCTTCAACATTCATGTTGACCAAGAAATCATAGGAATCCTCCTACTAGGGAAAAAGTTGTCTGCAAGTTGGGTGACTTTCAAGGACCCAGATTCACACACCTTTGCTGACCTGTAATTTGTCAAAACCATAACTTGAGCTCTGTAACTCCTATCAAGGACTTCCACCACTCAAATTAAAGCTTAGAACAATCTCTACAACATTCATGTTATGGGGAAGGTGAGATATCAATCACATCTTGAGCTAAAACTGCCTGGAAAATAGGGATCAAATTAGGGTTTTTCACTGACAATCCTTGGAAACCCTGACTTGAAACTTCTCAAACTCCTCAATCATGATGAGTTGGTCTAGGAATCATCTTTATAACATCTCTATGCATCATTGCATGATCTCATGGCCCTTGGATTAGATCTCAACCTTCTCCAAATCTTCAGCTGATCTAGGGTTGACCCAGTCAAAACCCTAATTCTACCATTCATGGTTGAATCTTCTGAACTCTTGCATAATGACTTCTCTGGCCTTCATGATGGCTATCAAGACATCTCACAGGCTTCCTCAAAACATCTAGTTCATTCTCAAAGTCTCAGAATCATCTGGGGAGCTCCCACAACTCTCAAGCTATGAGGCACATAACTCTAGTCTCAACCAGTTTCTCGGAGGATCTCTTGAACTGTCTGATGAACGTATCAACTTTCAAACACTCAATGAATAAATAATTGTTGGTCAAATTTTGGGGTGCAACAATATCCAGACTCCGGTTATTACGTTAGGCGTTCAAGCTCCGGTCAGTTTCGTTAAGTATCTAGACTCCGGTTATTATTTTAAGCGTTCAGGCTCCGGTCAATTTCGTTTGGTATCCTGACTCCGGTTATTACGTTGAGCGTTCAGGCTCCGGTCAGTTTCATTGTGTATCCAGACTTCGGTTATTATCTTGAGCATTCAGGCTCCGGTCAGTTTCGTTAGGTATCCAGACTCCGGTTATTACGTTGAGCGTTCAGGCTCCGGTCATTTTCGTTGAGCATCGAGACTCCAGTTATTACGTTGTGCGTTCAGGGTCCGGTCTATTTTGTTGAGTATCTAGACTCTGGTTATTACAATGAGCGTTCAGGCTCCGTTCAGTTTCGTTGGGTATCCAGACTCCGGTTATTACGTTGAGCGTTCAGGCTCCGGTCAGTTTCGTTGTGTATCCAGACTCCCGTTATTACGTTGAGCGTTCAGGCTCCGGTCAGTTTCGTTGGGTATCCAGACTCCGATTTTTACATTGAGCGTTCAGGCTCCGGTCAGTTTTGTTGGGTATCCAGACTCCGGTTATTACGTTGAGCGTTCAAGCTCCGGTCAGTTTCGTTTTCTATCCAGACTTCGGTTATTACGTTGAGCGTTCAGGCTCCGGTCAGTTTTGTTGGGTATCCAGACTCCGGTTTTTACGTTGAGCGTTCAGGCTCTGGTCAGTTTTGTTGGGTATCCAGACTCCGGTTATTACGTTGAGCGAGCAGGCTCCGGTCAGTTTCGTTGGGTATCCAGACTCCGGTTATTACGTTGAGCGTTTAGGCTCCGGTCAGTTTTGTTGGGTATCCAGACTCTGGTTATTACGTTGAGCGTTCAGGCTCCGGTCAGTTTCGTTGTGTATCCAGACTCCGGTTATCACGTTGAGCATTCAGGCTCCGGTCAGTTTCGTTGGATATCCAGACTCCGGTTTATATGTTGAGCGTTCAGGCTCCGGTCAGCTTTGTTGGGTATCCAGACTCCGGTTATTACGTTGAGGGTTCAGGCTCCGGTGAGTTTTGTTGGATATCCAGACTCCGGTTATTACATTGAACGTTCAGGCTCCGGTCAGTTTCGTTGGGTATCCAAACTCTGGTTATTACGTTGAGCATTCAGGCTCCGGTCAGTTTCGTTGTGTATCCAGACTCCGGTTATTATATTGATCGTTCAGGCTCCAGTCAGTTTCTTTGAGTATCCAGACTCCGGTTATTACGTTGAGCGTTCAGGCTACGGTTAGTTTCGTTGAGTATCCAGATTTCGGTTATTATGTTGAGTGTTCAGGCTCCGGTCAGTTTCGTTTGGTATCCAGATACCGGTTATTACGTTGAGCGTTCAGGCTCCGGTCGGTTTTGTTGGGTATCCAGACTCCGGTTATTACGTTGAGCGTTCAGGATCCGGTCAGTTTCGTTGCATATCCAGACTCTGGTTATTACGTTAGGCGTTCAGGCTCCGGTCAGTTTCGTTCGGTATCTAGACTCAGGTTATTACTTTAAGCGTTCAGGCTCCGGTCAATTTCGTTTGGTATCCTGACTCCAGTTATTACGTTGAGCGTTCAGGCTCCGGTCAGTTTCATTGGGTATCCAGACTTCGGTTATTATCTTGAGCGTTCAGGCTCCGGTCAGTTTCGTTGGGTATCCAGACTCCGGTTATTACGTTGAGTGTTCAAGCTCCGGTCATTTTCGTTGAGCATCCAGACTCCAGTTATTACGTTGAGCATTCAGGCTCCGTTCAGTTTCGTTGGGTATCCAGACTCCGGTTATTACGTTGAGCGTTCAGGCTCCGGTCAGTTTTGTTGTGTATCCAGACTCCCGTTATTACGTTGAGCCTTCAGGCTCCGGTCAGTTTCGTTGGGTATCCAGACTCCGATTTTTACATTGAGTGTTCAGGCTCCAGTCAAATTTGTTGGGTATCCAGACTCCGGTTATTACGTTGAGCGTTCAGGCTCCGGTCAGTTTCGTTGGGTATCCACCCTCAGGTTATTACGTTGAGCGTTCAGGCTCCGGTCAGTTTCGTTTGGTATCCAGACTTTGGTTATTACGTTGAGCGTTCAGGCTCCGGTCAGTTTTGTTGGGTATCCAGACTCCGGTTTTTACGTTGAGCGTTCAGGCTCTGGTCAGTTTTGTTGGGTATCCAGACTCCGGTTATTACATTGAGCGAGCAGGCTCCGGTCAGTTTCGTTGGGTATCCAGACTCCGGTTATTAGGTTGAGCGTTCAGGCTCCGTTCAGTTTCGTTGGGTATCCAGTCTCCGGTTATTTCGTTGAGCGTTCAGGCTCCGGTCAGTTTCGTTGGGTATCCAGACTCCCGTTATTACGTTGAGCGTTCAGGCTCCGGTCAGTTTTGTTGGGTATCCAGACTCCCGTTATTACGTTGAGCGTTCAGGCTCCGGTCAGTTTTGTTGGGTATCCAGACTTCGGTTATTACGTTGAGCGTTCAGGCTCCGGTCAGTTTCGTTGAGTATCCAGATTCCGGTTATTACGTTGAGCCGTCAGGCTCCGGTCAATTTCGTTGGGTATCCAGATTCCGGTCAATTTTGTTGGGTATCCAGACTCCGGTTATTACGTTGAACGTTCAGGCTCCGGTCAGTTTCGTTGGGTATCCAGACTCCGGTTATTACGTTGAGCGTTCAGGCTCTGGTCAGTTTTGTTGGGTATCCAGACTCCGGTTATTACGTTGAGCGAGCATGCTCCGGTCAGTTTCGTTGGGTATCCAGACTCCGGTTATTACGTTGAGCGTTTAGGCTCCGGTCAGTTTTGTTGGGTATCCAGACTCTGGTTATTACGTTGAGCGTTCAGGCTCCGGTCAGTTTCGTTGTGTATCCAGACTCCGGTTATCACGTTGAGCATTCAGGCTCTGGTCAGTTTCGTTGGGTATCCAGACTCCGGTTTATACGTTGAGCGTTCAGGCTCCGGTCAGCTTTGTTGGGTATCCAGACTCCGGTTATTACATTGAGGGTTCAGGCTCCGGTCAGTTTTGTTGGATATCCAGACTCCGGTTATTACATTGAACGTTCAGGCTCCGGTCAGTTTCGTTGGGTATCCAGACTCTGGTTATTACGTTGAGCATTCAGGCTCCGGTCAGTTTCGTTGTGTATCCAGACTCCGGTTATTACATTGATCGTTCAGGCTCCAGTCAGTTTCTTTGAGTATCCAGACTCCGGTTATTACGTTGAGCGTTCAGGCTACGGTTAGTTTCGTTGAGTATCCAGATTTCGGTTATTACGTTGAGCGTTCAGGCTCCGGTCAGTTTCGTTTGGTATCCAGATACCGGTTATTACGTTGAGCGTTCAGGCTCCGGTCAGTTTTGTTGGTTATCCAGACTCCGGTTATTACGTTGAGCGTTCAGGATCCGGTCAGTTTCGTTGCATATCCAGACTCTGGTTATTACGTTAGGCGTTCAGGCTCCGGTCAGTTTCGTTCGGTATCTAGACTCAGGTTATTACTTTAAGCGTTCAGGCTCCGGTCAATTTCGTTTGGTATCCTGACTCCAGTTATTACGTTGAGCGTTCAGGCTCCGGTCAGTTTCATTGGGTATCCAGACTTCGGTTATTATCTTGAGCGTTCAGGCTCCGGTCAGTTTCGTTGGGTATCCAGACTCCGGTTATTACGTTGAGTGTTCAAGCTCCGGTCATTTTCGTTGAGCATCCAGACTCCAGTTATTACGTTGAGTATTCAGGCTCCGTTCAGTTTCGTTGGGTATCCAGACTCCGGTTATTACGTTGAGCGTTCAGGCTCCGGTCAGTTTTGTTGTGTATCCAGACTCCCGTTATTACGTTGAGCCTTCAGGCTCCGGTCAGTTTCGTTGGGTATCCAGACTCCGATTTTTACATTGAGTGTTCAGGCTCCAGTCAAATTTGTTGGGTATCCAGACTCCGGTTATTACGTTGAGCGTTCAGGCTCCGGTCAGTTTCGTTGGGTATCCACCCTCAGGTTATTACGTTGAGCGTTCAGGCTCCGGTCAGTTTCGTTTGGTATCCAGACTTTGGTTATTACGTTGAGCGTTCAGGCTCCGGTCAGTTTTGTTGGGTATCCAGACTCCGGTTTTTACGTTGAGCGTTCAGGCTCTGGTCAGTTTTGTTGGGTATCCAGACTCCGGTTATTACATTGAGCGAGCAGGCTCCGGTCAGTTTCGTTGGGTATCCAGACTCCGGTTATTACGTTGAGCATTTAGGCTCCGGTCAGTTTCGTTGGGTATCCAGACTCCGGTTATTACGTTGAGCGTTCAGGCTCCGGTCAGTTTCGTTGTGTATCCAGACTCCGGTTATTACGTTGAGCGATCAGGCTCCGATCAATTTTGTTGTGTATCCAGACTACGATTATTACGTTGATCGTTCAGGCTCCAGTCAGTTTCATTGAGTATCCAGACTCCGGTTATTTCGTTGAGCGTTCAGGCTCCGGTCAGTTTCGTTGAGTATCCAGATTCCGGTTATTACGTTGAGCCGTCAGGCTCCGGTCAATTTCGTTGGGTATCCAGATTCCGGTCAATTTTGTTGGGTATCCAGACTCCGGTTATTACGTTGAACGTTCAGGCTCCGGTCAGTTTCGTTGGGTATCCAGACTCCGGTTATTACGTTGAGCATTCAGGCTCAGGTCAGTTTCGTTGGGTATCCAGACTCCGATTATTACGTTGAACGTTAAGGCTCTGGTCAGTTTCGTTGGGTATCCAGACTCCGGTTATTACGTTGAGCGTTCAGGCTCTGGTCAGTTTCGTTGGGTATCCAGACTCCAGTTATTACATTGAGCGTTCAGGCTCTGGTCAGTTTCGTTGGGTATCCAGACTCCGGTTATTACGTTGAGCGTTCAGGCTCCGGTCAGTTTCATTGGGTATCCAGACTCCGGTTATTACGTTGAGCGAGCAGGCTCCGGTCAGTTTCGTTGGGTATCCAGACTCCGGTTATCACGTTGAGCATTCAGGCTCTGGTCAGTTTCGTTGGGTATCCAGACTCCGGTTTATACGTTGAGCGTTCAGGCTCCGGTCAGCTTTGTTGGGTATCCAGACTCCGGTTATTACATTGAGGGTTCAGGCTCCGGTCAGTTTTGTTGGATATCCAGACTCCGGTTATTACATTGAACGTTCAGGCTCCGGTCAGTTTCGTTGGGTATCCAGACTCTGGTTATTACGTTGAGCATTCAGGCTCCGGTCAGTTTCGTTGTGTATCCAGACTCCGGTTATTACATTGATCGTTCAGGCTCCAGTCAGTTTCTTTGAGTATCCAGACTCCGGTTATTACGTTGAGCGTTCAGGCTACGGTTAGTTTCGTTGAGTATCCAGATTTCGGTTATTACGTTGAGCGTTCAGGCTCCGGTCAGTTTCGTTTGGTATCCAGATACCGGTTATTACGTTGAGCGTTCAGGCTCCGGTCAGTTTTGTTGGGTATCCAGACTCCGGTTATTACGTTGAGCGTTCAGGATCCGGTCAGTTTCGTTGCATATCCAGACTCTGGTTATTACGTTAGGCGTTCAGGCTCCGGTCAGTTTCGTTCGGTATCTAGACTCAGGTTATTACTTTAAGCGTTCAGGCTCCGGTCAATTTCGTTTGGTATCCTGACTCCAGTTATTACGTTGAGCGTTCAGGCTCCGGTCAGTTTCATTGGGTATCCAGACTTCGGTTATTATCTTGAGCGTTCAGGCTCCGGTCAGTTTCGTTGGGTATCCAGACTCCGGTTATTACGTTGAGTGTTCAAGCTCCGGTCATTTTCGTTGAGCATCCAGACTCCAGTTATTACGTTGAGTATTCAGGCTCCGTTCAGTTTCGTTGGGTATCCAGACTCCGGTTATTACGTTGAGCGTTCAGGCTCCGGTCAGTTTTGTTGTGTATCCAGACTCCCGTTATTACGTTGAGCCTTCAGGCTCCGGTCAGTTTCGTTGGGTATCCAGACTCCGATTTTTACATTGAGTGTTCAGGCTCCAGTCAAATTTGTTGGGTATCCAGACTCCGGTTATTACGTTGAGCGTTCAGGCTCCGGTCAGTTTCGTTGGGTATCCACCCTCAGGTTATTACGTTGAGCGTTCAGGCTCCGGTCAGTTTCGTTTGGTATCCAGACTTTGGTTATTACGTTGAGCGTTCAGGCTCCGGTCAGTTTTGTTGGGTATCCAGACTCCGGTTTTTACGTTGAGCGTTCAGGCTCTGGTCAGTTTTGTTGGGTATCCAGACTCCGGTTATTACATTGAGCGAGCAGGCTCCGGTCAGTTTCGTTGGGTATCCAGACTCCGGTTATTACGTTGAGCATTTAGGCTCCGGTCAGTTTCGTTGGGTATCCAGACTCCGGTTATTACGTTGAGCGTTCAGGCTCCGGTCAGTTTCGTTGTGTATCCAGACTCCGGTTATTACGTTGAGCGATCAGGCTCCGATCAATTTTGTTGTGTATCCAGACTACGATTATTACGTTGATCGTTCAGGCTCCAGTCAGTTTCATTGAGTATCCAGACTCCGGTTATTACGTTGAGCGTTAAGGCTCCGGTCAGTTTCGTTGAGTATCCAGATTCCGGTTATTACGTTGAGCCGTCAGGCTCCGGTCAATTTCGTTGGGTATCCAGATTCCGGTCAATTTTGTTGGGTATCCAGACTCCGGTTATTACGTTGAACGTTCAGGCTCCGGTCAGTTTCGTTGGGTATCCAGACTCCGGTTATTACGTTGAGCATTCAGGCTCAGGTCAGTTTCGTTGGGTATCCAGACTCCGGTTATTACGTTGAACGTTAAGGCTCTGGTCAGTTTCGTTGGGTATCCAGACTCCGGTTATTACGTTGAGCGTTCAGGCTCTGGTCAGTTTCGTTGGGTATCCAGACTCCAGTTATTACATTGAGCGTTCAGGCTCTGGTCAGTTTCGTTGGGTATCCAGACTCCGGTTATTACGTTGAGCGTTCAGGCTCCGGTCAGTTTCATTGGGTATCCAGACTCCGGTTATTACGTTGAGCGAGCAGGCTCCGGTCAGTTTCGTTGGGTATCCAGACTTCGGTTATTACGTTGAGCGTTCAGGATCCGTTCAGTTTCGTTGAGCATCCAGACTCCAGTTATTATGTTGTGCGTTCAGGCTCTGGTCAGTTTCGTTGAGTATCCAGACTCCGTTTATTACGTTGAGCGTTCATGCTCCGTTCAGTTTCGTTGGGTATCCAGACTCCGGTTATTACGTTAAGCGTTCAGGCTCCGCTCAGTTTTGTTGTGTATCCAGACTCCGGTTATTACGTTGAGCGTTCAGGCTCCGGTCAGTTTCGTTGGGTATCCAGACTCCGGTTTTTACGTTGAGCGTTCAGGCTCCTGTCAATTTTGTTGGGTATCCAGACTCCGGTTATTACCTTGAGGGTTCAGGCTCCGGTCAGTTTCGATGGGTATCCAGACTCCGATTATTACATTGAGCATTCAGGCTCCGGTCAGTTTAGTTGGGTATCCAGACTCCGGTTATCACGTTGAGCGTTCAGACTCCGGTCAGTTTCGTTGTGTATCCAGACTCCGGTTATTACGTTGATCATTCAGGCACCAGTCAGTTTCGTTGTGTATCCAGACTCTGGTTATTACATTGAGCATTCAGGCTCCGGTTAGTTTCATTGAGTATCCAGATTCCGGTTATTACATTGAGCGTTCAGGCTCCGGTCAATTTTGTTGGGTATCCAGACTCCGGTTATTACGTTGAGCATTCAGGCTCCGATCCGTTTCGTTTGGTATCCAGACTTCGGTTATTACGTTGAGCGTTCAGGCTCTGATCAGTTTCGTTGGGTATCCAGACTCCGGTTTTTAAATTGAGCGTTCAGGCTCCGGTCAGTTTTGTTGGGTATCCAGACTCCGGTTATTACGTTGGGCGTTCAGGCTCCGGTCAGTTTCGTTGGGTATCCAGACTCAGGTTATTACGTTGAGCATTCAGGCTCCGGTCAATTTTGTTTGGTATCCAGACTTCGGTTATTACGTTGAGCGTTCAGGCTCCGGTCAATTTTGTTGGGTATCCAGACTCCGGTTATTACGTTGAGCATTCAGGGTCCGGTCAGTTTTGTTGCATATCCAGACTCTGGTTATTATGTTAGGGGTTCAAGCTCTGGTCAGTTTCGTTCAGTATCTAGACTCCGGTTATTATTTTAAGCGTTCAGGCTCCGGTCAATTTCGTTTGGTATCCTGACTCCGGTTATTACGTTGAGCGTTCAAGCTCCGGTCAGTTTCATTGGGTATCCAGACTCAGGTTATTACGTTGAGCGTTCAGGCTCCGGTCAGTTTTGTTTGGTATCCAGACTCCGGTTATTACGTTGAGCGTTCAGGGTCCGGTCAGTTTCGTTGCATATCCAGACTCTGGTTATTACGTTAGGCGTTCAAGCTCCGGTCAGTTTCATTCAGTATCTAGACTCCGGTTATTATGTTGAGCGTTCAGGCTCCGGTCAGTTTTGTTGGGTATCCAAACTCCGGTTATTACATTGAGCGTTCAGGGTCCGGTTAGTTTTGTTGCATATCCAAACTCTGGTTATTACGTTAGGCGTTCAAGCTCCGGTCAGTTTCGTTCAGTATCTAGACTCCGATTATTATTTTAAGCGTTCAGGCTCCGGTCAATTTCGTTTGGTATCCTGACTCCGGTTATTACGTTGAGCGTTCAGGCTCCGGCCAGTTTCATTGGGTATCCAGACTTCGGTTATTACGTTGAGCGTTCAGGCTCTGGTCAGTTTTGTTGGGTATCCAGACTCCGGTTATTACGTTGAGCGTTCAGGGTCCGGTCAGTTTCGTTGCATATCCAGACTCTGGTTATAACGTTAGGCATTCAAGCTCTGGTCAGTTTCGTTCAGTATCTAGACTCCGGTTATTATTTTAAGCGTTCAGGCTCCGGTCAATTTCGTTTGGTATCCTGACTCCGGTTATTACGTTGAGCGTTCAGGCTCCGTCAGTTTCATTGGGTATCCAGACTTCGGTTATTATCTTGAGCATTCAGGCTCCGGTCAGTTTCGTTAGGTATCAAGACTCCGGTTATTACGTTGAGCGTTCAGGCTCCAGTTATTACGTTGTGCGTTCAGGGTCCGGTCTGTTTTGTTGAGTATCTAGACTCCGGTTATTAGGTTGAGCGTTCAGGCTCCGTTCAGTTTCGTTGGGTATCCAGACTCCGGTTATTTCGTTGAGCGTTCAGGCTCCGGTCAGTTTCGTTGGGTATCCAGACTCCCGTTATTACGTTGAGCGTTCAGGCTCCGGTCAGTTTTGTTGGGTATCCAGACTCCGGTTATTACGTTGAGCGTTCAAGCTCCGGTCAGTTTCGTTTGGTATCCAGACTTCGGTTATTACGTTGAGCGTTCAGGCTCCAGTCAGTTTTGTTGGGTATCCAGACTCCGGTTTTTACGTTGAGCGTTCAGGCTCTGGTCAGTTTTGTTGGGTATCCAGACTCCGGTTATTACGTTGAGCGAGCAGGCTCCGGTCAGTTTCGTTGGGTATCCAGACTCCGGTTATTACGTTGAGCGTTTAGGCTCCGGTCAGTTTCGTTGGGTATCCAGACTCTGGTTATTACGTTGAGCGTTCAGGCTCCGGTCAGTTTCGTTGTGTATCCAGACTCCGGTTATCACGTTGAGCATTCAGGCTCTGGTCAGTTTCGTTGGGTATCCAGACTCCGGTTTATATGTTGAGCGTTCAGGCTCCGGTCAGCTTTGTTGGGTATCCAGACTCCGGTTATTACGTTGAGGGTTCAGGCTCCGGTCAGTTTTTTGGGTATCCAGACTCCGGTTATTACATTGAACGTTCAGGCTCTGGTCAGTTTCGTTGGGTATCCAGACTCTGGTTATTACGTTGAGCATTCAGGCTCCGGTCAGTTTCGTTGTGTATCCAGACTCCGGTTATTACATTGATCGTTCAGGCTCCAGTCATTTTCTTTGAGTATCCAGACTCCGGTTATTACGTTGAGCGTTCAGGCTACGGTTAGTTTCGTTGAGTATCCAGATTTCGGTTATTACGTTGAGCGTTCAGGCTCCGGTCAGTTTCGTTTGGTATCCAGATACCGGTTATTACGTTGAGCGTTCAGGCTCCGGTCAGTTTTGTTGGGTATCCAGACTCCGGTTATTACGTTGAGCGTTCAGGATCCGGTCAGTTTCGTTGCATATCCAGACTCTAGTTATTACGTTAGGCGTTCAGGCTCCGATCAGTTTCGTTCGGTATCTAGACTCAGGTTATTACTTTAAGCGTTCAGGCTCCGGTCAATTTCGTTTGGTATCCTGACTCCAGTTATTACATTGAGCGTTCAGGCTCCGGTCAGTTTCATTGGGTATCCAGACTTCGGTTATTATCCTGAGCGTTCAGGCTCCGGTCAGTTTCGTTGGGTATCCAGACTCCGGTTATTACGTTGAGTGTTCAAGCTCCGGTCATTTTCGTTGAGCATCCAGACTCCAGTTATTACGTTGAGCATTCAGGCTCCGTTCAGTTTCGTTGGGTATCCAGACTCCGGTTATTACGTTGAGCGTTTAGGCTCCGGTCAGTTTTGTTGTGTATCCAGACTCCCGTTATTACGTTGAGCCTTCAGGCTCCGGTCAGTTTCGTTGGGTATCCAGACTCCGATTTTTACATTGAGTGTTCAGGCTCCAGTCAAATTTGTTGGGTATCCAGACTCCGGTTATTACGTTGAGCGTTCAGGCTCCAGTCAGTTTCGTTGGGTATCCACCCTCAGGTTATTACGTTGAGCGTTCAGGCTCCGGTCAGTTTCGTTTGGTATCCAGACTTCGGTTATTACGTTGAGCGTTCAGGCTCCGGTCAGTTTTGTTGGGTATCCAGACTCTGGTTTTTACGTTGAGCGTTCAGCCTCTGGTCAGTTTTGTTAGGTATCCAGACTTCGGTTATTACATTGAGCGAGCAGGCTCCGGTCAGTTTCGTTGGGTATCCAGACTCCGGTTATTACGTTGAGCGTTTAGGCTCCGGTCAGTTTCGTTGGGTATCCAGACTCCGGTTATTACGTTGAGCGTTCAGGCTCCGGTCAGTTTCGTTGTGTATCCAGACTCCGATTATTACGTTGATCGTTCAGGCTCCAGTCAGTTTCATTGAGTATCCAGACTCCGGTTATTACGTTGAGCGTTCAGGCTCCGGTCAGTTTCGTTGAGTATCCAGATTCCGGTTATTACGTTGAGCCGTCAGGCTCCGGTCAATTTCGTTGGGTATCCAGACTCCAGTCAATTTCGTTGGGTATCCAGACTCCGGTTATTACGTTGAACGTTCAAGCTCCGGTCAGTTTCGTTGGGTATCCAGACTCCGGTTATTACGTTGAGCGTTCAGGCTCAGGTCAGTTTCGTTGGGTATCCAGACTCCGGTTATTACGTTGAACGTTAAGGTTCTGGTCAGTTTCGTTGGGTATCCAGACTCCGGTTATTACGTTGAGCGTTCAGGCTCCGGTCAGTTTCATTGGGTATCCAGACTCCGGTTATTACGTTGAGCGAGCAGGCTCCGGTCAGTTTCGTTGGGTATCCAGACTCCGGTTATTACGTTGAGCGTTCAGGATCCGTTCAGTTTCGTTGAGCATCCAGACTCCAGTTATTACGTTGTGCGTTCAGGCTCTGGTCAGTTTCGTTGAGTATCCAGACTCCGTTTATTACGTTGAGCGTTCATGCTCCGTTCAGTTTCGTTGGGTATCCAGACTCCGGTTATTACGTTGAGCGTTCAGGCTCCGCTCAGTTTTGTTGTGTATCCAGACTCCGGTTATTACGTTGAGCGTTCAGGCTCCGGTCAGTTTCGTTGGGTATCTAGACTCCGGTTTTTACGTTGAGCGTTCAGGCTCCTGTCAATTTTGTTGGGTATCCAGACTCCGGTTATTACCTTGAGGGTTCAGGCTAAGGTCAGTTTCGATGGGTATCCAGACTCCGATTATTACATTGAGCATTCAGGCTCCGTTCAGTTTAGTTGGGTATCCAGACTCCGGTTATCACGTTGAGCGTTCAGACTCCGATCAGTTTCGTTGTGTATCCAGACTCCGGTTATTACGTTGATCGTTCAGGCACCAGTCAGTTTCGTTGTGTATCCAGACTCTGGTTATTACATTGAGCATTCAGGCTCCGGTTAGTTTCATTGAGTATCCAGATTCCGGTTATTACATTGAGCGTTCAGGCTCCGGTCAATTTTGTTGGGTATCCAGACTCCGGTTATTACGTTGAGCATTCAGGCTCCGATCCGTTTCGTTTGGTATCCTGACTTCGGTTATTACGTTGAGCGTTCAGGCTCTGATCAGTTTTATTGGGTATCCAGACTCCGGTTATTACGTTGAGTGTTCAGGGTCCGGTCAGTTTCGTTGCATATCTAGACTCTGGTTATTACGTTAGGCGTTCAAGCTCCGGTCAGTTTCGTTCAGTATCTAGACTCCGGTTATTATTTTAAGCGTTCAGGCTCCGGTCAATTTCGTTTGGTATCCTGACTCCGGTTATTACATTGAGCGTTCAGGCTCCGGTCAGTTTCATTGGGTATCCAGACTTCGGTTATTATCTTGAGCATTCAGGCTCCGGTCAGTTTCGTTAGGTATCCAGACTCCGGTTATTACGTTGAGCGTTCAGGCTCTAGTCATTTTCGTTGAGCATCCAGACTCCAGTTATTACGTTGTGCGTTCAGGGTCCGGTCTGTTTTGTTGAGTATCTAGACTCCGGTTATTACGTTGAGCGTTCAGGCTCAGTTCAGTTTCGTTGGGTATCCAGACTCCGGTTATTACGTTGAGCGTTCAGGCTCCAGTCAATTTCGTTGTGTATCCAGACTCCCGTTATTACGTTGAGCGTTCAGGCTCCGGCCAGTTTCGTTGGGTATCCAGACTCCGGTTATTACGTTGAGCGTTCAGGCTCCTGTCAGTTTTGTTGGGTATCCAGACTCCGGTTATTACGTTGGGCGTTCAGGCTCCGGTCAGTTTTGTTAGGTATCCAGACACAGGTTATTACGTTGAGCGTTCAGGCTCCGGTCAGTTTCGTTTGGTATCCAGACTTCGGTTATTACGTTGAGCGTTCAGGCTCCGGTCAGTTTTGTTGGGTATCCAGACTCCGGTTTTTACGTTGAGCGTTCAGGCTCTGGTCAGTTTTGTTGGGTATCCAGACTCCGGTTATTACGTTGAGCGAGCAGGCTCCGGTCAGTTTCGTTGGGTATCCAGACTCCGGTTATTACGTTGAGCGTACAGGATCCGTTCAGTTTCGTTGAGCATCCAGACTCCAATTATTACGTTGTGCGTTCAGGCTCTGGTCAGTTTCGTTGAGTATCCAGACTCCGTTTATTACGTTGAGCGTTCATGCTCCGTTCAGTTTCGTTGGGTATCCAGACTCCGGTTATTACGTTGAGCGTTCAGGCTCCGCTCATGTTTGTTGTGTATCCAGACTCCGGTTATTACGTTGAGCGTTCAGGCTCCGGTCAGTTTCGTTGGGTATCCAGACTCCGGTTTTTACGTTGAGCGTTCAGGCTCCTGTCAATTTTGTTGGGTATCTAGACTCCGGTTATTACCTTGAGGGTTCAGGCTCCGGTCAGTTTCGATGGGTATCCAGACTCCGATTATTACATTGAGCATTCAGGCTCCGTTCAGTTTAGTTGGGTATCCAGACTCCGGTTATCACGTTGAGCGTTCAGACTCCGATCAGTTTCGTTGTGTATCCAGACTCCGGTTATTACGTTGATCGTTCAGGCACCAGTCAGTTTCGTTGTGTATCCAGACTCTGGTTATTACATTGAGCATTCAGGCTCCGGTTAGTTTCATTGAGTATCCAGATTCCGGTTATTACATTGAGCGTTCAGGCTCCGGTCAATTTTGTTGGGTATCCAGACTCCGGTTATTACGTTGAGCATTCAGGCTCCGATCCGTTTCGTTTGATATCCTGACTTCGGTTATTACGTTGAGCGTTCAGGCTCTGATCAGTTTTGTTGGGTATCCAGACTCCGGTTATTACGTTGAGCGTTCAGGGTCCGGTCAGTTTCGTTGCATATCTAGACTCTGGTTATTACGTTAGGCGTTCAAGCTCCGGTCAGTTTCGTTCAGTATCTAGACTCCGGTTATTATTTTAAGCGTTCAGGCTCCGGTCAATTTCGTTTGGTATCCTGAATCCGGTTATTACGTTGAGCGTTCAGGCTCCGGTCAGTTTCATTGGGTATCCAGACTTCGGTTATTATCTTGAGCATTCAGGCTCCGGTCAGTTTCGTTAGGTATCCAGACTCCGGTTATTACGTTGAGCGTTCAGGCTCTAGTCATTTTCGTTGAGTATCCAGACTCCAGTTATTACGTTGTGCGTTCAGGGTCCGGTCTGTTTTGTTGAGTATCTAGACTCCGGTTATTACGTTGAGCGTTCAGGCTCAGTTCAGTTTCGTTGGGTATCCAGACTCTGGTTATTACGTTGAGCGTTCAGGCTCCGGTCAATTTCGTTGTGTATCCAGACTCCCGTTATTACGTTGAGCGTTCAGGCTCCGGTCAGTTTCGTTGGGTATCCAGACTCCGGTTATTACGTTGAGCGTTCAGGCTCCGGTCAGTTTTGTTGGGTATCCAGACTCCGGTTATTACGTTGGGCGTTCAGGCTCCGGTCAGTTTCGTTAGGTATCCAGACTCAGGTTATTACGTTGAGCGTTCAGGCTCCAGTCAGTTTCGTTTGGTATCCAGACTTCGGTTATTACGTTGAGCGTTCAGGCTCCGGTCAGTTTTGTTGGGTATCCAGACTCCGGTTTTTACGTTGAGCGTTCAGGCTCTGGTCAGTTTTGTTGGGTATCCAGACTCCGGTTATTACGTTGAGCGAGCAGGCTCCGGTCAGTTTCGTTGGGTATCCAGACTCCGGTTATTACGTTGAGCGTTCAGGATCCGTTCAGTTTCGTTGAGCATCCAGACTCCAGTTATTACGTTGTGCGTTCAGGCTCTGGTCAGTTTTGTTGAGTATCCAGACTCCGTTTATTACGTTGAGCGTTCATGCTCCGTTCAGTTTCGTTGGGTATCCAGACTCCGGTTATTACGTTGAGCGTTCAGGCTCCGCTCAGTTTTGTTGTGTATCCAGACTCCGGTTATTACGTTGAGCGTTCAGGCTCCGGTCAGTTTCGTTGGGTATCCAGACTCCGGTTTTTACGTTGAGCGTTCAGGCTCCTGTCAATTTTGTTGGGTATCCAGACTCCGGTTATTACCTTGAGGGTTCAGGCTCCGGTCAGTTTCGATGGGTATCCAGACTCCGATTATTACATTGAGCATTCAGGCTCCGTTCAGTTTAGTTGGGTATCCAGACTCCGGTTATCACGTTGAGCGTTCAGACTCCGATCAGTTTCATTGTGTATCCAGACTCCGGTTATTACGTTGAGCGTTCAGGCACCAGTCAGTTTCGTTGTGTATCCAGACTCTGGTTATTACATTGAGCATTCAGGCTCCGGTTAGTTTCATTGAGTATCCAGATTCCGGTTATTACATTGAGCGTTCAGGCTCCGGTCAATTTTTTGGGTATCCAGACTCCGGTTATTACGTTGAGCATTCAGGCTCCGATCCGTTTCGTTTGGTATCCTGACTTCGGTTATTACGTTGAGCGTTCAGGCTCTGATCAGTTTTGTTGGGTATCCAGACTCCGGTTATTACGTTGAGCGTTCAGGGTCCGGTCAGTTTCGTTGCATATCTAGACTCTGGTTATTACGTTAGGCGTTCAAGCTCCGGTCAGTTTCGTTCAGTATCTAGACTCCGGTTATTATTTTAAGTGTTCAGGCTCCGGTCAATTTCGTTTGGTATCCTGACTCCGGTTATTACGTTGAGCGTTCAGGCTCCGGTCAGTTTCATTGGGTATCCAGACTTCGGTTATTATCTTGAGCATTCAGGCTCCGGTCAGTTTCGTTAGGTATCCAGACTCCGGTTATTACGTTGAGCGTTCAGGCTCTAGTCATTTTCGTTGAGCATCCAGACTCCAGTTATTACGTTGTGCGTTCAGGGTCCGGTCTATTTTGTTGAGTATCTAGACTCCGGTTATTACGTTGAGCGTTCAGGCTCAGTTCAGTTTCGTTGGGTATCCAGACTCCGGTTATTACGTTGAGCGTTCAGGCTCCGGTCAATTTCGTTGTGTATCCAGACTCCCGTTATTACGTTGAGCGTTCAGGCTCCGGTCAGTTTCGTTGGGTATCCAGACTCCGGTTATTACGTTGAGCGTTCAGGCTCCGGTCAGTTTTGTTGGGTATCCAGACTCCGGTTATTACGTTGGGCGTTCAGGCTCCGGTCAGTTTCGTTAGGTATCCAGACTCAGGTTATTACGTTGAGCGTTCAGGCTCTGGTCAGTTTCGTTTGGTATCCAGACTTCGGTTATTACGTTGAGCGTTCAGGCTCCGGTCAGTTTTGTTGCGTATCCAGACTCCGGTTTTTACGTTGAGCATTCAGGCTCTGGTCAGTTTTGTTGGGTATCCAGACTCCGGTTATTACGTTGAGCGAGCAGGCTCCGGTCAGTTTCGTTGGGTATCCAGACTCTGGTTATTACGTTGAGCGTTCAGGATCCGTTCAATTTCGTTGAGCATCCAGACTCCAGTTATTACGTTGTGCGTTCAGGCTCTGGTCAGTTAAGTTGAGTATCCAGACTCCGTTTATTACGTTGAGCTTTCATGCTCCGTTCAGTTTCGTTGGGTATCCAGACTCCGGTTATTACGTTGAGCGTTCAGGCTCCGCTCAGTTTTGTTGTGTATCCAGACTCCGGTTATTACGTTGAGCGTTCAGGCTCAGTTCAGTTTCGTTGGGTATCCAGACTCTGGTTATTACGTTGAGCGTTCAGGCTCCGGTCAATTTCGTTGTGTATCCAGACTCCCGTTATTACATTGAGCGTTCAGGCTCCGGTCAGTTTCGTTGGGTATCCAGACTCCGGTTATTACGTTGAGCGTTCAGGCTCCGGTCAGTTTTGTTGGGTATCCAGACTCCGGTTATTACGTTGGGCGTTCAGGCTCCGGTCAGTTTCGTTAGGTATCCAGACTCAGGTTATTACGTTGAGCGTTCAGGCTCTGGTCAGTTTCGTTTGGTATCCAGACTTCGGTTATTACGTTGAGCGTTCAGGCTCCGGTCAGTTTTGTTGCGTATCCAGACTCCGGTTTTTACGTTGAGCGTTCAGGCTCTGGTCAGTTTTGTTGGGTATCCAGACTCCGGTTATTACGTTGAGCGAGCAGGCTCCGGTCAGTTTCGTTGGGTATCCAGACTCTGGTTATTACGTTGAGCGTTCAGGATCCGTTCAATTTCGTTGAGCATCCAGACTCCAGTTATTACGTTGTGCGTTCAGGCTCTGGTCAGTTTCGTTGAGTATCCAGACTCCGTTTATTACGTTGAGCTTTCATGCTCCGTTCAGTTTCGTTGGGTATCCAGACTCCGGTTATTACGTTGAGCGTTCAGGCTCCGCTCAGTTTTGTTGTGTATCCAGACTCCGGTTATTACGTTGAGCGTTCAGGCTCAGTTCAGTTTCGTTGGGTATCCAGACTCCGGTTATTACGTTGAGCGTTCAGGCTCCGGTCAATTTCGTTGTGTATCCAGACTCCCGTTATTACGTTGAGCGTTCAGGCTCCGGTCAGTTTCGTTGGGTATCCAGACTCCGGTTATTACGTTGAGCGTTCAGGCTCCGGTCAGTTTTGTTGGGTATCCAGACTCCGGTTATTACGTTTGGCGTTCAGGCTCCGGTCAGTTTCGTTAGGTATCCAGACTCAGGTTATTACGTTGAGCGTTCAGGCTCCGGTCAGTTTCGTTTGGTATCCAGACTTCGGTTATTACGTTGAGCGTTCAGGCTCCGGTCAGTTTTGTTGGGTATCCAGACTCCGGTTTTTACGTTGAGCGTTCAGGCTCTGGTCAGTTTTGTTGGGTATCCAGACTCCGGTTATTACGTTGAGCGAGCAGGCTCCGGTCAGTTTCGTTGGGTATCCAGACTCCGGTTATTACGTTTAGCGTTTAGGCTCCGGTCAGTTTCGTTGGGTATCAAGACTCCGGTTATTACGTTGAGCGTTCAGGCTCCAGTCAGTTTCGTTGTGTATCCAGACTCCGGTTATTACGTTGGGCGATCAGGCTCCAGTCAATTTCGTTGTGTATCCAGACACCGGTTATTATGTTGATCGTTCAGGCTCCAGTCAGTTTCGTTGAGTATCCAGACTCCGGTTATTACGTTGAGCATTCAGGCTCCGGTCAGTTTCGTTGCATATCCAGACTCTGGTTATTACGTTGAGCGTTCTGGCTCCGGTCAATTTCGTTCAGTATCTAGACTCCAGTTATTATTTTAAGCGTTCAGGCTCCGGTCAATTTCGTTTGGTATCCTGACTCCGGTTATTACGTTGAGCGTTCAGGCTCCGGTCAGTTTCATTGGGTATCCAGACATCGGTTTTTATCTTGAGCATTCAGGCTCCGGTCAGGTTCGTTAGGTATCCAGACTCCGGTTATTGCGTTGAGCGTTCAGGCTCCGTTCATTTTCGTTGAGCATCCAGACTCCAGTTATTACGTTGTGCGTTCAGGGTCCGGTCTATTTTGTTGAGTATCTAGACTCCGGTTATTACGTTGAGCGTTCAGGCTCCGTTCAGTTTCGTTGGGTATCCAGACTCCGTTTATTACGTTGAGCGTTCAGGCTCCTGTCAGTTTCGTTGTGTATCCAGACTCCCGTTATTACATTGAGCGTTCAGGCTCCTGTCAGTTTCGTTGGGTATCCAGACTCAGGTTATTACGTTGAGCGTTCAGGCTCCGGTCAGTTTTGTTTGGTATCCAGACTTCGGTTATTACGTTGAGCGTTTAGGCTCCGGTCAGTTTTGTTAGGTATCCAGACTCAGGTTATTACGTTGAGCGTTCAGGCTCCGGTCAGTTTCGTTTGGTATCCAGACTTCGGTTATTACATTGAGCGTTCAGGCTCTGGTCAGTTTCGTTGGGTATCCAGACTCCAGTTATTACGTTGAGCGTTCAGGCTCCGGTCAGATTCTTTGGGTATCCAGACTCCGGTTATTACGTTGAGCGTTCAGGCTCCGGTCAGTTTCATTGGGTATCTAGACTCCAGTTATTACGTTGAGCGAGCAGGCTCCAGTCAGTTTCGTTGGGTATCCAGACTAAGGTTATTACGTTGAGCGTTCAGGCTCCGGTCAGTTTTGTTTGGTATCCAGACTCCCGTTATTATGTTGAGCGTTCAGGCTCCGGTCAGTTTCGTTGGGTATCCAGACTCAGGTTATTACGTTGAGCGTTCAGGCTCCGGTTAATTTCGTTTGGTATCCAGACTTCGGTTATTACATTGAGCGTTCAGGCTCCGGTCAGTTTTGTTGGGTATCCAGACTCTAGTTATAACGTTGGGCGTTCAGGCTCCGGTCAGTTTCGTTGGGTATCCAGACTCAGGTTATTACGTTGAGCGTTCAGGCTTCGGTCAGTTTCGTTTGGTATCCAGACTATGGTTATTACGTTGAGCGTTCAGGCTCCGGTCAGTTTTGTTGGGTATCCAGACTCCGGTTTTTAGGTTTAGCGTTCAGGCTCTGTTCAGTTTTGTTGGGTATCCAGACTTCGATTATTACATTGAGCGAGCAGGCTCCGGTCAGTTTCGTTGGGTATCTAGACTCTGGTTATTACGTTGAGCGTTTAGGCTCCGGTCAGTTTCGTTGGGTATCCAGACTCCGGTTATTACGTTGAGCGTTTAGGCTCCGGTCAGTTTCTTTGAGTATCCAGATTCCGGTTATTACATTGAGCCTTCAGGCTCCGGTCAATTTCGTTGGGTATCCAGACTCCGGTTATTACGTTGAACGTTCAGGCTCCGGTCACTTTCGTTGGGTATCCAGACTCCGGTTATCACGTTGAGCATTCAGGCTCTGGTCAGTTTCGTTGGGTATCCAGACTCCGGTTTATATGTTGAGCGTTCAGGCTCCGGTCAGTTTTGTTGGGTATCCAGACTCCGGTTATTACGTTGAGGGTTCAGGCTCCGGTCAGTTTTGTTGGGTATCCAGACTCCGGTTATTACATTGAGCGTTCAGGCTCCGGTCAGTTTTGTTGGGTATCCAGACTCTGATTATTACGTTGAGCATTCAGGCTCCAGTCAGTTTCGTTGTGTATCCAGACTCCGGTTATTACATTGATCGTTCAGGCTCCAGTCAGTTTCGTTGAGTATCCAGACTCCGGTTATTACGTTGAGTGTTCAGGCTACGGTTAGTTTCGTTGAGTATCCAGATTTCGGTTATTACGTTGAGCGTTCAGGCTCCGGTCAGTTTTGTTGGGGAGCCAGACTCCGGTTATTACGTTGAGCGTTCAGGATCCGGTCAGTTTCGTTGCATATCCAGACTCTGGTTATTACGTTAGGCGTTCAGGCTCGGATCAATTTCGTTTGGTATCCTGACTCCGGTTATTACGTTGAGCATTCAGGCTCCGGTCAGTTTCATTGGGTATCCAGACTTCGGTTATTATCTTGAGCGTTCAGGCTCCGGTCAACTTCGTTGGGTATCCAGACTCCGGTTATTACGTTGAGCGTTCAGGCTCCCTGTCAGTTTCGTTGTGTATCCAGACTCCCATTATTACGTTGAGCCCTCAGGCTCCGGTCAGTTTCGTTGGGTATCCAGACTCCGATTTTTACATTGAGTGTTCAGGCTCCGGTCAAATTTGTTGGGTATCCAGTCTCCGGTTATTACGTTGAGCGTTCAGGCTCCGGTCAGTTTCGTTGGGTATCCACCCTCAGGTTATTACGTTGAGCGTTCAGGCTCCGGTCAGTTTCGTTTGGTATCCAGACTTCGGTTATTACGTTGAGCGTTCAGGCTCCAGTCAGTTTTGTTGGGTATCTAGACTCCGGTTTTTATGTTGAGCGTCCAGGCTCTGGTCAGTTTTGTTGGGTATCCAGACTCCGGTTATTACATTGAGCGAGCAGGCTCCGGTCAGTTTCGTTGGGTATCCAGACTCCGGTTATTACGTTGAGCGTTTAGGCTCCGGTCAGTTTCGTTGGGTATCCAGACTCAGGTTATTACGTTGAGCGTTCAGGCTCAGGTCAATTTCGTTTGGTATCCAGACTTCGGTTATTACATTGAGCGTTCAGGCTCCGGTCAGTTTTGTTGGGTATCCAGACTCCAGTTATAACGTTGGGCGTTCAGGCTCCGGTCAGTTTCGTTGGGTATCCAGACTCAGGTTATTATGTTGAGCGTTCAGGCTCCGGTCAGTTTCGTTTGGTATCCAGACTTCGGTTATTACGTTGAGCGTTCAGGCTCCGGTCAGTTTTGTTGGGTATCCAGACTCCGGTTTTTAGGTTTAGCGTTCAGGCTCTGTTCAGTTTTGTTGGGTATCCAGACTCCGATTATTACGTTGAGCGAGCAGGCTCCGGTCAGTTTCGTTGGGTATCCAGACTCTGGTTATTACGTTGAGCGTTTAGGCTCCGGTCAGTTTCGTTGGGTATCCAGACTCCGGTTATTACGTTGAGCGTTCAGGCTCGTGTCAGTTTCTTTGAGTATCCAAATTCCGGTTATTACATTGAGCCTTCAGGCTCCGGTCAATTTCGTTGGGTATCCAGACTCCGGTTATTACGTTGAACGTTCAGGCTCCGGTCACTTTCGTTGGGTATCCAGACTCCGGTTATCACGTTGAGCATTCAGGCTCTGGTCAGTTTCGTTGGGTATCCAGACTCCGGTTTATATGTTGAGCATTCAGGCTCCGGTCAGTTTTGTTGGGTATCCAGACTCCGGTTATTACGTTGAGGGTTCAGGCTCTGGTCAGTTTTGTTGGGTATCCAGACTCCGGTTATTACATTGAGCGTTCAGGCTCCGGTCAGTTTTGTTGGGTATCCAGACTCCGATTATTACGTTGAGCATTCAGGCTCCGGTCAGTTTCGTTGTGTATCCAGACTCCGGTTATTACATTGATCGTTCAGGCTCCAGTCAGTTTCGTTGAGTATCCAGACTCCGGTTATTACGTTGAGTGTTCAGGCTACGGTTAGTTTCGTTGAGTATCCAGATTTCGGTTATTACGTTGAGCGTTCAGGCTCCGGTCAGTTTTGTTGGGGAGCCAGACTCCGGTTATTACGTTGAGCGTTCAGGATCCGGTCAGTTTCGTTGCATATCCAGACTCTGGTTATTACGTTAGGCGTTCAGGCTCGGATCAATTTCGTTTGGTATCCTGACTCCGGTTATTACGTTGAGCATTCAGGCTCCGGTCAGTTTCATTGGGTATCCAGACTTCGGTTATTATCTTGAGCGTTCAGGCTCCGGTCAACTTCGTTGGGTATCCAGACTCCGGTTATTACGTTGAGCGTTCAGGCTCCCTGTCAGTTTCGTTGTGTATCCAGACTCCCATTATTACGTTGAGCCCTTAGGCTCCGGTCAGTTTCGTTGGGTATCCAGACTCCGATTTTTACATTGAGTGTTCAGGCTCCGGTCAAATTTGTTGGGTATCCAGTCTCCGGTTATTACGTTGAGCGTTCAGGCTCCGGTCAGTTTCGTTGGGTATCCACCCTCAGGTTATTACGTTGAGCGTTCAGGCTCCGGTCAGTTTCGTTTGGTATCCAGACTTCGGTTATTACGTTGAGCGTTCAGGCTCCAGTCAGTTTTGTTGGGTATCTAGACTCCGGTTTTTATGTTGAGCGTCCAGGCTCTGGTCAGTTTTGTTGGGTATCCAGACTCCGGTTATTACATTGAGCGAGCAGGCTCCGGTCAGTTTCGTTGGGTATCCAGACTCCGGTTATTACGTTGAGCGTTTAGGCTCCGGTCAGTTTCGTTGGGTATCCAGACTCAGGTTATTACGTTGAGCGTTCAGGCTCAGGTCAATTTCGTTTGGTATCCAGACTTCGGTTATTACATTGAGCGTTCAGGCTCCGGTCAGTTTTGTTGGGTATCCAGACTCCAGTTATAACGTTGGGCGTTCAGGCTCCGGTCAGTTTCGTTGGGTATCCAGACTCAGGTTATTACGTTGAGCGTTCAGGCTCCGGTCAGTTTCGTTTGGTATCCAGACTTCGGTTATTACGTTGAGCGTTCAGGCTCCGGTCAGTTTTGTTGGGTATCCAGACTCCGGTTTTTAGGTTTAGCGTTCAGGCTCTGTTCAGTTTTGTTGGGTATCCAGACTCCGATTATTACGTTGAGCGAGCAGGCTCCGGTCAGTTTCGTTGGGTATCCAGACTCTGGTTATTACGTTGAGCGTTTAGGCTCCGGTCAGTTTCGTTGGGTATCCAGACTCCGGTTATTACGTTGAGCGTTCAGGCTCGTGTCAGTTTCTTTGAGTATCCAAATTCCGGTTATTACATTGAGCCTTCAGGCTCCGGTCAATTTCGTTGGGTATCCAGACTCCGGTTATTACGTTGAACGTTCAGGCTCCGGTCACTTTCGTTGGGTATCCAGACTCCGGTTATCACGTTGAGCATTCAGGCTCTGGTCAGTTTCGTTGGGTATCCAGACTCCGGTTTATATGTTGAGCATTCAGGCTCCGGTCAGTTTTGTTGGGTATCCAGACTCCGGTTATTACGTTGAGGGTTCAGGCTCTGGTCAGTTTTGTTGGGTATCCAGACTCCGGTTATTACATTGAGCGTTCAGGCTCCGGTCAGTTTTGTTGGGTATCCAGACTCCGATTATTACGTTGAGCATTCAGGCTCCGGTCAGTTTCGTTGTGTATCCAGACTCCGGTTATTACATTGATCGTTCAGGCTCCAGTCAGTTTCGTTGAGTATCCAGACTCCGGTTATTACGTTGAGTGTTCAGGCTACGGTTAGTTTCGTTGAGTATCCAGATTTCGGTTATTACGTTGAGCGTTCAGGCTCCGGTCAGTTTTGTTGGGGAGCCAGACTCCGGTTATTACGTTGAGCGTTCAGGATCCGGTCAGTTTCGTTGCATATCCAGACTCTGGTTATTACGTTAGGCATTCAGGCTCCGGTCAATTTCGTTTGGTATCCTGACTCCGGTTATTACGTTGAGCATTCAGGCTCCGGTCAGTTTCATTGGGTATCCAGACCTCGGTTATTATCTTGAGCGTTCAGGCTCCGGTCAGCTTCGTTGGGTATCCAGACTCCGGTTATTACGTTGAGCGTTCAGGCTCCGGTCAGTTTCGTTGTGTATCCAGACTCCCATTATTACGTTGAGCCCTCAGGCTCCGGTCAGTTTCGTTGGGTATCCAGACTCCGATTTTTACATTGAGTGTTCAGGCTCCGGTCAAATTTGTTGGGTATCCAGACTCCGGTTATTACGTTGAGCGTTCAGGCTCCGGTCAGTTTCGTTGGGTATCCACCCTCAGGTTATTACGTTGAGCGTTCAGGCTCCGGTCAGTTTCGTTTGGTATCCAGACTTCGGTTATTACGTTGAGCGTTCAGGCTCCAGTCAGTTTTGTTGGGTATCCAGACTCCGGTTTTTACGTTGAGCGTTCAGGCTCTGGTCAGTTTTGTTGGGTATCCAGACTCCGGTTATTACATTGAGCGAGCAGGCTCCGGTCAATTTTGTTGTGTATCCAGACTCCGATTATTACGTTGATCGTTCAGGCTCTAGTCAGTTTCATTGAGTATCCAGACTCCGGTTATTACGTTGAGCCGTCAGGCTCCGGTCAATTTCGTTAGGTATCCAGACTCCGGTCAATTTCGTTGGGTATCCAGACTCCGGTTATTACGTTGAACGTTCAGGCTCCGGTCAGTTTTGTTGTGTATCCAGACTCCGGTTATTACATTGATCGTTCAGGCTCCAGTCAGTTTCGTTGAGTATCCAGACTCCGGTTATTACGTTGAGTGTTCAGGCTACGGTTAGTTTCGTTGAGTATCCAGATTTCGGTTATTACGTTGAGCGTTCAGGCTCCGGTCAGTTTTGTTGGGGAGCCAGACTCCGGTTATTACGTTGAGCGTTCAGGATCCGGTCAGTTTCGTTGCATATCCAGACTCTGGTTATTACGTTAGGCGTTCAGGCTCCGGTCAATTTCGTTTGGTATCCTGACTCCGGTTATTACGTTGAGCATTCAGGCTCCGGTCAGTTTCATTGGGTATCCAGACTTCGGTTATTATCTTGTGCGTTCAGGCTCTGGTCAGCTTCGTTGGGTATCCAGACTCCGGTTATTACGTTGAGCGTTCAGGCTCCAGTCAGTTTCGTTGGGTATCCAGACTCCAATTTTTACATTGAGTGTTCAGGCTCCGGTCAAATTTGTTGGGTATCCAGACTCCGGTTATTACGTTGAGCGTTCAGGCTCCGGTCAGTTTCGTTGGGTATCCACCCTCAGGTTATTACGTTGAGCGTTCAGGCTCCGGTCAGTTTTCGTTTGGTATCCAGACTTCGGTTATTACGTTGAGCGTTCAGGCTCTGGTCAGTTTTGTTGGGTATCCAGACTCCGGTTATTACATTGAGCGAGCAGGCTCCGGTCAGTTTCGTTGGGTATCCAGACTCCGGTTATTACGTTGAGCGTTTACGCTCCGGTCAGTTTCGTTGGGTATCCAGACTCCGGTTATTATGTTGAGCCGTCAGGCTCCGGTCAATTTCGTTGGGTATCCAGACTTCGGTCAATTTCGTTGGGTATCCAGACTCCGGTTATTACGTTGAACGTTCAGGCTCCGGTCAGTTTCGTTGGGTATCCAGACTCCGGTTATTACGTTGAGCGTTCAGGCTCAGGTCAGTTTCGTTGGGTATCCAGACTCCGGTTCTTATGTTGAACGTTCAGGATCTGGTCAGTTTCGTTGGGTATCCAGACTCCGGTTATTACGTTAAGCGTTCAGGCTCTGGTCAGTTTCGTTGGGTATCCAGACTCCGGTTATTACATTGAGCGTTCAGGCTCTGGTCAGTTTCGTTGGGTATCCAGACTCCAGTTATTACGTTGAGCGTTCAGGCTCCGGTCAGTTTCTTTGGGTATCCAGACTCCGGTTATTACGTTGAGCGTTCAGGCTCCGGTCAGTTTCATTGGGTATCCAGACTCCAGTTATTACGTTGAGCGAGCAGGCTCCGGTCAGTTTCGTTGGGTATCCAGACTCCGGTTATTACGTTGAGTGTTCAGGCTCCGGTCAGTTTCGTTGGGTACCTAGACTCCGGTTTTTACGTTGAGCGTTCAGGCTCCGGTCAATTTTGTGGGGTATCCATACTCCGGTTATTATGTTGAGCGTTCAGGCTCCGTTCAGTTTCGTAGGGTATCCAGACTCTGGTTATTACGTTGAGCGTTCAGGCTCCGATCAGTTTCGTTGGGTATCCAGACTTCGGTTATTACGTTGAGCGTTCAGGCTCCGGTCAGTTTCGTTGGGTATCCAGACTCCGGTTATTACGTTGAGCGTTCAGACTCCGGTCAGTTTCGTTGCGTATCCAGACTACGGTTATTACGTTGATCGTTCAGGCTCCGGTCAGTTTCATTGGTTATCCAGACTCCGGTTTTTACATTGAGCGTTCAGGCTCCGGTCAGTTTTGTTGGGTATCCAGACTCCAGTTATTATGTTGAGCGTTCA
This sequence comes from Lathyrus sativus, assembly GCA_963859935.3. Classification (NCBI taxonomy): domain Eukaryota; kingdom Viridiplantae; phylum Streptophyta; class Magnoliopsida; order Fabales; family Fabaceae; genus Lathyrus; species Lathyrus sativus. The sequence continues at coordinate 236,529,539 of OZ012736.1, read as the reverse complement.
GGCTCCGGTCAGTTTTGTTGGGTATCCAAACTCCGATTATTACGTTCAGCATTCAGACTCCGGTCAGTTTCGTTGGGTATCCAGACTCCGGTTATTACGTTAGCCTTCAGGCTCCGGTCATTTTTGTTGAGCATCCAGACTCCAGTTATTACGTTGTGCGTTCAGGGTCCGGTCAGTTTCGTTGAGTACCCAGACTCCAGTTATTACGTTGTGTGTTCAGGCTCCAGTCAGTTTCTTTGACTATCCAGACTCCGGTTATTACGTTGAGCGTTCAGGCTCCGTTCAGTTTCGTTGGGTATCCAGACTCCGGTTATTACGTTGAGCATTCAGGCTCCGGTCAGTTTTGTTGTGTATCCAGATCCCGGTTATTTCGTTGAGCGTTCAGGCTCCGGTCAGTTTCGTTGGGTATCCAGACTCCGGTTTTTACTTTGAGCGTTCAGGCTCCTTTCTGTTTTGTTGGGTATCCAGACTCCGGTTATTACGTTGAGGGTTCAGGCTCCGGTCAGTTTCGTTGGGTATCCAGACTCCGATTATTACATGGAGCGTTCAGGCTCCGGTCAGTTTCGTTGGTTATCTAGACTCCGGTTATCACGTTGAGCGTTCAGGCTCTGGTCAGTTTCGTTGTGTATCTAGACTCCGGTTATTACGTTGATCGTTCAGGCTCAAGTTAGTTTCGTTGAGTATCCAGACTCTGGTTATTACATTGAGCATTCAGGCTCCGGTCAATTTCGTTGGGTATCTAGACTCCGGTTATTACGTTGAGCGTTTAAGCTCCGGTCAGTTTCGTTGGGTATCCAGACTCCGGTTATTACGTTGAGCGTTCAGGCTCCGGTCAGTTTCGTTGTGTATCCAGACTCCGGTTATTACGTTGAGCGATCAGGCTCCGATCAATTTTGTTGTGTATCCAGACTCCGGTTATTACGTTGAGCGTTCAGGCTCCAGTCAGTTTCATTGAGTATCCAGACTCCGGTTATTACGTTGAGCGTTCAGGCTCCGGTCAGTTTCGTTTAGTATCCAGATTCCGGTTATTACGTTGAGCCGTCAGGCTCCGGTCAATTTCGTTGGGTATCCAGACTCTGGTCAATTTCGTTGGGTATCCAGACTCCGATTATTACGTTGAACGTTCAGGCTCCGGTCAGTTTCGTTGGGTATCCAGACTCCGGTTATTACGTTGAGCGTTCAGGCTCAGGTCAGTTTCGTTGGGTATCCAGACTCCGGTTATTACGTTGAATATTCAGGCTCTGGTCAGTTTCGTTGGGTATCCAGACTCTGGTTATTACGTTGAGCGTTCAGGCTCTGGTCAGTTTTGTTGGGTATCCAGACTCCGGTTATTACATTGAGCGTTCAGGCTCTGGTCAGTTTCGTTGGGTATCCAGACTCCAGTTATTACGTTGAGCGTTCAGGCTCCGGTCAGTTTCTTTGGGTATCCAGACTCCGGTTATTACGTTGAGCGTTCAGGCTCCGGTCAGTTTCATTGGGTATCCAGACTTCAGTTATTACGTTGAGCGAGCAGGCTCCGGTCAGTTTCGTTGGGTATCCAGACTCCGGTTATTACGTTGAGTGTTCAGGCTCTGGTCAGTTTCGTTGGTTACCCAGACTCCAGTTATTACGTTGTGTGTTCAGGCTCCATTCAGTTTCTTTGAGTATCCAGACTCCGGTTATTACGTTGAGCGTTCAGGCTCCGTTCAGTTTCGTTGGGTATCCAGACTCCGGTTATTACGTTGAGCATTAAGGCTCCGATCAGTTTTGTTGTGTATCCAGACTCCGGTTATTACGTTGAGCGTTCAGGCTCCGGTCAGTAACGTTGGGTATCCAGACTCCGGTTTTTACGTTGAGCGTTCAGGCTCCTGTCAGTTTTGTTGGGTATCCAGACTCCGGTTATTACGTTGAGGGTTCAGGCTCCGGTCAGTTTCGTTGGGTATCCAGACTCCGATTATTACATGGAGCGTTCAGGCTCCGGTCAGTTTCGTTGGGTATCTAGACTCCGGTTATCACGTTGAGCATTCAGGCTCTGGTCAGTTTCGTTGTGTATCCAGACTCCGGTTATTACGTTGATCGTTCAGGCTCAAGTTAGTTTCGTTGAGTATCCAGACTCTGGTTATTACATTGAGCATTCAGGCTCTGGTTAGTTTCGTTGAGTATCCAGATTCCGGTTATTACATTGAGCGTTCAGGCTCCGGTCAATTTCGTTGGGTATCTAGACTCCGGTTATTACGTTGAGCGTTTAGGCTCGGGTCAGTTTTGTTGGGTATCCAGACTCCGGTTATTACGTTGAGCGTTCAGGCTCCTGTCAGTTCGTTGTGTATCCAGACTCTGGTTATTATGTTGAGCGATCAGGCTCCGATCAATTTTGTTGTGTATCCAGACTCCGATTATTACATTGATCGTTCAGGCTCCAGTCAGTTTCATTGAGTATCTAGACTCCGGCTAATACGTTGAGCGTTCAGGCTCCGGTCAGTTTCGTTTAGTATCCAGATTCCGGTTATTACGTTGAGCCGTCAGGCTCCGGTCAATTTCGTTGGGTATCCAGACTCCGGTCAATTTCGTTGGGTATCCAGACTCCGGTTATTACGTTGAACGTTTAGGCTCCGGTCAGTTTCGTTGGGTATCCAGACTCCGGTTATTACGTTGAGCGTTCAGGCTCAGGTCAGTTTCGTTGGGTATCCAGACTCCGGTCATTACGTTGAACGTTCAGGCTCTGGTCAGTTTTGTTGGGTATCAAGACTCCGGTTATTACGTTGAGCATTCAGGCTCTGGTCAGTTTCGTTGGGTAGCCAGACTCCGGTTATTACATTGAGCGTTCAGGCTCTGGTCAGTTTCGTTGGTTATCCAGACTCCAGTTATTACGTTGAGCGTTCAGGCTCCGGTCAGTTTCTTTGGGTATCCAGACTCTAGTTATTACGTTGAGCGTTCAGGCTCCGGTCAGTTTCATTGGGTATCCAGACTCCAGTTATTACGTTGAGAGAGCAGGCTCCGGTCAGTTTCGTTGGGTATCCAGACTCCGGTTATTACGTTGAGTGTTCAGGCTCTGGTCAGTTTCGTTGGTTACCCAGACTCCGGTTATTACGTTGTGTGTTCAGGCTCCATTCAGTTTCTTTGAGTATCCAGACTCCAGTTATTACGTTGAGCGTTCAGGCTCCGTTCAGTTTCGTTGGGTATCCAGACTCCGGTTATTACGTTGAGCATTAAGGCTCCGATCAGTTTTGTTGTGTATCCAGACTCCGGTTATTACGTTGAGCGTTCAGGCTCCAGTCAGTAACGTTGGGTATCCAGACTCCGGTTTTTACGTTGAGCGTTCAGGCTCCTGTCAGTTTTGTTGGGTATCCAGACTCCGGTTATTACGTTGAGGGTTCAGGCTCCGGTCAGTTTCGTTGGGTATCCAGACTCCGATTATTACATGGAGCGTTCAGGCTCCGGTCAGTTTCGTTGGGTATCTAGACTTCGGTTATCACGTTGAGCGTTCAGGCTCTGGTCAGTTTCGTTGTGTATCCAGACTCCGGTTATTACGTTGATCGTTCAGGCTCAAGTTAGTTTCGTTGAGTATCCAGACTCTGGTTATTACATTGAGCATTCAGGCTCTGGTTAGTTTCGTTGAGTATCCAGATTCCGGTTATTACATTGAGCATTCAGGCTCCGGTCAATTTCGTTGGGTATCTAGACTCCGGTTATTACGTTGAGCGTTTAGGCTCCGGTCAGTTTCGTTGGGTATCCAGACTCCGGTTATTACGTTGAGCGTTCAGGCTCCGGTCAGTTCGTTGTGTATCCAGACTCTGGTTATTACGTTGAGCGATCAGGCTCCGATCAATTTTGTTGTGTATCCAGACTCCAATTATTACATTGATCGTTCAGGCTCCAGTCAGTTTCATTGAGTATCTAGACTCCGGTTATTACGTTGAGCGTTCAGGCTTCGGTCAGTTTCGTTTAGTATCCAGATTCCGGTTATTACGTTGAGCCGTCAGGCTCCGGTCAATTTCGTTGGGTATCCAGACTCCGGTCAATTTCGTTGGGTATCCAGACTCCGGTTATTACGTTGAACGTTTAGGCTCCGGTCAGTTTCGTTGGGTATCCAGACTCCGGTTATTACGTTGAACGTTCAGGCTCTGGTCAGTTTCGTTGGGTATCAAGACTCCGGTTATTACGTTGAGCATTCAGGCTCTGGTCAGTTTCGTTGGGTAGCCAGACTCCGGTTATTACATTGAGCGTTCAGGCTCTGGTCAGTTTCGTTGGGTATCCAGACTCCAGTTATTACGTTGAGCGTTCAGGCTCCGGTCAGTTTCTTTGGGTATCCAGACTCCGGTTATTACGTTGAGCGTTCAGGCTCCGGTCAGTTTCATTGGGTATCCAGACTCCAGTTACTACGTTGAGCGAGCAGGCTCCGGTCAGTTTCGTTGGGTATCCAGACTCCGGTTATTACGTTGAGTGTTCAGGCTCCGGTCAGTTTCGTTGGGTACCCAGACTCCGGTTTTTACCTTGAGCGTTCAGGCTCCGGTCAGTTTTGTTGGGTATCCATACTCCTGTTATTATGTTGAGCGTGCAGGCTCCGTTCAGTTTCGTAGGGTATCCAAACTCTGGTTATTACGTTGAGCGTTCAGGCTCCGGTCAGTTTCGTTGGGTATCCAGACTTCGGTTATTACGTTGAGCGTTCAGGTTCCGGTCAGTTTCGTTGGGTATCAGAACTCCGGTTATTACGTTGAGCGTTCAGACTCCGGTCAGTTTCGTTGCTTATCCAGACTTCGGTTATTACGTTGATCGTTCAGGCTCCGGTCAGTTTCATTGGTTATCCAGACTCCGGTTTTTACATTGAGCGTTCAGGCTCCGGTCAGTTTTGTTGGGTATCCAGACTCGGGTTATTATGTTGAGCGTTCAGGCTCCGGTCAGTTTTGTTGGGTATCCAAACTCCGGTTATTACGTTCAGCGTTCAGTCTCCGGTCAGTTTCGTTGGGTATCCAGACTCCGGTTATTACGTTAGCGTTCAGGCTCTGGTCATTTTTGTTGAGCATCCAGACTCCAGTTATTACGTTGTGCGTTCAGGGTCCGGTCAGTTTCGTTGAGTACCCAGACTCCAGTTATTACGTTGTGTGTTCAGGCTCCAGTCAGTTTCTTTGAGTATCCAGACTCTGGTTATTACGTTGAGCGTTCAGGCTCCGTTCAGTTTCGTTGGGTATCCAGAATCCGGTTATTACGTTGAGCATTCAGGCTCCGGTCAGTTTTGTTGTGTATCTAGACTCCGGTTATTTCGTTGAGCGTTCAGGCTCCGGTCAGTTTCGTTGGGTATCCAGACTCCGGTTTTTACGTTGAGCGTTCAGGCTCCTGTCTGTTTTGTTGGGTATCCAGACTCCGGTTATTACGTTGAGGGTTCAGGCTCCGGTCAGTTTCGTTGGGTATCCAGACTCCGATCATTACATGGAGCGTTCAGGCTCCGGTCAGTTTCGTTGGGTATTTAGACTCCGGTTATCATGTTGAGCGTTCAGGCTCTGGTCAGTTTCATTGTGTATCCAGACTCCAGTTATTACGTTGATCGTTCAGGCTCAAGTTAGTTTCGTTGAGTATCCAGACTCTGGTTATTACATTGAGCATTCAGGCTCTGGTTAGTTTCGTTGAGTATCCAGATTCCGGTTATTACATTGAGCGTTCAGGCTCCGGTCAATTTCGTTGGGTATATAGACTCCGGTTATTACGTTGAGCGTTTAGGCTCCGGTCAGTTTCGTTGGGTATCCAGACTCCGGTTATTACGTTGAGCGTTCAGGCTCCGGTCAGTTTCGTTGTGTATCCAGACTTCGGTTATTACGTTGAGCGATCAGGCTCCGATCAATTTAGTTGTGTATCCAGACACCGATTATTACGTTGATCGTTCAGGCTCCAGTCAGTTTCATTGAGTATCCAGACTCCGGTTATTACGTTGAGCGTTCAGGCTCCGGTCAGTTTCGTTTAGTATCCAAATTCCGGTTATTACGTTGAGCCGTCAGGCTCCGGTCAATTTCGTTGGGTATCCAGACTCCGGTCAATTTCGTTGGGTATCCAGACTCCGGTTATTACGTTGAACGTTCAGGCTCCGGTCAGTTTCGTTGGGTATCCAGACTCCGGTTATTACGTTGAGCGTTCAGGCTCAGGTCAGTCTCGTTGGGTATCCAGACTCCGGTTATTACGTTGAACGTTCAGGCTCTGGTCAGTTTCGTTGGGTATCCAGACTCCGGTTATTACGTTGAGCGTTAAGGCTCTGGTCAGTTTCGTCGGGTATCCAGACTCCGGTTATTACATTGAGCGTTCAGGCTCTGGTCAGTTTCGTTGGGTATCCAGACTCCAGTTATTACGTTGAGCGTTCAGGCTCCGGTCAGTTTCTTTGGGTATCCAGACTCCGGTTATTACGTTGAGCGTTCAGGCTCCGGTCAGTTTCATTGGGTATCCAGACTCCAGTTATTACGTTGAGCGAGCAGGCTCTGGTCAGTTACGTTGGGTATCCAGACTCCGGTTATTACGTTGAGTGTTCAGGCTCCGATCAGTTTCGTTGGGTACCCAGACTCCGGTTATTACGTTGAGCGTTCAGGCTCCGGTCAGTTTTGTTGGGTATCCATACTCCGGTTATTATGTTGAGCGTGCAGGCTCCGTTCAGTTTCGTAGGGTATCCAGACTCTGGTTATTACGTTGAGCGTTCAGGCTCCGGTCAGTTTCGTTGGGTATCCAGACTTCGGTTATTACGTTGAGCGTTCAGGCTCTGGTCAGTTTCGTTGGGTATCCAGACTCCGGTTATTACGTTGAGCGTTCAGACTCCGGTCAGTTTCGTTGCGTATCCAGACTTCGGTTATTACGTTGATCGTTCAGGCTCCGGTCAGTTTCATTGGTTATCCAGACTCCGGTTTTTACATTGAGCGTTCAGGCTCCGGTCAGTTTTGTTGGGTATCCAGACTCCGGTTATTATGTTGAGCGTTCAGGCCCCGGTCAGTTTTGTTGGGTATCCAAACTCCGGTTATTACGTTCAGCGTTCAGTCTCCGGTCAGTTTCGTTGGGTATCCAGACTCCGGTTATTACGTTAGCGTTCAGGCTCTGGTCATTTTTGTTGAGCATCCTGACTCCAGTTATTACGTTGTGCGTTCAGGGTCCGGTCAGTTTCGTTGAGTACCCAGACTCCAGTTATTACGTTGTGTGTTCAGGCTCCAGTCAGTTTCTTTGAGTATCCAGACTCTGGTTATTACGTTGAGCGTTCAGGCTCCGTTCAGTTTCGTTGGGTATCCAGACTCCGGTTATTACGTTGAGCATTCAGGCTCCGGTCAGTTTTGTTTTGTATCCAGACTCCGGTTATTACGTTGAGCGTTCAGGCTCCGGTCAGTTTTGTTGGGTATCCAGACTCCAGTTTTTACGTTGAGGGTTCAGGCTCCTGTCAGTTTTGTTGGGTATCCAGACTCCGGTTATTACGTTGAGGGTTCAGGCTCCGGTCAGTTTCGTTGGGTATCCAGACTCCGATTATTACATGGAGCGTTCAGGCTCCGGTCAGTTTCGTTGGGTATCTAGACTTTGGTTATCATGTTGAGCGTTCAGGCTCTGGTCAGTTTCGTTGTGTATCCAGACTCCGGTTATTACGTTGATCGTTCAGGCTCAAGTTAGTTTCGTTGAGTATCCAGACTCTGGTTATTACATTAAGCATTCAGGCTCTGGTTAGTTTCGTTGAGTATCCAGATTCCGGTTATTACATTGAGCGTTCAGGCTCCGGTCAATTTCGTTGGGTATATAGACTCCGGTTATTACGTTGAGCGTTTAGGCTCCGGTCAGTTTCATTGGGTATCCAGACTCCGGTTATTACGTTGAGCGTTCAGGCTCCGGTCAGTTTCATTGTGTATCCAGACTCTGGTTATTACGTTGAGCGATCAGGCTCCGATCAATTTTGTTGTGTATCCAGACTCCGATTATTACGTTGATCGTTCAGGCTCCAGTCAGTTTCATTGAGTATCCAGACTCCGGTTATTACGTTGAGCGTTCAGGCTCCGGTCAGTTTCGTTTAGTATCCAGATTCCGGTTATTACGTTGAGCCGTCAGGCTCCGGTCAATTTCGTTGGGTATCCAGACTCCGGTCAATTTCGTTGGGTATCCAGACTCCGGTTATTACGTTGAACGTTCAGGCTCCGGTCAGTTTTGTTGGGTATCCAGACTCCGGTTATTACGTTGAGCGTTCAGGCTCAGGTCAGTTTCATTGGGTATCCAGACTCCGGTTATTACGTTGAGCGTTTAGGCTCCGGTCAGTTTCATTGGGTATCCAGACTCCGGTTATTACGTTGAGCGTTCAGGCTCTGGTCAGTTTCGTTGGGTATCCAGACTCCGGTTATTACATTGAGCGTTCAGGCTCTGGTCAGTTTCGTTGGGTATCCAGACTCCAGTTATTACGTTGAGCGTTCAGGCTCCGGTCAGTTTCTTTGGGTATCCAGACTCCGGTTATTACGTTGAGCGTTCAGGCTCCGATCAGTTTCATTGGGTATCCAGACTCCAGTTATTACGCTGAGCGAGCAGGCTCCGGTCAGTTTCGTTGGGTATCCAGACTCCGGTTATTACGTTGAGTGTTCAGGCTCCGGTCAGTTTCGTTGGGTACCCAGACTCCGGTTTTTACGTTGAGCGTTCAGGCTCCGTTCAGTTTTGTTGGGTATCCATACTCCGGTTATTATGTTGAGCGTTCAGGCTCCATTCAGTTTCGTAGGGTATCCAGACTCTGGTTATTACGTTGAGCGTTCAGGCTCCGGTCAGTTTCGTTGGGTATCCAAACTTCGGTTATTACGTTGAGCGTTCAGGCTCCGGTCAGTTTCGTTGAGTATCCAGACTCCGGTTATTACGTTGAGCGTTCAGACTCCGGTCAGTTTCGTTGCGTATCCAGGCTTCGGTTATTACGTTGATCGTTCAGGCTCCGGTCAGTTTCATTGGTTATCCAGACTCCAGTTTTTACATTGAGCGTTCAGGCTCCGGTCAGTTTTGTTGGGTATCCAGACTCCGGTTATTATGTTGAGCGTTCAGGCTCCGGTCAGTTTTGTTGGGTATCCAAACTCCGGTTATTACGTTCAGCGTTCAGTCTCCGATCAGTTTCGTTGGGTATCCAGACTCCGGTTATTACGTTAGCGTTCAGGCTCCGGTCATTTTTGTTGAGCATCCAGACTCCGGTTATTACGTTAGCGTGCAGGCTCCGGTCATTTTTGTTGAGTACCCAGACTCCGGTTATTACGTTGTGCGTTTAGGATCCGTTCAGTTTCGTTGAGCATCCAGACTCCAGTTATTACGTTGTGTGTTCAGGCTCCAGTCAGTTTCTTTGAGTATCCAGACTCCGGTTATTACATTGAGCGTTCAGGCTCCGTTCAGTTTCGTTGGGTATCCAGACTCCGGTTATTACGTTGAGCATTCAGGCTCCGGTCAGTTTTGTTGTGTATCCTGTCGCTACTGCGAAAATCGGCGCCGGCTGAACAGAAGAGTCGCCACCGTGCGTTATTTATCCCACGGGAGGGAAAGGAAACACTCAGAGTAAACCTCGCACAACACGGGAAAGGTATGGTCGTCGCAACCAAAACCTGGATTCGGGAGTCGGTTACGCAAGGGGAAGGTATTAGCACCCCTCACGTCCGTCGTACTCGACGGGATCCACGCTTGTTTTCGGGTATGGATTGTTATTCTATCTACTCTACAGGTCAGGGGTTAAAAGTAAAATGACTCGGCAAAGTATCGCACTTTATGCCTACGTATTCCCGTCTGAAACGAGAAATCAGAGTCAACGTAGTTCGCCTACCTACGGGAAAGGAGGGGAAGGGTGCTCACTAGGATATCGCATCCTATGCCTACGTACTTCCACACAGTGTGGAAGATCAGAGCAAACGTAGTTCGGGCCACGTACGACACAAGCTTGTCTTGATTGATTTTATTCCTTCTGAAAAAGGTTTTTCTGATTAGCAGTCCAAGCGAACAAAAATGACGTCTTGATGAGTTCACATTCTTTTACGGAAGAAGTGTCTTTTAGTGTGTTTGAGATCTTTATGTGTTTTTCTGTTTGTTTTGAGAAAGAAAGAGACAGAACTCTAACCTACGGTTGCAAAGGGAAACAAATTAACCTAATGTTATCATGCAGGGGTTAAGACCTAGTGTCTATCATGCTCCTCTCTTGCGCAGAGGGAAACAGAGATCCTAAGGGAATAGCCAGAAACAGAAACAATATCAGATATATACAGTAATACAGTAAAGTGCATGGATGCAACAGTACAAGCGAGGCAAGGGAGTCCCACTCAACCTCGAACCTAGAAAACAATAGGCAAAAGTGAACAGACTTCACTTTCAACCCAACAAGGGTAAACAGCAAACAATACAATCAGGAAAACCAATCAATACATCAGAAATGAAATACAGCAAAAATAAACAGCCACAGCAGCTCTACATCAATATCTGGCTACAAGCAATCTCCAATCAGTTACAGGCTTCAACAAGCATTAATCTCCATCTTCATGATCTTCAGGCAAGGGCTTTTGATCATCAGTCTTCTATCTGCAAGGGCTTTTCTTCAAGCTCAAACCTCCAGGATGAGGGATCAGTCACAAGAGTGGATTGGGTGTTAAACAATTAGTTGACTACCAATGGTGGTAAACCAACTGCTTCTAACATAAAAGACATTTTCTCTCAAGAGTTCTATCTCTTAGACACTATCACCAAGCCTTCCAAAGGAAGGGGGTGAGTGTCTTAGAGAGACTCTGAATCACAGAGAAGAATGGATGCAGACAAGGCAATCCATGTTTGAAAAACAAACTTTCTAATCTAGAGCTCTGCCTAGCTCCTAAACCCTAGTCTCCTCAGCATCTGCTAGCAAGAATCTCCTCTTCAACTCTGGCAATTGATCTTCAATCTCTGGATCTTCAATGGCTTCATCTTTGCAAATCCTCAGCTCTCCCAAGTCCCCAGACAATCCCAATACCCACACAAGCAAGCAATAATCCCCAGAGGGCACACCACACCAGTCAATCAGATATCCAGTATATTAATAGCAGTAGGGGAACCCTGACTTTTTTCTAAGGGATCTAATAACTACCCATAGCCCCTATAGTCCCATAACTAAATTAGTCAAGCCCTAAGTCCTAAGGGAAAAGAATCAAATCTCCTAAGTCATCACTTAAAACCCTAGCTTTATTCATGTTGTTCACACCTACACTAAACACCTAAAATTAATTTCTAAAAATGGGAACTAAACTGAATCTACAAGTTCAATGTCTACACTAAACAACCTAAAAAGAATGGGCAAAAAATATTGAAGCAACTAATAGAACAGAAAATAACAAAATCATGTATGAAATGAAACTATTAAAATGTTATTTATTTAGAAAATATGAGAAAAATATCAAATAAAAAATAAAATGCAATTTTTATTTTCTATAATTTTCTAGACATCCTAAAGAAAAATATGCAAAAAGAATGAATTAAAAATAATGATTTTTCTATTTATTATGATTTTTATAAGATGCATAAAAAATGAAAAGAAAATAAAAGAAAATATAAAGAAATATTTGAGGGGGTGAGAAAAGTAAAGGCGCGCAGTTGAAATTCAAGATGGGCCACAGGACAGGGGGTGCGAATATCAAGTGGATAAGGCCCAGGTGCGCTCAGAAAACACTTGAGAAAATGCCAGAAAAATAAAGAAAGATTCGGTGTAAATAGCATCCAATTCATGTGTATTCGTTTGGGCTTAGTGAAAAGGAGGTGCGCATAGCAAATCAAATTCAGGCCCACCCAGGATACTTAAATGAAACGCTGCGTTTCATATCCACTTCTTCCCTCCGTTTTCAACTTCAAATGTGGACCATCCGATGCTACAGTCCAGTCCAAGGTCAAACGTGCATCCTACGGTGTTGGAGTCATCATCAACCTTGGACTCCCTAGGGTTTCAGATATCCCCCATGCACGATTCCATCTTCAAGCGCTCGGTTCTCCCTCATCTCCTCATGAAAATCAAAACTACAAACACCAAACTTGCTTCATTTTTTACGTAGAATGCAACTACATCATCAGTTCTTGTTAAAATTCGCCCAATCACTAAACACGATAGCTTCCCTTCCATGGCTGCTTCAATTCTGACCTTCACTAAACCCTAATTTCTTGCTAACAGAACACTCATCAACCATCACTGATCATGCTACACTAATCCAAATGAGTTATCCATCACTAATCTCCTAGTTATGGATCAAAACAGTTTTATGGCTCATGCAAGAATCTTCATCAATTCACACTAAAAGCTTCAGGATTACTCCTCTAACCACCTAGGTCACTATTATCCTAACAAACCTATGTCATGCTAACTACATCAGGCCAATTTGAATGGAGAACATACCTGGTATAATTTTGAAAAACAGAATGGTGAATCCTTCACTTCGAGCTCAGCAATGTCTTAAACTTGATCAAGGTGCTTGGATCTTGATTCTGTATGCATCTACACTTGCTCCAACACTTTGGATTCTTGTAATGGATTCTTCCTGCACATTTGAGGATGAACTCACAACACACGAATTTGGAACTATTTCCACTGGATCTTGCTTGAAACTGGTTATATGATGATTGTAGAGAATGATGGGATCAAGAATTTTGCAAAATGATCAAGATTTGAGGGAGTTTGAGTAGTTTATGCAAGAATGAGAAAATGGATGAAAATTGAGGTTTTTGAACAAATGGGAGCACCAACCCTTGCATGAATCAGCTTGTATGAATATATAGATGATGTTAGAACCTCCTAGAACATTGGAGAAATTTCCCTTGCATTTTTCCTTTTCAATCTTGGATTATGTTACTTTCAATTCAAGCAACCATGGATAACTCTCAAATTATGAACTAAACTCAAAATTCCACTTTAGCCAATGTCTTTAAAATGCCTTTTCCATTCAAAATGACCTATAATTTTGCATCATTTGGCCAAGATATGAAAAATATCATTTTTTAAGTCATTTTTCTTCATTAAATTCAACAATTTTGAAACCTTGTGATATGAATCTTTCCAATCTCTCATGGTCACTTTTATAGACTCAAAATGTCATTTGGAGCAAGTTTGATGTTGTAAGTTTTTCCATTTGAGGCCTCCTTGTATGAGTTTTGGACATAGGTTAAAATGACCTGTAATTCACAAATGACCAAAATATCCTTTTCTTGCCAAGACCATAAGTTGAGTTCCACACATCATATAAAGGCATACTATACCATTCTAGAAAGCTAAGACAATGAGGAACAATTCTTATGTTGACCAGAAATTCATTTGAAATCTCCTTGAGGGATAAAAGTTGCTTGGACGTCAAGTCACTTTCACAGACAAAATTTCAGATACCTCAGATGACCTGTAACTTGCAAGGACCATAACTTGAGTAATATAAATCTCCTTGATGTCTTCCACCACTCAAATTAAAGGTCTTGAGATCCTCTACAAGTTCCATGTTGGCCAAGAAGCCATTTGAAGCTTGCATTTTGACTTATCTTGCTTGGAAATTTGACATAAACTAGGGGATTTTACATAGAAACCCTAATTTAGAAACTCCTCTTCTCCTTGATTTCTCTTGATTTCTTCTTAGCATGACAACATATCCTCATTCTTCATGTCAAATGATGAACCCCACATCTCTCCAATAGCCCTTAATGCCTTTAAATCAATCAATTGACCTAGGGTTGACCTAGGGTTGACCCAGATGAAACCCTAGTTGACTGTCTTCAACTGCAATTCTTGTGACTTCACCAATGACTTGTCTCCTTCTCCAAATGACTTTCTAAGTCCTCCAAGATGTCTAGATACTCCCCATACTCTCAATTCACAACTCATAATTCCCTTGTTGATCCTCAGACACCCTCAGTTAGGAGATATACTCAGTGCTTGATCCACTGCACTCCCTGCTTGCAAATTCTTTCTTGATGACTTGAATGAGATTGAATTAGGATAATAACATCTTGATAGGCTTCCAGAGATGAGGATAATGATTGGTTCCCTGTTGAATGACTTGCTATGCTTATGCTATGCAGATGATTAGACTATGTACATGCCTCTATATGCAAATGTTAATGATATTGAAACATAAACCAAGTGAATAAGGTTGAGCAAATTTTAGGGTGCAACAGCTGCCCCTATTCAAGCGACTTGGACCCGATTGGGTGAAGAGCGAACGGCCTTCAAACATTCGAGGTACGAGACGGTTGAATACTAAGAAACCCGGAAATTTGCCAACCGCAAAAATAAACTGCACCCCCGTTTGGGTAACGACACCCACTGCCTGGATCTGACTGTTTGCAGCCGCTCACTGATCTCGTAACGACCACGCTGGGGATAACAGATTGCTTGCTTGTCCACATTAGGACTCTGTCTGTCATCAATACGAAGAAATCTCAACTAGAACCTGTCCACGTTAGGACTCCACTTGCTGTTAACCCAGAAAAATCTCGGCAACTCCGCTGGGGGATATTCCAATAAATCGTCCACGTTAGGAATAGACTCTTCCACGTTAGGAATAACACCATCCACATAAGGAATCATCTCTTCTGCATCTGTCCATGTCAGGACTAAACTTTCCATCTTTCCACGTCAGGATGCAATCTTCTTTTTCCACGTAAGGAGAACCGTATCAATCTGTCCACGTAAGGACTCCAGTACAACTCGATATGTCTGCGTCATGACTACATTTTTCCATGTAAGGAATGCCATCTTAATCTGTCCACGTAAGGACTCCGCTCTTTCCTCGTAAGGAATCCTCCTCCTATGTGTCCGCGTAAGGACTCAATCTTTTCCACGTAAGGAACACAATCTCCTTTCCCCGTAAGGAACCATTTTCTGACTTGTCCACGTAAGGACTCCCCTCTTTCCACGTAAGGACCTGAAGTTTCTCTTTCTCTTCCACGTAAGGAACACGCCTTCTTTCCACGTTAGGCATACTTCTTCTTCTGAATCCGTCCACGTCAGGACTAAATTTTCCACGTAAGGAATCTATCTTCTTCTTCCGCGTTAGGAATAACTTCTTTGATATGTCCGCGTAAGGACTCAATCTTTCCACGTAAGGAAACCCGTTCTTTTCCACGTAAGGAATCTCATCTTTCCACGTAAGGAATGAACTTGCTCTTCCACGTAAGGAACTGAAACCTCTTTTTCCACGTAAGGAATAGATTCGTCCACGTCAGGACCCATGTTTCGTCTTGATTTGTCCACGTAAGGGCTACATCTTTTCTGTTGAGAAAATACATCTTGTCCGTGTCCGGACTTGTGCGTCTTCAACTTGCTTGTGAAATAAGACTTGTCCACGTCAGGACCCCACACTCAATTAATACCGATAACCCGAACCGGTCCACGTTAGGACTAACACACATCGTCAATTTGAGAAAATGTCCACGTTAGGACTCCACATTCCCACAATCTTCTTTAGCACAAAGAAAACTTGTCAATGAAATTGTCCACGTTAGGACTCCTCCTTCCACCAATTTCTTATTACTGACGTTACAGCAACTTTGAGGCTGGCTCTACTGGGGACATTTGGAAACCAAACTTCTGGACGCCTGTTCTGATAACCGGCGGTAGCCTCTGAAGTTCTGATTCATGAATCCTTTGATGACGAACAACCCCGCTTGGGGGTAAGGAGAAACTTATTTTGCTGACTCTGGCGGGGACAACACAAGAAATTCATAAATAACTTTGTTCGGAGACACAGAGAAACTTCATCTCGTCAACTCTGTGGGGAGTAGTGTCAAGGCTGACACCTCGTGGGATGTCTTATGTCGAGATCTTGACTGCTTGATAATTCACTTGAGCAAGGGCTCTCTCTACCTGCATGAGAAACAATACCTGGTTTATGTTTAAAAAAATGTGCATGTTTGACGGCGATGCAATGTTCCATTCGACATGGAAATACTACACTTTACTTGGTGGATGCAAGTACGACCCTATAGGCCAATGCAACCGCAGACTTGAACTGCTGGGTACAGGAACTGCTTCAGCAAAATAAATGCTGAAGATAATGCCAACTCCGCTGGGGATAGCCAGGTGCTACAGAATTATTCCAGCAAAATAAATGCTGGAAGGGCGAAGTCAACCCTGCTGGGAAATTGGGAACTCAAGCCAAGCACCCTGTTGAGGTAACCCCCCTGCTGGGGAATAGCAGATGTGCACAGTATGATCGGACTTTCTGCTGGAGAGTGAACTGATATTACACGGTATCCCTGACAAAATAAATGACAGGACCCACCACCAACTCTGCTAGGGAGAGTCTTGATCTTCGAGCTCCACTGGGAGGAAAGAACACTTGCTGAAAAGAGAGGATTCTGCCGGGGATGGGATGATTCTCTTGGGAAAAAACCAACTGACTCCGCCGGGAGAGGGTAAATGACCCTGCGAGGAAAGATGAACTTGTCTGGATACAGCTCACCAATTTGGAAATATTAATCTTCTGAGGCTGAACCCCTCTGCTTGAGATAAGGAATCCTTCTGGGGGACACCACACTGCCTGCACACAGCCTACAATCTTTGAATCGTCAATTCTGTTGAGGATGAACGACTTTGCTGGATAATCCTTTTTGTACAAGCTACGACTAGCTGGAGAGTTCTATCCTTCTTCGGGAAGAACCTGCATGACCTGCGTGAGGGCTGAGTCTTTAGTTATCGCAATCTTTTGATCATCTTCCTCGCACGGTTATGAAACCTGCAACAACACAAACAAGACAAGACAAGCCTATGCAACCAAATCAATTCAGGTTAGTGACGTTATTTTCAGTTAATTCAAAGCTTTAGCAACTGTTGGCAAGGGCCAGTGACGTTATACACACGCTAGTTTCATCAAACTTGGGCGTTAATCATGCACAAAACAGTAAAGAACAGTGTCAAGTACTGAATAACGTATTTTATTGATTGGGCCCCTGAATGGGCGGAGTTTTGTACACGGGATGTAACTCCTGAAATGAGGAAGCTACACAAAGCAAATATACAAGTATACAAGTATGCCCAAGAAGCATAAATATTGACAACTTGAATTTGTACGCATGTCGGCAGAGGGATGCAGGTGAACACCACGAACTGATCCTCCCATGACTCGCCCGACTCTAATGCTTTCCCGGTATCCCCACTTCTGAAGAGATTGTATCAGATAACTGACTCCTCAAATGTATTCTCCCGCATTGATGCTCATTGCAATTATCAAATTCGAACCGCAGTCATTTGCTTTTCAAATCCCTAACTTTTGCGTGAACCTCCCTTTACGGGTTTTCAGTTCACCGGGATACCCCTTTTTGCCGAAGTCGCCCAGTGTAGGTTTTCAACTTCGCGGGTGTACATTTTTTTCAATTTTATCCCTAATTTTTGCCCGAACCTTTCATTCTGTTTTTGGTTCGCCAGGATGCCCCATTTTTGCCTGGACTCTCTTTTTTCTGTCCAGCGGGTCTATTTTAAGCAAAGTATTTTTTAACTGCGTCCGAATTCACAGGCGACGTGAAGTCTTCACCGTCCATAGTGGACAACAACAACGCTCCTCCTGAAAATACTTTCCTGACAACGTATGGCCCTTCGTAGTTGGGGGTCCACTTGCCCCTGTGATCTGCTTGCGGCGGGAGAATCCTTTTCAGCACAAGGTCGCCCGTCTGAAAGCTTCGCGGATGTATCTTCTTGTCGTACGTTTTCTTCATTCGGCTCTGGTACAAACGACCGTATGCTAGAGAAGCTAGCCTCTTCTCATCCATCAAACTCAGTTGATTCAACCTGTCTTTCACCCATTCTGCCTCGTCCAGCTGAACATCTCGCAATACCCTCAGAGACGGGATCTCGACTTCTAATGGTAGCACCGCTTCCATTCCGTATACCAACGAGAACGGAGTTGCCCCGGTTGATGTGCGTACCGTCGTACGATAACCGTGCAAAGCAAAAGGTAGCATCTCATGCCAATCCTTATAGGTCACCACCATTTTCTGAACGATCTTCTTAATATTTTTATTGGCCGCTTCGACAGCGCCATTCATCTTGGGTCGGTAAGGGGAGGAGTTGTGATGTTCGATCTTGAAATTCTGACAGAGCTCCTTCATCATTTTGTTATTCAGGTTTGAACCATTATCCGTGATTATCCGCTCGGGAACCCCATATCGGCAAATGATATCTCCTTTGATGAATCTGGCCACCACTTGCTTCGTTACATTTGTGTAAGACGCCGCTTCTACCCACTTGGTGAAATAATCGATTGCTACTAGGATGAACCGATGCCCGTTAGAAGCTGTCGGCTCGATCTTTCCAATCATATCGATTCCCCACATCGAGAATGGCCATGGAGATGACATCACATTTAGAGGACTCGGAGGCACATGTATCTTGTCAGCATAGATTTGGCACTTGTGGCACTTCCTCGCAAACTTGAAACAATCAGTTTCCATCGTCAGCCAAAAGTAACCTGCCCTCAGCAGCTTTCTCGTCATAGCATGCCCACCAGCATGCGTACCAAAGGTACCTTCGTGAATTTCCTCCATGAGCAGCTTTGCCTCTTTCTCGTCCACACAACGCAACAGCACCAGATCGTGGTTTCTTCTGTACAATACGCCATCCGGGTTCAAATAGAAATTACCCGCTAATCTCCTGAGAGTCTTCTGATCCTGACTGGATGCCCCAGCCGGGTACTCTTTATTCTTCCGGAAATTAAGGATATCGAAATACCATGGTTTGTCATCAGATGCTTCATCAATAGCAAATACATAAGCTGGCCTGTCAAGCCGAGAGATAATGATTCGGGGAGCTTCGTTCCAGAAGTTGACCTTGTACATGGAAGACAAAGTGGCCAGGGCGTCAGCCATTTGATTCTCTGCTCTCGGTACATGATGCAATTCAACCTTGTCAAAGAAAGGCAACAATCTCCTTGCATAATTCATGTAATGTATCAAATTGGGCTGACGTGTCTCCCATTCCCCTTTTATCTGATTCACCACCAGAGCTGAGTCTCCGTATACGTCCAGATTCTTGATTCGCAAATCAATGGCTTCTTCAAGCCCCATTATACAAGCTTCGTATTCGGCCTCATTATTGGTAACAGCAAAGGTCAATCGGGCAGTAAACGGGATGTGCGACCCGTGTGGCGTAGTGATGATTGCCCCTATTCCGCTACCGTAAGCATTCACAGCTCCGTCAAATATCATCTTCCATTTGGAACCCAACTCTGGTCCCTCGTCTGGCAACGGCTCTTCACAGTCTTTCATCTTTAGGTACATGATATCCTCGTCAGGAAAATCAAACCTCATCGATTGGTACTCTTCAATAGGCTGCTCCGCCAGATACTCAGACAACACACTCCCTTTTATAGCCTTTTGCGAGACGTATTGAATATCATATTCAGTCAAGACCATCTGCCAACGG
Organism: Lathyrus sativus; assembly: GCA_963859935.3. NCBI lineage: Eukaryota > Viridiplantae > Streptophyta > Magnoliopsida > Fabales > Fabaceae > Lathyrus > Lathyrus sativus. The sequence goes on along the minus strand of OZ012736.1, from coordinate 236,510,209 downwards.
GCAATTCTCCCTGACAACGCCTGCTTTTCAAATACATATTTGATAGGATCCATCTTCGAGATGAGCATGGTTGTATGATTCAGCATGTACTGCCTCAAACGCTTGGCGGCCCAGGCTAGCGCGCAACAAGTTTTCTCCAGCATCGAATATCGAGATTCACAATCTGTAAATTTCTTACTCAAGTAATAGATCGCATGCTCTTTTCTTCCTGTCTCGTCGTGTTGACCGAGAACACAACCCATGCTTCCCTCAAGAACCGTCAAATACATTATCAAGGGTCTCCCTGCCACTGGGGGTATCAAAATAGGAGGCTCCTGCAAATACTGCTTTATTTTATCGAACGCCTTTTGACAATTTTCGTTCCACGTTACTGCTTGATCTTTCTTCAACAACTTGAATAATGGTTCACACGTGGCCGTTAGGTGAGATATGAACCGAGCAATGTAGTTCAACCTCCCTAAAAACCCGCGCACCTCTTTCTCTGTTTTAGGCGTCGGCATTTCTTGAATTGCTTTTATTTTAGCAGGATCGACCTCTATTCCTCTTTCACTTACGATAAACCCCAGCAGCTTACCCGATCTCACCCCGAAGGTGCATTTATTAGGGTTCAGCCTCAGCCTGAACTTCCTAAGCCTTTTAAACAACTTCAGTAGATTTACCAGATGCTCTTCCTCCGTCTGGGATTTGGCAATCATATCGTCAACATATACTTCGATCTCTTTATGCATCATGTCATGGAAAAGAGTCGTCATCGCACGCTGATATGTTGCCCCAGCATTTTTCAAACCAAAGGGCATCACTTTGTAGCAAAATGTTCCCCAAGGCGTTATGAAAGTAGTCTTCTCCATATCCTCTGGCGCCATTTTAATTTGGTTGTAGCCCGAAAAGCCATCCATGAAGGAGAATACGGAGTATTGAGCGGTATTATCAACTAACACGTCAATATGAGGAAGTGGAAAATCGTCTTTTGGGCTTGCTTTATTCAAATCTCGATAATCCACGCACATTCGAACCTTGCCATCTTTCTTTGGTACTGGTACGATGTTGGCAACCCATGAAGGATACTTCGTCACAGCCAGGAAACCAGCGTCCCACTGTTTTTGAACTTCCTCTTTGATCTTCATTGCCATATCTGGTCGAGTTCTGCGAAGCTTTTGTTTGACCGGCGGGCAATCTTCTTTCAGTGGCAGGCGATGCACAACCATGTCTGTATCGAGCCCTGGCATATCTTCATACGACCAAGCGAATACATCACTATACTCTCGGAGCATTTCAACCAGTCTTCGCTTGATATCACTCTGTAGTGCGGCTCCGATATGAATATTCTTCTCAACCCCTTCCGACCCCAAGTTGATAATTTCGATGACCTCATTGTGAGGCAGAATGGCTCTTTCCTCTTGCTTCACTAACCAAGACAGTTCTTCAGGAACGTCGCTATCTTCAACGACCTCTTCTTCGGCCTGGAATACCGGGTGCTCGAAGTCGGGACGAGTCATGGGTGGTTCAAGGATGTCATCTGAAAATGTTGTCCTGCAAAAGGAATGGTTAAGCGCTTCAAAATGCGTATAAAGCGAACAACCACATTGCCATTTTATTGAAAAATATAAAACAAGAAAGACAGGGATTACAGTATTTGCACATGAAAAAACGCCATTTATTTAATGATTGACACGCAATGTTCATAACAACACAGCCCTAAGCAAATCCTGATGCCCCGGGCAAGACATCAGATTATTCAACAATTAATAAAGCAAAGCATTACTGTTTAAAAGTCACAAGAACAAGCTCCTGAATAGACCAGTTGCACAGTCCTTGTCCTGGCGCGCTTGGCTGAATCCAGGCATTCATATCACAGTCGCTGTCTCCTTCGTCAGACTCCGAAGCAGCATTGACGGTCTCATGACATGCTCCACTGGCAAGGATGGTGACTGGCCCTCTGAAACGGGGTGCCCCTATGGAAGGAGTTGATGACGACGGCCGGTATCCCAGCCCGAACCGGTCCATCTTCACAGGAATGTCCAGCACTTTGCCCCAGCCCTTTGCTTCTCCTGCTTCTACTAGGGCTTGAGCCTCTTTGTACGATGAGACGGCTATCTCTGGCACTTTGCTCGGCCCGGGACCTTTGTTCTTGATGCACAACCCTTCAAATGCCTGGCAGGGTGTTTCGTGGATCTCTCCGTCGACTTCCACATATTTAAATGACGATAGATGGCTGACCAGGATGTCTTCTTCTCCGCATACAGTGACTACGCTGTCTCCGACCATATATTTTAACTTCTGATGTAGGGTAGACGTGACTGCCCCCGCCCCATGAATCCAAGGTCTTCCAAGCAAGCAGCTGTACGCAGGCTGTATATCCATGATATAAAACTCAGTTGCAAACACCTCCGGCCCCACCTGTAGAGGCAATGTAATTGATCCAAAGACTGTTCTCCGCGTGCCGTCAAACGCTCTGACTACCAAGTCGCTGGGCGTACACAAAATTCCTCTAACATCCAGCTTCATCATCGCCTTCTTGGGAAGCACATTCAAAGACGATCCGGTGTCAACCAATACGTGTGACATTACTGATCCTCTACACTCAACAGATACGTGCAGCGCCATATTATGATCTCTTCCTTTCGGGGTCAGGTCAAAGTCAGTAAAGCCCAAGCTGTGGCCTGCGTTCACATGTGCCAACACTCCTTCCAGCTGATTCACGGAGACGTCTTGGGGTACAAAAGAAGTATCCAGGACTTTCAGCAAAGCATTTCTGTGAGCTTCCGAACACAACAGCAATGACAGGATAGATATTTTGGACGGCGTCTGCTGCAGATGCTCCACAATCTTATAATCACTTTTTCGAATCAAGCGCATGAACTCTTCTACGTCTTTCGATGCCGATTCTTTGTCACTTGCTTGCACCGGAACGTTCTCAACCACTTTCCCTTTTCCCTTTGCTAATCTTTCAGCCTCCACTTCAGGGGATATAAAGATCCTACCACTCCTTGTCATACCTCCTGAACCAGCAACATTATCCACAGTCTCAGCTGGCTGCTTGTTAACATCAATCTTTATCCCGTCACAATACACCTCCAACCCATATGACCATGGGACTGCTTTCGTGTTCTCGTACGGGATCGGCCCGGCCTTAGTTATGGTGATCGGTGGTCGCTGAGCTGGTGCTGCAATAGTGATTGTCTTTCGAGGAATCGTTACAGTGGCCACATCATTCTGATCATCTGCTACTGCCCCTGCGGGCTCTTCAGTTGCTGCTTGGTCAAACTGCAATATGCCTTCATCAATTAAAGCCTGAATGCCCTTCTTCAAATCATCACACCCCCCAGCTAGGGTCCAACAGTCTAAGCAATACTCGTCACATCCCGGGTAAACACCCCCTTGTAACAGTCGGCTCTTTATCTCGCTCAGCGGCGTCTGTAAATCGTCGACATTCATAATCAGGTTCAACCCTTCCTCAGTCAAAATGGCGTTTGCCCCGTGATTAGGCATGGGTTTCTGCACTATGTTCGGACCTGCCGTTCCGAAATTGATAGTCTTATTGTCCAAAAGATCCTGCACAACATGCTTAAAAGCATGGCAACCCTCTATATCGTGGCCCGGGGCTCCAGAATGAAACTCACAGTGCCTGCTTGCATCGTAACCAAACGGGGGAGCTCCCGTTATCGGTGCCAGAGTTCTTTTCTCTACCAAGTTCAATCCCAACAATGTCTGTAATAAATCAGCATATGTCGTGGGAGGCTTCTCAAACACTCTTCTTGGTTTACCACCCTGGAATCTTCGCTGAGCCTGCTGTGCCCCCTGCTGAGGCTGCTGCTGCTGCATTGGCTGCTGCTGAGACAGTTGTTGTTGCTGAAGTGGTTGTTGTTGATACGGGATAGTAACACTCGCCACCTGCTGCGGCTGACGATATTGACCTCGTCCCCTGCCTCGGCCTCGGCCTCGGCCTCCAAATACTGCGCTTGCCTCGCCCTGACGGCGCCCACCAAAAGCCTTCCTATTACTGCCAGATGCATTCGATTCCTCAACCTGGAATTTTCCTTGCTTAATGTTACGTTCAATCTTTTCTCCCATCAGAATCAAGTCTGAAAAACTGGCCAGAGACGTGTGAAACAGCATATCATGAAACAGACCTGTGAATGTGCTGACAAACATGTCATTCATTTCCTTATCTTCTACAGGAGGACGGACCCTGGCAGCCATATCGCGCCACCTTTGCGCGTACTCTTTAAAGCTCTCCCCCTTCTTCTGCGACAGTCCCGCCAACTGGACCCGATTGGGTGCCAAGTCGCTGTTATACTTGTAGTGAGCTACAAATGCCTCTGCTAATTGCTTCCATGTCTTGATATCAGTTGGCTCCAACCCCATGTACCATTCTAGGGAGGGACCCGACAGACTATCTTGAAAGAAATGCATTAGCATTCTTTCATCAGTTGAGTATGCAGACATCTTTCTGTAATAAGCTCGTACATGCACTTTTGGACATGTGTCCCCTTTATACTTATCAAACGCAGGAGCTTTGAATTTGATTGGCACCCTCAAACCAGGTACCAAACCCATTGTTGCCATGTCCAAACCCACAGCACTTTGGTTTAGGACTCCCCTCATCTGCTCTTCCAGCATTCTGATCTTCTGGGAGTCATCCATCGGCCCTTCGAAACCTCCTCCGGAGAAAGCGTCCTCCTGCTGATCTTCTTGCCACATACCATTTCCAGCCCCATACCCATCATATCCATTATTACGTCCAGCTCTAATCTGATTCATCCCCGGACCTCGGCCTCTGTTGCCGTACCCTTGAACACCTCCAGCAGGGCCAAAAGCCATAAACCCTGCGCCGTTTCCATTCCCGAAACCTCCGTAACCCTGATTGGTTGCACCATAGCCATCCTGCCCAAAGCCTTGAGCATTGAAACCATATTTCCCAGCATTATCGAATCCCTGATCATTGAATCCGAATCCAGTATTGACAAAGTCGTTGCCTCCCATATTATCTCCCAAATTGACATCACCCAGCCCAACGTTATGGACAGCAGTCTCATTCCCAACTCCGACGTTACCATTCACAGCAGCGGCAGCGTTGTTGACATTAGCAGCAGGTATATTGACTACAGGTGGAGCCACTGGCGTGGGAGTGCCGTCTCCATGAACAGTATCGACCCGTACGGACTGATGATCCTCATTACCGTGACCAGCATTTCGGGCCAACAGAGGCTGGACCATGGCCTGCAAATTCTCCTGACCCTTTGCAATAGCTTCCATGGTCTGCATAAAGAGAGCGAGCTTCTCGCGCACATCCTGCATCTCGTTCTGCATTTGATCCATGATTCTTCGACAGTTGGTGCGGGTAGAATAGCGGTGCGGGTGCTGATCTGCAATCCTGAAAAGTACCTGGTACAGAGCAGGAAATAAGACACCATCCAAAGGTTACCTGTAATGCAATATGAATATGAATGCAATGCAATGTGTGTCTGTGCATTGGGGAATATTCATTCCCCGATTCTAGTGTGAAGGTGCTAGTGCAGTGACAGTGTTGACAATAGGAATATCGGAGCTGAATCACAGAAAGCCTCATATATTGCAGGGAAAATCAATAAGCCCAGAGTACAATATCACTGAGAGTACAATAAGAAGGCATGACCTCAGCCAACAATCCTGGTGATGGCCAGCACTATGCAAATAAAGCATACAAGTTACTACACGAAATGATCAAATCTTCCCAAAAGTCTGATACTCTTCTATCAACTTCTTGGTCTCTGGATGACCTGGTCGGGTGAGCAGTCCTTCTACCAACTGATTCCTTCTCTTAAGAACACGACGCACGTCTCCAGCAGTTTCTTCCCATGTCGCTTCCCCGAAGCAATCTTCTAGCTTTCGCTTTTGAGACACAGCTTCATCTCTGCATTTGATCGCCTTGTTCAGTGCATTCTGGACACTATACCGGGTCATCACTTCTTCCTCACACTTCTTGATGCTAGACTTCAACTTCTCTTCGAGGTCGGAGATTTGCTGCTTCAGCTTATCTTCCCTCTTCTTATTGTTGGTGAGTGTAGCATTCCAAGTCTTATTGCAAGAGGAGATTTCTCGGTGTGCTGCGTCGAGCGCCTTCTTTTTGGATTCTAGCATGTCATGGGAGCTTCTGAACTCTTGCCCCAGACGTTCGTGCTTTTTCCTCTCCTCAGTCAACTCAGCCCCTAACTTGTTTAACATCTCAATCTGCTGTTGGAAAGCATGAACGGCCTTGTTTTTCTCACTGCGTATCTGGGCTAGCTCCTGCTCTAACCCTTCGTTAATCTTCATCAAGGCTTCTTTCTCTTTCACAACTTGCTCGTAGGCCTCCCTAGAAACAGTAGTTGGTTCTGCTACCGGAATGGGAACAAGAATTGGTGCATCTGGAAATGGCATCCCCAACTGACTGGCTCTCTCCTGAATCCAAACTCTATAAGGTGCATAGGCCTGACAGTCATTCTTTCCTAACAACGGCTTCCCTCTTCGGATAATACGCGTCCAGGCATGCTGCAGCTTGGCTAGTAACTCCCCCTTCACGTCACCGGTGAAGTACAGAGATTCCTGTACTTCGTCCTCCTTTGGTGGGTTCTTCAACGCATATCCAAATTGGCGAATGAACAGAGAAGGGTTGTAATTGATAAACCCTTTTCTTCCTATCAGCGGAACATTAGGATAACCGGAACAACTGAAGATAAGCTCGGATCCCAGCAGATCTCTGTCAAACCAATCAACGTCTTCAGAAGTTAACCTCATCATATGCTCTGGCCAGTCGGGCGTAATTGCGTTATCCATGAAAGGTCCCCTCGATGGAAAATGGCTCTTGAACCACATATACAGCAAAGGTACGCAACAGGAGACATTCTTGCCTCTCCTGTTTTCATTCCTGTAGTGCATCGAATGGTAAAAGTCCCCGATCAGTGTTGGTACTGGGTTACTGGCAGCAAATAGATGAAATGCATCCATGTCCACGAAGTTTGGGAAGTTAGGGAACAACACTATCCCATAAATGCAGAGGGCCAAAATAGCGTTAAAGACCACCCAACACCCATTCTTGGCATACTCTTGAGCCTTACCAACCAGAAACTGAAGAGAAAAACCCGGAACCCCTCGCCACGCAGTCATCAACAAGTCAGAAGCATTCATATGCAGGGCCTTGGCTAAATCCTCCAGATTGGGCTCAGCGGCTGAGTGAATAAAAGGAACTGCATTCTGAACTGGCAGCTCAGTAAACTCTACATACTCCTCCATGGTGGGCCCCAAGATAAAGTCCGCAAACGTGAAGCATCTCAAAGCCGGGTCATAGAATTGCATTAATGTGTACAACCCATTCAATTCATCCTCGGTAGACCTGCGCACTAAACCCAACAACCGTCTGTAACTCTGCCTGAAGCTTCTACGGACATCCTCATTTGCAAGAGAAATCAGACCCAGGAGTGGCGTAATATCGGGGACAGGTAGCTTATACGCAACGGTCATTCTCAAACCAGCCATGATCAAATACTCGGGAGTCCAGACACTAGAACCGGGGGAATGCAAATGCACCTGCAGCACAGACACACGTTAGTGGGATGCAATGATAATGAGTATGCAAACAATGCAATGCAAATAACATGCAACAGGGACCAACTGCCATAGCTGAACGGCCTGAACCATATCACAAAGTCTCAGATAGACTCTTTAGAAGTCCTCAAACCCTGGTCCCAGATAGACCTAAAACAAAGCTCCAATACTGGCCTCTGATAGACCCCATAATCACAACCTGAATGGTCCATGGCAGACCTCAAATCATATATCCCCTTGGTCTCTGACAGACCTCAGAACACATCTCCAAATAGTCTCTGACAGTCCTCGGAACACACCAACTGGTCTCTGCCAGACCTTAGAACCCTCCATAAATATCCAGGATCCTGATCAAGAAATAAACCGGTGGTCTGAAGGTCTAGTTACCTGCATAACCCTGAATCCCCTCACAGGTGGGTGGCCCTATAACTGGCACAAGGTACGGCATCCTATGCGGTCGTCGGCGTCACAGACTTTCAGGGTTGACGATACGATTCCCAGGAGGAGTGGCATCATCAATTCCTGAAGAGGCCTCACTTAGCCAACTTCCAAATGATCGGTCCCCAGAGTCGACAATCCAACTAACCAGCAACCCAAGCCACCCAAAGGGCAGGACAGGAGGCCAACCAGAAGAACCTCGTCTGAGTGTAGATTTCGCGGGACACTAGGACATGCAAAGCACGTGCGCGCCCACTAATCTCTACTCTAAGTCTAAGGTGCACTCAAGCCCAGGTCCGGCTTCTCATTCAATATCAGAACACCCGTCACACCCCAGATACAACAATAATAATCAATATATATAATGCTGAAAATAAAGGTCAGAAATATAAAATAACTCCATACAAAATCCTCGACGGGAAAACAAGCGCTAGGATTGACTCTCTTAAGGGACGTTGGATCCCAAAGCATAAGAACTATCGCAGTCCTTAGCAGCCAGGGGACGTTGGGTCCCCAGCAGAGTCGCCAGCTGTCGCTACTGCGAAAATCGGCGCCGGCTGAACAGAAGAGTCGCCACCGTGCGTTATTTATCCCACGGGAGGGAAAGGAAACGCTCAGAGTAAACCTCGCACAACACGGGAAAGGTATGGTCGTCGCAACCAAAACCTGGATTCGGGAGTCGGTTACGCAAGGGGAAGGTATTAGCACCCCTCACGTCCGTCGTACTCGACGGGATCCACGCTTGTTTTCGGGTATGGATTGTTATTCTATCTACTCTACAGGTCAGGGGTTAAAAGTAAAATGACTCGGCAAAGTGTCGCACTTTATGCCTACGTATTCCCGTCTGAAACGAGAAATCAGAGTCAACTTAGTTCGCCTACCTACGGGAAAGGAGGGGAAGGGTGCTCGCTAGGATATCGCATCCTATGCCTACGTACTTCCACACAGCGTGGAAGATCAGAGCAAACGTAGTTCGGGCCACGTACGACACAAGCTTGTCTTGATTGATTTTATTCCTTCTGAAAAAGGTTTTTCTGATTAGCAGTCCAAGCGGACAAAAATGACGTCTTGATGAGTTCACATTCTTTTACGGAAGAAGTGTCTTTTAGTGTGTTTGAAATCTTTATGTGTTTTTCTGTTTGTTTTGAGAAAGAAAGAGACAGAACTCTAACCTACGGTTGCGAAGGGAAACAAATTAACCTAATGTTATCATGCAGGGGTTAAGACCTAGTGTCTATCATGCTCCTCTCTTGCGCAGAGGGAAACAGAGATCCTAAGGGAATAGCCGGAAACAGAAACAATATCAGATATATACAGTAATACAGTAAAATGCATGGATGCAACAGTACAAGCGAGGCAAGGGAGTCCCACTCAACCTCGAACCTAGAAAACAATAGGCAAAAGTGAACAGGCTTCACTTTCAACCCAACAAGGGTAAACAACAAACAATACAATCAGGAAAACCAATCAATACATCAGAAATGAAATACAGCAAAAATAAACAGCCACAACAGCTCTACATCAATATCTGGCTACAAGCAATCTCCAATCAGTTACAGGCTTCAACAAGCATTAATCTCCATCTTCATGATCTTCAGGCAAGGGCTTTTGATCATCAGTCTTCTATCTGCAAGGGCTTTTCTTCAAGCTCAAACCTCCAGGATGAGGGATCAGTCACAAGAGTGGATTGGGTGTTAAACAATTAGTTGACTACCAATGGTGGTAAACCAACTGCTTCTAACACAAAAGACATTTTCTCTCAAGAGTTCTATCTCTTAGACACTATCACCAAGCCTTCCAAAGGAAGGGGGTGAGTGTCTTAGAGAGACTCTGAATCACAGAGAAGAATGGATGCAGACAAGGCAATCCATGTTTAAAAAACAAACTTTCTAATTTAGAGCTCTGCCTAGCTCCTAAACCCTAGTCTCCTCAGCATCTGCTAGCAAGAATCTCCTCTTCAACTCTGGCAATTGATCTTCAATCTCTGGATCTTCAATGGCTTCATCTTTGCAAATCCTCAGCTCTCCCAAGTCCCCAGACAATCCCAATACCCACACAAGCAAGCAATAATCCCCAGAGGGCACACCACACCAGTCAATCAGATATCCAGTATATTAATAGCAGTAGGGGAACCCTGACTTTTTTCTAAGGGATCTAATAACTACCCATAGCCCCTATAGTCCCATAACTAAATTAGTCAAGCCCTAAGTCCTAAGGGAAAAGAATCAAATCTCCTAAGTCATCACTTAAAACCCTAGCTTTATTCATGTTGTTCACACCTACACTAAACACCTAAAATTAATTTCTAAAAATGGGAACTAAACTGAATCTACAAGTTCAATGTCTACACTAAACAACCTAAAAAGAATGGGCAAAAAATATTGAAGCAACTAATAGAACAGAAAATAACAAAATCATGTATGAAATGAAACTATTAAAATGTTATTTATTTAGAAAATATGAGAAAAATATCAAATAAAAAATAAAATGCAATTTTTATTTTCTATAATTTTCTAGACATCCTAAAGAAAAATATGCAAAAAGAATGAATTAAAAATAATGATTTTTCTATTTATTATGATTTTTATAAGATGCATAAAAAATGAAAAGAAAATAAAAGAAAATATAAAGAAATATTTGAGGGGGTGAGAAAAGTAAAGGCGCGCAGTTGAAATTCAAGATGGGCCACAGGACAGGGGGTGCGAATATCAAGTGGATAAGGCCCAGGTGCGCTCAGAAAACACTTGAGAAAATGCCAGAAAAATAAAGAAAGATTCGGTGTAAATAGCATCCAATTCATGTGTATTCGTTTGGGCTTAGTGAAAAGGAGGTGTGCATAGCAAATCAAATTCAGGCCCACCCAGGATACTTAAATGAAACGCTGCGTTTCATATCCACTTCTTCCCTCCGTTTTCAACTTCAAATGTGGACCATCCGATGCTACAGTCCAGTCCAAGGTCAAACGTGCATCCTACGGTGTTGGAGTCATCATCAACCTTGGACTCCCTAGGGTTTCAGATATCCCCCATGCACGATTCCATCTTCAAGCGCTCGGTTCTCCCTCATCTCCTCATGAAAATCAAAACTACAAACACCAAACTTGCTTCATTTTTTACGTAGAATGCAACTACATCATCAGTTCTTGTTAAAATTCGCCCAATCACTAAACACGATAGCTTCCCTTCCATGGCTGCTTCAATTCTGACCTTCACTAAACCCTAATTTCTTGCTAACAGAACACTCATCAACCATCACTGATCATGCTACACTAATCCAAATGAGTTATCCATCACTAATCTCCTAGTTATGGATCAAAACAGTTTTATGGATCATGCAAGAATCTTCATCAATTCACACTAAAAGCTTCAGGATTACTCCTCTAACCACCTAGGTCACTATTATCCTAACAAACCTATGTCATGCTAACTACATCAGGCCAATTTGAATGGAGAACATACCTGGTATAATTTTGAAAAACAGAATGGTGAATCCTTCACTTCGAGCTCAGCAATGTCTTAAACTTGATCAAGGTGCTTGGATCTTGATTCTGTATGCATCTACACTTGCTCCAACACTTTGGATTCTTGTAATGGATTCTTCTTGCACTTTTGAGGATGAACTCACAACACACGAATTTGGAACTATTTCCACTGGATCTTGCTTGAAACTGGTTATATGATGATTGTAGAGAATGATGGGATCAAGAATTTTGCAAAATGATCAAGATTTGAGGGAGTTTGAGTAGTTTATGCAAGAATGAGAAAATGGATGAAAATTGAGGTTTTTGAACAAATGGGAGCACCAACCCTTGCATGAATCAGCTTGTATGAATATATAGATGATGTTGGAACCTCCTAGAACATTGGAGAAATTTCCCTTGCATTTTTCCTTTTCAATCTTGGATTATGTTACTTTCAATTCAAGCAACCATGGATAACTCTCAAATTATGAACTAAACTCAAAATTCAACTTTAGCCAATGTCTTTAAAATGCCTTTTCCATTCAAAATGACCTATAATTTTGCATCATTTGGCCAAGATATGAAAAATATCATTTTTTAAGTCATTTTTCTTCATTAAATTCAACAATTTTGAAACCTGGTGATATGAATCTTTCCAATCTCTCATGGTCACTTTTATAGACTCAAAATGTCATTTGGAGCAAGTTTGATGTTGTAAGTTTTTCCATTTGAGGCCTCCTTGTATGAGTTTTGGACATAGGTTAAAATGACCTGTAATTCACAAATGACCAAAATACCCTTTGCTTGCCAAGACCATAGGTTGAGTTCCACACATCATATGAAGGCATACTATACCATTCTAGAAAGCTAAGACAATGAGGAACAATTCTTATGTTGACCAGAAATTCATTTGAAATCTCCTTGAGGGGTAAAAGTTGCTTGGACGTCAAGTCACTTTCACAGACAAAATTTCAGATACCTCAGATGACCTGTAACTTGCAAGGACCATAACTTGAGTAATATAAATCTCCTTGATGTCTTCCACCACTCAAATTAAAGGTCTTGAGATCCTCTACAAGTTCCATGTTGGCCAAGAAGCCATTTGAAGCTTGCATTTTGACTTATCTTGCTTGGAAATTTGACCTAAACTAGGGGATTTTACATAGAAACCCTAATTTAGAAACTCCTCTTCTCCTTGATTTCTCTTGATTTCTTCTTAGCATGACAACATATCCTCATTCTTCATGTCAAATGATGAACCCCACATCTCTCCAATAGCCCTTAATGCCTTTAAATCAATCAATTGACCTAGGGTTGACCTAGGGTTGACCCAGATGAAACCCTAGTTGACTGTCTTCAACTGCAATTCTTGTGACTTCACCAATGACTTGTCTCCTTCTCCAAATGACTTTCTAAGTCCTCCAAGATATCTAGATACTCCCCATACTCTCAATTCACAACTCATAATTCCCTTGTTGATCCTCAGACACCCTCAGTTAGGAGATATACTCAGTGCTTGATCCACTGCACTCCCTGCTTGCAAATTCTTTCTTGATGACTTGAATGAGATTGAATTAGGATAATAACCTCTTGATAGGCTTCCAGAGATGAGGATAATGATTGGTTCCCTGTTGAATGACTTGCTATGCTTATGCTATGCAGATGATTAGACTATGTACATGCCTCTATATGCAAATGTTAATGATATTGAAACATAAACCAAGTGAATAAGGTTGAGCAAATTTTAGGGTGCAACATATCCAGACTCTGGTTATTACGTTGAGCATTCAGGCTCCGGTCAGTTTCGTTGGGTATCCAGACTCCGGTTTTTACGTTGAGCGTTCAGGCTCCTGTCAGTTTTGTTGGGTATCCAGACTCCGGTTATTACGTTGAGGGTTCAGGCTCCGGTCAATTTCGTTGGGTATCCAGACTCCGATTATTACATGGAGCGTTCAGGCTCCGGTCAGTTTCGTTGGGTATCTAGACTCCGGTTATCACGTTGAGCGTTCAGGCTCTGGTCAGTTTCGTTGTGTGTCCAGACTCCGGTTATTACGTTGATCGTTCAGGCTCAAGTTAGTTTCGTTGAGTATCCAGACTCTGGTTATTACATTGAGCATTCAGGCTCTGGTTAGTTTCGTTGAGTATCCGGATTCCGGTTATTACATTGAGCGTTCAGGCTCCAGTCAATTTCGTTTCGTATCTAGACTCCGGTTATTACGTTGAGCGTTTAGGCTCCGGTCAGTTTCGTTGGGTATCCAGACTCCGGTTATTACGTTGAGCGTTCAGGCTCCGGTCAGTTTCGTTGTTTATCCAGACTCCAGTTATTACGTTGAGCGATCAGGCTTCGGTCAATTTCGTTGTGTATCCAGACACCGGTTATTACGTTGATCGTTCAGGCTCTAGTCAGTTTCGTTGAGTATCCAGACTTTGGTTATTACATTGAGCCTTCAGGCTCCGGTCAGTTTCGTTGAGTATCCAAATTCCGGTTATTACATTGAGCGTTCAGGCTCCGGTCAATTTCGTTCGGTATCGAGACTCCGGTTATTACGTTGAGCGTTCAGGCTCCGGTCAGTTTCGTTGGGTATCCAGACTCCGGTTATTACGTTGAGCGTTCAGGCTCCGGTCAGTTTCGTTGGGTATCCAGACTCCGGTTATTACATTGAGCGTTCAGGCTCCGGTCAGTTTCGTTGCGTATCTAGACTTCGGTTATTACGTTGATCGTTCAGGCTCCGGTCAGTTTCATTGGGTATCCAGACTCCGGTTTTTACATTGAGCGTTCAGGCTCCGGTCAGTTTTGTTGGGTATCCAGACTCCGATTATTATGTTGAGCGTTCAGGCTCCGGTCAGTTTCATTGGGCATCCAGACTCCGGTTATTACGTTGAGCGTTCAGGCTCCGGTCAGTTTTGTTGGGTATCCAAACTCCGGTTATTACATTCAGTGTTCAGGCTCCGGTCAGTTTCGTTGGGTATCCAGACTCCGGTTATTACGTTACCGTTCAGGCTCCGGTCATTTTTGTTGAGCATCCAGACTCCGGTTATTACGTTGAGTGTTCAGGCTCCGGTCAGTTTCGTTGGGTACCCAGACTCCGGTTTTTACGTTGAGCGTTCAGGCTCCGTTCAGTTTTGTTGGGTATCCATACTCCGGTTATTATGTTGAGCGTTCAGGCTCCGTTCAGTTTCGTAGGGTATCCAGACTCTGGTTATTACGTTGAGCGTTCAGGCTCCGGTCAGTTTCGTTGGGTATCCAGACTCCGGTTATTACGTTGAGCGTTCAGACTCCGGTCAGTTTCGTTGCGTATCCAGGCTTCGGTTATTACGTTGATCGTTCAGGCTCCGGTCAGTTTCATTGGTTATCCAGACTCCAGTTTTTACATTGAGCGTTCAGGCTCCAGTCAGTTTTGTTGGGTATCCAGACTCCGGTTATTATGTTGAGCGTTCAGGCTCCGGTCAGTTTTGTTGGGTATCCAAACTCCGGTTATTACGTTCAGCGTTCAGTCTCCGGTCAGTTTCGTTGGGTATCCAGACTCCGGTTATTATGTTAGTGTTCAGGCTCCGGTCATTTTTGTTGAGCATCCAGACTCCGGTTATTACGTTAGCGTTCAGGCTCCGGTCATTTTTGTTGAGTACCCAGACTCCGGTTATTACGTTGTGCGTTCAGGATCCGTTCAGTTTCGTTGAGCATCCAGACTCCAGTTATTACGTTGTGTGTCAGGCTCCAGTCAGTTTCTTTGAGTATCCAGACTCCGGTTATTACGTTGAGCGTTCAGGCTCCGTTCAGTTTCGTTGGGTATCCAGACTCCGGTTATTACGTTGAGCATTCAGGCTCCGGTCAGTTTTGTTGTGTATCCAGACTCCGGTTATTACGTTGAGCGTTCAGGCTCCGGTCAGTTTCGTTGGGTATCCAGACTCCGGTTTTTACGTTGAGCGTTCAGGCTCCTGTCAGTTTTGTTGGGTATCCAGACTCCGGTTATTACGTTGAGGGTTCAGGCTCCGATCAGTTTCGTTGGGTATCCAGACTCCGATTATTACATGGAGCGTTCAGGCTCCGGTCAGTTTCGTTGGGCGTTCAGGCTCTGGTCAGTTTCGTTGGGCGTTCAGACTCCGGTTATCACGTTGAGCGTTCAGGCTCTGGTCAGTTTCGTTGTGTGTCCAGACTCCGGTTATTACGTTAATCGTTCAGGCTCAAGTTAGTTTCGTTGAGTATCCAGACTCTGGTTATTACATTGAGCATTCAGGCTCTGGTTAGTTTCGTTGAGTATCCGGATTCCGGTTATTACATTGAGCGTTCAGGCTCCGGTCAATTTCGTTTCGTATCTAGACTCCGGTTATTACGTTGAGCGTTTAGGCTCCGGTCAGTTTCGTTGGGTATCCAGACTCCGGTTATTACATTGAGCGTTCAGGCTCCGGTCAGTTTCGTTGTGTATCCAGACTCCGGTTATTACGTTGAGCGATCAGGCTCCGGTCAATTTCGTTGTGTATCCAGACACCGGTTATTACGTTGATCGTTCAGGCTCTAGTCAGTTTCGTTGAGTATCCATACTCCGGTCAGTTTCGTTGGGCGTTCAGACTCCGGTTATCACGTTGAGCGTTCAGGCTCTGGTCAGTTTCGTTGTGTGTCCAGACTCCGGTTATTACGTTAATCGTTCAGGCTCAAGTTAGTTTCGTTGAGTATCCAGACTCTGGTTATTACATTGAGCATTCAGGCTCTGGTTAGTTTCGTTGAGTATCCGGATTCCGGTTATTACATTGAGCGTTCAGGCTCCGGTCAATTTCGTTTCGTATCTAGACTCCGGTTATTACGTTGAGCGTTTAGGCTCCGGTCAGTTTCGTTGGGTATCCAGACTCCGGTTATTACATTGAGCGTTCAGGCTCCGGTCAGTTTCGTTGTGTATCCAGACTCCGGTTATTACGTTGAGCGATCAGGCTCCGGTCAATTTCGTTGTGTATCCAGACACCGGTTATTACGTTGATCGTTCAGGCTCTAGTCAGTTTCGTTGAGTATCCATACTCCGGTTATTACATTGAGCCTTCAGGCTCCGGTCAGTTTCGTTGAGTATCCAAATTCCGGTTATTACATTGAGCGTTCAGGCTCCGGTCAATTTCGTTCGGTATCGAGACTCCGGTTATTACGTTGAGCGTTCAGGCTCCGGTCAGTTTCGTTGGGTATCCAGACTCCGGTTATTACGTTGAGCGTTCAGGCTCCGGTCAGTTTCGTTGGGTATCCAGACTCCGATTATTACATGGAGCGTTCAGGCTCCGGTCAGTTTCGTTGGGTATCTAGACTCCGGTTATCACGTTGAGCGTTCAGGCTCTGGTCAGTTTCGTTGTGTGTCTAGACTCCGGTTATTACGTTGATCGTTCAGGCTCAAGTTAGTTTCGTTGAGTATCCAGACTCTGGTTATTAAATTGAGCATTCAGGCTCTGGTTAGTTTCGTTGAGTATCCGGATTCCGGTTATTACATTAAGCGTTCAGGCTCCGGTCAATTTCGTTTCGTATCTAGACTCCGGTTATTACGTTGAGCGTTTAGGCTCCGGTCAGTTTCGTTGGGTATCCAGACTCCGGTTATTACGTTGAGCGTTCAGGCTCTGGTCAGTTTTGTTGTGTATCCAGACTCCAGTTATTACGTTGAGCGATCAGGCTCCGGTCAATTTCGTTGTGTATCCAGACACCGGTTATTACGTTGATCGTTCAGGCTCTAGTCAGTTTCGTTGAGTATCCAGACTCCGGTTATTACATTGAGCCTTCAGGCTCCGGTCAGTTTCGTTGAGTATCCAAATTCCGGTTATTACATTGAGCGTTCAGGCTCCGGTCAATTTCGTTCGGTATCGAGACTCCGGTTATTACGTTGAGCGTTCAGGCTCCGGTCAGTTTCGTTGGGTATCCAGACTCCGGTTATTACGTTGAGCGTTCAGGCTCCGGTCAGTTTCGTTGGGTATCCAGACTCCGGTTATTACGTTGAGCGTTCAGGCTCCGGTCAGTTTCGTTGGGTATCCAGACTCCGGTTTTTACGTTGAGCATTCAGGCTCCTGTCAGTTTTGTTGGGTATCCAGACTCCGGTTATTACGTTGAGGGTTCAGGCTCCGGTCAGTTTCGTTGGGTATCCAGACTCCGATTATTACAAGGAGCGTTCAGGCTCCGGTCAGTTTTGTTGAGTATCCAGACTCTGGTTATTACATTGAGCATTCAGGCTCTGGTTAGTTTCGTTGAGTATCCGGATTCCGGTTATTACATTAAGCGTTCAGGCTCCGGTCAATTTCGTTTCGTATCTAGACTCCGGTTATTACGTTGAGCGTTTAGGCTCCGGTCAGTTTCGTTGGGTATCCAGACTCCGGTTATTACGTTGAGCGTTCAGGCTCTGGTCAGTTTCGTTGTGTATCCAGACTCCAGTTATTACGTTGAGCGATCAGGCTCCGGTCAATTTTGTTGTGTATCCAGACACCGGTTATTACGTTGATCGTTCAGGCTCTAGTCAGTTTCGTTGAGTATCCAGACTCCGGTTATTACATTGAGCCTTCAGGCTCCGGTCAGTTTCGTTGAGTATCCAAATTCCGGTTATTACATTGAGCGTTCAGGCTCCGGTCAATTTCGTTCGGTATCGAGACTCCGGTTATTACGTTGAGCGTTCAGGCTCCGGTCAGTTTCGTTGGGTATCCAGACTCCGGTTATTACGTTGAGCGTTCAGGCTCCGGTCAGTTTCGTTGGGTATCCAGACTCCGGTTATTACGTTGAGCGTTCAGGCTCCGGTCAGTTTCGTTGCGTATCTAGACTTCGGTTATTACGTTGATCGTTCAGGCTCCGGTCAGTTTCATTGGGTATCCAGACTCCGGTTTTTACATTGAGCGTTCAGGCTCCGGTCAGTTTTGTTGGGTATCCAGACTCCGATTATTATGTTGAGCGTTCAGGCTCCGGTCAGTTTCATTGGGCATCCAGACTCCGGTTATTACGTTGAGCGTTCAGGCTCCGGTCAGTTTTGTTGGGTATCCAAACTCCGGTTATTACATTCAGCGTTCAGGCTCCGGTCAGTTTCGTTGGGTATCCAGACTCCGGTTATTACGTTAGCGTTCAGGCTCCGGTCATTTTTGTTGAGCATCCAGACTCCGGTTATTACGTTGAGTGTTCAGGCTCCGGTCAGTTTCGTTGGGTACCCAGACTCCGGTTTTTACGTTGAGCGTTCAGGCTCCGTTCATTTTTGTTGGGTATCCATACTCCGGTTATTATGTTGAGCGTTCAGGCTCCGTTCAGTGTCGTAGGGTATCCAGACTCTGGTTATTACGTTGAGCGTTCAGGCTCCGGTCAGTTTCGTTGGGTATCCAGACATCGGTTATTACGTTGAGCGTTCAGGCTCCGGTCAGTTTCGTTGGGTATCCAGACTCCGGTTATTACGTTGAGCGTTCAGACTCCGGTCAGTTTCGTTGCGTATCCAGGCTTCGGTTATTACGTTGATTGTTCAGGCTCCGGTCAGTTTCATTGGTTATCCAGACTCCAGTTTTTACATTGAGCGTTCAGGCTCCAGTCAGTTTTGTTGGGTATCCAGACGCCGGTTATTATGTTGAGCATTCAGGCTCCGGTCAGTTTTGTTGGGTATCCAAACTCCGGTTATTACGTTCAGCGTTCAGTCTCCGGTCAGTTTCGTTGGGTATCCAGACTCCGGTTATTATGTTAGCGTTCAGGCTCCGGTCATTTTCTTGAGCATCCAGACTCCGGTTATTACGTTAGCGTTCAGGCTCCGGTCATTTTTGTTGAGTACCCAGACTCCGGTTATTACGTTTTGCGTTCAGGATCCGTTCAGTTTCGTTGAGCATCCAGACTCCAGTTATTACGTTGTGTGTTCAGGCTCCAGTCAGTTTCTTTGAGTATCCAGACTCCGGTTATTACGTTGAGCGTTCAGGCTCCGTTCAGTTTCGTTGGGTATCCAGACTCCGGTTATTACGTTGAGCATTCAGGCTCCGGTCAGTTTTGTTGTGTATCCAGCCTCCGGTTATTACGTTGAGCGTTCAGGCTCCGGTCAGTTTCGTTGGGTATCCAGACTCCGGTTTTTACGTTGAGCATTCAGGCTCCTGTCAGTTTTGTTGGGTATCCAGACTCCGGTTATTACGTTGAGGGTTCAGGCTCCGGTCAGTTTCGTTGGGTATCCAGACTCCGATTATTACAAGGAGCGTTCAGGCTCCGGTCAGTTTCGTTGGGTATCTAGACTCCGGTTATCACGTTGAGCGTTCAGGCTCTGGTCAGTTTCGTTGTGTGTCTAGACTCCAGTTATTACGTTGATCGTTCAGGCTCAAGTTTGTTTCGTTGAGTATCCAGACTCTGGTTATAACATTGAGCATTCAGGCTCTGGTTAGTTTTGTTGAGTATCCGGATTCCGGTTATTACATTGAGCGTTCAGGCTCCGGTCAATTTCGTTTCGTATCTAGACTCCGGTTATTACGTTGAGCGTTTAGGCTCCGGTCAGTTTCGTTGGGTATCCAGACTCCGGTTATTACGTTGAGCGTTCAGGCTTCGGTCAGTTTCGTTGTGTATCCAGACTCCGGTTATTACGTTGAGCGATCAGGCTCCGGTCAATTTCGTTGTGTATCCAGACACCGGTTATTACGTTGATCCTTCAGGCTCTAGTCAGTTTCGTTGAGTATCCAGACTCCGGTTATTACATTGAGCCTTCAGGCTCCAGTCAGTTTCGTTGAGTATCCAAATTCCGGTTATTACATTGAGCGTTCAGGCTCCGGTCAATTTCGTTCGGTATCGAGACTCCGGTTATTACGTTGAGCATTCAGGCTCCGGTCAGTTTCGTTGGGTATCCAGACTCCGGTTATTACGTTGAGCCTTCAGTCTCCGGTCAGTTTCGTTGGGTATCCAGACTCCAGTTATTACGTTGAGCGTTCAGGCTCCGGTCAGTTTTGTTGCGTATCTAGACTTCGGTTATTACGTTGATCGTTCAGGCTCCGGTCAGTTTCGTTGGGTATCCAGACTCCGGTTTTTACATAGAGCGTTCAGGCTCCGGTCAGTTTTGTTGGGTATCCAGACTCCGATTATTATGTTGAGCGTTCAGGCTCCGGTCAGTTTCATTGGGCATCCAGACTCCGGTTATTACGTTGAGCGTTCAGGCTCCGGTCAGTTTTGTTGGGTATCCAAACTCCGGTTATTACATTCAGCGTTCAGGCTCCGGTCAGTTTGGTTGGGTATCTAGACTCCGGTTATTACGTTAGCGTTCAGGCTCCGGTCATTTTTGTTGAGCATCCAGACTCCAGTTATTACGTTGTGCGTTCAGGGTCCGGTCAGTTTCGTTGAGTACCCAGACTCCGGTTATTACGTTGTGTGTTCAGACTCCGGTCAGTTTTGTTGAGTATCCAGACTCTGGTTATTACGTTGAGCGTTCAGGCTCCGTTCAGTTTCGTTGGGTATCCAGACTCCGGTTATTACGTTGAGTGTTCAGGCTCCAGTCAGTTTTGTTGTGTATCCAGACTCCGGTTATTACTTTGATCGTTCAGGCTCCGGTCAGTTTCGTTGGGTATCCAGACTCCGGTTTTTACGTTGAGCGTTCAGGCTCCGGTCAGTTTTGTTGGGTATCCAGACTCCAATTATTACATTGAGCGTTCAGGCTCCGGTCAGTTTCGTTGGGTATCCAGACTCCGGTTATCACGTTGAGCGTTCAGGCTCCGGTCAGTTTCGTTGTGTATCCAGACTCCGGTTATTACGTTGATCGTTCAGGCTCCAGTCAATTTCGTTGAGTATCCAGACTCTGGTTATTACATTGAGCATTCAGGCTCTGGTTAGTTTCGTTGAGTATCCAGATTCCGGTTATTACATTGAGTGTTCAGGCTCCGGTCAATTTCGTTGGGTATCCAGACTCCGGTTATTACGTTGAGCGTTCAGGCTCCGGTCCGTTTCGTTCGGTATCCAGACTTTGGTTATTACGTTGAGCGTTCAGGCTCCGGTCAGTTTTGTTGGGTATCCAGACTCCGGTTATTACGTTGAGCGATCAGGGTCCGGTCAGTTTCGTTGCATATCCAGACTCTGGTTATTACGTTAGGCGTTCAGGCTCCGGTCAGTTTCGTTCGGTATCTAGACTCCGGTTATTATTTTAAGCGTTCAGGCTCCGGTCATTTTCGTTTGGTATCCTGACTCCGGTTATTACGTTGAGCGTTCAGGCTCCGGTCAGTTTCATTGGGTATCCAGACATCGGTTATTATCTTGAGCATTCAGACTGCGGTCAGTTTCGTTGGGTATCCAGACTCTGGTTATTACGTTGAGCGTTCAGGCTCCGGTTATTTTCGTTGAGCATCCAAACTCTAGTTATTACTTTGTGCGTTCAGGGTCCGGTCAGTTTCGTTGAGTATCTAGACTCTGGTTATTACGTTGAGCGTTCAGGCTCCGTTCAGTTTCGTTGGGTATCCACACTCCCGTTATTATGTTGAGCGTTCAGGCTCCGGTCAGTTTCGTTGTGTATCCGGACTCCCGTTATTACTTTGAGCGTTCAGGCTCCGGTCAGCTTCTTTGGGTATCCAAACTCCGGTTATTACGTTGAGCGTTCAGGCTCCAGTCAGTTTTGTTGGGTATCCAAACTCCGGTTATTACGTTCAGCGTTCAGTCTCCGGTCAGTTTCGTTGGGTATCCAGACTCCGGTTATTACGTTAGCGTTCAGGCTCCGGTCATTTTTGTTGAGCATCCAGACTCCAGTTATTACGTTGTGCGTTCAGGGTCCGGTCAATTTCGTTGAGTACCCAGACTCCGGTTATTACGTTGAGCGTTCAGGATCCGTTCAGTTTCGTTGAGCATCCAGACTCCAGTTATTACGTTGTGTGTTCAGGCTCTAGTCATTTTCATTGAGTATCCAGACTCCGGTTATTACGTTGAGCGTTCAGGCTCCGTTCAGTTTCGTTGGGTATCCAGACTCCTGTTATTACGTTGAGCATTCAGGCTCCGGTCAGTTTTGTTGTGTATCCAGACTCCGGTTATTACGTTGAGCGTTCAGGCTCCGGTCAGTTTCATTGGGTATCCAGACTCCGGTTTTTACGTTGAGC
This sequence comes from Lathyrus sativus, assembly GCA_963859935.3. Classification (NCBI taxonomy): domain Eukaryota; kingdom Viridiplantae; phylum Streptophyta; class Magnoliopsida; order Fabales; family Fabaceae; genus Lathyrus; species Lathyrus sativus. The sequence continues at coordinate 236,487,732 of OZ012736.1, read as the reverse complement.
GTTCAGGCTCCTGTCAGTTTTGTTGGGTATCCAGACTCCGGTTATTACGTTGAGGGTTCAGGCTCCGGTCAATTTCGTTGAGTACCCAGACTCCGGTTATTACGTTGAGCGTTCAGGATCCGTTCAGTTTCGTTGAGCATCCAGACTCCGGTTATCACGTTGAGCGTTCAGGCTCTGGTCAGTTTCGTTGTGTGTCCAGACTCCGGTTATTACGTTGATCGTTCAGGCTCAAGTTAGTTTCGTTGAGTATCCAGACTCTGGTTATTACATTGAGCATTCAGGCTCTGGTTAGTTTCGTTGAGTATCCGGATTCCGGTTATTACATTGAGCGTTCAGGCTCCGGTCAATTTCGTTTCGTATATAGACTCCAGTTATTACGTTGAGCGTTTAGGCTCCGGTCAGTTTCGTTGGGTATCCAGACTCCGGTTATTACGTTGAGCGTTCAGGCTCCGGTCAGTTTCGTTGTGTATCCAGACTCCAGTTATTACGTTGAGCGATCAGGCTCCGGTCAATTTCGTTGTGTATCCAGACACTGGTTATTACGTTGATCGTTCAGGCTCTAGTCAGTTTCGTTGAGTATCCAGACTCCGGTTATTACATTGAGCCTTCAGGCTCCGGTCAGTTTCGTTGAGTATCCAAATTCCGGTTATTACATTGAGCGTTCAGGCTCCGGTCAATTTCGTTCGGTATCGAGACTCCGGTTATTACGTTGAGCGTTCAGGCTCCGGTCAGTTTCGTTGGGTATCCAGACTCCGGTTATTACGTTCAGCGTTCAGGCTCCGGTCAGTTTCGTTGGGTATCCAGACTCCGGTTATTACGTTGAGCGTTCAGGCTCCGGTCAGTTTCGTTGCGTATCTAGACTTCGGTTATTACGTTGATCGTTCAGGCTCCGGTCAGTTTCATTGGGTATCCAGACTCCGGTTTTTACATTGAGCGTTCAGGCTCTGGTCAGTTTTGTTGGGTATCCAGACTCCGATTATTATGTTGAGCTTTCAGGCTCCGGTCAGTTTCATTGGGCATCCAGACTCCGGTTAATACGTTGAGCGTTCAGGCTCCGGTCAGTTTTGTTGGGTATCCAAACTCCGGTTATTACATTCAGCGTTCAGGCTCCGGTCAGTTTCGTTGGGTATCCAGACTCCGGTTATTACGTTAGCGTTCAGGCTCCGGTCATTTTTGTTGAGCATCCAGACTCCAGTTATTACGTTGTGCGTTCAGGGTCCGGTCAGTTTCGTTGAGTACCCAGACTCCGGTTATTACGTTGTGCGTTCAGACTCCGGTCAGTTTTGTTGAGTATCCAGACTCTGGTTATTACGTTGAGCGTTCAGGCTCCGTTCAATTTCGTTGGGTATCCAGACTCCGGTTATTACGTTGAGTGTTCAGGCTCCGGTCAGTTTTGTTGTTTATCCAGACTCCGGTTATTACGTTGATCGTTCAGGCTCCGGTCAGTTTCGTTGGGTATCCAGACTCCGGTTTTTACATTGAGCGTTCAGGCTCTGGTCAGTTTTGTTGGGTATCCAGACTCCGATTATTACATTGAGCGTTCAGGCTCCGGTCAGTTTCGTTGGGTATCCAGACTCCGGTTATCACGTTGAGCGTTCAGGCTCTGGTCAGTTTCGTTGTGTATCCAGACTCCGGTTATTACGTTGATCGTTCAGGCTCCAGTCAATTTCGTTGAGTATCCAGACTCTGGTTATTACATTGAGCATTCAGGCTCTGGTTAGTTTCGTTGAGTATCCAGATTCCGGTTATTACATTGAGTGTTCAGGCTCCGGTCAATTTCGTTGGGTATCCAGACTCCGGTTATTACGTTGAGCGTTCAGGCTCCGGTCCGTTTCGTTCGGTATCCAGACTTTGGTTATTACGTTCAGCGTTCAGGCTCCGGTCAGTTTTGTTGGGTATCCAGTCTCCGGTTATTATGTTGAGCGATCAGGGTCCGGTCAGATTCGTTGCATATCCAGACTCTGGTTATTACGTTAGGCGTTCAGGCTCCGGTCAGTTTCGTTCGGTATCTAGACTCCGGTTATTATTTTAAGCGTTCAGGCTCCGGTCATTTTCGTTTGGTATCCTGACTCCGGTTATTACGTTGAGCGTTCAGGCTCCGGTCAGTTTCATTGGGTATCCAGACATCGATTATTATCTTGAGCATTCAGACTGCGGTCAGTTTCGTTGGGTATCCAGACTCTGGTTATTACGTTGAGCGTTCAGGCTCCGGTTATTTTCGTTGAGCATCCAAACTCTAGTTATTACTTTGTGCGTTCAGGGTCTGGTCAGTTTCGTTGAGTATCTAGACTCTGGTTATTACGTTGAGCGTTCAGGCTCTGTTCAGTTTCGTTGGGTATCCACAGTCTCGTTATTATGTTGAGCGTTCAGGCTCCGGTCAGTTTCGTTGTGTATCCGGACTCCCGTTATTACATTGAGCGTTCAGGCTCCGGTCAGCTTCTTTGGGTATCCAAACTCTGGTTATTACGTTGAGCGTTTAGGCTCCAGTCAGTTTTGTTGGGTATCCAAACTCCGGTTATTACGTTCAGCGTTCAGTCTCCGGTCAGTTTCGTTGGGTATCCAGACTCCGGTTATTACGTTAGCGTTCAGGCTCCGGTCATTTTTGTTGAGCATCCAGACTCCAGTTATTACGTTGTGCGTTCAGGGTCCGGTCAATTTCGTTGAGTACCCAGACTCCGGTTATTACGTTGAGCGTTCAGGCTCCGTTCAGTTTTGTTGGGTATCCAGACTCCGGTTATTACGTTAGCGTTCAGGCTCCGGTCAGTTTTGTTGAGCATCCAGACTCCAGTTATTACGTTGTGCGTTCAGGGTCCGGTCAGTTTCGTTGAGTACCCAGACTCCGGTTATTACGTTGTGCGTTCAGACTCCGGTCAGTTTTGTTGAGTATCCAGACTCTGGTTATTACGTTGAGCGTTCAGGCTCTGGTCAGTTTCGTTAGGTATTCAGACTCCGGTTTTTACGTTGAGGGTTCAGGCTCCTGTCAGTTTTGTTGGGTATCCAGACTCTGGTTATTACGTTGAGGGTTCAGGCTCCGGTCAGTTTCGTTGGGTATCCAGACTCCGATTATTACATGGAGCGTTTAGGCTCTGGTCAGTTTCGTTGGGTATCTAGACTCCGGTTATCACGTTGAGCGTTCAGGCTTTGGTCAGTTTATTTGTGTATCCAGACTCCGGTTATTACGTTGATCGTTCAGACTCAAGTTAGTTTCGTTGAGTATCCAGACTCTGGTTATTACATTGAGCATTCAGGCTCTGGTTAGTTTCGTTGAGTATCCAGATTCCGGTTATTACATTGAGCGTTCAGGCTACGGTCTATTTTGTTGGGTATCCAGACTCCGGTTATTACGTTGAGCGTTTAGGCTCCGGTTAGTTTCGTTGGGTATCCAGACTCCGGTTATTACGTTGAGCGTTCAGGCTCCGGTCAGTTTCGTTGTGTATCCAGACTCCAGTTATTACGTTGAGCGATCAGGCTCCGGTCAATTTCGTTGTGTATCCAAACACCGGTTATTACGTTGATCGTTCAGGCTCCAGTCAGTTTCGTTGAGTATCCAGACTCCGATTATTACATTGAGCGTTCAGGCTCCGGTCAGTTTCGTTGAGTATCCAAATTCCGGTTATTACATTGAGCGTTCAGGCTCCGGTCAATTTCGTTCGGTATCTAGACTCTGGTTATTACGTTGAGCGTTCAGGCTCCGGTCAGTTTCGTTGGGTATCCAGACTCCGGTTATTACGTTGAGCGTTCAGGCTCCGGTCAGTTTCGTTGGGTATCCAGACTCCGGTTATTACGTTGAGCGTTCAGGCTCCGGTCAGATTCGTTGTGTATCCAGACTTCGGTTATTACGTTGATCGTTCAGGCTCCGGTCAGTTTCATTGGGTATCCAGACTCCGGTTTTTACATTGAGCGTTCAGGCTCCGGTCAGTTTTGTTGGGTATCCAGACTCCGATTATTATGTTGAGCGTTCAGGCTCCGGTCAGTTTCATTGGGTATCCAGACTCCGGTTATTACGTTGAGCATTCAGGCTCCGGTCAGTTTTGTTGGGTATCTAAACTCCGGTTATTACATTCAGCGTTCAGGCTCCGGTCAGTTTCGTTGGGTATCCAGACTCCGGTTATTACGTTAGCGTTCAGGCTCCGGTCAGTTTTGTTGAGCATCCAGACTCCAGTTATTACGTTGTGCGTTCAGGGTCCGGTCAGTTTCGTTGAGTACCCAGACTCCGGTTATTACGTTGTGCGTTCAGACTCCGGTCAGTTTTGTTGAGTATCCAGACTCTGGTTATTACGTTGAGCGTTCAGGCTCCGTTCAGTTTTGTTGGGTATCCAGAATCCGGTTATTACGTTGAGTGTTCAGGCTCCGGTCAGTTTTGTTGTGTATCCAGACTCCGGTTATTACGTTGAGCATTCAGGCTCCGGTCAGTTTCGTTGGGTATCCAGACTCCGGTTTTTACGTTGAGCGTTCAGGCTATGGTCAGTTTTGTTGGGTATCCAGACTCCGATTATTACGTTTAGCGAGCAGGCTCCGGTCAGTTTCGTTGGGTATCCAGACTCCGGTTATCACGTTGAGCGTTCAGGCTCTGGTCAGTTTCGTTGTGTATCCAGACTCCGGTTATTACGTTGATCGTTCAGGCTCCAGTCAATTTCGTTGAGTATCCAGACTCTGGTTATTACATTGAGCATTCAGGCTCTGGTTAGTTTCGTTGAGTATCCAGATTCCGGTTATTACATTGAGTGTTCAGGCTCCGGTCAATTTCGTTGGGTATCCAGACTCCGGTTATTACGTTGAGCGTTCAGGCTCCGGTCCGTTTCGTTCGGTATCCAGACTTTGGTTATTACGTTGAGCGTTCAGGCTCCGGTCAGTTTTGTTGGGTATCCAGTCTCCGGTTATTATGTTGAGCGATCAGGGTCCGGTCAGTTTCGTTGCATATCCAGACTCTGGTTATTACGTTAGGCGTTCAGGCTCCGGTCAGTTTCGTTCGGTATCTAGACTCCGGTTATTATTTTAAGCGTTCAGGCTCCGGTCATTTTCGTTTGGTATCCTGACTCCGTTTATTACGTTGAGCGTTCAGGCTCCGGTCAGTTTCATTGGGTATCCAGACATCGGTTATTATCTTGAGCATTCAGACTGCGGTCAGTTTCGTTGGGTATCCAGACTCTGGTTATTACGTTGAGCGTTCAGGCTCCGGTTATTTTCGTTGAGCATCCAAACTCTAGTTATTACTTTGTGCGTTCAGGGTCCGGTCAGTGTCGTTGAGTATCTAGACTCTGGTTATTACGTTGAGCGTTCAGGCTCCGTTCAGTTTCGTTGGGTATCCACACTCTCGTTATTATGTTGAGCGTTCAGGCTCCGGTCAGTTTCGTTGTGTATCCGGACTCCCGTTATTACGTTGAGCGTTCAGGCTCCGGTCAGCTTCTTTGGGTATCCAAACTCCGGTTATTACGTTGAGCATTCAGGCTCCAGTCAGTTTTGTTGGGTATCCAATGTAACGCCCCGATTCTGAATTCCCATTAATTGTTGAGTCTTTTAATTTATTTAATTGATGTTTGTTTTAAATTGAGAAATTATATATTGTTATTATGTGGTGTTTACTTATTTTATCTATTTTACCGATTCGGAGAGTTTTCGGGGAATTAGAGTAAAAAGGGCATTTTAGACATTTAGCACTTTAGTGTAAGAATTGATTGATAAGTGTTGGAAAGAATTTGAGAGGAAAGAAATAGAGATAGAAATAGAATAAGAGAGGAAAAAGGAAGAAGATAGTAACATAAGAAGAAAAGCAAGAGAAAGAAAAGAGGAGAGGAGAAAGAGAAGAGAAAGTGGAGAGGAAAACCTAGAATCATCAAGGAATCATCACCAAAGCTTGCAATCGATCGGTAAGGGTGTGAAACTCCATCATCTCTTTAATGTGTATGATTGTATGTGTATGTGTGTGGATTTTGTAGAGTTTCTACTCTTTTTCCACTTAGGTTAGAAGTTGGTTTTGTGAGTAGAATGAGGTTTTAATCAGTTAGAACTCGGATTAGACGACGTAGTTTAGTCGGGTGATGGTTGGGTTGTGCTACTGTGACTGGTTTGGGTTTAATCGGTTGGTTGTGTGGAGTTTGGGCTTTGAGACAGCCATGGAAGTTCTGTCTTCGCAAGTTCGCCAGGCGAAAGGCAGCGAAGCTTCGCCAGGCGAAGCCCAGCGAGCTGTAGCGAAGCAAGTCAGAAGCTAATATCCTGTATTCGCTGGCAAGTTCGCCAGGCGAGGTTAGTTGGCGAAGGTTCGCCAGGCGAGTGGGTGGCGAGCCTCAGCGAGTAATTCCAGAATTACTCCCAGTGGACTTCGCTGGGGAGTTCGCCAGGCGAAGGCCAGCGAGCATTCGCTGCGTGGCTTCGCCAGGCGAAGGTTGGCGAACCTGGCAGTGTTATTTGTTTTGCTGTTTGTTCATGGCATGATGTTTGATTGATTCAATTATGATTAATGCCTATATGAATGATTGATGTGTGAACTGTTTCAACATGTTGTGCTGTGGGTGGCCGAAAGGCGTGAATCCTAGATTGTAGAGTAAATGATAAATCTTGAATATTTGATAATCTTGTGTATTTGCTCGAATTGAATAGAAATGCATTGATAGGCTGATATGTGTGTAAACCATGTGTGGAATGGTGCATAATGTGAATGCATGATAGATATATGCTATGTATGTGATAAATGCAATGAATATGTTTGTGAGCATAGTATGCATTTTTGTGTCGATTGATCCCTCGGAGGATTTGCAGAACCTCGTATGATACGATGGTTATATTTGATTCCTTGGAGAATCGGTTGCATTGTGTGATTCCTCGGAGAATCGGTCATAACATGTAATCCCGTGGAGGATTGGTTAGAGTATTTGATTCCGTGGAGAATCTGCTGAGTACTTGATCCCGTGGAGGATCTGCTGAATATTCGATTCCGTGGAGAATCTGATGAATATTCGATTCCGTGGAGAATCTGATGAATATTTGATTCCGTGGAGAATCTGCTGAGTACTTGATCCCGTGGAGGATCTGCTGAATACTCGATTCCTTAGGGAATTTGTTGAACGAGTCGGTACCGCATTTGCATCTGCATAGGGTCGGGTGTCGGTCTCTATGAGTTGCATGAGTCATCTGTGTATGATGCATTGGTTGTGTGAATATAACTGTGTATGTTATATGTGATTGTTTGGAGGAAATATAGTGAATGTTCATGTGTATGTGTAGAGACATGAATTATTTGTATATGCTTAATGTGGTGAGAACATAATTTGAGTATAACTTGTACCAATATGAGTATATGTATATATACAATTTTATGCATTAACTGTTATGATGTTGTTTCTCACCCTTCTGCTGTTTTATAATGCTCTATGAGGCATTGCAGAGTAGGAAGCTGGAGGTTCTTTTGTGAAGCGATGTCTTCATTCTTTTTGGTCAATGGCTCTGATATGTAACATCTGGGTAGTTAGGAAGTCTTTGACTCTTTTGGAGTTACATTTGTTTTGATTCTTTTGTGATACATATGTGTATGTATCTGCTGTGGTTATGTTGTAAAGCATGAATTAACTAATGGTTGCATATACTTTTATGAATGAGATCGATTCAATATTTGGATGTTTCCGCTTTATTCTAAATATTGAGATGTGGGTTACCCATTGTTGCATATCTATTTTGAGCAGGTATCGTATGTGTTTAATTTCATGATAATGTGATGCGCCTCTTTTATACCATGTTTTAATTAAACTCTGATGAAATAAATTTTCTAAGTGCCTAATTGATTTATTTAATTTATTTGGGGTATAGAAAGGGGGTGTTACATTAAGTGGTATCAGAGCCAGTGTTGAGTCAGTCGTGTCTGTCTTGTTGTTGTGTTGGTTGAACGGTTGTTTAACCTTGTTGTTATTTTTGGGAATCCTCAGAATATGGCAGGTCGTAATGACAATGCTATGGCAGCAGCGTTAGAGGCTATGGCCAGAGCTGTGCAGGGTGCACCTAACGTGAATGCGAATGATGAGTTCAGGAAGAACCAACCACCGGTGTTTAAAGGGAGATTTGATCCGGATGGTGCTCAGATATGGTTAAAGGAAATTGAGAGAATTTTTAGGGTGATGGATTGTGCTGAAGGGAATAAGGTGAGACTAGGGACTCACATGCTGAGAGAAGAGGCCGATGACTGGTGGGTCAGCATGAGGCAAGTTCTTGAGGTCGACGACGAGGAGATTACATGGGATTTATTTCGTGCTGAGTTTCTAAGGAAGTATTATCCCGAAAGTGTTAAAGGGAAGAGAGAAATGGAATTTCTGGAGTTGAAACAAGGTAATATGTCGGTGGTGGACTACACCGCTAAGTTTACTGAGTTAGTGAAGTTTCACCCTCACTATGATGCGGTTACGGCGGAATTTTCCAAATGTATCAAGTATGAGAATGGCTTGCGTCCGGAGATAAAGCAAGCGGTGGGTTATCAAAGGATACGAAGATTTTCGGATTTGACTGAGTGTTGTAGAATTTATGAAGAAGATAGTAGAGCTCGTTCTACTCATTATAAGGGTTTGAGCGAGAGGAGAGGGAAGCAGCAAGTACGAAGCGGACCTTATGTGACGCCTGCTGATAAGGGCAAACATAGGGGAAACTTTGATAGGAGACCAGGAGGAGGTTCCGGTGCGATCAAATGTTTTAAGTGTGGCGTGATGGGCCACAAGTCTTATGATTGTGGAAAGTTCAAGGCGAAGTGTTCCAACTGTGGACTCTTTGGTCATGATGCAGCAGAGTGTAGAAAGAATGCTGTGAAGTGTTTTAATTGTGGCGAGGTGGGTCACATTAGCCCGAATTGTACCAAACCGAAGCAAGCTCCGGCGGGCGGAAAAGTATTCGCATTAGCAGGTTCAGACGCCACTAATGCGGCAGATCGTTTGATTAAAGGTACATGCTTTATTAATGATATGCCTTTAGTTGCTATTATTGATACTGGAGCGACTCACTCGTTCATTTCTCTTGCGTGTGCTAAGCGGTTGGATTTGTGTATGGTTTCTTTGAGTAGTGGTATGGTTATTGGGACTCCCGCTTCGGGGTCGGTAACTACTTCTTTGGTGTGTGCAAGTTGTCCTTTGACCATGTATGGTAAGGACTTCGTTATGGATTTAGTGTGTTTGCCGTTGGAAGGTTTGGACGTAATCTTGGGTATGAATTGGTTGCAATTTAATAGAGTTCATTTGGATTGCTATCACAAGTTGGTAAGGTTTCCTTCTTTGGAAGATGGTGAAAACGAGAGTTTTCTTTCCACTAAAGAGTTGAAGAAACTTTTAGCGGACGAAGCTCAGTTGTTTTGTTTGTTTGCATCGTTGTCGGTAGAGAGCAAAGTTGAGCTCGACGTGTTTCCTGTGGTTTGTGAATTTCCTGAAGTGTTTCCGGAAGATGTTGCGGATGTGCCGCCAAAGAGAGAGGTTGAATTTTCTATTGATCTAGTTCCAGGTACTAGACCGATTTCGATGGCCCCGTATCGGATGTCGGCATCGGAGTTGGTGGAATTGAAGAAGCAGTTGAATGATTTGTTGGATAAGAGATTTGTAAGACCAAGTGTTTCTCCTTGGGGTGCGCCGGTATTGTTGGTAAAGAAGAAGGATGGTAGTATGCGATTGTGTATTGATTATCGGCAGTTGAATAAGGTGACAATTAAGAACAAGTATCCGCTTCCAAGAATTGATGATCTGATGGATCAATTGGTTGGAGCCCGTGTTTTTAGTAAGATTGATTTAAGATCCGGTTATCACCAGATTCGGGTTAAGGAAGAAGATATTTCGAAGACGGCTTTTAGAACACGATATGGTCACTACGAGTATACGGTGATGCCATTCGGAGTTTCTAATGCGCCGGGTGTTTTCATGGAATATATGAACCGTATCTTCCACGAGCAGTTGGATCGTTTTGTGGTGGTGTTTATCGATGACATTTTGATTTATTCTAAGTCTCGAGAGGAACACGAAGAACATTTAAGGATTGTGTTGCGGATTTTGAAAGAGAAGAAGTTGTATGCAAAGTTGTCTAAGTGTGAGTTTTGGTTGTCGGAGGTGAGTTTTCTTGGGCATATTATTTCCGGCAATGGTATTAGTGTGGATCCATCCAAGATCGATGCGGTAATGCAATGGGAGACTCCAAGATCGGTTACGGAAATTCGAAGCTTTTTGGGCTTGGCCGGTTATTACCGGAGGTTTATCGAAGGATTTTCGAAGTTAGCACTCCCGTTGACGCAGTTGACTTGTAAAGGAAAGGCCTTTATTTGGGATGTTAATTATGAAGAGGGTTTCATGGAATTAAAGAGAAGGTTAACAACAGCGCCAGTTTTGATTTTGCCGAATCCTACAGAACCTTTTGTGGTTTATTGCGATGCTTCTTTGTCAGGATTGGGTGGTATATTGATGCAAGATGGGAAGGTCGTGGCGTATGTTTCTAGGCAGTTGAGAGTGCATGAAAAGAATTATCCTACTCATGATTTGGAGTTAGCAGCCGTGGTGTTCGTTTTGAAAATTTGGAGGCACTATCTTTATGGTGCAAGATTTGAAGTTTTTAGCGATCACAAGAGTTTGAAGTATTTGTTTGATCAAAAGGAATTGAATATGAGGCAAAGGAGATGGCTAGAACTTTTGAAGGACTATGATTTTGGTTTAAATTATCATCCGGGTAAGGCGAATGTGGTAGCCGATGCCTTAAGTCGGAAGTCGTTGCACGTGTCTACTTTGATGGTTAGAGAGTGGGAACTCTTGGAGAACTTTAGAGATTTGAGTTTGGTTTGTGAGTTAACGCCGAGTAGTGTGAAGCTTGGTATGTTGCATGTCACGAATGATTTCCTTACTACAGTGTGTGAAAAGCAAAAGTTGGATTTGAAATTTGTGGATTTGATGACGAATGGAAATGAAGATTTCAACGTTGATGAATTAGGAGTTTTGAGGTTTCGAGGTCGTATTTGTATTCCCGATGACGCGGATTTGAAAAAGATGATATTGGAAGAGGGACATCGGAGTAACTTAAGTATTCATCCGGGAGCGAATAAGATGTATCAGGATTTGAAGAAGATCTTTTGGTGGTCTGGATTGAAAAGCGATGTTGCTCGTTTTGTGTACTCGTGTTTGACTTGTCAGAAGTCTAAGGTGGAGCATCAGAAGCCTAGTGGATTGATGCAACCGTTGGATATTCCGGAATGGAAATGGGATAGTATATCGATGGATTTTGTTACGGGATTGCCGAATGCGCAAAGAGGACATAATGCTATTTGGGTGATTGTTGATAGGCTTACTAAATCGGCTCATTTTATTCCGATTGATATTACTTATTCTTTGGAAAGGTTGGCCGAGATTTATGTTGGCACTATTGTGAAGCTTCATGGAGTTCCTAAGAGTATTGTGTCGGATAGAGATCCTAGATTTACTTCAAGATTTTGGGAAAGTTTGCAAGGTGCCTTGGGTTCTAAGTTGAGATTGAGTTCGGCATATCATCCGCAAACAGATGGTCAGACCGAGAGGACGATTCAATCGTTAGAAGATTTGTTGCGTGCTTGTGTGCTTGAACAAGGTGGTGCATGGGACAGTTATTTAGCGTTGATTGAGTTCACCTATAATAACAGTTTCCATTCGAGTATTGGTATGGCGCCATTTGAGGCTTTATATGGTCGGAGATGTCGAACACCTCTGTGTTGGCATGAGACAGGTGAAAAGTCGGTAGTTGGTCCTGAAATGGTACAGCAAACGACGGAAAAGGTGAAATTTATTCGGGAAAAGATGAAAGCTTCTCAGAATAGACAGAAAAGTTATCATGATAAAAGGAGAAAGGATCTCGAGTTTCAAGAGGGCGACCATGTGTTTTTGAGAGTTACACCGGTTACGGGTGTGGGTCGTGCCTTGAAGTCGAGAAAGTTGACTTCTCGTTTTATTGGTCCGTATCAGATTGTCGCACGAGTTGGTGCTGTGGCTTATCGTGTGGCGTTGCCTCCGACTCTTTCGAATTTGCATGATGTATTCCATGTCTCGCAACTTCGGAAGTATGTTCCGGATCCGTCACATGTTATTCCAATGGATGAAGTGGAAGTAAGAGATAACCTTACAGTTGAAGTTTTACCGGTTAGTATTTTGGACCGTGAAGTTAAGAAACTAAGAGGCAAGGATATTGCGCTTGTGAAAGTGTCCTGGGGAGGTGCCGCGGAAGGCAACATGACTTGGGAATTGGAAAGCAAGATGCGAGAATCGCATCCAGAGTTGTTTGAATCAGGTGATATTTTCGAGGACGAAAATTTCTAAAGTGGGGGAGAGTTGTAACGCCCCGATTCTGAATTCCCATTAATTGTTGAGTCTTTTAATTTATTTAATTGATGTTTGTTTTAAATTGAGAAATTATATATTGTTATTATGTGGTGTTTACTTATTTTATCTATTTTACCGATTCGGAGAGTTTTCGGGGAATTAGAGTAAAAGGGCATTTTAGACATTTAGCACTTTAGTGTAAGAATTGATTGATAAGTGTTGGAAAGAATTTGAGAGGAAAGAAATAGAGATAGAAATAGAATAAGAGAGGAAAAAGGAAGAAGATAGTAACATAAGAAGAAAAGCAAGAGAAAGAAAAGAGGAGAGGAGAAAGAGAAGAGAAAGTGGAGAGGAAAACCTAGAATCATCAAGGAATCATCACCAAAGCTTGCAATCGATCGGTAAGGGTGTGAAACTCCATCATCTCTTTAATGTGTATGATTGTATGTGTATGTGTGTGGATTTTGTAGAGTTTCTACTCTTTTTCCACTTAGGTTAGAAGTTGGTTTTGTGAGTAGAATGAGGTTTTAATCAGTTAGAACTCGGATTAGACGACGTAGTTTAGTCGGGTGATGGTTGGGTTGTGCTACTGTGACTGGTTTGGGTTTAATCGGTTGGTTGTGTGGAGTTTGGGCTTTGAGACAGCCATGGAAGTTCTGTCTTCGCAAGTTCGCCAGGCGAAAGGCAGCGAAGCTTCGCCAGGCGAAGCCCAGCGAGCTGTAGCGAAGCAAGTCAGAAGCTAATATCCTGTATTCGCTGGCAAGTTCGCCAGGCGAGGTTAGTTGGCGAAGGTTCGCCAGGCGAGTGGGTGGCGAGCCTCAGCGAGTAATTCCAGAATTACTCCCAGTGGACTTCGCTGGGGAGTTCGCCAGGCGAAGGCCAGCGAGCATTCGCTGCGTGGCTTCGCCAGGCGAAGGTTGGCGAACCTGGCAGTGTTATTTGTTTTGCTGTTTGTTCATGGCATGATGTTTGATTGATTCAATTATGATTAATGCCTATATGAATGATTGATGTGTGAACTGTTTCAACATGTTGTGCTGTGGGTGGCCGAAAGGCGTGAATCCTAGATTGTAGAGTAAATGATAAATCTTGAATATTTGATAATCTTGTGTATTTGCTCGAATTGAATAGAAATGCATTGATAGGCTGATATGTGTGTAAACCATGTGTGGAATGGTGCATAATGTGAATGCATGATAGATATATGCTATGTATGTGATAAATGCAATGAATATGTTTGTGAGCATAGTATGCATTTTTGTGTCGATTGATCCCTCGGAGGATTTGCAGAACCTCGTATGATACGATGGTTATATTTGATTCCTTGGAGAATCGGTTGCATTGTGTGATTCCTCGGAGAATCGGTCATAACATGTAATCCCGTGGAGGATTGGTTAGAGTATTTGATTCCGTGGAGAATCTGCTGAGTACTTGATCCCGTGGAGGATCTGCTGAATATTCGATTCCGTGGAGAATCTGATGAATATTCGATTCCGTGGAGAATCTGATGAATATTTGATTCCGTGGAGAATCTGCTGAGTACTTGATCCCGTGGAGGATCTGCTGAATACTCGATTCCTTAGGGAATTTGTTGAACGAGTCGGTACCGCATTTGCATCTGCATAGGGTCGGGTGTCGGTCTCTATGAGTTGCATGAGTCATCTGTGTATGATGCATTGGTTGTGTGAATATAACTGTGTATGTTATATGTGATTGTTTGGAGGAAATATAGTGAATGTTCATGTGTATGTGTAGAGACATGAATTATTTGTATATGCTTAATGTGGTGAGAACATAATTTGAGTATAACTTGTACCAATATGAGTATATGTATATATACAATTTTATGCATTAACTGTTATGATGTTGTTTCTCACCCTTCTGCTGTTTTATAATGCTCTATGAGGCATTGCAGAGTAGGAAGCTGGAGGTTCTTTTGTGAAGCGATGTCTTCATTCTTTTTGGTCAATGGCTCTGATATGTAACATCTGGGTAGTTAGGAAGTCTTTGACTCTTTTGGAGTTACATTTGTTTTGATTCTTTTGTGATACATATGTGTATGTATCTGCTGTGGTTATGTTGTAAAGCATGAATTAACTAATGGTTGCATATACTTTTATGAATGAGATCGATTCAATATTTGGATGTTTCCGCTTTATTCTAAATATTGAGATGTGGGTTACCCATTGTTGCATATCTATTTTGAGCAGGTATCGTATGTGTTTAATTTCATGATAATGTGATGCGCCTCTTTTATACCATGTTTTAATTAAACTCTGATGAAATAAATTTTCTAAGTGCCTAATTGATTTATTTAATTTATTTGGGGTATAGAAAGGGGGTGTTACATCCAAACTCCGGTTATTACGTTCAGCGTTCAGTCTCCGGTCAGTTTCGTTGGGTATCCAGACTCCGGTTATTACGTTAGCGTTCAGGCTCCGGTCATTTTTGTTGAGCATCCAGACTCCAGTTATTACGTTGTGCGTTCAGGGTCCGGTCAATTTCGTTGAGTACCCAGACTCCGGTTATTACGTTGACCGTTCAGGATCCGTTCAGTTTCGTTGAGCATCCAGACTCCAGTTATTACGTTGTGTGTTCAGGCTCTAGTCATTTTCATTGAGTATCCAGACTCCGGTTATTACGTTGAGCGTTCAGGCTCCGTTCAGTTTCGTTGGGTATCCAGACTCCGGTTATTACGTTGAGCATTCAGGCTCCGGTCAGTTTTGTTGTGTATCCAGACTCCGGTTATTACGTTGAGCGTTCAGGCTCTGGTCAGTTTCGTTAGGTATTCAGACTCCGGTTTTTACGTTGAGGGTTCAGGCTCCTGTCAGTTTTGTTAGGTATCCAGACTCTGGTTATTACGTTGAGGGTTCAGGCTCCGGTCAGTTTCGTTGGGTATCCAGACTCCGATTATTACATGGAGCGTTTAGGCTCTGGTCAGTTTCGTTGGGTATCTAGACTCCGGTTATCACGTTGAGCGTTCAGGCTCTGGTCAGTTTATTTGTGTATCCAGACTCCGGTTATTACGTTGATCGTTCAGGCTCAAGTTAGTTTCGTTGAGTATCCAGACTCTGGTTATTACATTGAGCATTCAGGCTCTGGTTAGTTTCGTTGAGTATCCAGATTCCGGTTATTACATTGAGCGTTCAGGCTACGGTCAATTTTGTTGGGTATCCAGACTCCGGTTATTACGTTGAGCGTTTAGGCTCCGGTTAGTTTCGTTGGGTATCCAGACTCCGGTTATTACGTTGAGCGTTCAGGCTCCGGTCAGTTTCGTTGTGTATCCAGACTCCAGTTATTACGTTGAGCGATCAGGCTCCGGTCAATTTCGTTGTGTATCCAGACACCGGTTATTACGTTGATCGTTCAGGCTCCAGTCAGTTTCGTTGAGTATCCAGACTCCGATTATTACATTGAGCGTTCAGGCTCCGGTCAGTTTCGTTGAGTATCCAAATTCCGGTTATTACATTGAGCGTTCAGGCTCCGGTCAATTTTGTTCGGTATCCAGACTCCGGTTATTACGTTGAGCGTTCAGGCTCCGGTCAGTTTCGTTGGGTATCCAGACTCCGGTTATTACGTTGAGCGTTCAGGCTCCGGTCAGATTCGTTGTGTATCCAGACTTCGGTTATTACGTTGATCGTTCAGGCTCCGGTCAGTTTCATTGGGTATCCAGACTCCGGTTTTTACATTGAGCGTTCAGGCTCCGGTCAGTTTTGTTGGGTATCCAGACTCCGATTATTATGTTGAGCGTTCAGGCTCCAGTCAGTTTCATTGGGTATCCAGACTCCGGTTATTACGTTGAGCATTCAGGCTCCGGTCAGTTTTGTTGGGTATCTAAACTCCGGTTATTACATTCAGCGTTCAGGCTCCGGTCAGTTTCGTTGGGTATCCAGACTCCGGTTATTACGTTAGCGTTCAGGCTCCGGTCAGTTTTGTTGAGCATCCAGACTCCAGTTATTACGTTGTGCGTTCAGGGTCCGGTCAGTTTCGTTGAGTACCCAGACTCCGGTTATTACGTTGTGCATTCAGACTCCGGTCAGTTTTGTTGAGTATCCAGACTCTGGTTATTACGTTGAGCGTTCAGGCTCCGTTCAGTTTTGTTGGGTATCCAGAATCCGGTTATTATGTTGAGTGTTCAGGCTCCGGTCAGTTTTGTTGTGTATCCAGACTCCGGTTATTACGTTGAGCATTCAGGCTCCGGTCAGTTTCGTTGGGTATCCAGACTCCGGTTTTTACGTTGAGCGTTCAGGCTATGGTCAGTTTTGTTGGGTATCCAGACTCCGATTATTACGTTTAGCGAGCAGGCTCCGGTCAGTTTCATTGGGTATCTAGACTCCGGTTAAAACGTTGAGCGTTCAGGCTCTGGTCAGTTTCGTTGTGTATCCAGACTCCGGTTATTACGTTGAACGATCAGGCTCCGGTCAATTTCGTTGTGTATCCAGACCCCGGTTATTACGTTGATCGTTCAGGCTCCAGTCAGTTTCGTTGAGTATCCAGACTCCGGTTATTACGTTGAGTGTTCAGGCTACGGTCAGTTTCGTTGAGTATCCAGATTCTGGTTATTACGTTGAGCCTTCAGGCTCCGGTCAATTTCGTTGGGTATCCAGACTCCGGTTATTACGTTGAGCGTTCAGGCTCCGGTCAGTTTCGTTGGGTATCTAGACTCCGGTTATTACGTTGAGCGTTCAGGCTCCGGTCAGTTTCGTTGGGTATCCAGACTCAGGTTATTACGTTGAGCGATCAGGGCCCGGTCAGTTTCGTTGCATATCCAGACTCTGGTTATTACGTTAGGCGTTCAGGCTCCGGTCAGTTTCGTTCGGTATCTAGACTCCGGTTATTATTTAAAGCGTTCAGGCTCCGGTCATATTCATTTGGTATCCTGACTCCGATTATTACGTTGAGCGTTCAGGCTCCGGTCAGTTTCATTGGGTATCCAGACTTCGGTTATTATCTTGAGCATTCAGGCTGCGGTCAGTTTCGTTGGGTATCCAGACTCTGGTTATTACGTTGAGCGTTCAGGCTCCGGTTATTTTCGTTGAGCATCCAAACTATAGTTATTACTTTGTGCGTTCAGGGTCCGGTCAGTTTCGTTGAGTATCTAGACTCTGGTTATTATGTTGAGCGTTCAGGCTCCGTTCAGTTTCGTTGGGTATCCATACTCCCGTTATTATGTTGAGCGTTCAGGCTCCGGTCAATTTTGTTGTGTATCCGGACTCCCGTTATTACGTTGAGCGTTCAGGCTCCGGTCAGTTTCTCTGGGTATCCAGACTCCGGTTTTTACATTGAGCGTTCAGGCTCCGGTCAGTTTTGTTGGGTATCCAGACTCCGGTTATTACGTTGAGCATTCAGGCTCCGGTCAGTTTCGTTGGGTATCCAGACTCAGGTTATTACGTTGAGCGTTCAGGCTCCGGTCAGTTTTGTTTGGTATCCAGACTTCGGTTATTACGTTGAGCGTTCAGGCTCCGGTCAGTTTTGTTGGGTATCCAGACTCCGGTTTTTACGTTGAGCGTTCAAGCTCTGGTCAGTTTTGTTGGGTATCCAGACTCCGATTATTACGTTGGGCGAGCAGGCTCCGGTCAGTTTCGTTGGGTATCCAGACTCCGGTTATTACGTTGAGCGTTTAGGCTCCGGTCAGTTTCGTTGGGTATCTAGACTCCGGTTATTACGTTGAGCGTTCAGGCTCCGGTCAGTTTCGTTGTGTATCCAGACTCCGGTTATTACGTTGAACGATCAGGCTCCGGTCAATTTCGTTGTGTATCCAGACACCGGTTATTACGTTGATCGTTCAGGCTCCAGTCAGTTTCGTTGAGTATCCAGACTCCGGTTATTACGTTGAGTGTTCAGGCTCCGGTCAGTTTCGTTGAGTATCCAGATTCCGGTTATTACGTTGAGCCTTCAGGCTCCGGTCAATTTCGTTGGGTATCCAGACTCCGGTTATTACGTTGAGCGTTTAGGCTCCGGTCAGTTTCGTTGGGTATCCAGACTCCGGTTATTACGTTGAGCGTTCAGTCTCCGGTCAGTTTCGTTGGGTATCCAGACTCCGGTTATAACGTTGAGCGATCAGGGTCCGGTCAGTTTCGTTGCATATCCAGACTCTGGTTATTACTTTAGGCGTTCAGGCTCCGGTCAGTTTTGTTCGGTATCTAGACTCCGGTTATTATTTTAAGCGTTCAGGCTCCGGTCATTTTCGTTTGGTATCCTGACTCCGGTTATTACGTTGAGCGTTCAGGCTTCAGTCAGTTTCATTGGGTATCCAGACTTCGGTTATTATCTTGAGCATTCACACTGCGGTCAGTTTCGTTGGGTATCCAGACTCTTGTTATGACGTTGAGCGTTCAGGCTCCGGTTATTTTCGTTGAGCATCCAAACTCTAGTTATTACTTTGTGTGTTCAGGGTCCGGTCAGTTTCGTTGAGTATCTAGACTCTGGTTATTACGTTGATCGTTCAGGCTCCGTTCAGTTTCGTTGGGTATCCAGACTCCAGTTATTACGTTGTGCGTTCAGGGTCCGGTCAATTTCGTTGTGTATCCAGACACCGGTTATTACGTTGATCGTTCAGGCTCCAGTCAGTTTCGTTGAGTATCCAGTATCCGGTTATTACGTTGAGTGTTCAGGCTCCGGTCAGTTTCGTTGAGTATCAAGATTCCGGTTATTACGTTGAGCCTTCAGGCTCCGGTCAATTTCGTTGGGTATCCAGACTCCGGTTATTACGTTGAGCGTTCAGGCTCCGGTCAGTTTTGTTGGGTATCCAGACTTCGGTTATTACTTTGAGCGTTCAGGCTCCGGTCAGTTTCGTTGGGTATCCAGACTCCGCTTATTACGTTGAGCGATCAGGGTCCGGTCAATTTCGTTGCATATCCAGACTCCGATTATTACGTTGAGCGAGCAGGCTCCGGTCAGTTTCGTTGGGTATCCAGACTCCGGTTATTACGTTGAGCGTTCAGGCTCCGGTCATTTTCGTTTGGTATCCTGACTTCGGTTATTACGTTGAGCGTTCAGGCTCCGGTCAGTTTCATTGGGTATCCAGACTTCGGTTATTATCTCTAGCATTCAGACTGCGGTCAGTTTCATTGGGTATCCAGACTCTTGTTATTACGTTGAGCATTAAGGCTCCGGTTATTTTTGTTGAGCATCCAAACTCTAGTTATTACTTTGTGCGTTCAGGGTCCGGTCAGTTTCGTTGAGTATCTAGACTCCGGTTATTACGTTGAGCGTTCAGGCTCTAGTCATTTTCGTTGAGCATCCAGACTCCAGTTATTACGTTGTGCGTTCAGGGTCCGGTCTGTTTTGTTGAGTATCTAGACTCCGGTTATTACGTTGAGCGTTCAGGCTCAGTTCAGTTTCGTTGGGTATCCAGACTCCCGTTATTATGTTGAGCGTTCAGGCTCCGGTCAGTTTCGTTGTGTATCCGGACTCCCGTTATTACGTTGAGCGTTCAAGCTCCGGTCAGATTCTTTGGGTATCCAGACTCCGGTTTTTACATTGAGCGTTCAGGCTCCGGTCAGTTTTGTTGGGTATCCAGACTCCGGTTATTACGTTGAGCATTCAGGCTCCGGTCAGTTTCGTTGGGTATCCAGACTCAGGTTATTACGTTGAGTGTTCAGGCTCCGGTCAGTTTCGTTTGGTATCAAGACTTCGGTTATTACGTTGAGCGTTCAGGCTCCGGTCAGTTTTGTTGGGTATCCAGACTCCGGTTTTTACGTTGAGCGTTCAGGCTCTGGTCAGTTTTGTTGGGTATCCAGACTCCGATTATTACGTTGAGCGAGCAGGCTCCGGTCAGTTTCGTTGGGTATCCAGACTCCGGTTATTACGTTGAGCGTTTAGGCTCTGGTCAGTTTCGTTGGGTATCTAGACTCCGGTTATTACGTTGAGCGTTCAGGCTCCGGTCAGTTTCGTTGTGTATCCAGACTCCGGTTATTACGTTGAACGATCAGGCTCCGATCAATTTCGTTGTGTATCCAGACACCGGTTATTACTTTGATCGTTCAGGCTCCAGTCAGTTTCGTTGAGTATCCAGACTCCGGTTATTACGTTGAGTGTTCAGGCTCCGGTCAGTTTCGTTGAGTATCCAGATTCCGGTTATTACGTTGAGCCTTCAGGCTCCAGTCAATTTCGTTGGGTATCCAGACTCCGGTTATTACGTTGAGCGTTCAGGCTCCGGTCAGTTTCGTTGGGTATCCAGACTCCGGTTATTACGTTGAGCGTTCAGGCTCCGGTCAATTTCGTTGGGTATCCAGACTCCGGTTATTACGTTGAGCGATCAGGGTCCGGTCAGTTTCGTTGCATATCCAGACTCTGGTTATTACGTTAGGCGTTCAGGCTCCGGTCAGTTTCGTTCGGTATCTAGACTCCGGTTATTATTTAAAGCGTTCAGGCTCCGGTCATTTTCGTTTGGTATCCTGACTCCGGTTATTACGTTGAGCGTTCAGGCTCCGGTCAGTTTCATTGGGTATCCAAACTTCGGTTATTATCTTGAGCATTCAGACTGCGGTCAGTTTCGTTGGGTATCCAGACTCTTGTTATTACGTTGAGCGTTCAGGTTACGGTTATTTTCGTTGAGCATCCAAACTCTAGTTATTACTTTGTGCGTTCAGGGTCCGGTCAGTTTCGTTGAGTATCTAGACTCTGGTTATTACGTTGAGCGTTCAGGCTCCGTTCAGTTTCATTGGGTATCCAGACTCCCGTTATTATGTTGAGCATTTAGGCTCCGGTCAGTTTCTTTGTGTATCCGGACTCCCGTTATTACGTTGAGCGTTCAGGCTCCGGTCTGTTTCTTTGGGTATCCAGACTCCGGTTTTTACATTGAGCGTTCAGGCTCCGGTCAGTTTTGTTGGGTATCCAGACTCCGGTTATTACGTTGAGCATTCAGGCTCCGGTCAGTTTCGTTGGGTATCCAGACTCAGGTTATTACTTTGAGCGTTCAGGCTCCGGTCAGTTTCGTTTGGTATCCAGACTTCGGTTATTACGTTGAGCGTTCAGGCTCCGGTCAGTTTTGTTGGGTATCCAGACTCCGGTTTTTACGTTGAGCGTTCAGGCTGTGGTCAGTTTTGTTGGGTATCCAGACTCTGATTATTACGTTGAGCGAGCAGGCTCCGGTCAGTTTCGTTGGGTATCCAGACTCCGGTTATTACGTTGAGCGTTTAGGCTCCGGTCAGTTTCGTTGGGTATCTAGACTCTGGTTATTACGTTGAGCGTTTAGGCTCCGGTCAGTTTCGTTGTGTATCCAGACTCCTGTTATTACGTTGAACGATCAGGCTCCGGTCAATTTCGTTATGTATCCAGACACCGGTTATTACGTTGATCGTTCAGGCTCCAGTCAGTTTCGTTGAGTATCCAGACTCCGGTTATTACGTTGAGTGTTCAGGCTCCGGTCAGTTTCGTTGAGTATCCAGATTCCGGTTATTACGTTGAGCCTTCAGGCTCCAGTCAATTTCGTTGGGTATCCAGACTCCGGTTATTACGTTGAGCGTTCAGGCTCCGGTCAGTTTCGTTGGGTATCCAGACTCCGGTTATTACGTTGAGCGTTCAGGCTCCGGTCAGTTTCGTTGGGTATCCAGACTCCGGTTATTACGTTGAGCGATCAGGGTCCGGTCAGTTTCGTTGCATATCCAGACTCTGGTTATTACGTTAGGCGTTCAGGCTCCGGTCAGTTTCGTTCGGTATCTAGACTCCGGTTATTATTTAAAGCGTTCAGGCTCCGGTCATTTTCGTTTGGTATCCTGACTCCGGTTATTACGTTGAGCGTTCAGGCTCCGGTCAGTTTCATTGGGTATCCAGACTTCGGTTATTATCTTGAGCATTCAGACTGCGGTCAGTTTCGTTGGGTATCCAGACTCTTGTTATTACGTTGAGCGTTCAGGCTACGGTTATTTTCGTTGAGCATCCAAACTCTAGTTATTACTTTGTGCGTTCAGGGTCCGGTCAGTTTCGTTGAGTATCTAGACTCTGGTTATTACGTTGAGCGTTCAGGCTCCGTTCAGTTTCATTGGGTATCCAGACTCCCGTTATTATGTTGAGCATTTAGGCTCCGGTCAGTTTCTTTGTGTATCCGGACTCCCGTTATTACGTTGAGCGTTCAGGCTCCGGTCAGTTTCTTTGGGTATCCAGACTCCGGTTTTTACATTGAGCGTTCAGGCTCCGGTCAGTTTTGTTGGGTATCCAGACTCCGGTTATTACGTTGAGCATTCAGGCTCCGGTCAGTTTCGTTGGGTATCCAGACTCAGGTTATTACTTTGAGCGTTCAGGCTCCGGTCAGTTTCGTTTGGTATCCAGACTTCGGTTATTACGTTGAGCGTTCAGGCTCCGGTCAGTTTTGTTGGGTATCCAGACTCCGGTTTTTACGTTGAGCGTTCAGGCTGTGGTCAGTTTTGTTGGGTATCCAGACTCCGATTATTACGTTGAGCGAGCAGGCTCCGGTCAGTTTCGTTGGGTATCCAGACTCCGGTTATTACGTTGAGCGTTTAGGCTCCGGTCAGTTTCGTTGGGTATCTAGACTCCGGTTATTACGTTGAGCGTTTAGGCTCCGGTCAGTTTCGTTGTGTATCCAGACTCCTGTTATTACGTTGAACGATCAGGCTCCGGTCAATTTCGTTGTGTATCCAGACACCGGTTATTACGTTGAGCGTTCAGGCTCTAGTCAGTTTCGTTGAGTATCCAGACTCCGGTTATTACATTGAGTGTTCAGGATCCGGTCAGTTTCGTTGAGTATCCAGATTCCGGTTATTATGGTGAGCCTTCAGGCTCCGGTCAATTTTGTTGGGTATCCAGACTCCGGTTATTACGTTGAGCGTTCAGGCTCCGGTCAGTTTCGTTGGGTATCCAGACTCCGGTTATTACGTTGAGCGTTCAGGCTCCGGTCGGTTTTGTTGGGTATCCAGACTCCGGTTATTACGTTGAGCGATCAGGGTCCGGTCAGTTTCGTTGCATATCCAGATTCTGGTTATTACGTTAGGCGTTCAGGCTCCGGTCAGTTTCGTTCGGTATCTAGACTCCGGTTATTATTTTAAGCGTTCAGGCTCCGGTCATTTTCGTTTGGTATCCTGACTCCGGTTATTACGTTGAGCGTTCAGGCTCCGGTCAGTTTCATTGGGTATCCAGACTTCGGTTATTATCTTGAGCATTCAGACTGTGGTCAGTTTCGTTGGGTATCCAGACTCTTGTTATTACGTTGAGCGTTCAGGCTCCGGTTATTTTTGTTGAGCATCCAAACTCTAGTTATTACTTTGTGCGTTCAGGGTACGGTCAGTTTCGTTGAGTATCTAGACTCTGGTTATTACGTTGAGCGTTCAGGCTCTGTTCAGTTTCGTTGGGTATCCAGACTCCCGTTATTATGTTGAGCGTTCAGGCTCCGGTCAATTTCGTTGTGTATCCGGACTCCCGTTATTACGTTGAGCGTTCAGGCTCCGGTCAGTTTCTTTGGGTATCCAGACTCCGGTTTTTACATTGAGCATTCAGGCTCCGGTCAGTTTTGTTGGGTATCCAAACTCTGGTTATTACGTTGAGCATTCAGGCTCCGGTCAGTTTCGTTGGGTATCCAGACTCAGGTTATTACTTTGAGCGTTCAGGCTCCGGTCAGTTTTGTTCGGTATCTAAACTCCGGTTATTATTTTAAGCGTTCAGGCTCCGGTCATTTTCGTTTGGTATCCTGACTCCGGTTATTACGTTGAGCGTTCAGGCTTCTGTCAGTTTCATTGGGTATCCAGACTTCGGTTATTATCTTGAGCATTCAGACTGCGGTCAGTTTCGTTGGGTATCCAGACTCTTGTTATTACGTTGAGCGTTCAGGCTCCGGTTATTTTCGTTGAGCATCCAAACTCTAGTTATTACTTTATGTGTTCAGGGTCCGGTCAGTTTCGTTGAGTATCTAGACTCTGGTTATTACGTTGAGCGTTCAGGCTCCGTTCAGTTTCGTTGGGTATCCAGACTCCAGTTATTACGTTGTGCGTTCAGGGTCCGGTCAATTTCGTTGTGTATCCAGACACCGGTTATTACGTTGATCGTTCAGGCTCCGGTCAGTTTTGTTGGGTATCCAGACTCCGGTTATTACGTTGAGCATTCAGGCTCCGGTCAGTTTCGTTGGGTATCCAGACTCAGGTTATTACTTTGAGCGTTCAGGCTCCGGTCAGTTTCGTTTGGTATCCAGACTTCGGTTATTACGTTGAGCGTTCAGGCTCCGGTCAGTTTTGTTGGGTATCCAGACTCCGGTTTTTACGTTGAGCGTTCAGGCTGTGGTCAGTTTTGTTGGGTATCCAGACTCCGATTATTACGTTGAGCGAGCAGGCTCCGGTCAGTTTCGTTGGGTATCCAGACTCCGGTTATTACGTTGAGCGTTTAGGCTCCGGTCAGTTTTGTTGGGTATCCAGACTCCGGTTATTATGTTGAGCATTCAGGCTCCGGTCAGTTTCGTTGGGTATCCAGACTCAGGTTATTACTTTGAGCGTTCAGGCTCCGGTCAGTTTCGTTTGGTATCCAGACTTCGGTTATTACGTTGAGCGTTCAGGCTCCGGTCAGTTTTGTTGGGTATCCAGACTCCGGTTTTTACGTTGAGCGTTCAGGCTGTGGTCAGTTTTGTTGGGTATCCAGACTCCGATTATTACGTTGAGCGAGCAGGCTCCGGTCAGTTTCGTTGGGTATCCAGACTCCGGTTATTACGTTGAGCGTTTAGGCTCCGGTCAGTTTCGTTGGGTATCTAGACTCCGGTTATTACGTTGAGCGTTTAGGCTCCGGTCAGTTTCGTTGTGTATCCAGACTCCTGTTATTACGTTGAACGATCAGGCTCCGGTCAATTTCGTTGTGTATCCAGACACCGGTTATTACGTTGATCGTTCAGGCTCTAGTCAGTTTCGTTGAGTATCCAGACTCCGGTTATTACATTGAGTGTTCAGGATCCCGTCAGTTTCGTTGAGTATCCAGATTCCGGTTATTATGGTGAGCCTTCAGGCTCCGGTCAATTTTGTTGGGTATCCAGACTCCGGTTATTACGTTGAGCGTTCAGGCTCCGGTCAGTTTCGTTGGGTATCCAGACTCCGGTTATTACGTTGAGCGTTCAGGCTCCGGTCAGTTTTGTTGGGTATCCAGACTCCGGTTATTACGTTGAGCGATCAGGGTCCGGTCAGTTTCGTTGCATATCCAGACTCTGGTTATTACGTTAGGCGTTCAGGCTCCGGTCAGTTTCGTTCGGTATCTAGACTCCGGTTATTATTTTAAGCGTTCAGGCTCCGGTCATTTTCGTTTGGTATCCTGACTCCGGTTATTACGTTGAGCGTTCAGGCTCCGGTCAGTTTCATTGGGTATCCAGACTTCGGTTATCATCTTGAGCATTCAGACTGTGGTCAGTTTCGTTGGGTATCCAGACTCTTGTTATTACGTTGAGCGTTCAGGCTACGGTTATTTTCGTTGAGCATCCAAACTCTAGTTATTACTTTGTGCGTTCAGGGTCCGGTCAGTTTCGTTGAGTATCTAGACTCTGGTTATTACGTTGAGCGTTCAGGCTCCGTTCAGTTTCATTGGGTATCCAGACTCCCGTTATTATGTTGAGCATTTAGGCTCCGGTCAGTTTCTTTGTGTATCCGGACTCCCGTTATTACGTTGAGCGTTCAGGCTCCGGTCAGCTTCTTTGGGTATCCAGACTCAGGTTTTTACATTGAGCGTTCAGGCTCCGGTCAGTTTTGTTGGGTATCCAGACTCCGGTTATTACGTTGAGCATTCAGGCTCCGGTCAGTTTCGTTGGGTATCCAGACTCAGGTTATTACTTTGAGCGTTCAGGCTCCGGTCAGTTTCGTTTGGTATCCAGACTTCGGTTATTACATTGAGCGTTCAGGCTCCGGTCAGTTTTGTTGGGTATCCAGACTCCGGTTTTTACGTTGAGCGTTCAGGCTGTGGTCAGTTTTGTTGGGTATCCAGACTCCGATTATTACGTTGAGCGAGCAGGCTCCGGTCAGTTTCGTTGGGTATCCAGACTCCGGTTATTACGTTGAGCGTTTAGGCTCCGGTCAGTTTCGTTGGGTATCTAGACTCCGGTTATTACGTTGAGCGTTTAGGCTCCGGTCAGTTTCGTTGTGTATCCAGACTCCTGTTATTACGTTGAACGATCAGGCTCCGGTCAATTTCGTTGTGTATCCAGACACCGGTTATTACGTTGATCGTTCAGGCTCTAGTCAGTTTCGTTGAGTATCCAGACTCCGGTTATTACATTGAGTGTTCAGGATCCGGTCAGTTTCGTTGAGTATCCAGATTCCGGTTATTATGGTGAGCCTTCAGGCTCCGGTCAATTTTGTTGGGTATCCAGACTCCGGTTATTACGTTGAGCGTTCAGGCTCCGGTCAGTTTCGTTGGGTATCCAGACTCCGGTTATTATGTTGAGCGTTCAGGCTCCGGTCAGTTTTGTTGGGTATCCAGACTCCGGTTATTACGTTGAGCGATCAGGGTCCGGTCAGTTTCGTTGCATATCCAGACTCTGGTTATTACGTTAGGCGTTCAGGCTCCGGTCAGTTTCGTTCGGTATCTAGACTCCGGTTATTATTTTAAGCGTTCAGGCTCCGGTCATTTTCGTTTGGTATCCTGACTCCGGTTATTACGTTGAGCGTTCAGGCTCCGGTCAGTTTCATTGGGTATCCAGACTTCGGTTATTATCTTGAGCATTCAGACTGTGGTCAGTTTCGTTGGGTATCCAGACTCTTGTTATTACGTTGAGCGTTCAGGCTCCGGTTATTTTTGTTGAGCATCCAAACTCTAGTTATTACTTTGTGCGTTCAGGGTCCGGTCAGTTTCGTTGAGTATCTAGACTCTGGTTATTACGTTGAGCGTTCAGGCTCTGTTCAGTTTCGTTGGTTATCCAGACTCCCGTTATTATGTTGAGCGTTCAGGCTCCGGTCAGTTTCGTTGTGTATCCGGACTCCCGTTATTACGTTGAGCGTTCAGGCTCCGGTCAGTTTCTTTGGGTATCCAGACTCCGGTTTTTACATTGAGCATTCAGGCTCCGGTCAGTTTTGTTGGGTATCCAGACTCTGGTTATTACGTTGAGCATTCAGGCTCCGGTCAGTTTCGTTGGGTATCCAGACTCAGGTTATTACTTTGAGCGTTCAGGCTCCGGTCAGTTTTGTTCGGTATCTAGACTCCGGTTATTATTTTAAGCATTCAGGCTCCGGTCATTTTCGTTTGGTATCCTGACTCCGGTTATTACGTTGAGCGTTCAGGCTTCAGTCAGTTTCATTGGGTATCCAGACTTCGGTTATTATCTTGAGCATTCAGACTGTGGTCAGTTTCGTTGGGTATCCAGACTCTTGTTATTACGTTGAGCGTTCAGGCTACGGTTATTTTCGTTGAGCATCCAAACTCTAGTTATTACTTTGTGCGTTCAGGGTCCGGTCAGTTTCGTTGAGTATCTAGACTCTGGTTATTACGTTGAGCGTTCAGGCTCCGTTCAGTTTCATTGGGTATCCAGACTCCCGTTATTATGTTGAGCATTTAGGCTCCGGTCAGTTTCTTTGTGTATCCGGACTCCCGTTATTACGTTGAGCGTTCAGGCTCCGGTCAGTTTCTTTGGGTATCCAGACTCCGGTTTTTACATTGAGCGTTCAGGCTCCGGTCAGTTTTGTTGGGTATCCAGACTCCGGTTATTACGTTGAGCATTCAGGCTCCGGTCAGTTTCGTTGGGTATCCAGACTCAGGTTATTACTTTGAGCGTTCAGGCTCCGGTCAGTTTCGTTTGGTATCCAGACTTCGGTTATTACGTTGAGCGTTCAGGCTCCGGTCAGTTTTGTTGGGTATCCAGACTCCGGTTTTTACGTTGAGCGTTCAGGCTGTGGTCAGTTTTGTTGGGTATCCAGACTCCGATTATTACGTTGAGCGAGCAGGCTCCGGTCAGTTTCGTTGGGTATCCAGACTCCGGTTATTATGTTGAGCGTTTAGGCTCCGGTCAGTTTCGTTGGGTATCTAGACTCCGGTTATTACGTTGAGCGTTTAGGCTCCGGTCAGTTTCGTTGTGTATCCAGACTCCTGTTATTACGTTGAACGATCAGGCTCCGGTCAATTTCGTTGTGTATCCAGACACCGGTTATTACGTTGATTGTTCAGGCTCTAGTCAGTTTCGTTGAGTATCCAGACTCCGGTTATTACATTGAGTGTTCAGGATCCGGTCAGTTTCGTTGAGTATCCAGATTCCAGTTATTATGGTGAGCCTTCAGGCTCCGGTCAATTTTGTTGGGTATCCAGACTCCGGTTATTACGTTGAGCGTTCAGGCTCCGGTCAGTTTCGTTGGGTATCCAGACTCCGGTTATTACGTTGAGCGTTCAGGCTCCGGTCAGTTTTGTTGGGTATCCAGACTCCGGTTATTACGTTGAGCGATCAGGGTCCGGTCAGTTTCGTTGCATATCCAGACTCTGGTTATTACGTTAGGCGTTCAGGCTCCGGTCAGTTTCGTTCGGTATCTAGACTCCGGTTATTATTTTAAGCGTTCAGGCTCCGGTCATTTTCGTTTGGTATCCTGACTCCGGTTATTACGTTGAGCGTTCAGGCTCCGGTCAGTTTCATTGGGTATCCAGACTTCGGTTATTATCTTGAGCATTCAGACTGTGGTCAGTTTCGTTGGGTATCCAGACTCTTGTTATTACGTTGAGCGTTCAGGCTCCGGTTATTTTTGTTGAGCATCCAAACTCTAGTTATTACTTTGTGCGTTCAGGGTCCGGTCAGTTTCGTTGAGTATCTAGACTCTGGTTATTACGTTGAGCGTTCAGGCTCTGTTCAGTTTCGTTGGGTATCCAGACTCCCGTTATTATGTTGAGCGTTCAGGCTCCGGTCAGTTTCATTGTGTATCCGGACTCCCGTTATTACGTTGAGCGTTCAGGCTCCGGTCAGTTTCTTTGGGTATCCAGACTCCGGTTTTTACATTGAGCATTCAGGCTCCGGTCAGTTTTGTTGGGTATCCAGACTCTGGTTATTACGTTGAGCATTCAGGCTCCGGTCAGTTTCGTTGGGTATCCAGACTCAGGTTATTACTTTGAGCGTTCAGGCTCCGGTCAGTTTTGTTCGGTATCTAGACTCCGGTTATTATTTTAAGCGTTCAGGCTCCGGTCATTTTCGTTTGGTATCCTGACTCCGGTTATTACGTTGAGCGTTCAGGCTTCAGTCAGTTTCATTGGGTATCCAGACTTCGGTTATTATCTTGAGCATTCAGACTGTGGTCAGTTTCGTTGGGTATCCAGACTCTTGTTATTACGTTGAGCGTTCAGGCTACGGTTATTTTCGTTGAGCATCCAAACTCTAGTTATTTCTTTGTGCGTTCAGGGTCCGGTCAGTTTCGTTGAGTATCTAGACTCTGGTTATTACGTTGAGCGTTCAGGCTCCGTTCAGTTTCATTGGGTATCCAGACTCCCGTTATTATGTTGAGCATTTAGGCTCCGGTCAGTTTCTTTGTGTATCCGGACTCCCGTTATTACGTTGAGCGTTCAGGCTCCGGTCAGTTTCTTTGGGTATCCAGACTCCGGTTTTTACATTGAGCGTTCAGGCTCCGGTCAGTTTTGTTGGGTATCCAGACTCCGGTTATTACGTTGAGCATTCAGGCTCCGGTCAGTTTCGTTGGGTATCCAGACTCAGGTTATTACTTTGAGCGTTCAGGCTCCGGTCAGTTTCGTTTGGTATCCAGACTTCGGTTATTACGTTGAGCGTTCAGGCTCCGGTCAGTTTTGTTGGGTATCCAGACTCCGGTTTTTACGTTGAGCGTTCAGGCTGTGGTCAGTTTTGTTGGGTATCCAGACTCCGATTATTACGTTGAGCGAGCAGGCTCCGGTCAGTTTCGTTGGGTATCCAGACTCCGGTTATTACGTTGAGCGTTTAGGCTCCGGTCAGTTTCGTTGGGTATCTAGACTCCGGTTATTACGTTGAGCGTTTAGGCTCCGGTCAGTTTCGTTGTGTATCCAGACTCCTGTTATTACGTTGAACGATCAGGCTCCGGTCAATTTCGTTGTGTATTCAGACACCGGTTATTACGTTGATCGTTCAGGCTCTAGTCAGTTTCGTTGAGTATCCAGACTCCGGTTATTACATTGAGTGTTCAGGATCCCGTCAGTTTCGTTGAGTATCCAGATTCCGGTTATTATGGTGAGCCTTCAGGCTCCGGTCAATTTTGTTGGGTATCCATACTCCGGTTATTACGTTGAGCGTTCAGGCTCCGGTCAGTTTCGTTGGGTATCCAGACTCCGGTTATTACGTTGAGCGTTCAGGCTCCGGTCAGTTTCGTTGGGTATCCAGACTCCGGTTATTACGTTGAGCGATCAGGGTCCGGTCAGTTTCGTTGCATATCCAGACTCTGGTTATTACGTTAGGCGTTCAGGCTCCGGTCAGTTTCGTTCGGTATCTAGACTCCGGTTATTATTTTAAGCGTTCAGGCTCCGGTCATTTTCGTTTGGTATCCTGACTCCGGTTATTACGTTGAGCGTTCAGGCTCCGGTCAGTTTCATTGGGTATCCAGACTTCCGTTATTATCTTGAGCATTCAGACTGTGGTCAGTTTCGTTGGGTATCCAGACTCTTGTTATTACGTTGAGCGTTGAGGCTCCGGTTATTTTTGTTGAGCATCCAAACTCTAGTTATTACTTTGTGCGTTCAGGGTCCGGCCAGTTTCGTTGAGTATCTAGACTCTGGTTATTACGTTGAGCGTTCAGGCTCTGTTCAGTTTCGTTGGGTATCCAGACTCCCGTTATTATGTTGAGCGTTCAGGATCCGGTCAGTTTCGTTGTGTATCCGGACTCCCGTTATTACGTTGAGCGTTCAGGCTCCGGTCAGTTTCTTTGGGTATCCAGACTCCGGTTTTTACATTGAGCATTCAGGCTCCGGTCAGTTTTGTTGGGTATCCAGACTCTGGTTATTACGTTGAGCATTCAGGCTCCGGTCAGTTTCGTTGGGTATCCAGACTCAGGTTATTACTTTGAGCGTTCAGGCTCCGGTCAGTTTTGTTCGGTATCTAGACTCCGGTTATTATTTTAAGCGTTCAGGCTCCGGTCATTTTCGTTTGGTATCCTGACTCCGGTTATTACGTTGAGCGTTCAGGCTTCAGTCAGTTTCATTGGGTATCCAGACTTCGATTATTATCTGTAGCATTCAGACTGTGGTCAGTTTCGTTGGGTATCCAGACTCTTGTTATTACGTTGAGCGTTCAGGCTCCGGTTATTTTTGTTGAGCATCCAAACTCTAGTTATTACTTTGTGCGTTCAGGGTCCGGTCAGTTTCGTTGAGTATCTAGACTCTGGTTATTACGTTGAGCGTTCAGGCTCTGTTCAGTTTCGTTGGGTATCCAGACTCCCGTTATTATGTTGAGCCTTCAGGATCCGGTCAGTTTCGTTGTGTATCCGGACTCCCGTTATTACGTTGAGCGTTCAGGCTCCGGTCAGTTTCTTTGGGTATCCAGACTCCGGTTTTTACATTGAGCGTTCAGGCTCCGGTCAGTTTTGTTGGGTATCCAGACTCCGGTTATTACGTTGAGCATTCAGGCTCCGGTCAGTTTCGTTGGGTATCCAGACTCAGGTTATTACTTTGAGCGTTCAGGCTCCGGTCAGTTTCGTTTGGTATCCAGACTTCGGTTATTACGTTGAGCGTTCAGGCTCCGGTCAGTTTTGTTGGGTATCCAGACTCCGGTTTTTACGTTGAGCGTTCAGGCTGTGGTCAGTTTTGTTGGGTATCCAGACTCCGATTATTACGTTGAGCGAGCAGGCTCCGGTCAGTTTCGTTGGGTATCCAGACTCCGGTTATTACGTTGAGCGTTTAGGCTCCGGTCAGTTTCGTTGGGTATCTAGACTCCGGTTATTACGTTGAGCGTTTAGGCTCCGGTCAGTTTCGTTGTGTATCCAGACTCCTGTTATTACGTTGAACGATCAGGCTCCGGTCAATTTCGTTGTGTATCCAGACACCGGTTATTACGTTGATCGTTCAGGCTCTAGTCAGTTTCGTTGAGTATCCAGACTCCGGTTATTACATTGAGTGTTCAGGATCCCGTCAGTTTCGTTGAGTATCCAGATTCCGGTTATTATGGTGAGCCTTCAGGCTCCGGTCAATTTTGTTGGGTATCCAGACTCCGGTTATTACGTTGAGCGTTCAGGCTCCGGTCAGTTTCGTTGGGTATCCAGACTCCGGTTATTACGTTGAGCGTTCAGGCTCCGGTCAGTTTCGTTGGGTATCCAGACTCCGGTTATTACGTTGAGCGATCAGGGTCCGGTCAGTTTCGTTGCATATCCAGACTCTGGTTATTACGTTAGGCGTTCAGGCTCCGGTCAGTTTCGTTCGGTATCTAGACTCCGGTTATTATTTTAAGCGTTCAGGCTCCGGTCATTTTCGTTTGGTATCCTGACTCCGGTTATTACGTTGAGCGTTCAGGCTCCGGTCAGTTTCATTGGGTATCCAGACTTCCGTTATTATCTTGAGCATTCAGACTGTGGTCAGTTTCGTTGGGTATCCAGACTCTTGTTATTATGTTGAGCGTTCAGGCTCCGGTTATTTTTGTTGAGCATCCAAACTCTAGTTATTACTTTGTGCGTTCAGGGTCCGGTCAGTTTCGTTGAGTATCTAGACTCTGGTTATTACGTTGAGCGTTCAGGCTCTGTTCAGTTTCGTTGGGTATCCAGACTCCCGTTATTATGTTGAGCGTTCAGGCTCCGGTCAGTTTCGTTGTGTATCCGGACTCCCGTTATTACGTTGAGCGTTCAGGCTCCGGTCAGTTTCTTTGGGTATCCAGACTCCGGTTTTTACATTGAGCATTCAGGCTCCGGTCAGTTTTGTTGGGTATCCAGACTCTGGTTATTACGTTCAGCATTCAGGCTCCGGTCAGTTTCGTTGGGTATCCAGACTCAGGTTATTACTTTGAGCGTTCAGGCTCCGGTCAGTTTTGTTCGGTATCTAGACTCCGGTTATTATTTTAAGCGTTCAGGCTCCGGTCATTTTCGTTTGGTATCCTGACTCCGGTTATTACGTTGAGCGTTCAGGCTTCAGTCAGTTTCATTGGGTATCCAAACTTCGATTATTATCTGTAGCATTCAGACTGTGGTCAGTTTCGTTGGGTATCCAGACTCTTGTTATTACGTTGAGCGTTCAGGCTCCGGTTATTTTTGTTGAGCATCCAAACTCTAGTTATTACTTTGTGCGTTCAGGGTCCGGTCAGTTTCGTTGAGTATCTAGACTCTGGTTATTACGTTGAGCGTTCAGGCTCTGTTCAGTTTCGTTGGGTATCCAGACTCCCGTTATTATGTTGAGCCTTCAGGATCCGGTCAGTTTCGTTGTGTATCCGGACTCCCGTTATTACGTTGAGCGTTCAGGCTCCGGTCAGTTTCTTTGGGTATCCAGACTCCGGTTTTTACATTGAGCGTTCAGGCTCCGGTCAGTTTTGTTGGGTATCCAGACTCCGGTTATTACGTTGAGCGATCAGGGTCCGGTCAGTTTCGTTGCATATCCAGACTCTGGTTATTACGTTAGGCGTTCAGGCTCCGGTCAGTTTCGTTCGGTATCTAGACTCCGGTTATTATTTTAAGCGTTCAGGCTCCGGTCATTTTCGTTTGGTATCCTGACTCCGGTTATTACGTTGAGCGTTCAGGCTCCGGTCAGTTTCATTGGGTATCCAGACTTCGGTTATTATCTTGAGCATTCAGACTGTGGTCAGTTTCGTTGGGTATCCAGACTCTTGTTATTACGTTGAGCGTTCAGGCTCCGGTTATTTTTGTTGAGCATCCAAACTCTAGTTATTACTTTGTGCGTTCAGGGTCCGGTCAGTTTCGTTGAGTATCTAGACTCTGGTTATTATGTTGAGCGTTCAGGCTCTGTTCAGTTTCGTTGGGTATCCAGACTCCCGTTACTATGTTGAGCGTTCAGGCTCCGGTCAGTTTCGTTGTGTATCCGGACTCCCGTTATTACGTTGAGCGTTCAGGCTCCGGTCAGTTTCTTTGGGTATCCAGACTCCGGTTTTTACATTGAGCGTTCAGGCTCCGGTCAGTTTTGTTGGGTATCCAGACTCTGGTTATTACGTTGAGCTTTCAGGCTCCGGTCAGTTTCGTTGGGTATCCAGACTCAGGTTATTACTTTGAGCGTTCAGGCTCCGGTCAGTTTCGTTTGGTATCCAGACTTCGGTTATTACGTTGAGCTTCAGGCTCCGGTCAGTTTTGTTGAGTATCCAGACTCCGGTTTTTACGTTGAGCGTTCAGGCTCTGGTCAGTTTTGTTCGGTATCCAGACTCCGATTATTACGTTGAGCGAGCAGGCTCCGGACAGTTTCGTTGGGTATCCAGACTCCGGTTATTACGTTGAGCGTTTAGGCTCCGGTCAGTTTCGTTGGGTATCCAGACTCCGGTTATTACGTTGAGCGTTCAGGCTCCGGTCAGTTTTGTTGGGTATCCAGACTCCGGTTATTACGTTGAGCGATCAGGGTCCGGTCAGTTTCGTTGCATATCCAGACTCTGGTTATTACGTTAGGCGTTCAGGCTCCGGTCAGTTTCGTTCGGTATCTAGACTCCGGTTATTATTTTAAGCGTTCAGGCTCCGGTCATTTTCGTTTGGTATCCTGACTCCGGTTATTACGTTGAGCGTTCAGGCTCCGGTTAGTTTCATTGGGTATCCAGACTTCGGTTATTATCTTGAGCATTCAGACTGCGGTGAGTTTCGTTGGGTATCCAGACTCTGGTTATTACGTTGAGCATTCAGGGTCCGGTTATTCTTGTTGAGCATCCAAACCCTAGTTATTACTTTGTGCGTTCAGGGTCCGGTCAGTTTCGTTGAGTATCTAGACTCTGGTTATTACGTTGAGCGTTCAGGGTCCGGTCAGTTTCGTTGTGTATCCGGACTCCCGTTATTACGTTGAGCGTTCAGGCTCCGGTCAGTTTCTTTGGGTATCCAGACTCCGGTTTTTACATTGAGCGTTCAGGCTCCGGTCAATTTTATTGGGTATCCAGACTCCGGTTATAACGTTGAGCATTCAGGCTCCGGTCAGTTTCGTTGGGTATCCAGACTCAGGTTATTACGTTGAGCGTTCAGGCTCCGGTCAGTTTCGTTTGGTATCCAGACTTCGGTTATTACGTTGAGCGTTCAGGCTCCGGACAGTTTTGTTGGGTATCCAGACTCCGGTTTCTACGTTGAGCGTTCAGGCTCTGGTCAGTTTTGTTGGGTATCCAGACTCCGATTATTACGTTGAGCGAGCAGGCTCCGGTCAGTTTCGTTGGGTATCCAGACTACGGTTATTACGTTGAGCGTTTAGGCTCCGGTCAGTTTTGTTGGGTATCTAGACTCCGGTTATTACGTTGAGTGTTCAGGCTCCGGTCAGTTTCGTTGTGTATTCAGACTTCGGTTATTACATTGAACGATCAGGCTCCGGTCAATTTCGTTGTGTATCCAGACACCGGTTATTACGTTGATCGTTCAGGCTCCAGTCAGTTTCGTTGAGTATCCAGACTCCGGTTATTACGTTGAGTGTTCAGGCTCCGGTCAGTTTCGTTGAGTATCCAGATTCTGGTTATTACGTTGAGCCTTCAGGCTCCAGTCAATTTCGTTGGGTATCCAGACTCCGGTTATTACGTTGAGCGTTTAGGCTCCGGTCAGTTTCGTTGGGTATCCAGACTCCGGTTATTACGTTGAGCGTTCAGGCTCCGGTCAGTTTCGTTGGGTATCCAGACTCCGGTTATTACGTTGAGCGATCAGGGTCCGGTCAGTTTCGTTGCATATCCAGACTCTGGTTATTATGTTAGGCGTTCAAGCTTCGGTCAGTTTCGTTCGGTATCTAGACTCCGGTTATTATTTTAAGCGTTCAGGCTCCGGTCATTTTCGTTTGGTATCCTGACTCCGGTTATTACGTTGAGCGTTCAGGCTCCAGTCAGTTTCATTGGGTATCCAGACTTCGGTTATTATCTTGAGCATTCAGACTGCGGTCAGTTTCGTTGGGTATCCAGACTCTGGTTATTACGTTGAGCGTTCAGGCTCCGGTCAGTTTCGTTGGGTATCCGGACTCCGGTTATTACGTTGAGCGTTCAGGCTCCGGTCAGTTTCTTTGGGTATCCAGACTCCGGTTATTACGTTGAGCGATCAGGCTCTGGTCAATTTTGTTGGGTATCCAGACTCCGGTTATTACGTTGAGCATTCAGGCTCCGGTCAGTTTCGTTGGGTATCCAGACTCAGGTTATTACGTTGAGCGTTCAGGCTCCGGTCAGTTTCGTTTGGTATCCAGACTTCGGTTATTACGTTGAGCGTTCAGGCTCCGGTCAGTTTTGTTGGGTATCCAGACTCCAGTTTTTACGTTGAGCGTTCAGGCTCTGGTCAGTTTTGTTGGGTATCCAGACTCCGATTATTACGTTGAGCGAGCAGGCTCCGGACAGTTTCGTTGGGTATCCAGACTCCGGTTATTACGTTGAACGTTTAGGCTCCGGTCAGTTTCGTTGGGTATCTAGACTCCGGTTATTACGTTGAGTGTTCAGGCTCCGGTCAGTTTCGTTGTGTATTCAGACTCCGGTTATTACATTGAACGATCAGGCTCCGGTCAATTTCGTCGTGTATCCAGACACCGGTTATTACGTTGATCGTTCAGGCTCCAGTCAGTTTCGTTGAGTATCCAGACTCCGGTTATTACGTTGAGTGTTCAGGCTCCGGTCAGTTTCGTTGAGTATCCAGATTCCGGTTATTACCTTGAGCCTTCAGGCTCCGGTCAATTTCGTTGGGTATCCAGATTCCGGTTATTACGTTGAGCGTTTAGGCTCCGGTCAGTTTCGTTGGGTATTCAGACTCCGGTTATTACGTTGAGCGTTCAGGCTCCGGTCAGTTTCGTTGGGTATCGAGACTCTGGTTATTACGTTGAGCGATCAGGGTCCGGTCAGTTTCGTTGCATATCCAGACTCTGGTTATTATGTTAGGCGTTCAAGCTCCGTTCAGTTTCGTTCGGTATCTAGACTCCGGTTATTATTTTAAGCGTTCAGGCTCCGGTCATTTTCATTTGGTATCCTGACTCCGGTTATAACGTTGAGCATTCAGGCTCCGGTCAGTTTCATTGGGTATCCAAACTTCAGTTATTATCTTGAGCATTCAGACTGCGGTCAGTTTTGTTGGGTATCCAGACTCTGGTTATTACGTTGAGCGTTCAGGCTCCGGTTATTTTCGTTGAGCATCCAAACTCTAGTTATTACTTTGTGCCTTCAGGGTCCGGTCAGTTTCGTTGAGTATCTAGACTCTGGTTATTACGTTGAGCGTTCAGGCTCCGTTCAGTTTCGTTGGGTATCCTGACTCCCGTTATTACGTTGAGCGTTCAGGCTCCGGTTAGTTTCGTTGTGTATCCGGACTCCCGTTATTACGTTGATCGTTCAGGCTCCGGTCAGTTTCTTTGGGTATCCAGACTCCGGTTTTTACATTGAGCGTTCAGGCTCCGGTCAGTTTTGTTGGGTATCCAGACTCCGGTTATTACGTTGAGCATTCAGGCTCCGGTCAGTTTCGTTGGGTATCCAGACTCAGGTTTTTACGTTGAGCGTTCAGGCTCCGGTCAGTTTCATTTGGTATCCAGACTTCGGTTATTACGTTGAGCGTTCAGGCTCCAGTCAGTTTTGTTGGGTATCCAGACTCCGGTTTTTACGTTGAGCGTTCAGGCTCTGGTCAGTTTTGTTGGGTATCCAGACTCCGATTATTACGTTGAGCGAGCAGGCTCCGGTCAGTTTCGTTGGGTATCCAGACTCCGGTTATTACGTTGAACGTTTAGGCTCCGGTCAGTTTCGTTGGGTATCTAGACTCCGGTTATTACGTTGAGTGTTCAGGCTCCGGTCAGTTTCGTTGTGTATTCAGACTCCGGTTATTACATTGAACGATCAGGCTCCGATCAATTTCGTCGTGTATCCAGACACCGGTTATTACGTTGATCGTTCAGGCTCCAGTCAGTTTCGTTGAGTATCCAGACTCCGGTTATTACGTTGAGTGTTCAGGCTCCGGTCAGTTTCGTTGAGTATCCAGATTCCGGTTATTACCTTGAGCCTTCAGGCTCCGGTCAATTTCGTTGGGTATCCAGATTCCGGTTATTACGTTGAGCGTTTAGGCTCCGGTCAGTTTCGTTGGGTATCCAGACTCCGGTTATTACGTTGAGCGTTCAGGCTCCGGTCAGTTTCGTTGGGTATCGAGACTCTGGTTATTACGTTGAGCGATCAGGGTCCGGTCAGTTTCGTTGCATATCCAGACTCTGGTTATTATGTTAGGCGTTCAAGCTCCGTTCAGTTTCGTTCGGTATCTAGACTCCGGTTATTATTTTAAGCGTTCAGGCTCCGGTCATTTTCATTTGGTATCCTGACTCCGGTTATAACGTTGAGCATTCAGGCTCCGGTCAGTTTCATTGGGTATCCAAACTTCAGTTATTATCTTGAGCATTCAGACTGCGGTCAGTTTTGTTGGGTATCCAGACTCTGGTTATTACGTTGAGCGTTCAGGCTCCGGTTATTTTCGTTGAGCATCCAAACTCTAGTTATTACTTTGTGCCTTCAGGGTCCGGTCAGTTTCGTTGAGTATCTAGACTCTGGTTATTACGTTGAGCGTTCAGGCTCCGTTCAGTTTCGTTGGGTATCCTGACTCCCGTTATTACGTTGAGCGTTCAGGCTCCGGTTAGTTTCGTTGTGTATCCGGACTCCCGTTATTACGTTGAGCGTTCAGGCTCCGGTCAGTTTCTTTGGGTATCCAGACTCCGGTTTTTACATTGAGCGTTCAGGCTCCGGTCAGTTTTGTTGGGTATCCAGACTCCGGTTATTACGTTGAGCATTCAGGCTCCGGTCAGTTTCGTTGGGTATCCAGACTCAGGTTTTTACGTTGAGCGTTCAGGCTCCGGTCAGTTTCATTTGGTATCCAGACTTCGGTTATTACGTTGAGCGTTCAGGCTCCAGTCAGTTTTGTTGGGTATCCAGACTCCGGTTTTTACGTTGAGCGTTCAGGCTCTGGTCAGTTTTGTTGGGTATCCAGACTCCGATTATTAGGTTGAGCGAGCAGGCTCCGGTCAGTTTCGTTGGGTATCCAGACTCCGGTTATTACGTTGAGCGTTTAGGCTCCGGTCAGTTTCGTTGGGTATCTAGACTCCGGTTATTACGTTGAGCGTTCAGGCTCCGGTCAGTTTCGTTGTGTATCCAGACTCCGGTTATTACGTTGAACGATCAGGCTCCGATCAATTTCGTTGTGTATCCAGACACCGGTTATTACGTTGATCGTTCAGGCTCCAGTCAGTTTCGTTGAGTATCCAGACTCCGGTTATTACGTTGAGTGTTCAGGCTCCGGTCAGTTTCGTTGAGTATCCAGATTCCGGTTATTACGTTGAGCCTTCAGGCTCCGGTCAATTTCGTTGGGTATCCAGACTCCGGTTATTACGTTGAGTGTTCAGGCTCCGGTCAATCTCGTTGGGTATCCAGACTCCGGCTTTTACATTCAGCGTTCAGGCTCCGGTTAGTTTCGTTGGGTATCCAGACTCCGGTTATTACATTGAGCGATCAGGGTCCGGTCAGTTTCGTTGCATATCCAGACTCTGGTTATTACGTTAGGCGTTCAGGCTCCGGTCAGTTTCGTTCGGTATCTAGACTCCGGTTATTATTTTAAGCGTTCAGGCTCCGGTCATTTTCGTTTGGTATCCTGACTCCGGTTATTACGTTGAGTGTTCAGGCTCCGGTCAGTTTCATTGGGTATCCATTCTTCGGTTATTATCTTGAGCATTCAGACTGCGGTCAGTTTCGTTGGGTATCCAGACTCTGGTTATTACGTTGAGCGTTCAGGCTCCGGTTATTTTTGTTGAGCATCCAAACTCTAGTTATTACTTTGTGCGTTCAGGGTCCGGTCAGTTTCGTTGAGTATCTAGACTCTGGTTATTAGGTTGAGCGTTCAGGCTCTGTTCAGTTTCGTTGGGTATCCAGACTCCCGTTATTATGTTGAGCGTTCAGGCTCCGGTCAGTTTCGTTGTGTATCCGGACTCCCGTTATTACGTTGAGCGTTCAGGCTCCGGTCAGTTTCTTTGGGTATCCAGACTCCGGTTTTTACATTGAGCGTTCAGGCTCCGGTCAATTTTGTTGGGTATCCAGACTCCGGTTATTACGTTGAGCATTCAGGCTCCGGTCAGTTTCGTTGGGTATCCAGACTCAGGTTATCACGTTGAGCGTTCAGGCTCCGGTCAGTTTCGTTTGGTATCCAGACTTCGGTTATTACGTTGAGCATTCAGGCTCCGGTCAGTTTTGTTGGGTATCCAGACTCCGGTTTTTACGTTGAGCGTTCAGGCTCTGGTCAGTTTTGTTGGGTATCCAGACTCCGATTATTACGTTGAGCGAGCAGGCTCCGGTCAGTTTCGTTGGGTATCCAGACTCCGGTTATTACGTTGAGCGTTTAGGCTCCGGTCAGTTTCGTTGGGTATCTAGACTCCGGTTATTACGTTGAGCGTTCAGGCTCCGGTCAGTTTCGTTGTGTATCCAGACTCCGGTTATTACATTCAACGATCAGGCTCCGATCAATTTCGTTGTGTATCCAGACACCGGTTATTACGTTGATCGTTCAGGCTCCAGTCAGTTTCGTTGAGTATCCAGACTCCGGTTATTACGTTGAGTGTTCAGGCTCCGGTCAGTTTCGTTGAGTATCCAGATTCCGGTTATTACGTTGAGCCTTCAGGCTCCGGTCAATTTCGTTGGGTATCCAGACTCCGGTTATTACGTTGAGCGTCCAGGCTCCGGTCAGTTTCGTTGGGTATCCAGACTCCGGTTATTACGTTGAGCGTTCAGGCTCCGGTCAGTTTCGTTGGGTATCCAGACTCCGGTTATTACGTTGAGCGATCAGGGTCCGGTCAGTTTCGTTGCATATCCAGACTTTGGTTATTATGTTAGGCGTTCAGGCTCCGGTCAGTTTCGTTCGGTATCTAGACTCCGGTTATTATTTTAAGCGTTCAGGCTCCGGTCATTTTCGTTTGGTATCCTGACTCCGGTTATAACGTTGAGCATTCAGGCTCCGATCAGTTTCATTGGGTATCCAGACTTCGGTTATTATCTTGAGCATTCAGATTGCGGTCAGTTTCGTTGGGTATCCAGACTCTGGTTATTACGTTGAGCGTTCAGGCTCCGGTTATTTTTGTTGAGCATCCAAACTCTAGTTATTACTTTGTGCCTTCAGGGTCCGGTCAGTTTCGTTGAGTATCTAGACTCTGGTTATTACGTTGAGCGTTCAGGCTCCGTTCAGTTTCGTTGGGTATCCAGACTCCCGTTATTACGTTGAGCGTTCAGGCTCCGGTTAGTTTCGTTGTGTATCCGGACTCCCGTTATTACGTTGAGCGTTCATGCTCCGGTCAGTTTTTTGGGTATCCAGACTCCGGTTTTTACATTGAGCGTTCAGGCTCCGGTCAGTTTTGTTGGGTATCCAAACTCCGGTTATTACGTTGAGCATTCAGGCTCCGGTCAGTTTCGTTGGGTATCCAGACTCAGGTTTTTACGTTGAGCGTTCAGGCTCCGGTCAGTTTCGTTTGGTATCCAGACTTCGGTTATTACGTTGAGCGTTCAGGCTCCAGTCAGTTTTGT
Organism: Lathyrus sativus; assembly: GCA_963859935.3. NCBI lineage: Eukaryota > Viridiplantae > Streptophyta > Magnoliopsida > Fabales > Fabaceae > Lathyrus > Lathyrus sativus. Next base: position 236,445,939 of record OZ012736.1, on the reverse strand, counting down.
TGGGTATCCAGACTCCGGTTTTTACGTTGAGCGTTCAGGCTCTGGTCAGTTTTGTTGGGTATCCAGACTCCGATTATTACGTTGAGCGAGCAGGCTCCGGTCAGTTTCGTTGGGTATCCAGACTCCGGTTATTACGTTGAGCGTTTAGGCTACGGTCAGTTTCGTTGGGTATCTAGACTCTGGTTATTACGTTGAGCGTTCAGGCTCCGGTCAGTTTCGTTGTGTATCCAGACTCCGGTTATTACGTTGAACGATCAGGCTCCGATCAATTTCGTTGTGTATCCAGACACCGGTTATTACGTTGATCGTTCAGGCTCCAGTCAGTTTCGTTGAGTATCCAGACTCCGGTTATTACGTTGAGTGTTCAGGCTCCGGTCAGTTTCGTTGAGTATCCAGATTCCGGTTATTACGTTAAGCCTTCAGGCTCCGGTCAATTTCGTTGGGTATCTAGACTCCGGTTATTACGTTGAATGTTCAGGCTCCGGTCAATCTCGTTGGGTATCCAGACTCCGGTTATTACGTTGAGCGTTCAGGCTCCGGTTAGTTTCGTTGGGTATCCAGACTCCGGTTATTACGTTGAGCGATCAGGGTCCGGTCAGTTTCGTTGCATATCCAGACTCTGGTTATTACGTTAGGCGTTCAGGCTCCAGTAAGTTTCGTTCGGAATCTAGACTCCGGTTTTTATTTTAAGCGTTCAAGCTCCGGTCATTTTCGTTTGGTATCCTGACTCCGGTTATTACGTTGAACGTTCAGGCTCCGGTCAGTTTCATTGGGTATCCATTCTTCGGTTATTATCTTGAGCATTCAGACTGCGGTCAGTTTCGTTGGGTATCCAGACTCTGGTTATTACGTTGAGCGTTCAGGCTCCGGTTATTTTTGTTGAGCATCCAAACTCTAGTTATTACTTTGTGCGTTCAGGGTCCGGTCAGTTTCGTTGAGTATCTAGACTCTGGTTATTATGTTGAGCGTTCAGGCTCTGTTCAGTTTCGTTGGGTATCCAGACTCCCGTTATTATGTTGAGCGTTCAGGCTCCGGTCAGTTTCGTTGTGTATCCGGACTCCCGTTATTACGTTGAGCGTTCAGGCTCCGGTCAGTTTCTTTGGGTATCCAGACTCCGGTTTTTACATTGAGCGTTCAGGCTCCGGTCAATTTTGTTGGGTATCCAGACTCCGGTTATTACGTTGAGCATTCAGGCTCCGGTCAGTTTCGTTGGGTATCCAGACTCAGGTTATCACGTTGAGCGTTCAGGCTCCGGTCAGTTTCGTTTGGTATCCAGACTTCGGTTATTACGTTGAGCGTTCAGGCTCCGGTCAGTTTTGTTGGGTATCCAAACTCCGGTTTTTACGATGAGCGTTCAGGCTCTGGTCAGTTTTGTTGGGTATCCAGACTCCGATTATTACGTTGAGCGAGCAGGCTCCGGACAGTTTCATTGGGTATCCAGACTCCGGTTATTACGTTGAGCGTTTAGGCTCCGGTCAGTTTCGTTGGGTATCTAGACTCCGGTTATTACGTTGAGCGTTCAGGCTCCGGTCAGTTTCGTTGTGTATCCAGACTCCGGTTATTACATTCAACGATCAGGCTCCGGTCAATTTCGTTGTGTATCCAGACACCGGTTATTACGTTGATCGTTCAGGCTCCAGTCAGTTTCGTTGAGTATCCAGACTCCGGTTATTACGTTGAGTGTTCAGGCTCCGGTCAGTTTTGTTGAGTATCCAGATTCCGGTTATTACGTTGAGCCTTCAGGCTCCGGTCAATTTCGTTGGGTATCCAGACTCCGGTTATTACGTTGAGCGTTCAGGCTCCGGTCAGTTTCGTTGGGTATCCAGACTCCGGTTATTACGTTGAGCGTTCAGGCTCCGGTCAGTTTCGTTGGGTATCCAGACTCCGGTTATTACGTTGAGCGATCAGGGTCCGGTCAGTTTCGTTGCATATCCAGACTCTGGTTATTATGTTAGGCGTTCAGGCTCCGGTCAGTTTCGTTCGGTATCTAGATTCCGGTTATTATTTTAAGCGTTCAGGCTCCGGTCATTTTCGTTTGGTATCCTGACTCCGGTTATAACGTTGAGCATTCAGGCTCCGGTCAGTTTCATTGGGTATCCAGACTTCGGTTATTATCTTGAGCATTCAGATTGCGGTCAGTTTCGTTGGGTATCCAGACTCTGGTTATTACGTTGAGCGTTCAGGCTCCGGTTATTTTCGTTGAGCATCCAAACTCTAGTTATTACTTTGTGCCTTCAGGGTCCGGTCAGTTTCGTTGAGTATCTAAACTCTGGTTATTACGTTGAGCGTTCAGGCTCTGTTCAGTTTCGTTGGGTATCCAGACTCCCGTTATTACGTTGAGCGTTCAACCTCCGGTCAGTTTTGTTGTGTATCCGGACTCCCGTTATTACGTTGAGCGTTCAGGCTCCGGTCAGTTTCTTTGGGTATCCAGACTCCGGTTTTTACATTGAGCGTTCAGGCTCCGGTCAGTTTTGTTGGGTATCCAGACTCCGGTTATTACGTTGAGCATTCAGGCTCCGGTCAGTTTCGTTGGGTATCCAGACTCAGGTTATTACGTTGAGCGTTTAGGCTCCGGTCAGTTTCGTTTGGTATCCAAACTTCGGTTATTACGTTGAGCGTTCAGGCTCCGGTCAGTTTTGTTGGGTATCCAGACTCCGGTTTTTATGTTGAGCGTTCAGGCTCTGGTCAGTTTTGTTGGGTATCCAGACTCCGATTATTACGTTGAGCGAGCAGGCTCCGGTCAGTTTTGTTGGGTATCCAGACTCTGGTTATTACGTTGAGCGTTTAGGCTCCGGTCAGTTTCGTTGGGTATCTAGACTCTGGTTATTACATTGAGCGTTCAGGCTCCGGTCAGTTTCGTTGTGTATCCAGACTCCGGTTATTACGTTGAACGATCAGGCTCCGGTCAATTTCGTTGTGTATCCAGACACCGGTTATTACGTTGATCGTTCAGGCTCCAGTCAGTTTCGTTGAGTATCCAGACTCCGGTTATTACGTTGAGTGTTCAGGCTCCGGTCAGTTTCGTTGAGTATCCAGATTCCGGTTATTACGTTGAGCCTTCAGGCTCCGGTCAATTTCGTTGGGTATCCAGACTCCGGTTATTACGTTGAGCGTTCAGGCTCCGGTCAATTTCGTTGGGTATCCAGACTCCGGTTATTACGTTGAGCATTCAGGCTCCGGTCAGTTTCGTTGGGTATCCAGACTCAGGTTATTACGTTGAGCGTTCAGGCTCCGGTCAGTTTCGTTTGGTATCCAGACTTCGGTTATTACGTTGAGCGTTCAGGCTCCGATCAGTTTTGTTGGGTATCCAGACTCCGGTTTTTATGTTGAGCATTCAGGCTCTGGTCAGTTTTGTTGGGTATCCAGACTCCGATTATTACGTTGAGCGAGCAGGCTCCGGTCAGTTTTGTTGGGTATCCAGACTCCGGTTATTACGTTGAGCGTTCGGCTCCGGTCAGTTTCGTTGTGTATCCAGACTCCGATTATTACATTGAACGATCAGGCTCCGGTCAATTTCGTTGTGTATCCAGACACCGGTTATTACGTTGATCGTTCAGGCTCCAGTCAGTTTTGTTGAGTATCCAGACTCCGGTTATTACGTTGAGTGTTCAGGCTCCGGTCAGTTTCGTTGAGTATCCAGATTCCGGTTATTACGTTGAGCCTTCAGGCTCCGGTCAATTTCGTTGGGTATCCAGACTCCGGTTATTACGTTGAGCGTTCAGGCTCCGGTCAATTTCGTTGGGTATCCAGACTTCGGTTATTACGTTGAGCGTTCAGGCTCCGGTTAGTTTCGTTGGGTATCCAGACTCCGGTTATTACGTTGAGCGATCAGGGTCCGGTCAGTTTCGTTGCATATCCAGACTCTGGTTATTACGTTAGGCGTTCAAGCTCCGGTCAGTTTCGTTCGGGTATCTAGACTCCGGTTTTTATTTTAAGCGTTCAGGCTCCGGTCATTTTCGTTTGGTATCCTGACTCCGGTTATTACGTTGAGCGTTTAGGCTCCGGTCAGTTTCATTGGGTATCCAGACTTCAGTTATTATCTTGAGCATTCAGACTGCGGTCAGTTTCGTTGGGTATCCAGACTCCGATTATTACGTTGAGCGAGCAGGCTCCAGTCAGTTTCGTTGGGTATCCAGACTCCAGTTATTACGTTGAGCGTTTAGGCTCCGGTCAGTTTCGTTGGGTATCTAGACTCCGGTTATTACATTGAGCGTTCAGGCTCCAGTCAGTTTCGTTGTGTATCCAGACTCCGGTTATTACGTTGAACGATCAGGCTCCGGTCAATTTCGTTGTGTATCCAGACACCGGTTATTACGTTGATCGTTCAGGCTCCAGTCAGTTTCGTTGAGTATCCAGACACCGGTTATTACGTTGATCGTTCAGGCTCCAGTCAGTTTCGTTGAGTATCCAGACTCCGGTTATTACGTTGAGTGTTCAGGCTCCGGTCAGTTTCGTTGAGTATCCAGATTCCGGTTATTACGTTGAGCCTTCAGGCTCCGGTCAATTTCGTTGGGTATCCAGACTCCGGTTATTACGTTGAGCGTTCAGGCTCCGGTCAATTTCGTTGGGTATCCAGACTCCGGTTATTACGTTGAGCATTCAGGCTCCGGTCAGTTTCGTTGGGTATCCAGACTCAGGTTATTACGTTGAGCGTTCAGGCTCCGGTCAGTTTCGTTTGGTATCCAGACTTCGGTTATTACGTTGAGCGTTCAGGCTCCGGTCAGTTTTGTTGGGTATCCAGACTCCGGTTTTTACGTTGAGCATTCAGGCTCTGGTCAGTTTTGTTGGGTATCCAGACTCCGATTATTACGTTGAGCGAGCAGGCTCCGGTCAGTTTTGTTGGGTATCCAGACTCCGGTTATTACGTTGAGCGTTCGGCTCCGGTCAGTTTCGTTGTGTATCCAGACTCCGATTATTACATTGAACGATCAGGCTCCGGTCAATTTCGTTGTGTATCCAGACACCGGTTATTACGTTGATCGTTAAGGCTCCAGTCAGTTTTGTTGAGTATCCAGACTCCGGTTATTACGTTGAGTGTTCAGGCTCCGGTCAGTTTCGTTGAGTATCCAGATTCCGGTTATTACGTTGAGCCTTCAGGCTCCGGTCAATTTCGTTGGGTATCCAGACTCCGGTTATTACGTTGAGCGTTCAGGCTCCGGTCAATTTCGTTGGGTATCCAGACTCCGGTTATTACGTTGAGCGTTCAGGCTCCGGTTAGTTTCGTTGGGTATCCAGACTCCGGTTATTACGTTGAGCGATCAGGGTCCGGTCAGTTTCGTTGCATATCCAGACTCTGGTTATTACGTTAGGCGTTCAGGCTCCGGTCAGTTTCGTTCGGTATCTAGACTCCGGTTTTTATTTTAAGCGTTCAGGCTCCGGTCATTTTCGTTTGGTATCCTGACTCCGGTTATTACGTTGAGCGTTTAGGCTCCGGTCAGTTTCATTGGGTATCCAGACTTCGGTTATTATCTTGAGCATTCAGACTGCGGTCAGTTTCGTTGGGTATCCAGACTCTGGTTATTACGTTGAGCGTTCAGGCTCCGGTTATTTTCGTTGAGCATCCAAACTCTAGTTATTACTTTGTGCGTTCAGGGTCCGGTCAGTTTCGTTGAGTATCTAGACTCTGGTTATTACTTTGAGCGTTCAGGCTCCGTTCAGTTTCGTTGGGTATCCAGACTCCCACTATTATGTTGAGCGTTCAGGCTCCGGTCAATTTCGTTGTGTATCCGGACCCCCGTTATTACGTTGAGCGTTCAGGCTCTGGTCAGTTTCTTTGGGTATCCAGACTCCGGTTTTTACATTGAGCGTTCAGGCTCCGGTCAGTTTTGTTAGGTATCCAGACTCCGGTTTTTACGTTGAGCATTCAGGCTCCGGTCAGTTTCGTTGGGTATCCAGACTCAGGTTATTACGTTGAGCGTTCAGGCTCCGGTCAGTTTCGTTCGGTATCCAGACTTCGTTTATTACGTTGAGCGTTCAGGCTCCGGTCAGTTTTGTTGGGTATCCAGACTCCGGTTTTTACGTTGAGCATTCAGGCTCTGGTCAGTTTTGTTGGGTATCCAGACTCCGATTATTACATTGAGCGAGCAGGCTCCGGTCAGTTTCGTTGGGTATCCAGACTCCAGTTATTACGTTGAGCGTTTAGGCTCCGGTCAGTTTCGTTGGGTATCTAGACTCCGGTTATTACATTGAGCGTTCAAGCTCCGGTCAGTTTCGTTGTGTATCCAGACTCCGGTTATTACGTTGAACGATCAGGCTCCGGTCAATTTCGTTGTGTATCCAGACACCGGTTATTACGTTGATCGTTCAGGCTCCAGTCAGTTTCGTTGAGTATCCAGACTCCGGTTATTACGTTGAGTGTTCAGGCTCCGGTCAGTTTCGTTGAGTATCCAGATTCCGGTTATTACGTTGAGCCTTCAGGCTCCGGTCAATTTCGTTGAGTATCCAGACTCCGGTTATTACGTTGAGCGTTCAGGCTCCGGTCAATTTCGTTGGGTATCCAGACTCCGGTTATTACGTTGAGCATTCAGGCTCCGGTCAGTTTCGTTGGGTATCCAGACTCAGGTTATTACGTTGAGCGTTCAGGCTCCGGTCAGTTTCGTTTGGTATCCAGACTTCGGTTATTACGTTGAGCGTTCAGGCTCCGGTCAGTTTTGTTGGGTATCCAGACTCCGGTTTTTACATTGAGCATTCAGGCTCTGGTCAGTTTTGTTGGGTATCCAGACTCCGATTATTACGTTAAGCGAGCAGGCTCCGGTCAGTTTTGTTGGGTATCCAGACTCCGGTTATTACGTTGAGCGTTCGGCTCCGGTCAGTTTCGTTGTGTATCCAGACTCCGATTATTACATTGAACGATCAGGCTCCGGTCAATTTCGTTGTGTATCCAGACACCGGTTATTACGTTGATCGTTCAGGCTCCAGTCAATTTGTTGAGTATTAAGACTCCGGTTATTACGTTGAGTGTTCAGGCTCCGGTCAGTTTCGTTGAGTATCCAGATTCCGGTTATTACGTTGAGCCTTCAGGCTCCGGTCAATTTCGTTGGGTATCCTGACTCCGGTTATTACGTTGAGCGTTCAGGCTCCGGTCAATTTCGTTGGGTATCCAGACTCCGGTTATTACGTTGAGCGTTCAGGCTCCGGTTAGTTTCGTTGGGTATCCAGACTCCGGTTATTACGTTGAGCGATCAGGGTCCGGTCAGTTTCGTTGCATATCCAGACTCTGGTTATTACGTTAGGCGTTCAGGCTCCGGTCAGTTTCGTTCGGTATCTAGACTCCGGTTTTTATTTTAAGCGTTCAGGCTCCGGTCATTTTCGTTTGGTATCCTGACTCCGGTTATTACGTTGAGCGTTTAGGCTCCGGTCAGTTTCATTGGGTATCCAGACTTCGGTTATTATCTTGAGCATTCAGACTGCGGTCACTTTCGTTGGGTATCCAGACTCTGGTTATTACGTTGAGCGTTCAGGCTCCGGTTATTTTCGTTGAGCATCCAAACTCTAGTTATTACTTTGTGCGTTCAGGGTCCGGTCAGTTTCGTTGAGTATCTAGACTCTGGTTATTACTTTGAGCGTTCAGGCTCCGTTCAGTTTCGTTGGGTATCCAGACTCCCACTATTATGTTGAGCGTTCAGGCTCCGGTCAATTTCGTTGTGTATCCGGACCCCCGTTATTACGTTGAGCGTTCAGGCTCCGGTCAGTTTCTTTGGGTATCCAGACTCCGGTTTTTACATTGAGCGTTCAGGCTCCGGTCAGTTTTGTTAGGTATCCAGACTCCGGTTTTTACGTTGAGCATTCAGGCTCCGGTCAGTTTCGTTGGGTATCCAGACTCAGGTTATTACGTTGAGCGTTCAGGCTCCGGTCAGTTTCGTTTGGTATCCAGACTTCGTTTATTACGTTGAGCGTTCAGGCTCCGGTCAGTTTTGTTGGGTATCCAGACTCCGGTTTTTACGTTGAGCATTCAGGCTCTGGTCAGTTTTGTTGGGTATCCAGACTCCGATTATTACGTTGAGCGAGCAGGCTCCGGTCAGTTTCGTTGGGTATCCAGACTCCGGTTATTACGTTGAGCGTTTAGGCTCCGGTCAGTTTCGTTGGGTATCTAGACTCCAGTTATTACGTTGAGCGTTCAGGCTCCGGTCAGTTTCGTTGTGTATCCAGACTCCGGTTATTACGTTGAAAGATCAGGCTCCGGTCAATTTCGTTGTGTATCCAGACACTGGTTATTACGCTGATCGTTCAGGCTCCAGTCAGTTTCGTTGAGTATCCAGACTCCGGTTATTACGTTGAGTGTTCAGGCTCCGATCAGTTTCGTTGAGTATCCAGATTCCGGTTATTACGTTGAGCCTTCAGGCTCCGGTCAATTTCGTTGGGTATCCAGACTCCGGTTATTACGTTGAGCGTTCAGGCTCCGGTCAGTTTCGTTGGGTATCCAGACTCCGGTTATTACGTTGAGCGTTCAGGCTCCGGTCAGTTTCGTTGGGTATCCAGACTCCGGTTATTATGTTGAGCCTTCAGGCTACGGTCAATTTCGTTGGGTATCCAGACTCCGGTTATTACGTTGAGCGTTCAGGCTCCGGTCAGTTTCGTTGGGTATCCAGACTCCGGTTATTACGTTGAGCGTTCAGGCTCCGGTCAGTTTCGTTGGGTATCCAGACTTCGTTTATTACGTTGAGCGATCAGGGTCCGCTCAGTTTCGTTGGGTATCCAGACTCCGGTTATTACGTTGAGCGTTCAGGCTCTGGTCAGTTTCGTTGGGTATCCAGACTTCGTTTATTACGTTGATCGTTCAGGCTCCGTTCCGTTTCGTTTGGTATCCAGACTTCGGTTATTACGTTGAGCGTTCAGGCTCCGGTCAGTTTTGTTGGGTATCCAGACTCCGGTTATTACGTTGAGCGTTCAGGGTCCGGTCAGTTTCGTTGCATATCCAGACTCTGGTTATTACGTTAGGCGTTCAGGCTCCGGTCAGTTTCGTTCGGTATCTAGACTCCGGTTATTATTTTAAGCGTTCAGGCTCCGGTCAATTTTGTTTGGTATCCTGACTCCGGTTATTACGTTGAGCGTTCAGGATCCGATCAGTTTCATTGGGTATCCAGACTTCGGTTATTATCTTGAGCATTCAGGCTCCGGTCAGTTTCGTTGGGTATCCAGACTCCGGTTATTACGTTGAGCGTTCAGGCTCCAGTCATTTTCGTTGAGCATCCAGACTCCAGTTATTACGTTGTGCGTTCAGGGCCTGGTCAGTTTCGTTGAGTATCTAGACTCCGGTTATTACGTTGAGCGTTCAGGCTTCGTTCAGTTTCGTTGGGTATCCATACTCCGGTTATTACGTTGAGCGTTCAGGCTCTGGTCAGTTTCATTGTTTATCTAGACTCCCCTTATTACGTTGAGCGTTCAGGCTCTGGTCAGCTTCGTTGGGTATCCAGACTCCGGTTTTTACATTGAGCGTTCAGGCTCCGGTCAGTTTTGTTGGGTATCCAGACTCTGGTTATTACATTGAGCGTTCAGGCTCCGGTCAGTTTTGTTAGGTATCCAGACTCCGGTTATTACGTTGAGCATTCAGGCTCCGGTCAGTTTCGTTGGGTATCCAGACTCAGGTTATTACGTTGAGCGTTCAGGCTCCGGTCAGTTTCGTTTGGTATCCAGACTTCGGTTATTACGTTGAGCGTTCAGGCTCCGGTCAGTTTTGTTGGGTATCCAGACTCCGGTTTTTATGTTGAGCATTCAGGCTCTGGTCAGTTTTGTTGGGTATCCAGACTCCGATTATTACGTTGAGCGAGCAGGCTCCGGTCAGTTTTGTTGGGTATCCAGACTCCGGTTATTACGTTGAGCGTTCGGCTCCGGTCAGTTTCGTTGTGTATCCAGACTCCGGTTATTACATTGAACAATCAGGCTCCGGTCAATTTCGTTGTGTATCCAGACACCGGTTATTACGTTGATCGTTCAGGCTCCAGTCAGTTTCGTTGAGTATCCAGACTCCGGTTATTACGTTGAGTGTTCAGGCTCCGGTCAGTTTCGTTGAGTATCCAGATTCCGGTTATTACGTTGAGCCTTCAGGCTCCGGTCAATTTCGTTGGGTATCCAGACTCCGGTTATTACGTTGAGCGTTCAGGCTCCGGTCAATTTCGTTGGGTATCCAGACTCCGGTTATTACGTTGAGCGTTCAGGCTCCGGTTAGTTTCGTTGGGTATCCAGACTCCGGTTATTACGTTGAGCGATCAGGGTCCGGTCAGTTTCGTTGCATATCCAGACTCTGGTTATTACGTTAGGCGTTCAGGCTCCGGTCAGTTTTGTTGGGTATCCAGACTCCGGTTTTTATGTTGAGCATTCAGGCTTTGGTCAGTTTTGTTGGGTATCCAGACTCCGATTATTACGTTGAGCGAGCAGGCTCCGGTCAGTTTCGTTGGGTATCCAGACTCCGGTTATTACGTTGAGCGTTTAGGCTCCGGTCAGTTTCGTTGGGTATCTAGACTCCAGTTATTACATTGAGCGTTCAGGCTCCGGTCAGTTTCGTTGTGTATCCAGACTCTGGTTATTACGTTGAACGATCAGGCTCCGGTCAATTTCGTTGTGTATCCAGACACTGGTTATTACGCTGATCGTTCAGGCTCCAGTCAGTTTCGTTTAGTATCCAGACTCCGGTTATTACGTTGACTGTTCAGGCTCCGGTCAGTTTCGTTGAGTATCCAGATTCAGGTTATTACGTTGAGCCTTCAGGCTCCGGTCAATTTCGTTGGGTATCCAGACTCCGGTTATTACGTTGAGCGTTCAGGCTCCGGTCAGTTTCGTTGGGTATCCAGACTCCGGTTATTACCTTGAGCGTTCAGGCTCCGGTCAGTTTCGTTGGGTATCCAGACTCCGGTTATTACGTTGAGCCTTCAGGCTACGGTCAATTTCGTTGGGTATCCAGACTCCGGTTATTACGTTGAGCGTTCAGGCTCCGGTCAGTTTCGTTGGGTATCCAGACTCCGGTTATTACGTTGAGCGTTCAGGCTCCGGTCAGTTTCGTTGGGTATCCAGACTCCGGTTATTACGTTGAGCGATCAGGGTCCGCTCAGTTTCGTTGCATATCCAGACTCTGGTTATTACGTTAGGCGTTCAGGCTCCGGTCAGTTTCGTTCGGTATCTAGACTCCGGTTATTATTTTAAGCGTTCAGGCTCCGGTCATTTTCGTTTGGTATCCTGAATCCGGTTATTACGTTGAGCGTTCAGGCTCCGGTCAGTTTCATTGGGTATCCAAACATCGGTTATTATCTTGAGCATTCAGACTGCGGTCAGTTTCGTTGGGTATCCAGACTCCGATATTACGTTGAGCGTTCAGGCTCCCGTCATTTTCGTTGAGCATCCCGACTCTAGTTATTACTTTGTGCGTTCAGGGTCCGGTCAGTTTCGTTGAGTATCTAGACTCTGGTTATTACATTGAGCGGTCAGGCTCCGGTCAGTTTTGTTGGGTATCCAGACTCCGGTTATTACGTTGAGCATTCAGGCTCCGGTCAGTTTCGTTGGGTATCCAGACTCAGGTTATTACGTTGAGCGTTCAGGCTCCGGTCAGTTTCGTTTGGTATCCAGACTTCGGTTATTACGTTGAGCATTCAGGCTCCGGTCAGTTTTGTTGGGTATCCAGACTCCGGTTTTTACGTTGAGCGCTCAGGCTCTGGTCAGTTTTGTTGGGTATCCAGACTCCGATTATTACGTTGAGCGAGCAGGCTCCGGTCAGTTTTGTTGGGTATCCAGACTCCGGTTATTACGTTGAGCGTTCAGGCTCCGGTCAGTTTCGTTGTGTATCTAGACTCCGGTTATTACATTGAACGATCAGGCTCCGGACAATTTCGTTGTATATCCAGACACCGGTTATTACGTTGATTGTTCAGGCTCCAGTCAGTTTCGTTGAGTATCCAGACTCTGGTTATTACGTTCAGTGTTCAGGCTCCGGTCAGTTTCGTTGAGTATCCAGATTCCGGTTATTACGTTGAGCCTTCAGGCTCCGGTCAATTTCGTTGGGTATCCAGACTCCGGTTATTACGTTGAGCGTTCAGGCTCCGGTCAGTTTCGTTGGGTATCCAGACTCCGGTTATTACGTTGAGCGTTTAGGCTCCGGTCAGTTTCGTTGGGTATCTAGACTCCAGTTATTACGTTGAGCGTTCAGGCTCCGGTCAGTTTCGTTGTGTATCCAGACTCCGGTTATTACGTTGAACGATCAGGCTCCGGTCAATTTCGTTGTGTATCCAGACACTGGTTATTACGCTGATCGTTCAGGCTCCAGTCAGTTTCGTTTAGTATCCAGACTCCGGTTATTACGTTGACTGTTCAGGCTCCGGTCAGTTTCGTTGAGTATCCAGATTCCGGTTATTACGTTGAGCCTTCAGGCTCCGTTCAATTTCGTTGGGTATCCAGACTCCGGTTATTACGTTGAGCGTTCAGGCTCCGGTCAGTTTCGTTGGGTATCCAGACTCCGGTTATTACCTTGAGCGTTCAGGCTCCGGTCAGTTTCGTTGGGTATCCAGACTCCGGTTATTACGTTGAGCCTTCAGGCTACGGTCAATTTTGTTGGGTATCCAGACTCCGGTTATTACGTTGAGCGTTCAGGCTCCGGTCAGTTTCGTTGGGTATCCAGACTCCGGTTATTACGTTGAGCGTTCAGGCTCTGGTCAGTTTCGTTGGGTATCCAGACTCCGGTTATTACGTTGAGCGATCAGGGTCCGCTCAGTTTCGTTGCATATTCAGACTCTGGTTATTACGTTAGGCGTTCAGGCTCCGGTCAGTTTCGTTCGGTATCTAGACTCCGGTTATTATTTTAAGCGTTCAGGCTCCGGTCATTTTCGTTTGGTATCCTGACTCCGGTTATTACGTTGAGCGTTCAGGCTCCGGTCAGTTTCATTGGGTATCCAAACTTCGGTTATTATCTTGAGCATTCAGACTGCGGTCAGTTTCGTTGGGTATCCAGACTCCGATATTACGTTGAGCGTTCAGGCTCCCGTCATTTTCGTTGAGCATCCCGACTCTAGTTATTACTTTGTGCGTTCAGGGTCCGGTCAGTTTCGTTGAGTATCTAGACTCTGGTTATTACATTGAGTGGTCAGGCTCCGGTCAGTTTTGTTGGGTATCCAGACTCCGGTTATTACGTTGAGCATTCAGGCTCCGGTCAGTTTCGTTGGGTATCCAGACTCAGGTTATTACGTTGAGCGTTCAGGCTCCGGTCAGTTTCGTTTGGTATCCAGACTTCGGTTATTACGTTGAGCGTTCAGGCTCCGGTCAGTTTTGTTGGGTATCCAGACTCCGGTTTTTACGTTGAGCGCTCAGGCTCTGGTCAGTTTTGTTGGGTATCCAGACTCCGGTTATTACGTTGAGCGTTCAGGCTCCGGTCAGTTTTGTTGGGTATCCAGACTCCGGTTATTACGTTGAGCGTTCAGGCTCCGGTCAGGTTCGTTGTGTATCTGGACTCCGGTTATTACATTGAACGATCAGGCTCCGGACAATTTCGTTGTGTATCCAGACACCGGTTATTACGTTGATTGTTCAGGCTCCAGTCAGTTTCGTTGAGTATCCAGACTCTGGTTATTACGTTCAGTGTTCAGGCTCCGGTCAGTTTCGTTGAGTATCCAGATTCCGGTTATTACGTTGAGCCTTCAGGCTCCGGTCAATTTCGTTGGGTATCCAGACTCCGGTTATTACGTTGAGCGTTCAGGCTCCGGTCAGTTTCGTTGGGTATCCAGACTCCGGTTATTACGTTGAGCGTTTAGGCTCCTGTCAGTTTCGTTGGGTATCTAGACTCCAGTTATTACGTTGAGCGTTCAGGCTCCGGTCAGTTTCGTTGTGTATCCAGACTCCGGTTATTACGTTGAACGATCAGGCTCCGGTCAATTTCGTTGTGTATCCAGACACTGGTTATTACGCTGATCGTTCAGGCTCCAGTCAGTTTCGTTTAGTATCCAGACTCCGGTTATTACGTTGACTGTTCAGGCTCCGGTCAGTTTCGTTGAGTATCCAGATTCCGGTTATTACGTTGAGCCTTCAGGCTCCGGTCAATTTCGTTGGGTATCCAGACTCCGTTTATTACGTTGAGCGTTCAGGCTCCGGTCAGTTTCGTTGGGTATCCAGACTCCGGTTATTACCTTGAGCGTTCAGGCTCCGGTCAGTTTCGTTGGGTATCCAGACTCCGGTTATTACGTTGAGCCTTCAGGCTACGGTCAATTTCGTTGGGTATCCAGACTCCGGTTATTACGTTGAGGGTTCAGGCTCCGGTCAGTTTCGTTGGGTATCCAGACCCCGGTTATTACGTTGAGCGTTCAGGCTCCGGTCAGTTTCGTTGGGTATCCAGACTCCGGTTATTACGTTGAGCGATCAGGGTCCGCTCAGTTTCGTTGCATATCCAGACTCTGGTTATTACGTTAGGCGTTCAGGCTCCGGTCAGTTTCGTTCGGTATCTAGACTCCGGTTATTATTTTAAGCGTTCAGGCTCCGGTCATTTTCGTTTGGTATCCTGACTCCGGTTATTACGTTGAGCGTTCAGGCTCCGGTCAGTTTCATTGGGTATCCAAACTTCGGTTATTATCTTGAGCATTCAGACTGCGGTCAGTTTCGTTGGGTATCCAGACTCCGATATTACGTTGAGCGTTCAGGCTCCGGTCATTTTAGTTGAGCATCCCGACTCTAGTTATTACTTTGTGCGTTCAGGGTCCGGTCAGTTTCGTTGAGTATCTAGACTCTGGTTATTACATTGAGCGGTCAGGCTCCGGTCAGTTTTGTTGGGTATCCAGACTCCGGTTATTACGTTGAGCATTCAGGCTCCGGTCAGTTTCGTTGGGTATCCAGACTCAGGTTATTACGTTGAGCGTTCAGGCTCCGGTCAGTTTCGTTTGGTATCCAGACTTCGGTTATTACGTTGAGCGTTCAGGCTCCGGTCAGTTTTGTTGGGTATCCAGACTCCGGTTTTTACGTTGAGCGCTCAGGCTCTGGTCAGTTTTGTTGGGTATCCAGACTCCGATTATTACGTTGAGCGAGCAGGCTCCGGTCAGTTTTGTTGGGTATCCAGACTCCGGTTATTACGTTGAGCGTTCAGGCTCCGGTCAGGTTCGTTGTGTATCTGGACTCCGGTTATTACATTGAACGATCAGGCTCCGGACAATTTCGTTGTGTATCCAGACACCGGTTATTACGTTGATTGTTCAGGCTCCAGTCAGTTTCGTTGAGTATCCAGACTCTGGTTATTACGTTCAGTGTTCAGGCTCCGGTCAGTTTCGTTGAGTATCCAGATTCCGGTTATTACGTTGAGCCTTCAGGCTCCGGTCAATTTCGTTGGGTATCCAGACTCCGGTTATTACGTTGAGCGTTCAGGCTCCGGTCAGTTTCGTTGGGTATCCAGACTCCGGTTATTACGTTGAGCGTTTAGGCTCCTGTCAGTTTCGTTGGGTATCTAGACTCCAGTTATTACGTTGAGCGTTCAGGCTCCGGTCAGTTTCGTTGTGTATCCAGACTCCGGTTATTACGTTGAACGATCTGGCTCCGGTCAATTTCGTTGTGTATCCAGACACTGGTTATTACGCTGATCGTTCAGGCTCCAGTCAGTTTCGTTTAGTATCCAGACTCCGGTTATTACGTTGACTGTTCAGGCTCCGGTCAGTTTCGTTGAGTATCCAGATTCCGGTTATTACGTTGAGCCTTCAGGCTCCGGTCAATTTCGTTGGGTATCCAGACTCCGTTTATTACGTTGAGCGTTCAGGCTCCGGTCAGTTTCGTTGGGTATCCAGACTCCGGTTATTACCTTGAGCGTTCAGGCTCCGGTCAGTTTCGTTGGGTATCCAGACTCCGGTTATTACGTTGAGCCTTCAGGCTACGGTCAATTTCGTTGGGTATCCAGACTCCGGTTATTACGTTGAGCGTTCAGGCTCCGGTCAGTTTCGTTGGGTATCCAGACCCCGGTTATTACGTTGAGCGTTCAGGCTCCGGTCAGTTTCGTTGGGTATCCAGACTCCGGTTATTACGTTGAGCGATCAGGGTCCGCTCAGTTTCGTTGCATATCCAGACTCTGGTTATTACGTTAGGCGTTCAGGCTCCGGTCAGTTTCGTTCGGTATCTAGACTCCGGTTATTATTTTAAGCGTTCAGGCTCCGGTCATTTTCGTTTGGTATCCTGACTCCGGTTATTACGTTGAGCGTTCAGGCTCCGGTCAGTTTCATTGGGTATCCAAACTTCGGTTATTATCTTGAGCATTCAGACTGCGGTCAGTTTCGTTGGGTATCCAGACTCCGATATTACGTTGAGCGTTCAGGCTCCGGTCATTTTAGTTGAGCATCCCGACTCTAGTTATTACTTTGTGCGTTCAGGGTCCGGTCAATTTCGTTGAGTATCTAGACTCTGGTTATTACATTGAGCGGTCAGGCTCCGGTCAGTTTTGTTGGGTATCCAGACTCCGGTTATTACGTTGAGCATTCAGGCTCCGGTCAGTTTCGTTGGGTATCCAGACTCAGGTTATTACGTTGAGCGTTCAGGCTCCGGTCAGTTTCGTTTGGTATCCAGACTTCGGTTATTACGTTGAGCATTCAGGCTCCGGTCAGTTTTGTTGGGTATCCAGACTCCGGTTTTTACGTTGAGCGCTCAGGCTCTGGTCAGTTTTGTTGGGTATCCAGACTCCGATTATTACGTTGAGCGAGCAGGCTCCGGTCAGTTTTGTTGGGTATCCAGACTCCGGTTATTACGTTGAGCGTTCAGGCTCCGGTCAGTTTCGTTGTGTATCTAGACTCCGGTTATTACATTGAACGATCAGGCTCCGGACAATTTCGTTGTGTATCCAGACACCGGTTATTACGTTGATTGTTCAGGCTCCAGTCAGTTTCGTTGAGTATCCAGACTCTTGTTATTACGTTCAGTGTTCAGGCTCCGGTCAGTTTCGTTGAGTATCCAGATTCCGGTTATTACGTTGAGCCTTCAGGCTCCGGTCAATTTCGTTGGGTATCCAGACTCCGGTTATTACGTTGAGCGTTCAGGCTCCGGTCAGTTTCGTTGGGTATCCAGACTCCGGTTATTACGTTGAGCGTTTAGGCTCCGGTCAGTTTCGTTGGGTATCTAGACTCCAGTTATTACGTTGAGCGTTCAGGCTCCGGTCAGTTTCGTTGTGTATCCAGACTCCGGTTATTACGTTGAACGATCAGGCTCCGGTCAATTTCGTTGTGTATCCAGACACTGGTTATTACGCTGATCGTTCAGGCTCCAGTCAGTTTCGTTTAGTATCCAGACTCCGGTTATTACGTTGACTGTTCAGGCTCCGGTCAGTTTCGTTGAGTATCCAGATTCCGGTTATTACGTTGAGCCTTCAGGCTCCGTTCAATTTCGTTGGGTATCCAGACTCCGGTTATTACGTTGAGCGTTCAGGCTCCGGTCAGTTTCATTGGGTATCCAGACTCCGGTTATTACCTTGAGCGTTCAGGCTCCGGTCAGTTTCGTTGGGTATCCAGACTCCGGTTATTACGTTGAGCCTTCAGGCTACGGTCAATTTTGTTGGGTATCCAGACTCCGGTTATTACGTTGAGCGTTCAGGCTCCGGTCAGTTTCGTTGGGTATCCAGACTCCGGTTATTACGTTGAGCGTTCAGGCTCCGGTCAGTTTCGTTGGGTATCCAGACTCCGGTTATTACGTTGAGCGATCAGGGTCCGCTCAGTTTCGTTGCATATTCAGACTCTGGTTATTACGTTAGGCGTTCAGGCTCCGGTCAGTTTCGTTCGGTATCTAGACTCCGGTTATTATTTTAAGCGTTCAGGCTCCGGTCATTTTCGTTTGGTATCCTGACTCCGGTTATTACGTTGAGCGTTCAGGCTCCGGTCAGTTTCATTGGGTATCCAAACTTCGGTTATTATCTTGAGCATTCAGACTGCGGTCAGTTTCGTTGGGTATCCAGACTCCGATATTACGTTGAGCGTTCAGGCTCCCGTCATTTTCGTTGAGCATCCCGACTCTAGTTATTACTTTGTGCGTTCAGGGTCCGGTCAGTTTCGTTGAGTATCTAGACTCTGGTTATTACATTGAGTGGTCAGGCTCCGGTCAGTTTTGTTGGGTATCCAGACTCCGGTTATTACGTTGAGCATTCAGGCTCCGGTCAGTTTCGTTGGGTATCCAGACTCAGGTTATTACGTTGAGCGTTCAGGCTCCGGTCAGTTTCGTTTGGTATCCAGACTTCGGTTATTACGTTGAGCGTTCAGGCTCCGGTCAGTTTTGTTGGGTATCCAGACTCCGGTTTTTACGTTGAGCGCTCAGGCTCTGGTCAGTTTTGTTGGGTATCCAGACTCCGATTATTACGTTGAGCGAGCAGGCTCCGGTCAGTTTTGTTGGGTATCCAGACTCCGGTTATTACGTTGAGCGTTCAGGCTCCGGTCAGGTTCGTTGTGTATCTGGACTCCGGTTATTACATTGAACGATCAGGCTCCGGACAATTTCGTTGTGTATCCAGACACCGGTTATTACGTTGATTGTTCAGGCTCCAGTCAGTTTCGTTGAGTATCCAGACTCTGGTTATTACGTTCAGTGTTCAGGCTCCGGTCAGTTTCGTTGAGTATCCAGATTCCGGTTATTACGTTGAGCCTTCAGGCTCCGGTCAATTTCGTTGGGTATCCAGACTCCGGTTATTACGTTGAGCGTTCAGGCTCCGGTCAGTTTCGTTGGGTATCCAGACTCCGGTTATTACGTTGAGCGTTTAGGCTCCTGTCAGTTTCGTTGGGTATCTAGACTCCAGTTATTACGTTGAGCGTTCAGGCTCCGGTCAGTTTCGTTGTGTATCCAGACTCCGGTTATTACGTTGAACGATCTGGCTCCGGTCAATTTCGTTGTGTATCCAGACACTGGTTATTACGCTGATCGTTCAGGCTCCAGTCAGTTTCGTTTAGTATCCAGACTCCGGTTATTACGTTGACTGTTCAGGCTCCGGTCAGTTTCGTTGAGTATCCAGATTCCGGTTATTACGTTGAGCCTTCAGGCTCCGGTCAATTTCGTTGGGTATCCAGACTCCGTTTATTACGTTGAGCGTTCAGGCTCCGGTCAGTTTCGTTGGGTATCCAGACTCCGGTTATTACCTTGAGCGTTCAGGCTCCGGTCAGTTTCGTTGGGTATCCAGACTCCGGTTATTACGTTGAGCCTTCAGGCTACGGTCAATTTCGTTGGGTATCCAGACTCCGGTTATTACGTTGAGCGTTCAGGCTCCGGTCAGTTTCGTTGGGTATCCAGACCCCGGTTATTACGTTGAGCGTTCAGGCTCCGGTCAGTTTCGTTGGGTATCCAGACTCCGGTTATTACGTTGAGCGATCAGGGTCCGCTCAGTTTCGTTGCATATCCAGACTCTGGTTATTACGTTAGGCGTTCAGGCTCCGGTCAGTTTCGTTCGGTATCTAGACTCCGGTTATTATTTTAAGCGTTCAGGCTCCGGTCATTTTCGTTTGGTATCCTGACTCCGGTTATTACGTTGAGCGTTCAGGCTCCGGTCAGTTTCATTGGGTATCCAAACTTCGGTTATTATCTTGAGCATTCAGACTGCGGTCAGTTTCGTTGGGTATCCAGACTCCGATATTACGTTGAGCGTTCAGGCTCCGGTCATTTTAGTTGAGCATCCCGACTCTAGTTATTACTTTGTGCGTTCAGGGTCCGGTCAGTTTCGTTGAGTATCTAGACTCTGGTTATTACATTGAGCGGTCAGGCTCCGGTCAGTTTTGTTGGGTATCCAGACTCCGGTTATTACGTTGAGCATTCAGGCTCCGGTCAGTTTCGTTGGGTATCCAGACTCAGGTTATTACGTTGAGCGTTCAGGCTCCGGTCAGTTTCGTTTGGTATCCAGACTTCGGTTATTACGTTGAGCGTTCAGGCTCCGGTCAGTTTTGTTGGGTATCCAGACTCCGGTTTTTACGTTGAGCGCTCAGGCTCTGGTCAGTTTTGTTGGGTATCCAGACTCCGATTATTACGTTGAGCGAGCAGGCTCCGGTCAGTTTTGTTGGGTATCCAGACTCCGGTTATTACGTTGAGCGTTCAGGCTCCGGTCAGTTTCGTTGTGTATCTAGACTCCGGTTATTACATTGAACGATCAGGCTCCGGACAATTTCGTTGTGTATCCAGACACCGGTTATTACGTTGATTGTTCAGGCTCCAGTCAGTTTCGTTGAGTATCCAGACTCTGGTTATTACGTTCAGTGTTCAGGCTCCGGTCAGTTTCGTTGAGTATCCAGATTCCGGTTATTACGTTGAGCCTTCAGGCTCCGGTCAATTTCGTTGGGTATCCAGACTCCGGTTATTACGTTGAGCGTTCAGGCTCCGGTCAGTTTCGTTGGGTATCCAGACTCCGGTTATTACGTTGAGCGTTTAGGCTCCGGTCAGTTTCGTTGGGTATCTAGACTCCAGTTATTACGTTGAGCGTTCAGGCTCCGGTCAGTTTCGTTGTGTATCCAGACTCCGGTTATTACGTTGAACGATCTGGCTCCGGTCAATTTCGTTGTGTATCCAGACACTGGTTATTACGCTGATCGTTCAGGCTCCAGTCAGTTTCGTTTAGTATCCAGACTCCGGTTATTACGTTGACTGTTCAGGCTCCGGTCAGTTTCGTTGAGTATCCAGATTCCGGTTATTACGTTGAGCCTTCAGGCTCCGGTCAATTTCGTTGGGTATCCAGACTCCGTTTATTACGTTGAGCGTTCAGGCTCCGGTCAGTTTCGTTGGGTATCCAGACTCCGGTTATTACCTTGAGCGTTCAGGCTCCGGTCAGTTTCGTTGGGTATCCAGACTCCGGTTATTACGTTGAGCCTTCAGGCTACGGTCAATTTCGTTGGGTATCCAGACTCCGGTTATTACGTTGAGCGTTCAGGCTCCGGTCAGTTTCGTTGGGTATCCAGACCCCGGTTATTACGTTGAGCGTTCAGGCTCCGGTCAGTTTCGTTGGGTATCCAGACTCCGGTTATTACGTTGAGCGATCAGGGTCCGCTCAGTTTCGTTGCATATCCAGACTCTGGTTATTACGTTAGGCGTTCAGGCTCCGGTCAGTTTCGTTCGGTATCTAGACTCCGGTTATTATTTTAAGCGTTCAGGCTCCGGTCATTTTCGTTTGGTATCCTGACTCCGGTTATTACGTTGAGCGTTCAGGCTCCGGTCAGTTTCATTGGGTATCCAAACTTCGGTTATTATCTTGAGCATTCAGACTGCGGTCAGTTTCGTTGGGTATCCAGACTCCGATATTACGTTGAGCGTTCAGGCTCCGGTCATTTTAGTTGAGCATCCCGACTCTAGTTATTACTTTGTGCGTTCAGGGTCCGGTCAGTTTTGTTGAGTATCTAGACTCTGGTTATTACATTGAGCGGTCAGGCTCCGGTCAGTTTTGTTGGGTATCCAGACTCCGGTTATTACGTTGAGCATTCAGGCTCCGGTCAGTTTCGTTGGGTATCCAGACTCAGGTTATTACGTTGAGCGTTCAGGCTCCGGTCAGTTTCGTTTGGTATCCAGACTTCGGTTATTACGTTGAGCGTTCAGGCTCCGGTCAGTTTCGTTGTGTATCCAGACACTGGTTATTACGCTGATCGTTCAGGCTCCAGTCAGTTTCGTTTAGTATCCAGACTCCGGTTATTACGTTGACTGTTCAGGCTCCGGTCAGTTTCGTTGAGTATCCAGATTCCGGTTATTACGTTGAGCCTTCAGGCTCCGGTCAATTTCGTTGGGTATCCAGACTCCGTTTATTACGTTGAGCGTTCAGGCTCCGGTCAGTTTCGTTGGGTATCCAGACTCCGGTTATTACCTTGAGCGTTCAGGCTCCGGTCAGTTTCGTTGGGTATCCAGACTCCGGTTATTACGTTGAGCCTTCAGGCTACGGTCAATTTCGTTGGGTATCCAGACTCCGGTTATTACGTTGAGCGTTCAGGCTCCGGTCAGTTTCGTTGGGTATCCAGACCCCGGTTATTACGTTGAGCGTTCAGGCTCCGGTCAGTTTCGTTGGGTATCCAGACTCCGGTTATTACGTTGAGCGATCAGGGTCCGCTCAGTTTCGTTGCATATCCAGACTCTGGTTATTACGTTAGGCGTTCAGGCTCCGGTCAGTTTCGTTCGGTATCTAGACTCCGGTTATTATTTTAAGCGTTCAGGCTCCGGTCATTTTCGTTTGGTATCCTGACTCCGGTTATTACGTTGAGCGTTCAGGCTCCGGTCAGTTTCATTGGGTATCCAAACTTCGGTTATTATCTTGAGCATTCAGACTGCGGTCAGTTTCGTTGGGTATCCAGACTCCGATATTACGTTGAGCGTTCAGGCTCCGGTCATTTTAGTTGAGCATCCCGACTCTAGTTATTACTTTGTGCGTTCAGGGTCCGGTCAGTTTTGTTGAGTATCTAGACTCTGGTTATTACATTGAGCGGTCAGGCTCCGGTCAGTTTTGTTGGGTATCCAGACTCCGGTTATTACGTTGAGCATTCAGGCTCCGGTCAGTTTCGTTGGGTATCCAGACTCAGGTTATTACGTTGAGCGTTCAGGCTCCGGTCAGTTTCGTTTGGTATCCAGACTTCGGTTATTACGTTGAGCGTTCAGGCTCCGGTCAGTTTTGTTGGGTATCCAGACTCCGGTTTTTACGTTGAGCGCTCAGGCTCTGGTCAGTTTTGTTGGGTATCCAGACTCCGATTATTACGTTGAGCGAGCAGGCTCCGGTCAGTTTTGTTGGGTATCCAGACTCCGGTTATTACGTTGAGCGTTCAGGCTCCGGTCAGTTTCGTTGTGTATCTAGACTCCGGTTATTACATTGAACGATCAGGCTCCGGACAATTTCGTTGTGTATCCAGACACCGGTTATTACGTTGATTGTTCAGGCTCCAGTCAGTTTCGTTGAGTATCCAGACTCTGGTTATTACGTTCAGTGTTCAGGCTCCGGTCAGTTTCGTTGAGTATCCAGATTCCGGTTATTACGTTGAGCCTTCAGGCTCCGGTCAATTTCGTTGGGTATCCAGACTCCGGTTATTACGTTGAGCGTTCAGGCTCCGGTCAGTTTCGTTGGGTATCCAGACTCCGGTTATTACGTTGAGCGTTTAGGCTCCGGTCAGTTTCGTTGGGTATCTAGACTCCAGTTATTACGTTGAGCGTTCAGGCTCCGGTCAGTTTCGTTGTGTATCCAGACTCCGGTTATTACGTTGAACGATCAGGCTCCGGTCAATTTCGTTGTGTATCCAGACACTGGTTATTACGCTGATCGTTCAGGCTCCAGTCAGTTTCGTTTAGTATCCAGACTCCGGTTATTACGTTGACTGTTCAGGCTCCGGTCAGTTTCGTTGAGTATCCAGATTCCGGTTATTACGTTGAGCCTTCAGGCTCCGGTCAATTTCGTTGGGTATCCAGACTCCGGTTATTACGTTGAGCGTTCAGGCTCCGGTCAGTTTCGTTGGGTATCCAGACTCCGGTTATTACCTTGAGCGTTCAGGCTCCGGTCAGTTTCGTTGGGTATCCAGACTCCGGTTATTACGTTGAGCCTTCAGGCTACGGTCAATTTTGTTGGGTATCCAGACTCCGGTTATTACGTTGAGCGTTCAGGCTCCGGTCAGTTTCGTTGGGTATCCAGACTCCGGTTATTACGTTGAGCGTTCAGGCTCTGGTCAGTTTCGTTGGGTATCCAGACTCCGGTTATTACGTTGAGCGATCAGGGTCCGCTCAGTTTCGTTGCATATTCAGACTCTGGTTATTACGTTAGGCGTTCAGGCTCCGGTCAGTTTCGTTCGGTATCTAGACTCCGGTTATTATTTTAAGCGTTCAGGCTCCGGTCATTTTCGTTTGGTATCCTGACTCCGGTTATTACGTTGAGCGTTCAGGCTCCGGTCAGTTTCATTGGGTATCCAAACTTCGGTTATTATCTTGAGCATTCAGACTGCGGTCAGTTTCATTGAGTATCCAGACTCCGATATTACGTTGAGCGTTCAGGCTCCGGTCATTTTAGTTGAGCATCCCGACTCTAGTTATTACTTTGTGCGTTCAGGGTCCGGTCAGTTTCGTTGAGTATCTAGACTCTGGTTATTACATTGAGCGGTCAGGCTCCGGTCAGTTTTGTTGGGTATCCAGACTCCGGTTATTACGTTGAGCATTCAGGCTCCGGTCAGTTTCGTTGGGTATCCAGACTCAGGTTATTACGTTGAGCGTTCAGGCTCCGGTCAGTTTCGTTTGGTATCCAGACTTCGGTTATTACGTTGAGCGTTCAGGCTCCGGTCAGTTTTGTTGGGTATCCAGACTCCGGTTTTTACGTTGAGCGCTCAGGCTCTGGTCAGTTTTGTTGGGTATCCAGACTCCGATTATTACGTTGACTGTTCAGGCTCCGGTCAGTTTCGTTGAGTATCCAGATTCCGGTTATTACGTTGAGCCTTCAGGCTCCGGTCAATTTCGTTGGGTATCCAGACTCCGGTTATTACGTTGAGCGTTCAGGCTCCGGTCAGTTTCGTTGGGTATCCAGACTCCGGTTATTACCTTGAGCGTTCAGGCTCCGGTCAGTTTCGTTGGGTATCCAGACTCCGGTTATTACGTTGAGCCTTCAGGCTACGGTCAATTTTGTTGGGTATCCAGACTCCGGTTATTACGTTGAGCGTTCAGGCTCCGGTCAGTTTTGTTGGGTATCCAGACTCCGGTTTTTACGTTGAGCGCTCAGGCTCTGGTCAGTTTTGTTGGGTATCCAGACTCCGGTTATTACGTTGACTGTTCAGGCTCCGGTCAGTTTCGTTGAGTATCCAGATTCCGGTTATTACGTTGAGCCTTCAGGCTCCGGTCAATTTCGTTGGGTATCCAGACTCCGGTTATTACGTTGAGCGTTCAGGCTCCGGTCAGTTTCGTTGGGTATCCAGACTCCGGTTATTACCTTGAGCGTTCAGGCTCCGGTCAGTTTCGTTGGGTATCCAGACTCCGGTTATTACGTTGAGCCTTCAGGCTACGGTCAATTTTGTTGGGTATCCAGACTCCGGTTATTACGTTGAGCGTTCAGGCTCCGGTCAGTTTCGTTGGGTATCCAGACTCCGGTTATTACGTTGAGCGTTCAGGCTCTGGTCAGTTTCGTTGGGTATCCAGACACCGGTTATTACGTTGAGCGATCAGGGTCCGCTCAGTTTCGTTGCATATTCAGACTCTGGTTATTACGTTAGGCGTTCAGGCTCCGGTCAGTTTCGTTCGGTATCTAGACTCCGGTTATTATGTTAAGCGTTCAGGCTCCGGTCATTTTCGTTTGGTATCCTGACTCCGGTTATTACGTTGAGCGTTCAGGGTCCGGTCAGTTTCATTGGGTATCCAAACTTCGGTTATTATCTTAAGCATTCAGACTGCGGTCAGTTTCGTTGGGTATCCAGACTCCGATATTACGTTGAGCGTTCAGGCTCCCGTTATTTTCGTTGAGCATCCCGACTCTAGTTATTACTTTGTGCGTTCAGGGTCCGGTCAGTTTCGTTGAGTATCTAGACTCTGGTTATTAGATTGAGCGGTCAGGCTCCGGTCAGTTTTGTTGGGTATCCAGACTCCGGTTATTACGTTGAGCATTCAGGCTCCGGTCAGTTTCGTTGGGTATCCAGACTCAGGTTATTACGTTGAGCGTTCAGGCTCCGGTCAGTTTCGTTTGGTATCCAGACTTCGGTTATTATGTTGAGCGTTCAGGCTCCGGTCAGTTTTGTTGGGTATCCAGACTCCGGTTTTTATGTTGAGCGCTCAGGCTCTGGTCAGTTTTGTTGGGTATCCAGACTCCGATTATTACGTTGAGCGAGCAGGCTCCGGTCAGTTTTGTTGGGTATCCAGACTCCGGTTATTACGTTGAGCGTTCAGGCTCCGGTCAGTTTCATTGTGTATCTAGACTCCGGTTATTACATTGAACGATCAGGCTCCGGACAATTTCGTTGTGTATCCAGACACCGGTTATTACGTTGATTGTTCAGGCTCCAGTCAGTTTCGTTGAGTATCCAGACTCTGGTTATTACGTTCAGTGTTCAGGCTCCGGTCAGTTTCCTTGAGTATCCAGATTCCGATTATTACGTTGAGCCTTCAGACTCCGGTCAATTTCGTTGGGTATCCAGACTCCGGTTATTACGTTGAGCGTTCAGGCTCCGGTCAGTTTCGTTGGGTATCCAGACTCCGGTTATTACGTTGAGCGTTCAGGCTCCGGTCAATTTCGTTGGGTATCCAGACTCCGGTTATTACGTTGAGCGTTCAGGCTCCGGTCAGTTTCGTTGCGTATCCAGACTCCGGTTTTTACGTTGAGCGTTTAGGCTCCGGTCAGTTTCGTTGGGTATCCAGACTCCGGTTATTACGTTGAGCGTTCATGCTCCGGTCAGTTTTTTTGGGTATCCAGACTCCGGTTATTATGTTGAGCGTTCAGGCTCCGGTCAATTTTGTTGGGTATCCAGACTCCGGGTATTACGTTGATCGTTCAGGCTCCGGTCCGTTTCGTTTGGTATCCAGACTTCGGTTATTACGTTGAGCGTTCAGGCTCCGGTCAGTTTTGTTGGGTATCCAGACTCCGGTTATTACGTTGAGCGTTCAGGGTCCGGTCAGTTTCGTTGCATATCCAGACTCTGGTTATTACGTTAGGCGCTCAGGCTCCGGTCAGTTTCGTTCGGTATCTAGACTCCGGTTATTATTTTAAGCGTTCAGGCTCCGGTCAATTTTGTTTGGTATCCTGACTCCGGTTATTACGTTGAGCGTTCAGGATCCGATCAGTTTCATTGGGTATCCTGACTTCGGTTATTATCTTGAGCATTCAGGCTCCGGTCAGTTTCGTTGGGTATCCACACTCCGGTTATTACGTTGAGCGTTCAGGCTCCTGTCATTTTCGTTGAGCATCCAGACTCCAGTTATTACATTGTGCGTTCAGGGCCCGGTCAGTTTCGTTGAGTATCTAGACTCCGGTTATTACGTTGAGCGTTCAGGCTTCGTTCAGTTTTGTTGGGTATCCATACTCCGGTTATTACGTTGAGCGTTCAGGCTCTGGTCAGTTTCGTTGTTTATCTAGACTCCCGTTATTACGTTGAGCGTTCAGGCTCTAGTCAGCTTCGTTGGGTATCCAGACTCCGGTTTTTACATTGAGCGTTCAGGCTCCGGTCAGTTTTGTTGGGTATCCAGACTCTGGTTATTACATTGAGCGTTCATGCTCCGGTCAGTTTTGTTGGGTATCCAGACTCCGGTTATTACGTTGAGCATTCAGGCTCCGGTCAGTTTCGTTGGGTATCCAGACTCAGGTTATTACGTTGAGCGTTCAGGCTCCGGTCAGTTTCGTTTGGTATCCAGACTTCGGTTATTACGTTGAGCGTTTAGGCTCCGGTCAGTTTTGTTGGGTATCCAGACTCCGGTTTTTACGTTGAGCATTCAGGCTCTGGTCAGTTTTGTTGGGTATCCAGACTCCGATTATTACGTTGAGCGAGCAGGCTCCGGTCAGTTTTGTTGGGTATCCAGACTCCGGTTATTACATTGAGCGTTCAGGCTCCGGTCAGTTTCGTTGTGTATCCAGACTCCGGTTATTACATTGAACGATCAGGCTCCGGTCAATTTCGTTGTGTATCCAGACACCGGTTATTACGTTGATCGTTCAGGCTCCAGTCAGTTTCGTTGAGTATCCAAACTCTGGTTATTACGTTAAGTGTTCAGGCTCCGGTCAGTTTCGTTGAGTATCCAGATTCCGGTTATTACGTTGAGCCTTCAGGATCCGGTCAATTTCGTTGGGTATCCAGACTCCGGTTATTACGTTGAGCGTTCAGGCTCCGGTCAATTTCGTTGGGTATCCAGACTCCGGTTATTACGTTGAGCGTTCATGCTCCGGTCAATTTCGTTGGGTATCCAGACTCCGGTTATTACGTTGAGCGTTCAGGCTCCGATCAGTTTCGTTGCGTATCCAGACTCCGGTTATTACGTTGAGCGTTCAGGCTCCGGTCAGTTTCGTTGGGTATCCAGACTCCGGTTATTACGTTGAGCGTTCAGGCTCCGGTCAGTTTTGTTGGGTATCCAGACTCCGGTTATTATGTTGAGCGTTCAGGCTCCGGTCAATTTCGTTGGGTATCCAGACTCCGGGTATTACGTTGATTGTTCAGGCTCCGGTCCTTTTCGTTTGGTATCCAGACTTCGGTTATTACGTTGAGCATTCAGGCTTCGGTCAGTTTTGTTGGGTATCCAGACTCCGGTTATTACGTTGAGCGTTCAGGGTCCGGTCAGTTTCGTTGCATATCCAGACTCTGGTTATTACGTTAGGCGTTCAGGCTCCGGTCAGTTTCGTTCGGTATCTAGACTCCGGTTATTATTTTAAGCGTTGAGGCTCCGGTCAATTTTGTTTGGTATCCTGACTCCGGTTATTACGTTGAGCGTTCAGGATCCGATCAGTTTCATTGGGTATCCAGACTTCGGTTATTATCTTGAGCATTCAGGCTTCGGTCAGTTTCGTTGGGTATCCAGACTCCGGTTATTACGTTGAGCGTTCAGGCTCCAGTCATTTTCGTTGAGCATCCAGACTCCAGTTATTACGTTGTGCGTTCAGGGCCCGGTCAGTTTCGTTGAGTATCTAGACTCCGGTTATTACGTTGAGCGTTCAGGCTCCGTTCAGTTTCGTTGGGTATCCATACTCCGGTTATTACGTTGAGCGTTCAGGCTCTGGTCAGTTTCGTTGTTTATCTAGACTCCCGTTATTACGTTGAGCGTTCAGGCTCTGGTCAGCTTCGTTGTGTGTCCAGACTCCGGTTTTTACATTGAGCGTTCAGGCTCCGGTCAGTTTTGTTGGGTATCCAGACTCCGGTTATTACGTTGAGCGTTCAGGCTCCGGTCAGTTTCGTTGGGTATCCAGATTCAGGTTATTACGTTGAGCATTCAGGCTCCAGTCAGTTTTGTTGGGTATCCAGACTCTGGTTATTACGTTGAGCATTCAGGCTCCGGTCAGTTTCGTTGGGTATCTAGACTCAGGTTATTACGTTGAGCGTTCAGGCTCCGGTCAGTTTCGTTTGGTATCCAGACTGTCGCTCTCGCGAAAATAAGGTGCCGGCACAACAGAAGAGTCCCCACCTTTCGTTATTTATCCCTCAGAACGGGGAAGGAAACGATCGGAAAAAACCTGACGAAAAGGAATAAGACAAGGTCGTCGCAACCGTTGTCTGGGTTCGGGAGTCGGTTACGCAAGGGGAAGGTATTAGCACCCCTTACGTCCGTCGTACTCGACGGGATCCACGCTTGTTGTGTTTACTGGACGGGTTGGTTTTATCTATCTACCTATCAAGGCTGGCTTAAAACAGAAAAGAAAATGACTCGGCAAAGCGTCGCACTTTATGCCTACGTATTCTCATCAGAGAACGAGAAATCAGAGTCAACGTAGTTCGACCTACGACGGGTTATGGGGAAGATAGCTCGCCAATACATCAGTATTGTGCCTACGTACTCTCAACAGGTATGAGAGATCAGAGCTTACGTAGTTCGGGACACTACGCATTATTTTTTGTCTTTTACGGAAGAAGTGTTTTTTATTGTTTTTGCAATCTCAATCGCACTAGAGACTATGACCTAAGAGTGAATGCGTCGCATGTCACCCAAAGGGTACCATACTAAACATACAGACTGTGGAAAAGAAACTCTCCCACAATCCTTTCTCAGATAGCTTAAGGCTCGTAACGTATGAAAGAAACCATTCATGATTATTGTATCTTAAGCTGTTTTGAGATGAGAAGAGAACAAGCCCAACTAAAGGGAGACTATCAAGTCCTAATGTTGTCATGCCAAGGATTCATCCTATGGTTGAGGTTTGAAACAGGGAACTCCTAGAAGTTATCATGCATAGGTTTCAACCTAAAGTTCTATCATCCATTCCTTATCAAAGGAAATGAGAGTCCTAAGGGATCATATCAATGATACACATAAACAGATAAAGCATCAGCTCAAACAGTAAACAGATATACCGTAAAATGCATGCAATGCAAGTGAGAAAGGAAATGTGTGTGGGGCATCGGCCTCCACAAGCTCATCTCAACCTCAAGCCAGAATGAATAACAGTAATCATACTGAAATAAAACATGCTATCAAGCAAAATACAGGAGACTGCAATCATACAGAAGGAACAAAATCATACTATCAAGCAAAACAAACCACATGGGCAAGGGAGCAGGGCTCTACCGAATACCCGCAAGCAAAGCCATACAGTAACAGTACAAGCAGAGGGAGCAACTCAACCTCTAGTGCAATCATGCTCCTAGATTCTACCTAGTCTAGATATGAACTTATTCTAATGCATCAAGCAAGTCAAACAAGGCACATCAATACAGAAAAGAAAACAAAAAAGAAAGCAGAAAAGAAAGCAGATCAACTCCTCTCTCAACTCCAAGCTTCAGCTCTTCCAACAGCAACTCAGTCTTCAGACCTCAATCACTCTAGACAAATGTCAATTTGCTTCTCCAGGTTTCAACCCTTCAACATAAGTTTCAACTTATTCTCTCTTCTCTAAGCTTCAGCTCCTTAATCAGTTCCACCTTCAGGCTTCACTCTTAACCACAAGTATCAACTTGATTCCTTCAGGATCTCCAAGCTTCAAAGTAAGTATCAACTTATCCTTTGTTCTTCAAGCTTCAGCTCTTCAGTCAATCTCAATTGAATCCTCTTCCTAAGTATCAACTTAGTCTTCAAGATCTCAAGCTCTCTTTGCTTTACCAGTCTCAACTTGGTCTTCTCTTACTGCAAGCTTCAGCTTCTCAGAGTAATCTTCAATCACTTATGTCGCTTGCGCGAAAATAAGGTGCCGGCATGACAGAAGAGTCACCACCTTTCGTTATTTATCCCTCAGAGCGGGAAAGGAAACGATCGGAAAAACCTGACGAAAAAAGGTAAGACAAGGTCATCGCAACCGTTGTCTGGATTCGGGAGTCGGTTACGCAAGGGGAAGGTATTAGCACCCCTCACGTCCGTCGTACTCGACGGGATCCTCGCTTATTGT
The DNA here is from genome assembly GCA_963859935.3 of Lathyrus sativus. Lineage (NCBI taxonomy): Eukaryota > Viridiplantae > Streptophyta > Magnoliopsida > Fabales > Fabaceae > Lathyrus > Lathyrus sativus. Next base: position 236,415,050 of record OZ012736.1, on the reverse strand, counting down.
GTTTACTTGGACGGGTTGGTTTTATTCTATCTACCTATCAAGGCTGGCTGAAACAGAAAAGAAAAATGACTCAGCAAAGCGTCGCGCTTTATGCCTACGTATTCTCATCAGAGAATAAGAAATCAGAGTCAATGTAGTTCGGCCTACGAAGGGTTATAGGGGAAGGTAGCTCGCCAAGACATCTCCATCTTGTGCCTACGTACTCTCAACAGGCATGAGAGATCAGAGCTCACGTAGTTCGGGAAACTACAGTTTATTTCCTGTCTTTTACGAAAGAAGTGTTTTTAATTGTGTTTGCGATTTCAATCGCACTAGAGACTATGACCTGAGAGTGAATGCGTCGCATGTCACCCAAAGGGTACCATACTAAACATCCAGACTGTGGAAAAGAAACTCTCCCACAATCCTTTCTCAGATAGCTTAAGGCTCGTAACGTACGAATAAAATCATTCATGATTACTGTATCTTAAACTGTTTTGAGATGAGAAGAGAACAGGCCCAACTAGGAGGGAGACTATCAAGTCCTACTGTTATCATGCCATGGATTCATCCTATGGTTGAGGTTTGAACAGGGAACTCCTAGAAGTTGTAATGCATATGTTTCAACCTAAAATTCTATCATCAAGTCCTTATCAAAAGAAATGAGAGTCCTAAGGGATCATGTCAATGATACACCAAAACAGACATAGCATCAGCTTAACAGTAAAATGCATGCAATGCAAATGAGGGAGGAAATGTGTGTGGGGCTTCAGCCTCCACAAGCTCATCTCAACCTCAAGCCAGAATGGATAACAGTAATCATACTGAAAGATAAACAACATGCTATCAAGCAATAACAGTAAACTGCAATCATACAGATAAAATGAAATAAAATGCCATCAGGCAAACAAACCACATGGGCAAGGGAGCTGGGCTCTACCGAATACCCGCACCCAAAGCCATACAGTAACAATACAAGCATAGGGAGCAACTCAACCTCTAGTGCAATCATGCTCCTAGATTCTACCTATTCTAGATATGAACTTATTCTAATGCATCAAACAAGTCAAACAAAACACAGCAATACAGAAAAGAAAAACAGAGGAAAGCTGACCAACTCCTCTCTCAACTCCAAGCTTCAGCTCTTCCAACAGCAATCCAGTCTTCAGACTTCAATCACTCTTGACACATATCAATTGCTTTTCCAGGTTTCAACCCTTCAACATAAGTTTCAACTTATCTTCTCCCTTAAGCTTCAGCTTCTTGATCAGCTCCACCTTCAGGCTTCACTATCTTCAGGGATCTCCAAGTATCAACTTGCTCTTGTTGCTCCTCAAGCTTCAGCTGGAATGGCGATACTCAAGGATTCATCCTCTTCAACACTCTTCAATGAAGTCTTCATCTTCAAACTCAAGCTCAACATCTCTCAAGACAATCAAACCAGAGAAATCACTTGCTGGATAAGCTGGGGGATATTGAACTGCTTATTTGACCACCAAGGGTGACCTATAAGGGTTCAACATCAAAGGAATGGTTCCCTCAAAAGTTCTACTTCCTAGGTACCTCACTTATCCCTCCAAAGGAGAGAGGTGTATACCAGGGAAGGACTTTGAATCACAGGGAGAGATGGAGGTGATAGATACCATCCATGTTTAAGAAAGAAGTTATCTAAGTCTAAACTCTTCCTAATCCCTAACCCTAAAACAACAAAAAGAAAAGAAGATCAAGCTCCCAAGCTCCTCAATCCATCTTCAAGGCTTCTACTATGCTCCTCAATGCTCCTTAGAACAAGATCAAGCTCTCCAAGCCCACAAAGCAAAGCAAACAAAAGCAAACATGCCCTAAAGGCAGCACAAACAATCAACCAATACAAAAATCAACTAAAAATAGTATACTACTATATTAAATCCTAATATAATTTCTAAGGGATCCTACATACCTACCCTTAACACCCATATATGTCCCATAGTCTAAATTGTCCTAAAACTCAAAAATCTAAAGTTATTATGGACCTATGTTGAAGTTTAACCTAATTCTACACAACCTAGAATCAACTAATCAAAACTAACCTAAAAATCATCACAAAAATATGGAATAAATTCAGGGGGAGGCTAAAACATATATCTAACTATCCTAAAAAGAATGACCTAAAAATACTAAGGGAGCTACCTAAACTAAATTCTACAAAATCATATATCAACATAAAAGAAATAATATGCAATTAAAATGGAAAATATGCAAAAAATATCAAAATGCATGATATGGAAAATGTTTTTATTTTATATTTTTCTAGACAAAAATATTAAGTGGAGAAAAAACTCCCATGAAAAAAACATTATTTTTCCATTTAATATGAATTTCTAAAGTTTGGAATAAAATGGAATAAAAATAAAATGAAAAATGAAGCATGGGTGCAGATAGTAACAATACACAGTTCATTTTATTGATGGGCTCAAAACGTGGGGTGCAGAAAGTAAAGCGCCTGGGCCCAATTAAAATCAGAAAAAACAATGAATAAACATAAATAAATTGAGAAAGATTCGGTGCAAATATCAAAGAAAATCAGTTCATTATGCCATTGGGCCTCACTTGGGGGTGTTGATAGAAATTGGATCCACTAAAGCCCAGACTTCCTTTTAATGAAACACGGCGTTTCATTGCATTTCTGATTCCCTCCCAAAACTAAAATCAAATGTGGCGCGTTGGATCATGGAAAAGTCAAAAAGTCAAGCAATCATCCAAGGGACGAGACTTCGTCTTCCTCACCCAACCTAGGGTTTTCAGAAACTCCATTAAAACACAGCTTCCATGCACTCAACTTCCACCAACTCGTGCTCCTTCATTTCAGCATCAAATTCAACCGTTTAAAACCCTAAGTTGATCCATTTTTCACCCTGATCATGATCCTAGCCTTGGTTTTCATTGAAAGAGCCTCTAGCATGCAACCCGATGGTGCAACCAACTTAATCTCAAAATATGATCCATACTCGACCTCTACCAAACTTAGATTTCTTTATATCAAAATGATCCTCACATTCCACTGATTAAAACAAGCTATCAATCTAGCATTGAAACTCACTATATCACTAGTTCTTACTCCATCAAGAAATGGTATCCATCACTGAAACTTCATCAAATGCTTTCAAACTCTTCAGAATTGATCACCTAGTTGTCTCTAACAATTCTACACTAATAACTTAACCTAACCATGCCTAGATTATGAGGTGAAAGAGATTTTGCAAACCTGGCTTCTTGATATGGTAGATGATGAAATCCTTGCTTTCAAGGCTTGAAACTCTTCAAGAATAATCCTTGGATGATGAAACTTCTACTGTTTGCAAAAATTCTGAGGGAGAGAGCTTGTACTTCAAGATTCGATGGTAATTGCCTTCTTGCAAATTCAATTGGAACACCTTCAATCTTCCATCAATGGAGCTTCAATTCAGCATGCACACACTCAGAAGGATCTATGGAAAAGGTTTGTGAAGAAAAAAGGGATGGCAATGAAGAAGAATGAAGAAATTGAATGTGACTTGCAATGGAAGATTTTGGATCTCACTCTCTATTCTCTACACCAATTAACACCAACCTTGCATCTGAGCAAGTTACAATCATCTTATAGAGTGGTTTAGAATCATCTAGAACCCCTTAGAACAATCCAATGAGAAATTGAAGTTTTCATGTCATGGTATTTTGATTTCTCATTCTCCTTACATGGTATCTCATGCCATATCCCTTGTAACTTTGGTTTATGACTTGAATTTATCCCCACATGAGATTTAAGATGAGATACAATGCATAACTTCCTTATTTATTGAGTTTTGCCTTGTTTTGGTTTGGTACCTTAAGATGCAAGTAATCAAATTCCAAAGCAGCCCTATGATGCAAGCCTCAAATAAAAATTGTGGCTGAACCATTGTTCTTAGAATGTCATTTGGAGTCAAAATGACCTATTACATGACATGGTTTGGACTTATAACTTGGGATTTCCATTTTTCAAATTCAACTTATTTAACTTATGCCTCATTTTTAGGCCATTTTTATCATTTTTTGATATGAGCCTTTTCAACATCTCATGAACTTGCTACTAGCCTTAAAACATCATTCTAAGCAAGTTTTATGTTGAAGATTTTTCCATTTGAAGCTTGGAACTAGGAGATATGGCCTTATGCTTGAAATGACCTATAACCTCCAAATGACCAAAATGCCCTTGGCTTGTCAAAGCCATAAGTTGAGTTCTACAAATCCTATCAAGTACTTCTAGTACTCTATAGAAATATAAGAAGATGCTCTTCAACATTCATGTTGACCAAGAATCCATAGGAATCATCCTACTAGGGCAAAAGTTGTCTGCAAGTTGGGTGACTTTCAAGGACCCAGATTCACATACCTCAGATGACCTGTAATTTGTCAAAGTCATAACTTGAACTACATAAATCCTATCAAGGACTTCTACTACTCAAATTAAAGCTAAGAACAAGCTCTACAACATTCATGTTGTGGGGAAGATGAGATGACAATCACATCTTGAGCTAAAACTGTCTGGAAGATAGGGATCAAACTAGGGGATTTTACACTGTCAATCCTTAGAAACCCTAGCTTAAAACTTCTCAAACTCCTCAATAATGATGAGTTGGTCTAGGAATAATCCTTATAACATCTCAATACATCATTCCATGATCACATGGCTCTTGGATTAGGTCTCAACCCTCTCCAAATCATCAGTTGACCTAGGGTTGACCCAGTCAAACCCTAATCCCACCACTCATGGCTGAATCTTCTGAATTCTTGTACAATGACCTCTCTAGGCTTCATGATGGCTTTCAAGACATCTCATAAGCTTTCTCAAAGCTTCAAGTTCATCCTCATAGTCTCAGAATCATCTGAGGATCTCCCACAACTCTCAAGTTATGAGGCACACAACCTTGGTTTCAACCAATCTCTGAGGATCTCTTGAGTTCTCTGACAAAGGTATCAACCTTTGAACATTTGAATAACCTCCTTGGCTAGCTTCAAAGTCTCATACAACTCTTGATGGATAAATAAATGTTGGTCAAGTTTTGGGGTGCAACAGCTGCCCCTATTCAAACGGCTTGAACCCGACTGGGTGAGGAGCGAACGACTCTCAGCCAATCAAGGTGTGAGACGGTTGAATACCGATAAACCCAGAAATTTGCCAACAGCACGAGCACACGGTACTCTGGTGGGAACAAATCTTTAAACTGGAATAGTAGCTGCACGGCAACTAGCTGAAGACATACTGATCTGACATCGCCGTCGGACAATCAAAACACCCAACATCGCCGCTGGAAAACTAAAGAATCTGACATACCCAACATCGCCGCTGGAAAACTGAAGAATCAGACATACCCAACATCGTCGCTGGAAAACTGAATAATCTGACATCGCCGTCGGAAACAAAACACCTAACATCACCGCTGGAAAACTAAATCAACTTAGAAACACCCAACATCGCCGCTGGAGAACTGAATCACCTAACATCGCCGCCAGAAACAAAACACCCAACATCGCCGCTGGAGAAACAAAGAATCTGGCATCACCGTCGGAAACAAAACACACAACATCGCCGCTGGAGAAACAAAGAATCTGACATCGTCGTCGGACAACAAACATCCAACATCGCCGCTGGGGAAGCTAAAGAGTTTGACATCGCCGTCAACAAACATCCAACATCGCCGCTGGGGAAGCTAAAGAGTTTGACATCGCCGTCAACAAACATCCAACATCGCCACTGGAGAACTGAAGAACCTGACATCGCCGCCAGAAACAAATTGTAACTCTAGGAAACACCCGACATCGCCGTCAAGTACTCAACCTAATCTGACCTTGCCGTCAAACACAAACATCCAATATCGTCGCTGGAGCTACAAAGGATTTGACATCGCCGTCATAGACAAACATCCAACATCGCCGCTGGAAAACTAAGAATCGCCTGACATCACCGCCAGAAGCAAACATCCAACATCGTCGCTGGAGAATTGACATCATCTGACATCGCCGCCAGAAACCCACGTCCAACATCGCCGCTGGAGAACTCAAGATAAACTGACCTCGCCGTCAAGATGAAGGAAATCCATTGGGGAATTGGTCACATGGTAACCGGTAATACATAGTCGATCATGCCATCAGGCATTCAAAGAACACTGTCGGGCATCAGCTGGACTTCAACCATCAGGTTGACCATGCCATCAGGCATTCCAAAGGAATTGTCGGGCTTCAGCTGGACTTCAACCATCAGGTTGATCATGCTGTCAGGCACTCCGCATTACTGTCGGGCATCAGCCAGACTTCATCAGCAAGTTGGGAATAGAATTCTTGGTCAATCATGAGCCAACTGGGAATATCTAAACCACTGCCATCAGGCACTCCGCATCAGCTGAGAGAACTGCTTCATTAACACGGTCAGACTTCAATCATGGAGTCTTCAAGGGAGATTTCAACTTCGCCGTTAGAAAACCTGCTGGCGAGGACGCTTCGCCGCTGGGGAATCTGGAGAACTATCAAGTAACTCCGCTCCGGGGGTCCAGAAATCATTCTGGATGAATCAACTCTGCTGAGGACTTCAAGAATCATCTTGGACAAATAACTCCATCGGGGACCTTCAAGAATCATCTTGAACCGATAACCATTCTGGAGACTTCAAGAATCATCCTGAGCGAACACTCTGTTGGGGATTTCAGGAATCATCCTGGGCAACTCTTGCTGGGGACAAACCAATCATGGCTTGAGCAGCTTCCAAGGATTCGGCTCTCTTGGGGCTTCAGGAATCATCCTGGGCAACCTTCACTGGGGACACTACTGGGGAGCTTAAGAATCATCTTAAGCAAACGGCCCTGATGAGGAATTCAAGAATCATCTTGAACTGAAGACTTCGCTGGGGATCTCAAGAATCATCTTGAGCAAGCGACTTCGTCGGGGAGAATGTAAGGAGTCATCCTGAGCAGTCGATTCTGCGGCGGAACATCTGCAAAACAAGAACGATAGCAACCTAGATCATGTTTGATATGCATATGCTTCGGCAGTGGCACAATGCTCCACACGGTGGAAATGCTATGCGTTTATGATAAATGTTATGCAATCATGCACAATGATGCGATCCCGTCAGCAAAATAAATGCCGAGGGGGAATCCTCTTGTCGAGGAGAAAGAACTACTCAGATAGAGGAATCATCCTGCTGAGGAGAACATGGTCACGCCAATATCAATTGGACTCCGCAGGGGACACAACCTCAGTTGACTGCTGCAGGGGAAACATCTTCAGTTGACTACTGCAGGGGAACGAAGCTCTACGAGAACCTGGACCTGCTGAAGGAAAGCGATGTCAATCGCGAGAATAAACTGCATGGCCGTCTTGGCTACTCTTCTGGGGATAAGATCTATGTGGGGAAACAACTTCAGCTGTTCAACACTCTACTGGGGAAAAAACCAATCATGGTCTGAACAACTTCCAAGGATTCGGCTCTCTTGGGGTGTCTGCAAACTCGGCTGAGGAAGGAGAAATCATTCTGCTTCTCTAGAGAGTACGACTCTGGGGGAAAATACAGCATCAGCTGTTCAACGCTCGGCTGGGGAAATCCAATCATGGTCCCAACTGCTTCACTGGAGAGGGTACGACTCTGAGGAGGAATTTCAATTCCGCTGGGGAAGAAAGAATCATCCGACTTCGGGGGAGAGTACAACTCTGGTGGGGAATCTCAATTCCGCTGGAGACTTCAGTATGGCACCATCAGTTGCTGCATACTTCGACGTACGAATAGTTTCCTACGAACCTGCACTTGTGACCCGGTGCTGGGGGGTGAGCACGAGCTTCGGCGCCTGACTCAGCTGAGGGAGATGACGTTCCTTCAGGACGCATCTGCTTGGGGAGAGAATCATCTCTACCTGGGGAGACATATCAATGCTCACGATCTTGCGTTCAGACTCTGCGAGGAGAAGCTACTGAACTCTGCTGGAGAAGGAGGAATCATCCTGCTTCGGGGATGCGCACGGTGCACTGTCTGGAATATGCTACACCTGTAACAACACAACCAAACAGACAAGATACCCTTCTCAAAGGGGCCTATCAAGGTTATTGTCTCGTGACAATATTCAATTAATTAATTGTTTCAACAATCAGTGGCCTAGGCCAGTAAGTTTATGTATGCGCATTTTATCAAAAACATCGGCGTTTTTTCCGCAAACAAAACAGGTAAATGCTAAACAGACAAACAGAATTGCTGAATAGTATGCATTTTATTGATAACGAACCCCTGAATGGGTAAAAATGTTTTACAATAAAGGCAAGCTCCTGGAATGAGGAAGCCGCGCAAAATAAAACATAAATATACATCAGTATATACAAATGTCGGCAACGAGGCGTAGACAAACACCATGAGTTGATCCCTCTAAGATCCACTCGACTTCGATACTTCTCCGACGCTTCAGCTTCAGAAGAGATTGATTCAGATGAACGGCCTTCAGGTCCTCCAAACCACTAAACAAAGAAAGTCCACACGCGGAACGCAACCATTTGCTTATTCAAATCCCTAACTTTTGCGTGAACCGCCCTTTACGGGTTTTCAGTTCACCGGGATACCCTTTTTTGCCAAAGCCGCCCAGTGTAGGTTTTCGACTTCGCGGGTGTACATTTTTTCAATATATCCCTAATTTTTGCCCGAACCTTTTATTCTGTTTTTGGTTCGCCGGGATGCCCCTTTTTTGCCTGGACTCTCTTTTTTTTGTCCAGCGGGTCACTTTCAAGCAAAGTATTTTTTAACTGCGTCCGCGTTCACCGGGGATGCAAAATCTTCACCATCCATCGTGGATAACAACAAAGCTCCTCCCGAGAAGACCTTGCTGACGACGTACGGACCTTCGTAATTCGGAGTCCACTTGCCCCGATGATCGGAGTGTGGCGGAAGAATCTTCTTCAGGACGAGGTCACCCGTCTGAAAGCTTCTAGGACGCACCTTCTTATCATAAGCTTTCTTCATTCGGCTTTGGTACAGACGACCAAACGCAATCGATGCTAACCTCTTCTCGTCCATCAGGCTGAGTTGGTTCAGACGATTCGTAATCCATTCTGCCTCGTCGAGTTTCACATCAACCAAAACTCGCAAAGAAGGGATCTCCACTTCTAACGGTAGGACAACATCCATACCGTACACCAAGGAGAAAGGAGTTGCCCCGGTTGACGTACGCACCGTCGTACGATAACCGTGCAGCGCAAACGGCAGCATCTCATGCCAATCTTTGTATGTCACAACCATCTTCTGAACAATCTTCTTTGTGTTCTTGTTGGCGGCTTCGACGGCGCCATTCATCTTCGGCCGGTAAGGAGATGAGTTGTGGTGTTCAATCTTGAAGCTCTGGTACAGCTCCTTCATCATCTTGTTATTCAGATTCGAACCATTATCAGTAATGATCCGCACGGGAATTACATAACGACGGATGATGTCCCTCTTTATGAATTTAGCCACCACCTGCTTGGTCACATTCGCTTACGAGGCTGCCTCCACCCATTTGGTGAAGTAGTCGATAGCTACCAGAATGAAACGATGACCGTTGGATGCAGTGGGCTCGATCTTGCCTATCATGTCGATGCCCCACATGGAGAACGGCCACGGGGAGGACATGACATTCAACGGGCACGGCGCCACATGAACTTTATCAGCATAAATCTGGCATTTATGACATCTCTTCGCGAATCTGAAGCAATCCGACTCCATCGTCAGCTAGTAGTATCCTGCTCTCAGGATCTTTCTCATCATAGCATGCCCGCCGGCGTGCGTACCAAATGTGCCTTCATGGACTTCCTCCATGAGCATACTCGCCTCTTTCTCATCTACACATCTGAGTAGCACGAGATCGTGGTTTCTCTTATACAGAACTCCATCAGGATTGAGATAAAAATTTCCAGACAGCCTCCTCAGAGTCTTCTTATCCTGGGTTGACGCACCCGCAGGATATTCCTTAGTCATAAGGAAAGTCTGGATGTCATGGAACCATGGCTTGCCGTCGGCGGCTGCCTCGATTGCAAAGACAAATGTCGGCCTATCAAGACGGGATAGTACAATTCTTGGAGCCTCATTCCAAAAATTGACTTTATACATTGAAGCCAACGTGGCTAAGGCATCAGCCATCTGATTTTCAGCCCTGGGCACATGATGGAGTTCCACTCGATCGAAGAACGGAAGTAGCCTTCTGGCATAATTCATGTACGACACCAAATTCGATTGACGAGTCTCCCACTCCCCTTTAATCTGGTTGATCACAAGCGCTGAGTCACCATATACGTCTAGGTTCTTGATTCTCAAATCAATTGCCTCTTCTAGACCCATGATGCAGGCTTCGTACTCCGCCTCATTGTTGGTGACTAGAAACGTCAGTCTCGCAGTAAACGGGATGTGGGATCCGTGGGGAGTCGTGATGATAGCCCCGATGCCACTTCCATAGGAATTAACCGCCCCAACGAATATCAATTTCCACTGGGATTTCCTATCTGGCCCCTCGTCGGGCAACGGCTCATCGCGATCCTTCGCTTTGAGAAACATAATATCCTCGTCAGGGAATTCAAACTTCATCGGCTGGTAATCCTCGATCGGCTGTTCGGCAAGGTAATCAGACAATACGCTTCCCTTGATGGCCTTCTGGGACACGTACTGAATATCATATTCCGTTAACACCATTTGCCATCTGGAAATCCTGCCTGAAAGAGCCTGCTTCTCGAAGACGTACTTGATCGGATCCATCTTCGAAATTAGCATAGTGGTGTGATCGAGCATGTACTGTCGTAGACGTTTAGCAGCCCAGGCTAGTGAACAACACGTCTTCTCCAGCATCGAGTATCGAGATTCACAGTCAGTGAAATTTTTACTCAAGTAGTAAATTGCATGCTCTTTCCGTCCAGTCTCGTCGTGCTGACCGAGAACACACCCCATACTATTCTCAAGAACAGTCAAGTACATGATTAATGGCCGTCCAGACACTGGGGGTATCAAGATTGGAGGTTCTTGGAGATACTGCTTTATCTTGTCAAATGCCTTCTGGCAATCCTCATTCCAAGTAATCGCCTGATCTTTCTTTAAAAGCTTGAACATCGGTTCACAAGTGGCCATGAGCTGAGAGATAAACCTTGCAATGTAGTTTATTCTGCCCAAGAAACCACGAACTTCTTTTTCTGTTTTCGGCGCTGGCATTTCTTGAATGGCTTTTATTTTCACAGGATCAACCTTGATACCTCGTTCACTAACGATAAACCCCAGCAACTTTCTGGACCGCACTCCGAAAGTGCACTTGTTAGGATTCAGCCTCAGCCTGAACTTCCTAAGCCTCTCAAACAGCTTCAATAAGTTGACCAGATGCTCTTCCTCCGTTTGGGACTTTGCGATCATGTCATCAACATAGACCTCGATCTCATGATGAATCATATCATGAAACAAAGTTACCATTGCTCGTTGGTAAGTGGCCCCTGCGTTCTTCATACCGAAGGGAATTACCTTATAACAAAACGTTCCCCAGGGGGTGATAAACGTCGTTTTCTCCATGTCCTCCGGCGCCATCTTGATCTGGTTGTAACCGGAGAAGCCATCCATGAACAAAAACACGGAGAACTGGGCTGTGTTGTCGACCAACACATAGATATGAGGCAACGGGAAATCATCTTTAGGGCTCGCCCTATTCAAATCCCGATAATCGACGCACATGCGTACCTTACCGTCCTTCTTCGGTACAGGCACTATGTTGGCGACCCACGGAGGGTAAGTGGTGACCGCTAAGAAGCCAGCATCGAGCTGTTTCTGCACTTCTTCTTTGATCTTAACGGCCATATCTGGTCTCGTCCTCCTAAGCTTCTGCTTGACGAGAGGGCAATCTTCTCGTAGCGGCAAGTGGTGGACCACGATGTCCGTGTCAAGTCCGGGCATATCTTCGTATGACCAAGCAAAAACGTCACTATACTCTCGAAGCATCTCGACCAGTCTCTGCTTGGCATCATTCTGCAGCGCTGCCCCTATCCTGACATTTCTGACGAGCTCTTCAGAACCCAGATTTACGATCTCGATCTCCTCCTCATGAGGCAGAATAACCTTTTCCTCTTGTTTCAACAAGCGGGCCAACTCTTCAGGAAGGTCTTCGTCTTCATCAATCTCTTCTTCGGCTTGATAGATCGGGCAATCGAAGTCGAAGTGAGCCGTAGAAGGTCCAGAGTCGATGTCATCTGTTATGTGGATCCTGCAATAACAAGGGTTAAGTTTAAAACAAGAATATGCAGGTTAGCACAAACCCCGTTGCCATTTTACTGTTTTTCAAAACAAACATAAAACAGGAATAACAAAGAACACAATATTTGAGTACGAAGAAAACGCCTTTGATTTATTAACAAAATGCATGTACATAATCCAACAAGGCCCTGACAATAAAACCGCTATGCCCCGGGTAGGACATAGGGTTGTACAATGATTGAAAAAAGTAAATCATTACTCTTCACTTGTCAGCTGGATGATATCCTTGATGGTCCAATTGTTGAGGCCCTTGCCCGGCTTGCTTGGCTGAATCCACGAGTCGAGATCACAATCGCTATCCCCGCTGTCTTCAGACGCCGCGTTGATGCTTTCGAAAATCACTCCGCCACTGGTAAATAGGATCGGCCCCTTACCTCGAGACGAACTGCTAGACGAAGAAGACGAAGCTTCAGCTTCAGGAGAATACCCCAGCCCAAACTTATCCTGCTTGATCGTTTGACGACGGCCCGAGCTTCTTTGAATGAGGAGAGATTCATCTCTGGCTTCTCTGTGACTACAGGAGCTACCTCTTTCACTTTGACGGCTTCGAATGCCTGGCAGAGAGTTTCATGGATTTCGCCATCCATTTCAACATACTTAAAGGATGACAAATGGCTCACCATTATGTCCTCCTCACCACACACGGTTACTATGCTTCCTCCGACAGCATATTTGAGCTTTTGATGCAACGTGGAGGTCACGGCACCAGCAGCATGGATCCATGGCCGGCCCAAGAGACAACTGTAGGCAGGCATGATGTCCATGATATAAAAGACCGTGTCGAACGTTTCCGGACCAACTAGGATCGGCAGGGTCAACTCCCCGAAAACGTGGCGCTTAGTTCCGTCAAATGCTTTCACCACCAGATCACTGGGCGTGCAAAGCAATCCACGAGTGTCCAACTTCATTAATCCCTTCTTCGGAAGCACATTAAGCGACGAACCCGTGTCCACCAGGACATGCGACATGATCGTGCCTCTACACTCTATCGAGATGTGCAGGGCGCTGTTGTGATTCCTCCTTTTTGGCGTCAGCTCTAAATCTGTGAAACCTAGCCCGTTACCAGCATTAACGTGGGCTACCACCTCTTCTAGCTGATTCACCGATATCTCTTGCGGTACGTAGGCAGCGTTCAATACCTTCAGTAGCGCGTTGCGGTGTGCTTCAGAACACAACAACAGGTTGAGAATAGAAATCTTCGAAGGCGTCTGATGGAGATGGTCTACAATCTTGTAGTCGCTCTTTTTGATCAACCGCATAAACTCCTCGGCATCTTTGACAAGCAAATCTTTCTCTACCCCACACGGGGCCTCTTCGACGACTTTGCTTTTACCCTTATCGGCTGTATCAGCTCTGACCGCTTTCTCTGCCACGACCTCTGGCGGTGCGAATACTCTTCCGCTGCGGGTAATACCACTGATTCCTGCGAGACTCTTCACAGTCGACCCTTACGGTTCCAGCTCCAACTTCTGACCGTTGCAATAGACTTCAGCTCCATAATACCACGGCACGGCGTTAGTGCTCTCGAATGGTATCGGCCCGGCTTTAGTAATAGTGATTGTAGGCGGTCTGGGCGCAGAAATGGTTATTGGCCGGCGAGGGATGGTGATGGTGGCGACTTCATCGGCTTGCTTTAACACGACCTCTCCTGATACACTTTCAGCCCTCCGGCTAAACTGCAGAATCCCCTCAGTCATCAGACTTTTTGGGTTCCTTCTACCAGCTGCTCACACCCATCAGAATGTGTAGCACAGTCCATGCATAGTTCTCCGCATCCTGGAAAGAACCCTTTCTTCAACAACTTAGCTTTGACGAAGCTAAGTGGCGTCTTTAGGTCTCTGACATCAGTCAACAGATCTGTATTCTCTTCTTCGATAATGGCGTTCGCTCCGCCTCCCCTATGATTCAGCATAGGGTTTTTCGTGACATTGGGCACATTATCGGAGAAGTTAATGATCTTGGCATCTACCAAATCCTGCACCTTGTGCTTAAAGGCTTTGCAGTTCTCGATTGTGTGGCCTGGTGCCCCTGTGTGGAAATCGCAAGTGGCATTTGCGTCATACCCCGGTGGAGGTGCCCCTGTCAAGGGAGCCATCGTCCTCTTCTGAACCAACTGAAGCTGAAGCAAAGTCTACAAGAGTTGCGCGTACGACATGGGCGGTGCCTCAAAGTGACGATTTGTCAAAGCTGCCCGATTCTAGTACTTTCTATATCCCTGTTGATTCGGTTGCTGCTGCTGCTGCGGTTGCGGAGCTGCTGGGATATTTATACTGGCTATCTGCTGCTGAGGGGCCTTGCCCTTCCTTCGAGCGTTGGTCACAGCGCTCGCTTCGCCTTCTCGTCGTTTTCCAGCGTAAGGTTTCTTTCCACCTCCTCCAGCTGAGGATGATTCACCTTGAATTTTCCCGATCTTGATACCATTCTCGACGTGCTCGCCCATGGTAATGAGAGCTGAGAACGTCCCAGACATACCGCTGACTAACTTTTCATAGTAGACCCCTGGGAGGGTAGCCACAAACATCTGCACGAGCTCGCGTTCAACCATCGGCGGCTGAACCCGAGCGGCCAACTCACGCCACCGCTGGGCGTACTCCTTAAATCCTTCATTATTCCTTTGCGACAGGTTCTGGAGCTGAATTCGGTTCGGAGCCAAGTCGTTATTGTACTGATAGTGGTGGACAAACGCTTCAGCGAGATCCTTCTATGTGCGCACGCTAGTGGGCTCCAAACCCATGTACCACTCGAGGGATGGTCCGGAAAGGCTATCTTGGAAGAAGTGCATCAGCAACTTCTCATCCTCTGAATAGGAAGACATCTTCCTGTAGTACGATCGGAGGTGGACACGAGGGCAAGTAGTACCCTTATATTTCTCAAAGTCAGGCACCCTGAACTTAGGAGGTACCTTGAAATCAGCAATTAACCCCAGCTTGGACATATCAACGCCCAAAGTATTCTGATTCTCAATATCTCTCATTTTATCTTCCAGTGCTTTGAATCTGAGCCGCGCTTCAGCATTCAGCTCCCCTTCTGCCCCCCTTTGAGAGAACACATCATCTTGATGATCCTCAAGCCATGGTTGAGGCACCAACAGATTCCCGACGCCTGTATTGTCGTTGACCGGCCCAATGTTGACATTAGCTCCCAGACTCCCGTTATCGACGCCCGTCGTATTGAGTCCGATGTTGGCCATCACATTGCCATTAGCACTGCCGTTGCCCCCGGCCACGGGGACACCATTCTGCGGAGTATCAACTGGTGGAGGAGTAGGCACAGCCCCGCCATGGAGTATGTCGTTGCTATCAACCCTGGAGATCAAAGTCTGAACCAAAGTCCTGAGCTGGTTCTGACCATTGGCGACCACCTGCATCAGTTCCATAAAGCGATCCATCCTCTCGCGGAGCTCCTGGGCATCTGTCTGCACCTGATCCATGATCCTGGTCTGATTAGCTCTAGTTGGATAACGGTGAATTAGTCTCCGATCAATCCTGGAGTTACCGAGAACATCCTGGGACCTGTAAACCTAAAAAACCTGCAAACACCAAAGGTTAGGAAAAACAACAAAATGTACGTCATGCAAATGCTTCATGCAGATGCATGCGTGTGTCTGTGTTTTTGGGAGATCTCCCCCGATCCTAGTGCCTTAGTGCCAGTGCTGATAATAATAAGAAGAAGAAGTCCGAGCCCAATCATGGAAACATCAATCTCATATATAAAGAAAGCCTATCAAGGCAGTACATAGCGTCAGCGAGTACAAGACAAATCAACAGCGTGACCTCAGCCAACAAGCCTGGTGATGGTCAGCATACAACAAAGATCAAAACAAAAGGAATACAACTAGTCAAGTACGACCACGGGCGCGATACTCTTCTAACAACTCCTTCGTCTCTGGATGATCCGGCAGAGTGAGCAACCCCTCGACGAGCAATTCCCTCTGCACAATGGTATACTGAAGTCCCTGAACTGAACTTTCCCATGCTCCTTCGCCGAAGCAATCTTCCAGTTTCCGCTTCTTAGACTCAAACGTCAGCTTGCGCTCCTTCAGGTTAGCAAGAGCTTTGTTGAGCTGGCCTTCGGCGGCGTATCTGCAGGCGGTTTCTTCATCAAACCTCTGTTCACTGTCCTTCACCTCGGCTTCCAGCTTGGAGATCTGCAGCATCAGCTTATCCTCCCGCTCCTTCCTGGTGGCCAGGGAAGCCTTCCAGTGCTGGTTGAACTTGGATATCCTCTGATATGCCTCGTCTAAGTGTTGCTTCTTCGTAGCCAGTACGTCGTTGACAGCCCTAAAGTCTTGACCCATGTGTTCACGCTCGGCCATCTGCTTAGTCAGGTCTGTACCTAGCTGGTTCACCAACTCTGTTTGCCTTTTGAAATAATGAACGGCTTCGTTCCTCTCACTCCGAAGCTGAGCTAACTCCTTCTCCAGTTCTTCGTTCGCCCGCTTCAATTCATCCCGCTCAGCTAATACCTGGTTATGCTGATGAATGGGCACAGTAGTAGGCTCTTCGATTGTTGGAGGACTTTCTGGCTTGGCATGAGGAAACGACATCCCTATAGCGTTGGCCCTGGCTCTGATCCAAGTCCTGTACGGAGGGTAGGCTTGACTGTTGCTTTTTCCCAGCAAAGGCTTTCCTCGCTTACTGATAATGTTCCACGCGCGCTGAAGCTTGGACAGCAGATCCCCCTCTAGAGTACCAGTGAGATACAGAGATTCCTGTACCTCTTCATCCTTCGGCGGACTCCTCAAAGCATACGCGAACTGGCGGACCAACAACGACGGATTGTAGTTTATACAACCCTTCCTACCTATCAAAGGTACATTTGGAAACCCGCTGCAACTGAAGATCACCTCAGTACCCAACCTGTCTCTGTCGAACCAATCAATATCCTCTGCAGATAAACTCATCAGACGCTCAGGCCACTCAGCTGTGGCTGCAGACAAGACAAAAGGACCCCTCTTGGGAAGATGACTTTCAAGCCATTTGTACAGCATGGGTACGCAGCACGAGACATTCTTCCCCCTCCTGTTCTCATTCTTGTAGTAGACTGAGTGATAGACATCTCCTATCAGGGTAGGGACTGGATTCCCTGAAGCAAAGATGTGAAACACATCAAAGTCTACAAAATCGGGCATGTTGGGGAACAGGATAATGCCATATATGCATAGAGCGAGGATGGCATTGAACGCATCCCAACATCCGTCCTTGGCACACTGTTGAGCTTTACCCACTAGAAACTGCAATGAAAACCCAGGAACCTTGTTCCAACTAGTCAAAACTAACTCGGAGGCGTCCAGATAAAGTGAAGGAGCTAAACCAGCCAGATCAGGCTCAGCATCCATGTGGACAAAAGGCATCTGCCTCTTGATAGGCACACCTAGCAAATCAGCATACTCTTCTAGCGTCGGCGCGAGAACGAAGTCCTGAAAAGTGAAACATCTCAGCGGAGGGTCGTAGAACTGCAGCAGAGCGTGCAACCCATTCAACTCGAACGTAGAAGGCTTGCAAACCAAACTGAGCAACCTGCCGTAAGATTTCCTGAACTCATCCTTCACAGAATCATCTGCTAGAGCTATCAAACCAGTCAGCTTAACCACATATGGGGTAGGGAACTTGTAAGCCACAGTCTTCCTCAGAGAGCCCATAACAATACAATAGGAGGCAAGAAATCCTGGATCGGGGAAAACGGTACCTGCAACACAGACATACGTTAATGAAATGCAAATGAATATGCAAACTAATGCAAAATGCAATCATGCAATAAGATATCCAGGCAACTGCTGCTGTGGAGATTCTGTATCAACAACCACTGATGAGAAGAAAACCTCGGTGTAGGACCACAAATCTGATCTGCCAAGAACAACCATCTGATAGGACCGTATACATAGGATCATAATTCTGTTCTATCAAGAACAAATGTCTGATAATAAGGACCTCGGATGTAGGATCAAGAAATATCTGCTGATGAAGTCTTCAGACCCCAGATCAAAAATCTGCCCTATCAAAGACAAACATACAGCTGCTGATGAGATCTTCAGACCCCACTCAAAAATCTGCTCTATCAAGAACAAACAACATCTGCTGATGAGATCCTCAGACCCAAAAATCTGCTCTATCAAGAACAAACAACTGATGCTGATGAGATCTTCAGACCCCACTAAAAAATTTGCTCTATCAAGAACAAACAACTGATGACAATACTCTGCTCTATCAAGAACAACCATACACCTGATGATAAGATCCTCTGATCAAAACCTGCTCTATCAAGAACAGACAAACACCTGATGATAAGATCCTCTGATCAAAACCTGCTCTATCAAGAACAGACAAATCTGCAACTGAGAAACCCTGATACCAACAAAACTGATCCACTGTCAAGAAGCCCAGGTAGTTTGAAGGTCAAAGTTTCCTGCAATGAACCCAACCCTGCTCACAGGTATGGACCTAAACTGACTCAAGGTACGGCATCCTATGCGTTCATCAGCATCACAGACTTTCAAGAGGGGTGATACGATACCCAGAAGGTGTGGCATCACCAGCTCATGAAGCGGCCTCACTTAGCTGAATCACAAATGATCGGTCCCCAGAGTCGACAATCCACCAAACCAGCAACTGTCTCAACCCAAAGGGTTGAAAGGGAAGCCAACCGGATGAACCTCGTCTGAGCGTGGATTTCATGAGACACTAGTGCCTGCAAAGCAAGCACGCGCCCACTAATTTCCACTCTAAGTCTATAGTGCACTCAAGCCTGGGTCTGGCTTCTCACTCATCAGAACTCCCATCCCACAACAACACAAATAATCATATTATACTGAAAATAAAATGCGGGAAATAAAGTGCGAGAAGTAAAATGCGATAAATAAATGCACCCCAACAAGTAATCATGCAAGTGTTAGGATTGACTCTCAGAGAACCGTTGAAGTCCCCAGCAGAGTCGCCAGCTGTCGCTTGCGCGAAAATAAGGTGCCGGCATGACAGAAGAGTCGCCACCTTTCGTTATTTATCCCTCAGAGCGGGAAAGGAAACGATCGGAAAAACCTGACGAAAAAAGGTAAGACAAGGTCGTCGCAACCGTTGTCTGGATTCGGGAGTCGGTTACGCAAGGGGAAGGTATTAGCACCCCTCACGTCCGTCGTACTCGACGGGATCCTCGCTTGTTGTGTTTACTTGGACGGGTTGGTTTTATTCTATCTACCTATCAAGGCTGGCTGAAACAGAAAAGAAAAATGACTCGGCAAAGCGTCGCGCTTTATGCCTACGTATTCTCATCAGAGAATGAGAAATCAGAGTCAACGTAGTTCGGCCTACGAAGGGTTACGGGGGAAGTTAGATCGCCAAGACATCGCTATCTTGTGCCTACGTACTCTCAACAGGCATGAGAGATCAGAGCTCACGTAGTTCGGGAAACTACGGTTTATTTCCTGTCTTTTACGAAAGAAGTGTTTTTTATTGTGTTTGCGATTTCAATCGCACTAGAGACTATGACCTGAGAGTGAATGCGTCGCATGTCACCCAAAGGGTACCATACTAAACATCCAGATTGTGGAAAAGAAACTCTCCCACAATCCTTTCTCAGATAGCTTAAGGCTCGTAACGTACGAAAGAAATCATTCATGATTACTGTATCTTAAACTGTTTTGAGATGAGAAGAGAACAGGCCCAACTAGGAGGGAGACTATCAAGTCCTACTATTATCATGCCATGGATTCATCCTATGGTTGAGGTTTGAACAGGGAACTCCTAGAAGTTGTAATGCATATGTTTCAACCTAAAATTCTATCATCAAGTCCTTATCAAAAGAAATGAGAGTCCTAAGGGATCATGTCAATGATACACCAAAACAGACATAGCATCAGCTTAACAGTAAAATGCATGCAATGCAAATGAGGGAGGAAATGTGTGTGGGGCTTCAGCCTCCACAAGCTCATCTCAACCTCAAGCCAGAATGGATAACAGTAATCATACTGAAAGATAAACAACATGCTATCAAGCAATAACAGTAAACTGCAATCATACAGATAAAATGAAATAAAATGCCATCAGGCAAACAAACCACATGGGCAAGGGAGCTGGGCTCTACCGAATACCCGCACCCAAAGCCATACAGTAACAATACAAGCATAGGGAGCAACTCAACCTCTAGTGCAATCATGCTCCTAGATTCTACCTATTCTAGATATGAACTTATTCTAATGCATCAAACAAGTCAAACAAAACACAGCAATACAGAAAAGAAAAACAGAGGAAAGCTGACCAACTCCTCTCTCAACTCCAAGCTTCAGCTCTTCCAACAGCAATCCAGTCTTCAGACTTCAATCACTCTTGACACATATCAATTGCTTTTCCAGGTTTCAACCCTTCAACATAAGTTTCAACTTATCTTCTCCCTTAAGCTTCAGCTTCTTGATCAGCTCCACCTTCAGGCTTCACTATCTTCAGGGATCTCCAAGTATCAACTTGCTCTTGTTGCTCCTCAAGCTTCAGCTGGAATGGCGATACTCAAGGATTCATCCTCTTCAACACTCTTCAATGAAGTCTTCATCTTCAAACTCAAGCTCAACATCTCTCAAGACAATCAAACCAGAGAAATCACTTGCTGGATAAGCTGGGGGATATTGAACTGCTTATTTGACCACCAAGGGTGACCTATAAGGGTTCAACATCAAAGGAATGGTTCCCTCAAAAGTTCTACTTCCTAGGTACCTCACTTATCCCTCCAAAGGAGAGAGGTGTATACCAGGGAAGGACTTTGAATCACAGGGAGAGATGGAGGTGATAGATACCATCCATGTTTAAGAAAGAAGTTATCTAAGTCTAAACTCTTCCTAATCCCTAACCCTAAAACAACAAAAAGAAAAGAAGATCAAGCTCCCAAGCTCCTCAATCCATCTTCAAGGCTTCTACTATGCTCCTCAATGCTCCTTAGAACAAGATCAAGCTCTCCAAGCCCACAAAGCAAAGCAAACAAAAGCAAACATGCCCTAAAGGCAGCACAAACAATCAACCAATACAAAAATCAACTAAAAATAGTATACTACTATATTAAATCCTAATATAATTTCTAAGGGATCCTACATACCTACCCTTAACACCCATATATGTCCCATAGTCTAAATTGTCCTAAAACTCAAAAATCTAAAGTTATTATGGACCTATGTTGAAGTTTAACCTAATTCTACACAACCTAGAATCAACTAATCAAAACTAACCTAAAAATCATCACAAAAATATGGAATAAATTCAGGGGGAGGCTAAAACATATATCTAACTATCCTAAAAAGAATGACCTAAAAATACTAAGGGAGCTACCTAAACTAAATTCTACAAAATCATATATCAACATAAAAGAAATAATATGCAATTAAAATGGAAAATATGCAAAAAAATATCAAAATGCATGATATGGAAAATGTTTTTATTTTATATTTTTCTAGACAAAAATATGAAGTGGAGAAAAACTCCCATGAAAAAAACATTATTTTTCCATTTAATATGAATTTCTAAAGTTTGGAATAAAATGGAATAAAAATAAAATGAAAAATGAAGCATGGGTGCAGATAGTAACAATACACAGTTCATTTTATTGATGGGCTCAAAACGTGGGGTGCAGAAAGTAAAGCGCCTGGGCCCAATTAAAATCAGAAAAAACAATGAATAAACATAAATAAATTGAGAAAGATTCGGTGCAAATATCAAAGAAAATCAGTTCATTATGCCATTGGGCCTCACTTGGGGGTGTTGATAGAAATTGGATCCACTAAAGCCCAGACTTCCTTTTAATGAAACACGGCGTTTCATTGCATTTCTGATTCCCTCCCAAAACTAAAATCAAATGTGGCGCGTTGGATCATGGAAAAGTCAAAAAGTCAAGCAATCATCCAAGGGACGAGACTTCGTCTTCCTCACCCAACCTAGGGTTTTCAGAAACTCCATTAAAACACAACTTCCATGCACTCAACTTCCACCAACTCGTGCTCCTTCATTTCAGCATCAAATTCAACCGTTTAAAACCCTAAGTTGATCCATTTTTCACCCTGATCATGATCCTAGCCTTGGTTTTCATTGAAAGAGCCTCTAGCATGCAACCCGATGGTGCAACCAACTTAATCTCAAAATATGATCCATACTCGACCTCAACCAAACTTAGATTTCTTTATATCAAAATGATCCTCACATTCCACTGATTAAAACAAGCTATCAATCTAGCATTGAAACTCACTATATCACTAGTTCTTACTCCATCAAGAAATGGTATCCATCACTGAAACTTCATCAAATGCTTTCAAACTCTTCAGAATTGATCACCTAGTTGTCTCTAACAATTCTACACTAATAACTTAACCTAACCATGCCTAGATTATGAGGTGAAAGAGATTTTGCAAACCTGGCTTCTTGATATGGTAGATGATGAAATCCTTGCTTTCAAGGCTTGAAACTCTTCAAGAATAATCCTTGGATGATGAAACTTCTACTGTTTGCAAAAATTCTGAGGGAGAGAGCTTGTACTTCAAGATTCGATGGTAATTGCCTTCTTGCAAATTCAATTGGAACACCTTCAATCTTCCATCAATGGAGCTTCAATTCAGCATGCACACACTCAGAAGGATCTATGGAAAAGGTTTGTGAAGAAAAAAGGGATGGCAATGAAGAAGAATGAAGAAATTGAATGTGACTTGCAATGGAATATTTTGGATCTCACTCTCTCTTGTCTATACCAATTAACACCAACCTGGCATCTGAGCAAGTTACAATCATCTTATAGAGTGGTTTAGAATCATCTAGAACCCCCTAGAACAATCCAATGAGAAATTGAAGTTTTCATGTCATGGTATTTTGATTTCTCATTCTCCTTACATGGTATCTCATGCCATATCCCTTGTAACTTTGGTTTCTGACTTGAATTTATCCCCACATGAGATTTAAGATGAGATACAATGCATAACTTCCTTGTTTATTGAGTTTTGCCTTGTTTTGGTTTGGTACCTTAAGATGCAAGTAATCAAATTCCAAAGCAGCCCTATGATGCAAGCCTCAAATCAAAATTGTGGCTGAACCATTGTTCTTAGAATGTCACTTGGAGTCAAAATGACCTATTACATGACATGGTTTGGACTTATAACTTGGGATTTCCATTTTTCAAATTCAACTTATTTAACTTATGCCTCATTTTTAGGCCATTTTTATCACTTTTTGATATGAGCCTTTTCAACATCTCATGACCTCCCTACTAGCCTTAAAACATCATTCTAAGCAAGTTTGATGTTGAAGATTTTTCCATTTGAAGCTTGGAACTAGGAGATATGGCCTTATGCTTGAAATGACCTATAACCTCCAAATGACCAAAATGCCCTTGGCTTGTCAAAGCCATAAGTTGAGTTCTACAAATCCTATCAAGGACTTCTAGTACTCTATAGAAATCTAAGAAGATGCTCTTCAACATTCATGTTGACCAAGAATCCATAGGAATCATCCTACTAGGGCAAAAGTTGTCTGCAAGTTGGGTGACTTTCAAGGACCCAGTAATCATACTGAAATAACAGTAATCATACTGAAATAAAACATGCTATTAAGCAAAATACATGAGACTGCAATCATACAGAAGGAATAAAATCATGCTATCAAGCAAAACAAACCACATGGGCAAGGGAGCAGGGCTCTACCGAATACCCGCAAGCAAAGCCATACAGTAACAGTACAAGCAGAGGGAGTAACTCAACCTCTAGTGCAATCATGCTCCTAGATTCTACCTAGTCTAGATATGAACTTATTCTAATGCATCAAGCAAGTCAAACAAGGCACATCAATACAGAAAAGAAAACAAAAAAGAAAGCAGAAAAGAAAGCAAATCAACTCCTCTCTCAACTCCAAGCTTCAACTCTTCCAACAGCAACTCAGTCTTCAAACCTCAATCACTCTAGACAAATGTCAATTTGCTTCTCCAGGTTTCAACCCTTCAACGTAAGTTTCAACTTATTCTCTCTTCTCTAAGCTTCAGCTCCTTAATCAGTTCCACCTTCAGGCTTCACTCTTAATCACAAGTATCAACTTGATTCCTTCAGGATCTCCAAGCTTCAAAGTAAGTATCAACTTATCCTTTGTTCTTCAAGCTTCAGCTCTTCAGTCAATCTCAATTGAATCCTCTTCCTATGTATCAACTTAGTCTTCAAGATCTCAAGCTCTCTTTGCTTTACCAGTCTCAACTTGGTCTTCTCTTACTGCAAGCTTCAGCTTCTCAGAGTAATCTTCAATCACTTAGAAGTATCAACTTCATCCTTCAGTCTTTAAGCCTCAGCTCTTCATTCAGTCTTTACTGGATCTTCATTGGGTCTTCAAGTATCAACTTGATCTTGCTCTTCAAGCTTCAGCTGGAATGGCAATGCTCAGGGAATCATCCTATTCCATACTCTTCAATGAAGTCTTCATCTTCACACTCAAGCTTAACATCTCTCAAGATACTCAAACCAGAGGAAATCACTTAACTGGATAAGCTGGGGTGTTAAACTGCTTATTGATCACCCAAGGTGACCTATAAGGGTTTAACATCAAGGGAATGGTTCCCTCAAAGGTTCTACTTCCTAGGTACCATCACTTATCCCTCCTAAGGAGAGAGGTGAATACCATGGAAGGACCTTGAATCACAGGGAGGAATGGAGGTGAAAGATACCATCCATGTTTGAGAAAGGAGTTAACTAGGTCTAAACTCTTCCTAATTCCTAACCCTAAAACAACAACAAAACAAACAAGATTCTCAACCTCTCAAGCTCCTTCTTCAATCCTCAAGTCTTCTAGGATGCTCCTCCATGCTCCTCAAAGCAAAACCAAGCCCACCAAGCCCACAAAGTAAGGCAAACAAAAATACAAGCCCACAAGGGCAACACAAACAACCATCAACTACAAAAATCATTTAAAAATAGTATACTATTATATTAAAATCTAATATAATTTCTAGGGGATCCTATATACCTACCCTTAATACCCTATATGTCCCAATGTCTAACTTGACCTAGAAACCCAAAATTCTAAGGTTATTGTGGACCTATGTTAAGGATTGACCTAATTCTACACAAATCACAAAATTATGGAATAAATCCAGAGGGGAGCTAAAGTCCTAATCTAACTATCCTAAAAAGAATGGCCTAAAAATTCAAAGGGAACTAGCTAAACAAAATTCTACAAATCTATGCATCAACATAAAAGAATCAAAATGCTATTAAAAGAGAAAATACACAAAAAAATATTAAAAATGCATGAAATGCAAATATTTTGATTTTATAATTTTCTAGACATGAACATGAAATGGGAGAAAAAATCCCCATGCAAAAATCATTAATTTCCTATTTATTATGATTTTTTAAAGATTAATGAAAAATGGAGAAAAAGAAATTAAAATGAGAAATGCTTGGTGTGAATAGCAATGCCAGACAGTTCATTTTCCAAATGGGCTTAAAATGGGGGTACAATTAGTAAGGCGCGCTAGGCCCAGTTATTTAATCAGAAAATCATTGAAAATCATAAAGAAAAAGAAAAAGAAACGGTGTAAAAAGCAAAGAAATACAATTCAAAATCCAATGGGCCATGAGAGTGGGGTGTGAATATCAATCAAGCCCAATCTCCCTTTTAATGAAACGACGCGTTTTGGTTGTCTTCAGACTCCCCTTTCACACGTGAGATTAAACCACAGCCCTCAGATCTGACCCTAGTCAATGAGTCCACGCCTGATCAAACGGCCAGCACTTCGTCTTCTTCCTTCAGCTATGGAAATGGAGGGAAAGCTCCATGAACAGAGCTTCAAAATGAATCTTCACCCCAATCGTATCACCTCGATTCTCCATGAAAAACTACAATTCAAAACCCTAGTTCATCCAGAATTTCACCCTGAATCTAACCATGGCCTTGAAATCAATTGAAATGCCCTAATTCTCCAAACCCGATCCAAGATCAAAGATATGCTCAAACTTCAGTTCTAACCATTCTTGAAATTAACTACCTCAGAATGATCACCACTTCACACTGATTAATTCTTGATATCAAATTCATGCTATAGCTCACTATATCTCATGTTCTTGGTCAAAACAAAAATGGTGTCACCAACTGAAACCTCACCAATTGATCCCAAACTTCCCAGAATCCATCACCTAATTGTCTCTAACCGTTCTAACCTAACAATTCTTGCTAATTATGCCTAAATCATGGTGTAGAAGAAAAGTTACTAACCTGTCGAATCTTGATTAACAGATGGGGTAAACCTTCACTTCAAGCTCTCAAACTCTTCAGAATCAATCCTTGAATGATGATCTTGCTACTGTTTGCAAAAGATTGGACCAAGAAAGCTTGAATCTCCAAACCCGATGGTGACTTGCAACCTTCAAAATCCAAGTGCTATCTCTTCAATTCTCCATGGTTTTGCCTTCAATTTGGTCTGCACAGCTTCAGTGTGATCAAGGGAATGTGTTTTGATTGAAAGAAGGAATGGAAATGAATCAGAATGTAGAATTTGATTTCAACTTGCAATCGAAGCAAGTGAAATGGCTATCTCTCTCTTCTCTCAAATCTCTCACCAACCTTGCATCTGAGCAAGTTCTAAATCATATATAGGATGGTTTAGACTCATCTAGAACCATCTGGAATCATCCAATGAGAAATTGGAATTCTCATGTCATGAGTTTATGGATTCATCTCATCTCACATGCCATCTCATGCCATAGCCCTTGCAGCCCTTGTAACTGACTTGAAATTCTCCCTAAATGAGATATAGGATGTGTTAAAACCCTTTACCAGCTTATACATTGCCTTTCCTTAAGTTTTGCATTTGTGCCTTATTATGCAAGCAAGCATTTTCCAAAGCAACCCCATGATCTAGGCCTCAATTCAAAAAAGTGGCTGAACCTTTGTTTTTAGAATGTCTTTTAGAGTCAAAATGACCTATTATATGCCATGGTTTGGATGTGTAACTTGGAAATTTTAATTTCCAACTTGAACTTATTTAACTTATGCCTCCATTTTAGGTCATTTTTATCACTTTTTGCTACAAGCCTTTTCAACATCTCATGACCACCCTACTAGCCTTAAAACATCATTCTAAGCAAGTTTTATGTTGAAGATTTTTCCATTTGAAGCATGGAAATAGGAGATATGGCCTTATGCTTGAAATGACCTATAATCTCCAAATGACCAAAATGCCCTTGACTTGTCAAAGCCATAACTTGAGTTCTACAAATCCTATCAAGGATTTCTAGTACTCTCTAGAAAGCTAAGAAGATGAGGAATAACATTCATGTTGACCAAAAGTTCATAGGAATCATCCTTCATGGGAAAAAGGTGGATACAAGTTGGGTGACTTTCAAGGCCCAAAATTCACATACCTCAGATGACCTGTAACTTGTCAAAGTCATAACTTGAGCTCTACAAATCCTATCAATGACTTCTAGTACTAAAATTAAAGCTAAGAGCAAGCTCTACAACATTCATGTTGGAGGTAAGATGATATGACAATCCCATCTTGAGCTAAACTGCCTTGAAGATAGGGATCAAACTAGGGGATTTTACACTGTCAAGCCTTAGAAACCCTAGCTTGAAACTTCTCAAACTCCTCAATCATGATGAGTTGGTCTAGGAATCATCCTTATAGCATCTCAATGCATCAATCCATGATCACATGGCTTCTTGGATTAGGTCTCAACCCTCTCCAAATCATCAGTTGACCTAGGGTTGACCCAGTCAAACCCTAATTATACCACTCATGGCTGAGTCTTCTTATTCTTGTACAATGACCTCTCTAGGCCTCATGATGGCTTTCAAGACATCTTATAAGCTCTCTCAAAGCTTTAAGTCCATCCTCATAGCCTCATAATCATCTGAGGAGCCCCCACAACTCTCAAGTTATGAGGCACACAACCTTGGTTTCAACCAATCTCTCTGAGGATCTCTTAACTTCTCTGACAAAGATATCAACCTTTGCACACTTGAATAACCTTCTTGGATAGCTTCAAAGTCTCACATAACTCTTGATGGGTAGTCATACCTCTTGATCTATTGCCCCCATATCAATGAGAAGCAGATGATAATGCTAGTGAACACAAGCTAGGTAAATCAATGTTGGTCAAATTTTGGGGTGCAACAGCTGCCCCTATTCAAACGGCTTGAACCTGACTGGGTGATTAGCTAACGGCTCTCAAACAATTAAGGTGCGAGACGGTTGAATACCGATAAACCCGGAAATTTGCCAACTGCACAAGTACACGGTACTCTGCTGGGATCAAATCTTCGAGAACTGAAATAATAGCTGCACAGCAGCTAGCTGGAGAATTGGTCACACGATAACCGGTAATACATGGTCGATCATGCCATCAGGCATCAAGATTCCTCGGGACTCATCAGGTCAACAATCATGTTGATCATACCATCGGGCATTCGAAGAAAACTTTCGGGCATCAGCCGGACTTCATCAGCAAGTCGGGAGTAGGATTCTCGGTCAATCATGAACCAATTGGGGATACCCAAACTTCTGCCATCAGGCACTCCGCATCAGCTGAGAGAACTGCTTCGTTAACACGGTCGGACTTCAATCATGAAGTCTTCAGGGGAAGTTTCAACTTCGCTGTTCAGAAACTGGCTGGGGATGACGCATCTCCGCTGGGGATTCTGGAGAACTATCAAGTAACTTCGCTTCGGGGATCCATAAATCATTCTGGATGAATCAACTTTGCTGAGGACTTCAAGAATCGTCTTGGACAAATAACTCCGTCGGGGACTTCAAGAATCATCTTAAACCGATAACCATGCTGGAGCTTTCAGGAATCATCCTGAGCAGACACTCTGTCGGGGACTCTAAGTATCAACTTGAGCAACCACTCTGGCGACTGTACTGGGGTCTTAAGAATCATCTCAAGCAAGCGACTCTCACTGGGGAATTCAAGAATCATCTTGAGCCAGAAGACTTCGCTGGGGGCTTCAAGAATCATCTTGAGCAAGCGACTTCGTTGGGGAGAATTTCAGGAATCATCCTGAGCAATCAATTCTGCGGCGGAACACCTGCAAAACAAGAACGGTAACAACTTGTATCATGCTTATTATGCATATGCTTCGGCAATGGCGCAATGCTCCACAGGGTGGAAATGCTACGCGTTTATGATAAATGCTATGCAGTCATGCAAAATGGTGCGATCCTGTCAGCAAAATAAATGCTGAAGGGAGAATCTTCCTGTCGAGGAGAAAGAACCACTCAGATAGAGGAATCATCCTGCTGAGGAGAGCAAGGGTCCCGCCAATCTCAATTGGACTCCGCAGGGGACACAACTTCAGTTGACTGCTGCGGGGGAACGAAGCTCTACGTGAACCTGGACCTGCTGAGGGAAAGCGATATCAATCGCGGGAATAGACTGCACGGCCTTCACGGCTACTTCCCTGGGAATACCGACTTCGGCAGGGAAACACAGCATCAGCTATTCAACATTCCACTGGGGAAAACCAATCATGGCCCGAGCGGCTTCCAAGGACTCGGCTCTCTGGGTATCTGCAAACTCGGCTGAGGAAGGAGAAATCATTCTGCTTGCTGGGGAGAGTACGACTCTGTGGGGGGAATCTCAATTCCGCTGGGGAAGAAGGAATCATCCTGCTTCGGGGGAGAGTACGACTCTGTGGGGGAATCTCAATTCCGCTGGAGACTTCAGTCTGGCACCATCAGTTGCTACACACTTCGGTATGACTCAGCTGAGGAGATGACGTTCCTTCAGGATGCGTCTGATTGGGGAGAGAATCTTCTCTGCCCGGGGAGACATATCAATGCCTTACAATCTCACGTTCGGACTCTGCGGGGAGAGGCTGCTGAACTTTGCTGGAGAAAGAGGAATCATCCTGCTTGGAGATACGCACGGCGCACTGTCTGGAATATGCTACACCTGTAACAACACAAACAAACAGACAAGATACCCTTCTCAAAGGAATCTATCAAGGTTATCATCTTGTGACAATGTTCAAGTAATTCATTGTTTCAACAATCAGTGGCCTAGGCCAGTAAGTTTATGTATGCTCATTTTATCAAAAACATCGGCGTTCTTTTTCGCAAACAAAACAGATAAATGCTAAACAGACAAACAAAATTGCTGAATAGTATACATTTTATTGATAACGAACCCCTGAATGGGTAAAAACGTTTTACAACAGATGCAAGCTCCTGGAATGAGGAAGCCGCGCAAAAATAAAACATAAATATACATCAGTATATACAAATGTCGGCAACGAGGCGTAGACGAACACCATGAGTTGATCCCTCTATGACCCACTCGACTTCGATACTTCTCTGACGCTTCAGCTTCAGAAGAGATTGATTCAGATAAACGGCCCTCAGGTCTTCCAAACCACTAAACAAAGAAGGTCCACACGCGGAACGCAGTCATTTGCGTTTTTAAATCCCTAACTTTTGTGTGAACCGCCCTTTGCGGGTTTTCAGTTCACCGGGATACCCTTTTTTGCCAAAGTCGCCCATCCGGGTTTTCGACTTTGCGGGTGTACATTTTTTCAATTTATATCCCTAATTTTTGCCCGAACCTTTTTCCTTTTTTATGGTTCGCCAGGATGCCCCATTTTTGCCTGGACTCTCTTTTTACTGTCCAGCGGGTTGCTTTCAAGCAAAGTATTTTTTAACTGCGTCCGCGTTTACCGGGGATGCAAAATCTTCACCATCCATCGTGGATAACAACAAAGCTCCTCCCGAGAAGACCTTGCTGACAACGTACGGACCTTCGTAATTCGGAGTCCACTTGCCCCGGTGATCGGAGTGTGGAGGAAGAATCTTCTTCAGGACGAGATCACCCGTCTGAAAGCTTCTAGGACGCACCTTCTTATCATAAGCTTTCTTCATTCGGCTTTGGTATAGACGACCATGTGCAATCGATGCCAACCTCTTCTCGTCCATCAGGCTGAGTTGGTTCAGTTGGTTCGTAATCCATTCTGCCTCGTCGAGTTTCACATCAACCAAAACTCGCAAAGAAGGGATCTCCACTTCTAACGGTAGGACTGCTTCCATACCGTACTGTTGGTGTAAGCCCTAGAGGCCAATACTTTTTGGTACTTGTATCGGATTATTCGTTTAATAATAAAAGGTATTTCTTTATTATGTTTGTCTTTCAGAATAATAAAGTCCCTAGAATAGTTAGTCTGTTTAATGAAATGTTAAGTGTGACTTAATCATGAGATCCCATTAAACATAAAGACATTATTCTTAAAATATCCGTAGTCAAGCTTTATTGCAAAGTGGGATAACATTAAAAGCATTGAGACTATTATGAAGATAGACTGATGATCACATCTCATGGATCATGGATAAAGAGTTATCAAGTCTTGACATAGGTATAAATATTAGGAGTAATATTTATACCGGATTGACCCGCTATGAGAATACTACATAGTATGTTATGCAAAGTGTCATAAGTTATTCTCATGGTGATAATGGTGTATTACCACCCTTCGACCTGAAACCACTATGGACCCTAGATGTAGAGTCGGGTGCTTTATTGCTGATCAAACATTATTCGTAACTGGATGATCATAAAGACAGTTGATAGGCACTCCACGAAGCATGCTGAGGGACATGAGTGTCCTAGATGGAATTTGCCAATCCTGCATAACAGGAGAAATGTCTAAGGGCCCAATATTGAACTGGACAAGGATGACACAGAGTATGCCTTGTGTTCAATATAGACATAGGGGCAAAAGGGTAATTGTACAAACATATATTATCACGAAAAAGGTTTTGTCAGATCACATGACATTTTCGTGACTTGGGTAGCAGTGATGTGTTGCTAGATACCGCTTACTGTTTATTATGTTAAATATATAATTTAATATAATTACCAACGTTACGAAATCCTACAGGGTCACACACATAAGGACAGTTTGATGAGAGATAGAGAAATCAAAGGAACACCGTAAGGTACGGTGCACTTAAGTGAAAATAGAAATTCGGATAATATAATAATAATTATTGTTATTTTATAATGGTTATAAAATAATAATAAAATAAATATATTTATTATAATAATAGTTATTATAATAATATATAATATTATTATGGATCATGTGAATTAGGGTTTTAGCCCGCAGCCCACAAGAGAGTCTATAAAAGGAACCCTTGTGATGAAGCTTTCACTTGATGCAATTTCGTTTTGATTCTCTTTTCTCACTCAAATAATTCCGTTCGTAAGCAGCTAGCACTGTGACCGGAAGCTGTTCGTGTGGACTGAGTAGAGGCGTTGCACCTCATCAACGCTTGTGATCGCTGCATCAAAGATCTGAATCGCCACAAAGAGGTAACGATTCTATCACTGACCATGCTCATTCGTGAGGATCACTAAAGGAAAATTTTTGTTTTCCGCTGCGTTTAGATCGCAATTTTCCTTCAGTGGTATCAGAGCCACTTACGAAACCATGGATCTGATAGCTGTTAAATTTCCGTCTTTTCTGTATTTGATTCGATTAAAACAGAATGAATTTAACAATAAACGGTTAATTAAATTTGGCATCTGTTGTGTACGATTTGGATGATTGATGTTGATTATGCTTCGGAATCCGACATTAGTATGGTGAAGTTGTGCGATACATTGATCATCCATAGGTTACACAATTAGATCGATCACTTTTATATAAGATATAAGAAATTCTGATGCAAAGATGGTATATGGGATATACTGTTTTGATTTCATCCATTCAATCACATAAGGATTGTAATTCTTTTTGAAAGATCATCATTTTCATTCGCTTCGGAATCCGACGTTAGTATGGTGAAGCAATGACATGTTGATATATCATATTGAGTTATCAATCGAGTTGTGTTTGACGGCATGAAATTGTTGCATTAGGATTAATGGCAGTACAAGTGTTGTATTGCCGCAGACTTTTCCGGTTGGGGTTGTAAATGCACAAAAGTTGTGCAGGAAACGACGTGAAATACAATGAAGTGTTCATAAAAATTTTCGCTGGGGCGCTGCCCCTAACAACCCCGCAAGGGGGCAGCGGAACCCCCGGCTAAGTCTGCAAAGTGTGATCAATCAGCCGAAATTTAATTTAGTTTATTTAATTATCGAAATTTTAAACTAATAATAAAAGTGTGTTTATTATTATTTATTTGTGGTGATCAGTTATGGCCTTAGTTTATCCTTTATTATTGTTTTGGGTTTTTTGAATACGGCCTGCGTGTCGTGCCTCTCTCTCAATCTCTTTATGTAACTTCTTTTCTCATCTCACTCCCTCGTATGTAAAACGAGTTTTCTTATATGTAATGTAATATTATGTTATGAAAAAAAAAGGAAGTATTCAATATTAAAGGAGGATAACCTTGGAGATCATGCTTGGAGAAGCTTAGATCGTTATTAGGTTAGCTTAGGTTCTCTCATTGGCTTGAGAGAACAATTGCGTTAGGGGCCATAATTGTATCTTTTTATATGTATGTTGATGCATGTACTTGTATGTTGATGCATGTGAGAGACGTTTTGCATGTTAAGCCGGTGAGATCAAACTAATAACAAATTCCCTCAAAATTAAATATTAAGTTTATGCTTTCCAATTTTTAGCACTCATCAAGACTAGTATCGAGCATTGTAGGTTTCGCCTACGCGAGGTGCATGTTCTATATTAGTAAGGTGTGATGGGATAATTGTAATATCCAATTGCTAAAACAATGGGTCAAACTTAACTAAACAAATTATAATAAGATTATATATGTTTAGAAGCAAGAATTGGGAATGATTCATGTGATGGATCAGAATAAGGAGTTATTCACCCAATTGAAAATATTCGAGAGTTGTATGAGATACAATTGGAAGGAGTTCCTACCTAAATAACTTAGTTTTGTGTAATCAGCCTAACGCTGACTTAAAACAAAGTGAAACATGGATCTCGACCCACTAGAAAGTCTTCCAACGGGATTTTCCGAATCAAATGATGAGGGTCATTTGTTTTGAATAAAATAGTGGGAGCATATTTGATTAAAGGCCTAATTAAATATGTTGTTTTAATGATACTTATATTTTCATATTTCTCTTGTAGATTACCATGACAACAAACACATCGAACAATATTTTGCGATCCATCCTAGATAAGGAAAAATTGTCTGGGACAAATTTCCTGGATTGGCACCGTAATCTGAGGATTGTCCTCAAGCACGATAAGAAGCTGTATGTCTTGGAGACACCAGTTCCTGAGGAGGAACCTCCTAGTTCTGCACCAAAGGCAGAAAGAGATGCTTATAAGAAGCATTTCGATGATGCCAATGAAACCGCTTGCCTCATGCTTGCTACCATGAACTCTGAGTTGCAAAAGCAACACGAGAACATGTCTGCGTTCGATATGATCGGACATCTGAAAACGCTTTACCAAGAGCAAGCAAGAAATGAGAGGTTTCAGGTTTCAAAGTCCCTTTTTAACAGCAAGTTAGCTGAGGGAGCCCCTGTAAGTCCCCATGTACTCAAGATGATTGGGTATGTGGAGAACCTTGACAGATTAGGGTTTCCCCTTGGAAAGGAACTTGCGATTGATCTGATCTTGCAATCGTTGCCAGAGAGCTTCAGTCAGTTTGTCCTGAATTTCAATATGAATGACTTGGACAAAAGTCTTCCAGAACTGCTAGGCATGTTGAGAACTGCTGAGCAGAATATGAAGACAAAAGGGAAATCCATTCTGATGGTCAGTAATGGAAAGAAACAGAACAAGAGGCCCATCAAACAGGGTGGTAGAGGGAAAGGCAAGGAAGTTGCCAAACCCAAACCCACTCCTCCTGTTTTGAAGCCTAGTGGAGGAATAGCAAAGGAGGGCACTTGCTTCCATTGCGGTAAGACCGGACATTGGAAGAGAAATTGCCCAAAGTACCTGGAAGATAAGAATAATGGAGTAGAGACTTCAAATTCAGGTATTTTTGTTATTGAAATTAATTTATCTACTTCTGCATCATGGGTATTAGATACTGGATGCGGTTCTCACATTTGTACTAATGTGCAGGGGCTAAAAAGGAGTAGAAATTTGGCAAAAGGTGAAGTTGACCTACGAGTTGGCAATGGAGCAAAGGTTGCTGCTTTAGCTGTAGGAACTTATGTTTTAACTTTACCTAGTGGTTTAATAATTCAGTTAGAGAACTGTTATTATGTACCTGCAATTAGCAGGAATATTATTTCCGTTTCTTGTTTGGACAAGTTTGGTTTTTCATTCATAATAAGGAACAATTGTTGCTCCATTTATTTGAATGATATATTCTATGCTACTGCAAAAATGAATAATGGACTATATGTCCTTGATCTTGAAATGCCAATTTATAACATTAATACTAAAAGGTTGAAACCTAATGAGTTGAATCCAACTTACCTTTGGCACTGTCGATTAGGCCACATAAATGAGAAACGCATTTCCAAACTCCATAAAGATGGACTCTTGGACTCTTTTGATTATGAATCATATGAGACATGCAGATCTTGTTTAATTGGAAAGATGACAAAGTCCCCATTCACAGGAAAAGGTGAAAGGGCTAATGATCTTTTGGCACTCATACATACTGATGTATGTGGACCACTGAACATACCAGCCAGAGGAGGTTTTCAGTACTTCATCACTTTTACTGATGACTTCAGTAGATACGGATATGTGTATTTAATGAAACACAAATCTGAGTCCTTTGAAAAGTTCAAGGAATTCAAGAATGAAGTACAAAACCAACTAGGTAAGAATATTAAAGTTCTTCGATCAGATCGAGGCGGTGAATATTTAAGCCTAGAATTTGATGACCATCTAAAAGAGTATGGGATTCTATCCCAACTTACTCCTCCTGGAACACCACAATGGAATGGTGTATCTGAGAGAAGAAATCGAACCTTGTTAGACATGGTCCGATCCATGATGAGTCACGTCGATCTTCCAAACTCCTTTTGGGGACATGCATTATTAACAGCAGCTTACACACTTAACCGTGTTCCATCCAAAAAGGTTGATAAGACACCATATGAGATATGGAGTGGTAAGAAACCACATATGTCTTACATGAAGATTTGGGGTTGCGAGGTTTACGTCAAACGACAAATTTCAACCAAGCTTGAGCCCAAATCTGACAAATGCTTATTTGTGGGGTATCCTAAAGAAACAAGAGGATATTACTTCTACAATCCTTCTGAGGGCAAAGTGTTTGTCGCTCGAACTGGAGTCTTTCTGGAAAGGGATTTTATTTCCAAAGGAAACAGTGGGAGGAAAATAGAGCTTGAAGAAATTCAAGAATCACAAAACATTGAAACACCTATGGAGGAACTAGAGCGGGAAACACAAGTAGTTGTGGAAGAGCAACCTGCTCAAGAAGAACAAGACCAGCGTAGGTCAAGCAGGATACGTCACCAACCTGAGAGATATGGATATCTCATAAGTGATCAGGGTGATGTATTACTCATGGATCAAGATGAGCCTGTGACCTACAAAGAGGCCATAACTGGTCCTGAGTCTGAGAAGTGGCTAGAAGCCATGAAATCTGAAATGGATTCCATGTACACAAACCAGGTTTGGACCTTGGTAGAACCTCCTATAGGAGTTAACCCTATAGGATGCAAGTGGGTCTTCAAGAAGAAGACTGACATGGATGGTAAGGTACATACCTATAAAGCAAGACTGGTTGCAAAAGGCTATAAACAAATTCATGGGGTTGACTATGATGAAACCTTTTCACCAGTTGCAATGCTTAAATCTGTTCGGATTTTACTTGCCATCGCTGCATATCATGATTATGAAATATGGCAGATGGATGTCAAAACTGCTTTCCTTAATGGGAATCTTCTTGAGGATGTGTACATGACACAACCTGAAGG
This sequence comes from Lathyrus sativus, assembly GCA_963859935.3. Classification (NCBI taxonomy): domain Eukaryota; kingdom Viridiplantae; phylum Streptophyta; class Magnoliopsida; order Fabales; family Fabaceae; genus Lathyrus; species Lathyrus sativus. Next base: position 236,377,968 of record OZ012736.1, on the reverse strand, counting down.
ATTTGACATACCACAAGATGCCCAAAAGATATGCAAGTTACAGCGATCAATCTATGGATTGAAGCAAGCTTCCAGAAGCTGGAATCTTCGTTTTGATGAAACCGTAAGACAATATGGATTCATCAAAAATGAAGATGAACCTTGTGTCTACAAGAAGGTTAGTGGGAGCATGATCGTGTTTCTGGTATTATATGTAGATGACATATTACTCATTGGAAACGATGTCCCTACCTTGCAACAAGTGAAGACTTGGTTAGGGAATTGTTTTTCTATGAAAGACCTAGGTGAAGCAGCCTATATATTAGGAATTAGGATCTATAGAGATAGATCACAAAAACTGCTTGGCCTAAGTCAGAGTACATACATAGATAAAGTGTTGAGACGCTTTAATATGCATGATTCCAAGAAAGGATTCATACCTATGCAACATGGTCTGTGTTTATCAAAAACACAATCCCCTTCAACTAAGGAAGAAAGGGATCGCATGAATAAGATTCCATATGCATCTGCAATAGGATCTATCATGTATGCCATGTTATGTACTCGACCAGATGTCTCGTATGCATTAAGTGCAACGAGTAGGTACCAATCTGATCCCGGTGATGCTCACTGGGTAGCTGTCAAGAATATCCTTAAGTACTTGAGAAGGACTAAGGATTCATTCTTGATATATGGAGGTCAGGAAGAGCTTGATGTAATTGGTTACACTGATGCTAGCTTCCAGACAGATAAGGATGATTTTAGATCACAATCTGGTTATGTGTTCTGTCTCAATGGTGGCGCTGTGAGCTGGAAAAGTTCAAAGCAAGAAACAGTTGCTGATTCTACAACTGAGGCCGAGTATATTGCTGCCTCAAATGCAGCAAAGGAAGCTGTTTGGATCAAGAAGTTCATTAGTGAACTTGGCATAGTCCCTAGCATTGCGGATCCCATTGGTTTATATTGTGATAACAATGGTGCTATCGCACAAGCTAAGGAGCCTAGATCTCACCAACGATCCAAACACATACTTAGGCGTTATCACCTCATTCGAGAGATAATCGATCGGGGAGATGTGAAGATATGCAGAGTACCTACACTTGACAATATCGCTGACCCATTAACAAAGCCTCTTGCGCAACAGAAGCATGATGGTCATACTAGATCTATGGGTATTAAGGGTATGCCTAATTGGCTCTAGTGCTAGTGGGAGATTGTTGGTGTAAGCCCTAGAGGCCAATACTTTTTGGTACTTGTATCGGATTATTCGTTTAATAATAAAAGGTATTTCTTTATTATGTTTGTCTTTCAGAATAATAAAGTCCCTAGAATAGTTAGTCTGTTTAATGAAATGTTAAGTGTGACTTAATCATGAGATCCCATTAAACATAAAGACATTATTCTTAAAATATCCGTAGTCAAGCTTTATTGCAAAGTGGGATAACATTAAAAGCATTGAGGCTATTATGAAGATAGACTGATGATCACATCTCATGGATCATGGATAAAGAGTTATCAAGTCTTGACATAGGTATAAATATTAGGAGTAATATTTATACCGGATTGACCCGCTATGAGAATACTACATAGTATGTTATGCAAAGTGTCATAAGTTATTCTCATGGTGATAATGGTGTATTACCACCCTTCGACCTGAAACCACTATGGACCCTAGATGTAGAGTCGGGTGCTTTATTGCTGATCAAACATTATTCGTAACTGGATGATCATAAAGACAGTTGATAGGCACTCCACGAAGCATGCTGAGGGACATGAGTGTCCTAGATGGAATTTGCCAATCCTGCATAACAGGAGAAATGTCTAAGGGCCCAATATTGAACTGGACAAGGATGACACAGAGTATGCCTTGTGTTCAATATAGACATAGGGGCAAAAGGGTAATTGTACAAACATATATTATCACGAAAAAGGTTTTGTCAGATCACATGACATTTTCGTGACTTGGGTAGCAGTGATGTGTTGCTAGATACCGCTTACTGTTTATTATGTTAAATATATAATTTAATATAATTACCAACGTTACGAAATCCTACAGGGTCACACACATAAGGACAGTTTGATGAGAGATAGAGAAATCAAAGGAACACCGTAAGGTACGGTGCACTTAAGTGAAAATAGAAATTCGGATAATATAATAATAATTATTGTTATTTTATAATGGTTATAAAATAATAATAAAATAAATATATTTATTATAATAATAGTTATTATAATAATATATAATATTATTATGGATCATGTGAATTAGGGTTTTAGCCCGCAGCCCACAAGAGAGTCTATAAAAGGAACCCTTGTGATGAAGCTTTCACTTGATGCAATTTCGTTTTGATTCTCTTTTCTCACTCAAATAATTCCGTTCGTAAGCAGCTAGCACTGTGACCGGAAGCTGTTCGTGTGGACTGAGTAGAGGCGTTGCACCTCATCAACGCTTGTGATCGCTGCATCAAAGATCTGAATCGCCACAAAGAGGTAACGATTCTATCACTGACCATGCTCATTCGTGAGGATCACTAAAGGAAAATTTTTGTTTTCCGCTGCGTTTAGATCGCAATTTTCCTTCACGTACACCAAGGAGAAAGGAGTTGCCCCGGTTGAAGTACGTACCATCGTACGATAACCGTGCAGTGCAAATGGCAACATCTCGTGCCAATCTTTGTAGGTCACAACCATCTTCTAAACAATCTTCTTTATGTTCTTATTGGTCGCTTCAACGGTGCCATTCATCTTCGGCCGGTAAGGAGATGAGTTGTGGTGTTCAATCTTGAAACTCTGGCACAGCTCCTTCATCATCTTGTTATTCAGATTCGAACCATTATCAGTAATGATTCGCTCAGGAATTCCGTAACGACAGATGATGTCCCTTTTTATGAATTTAGCCACCACCTGCTTGGTCACGTTAGCATATGAGGCTGCCTCCACCCACTTGGTGAAGTAGTCGATAGCTACTAGAATGAAGCGATGACCGTTGGATGCAGTGGGCTCGATCTTGCCTATCATGTCAATGCCCCACATGGATAACGGCCACGGGGAGGACATGACATTTAACGGGCACGGCGGCACATGAACTTTATCAGCATAAATCTGGCATTTCTGACATCTCTTCGCGAATTTAAAGCAATCTGACTCCATCGTCAGCCAGTAATATCCTGCTCTCAGGATCTTTCTCGTCATAGCATGCCCGCCGGCGTGCGTACCAAATGCGCCTTCATGGAATTCTTCCATGAGCATACTCGCCTCTTTCTCATCTACACATCTGAGTAGCACGAGATCGTGGTTTCTTTTATACAACACTCCATCAGGATTGAGATAAAAATTTCCAGACAGCCTCATCAGAGTCTTCTTATCCTAGGTTGACGCTCCCGCGGGATACTCCTTAGTCATAAGGAAAGTCTGGATGTCATGGAACCATGGCTTGCCGTCGGCGGCTTCCTCGATCGCAAAGACAAATGCAGGTCTATCAAGACGAGAAAGGACAATTCTTGGAGCCTCATTCCAAAAATTGACCTTATACATCGAAGCCAACGTGGCTAAGGCATCAGCCATCTGAGTTTCTGCTCTGGGCACATGATGGAGTTCCACTCGATCAAAGAACGGAAGCAGCCTTCTGGCATAGTTCATGTACGGCACCAAATTCGATTGACGAGTCTCCCACTCCCCTTTAATTTGGTCTATCACAAGCGTCGAGTCACAATATACGTCTAGGTTCTTGATTCTCAAATCAATTGCCTCTTCTAGACCCATAATGCATGCTTCGTACTCCGCCTCATTATTGGTGACCGGAAACGTCAGTCTCGCAGTAAACGGGATGTGGGATCCGTGGGGAGTCGTGATGATCGCCCCGATACCACTTCCGTAAGAATTAACCGCCCCATCGAATATCAATTTCCACTGGGATTTCCTATCTGGCCCCTCGTCGGGCAACAGTTCATCGCAATCATTCGCTTTGAGAAACATGATATCCTCATCAGGGAATTCAAATTTCATCGGCTGGTAATCCTCGATCGGCTGTTCGGCAAGGTAATCAGACAATACGCTTCCCTTGATGGCCTTCTGGGAAATATACTGAATGTCATATTCCGTCAACACCATTTGCCATCTGGCAATCTTTCCCGAAAGAGCCTGCTTCTCGAAGACGTACTTGATTGGATCCATCTTTGAAATTAGCATGGTGGTGTGATTGAGCATGTACTGTCATAAACGTTTGGCAGCCCAGGCTAGTGCGCAACACGTCTTCTCCAGCATCGAGTATCGAGATTCATAGTCAGTGAACTTTTTACTCAAGTAGTAAATGGCATGCTCCTTTCTGCCCGTCTCGTCGTGCTAACCGAGAACACACCCCATACTATTCTCAAGAACTGTCAAGTACATGATTAGTGGCCGTCCAGCCACTGGGGGTATCAAGATTGGAGGTTCCTGAAGATACTGCTTTATCTTGTCGAATGCCTTCTGGAAATCCTCGTTCCAGATAATCGCCTGATCTTTCTTTAAAAGCTTGAACATCGGTTCACACGTGGCCGTGAGCTGAGAGATAAACCTTGCAATGTAGTTTATTCTGCCCAAGAAACCACGAACTTCTTTTTCTGTTTTTGGCACTGGCATTTCTTGTATGGCTTTTATTTTTGCAGGATCAACCTCGATGCCTCTTTCGCTCACAATAAACCCCAGTAACTTTCCGGACCTTACTCCGAAAGTACATTTGTTAGGATTCAGCCTCAACCTGAACTTCCTAAGCCTCTCAAAAAGCTTCAGCAAATTGACCAGATGTCCCTCCTCCGTTTGGGACTTCGCAATCATGTCATCAACATAGACTTCAATCTCGTGATGAACCATGTCATGAAACAAAGTTACCATTGCTCGTTGGTAAGTGGCCCCTGCGTTCTTCAGACCGAAAGGCATTACCTTGTAGCAAAATGTTCCCCAAGGAGTGATAAACGTCGTTTTCTCCATGTCCTCCGGCGCCATCTTGATCTGGTTGTAATCGGAGAAGCCATCCATGAACGAAAACACGGAGAACTGGGCTGTGCTGTCGACCAACACATCGATATGAGGTAGCGGGAAATCATCTTTAGGGCTCGCCCTATTCAAATCCCGATAATTGACGCACATGGGTACCTTACCGTCCTTCTTCGGTACAGGCACTATGTTGGCGACCCACGGAGGGTAAGTAGTGACCGCTAAGAAGCCAGCATCAAGCTGTTTCTGCACTTCTTCTTTGATCTTAACGGCCATATCTGGTCTCGTCCTCCTAAGCTTCTTCTTAACGGGAGGGCAATCTTCTCGCAGCGGCAAGTGGTGGACCACGATGTCAGTGTCAAGTCCGGGCATATCTTCGTATGACCAAGCAAAGACGTCACTATACTCTCTCAGCATCTCGACTAATCTCTGCTTGACATCATTCTGCAATTCGGCCCCTATCCTGACGTTTCTGACGAGTTCTTCAGAACCCAGATTCACGATCTCGATCTCCTCCTCATGAGGCAAAATAACTTTCTCCTCTTGTTTCAATAAGCGGGCCAACTCTTCAGGAAGGTCTTCGTCTTCATCAATCTCTTCTTCGGCTTGATAGATCGGGAAATCGAAGTCGAAGTGAGCCGTAGAAGGTCCAGAGTCGATGTCATCTGTTATGTGGATCCTGCAATAACAAGGGTTAAGTTTAAACAAGGATGTGCAGGTTAGCACAAACCCCATTGCCATTTTATTGTTTGTCAAAACAAATATAAAACAGGAATAACAGAGATCACAATATTTGAATACGAAGAAAACGCCTTTGATTTATTAACAAAATGCATGTACATAATCCAACAAGGCCCTGACAATAAAACCACTATGCCCCGGGTAGGATATAGGGTTGTACAATGATTGGAAAATGTAAGTCATTACTCTTCGCTTGTCATCTGGATGATATCCTTGACGGACCAATTGTTGAGGCCCTCGCCTGGCTTGCTTGGCTGGATCCAAGAGTCGAGGTCACAGTCGCTATCTCCGCTGTCTTCAGACATCGCGTTGATGCTTTCGAAAATCATCCCGCCACTGGTAAACTGGATCGGCCCTTTACCTCGAGACGCACTGCTAGAAGAAGAAGAAGCTTCAGCTCCAGGAGAATATCCCAACCCAAACTTATCTTGCTTGTTGGGTATCTCCAAAATTCGCCCCCAGCCTGGGGTAGGTCCGGCTTGGACAGCGGCCCGAGCTTCCTTGAACGAGGAGAGAGTCATCTCTGGCTTTTCTGTGACTACAGGAGCTACGTCCTTCACTTTGACAGCTTCGAACGCTTGGCATAAAGTCTCATGGATTTCGCCATCCATCTCCACATACTTGAAGGACGACAAATGGCTCACCATTATGTCTTCCTCGCCACACACGGTTACGATGCTACCTCCGACAACATATTTGAGCTTTTGGTGCAACGTGGAGGTCACGGCACCAGCAGCATGGATCCATGGCCGGCCCAAGAGACAACTGTAGGCAGGCATGATGTCCATAATATAAAAAACCGCGTCGAACGTTTCTGGCCCGACTTGGATTGGCAGGGTCACCTCCCCGAAAACATGGAGTTTAGTCCCATCGAACGCCTTCACAACCAGATCACTGGGTGTGCAGATCACTCCACGAGTATCCAACTTCATTAATGCCTTCTTCGGAAGAACATTAAGTGACGAACCCGTGTCCACCAACACGTGCGACATAATCATGCCCCTACACTCTATCGAGATGTGCAGGGGGCTATTGTGATTCCTCCCTTTTGGCGTCAGCTCCAAGTCTGTGAAACCTAGCCCATTTCCAGCATTTACGTGGGCTACAACCTCTTCTAGCTGATTCACCGATATTTCTTGCGGTACATACGCGGCGTTCAACACCTTCAGCAGCGCGTTGCAGTGCGCTTCAGAACACAACAACAGGTTCAAGATGGAAATCTTCGAGGGCGTCTGATGGAGATGGTCTACAATCTTGTAGTCACTCTTTTTAATCAACCGCATAAACTCCTCGGCATCTTTAACAAGCAAGTCTTTTTCTACCCCACACGGGACCTCTTCAACAACTTTACTTTTACCTTTATCGGCCACATCAGCTCTGACCGCTTTATCCGCCACGACCTCTGGTGGTGCAAACACTCTTCCGCTGGGAGTAATACCACTGATTCCCGCAAGATTCTCCCCGGTCGACCCAAACGGTTCCAGCTCCAACCTCTGTCCGTTGCAGTAGACTTCAGCCTCATAATGCCACGGAACGACGTTAGTGCTCTCGAAGGGTATCGGTCCAGCTTTGGTAATGGTAATTGTGGGCGGTCTGGGCGCAGAAATGGTTATCGGCCGGCGAGGGTTGGTGATGGTGGCGACTTCATCGGCCTGCTTCAGCACTACCTCTCCTGATCCACTTTCAGCCCTCCGGCTAAACTGCAGAATCCCTTCAGTCATCAGACTTTGAATTCCTTCTACCAACTGCTCACATCCATCAGAACGTGTGGCACAGTCCATACATAGCTCTCCGCAACCTGGAAAGAACCCTCTTTTCAGCAACTTAGCTTTAACGAAGCTAAGCGGCATCTTTAGATCTCTGACGTCAGTCAACAAATTCGCACTCTCGTCTTCGATAATGGCGTTCACTCCGCCTCCCCTATGATTCGGCATAGGATTCTTCGTGACATTGGGCACATTATCGGAGAAGTTGATGATCTTGGCATCTACCATGTCCTGCACCTTATGCTTGAAGGCTTTGCAGTTCTCGATTGTGTGGCCGGGTGCCCCTGAGTGGAACTCAAAAGTGGCATTCGCATCATACCCTGGCAGAGGTGCCCCTGTCAAGGGAGCCAACATCCTCTTCTGGATCAACTGTAGCTGAAGCAAAGTCTGTAACAGTTGCGCGTACGACATGGGCGGTGTCTCGAAGTGACGGTTCGCCAAAGGTGCCCGATTCTGTTACTTTCTGTATCCCTGTTGATTCGGTTGCTGCTGCTGCGGAGCTGCTGGGATATTTATACTGGCCACCTGCTGGTGAGGACCTTTACCCTTCCTTCGAGCGTTGGTCACAGCGCTCGCTTCTCCTTCTCGCCTTTTGCCAGCATAAGGTTTCTTTCCGCCTCCCCCAGCTGAGGATGACTCACCTTGAATTTTCCCGATCTTGATCCCATTTTCGACGTGCTCACCCGTGATAATGAGATCTGAGAACGTCCCAGACATACCGCTGACTAACTTCTCATAGTAAACCCCTGGGAGGGTGGCTACAAACATCTGCACGAGCTCTCGTTCAACCATCGGCGGCTGAACCCTGGCTGCCAACTCACGCCACTGCTGGGTGTATTCCTTAAACCCTTCATTGTTCCTCTGCGACAGATTCTGCAGCTGAACTCGGTTCGGGGCCAAGTCGCTATTGTATTGGTAGTGGTGCACAAATGCTTCAGCAAGGTCCTTCCATGTGCGCACATTAGTGGGCTCCAGACTCATGTACCACTCAAGGGATGGTCCGGAAAGACTGTCTTGGAAGAAGTGCATCAGCAACTTCTCGTCTTCGAAATGAGCAGACATCTTCCTGTAGTACGATCTCAGGTGGACACGAGGGCAAGTGGTGCCCTTATACTTTTCGAAGTCAGGTACTTGAACTTGGGGGCACCTTGAAATCAGCAATTAATCCCAGCTTGGACATATCAACGCCCAAAGTATTCTGATTCTCGATATCTCTCATCTTATCTTCAAGTGCCTTGAATCTAAGTCGTGCTTCAGCATTCAGCTCCCCTTCAACACCTCTCTGAGAGAACACATCATCCTGACGATCCTCTAACCATGGCTGAGGCACAAACAGATTCCCGACGCCTGCATTGTCGTTGCCCGGCCCGACATTGACATTAGCTCCCAGACTTCCATTACCGACGCCCGTCGTATTGAGTCCGATGTTGGCCATCACATTGCCGTTAGCACTGCCGTTGCCCCCGGTCACGGGAACACCATTCTGTGGAGTTTCAACTGGTGGAGGAGTAGGCACAGTCCCACCATGGAGTACGCCGTTGCTATCAACCCTGGAAATCAAAGGCTGAACCAAAGTTCTGAGCTGATCCTGGCCATTGGCGACCGCCTGCATGAGCTCCATGAAGCGATCCATCCTTTCGCGGAGTTCCTGAACATCAGTTTGCACTTGCTCCATGATCCTGGTCTGATTAGCTCTAGTCGGATAGCGGTGAATAGGTCTCTGATCAATCCTGGAACAACCTGAAACAACCTGAAAGACCTAAAAAAACCTGCGACAACCTGTAAAACACAAAAGGGTTAGGAAAAACAACAAAGTGCTCGTTATGCGAATGCTTCATGCAAATGCAAACGTGTGTCAGTGCGTTAGGGAGATCTCTCCGATCCTAGTGCCTGAGTGCCAGTGCTGATAATAATAAGAGGTCTGAGTCCAATCATAGAAATAGAAATCTCATATATAAAGAAAACCCATCAAGGTAGTACATAACATCAGCGGGTACAAGATGAATCAATAGCGTGACCTCAGCCAACAAGCCTGGTGATGGTCAGCATACAACAATGATCAAAACAAAAGGAACACAAATAGTCAAGTACGGCCACGGGCGCGATACTCTTCCAACAACTCCTTTGTTTCCGGATGATCAGGCAGCGTGAGTAACCCCTCGACGAGTAACTCCCTCTGCACAATGGTGTACTGAAGTCCTTCGACCAAACCTTCCCATGCTCCTTCGCCGAAGCAGTCTTCTAACTTCCGTTTCTTGGACTCAAAAGTCAGTTTGCGCTCCTTCAGGTTAGCGAGGGCTTTGTTGAGCTGGCCTTCGGCGGCGTATCTGCGGGCAGTTTCTTCATCAAACCTCTTCTCACTATCCTTCACCTGGGCTTCCAGCCTGGAGATCTGTAGCATCAGCTTATCCTCCCTCTCTTTCCTGGTGGCCAGGGAAGCCTTCCAGTGCTGGTTGAACTTGGATATCCTCCGATATGCCTAGTCCAAGTGCTGCTTCTTCGTAGCCAGTACGTCGTTGACAGCCTTGAAGTCCTGACCCATGCGTTCACGCTCGGCTATCTGCTTAGTCAGGTCTGTCCCCAGCCGGTTCACCAGCTCTGTCTGCCTTTTGAAGGAATGAACGGCTTCGTTCCTCTCGCTTCGGAGCTGAGCCAACTCTTTCTCCAGTTCCTCATTTGCCCTCTTCAATTCATCTCGCTCAGCCAACACCTGATTATGCTGCTGAATGGACACAATAGTAGGCTCTTCAATCATTGGAGGGATTTCTGGCTTGGCATGAGGAAACGGCATCCCTATAGCACTTGCTCTGGCTATGATCCAAGTTGCATACGGAGGGTAGGCTTGATTGTTGCTTCTCCCCAGCAATGGCTTTCCTCGCTTACTGATACCATTCCAGGCGCGCTGAAGCTTGGATAACAGATCCCCCTCTAGAAGACCAGTGAGGTACAGAGATTCCTGCACCTCTTCATCCTTTGGCGGAGCTCTCAAAGCATATGCGAACTGTCGGACCAACAACGACGGATTGTAGTTTATACAGCCCTTCCTGCCTATCAAAGGCACGTTTGGAAACCTGCTGCAACTGAAGATCACCTCAGTACCCAACCTATCTCTGTCAAACCAGTCAATATCCTCTGCAGATAAACTCATCAGACGCTCGGACCACTCAGCTGTGGCTGCAGACGAGACAAAAGGACCACTCTTGGGCAGATGACTATCAAGCCATTTGTAAAGCAAGGGTACACAGCATGAAACATTCTTGCCCATCCTGTTCTCGTTTTTGTAGTGGATAGAATGGTAGACATCTCCTATCAAGGTAGGGATTGGATTCCCTGAAGCAAAGATGTGAAATGCATCCAAGTCTACAAAATCGGGCATGTTGGGGAACAGAATGATGCCATATATGCACAGAGCAAGGATGGCGTTGAATGCGACCCAACATCCGTCCTTGGTGCACTGCTGAGCCTTACCCACTAGAAACTGCAAGGAGAACCCGGGAACCTTGTTCCAACTAGACAACACCAACTCGGAGGCATCCAGATGAAGTGAAGGAGCTAAACCAGCCAGATCAGGCTCAACATCCATGTGAACAAAAGGCATCTGCCTCTTGATAGGCACACCTAGCAAATCAGCATACTCTTCCAGCGTGGGTGCGAGAACAAAATCCTGGAAAGTGAAACATCTCAACGGAGGGTCGTAGAACTGCAGCAGAGCGTGCAACCCATTCACCTCGAACGCAGAAGGTTTATGAACCAAACTGAGCAACCTGCCGTAAGATTTTCTGAACTCATCCCTCACAGAATCATCTGCTAAAGCTATCAAACCAGTCAACTTAACCACATCAGGGGGCAGGGAACTTGTAAGCCACAGTCTTCCTCAGAGAACCCATAACACACAATAGGAGGCAAGAAATCCTGGATCGGGGAAAACGGTACCTGCAACACAGACACACGTTAATGGAATGCAAATGTATGCAAAATAATGTAAAATGCAATCATGCAACAGGAGATCAAGGCAACTGTGCTGTGGAGATTTTGTATCAACAAAACCATAACGCTGCTCTATCAAGAACAACCACTGATAAGAAGAGAACCCCGGTATCGGACCACAAATCTGCTCTGTCAAGAACAACCATCTGATATGGCCATATACACAAGATCATAATTCTGCTCTATCAAGAACAATCATCTAATCATGAAACTCTGTTCTATCCAGAACAAACATACAACTGCTGATGAGATCTTCAGACCCCAATCATAAATCTGCTCTATCAAGAACAAACATACATCTGCTGATGAGATCTTCAAACCCCAATCATAAATCTGCTCTGTCAAGAACAAACATACATCTGCTGATAAGATCCTCTGATCTCAATCTGCTCTATCAAGAACAAATACACATCTGATGATAAGATCCTCTGATCAAAACCTGCTCTATCAAGAACAAACATATATTTGCATATGAGATCCTCAGATCCCAACAAAACTGATCCACTATCAAGAAAACCAGGTAGTCTGAATGTCAAAGTTTCCTGCAATAAACCCAACCCTGCTCACAGGTATGGACCTAAACTGACTCAAGTTCGGCATCCTATGCGTTCATCAGCGTCACAGACATTCAAGAGGGGTGATACGATACCCAGAAGGTGTGGCATCACCAGCTCATGAAGCGGCCTCACTCGGCTGAATCACAAATGATCGGTCCCCAGAGTCGACAATCCACCAAACCAGCAACCGTCTCAATCCAAAGGGTTGAAAGAGAAGCCAACTGGGAGAACCTCGTCTGAGCGTGGATTTCATGAGACACTAGTGCCTGCAAAGCAAGCACGCGCCCACTAATTTCCACAACTAATGCTATGTTCGCTCAAGCCTGGGTCTGGCTTCTCACTCATCAGAATGCCCCTCCCATAACAACACAGATAATCATATCATACTGAAAATAAAGTGCGGGAAATAAAATGCGATAAATAACCACAACCCAACAAGTAATCATACAAGCGCTAGGATTGACTCTCGCAGGGGAACCGGAGAACCAGAGATTCTGGGTTCGATCCCCAGCAGAGTCGCCAGTTGTCGCTTTCGTGAAAATAAGGTGCCGGCACAACAGAAGAGTCGCCACCTTTCGTTATTTATCCCTCGGAACGGGAAAGGAAACGATCGGAAAAAACCTGACGAAAAGGAATAAGACAAGGTCGTCGCAACCGTTGTCTGCGTTCGGGAGTCGGTTACGCAAGGGGAAGGTATTAGCACCCCTCACGTCCGTCGTACTCGACGGGATCCACGCTTGTTGTGTTTACTGGACGGGTTGGTTTTATCTATCTACCTATCAAGGCTGGCTTAAAACAGAAAAGAAAATGACTCGGCAAAGCGTCGCACTTTATGCCTACGTATTCTCATCAGAGAACGAGAAATCAGAGTCAACGTAGTTCGACCTACGACGGGTTATGGGGAAGGTAGCTCGCCAATACATCAGTATTGTGCCTACGTACTCTCAACAGGTATGGGAGATCAGAGCTTACGTAGTTCGAGACACTACGCATTATTTTCTGTCTTTTACAGAAGAAGTGTTTTTTATTGTTTTTGCAATCTCAATCGCACTAGAGACTATGACCTGAGAGTGAATGCGTCGCATGTCACCCAAAGGGTACCATACTAAACATCCAGACTGTGTAAAATAAACTCTCCCACAATCCTTTCTCAGATAGCTTAAGGCTCGTAACGTACGAAAGAAACCATTCATGATTACTGTATCTTAAGCTGTTTTGAGATGAGAAGAGAACAGGCCCAACTAAAGGGAGACTATCAAGTCCTAATGTTGTCATGCCAAGGATTCATCCTATGGTTGAGGTTTGAAACAGGGAACTCCTAGAAGTTATCATGCATAGGTTTCAACCTAAAGTTCTATCATCAATTCCTTATCAAAGGAAATGAGAGTCCTAAGGGATCATATCAATGATACACAGAAACAGATAAAGCATCAGCTCAAACAGTAAACAAATATACAGTAAAATGCATGCAATGCAAGTGAGGGAGGAAATGTGTGTGGGGCATCGGCCTCCACAAGCTCATCTCAACCTCAAGCCAGAATGAATAACAGTAATCATACCGAAATAAAACATGCTATCAAGCAAAATACAGGAGACTGCAATCATACAGAAGGAATAAAATCATGCTATCAAGCAAAACAAACCACATGGGCAAGGGAGCAGGGCTCTACTGAATACCCGCAAGCAAAGCCATACAGTAACAGTACAAGCAGAGGGAGCAACTCAACCTCTAGTGCAATCATGCTCCTAGATTCTACCTAGTCTAGATATGAACTTATTCTAATGCATCAAGCAAGTCAAACAAGGAACATCAATATAGAAAAGAAAACAGAAAAGAAAGCAGAAAAGAAAGCAGATCAACTCCTCTCTCAACTCCAAGCTTCAGCTCTTCCAACAGCAACTCAGTCTTCAGACCTCAATCACTCTAGACAAATGTCAATTTGCTTCTCCAGGTTTCAACCCTTCAACATAAGTTTCAACTTATTCTCTCTTCTCTAAGCTTCAGCTCCTTAATCAGTTCCACCTTTAGGCTTCACTCTTAACCACAAGTATCAACTTGATTCCTTCAGGATCTCCAAGCTTCAAAGTAAGTATCAACTTATCCTTTGTTCTTCAAGCTTCAGCTCTTCAGTCAATCTCAATTGAATCCTCTTCCTAAGTATCAACTTATTCTTCAAGATCTCAAGCTCTCTTTGCTTTACCAGTCTCAACTTGGTCTTCTCTTACTGCAAGCTTCAGTTTCTCAGAGTAATCTTCAATCACTTAGAAGTATCAACTTCATCCTTCAGTCTTTAAGCCTCAGCTCTTCATTCAGTCTTTATTGGATCTTCATTGGGTCTTCAAGTATCAACTTGATCTTGCTCTTCAAGCTTCAGCTGGAATGGCAATGCTCAGGGAATCATCCTCTTCCATACTCTTCAATGAAGTCTTCATCTTCACACTCAAGCTCAACATCTCTCAAGATACTCAAACCAGAGGAAATCACTTAACTGGATAAGCTGGGGTGTTAAACTGCTTATTGATCACCCAAGGTGACCTATAAGGGTTTAACATCAAGGGAATGGTTCCCTCAAAGGTTCTACTTCCTAGGTACCATCACTTATCCCTCCTAAGGAGAGAGGTGAATACCATGGAAGGACCCTGAATCACAGGGAGGAATGGAGGTGAAAGATACCATCCATGTTTGAGAAAGGAGTTAACTAGGTCTAAACTCTTCCTAATTCCTAACCCTAAAACAACAACAAAACAAACAAGATTCTCAAGCTCTCAAGCTCCTTCTTCAATCCTCAAGTCTTCTAGGATGCTCCTCCATGCTCCTCAAAGCAAAACCAAGCCCACCAAGCCCACAAAGCAAGGCAAACAAAAATACAAGCCCACAAGGGCAACACAAACAACCATCAACTACAAAAATCATTTAAAAATAGTATACTATTATATTAAAATCTAATATAATTTCTAGGGGATCCTATATACCTACCCTTAATACCCTATATGTCCCAATGTCTAACTTGACCTAGAAACCCAAAATTCTAAGGTTATTGTGGACCTATGTTAAGGATTGACCTAATTCTACACAAATCACAAAATTATGGAATAAATCCAGAGGGGAGCTAAAGTCCTAATCTAACTATCCTAAAAAGAATGGCCTAAAAATTCAAAGGGAACTAGCTAAACAAAACTCTACAAATCTATGCATCAACATAAAAGAATCAAAATGCTATTAAAAGAGAAAATACACAAAAAATATTAAAAATGCATGAAATGCAAATATTTTGATTTTATAATTTTCTAGACATGAACATGAAATGGGAGAGAAAATCCCCATGCAAAAATCATTAATTTCCTATTTATTATGATTTTTTAAAGATTAATGAAAAATGGAGAAAAAGAAATTAAAATGAGAAATGCTTGGTGTGAATAGCAATGCCAGACAGTTCATTTTCCAAATGGGCTTAAAATGGGGGTACAATTAGTAAGGTGCGCTAGGCCCAGTTATTTAATCAGAAAATCAATTAAAATCATAAAGAAAAAGAAAAAGAAACGGTGTAAAAAGCAAAGAAATACAGTTCAAAATCCAATGGGCCATGAGAGTGGGGTGTGAATATCAATCAAGCCCAATCTCCCTTTTAATGAAACAACACGTTTTGGTTGTCTTCAGACTCCCCTTTCACACGTGAGATTAAACCACAACCCTCAGATCTGACCCTACTCAATGAGTCCACGCCTGATCAAACGGCCATCACTTCGTCTTCTTCCTTCAGCCATGGAAATGGAGGGAAAGCTCCATGAACAGAGCTTCAAAGTGAATCTTCACCCCAATCGTATCACCTCGATTCTCCATGAAAAACTACAATTCAAAACCCTAGTTCATCCAGAATTTCACCCTGAATCTAACCATGGCCTTGAAATCAATTGAAATGCCCTAATTCTCCAAACCCGATCCAAGATCAAAGATATGCTCAAACTTCAGTTCTAACCATTCTTGAAATTAACTACCTCAGAATGATCACCACTTCACACTAGTTAATTCTTGATATCAAATTCATGCTATAGCTCACTATATCTCATGTTCTTGGTCAAAACAAAAATGGTGTCACCAACTGAAACCTCACCAATTGATCCCAAACTTCCCAGAATCCATCACCTAATTGTCTCTAACCGTTCTAACCTAACAATTCTTGCTAATTATGCCTAAATCATGGTGTAGAAGAAAATTTACTAACCTGTAGAATCTTGATTAACAGATGGGGTAAACCTTCACTTCAAGCTCTCAAACTCTTCGGAATCAATCCTTGAATGATGATCTTGCTACTGTTTGCAAAAGATTGGACCAAGAAAGCTTGAATCTCCAAACCCGATGGTGACTTGCAACCTTCAAAATCCAAGTGCTATCTCTTCAATTCTCCATGGTTTTGCCTTCAATTTGGTCTGCACAGCTTCAGTGTGGTCAAGGGAATGTGTTTTGATTGAAAGAAGGAATGGAAATGAATCAGAATGTAGAATTTGATTTCAACTTGCAATGGAAGCAAGTGAAATGGCTATCTCTCTCTTCTCTCAAATCTCTCACCAACCTTGCATCTGAGCAAGTTCTAAATCATATATAGGATGGTTTAGACTCATCTCTAACCATCTGGAATCATCCAATGAGAAATTGGAATTCTCATGTCATGAGTTTATGGATTCATCTCATCTCACATGCCATCTCATGCCATAGCCCTTGCAACCCTTGTAACTGACTTGAAATTCTCCCTAAATGAGATATAGGATGTGTTAAAACCCTTTACCAGCTTATACATTGCCTTTCCTTAAGTTTTACATTTGTGCCTTATTATGCAAGCAAGCATTTTCCAAAGCAACCCCATGATCTAGGCCTCAATTCAAAAAAGTGGCTGAACCTTTGTTTTTAGAATGTCTTTTAGAGTCAAAATGACCTATTATATGCCATGGTTTGGATGTGTAACTTGGAAATTTTAATTTCCAACTTGAACTTATTTAACTTATGCCTCCATTTTAGGTCATTTTTATCACTTTTTGCTACAAGCCTTTTCAACATCTCATGACCACCCTAATAGCCTTAAAACATCATTCTAAGCAAGTTTGATGTTGAAGAATTTTCCATTTGAAGCTTGGAAATAGGAGATATGGCCTTATGCTTGAAATGACCTATAATCTCCAAATGACCAAAATGCCCTTGACTTGTCAAAGCCATAACTTGAGTTCTACAAATCCTATCAAGGACTTCTAGTACTCTCTAGAAAGCTAAGAAGATGAGGAACAACATTCATGTTGTCCAAAAGTTCATAGGAATCATCCTTCTTGGGCAAAGGTTGGATGCAAGTTGGGTGACTTTCAAAGCCCCAGATTCACATACCTCAGATGACCTGTAACTTGTCAAAGTCATAACTTGAGCTCTACAAATCCTATCAAGGACTTATAGTACTCAAATTAAAGCTAAGAGCAAGCTCTACAACATTCATGTTGGGGGTAAGATGAGATGACAATCCCATCTTGAGCTAAACTGCCTTGAAGTTAGGGATCAAACTAGGGGATTTTACACTGTCAAGCCTTAGAAACCCTAGCTTGAAACTTCTCAAACTCCTCAATCATGATGAGTTGGTCTATGAATCATCTTTATACCATCTCAATGCATCAATCCATGATCACATGGCTTCTTGGATTAGGTCTCAACCCTCTCCAAATCATCAGTTGACCTAGGGTTGACCCAGTCAAACCCTAATTATACCACTCATGGCTGAGTCTTCTTATTCTTGTACAATGACCTCTCTAGGCCTCATGATGGCTTTCAAGACATCTTATAAGCTCTCTCAAAGCTTTAAGTCCATCCTCATAGCCTCAGAATCATCTGAGGAGCCCCCACAACTCTCAAGTTATGAGGCACACAACCTTGGTTTCAACCAATCTCTCTGAGGATCTCTTAAATTCTCTGACAAAGATATCAACCTTTGCACACTTGAATAACCTTCTTGGCTAGCTTCAAAGTCTCATATAACTCTTGATGGGTAGTCATACCTCTTGATCTATTGCCCCCATATCAATGAGAAGCAGATGATAATGCTAGTGAACACAAGCTAGGTAAATCAATGTTAGTCAAATTTTGGGGTGCAACACAGACTTCGGTTATTACGTTGAGCGTTCAGACTCTGGTCAGTTTTGTTGGTTATCCAGACTCCAGTTTTTACGTTGAGCGTTCAGGCTCTAGTCAGTTTTGTTGGGCATCCAGACTACGTTTATTACGTTGAGCGAGCAGGCTCCGGTCAGTTTCTTTGGGTATCCAGACTCCGGTTATTACGTTGAGCGTTTAGGCTACGGTCAGTTTCGTTGGGTATCTAGACTCCAGTTATTACGTTGAGCATTCAGGCTCTGGTCAGTTTCGTTGTGTATCCAGACTCCGGTTATTACGTTGAGCGATTAGGCTCCGATCAATTTCGTTGTGTATCCAGACACCGGTTATTATGTTGATCCTTCAGGCTCCAGTCAGTTTCGTTGAGTATCCAGACTCCGGTTATTACGTTGAGCGTTCAGGCTCTGGTCAGTTTCGTTGAGTATCCAGATTCCGGTTATTACATTGACCCTTCAGGCTCCGGTCAATTTCGTTGGGTATCCAGACTCCGGTTATTACGTTGAGCATTCAAGCTCCGACCAGTTTCGTTGGGTATCCAGACTCTGGTTATTACGTTGAGCGTTCAGGCTCCGGTCAGTTTCGTTGGGTATCCAGACTCCGGTTATTACGTTGAGCGTTCAGGCTCCGGCCAGTTTCGTTGCGTATCCAGACTCCGATTATTATGTTGAGCGTTCAGGCTCCAGTCAGTTTCATTGGGTATCCAGACTCCGGTTATTACGTTGAGCGTTCAGGCCTAGTCCAGTTTTGTTGGATATCCAAACTCCGGTTATTACATTCAGCGTTCAGGCTTCGGTCAGTTTCGTTGGGTATCCAGACTCCGGTTATTACGTCAGCATTCAGGCTCCGGTCATTTTTGTTGAGCATCCAGACTCCAGTTATAACGTTGTGCATTCAGGGTCCGGTCAGTTTCGTTGAGTACCCAGACTCCGGTTATTACGTTGTGCGTTCAGGCTCCGGTCAGTTTTGTTGAGTATCCAGACTCTGGTTATTACGTTGAGCGTTTAGGCTCTGTTCAGTTTCGTTGGGTATCCAGACTCCGGTTATTACGTTGAGCGTTCAGGGTCCGGTCAGTTTCGTTGCATATCCAGACTCTGGTTATTACGTTAGGCGTTCAGGCTCCGGTCAGTTTCGTTCGTTATCTTGACTCCGGTTATTATTTTAAGCGTTCAGGCTCCGGTCAATTTCGTTTGGTATCCTGACTTCGGTTATTACGTTGAGCGTTCAGGCTCTGGTCAGTTTCATTGGGTATCCAGACTTCGGTTATTATCTTGAGCATTCAGACTCCGGTCAGTTTCGTTGGGTATCCAGACTCCGGTTATTACGTTGAGCGTTCAGGCTCCGGTCATTTTCGTTGAGCATCCAGACTCTAGTTATTACTTTGTGCGTTCTGGCTCTGGTCAGTTTCGTTGAGTATCTAGACTCTGGTTATTACGTTGAGCGTTCAGGCTCCGTTCAGTTTCGTTGTGTATCCAGACTCCGGTTATTACGTTGAGTGTTCAGGCTCCGGTCAGTTTCGTTGGGTATCCAGACTCCGGTTTTTACATTGAGCGTTCAGGCTCCGGTCAGTTTTGTTGGGTATCCAGACTCCGGTTATTACGTTGAGCATTCAGGCTTTAGTCAGTTTCGTTGGGTATCCAGACTCAGGTTATTACTTTGAGCGGTCAGGCTCCGGTCAGTTTCGTTTGGTATCCAGACTTCGGTTATTACGTTGAGCGTTTAGGCTCCGGTCAGTTTTGTTGGGTATCCAGACTCCGGTTTTTACGTTGAGTGTTCAGGCTCCGGTCAGTTTTGTTGGGTATCCAGACTCCGGTTATTACCTTGAGCGAGCAGGCTCCGGTCAGTTTCGTTGGGTATCCAGACTCCGGTTATTACGTTGAGCGTTTAGGCTAAGGTCAGTTTCGTTGGGTATCCAGACTCCGGTTATTACGTTGAGTGTTCAGGCTCCGGTCAGTTTCGTTGTGTACCCAGACTCCGGTTTTTACGTTGAGCGATCATGCTCCGGTCAATTTCGTTGTGTATCCAGACACCTGTTATTATGTTGATCGTTCAGGCTCTAGTCAGTTTCGTTGAGTATCCAGACTCCGGTTATTACGTTGAGCGTTCAGGCTCCGGTCAGTTTCGTTGGGTATCCAGACTCCGGTTATTACATTGAGCGTTCAGGCTCCGGTCATTTTCGTTGGGCATCCTTGCTCCAATTATTACTTTGTGCGTTCAAGCTCCAGTCAGTTTCGTTGAGTATCTAGACTCTGGTTATTACATTGAGCGTTCAGGCTCCGTTCAGTTTCGTTGGGTATCCAGACTCCGGTTATTACGTTAAGCGTTCAGGCCCCGGTCAGTTTCGTTGTGTATCCGGACTCCCGTTATTACGTTGATCGTTCAAGCTCCGGTCAGTTTCATTGGGTATCCAGACTCCGGTTTTTACGTTGAGCGTTCAGGCTCCGGTCAGTTTTTTTGGGTATCCAGACTCCGATTATTATGTTGAGCGTTCAGGCTCCGGTCAGTTTCATTGGGTATCCAGACTCCGGTTATTACGTTGAGCGTTCAGGCTCCGGTCAGTTTTGTTGGGTATCCAAACTCCGATTATTACATTCAGCGTTCAGGCTCCGGTCAGTTTCGTTGGGTATCCAGACTCCGGTTATTACGTTAGCGTTCAGGCTCCGGTCATTTTTGTTGAGGATCCAGACACCAGTTATTACGTTGTGCGTTCAGGGTCCGGTCAGTTTGGTTGAGTACCCAGACTCCGGTTATTACGTTGAGTGTTCAGGCTCCGGTCAGTTTCGTTGTGTACCCAGACTCCGGTTTTTACGTTGAGCGATCATGCTCCGATCAATTTCGTTGTGTATCCAGACACCTGTTATTATGTTGATCGTTCAGGCTCTAGTCAGTTTCGTTGAGTATCCAGACTCCGGTTATTACGTTGAGCGTTCAGGCTCCGGTCAGTTTCGTTGGGTATCCAGACTCCGGTTATTACATTGAGCGTTCAGGCTCCGGTCATTTTCGTTGGGCATCCTGGCTCCAATTATTACTTTGTGCGTTCAAGCTCCGGTCAGTTTCATTGAGTATCTAGACTCTGGTTATTACATTGAGCGTTCAGGCTCCGTTCAGTTTCGTTGGGTATCCAGACTCCGGTTATTACGTTAAACGTTCAGGCCCCGGTCAGTTTCGTTGTGTATCCGGACTCCCGTTATTACGTTGATCGTTCAAGCTCTGGTCAGTTTCATTGGGTATCCAGACTCCGGTTTTTACGTTGAGCATTCAGGCTCCGGTCAGTTTTGTTGGGTATCCAGACTCCGATTATTATGTTGAGCGTTCAGGCTCCGGTCAGTTTCATTGGGTATCCAGACTCCGGTTATTATGTTGAGCGTTCAGGCCTAGTCCAGTTTTGTTGGATATCCAAACTCCGGTTATTACATTCAGCGTTCAGGCTCCGGTCAGTTTCGTTGGGTATCCAGACTCCGGTTATTACGTCAGCGTTCAGGCTCCGGTCATTTTTGTTGAGCATCCAGACTCCAGTTATTACGTTGTGCATTTAGGGTCCGGTCAGTTTCGTTGAGTACCCAGACTCCGGTTATTACGTTGTGCGTTCAGGCTCCGGTCAGTTTTGTTGAGTATCCAGACTCTGGTTATTACGTTGAGCGTTTAGGCTCTGTTCAGTTTCGTTGGGTATCCAGACTCCGGTTATTACGTTGAGCGTTCAGGGTCCGGTCAGTTTCGTTGCATATCCAGACTCTGGTTATTACGTTAGGCGTTCATGCTCCGGTCAGTTTCGTTCGTTATCTAGACTCCGGTTATTATTTTAAGCGTTCAGGCTCCGGTCAATTTCGTTTGGTATCCTGACTTCGGTTATTACGTTGAGCGTTCAGGCTCTGGTCAGTTTCATTGGGTATCCAGACTTCGGTTATTATCTTGAGCATTCAGGCTCCGGTCAGTTTCGTTGGGTATCCAGACTCCGGTTATTACGTTGAGCGTTCAGGCTCCGGTCATTTTCGTTGAGCATCCAGACTCTAGTTATTACTTTGTGCGTTCAGGCTCTGGTCAGTTTCGTTGAGTATCTAGACTCTGGTTATTACGTTGAGCGTTCAGGCTCCGTTCAGTTTCGTTGTGTATCCAGACTCCGGTTATTACGTTGAGCGTTCAGGCTCCGGTCAGTTTCGTTGGGTATCCAGACTCCGGTTTTTACATTGAGCGTTCAGGCTCCGGTCAGTTTTGTTGGGTATCCAGACTCCGGTTATTACGTTGAGCATTCAGGCTTTAGTCAGTTTCGTTGGGTATCCAGACTCAGGTTATTACGTTGAGCGTTCAGGCTCCGGTCAGTTTCGTTTGGTATCCAGACTTCGGTTATTACGTTGAGCGTTTAGGCTCCGGTCAGTTTTGTTGGGTATCCAGACTCCGGTTTTTACGTTGAGTGTTCAGGCTCCGGTCAGTTTTGTTGGGTATCCAGACTCCGGTTATTACCTTGAGCGAGCAGGCTCCGGTCAGTTTCGTTGGGTATCCAGACTCCGGTTATTACGTTGAGCGTTTAGGCTAAGGTCAGTTTCGTTGGGTATCCAGACTCCGGTTATTACGTTGAGTGTTCAGGCTCCGGTCAGTTTCGTTGTGTACCCAGACTCCGGTTTTTACGTTGAGCGATCATGCTCCGGTCAATTTCGTTGTGTATCCAGACACCTATTATTATGTTGATCGTTCAGGCTCTAGTTAGTTTCGTTGAGTATCCATACTCCGGTTATTACGTTGAGCGGTTAGGCTCCGGTCAGTTTCGTTGGGTATCCAGACTCCGGTTATTACATTGAGCGTTCAGGCTCCGGTCATTTTCGTTGGGCATCCTGGCTCCAATTATTACTTTGTGCGTTCAAGCTCCGGTCAGTTTCGTTGAGTATCTAGACTCTGGTTATTACATTGAGCGTTCAGGCTCCGTTCAGTTTCGTTGGGTATCCAGACTCCGGTTATTACGTTAAGCGTTCAGGCCCCGGTCAGTTTCGTTGTGTATCCGGACTCCCGTTATTACGTTGATCGTTCAAGCTCCGGTCAGTTTCATTGGGTATCCAGACTCCGGTTTTTACGTTGAGCGTTCAGGCTCCGGTCAGTTTTTTTGGGTATCCAGACTCCGATTATTATGTTGAGCGTTCAGGCTCCGGTCAGTTTCATTGGGTATCCAGACTCCGGTTATTACGTTGAGCGTTCAGGCTCCGGTCAGTTTTGTTGGGTATCCAAACTCCGATTATTACATTCAGCGTTCAGGCTCCGGTCAGTTTCGTTGGGTATCCAGACTCCGGTTATTACGTTAGCGTTCAGGCTCCGGTCATTTTTGTTGAGGATCCAGACACCAGTTATTACGTTGTGCTTTCAGGGTCCGGTCAGTTTGGTTGAGTACCCAGACTCCGGTTATTACGTTGTACGTTCAGGCTCCGGTCAGTTTTGTTGAGTATCCAGACTCTGGTTATTACGTTGAGCGTTCAGGCTCTGTTCAGTTTCGTTGGGTATCCAGACTCCGGTTATTACGTTGAGCGTTCAGGGTCCGGTCAGTTTCGTTGCATATCCAGACTCTGGTTATTACGTTAGGCGTTCAGGCTCCGGTCAGTTTCGTTCGGTATCTAGACTCTGGTTATTATTTTAAGCGTTCAGGCTCCGGTCAATTTCGTTTGGTATCCTGACTTCGGTTATTACGTTGAGCGTTCAGGCTCTGGTCAGTTTCATTGGGTATCCAGACTTCGGTTATTATCTTGAGCATTCAGGCTCCGATCAGTTTCGTTGGGTATCCAGACTCCGGTTATTACGTTGAGCGTTCAGGCTCCGGTCATTTTCGTTGAGCATCCAGACTCTAGTTATTACTTTGTGCGTTCAGGCTCTGGTCAGTTTCGTTGAGTATCTAGACTCTGGTTATTACGTTGAGCGTTCAGGCTCCGTTCAGTTTCGTTGGGTATCCAGACTCCGGTTATTACATTGAGCGTTCAGGCTCCGGCCAGTTTCGTTGCGTATCCAGACTTCGGTTATTACGTTGATCGTTTAGGCTCCGGTCAGTTTCATTGGGTATCCAGACTCCGGTTTTTACGTTGAGCATTCAGGCTCCGGTCAGTTTTGTTGGGTATCCAGACTCCGATTATTATGTTGAGCGTTCAGGCTCCAGTCAGTTTCATTGGGTATCCAGACTCCGGTTATTACGTTGAGCGTTCAGGCCTAGTCCAGTTTTGTTGGATATCCAAACTCCGGTTATTACATTCAGCGTTCAGGCTCCGGTCAGTTTCGTTGGGTATCCAGACTCCGGTTATTACGTCAGCGTTCAGGCTCCGGTCATTTTTGTGAGCATCCAGACTCCAGTTATTACGTTGTGCATTCAGGGTCCGGTCAGTTTCGTTGAGTACCCAGACTCCGGTTATTACGTTGTGCGTTCAGGCTCCGGTCAGTTTTGTTGAGTATCCAGACTCTGGTTATTACGTTGAGCGTTTAGGCTCTGTTCAGTTTCGTTGGGTATCCAGACTCCGGTTATTACGTTGAGCGTTCAGGGTCCGGTCAGTTTCGTTGCATATCCTGACTCTGGTTATTACGTTAGGCGTTCAGGCTCCGGTCAGTTTCGTTGGGTATCTAGACTCCGGTTATTATTTTAAGCGTTCAGGCTCCGGTCAATTTCGTTTGGTATCCTGACTTCGGTTATTACGTTGAGCGTTCAGGCTCTGGTCAGTTTCATTGGGTATCCAGACTTCGGTTATTATCTTGAGCATTCAGGCTCCGGTCAGTTTCGTTGGGTATCCAGACTCCGGTTATTACGTTGAGCGTTCAGGCTCCGGTCAGTTTCGTTGGGTATCGAGATTCCGGTTATTACGTTGAGCGTTCATGCTCCGGTCATTTTCGTTGAGCATCCAGACTCTGGTTATTACTTTGTGCGTTCAGGCTCTGGTCAGTTTCGTTGAGTATCTAGACTCTGGTTATTACGTTGAGCGTTCAGGCTCCGTTCAGTTTCGTTGGGTATCCAGACTCCGGTTATTACGTTGAGCGTTCAGGCTCCGGTCAGTTTCGTTGGGTATTCAGACTCCGGTTTTTACGTTGAGCGTTCAGGCTCCGGTCAGTTTTGTTCGGTATCCAGACTCCGGTTATTACGTTGAGCATTCAGGCTTTAGTCAGTTTCGTTGGGTATCCAGACTCAGGTTATTACGTTGAGCGTTCAGGCTCCGGTCAGTTTCGTTTGGTATCCAGACTTCGGTTATTACGTTGAGCGTTTAGGCTCCGGTCAGTTTTGTTGGGTATCCAGACTCCGGTTTTTACGTTGAGCGTTCAGGCTCCGGTCAGTTTTGTTGGGTATCCAGACTCCGGTTATTACGTTGAGCGAGCAGGCTCCGGTAAGTTTCGTTGGGTATCCAGACTCCGGTTATTACGTTGAGCGTTTAGGCTAAGGTCAGTTTCGTTGGGTATCCAGACTCCGTTTATTACGTTGAGTGTTCAGGCTCCGGTCAGTTTCGTTGTGTATCTAGACTCCGGTTATTACGTTGAGCGATCAGGCTCCGGTCAATTTCGTTGTGTATCCAGACACCTGTTATTATGTTGATCGTTCAGGCTCTAGTCAGTTTCGTTGAGTATCCAGACTCCGGTTATTACGTTGAGCATTCAGGCTCCGGTCAGTTTCGTTGGGTATCCAGACTCCGGTTATTACATTGAGCGTTCAGGCTCCGGTCATTTTCGTTGGGCATCTTGGCTCCAATTATTACTTTGTGCGTTCAAGCTCCGGTCAGTTTCGTTGAGTATCTAGACTCTGGTTATTACATTGAGCGTTCAGGCTCTGTTCAGTTTCGTTGGGTATCCAGACTCCGGTTATTACGTTAAGCGTTCAGGCCCCGGTCAGTTTCGTTGTGTATCCGGACTCCCGTTATTACGTTGATCGTTCAGGCTCCGGTCAGTTTCATTGGGTATCCAGACTCCGGTTTTTACGTTGAGCGTTCAGGCTCCGGTCAGTTTTTTTGGGTATCCAGTCTCCGATTATTATGTTGAGCGTTCAGGCTCCAGTCAGTTTCATTGGGTATCCAGACTCCGGTTATTACGTTGACCGTTGAGGCTCCGGTCAATTTTGTTGGGTATCCGAACTCCGATTATTACATTCAGCGTTCAGGCTCCGGTCAGTTTCGTTGGGTATCCAGACTCCGGTTATTACGTTAGCGTTCAGGCTCCGGTCATTTTTGTTGAGGATCCAGACACCAGTTATTACGTTGTGCATTCAGGGTCCGGTCAGTTTGGTTGAGTACCCAGACTCCGGTTATTACGTTGTGCGTTCAGGCTCCGGTCAGTTTCGTTGAGTATCATGACTCTAGTTATTACGTTGAGCATTCAGGCTCTGTTCAGTTTCGTTGGGTATCCAGACTCCAGTTATTACGTTGAGCGTTCAGGCTCCGGTCAGTTTTGTTGTGTATCCAGACTCCGGTTATTACGTTGAGCGTTCAGGCTCCGGTCAATTTCGTTGGGTATCCAGACTCCGGTTTTTACGTTGAGCGTTCAGGCTCCGGTCAGTTTCGTTGGGTATCCAGACTCCGGTTATCACGTTGAGCGTTCAGGCTCCGGTCAGTTTCTTTGTGTATCCAGACTCCGGTTATCACGTTGAGCATTCAGGCTCCAGTCAGTTTCGTTGAGTATCTAGACTCTGGTTATTACATTGAGCATTCAGGCTCCGGTTAGTTTCGTTGAGTATCCAGATTCCGGTTATTACATTGAGCGTTCAGGCTTCGGTCAATTTCGTTGGGTATCCAGACTCCGGTTATTACGTTGAGCGTTCAGGCTCCGGTCCGTTTCGTTTGGTATCCAGACTTCGATTATTACGTTGAGCGTTCAGGCTCCGGTCAGTTTTGTTGGGTATCCAGACTCCGGTTATTACGTTAAGCGTTCAGGCCCTGGTCAGTTTCGTTGTGTATCCGGACTCCCGTTATTACGTTGATCGTTCAGGCTCCGGTCAGTTTCATTGGGTATCCAGACTCCGTTTATTATTTTAAGCGTTCAGGCTCCGGTCAATTTCGTTTGGTATCCTGACTCCGGTTATTACGTTGAGCATTCCGGCTCCAGTCAGTTTCATTGGGTATCCAGACTTCGGTTATTATCTTGAGCATTCAGGCTCCGGTCAGTTTCGTTGGGTATCCAGACTCCGGTTATTACGTTGAGCGTTCAGGCTCCGGTCATTTTCGTTGAGCATCCTGACTCCAATTATTACTTTGTGCGTTCAAGCTCCGGTCAGTTTCGTTGAGTATCTAGACTCAGGTTATTACATTGAGCGTTCAGGCTCCGTTCAGTTTCGTTGGGTATCCAGACTCCGGTTATTACGTTGAGCGTTCAGGCCCTCGTCAGTTTCGTTGTGTATCCGGACTCCCGTTATTACGTTGAGCGTTCAGGCTCCGGTCAGTTTCGTTGGGTATCTAGACTTCGGTTTTTACGTTGAGCGTTCAGGCTCCGGTCAGTTTTGTTAGGTTTCCAGACTCCGGTTATTACGTTGAGCATTCAGGCTTCGGTCAGTTTCTTTGGGTATCCAAACTCAGGTTATTACGTTGAGCGTTCAGGCTCCGGTCAGTTTCGTTTGGTATCCAAACTTCGGTTATTACGTTGAGCGTTCTGGCTCCGGTCAGTTTTGTTGGGTATCCAGACTCCGGTTTTTACGTTGAGCGTTCAGGCTCCGGTCAGTTTCGTTGGGTATCAAGACTTCGGTTATTACATTGAGCGTTTAGGCTCTGGTCACTTTCGTTGAGTATCCAGATTCCGGTTATTATGTTGAGCCTTCAGGTTCCGGTCAATTTCGTTGGGTATCCAGACTCCGGTTTTTACGTTGAGCGTTCAGGCTCCGGTCAGTTTTGTTGGGTATCCAGACTCCGGTTATTATGTTGAGCGTTCAGGCTCCGATCAATTTCATTGGGTATCCAGACTCTGGTTATTACTTCGAGCGTTCAGGCTCCGGTCAGTTTCGTTGAGTATCCAGGTTCCGGTTATTACTTCGAGCGTTCAGGCTCCGGTCAGTTTCGTTGAGTATCCAGGTTCCGGTTATTACGTTGAGCCTTTAGACTCCGGTCAATTTCGTTGGGTATCCAGACTCCGGTTATTACGTTGAACGTTCAGGCTCCGGTCAAGTTCGTGGGGTATCCCGACTCCGGTTATTACGTTGAGCATTCAGGCTCTGGTCAGTTTCGTTGGGTATCCAGACTCCGGTTTTTACGTTGAGCGTTCAGGCTCCGGTCAGTTTTGTTGGGTATCCAGACTCCAGTTATTACGTTGAGGGTTCAGGCTCTGGTCAGTTTCGTTGGGTATCCAGACTCCGGTTATTACATTGAGCGTTCAGGCTAAGGTCAGTTTCGTTGGGTATCCAGACACCGGTTATTACATTGAGCGTTTAGGCTCCGGTCAGTTTCGTTGTGTATCCAGACTCCGATTATTACATTGATCATTCTGGCTCCAGTCAGTTTCGTTGAGTATCTAGACTCCGGTTATTACGTTTAGCGTTCAGGCTCTGGTTAGTTTCGTTGAGTATCCAGATTCCGGTTATTACGTTGAGCGTTCAGGCTCTGGTCAATTTCGTTGGGTATCCAGACTCCGGTGATTACGTTGAGCATTCAGGCTCCGGTCAGTTTCGTTTGGTATCCAGACTTCGGTTATTACGTTGAGCGTTCAGGCTCTGGTCAGTTTTGTTGGGTATCCAGACTCCGGTTATTACGTTGAGCGTTCAGGCTCCGGTTAGTTTCGTTGCATATCCAGACTCTAGTTATTACGTTAGGCGTTCAGGCTCCGGTCAGTTTCGTCCGGTATCTAGACTCAGCTTATTACGTTAAACGTTCAGGCTCCGGTAAATTTCGTTTGGTATCCAGACTCCGGTTATTACGTTGAGCGTTCAGGCTCCGGTCAGTTTCGTTGAGTATCCAGATTCCGGTTATTACATTGAGCCTTCAGGCTCCGGTCAATTTCGTTGGGTATCCAGACTCCGGTTATTACGTTGAACGTTCAGGCTCCGGTCAGTTTCGTTGGGTATCTAGACTCCGGTTATTACGTTGAGGGTTCAGGCTCTGGTCAGTTTCGTTGGGTATCCAAACTCCGATTTTTACATTGAGCGTTCAGGCTCCGGTCAGTTTTGTTGGGTATCCAGACTTCGGTTATTACGTTGAGGGTTCAGGCTCCGTTCAGTTTCGTTGGGTATCCAAACTCCGGTTATTACATTGAGCTTTCAGGCTCCGGTCAGTTTTGTTGGGTATCCAGACTCCGGTTATTACATTTAGCATTCAGGCTCCGGTCAGTTTCGTTGTGTATCCAGACTCCGGTTATTACGTTGATCGTTCAGGCTCCAGTCAGTTTCGTTGAGTATTCAGACTCCGGATATTACGTTGAGCGTTCAGGCTCCGGTTAGTTTCGTTGAGTATCCAGATTTCGGTTATTACGTTGAGCGTTCAGGCTCCGGTCAGTTTCGTTGTGTATCCAGACTCCGGTTATTACATTGATCGATCAGGCTCCAGTCAGTTTCGTTGAGTATCCAGACTCCGGTATTACGTTGAGCGTTCAGGCTCCAGTCAGTTTCGTTGAGTATCCAGATTTCGGTTATTAAGTTGAGCCTTCATGCTCCGGTCAATTTCGTTGGGTATCCAGACTCCGGTTATTACATTGAGCGTTCAGGCTCCGGTCAGTTTCGTTGGGTATCCAGACTCCGGTTATTACGTTGAGCGTTCAGGCTCCGGTCAGTTTCGTTGGGTATCCAGACTCCGGTTATTACGTTGAGCGTTTAGGCTCCGGTCAGTTTCGTTGCGTATCCAGACTTCAGTTATTAAGTTGATCGTTCAGGCTCCGGTCAGTTTCCTTGGGTATCCAGACTCCGGTTTTTACGTTGAGTGTTCAGGCTCCGGTCAGTTTTGTTGTGTATCCAGATTCCGGTTATTATGTTGAGCGTTCAGGCTCCGGTCAATTTCGTTAGGTATCCAGACTCCGGTTATTACGTTGAGCGTTCAGGCTCCGGTCCGTTTCGTTTGGTATCCAGACTTCGGTTATTAAGTTGAACGTTCAGGCTCCGGTCAGTTTTGTTGGGTATCCAGACTCCGGTTATTACGTTGAGCATTCAGGGTCTGGTCATTTTCGTTGCATATCCAGACTCTGGTTATTACGTTAGGCGTTCAGGATCCGGTCAGTTTTGTTCGGTATCTAGACTCCGGTTATTATTTTAAGCGTTCAGGCTCCGTCAATTTCGTTTAGTATCCTGACTCCGGTTATTACGTTGAGCGTTCAGGCTCCGGTCAGTTTCATTGGGTATCCAGACTTCGGTTATTATCTTGAGCATTCAGGCTCCGGTCAGTTTCGTTGGGTATCCAGACTCCGGTTATTACATTGAGCGTTCAGGCTCCGGTCAGTTTCGTTGGGTATCCAGACCCCGGTTATTACGTTGAGCGATCAGGCTCCGGTCAGTTTCGTTGTGTATCCAGACTCCGGTTATTACACTGAGCGATCAGGCTCCGATCAATTTCGTTGTGTATCCAGACACCGGTTATTGCGATGATCGTTCAGGCTCCAGTCAGTTTCGTTGAGTATCCAGACTCCGGTTATTACGTTGAGCGTTCAGGCTCCGGTCAGTTTCGTTGTGTATCCAGATTCCGGTTATTACGTTGAGCCTTCAGGCTCCGGTCAATTTCGTTGGGTATCCAGACTCCGGTTATTACGTTGAGCGTTCAGGCTCCGGTCAGTTTCGTTGGGTATCCAGACTCCGGTTATTACGTTGAGCATTCAGGCTCCGGTCAGTTTCGTTGGGTATTCAGACTCCGGTTATTACGTTGAGCGTTCAGGCTACGGTCAGTTTCGTTGGGTATCCAGACTCCGGTTTTTACGTTGAGCGTTCAGGCTCCGGTCAATTTTGTTGGGTATCCAGACTCCGGTTATTATGTTGAGCGTTCAGGCTCCGGTCAGTTTCATTGGGTATCCAGACTCCGGTTATTAAGTTGAGCGTTCAGGCTCCGGTCAGTTTTGTTGAGTATCCAGATTCCGGTTATTACGTTGAGCCTTCAGGCTCCGGTCAATTTCGTTGAGTATCCAGACTCCGGTTATTACGTTGAACGTTCAGGCTCCAGTCAGTTTCGTTGGGTATCCAGACTCCGGTTATTACGTTGAGCATTCAGGCTCCGGTCAGTTTTGTTAGGTATCCAGACTCCGGTTTTTACGTTGAGCGTTCAGGCTCCGGTCAGTTTTGTTGGGTATCCAGATTCCGGTTATTACGTTGAGGGTTCAGGCTTTGAGCAGTTTCGTTGGGTATCCAGACTCCGGTTATTACATTGAGCGTTCAGGCACCGGTCAGTTTCGTTGGGTATCAAGACTCTGGTTATTACGTTGAGCGTTCAGGCTCCGGTCAGTTTCGTTGTGTATTCATAATCCAGTTATTAAATTGATCGTTCTGGCTCCAGTCAGTTTCGTTGAGTATCCAGATTCCGGTTATTACGTTGAGCGTTCAGGCTCTGGTCAATTTCGTTGGGTATCCAGACTCCGGTGATTACGTTGAGCGTTCAAGCTCCGGTCAGTTTCGTTTGGTATCTACACTTCGGTTATTACGTTGAGTGTTCAGGCTCCGGTCAGTTTTGTTGGGTATCCAGACTCCGATTATTACGTTGAGCGTTCAGGCTCCGGTCAGTTTCGTTGCATATCCAGACTCCGGTTATTACGTTAGGCGTTCAGGCTCCGGTCAGTTTCGTTCGGTATCTAGACTCAGCTTATTACGTTAAGCGTTCAGGCTCCGGTCAATTTCGTTGAGTATCCAGATTCCGGTTATTACGTTGAGCCTTCAGACTCCGGTCAGTTTCATTGTGTATCCAGACTCCGACTATTACATTGATCGTTCAGGCTCCATTCAGTTTCGTTGAGTATCCAGACTCCGGTTATTACGTTGAGCGTTCAGGCTCCGGTTAGTTTCGTTGAGTATCTAGATTCCGGTTATTACGTTGAGCGTTCAGGCTCCGGCCAATTTCGTTGGGTATCCAGACTCCGGTTATTATGTTGAGCGTTCAGGCTCCGGTCAGTTTCGTTTGGTATCCAGACTTCGGTTATTACGTTGAGCGTTCAGGCTCCGGTCAGTTTTATTGGGTATCCAGACTCCGGTTATTACGTTGAACGTTCAGGCTCCGGTCAGTTTCGTTGCATATCCAGACTCTGGTTATTACGTTAGGCGTTCAGGCTCCGATCAGTTTCGTTCGGTATCTAGACTCAGCTTATTACGTTAAGCGTTCAGGCTCCGGTCAATTTCGTTTGGTATCCAGACTTCAGTTATTACGTTGAGCGTTAAGGCTCTGGTCTGTTTCGTTGAGTATCCAGATTCCGGTTATTACGTTGAGCCTTCAGGCTCCGGTCAATTTCGTTGGGTATCCAGACTCCGGTTATTACGTTGAACGTTCAGGCTCCGGTTAGTTTCGTTGGGTATCCAGACTTCGGTTATTACGTTGAGCATTCAGGCTCTGGTCAGTTTCGTTGGGTATCCAGACTCCGGTTTTTAAGTTGAGCGTTCAGGCTCCGGTCAGTTTTGTTGGGTATCCAGACACCGGTTATTACGTTGAGGGTTCAAGCTCCGGTCAGTTTCGTTGGGTATCCAGATTTCGGTTATTACATTGAGCGTTCAGGCTCCGGTCAGTTTCGTTGGGTATCCAGACTTCGGTTATTACGTTGAGCGTTCAGGCTCCGGTCAGTTTCGTTGTGTATCCAGACTCCGGTTATTACATCGATCGTTCATGCTCGAGTCAGTTTCGTTGAGTATCCAAACTCCAGTTATTACGTTGAGCGTTCAGGCTCCGGTTAGTTTCGTTGAGTATCCAGATTCCGGTTATTACGGTGAGCGTTCAGGCTCCGGTCAATTTCGTTGGGTTTCCAGACTCCGGTTATTACGTTGAGCATTCAGGCTCCGGTCAGTTTCGTTAGGTATCCAGACTCCGGTTTTTACGTTGAGCGTTCAGGCTCCGGTCAGTTTTGTTGGGTATCCAGATTCCGGTTATTACGTTGAGGGTTCAGGCTCCGAGCAGTTTCGTTGGGTATCCAGACTCCGGTTATTACATTGAGCGTTCAGGCACCGGTCAGTTTCGTTGGGTATCAAGACTCTGGTTATTACGTTGAGCGTTCAGGCTCCGGTCAGTTTCGTTGTGTATCCATAATCCAGTTATTAAATTGATCGTTCTGGCTCCAGTCAGTTTCGTTGAGTATCCAGATTCCGGTTATTACGTTGAGCGTTCAGGCTCTGGTCAATTTCGTTGGGTATCCAGACTCCGGTGATTACGTTGAGCGTTCAAGCTCCGGTCAGTTTCGTTTGGTATCTACACTTCGGTTATTACGTTGAGTGTTCAGGCTCCGGTCAGTTTT
This sequence comes from Lathyrus sativus, assembly GCA_963859935.3. NCBI lineage: Eukaryota > Viridiplantae > Streptophyta > Magnoliopsida > Fabales > Fabaceae > Lathyrus > Lathyrus sativus. The sequence continues at coordinate 236,344,510 of OZ012736.1, read as the reverse complement.
GTTGGGTATCCAGACTCCGATTATTACGTTGAGCGTTCAGGCTTCGGTCAGTTTCGTTGCATATCCAGACTCCAGTTATTACGTTAGGCGTTCAGGCTCCGGTCAGTTTCGTTCGGTATCTAGACTCAGCTTATTACGTTAAGCGTTCAGGCTCCGGTCAATTTCGTTGAGTATCCAGATTCCGGTTATTACGTTGAGCCTTCAGACTCCGGTCAGTTTCATTGTGTATCCAGACTCCGACTATTACATTGATCGTTCAGGCTCCATTCAGTTTCGTTGAGTATCCAGACTCCGGTTATTACGTTGAGCGTTCAGGCTCCGGTTAGTTTCGTTGAGTATCTAGATTCCGGTTATTACGTTGAGCGTTCAGGCTCCGGCCAATTTCGTTGGGTATCCAGACTCCGGTTATTATGTTGAGCGTTCAGGCTCCGGTCAGTTTCGTTTGGTATCCAGACTTCGGTTATTACGTTGAGCGTTCAGGCTCCGGTCAGTTTTATTGGGTATCCAGACTCCGGTTATTACGTTGAGCGTTCAGGCTCCGGTCAGTTTCGTTGCATATCCAGACTCTGGTTATTACGTTAGGCGTTCAGGCTCCGGTCAGTTTCGTTCGGTATCTAGACTCAGCTTATTACGTTAAGCGTTCAGGCTCCGGTCAATTTCGTTTGGTATCCAGACTTCGGTTATTACGTTGAGCGTTAAGGCTCTGGTCTGTTTCGTTGAGTATCCAGATTCCGGTTATTACGTTGAGCCTTCAGGCTCCGGTCAATTTCGTTGGGTATCCAGACTCCGGTTATTACGTTGAACGTTCAGGCTCCGGTTAGTTTCGTTGGGTATCCAGACTTCGGTTATTACGTTGAGCATTCAGGCTCTGGTCAGTTTCGTTGGGTATCCAGACTCCGGTTTTTAAGTTGAGCGTTCAGGCTCCGGTCAGTTTTGTTGGGTATCCAGACTCCGGTTATTACGTTGAGGGTTCAAGCTCCGGTCAGTTTCGTTGGGTATCCAGATTTCGGTTATTACATTGAGCGTTCAGGCTCCGGTCAGTTTCGTTGGGTATCCAGACTTCGGTTATTACGTTGAGCGTTCAGGCTCCGGTCAGTTTCGTTGTGTATCCAGACTCCGGTTATTACATCGATCGTTCATGCTCGAGTCAGTTTCGTTGAGTATCCAAACTCCAGTTATTACGTTGAGCGTTCAGGCTCCGGTTAGTTTCGTTGAGTATCCAGATTCCGGTTATTACGGTGAGCGTTCAGGCTCCGGTCAATTTCGTTGGGTTTCCAGACTCCGGTTATTACGTTGAGCATTCAGGCTCCGGTCAGTTTCGTTTGGTATCCAGACTTCGAATATTACGTTGAGCGTTTAGGCTCCAGTCAGTTTTGTTGGGTATCCAGACTCTGGTTATTACGTTGAGCGTTCAGGCTCCGGTCAGTTTCGTTGCATATCCAGACTCTGGTTATTACATTAGGCGTTCAGGCTCCGGTCAGTTTCGTTCGGTATCTAGACTCAGCTTATTACGTTAAGCGTTCATGCTCCGGTCAATTTCGTTTGGTATCCTGACTCCGGTTATTACGTTGAGCGTTCAAGCTCCGGTTAGTTTCGTTGAGTATCCAGATTCCGGTTATTACGGTGAGCGTTCAGGCTCCGGTCAATTTCGTTGGGTATCCAGACTCCGGTTATTATGTTGAGCGTTCAGGCTCCGGTCAGTTTCGTTTGGTATCCAGACTTCGGTTATTACGTTGAGCGTTCAGGCTCCGGTCAATTTTATTGGGTATCCAGACTCCGGTTATTACGTTGAGCGTTCAGGCTCTGGTCAGTTTCGTTGCATATCCAGACTCTGGTTATTACGTTAGGCGTTCAGGCTCCGGTCAGTTTCGTTCAGTATCTAGACTCAGCTTATTACGTTAAGCGTTCAGGCTCCGGTCAATTTCGTTTTGTATCCAGACTCCGATTATTACGTTGAGCGTTAAGGCTCCGGTCTGTTTCGTTGAGTATCCAGATTCCTGTTATTACGTTGAGCCTTCAGGCTCCGGTCAATTTCGTTGGGTATCCAGACTCCGGTTTTTACGTTGAGCGTTCAGGCTCCGGACAGTTTTGTTGGGTATCCAGACTCCTGTTATTATGTTGAGCGTTCAGGCTCCGGTCAGTTTCATTGGGTATCCAGACTACGGTTATTAAGTTGAGCGTTCAGGCTCCGGTCAGTTTTGTTGAGTATCCAGATTCCGGTTATTACGTTGAGCCTTCAGGCTCCGGTCAATTTCGTTGAGTATCCAGACTCCGGTTATTACGTTGAACATTCAGGCTCCAGTCAGTTTCGTTGGGTATCCAGACTCCGGTTATTACGTTGAGCATTCAGGCTCCGGTCAGTTTCGTTAGGTATCCAGACTCCGGTTTTTACGTTGAGCGTTCAGGCTCCGGTCAGTTTTGTTGGGTATCCAGATTCCGGTTATTACGTTGAGGGTTCAGGCTCCGAGCAGTTTCGTTGGGTATCCAGACTCCGGTTATTACATTGAGCGTTCAGGCACCGGTCAGTTTCGTTGGGTATCAAGACTCCGGTTATTACATTGAGCGTTCAGGCTCCGGTCAGTTTTGTTGTGTATCTAGACTCCGATTATTAAATTGATCGTTCTGGCTCCAGTCAGTTTCGTTGAGTATCCAGACTCCGGTTATTACGTTGAGCGTTCAGGCTCCGGTCAATTTCGTTGGGTATCCAGACTCCGGTGATTACGTTGAGCGTTCAATCTCCGGTCAGTTTCGTTTGGTATCTACACTTCGGTTATTACGTTGAGCGTTCAGGCTACGGTCAGTTTTGTTGGGTATCCAAACTCCGATTATTACGTTGAGCGTTCAGGCTCCAGTCAGTTTCGTTGCATATCCAGACTCTGGTTATTACGTTAGGTGTTCAGGCTCCGGTCAGTTTCGTTCGGTATCTAGACTCAGCTTATTACGTTAAGCGTTCAAGCTCCGGTCAATTTCGTTTGGTATCCAGACTCCGGTTATTACGTTGAGCGATCAGGCTCCGGTCAGTTTCGTTGAGTATTCAGATTCCGGTTATTACGTTGAGCCTTCAGACTCCGGTCAGTTTCGTTGTGTATCCAGACTCCGATTATTACATTGATCGTTCAGGCTCCATTCAGTTTCGTTGAGTATCCAGACTCCGGTTATTACGTTGAGCGTTCAGGCTCCGGTTAGTTTCGTTGAGTATGCAGATTCCGGTTATTACGTTGAGTGTTCAGGATCCGACCAATTTCGTTGGGTATCCAGACTCCGGTTATTATGTTGAGCGTTCAGGCTCCGGTCAGTTTCGTTTGGTATCCAGACTTCGGTTATTACGTTGAGCGTTCAGGCTCCGGTCAGTTTTATTGGGTATCCAGACTCCGGTTATTACGTTGAACGTTCAGGCTCCGGTCAGTTTCGTTGCATATCCAGACTATGGTTATTACGTTAGGCGTTCAGGCTCTGGTCAGTTTTGTTCGGTATCTAGACTCAGCTTATTACGTTAAGCGTTCAGGCTCCGGTCAATTTCGTTTGGTATCCAGACTCCGGTTATTACGTTGAGCGTTAAGGCTCCGGTCTGTTTCGTTGAGTATCCAGATTCTGGTTATTATATTGAGCCTTCAGGCTCCGGTCAATTTCGTTGGGTATCCAGACTCCGGTTATTACATTGGACGTTCAGGCTCCGGTTAGTTTCGTTGGGTATCCAGACTCCGGTTATTACGTTGAGCATTCAGGCTCTGGTCAGTTTCGTTGGGTATCCAGACTCCGGTTTTTAAGTTGAGCGTTCAGGCTCCGGTCAGTTTTGTTGGGTATCCAGACTCCGGTTATTACGTTGAGGGTTCAGGCTCCGGTCACATTCGTTGGGTATCCAGACTTCGGTTATTACATTGAGCGTTCAGGCTCCGGTCAGTTTCGTTGGGTATCCAGACTTCGGTTATTACGTTGAGCGTTCAGGCTCCAGTCAGTTTCGTTGTGTATCCAGACTCCGGTTATTACATCGATCGTTCAGGCTCGAGTCAGTTTCGTTGAGTATCCAAACTCCAGTTATTACGTTGAGCGTTCAGGCTCCGGTTAGTTTCGTTGAGTATCCAGATTCCGGTTATTACGATGAGCGTTCAGGCTCCGGTCAATTTCGTTGGGTTTCCAGACTCCGGTTATTACGTTGAGCGTTCAGGCCCCGGTCAGTTTCGTTTGGTATCCAGACTTCGGTTATTACGTTGAGCGTTCAGGCTCCAGTCAGTTTTGTTGGGTATCCAGACTCTGGTTATTACGTTGAGCGTTCAGGCTCCGGTCAGTTTCGTTGCATATCCAGACTCTGGTTATTACATTAGGCGTTCAGGCTCCGGTCAGTTTCGTTCGGTATCTAGACTCAGCTTATTACGTTAAGCGTTCATGCTCCGGTCAATTTCGTTTGGTATCCTGACTCCGGTTATTACGTTGAGCGTTCAGGCTCCGGTTAGTCTCGTTGAGTATCCAGATTCCGGTTATTACGTTGAGCGTTCAGGCTCCAGTCAGTTTCGTTTGGTATCCAGACTCCGGTTATTATGTTGAGCGTTCAGGCTCCGGTCAGTTTCGTTTGGTATCCAGACTTCGGTTATTACGTTGAGCGTTCAGGCTCCGGTCAGTTTTATTGGGTATCCAGACTCCGGTTATTATGTTGAGCGTTCAGGCTCCGGTCAGTTTCGTTGCATATCCAGACTCTGGTTATTACGTTAGGCGTTCAGGCTCCGGTCAGTTTCGTTCAGTATCTAGACTCAGCTTATTATGTTAAGCGTTCAGGCTCCGGTCAATTTCGTTTTGTATCCAGACTCCGGTTATTACGTTGAGCGTTAAGGCTCCGGTCTGTTTCGTTGAGTATCCAGATTCCGGTTATTACGTTGAGCCTTCAGGCTCCGGTCAATTTCGTTGGGTATCCAGACTCCGGTTATTACGTTGAACGTTCAGGCTCCGGTCAGTTTCGTTGGGTATCTAGACTCCGGTTATTACGTTGAGCATTCAGGCTCTGGTCAGTTTCGTTGGGTATCCAGACTCCGGTTTTTAAGTTGAGCGTTCAGGCTACGGTCAGTTTTGTTGGGTATCCAGACTCCGGTTATTATGTTGAGCGTTCAGGCTCCAATTAATTTCGTTAGGTATCCAGACTCCGGTCATTACGTTGAGCGTTCAGGCTCCGGTCCGTTTCGTTTGGTATCCAGACTTCGGTTATTAAGTTGAACGTTCAGGCTCCGATCAGTTTTGTTGGGTATCCAGACTCCGGTTATTACGTTGAGCATTCAGGGTCTGGTCATTTTCGTTGCATATCCAGACTCTGGTTATTACGTTAGGCGTTCAGGCTCCGGTCAGTTTTGTTCGGTATCTAGACTCCGGTTATTATTTTAAGCGTTCAGGCTCCAGTTAATTTCGTTTGGTATCCTGACTCCGGTTATTACGTTGAGCGTTCAGGCTCCGGTCAGTTTCATTGGGTATCCAGACTTCGGTTATTATCTTGAGCATTCAGGCTCCGGTCAATTTCGTTGGATATCCATATTCCGGTTATTACGTTGAGCGTTCAGGCTCCAGTCATTTTCGTTGAGCATCCACACTCCAGTTATTACGTTGTGCGTTCGGGGTCCGGTCAGTTTCATTGAGTATCTAGACTCCGGTTATTACGTTGAGCGTTCAGGCTCCGGTCAGTTTTGTTGGGTATCCAGACTCCGGTTATTATGTTGAGCGTTCAGGCTCCAGTTAATTTCGTTAGGTATCCAGACTCCGGTTATTACGTTGAGCGTACAGGCTCCGGTCCGTTTCGTTTGGTATCCAGACTTCGGTTATTAAGTTGAACGTTCAGGCTCCGGTCAGTTTTGTTGGGTATCCAGACTCCGGTTATTACGTTGAGCATTCAGGGTCTGGTCATTTTCGTTGCATATCCAGACTCTGGTTATTACGTTAGGCGTTCAGGCTCCGGTCAGTTTTGTTCGGTATCTAGACTCCGGTTATTATTTTAAGCGTTCAGGCTCCGGTCAATTTCGCTTGGTATCCTGACTCCGGTTATTACGTTGAGCGTTCAGGCTCCGGTCAGTTTCATTGGGTATCCAGACTTCGGTTATTATCTTGAGCATTCAGGCTCCGGTCAGTTTCGTTGGGTATCCAGACTCCGGTTATTACGTTGAGCATCCACACTCCAGTTATTACGTTGTGCGTTCGGGGTCCAGTCAGTTTCGTTGTGTATCCAGACTCCGGTTATTACATGATCGTTCAGGCTCGAGTCAGTTTCGTTGAGTATCCAAACTCCAGTTATTACGTTGAGCGTTCAGGCTCCGGTTAGTTTCGTTGAGTATCCAGATTCCGGTTATTACGGTGAGCGTTCAGGCTCCGGTCAATTTCGTTGGGTTTCCAGACTCCGGTTATTACGTTGAGCGTTCAGGCTCCGGTCAGTTTCGTTTGGTATCCAGACTTCGGTTATTACGTTGAGCGTTCAGGCTCCAGTCAGTTTTGTTGGGTATCCAGACTCTGGTTATTACGTTGAGCGTTCAGGCTCCGGTCAGTTTCGTTGCATATCCAGACTCTGGTTATTACATTAGGCGTTCAGGCTCTGGTCAGTTTCGTTCGGTATCTAGACTCAGCTTATTACGTTAAGCGTTCATGCTCCGGTTAATTTCGTTTGGTATCCTGACTCCGGTTATTACGTTGAGCGTTCAGGCTTCGGTTAGTTTCGTTGAGTATCCAGATTCCGGTTATTACGTTGAGCGTTCAGGCTCCGGTCAATTTCGTTGGGTATCCAGACTCCGGTTATTATGTTGAGCGTTCAGGCTCCGGTCAGTTTCGTTTGGTATCCAGACTTCGGTTATTAAGTTGAACGTTCAGGCTCCGGTCAGTTTTGTTGGGTATCCAGACTCCGGTTATTACATTGAGCATTCAGGGTCTGGTCATTTTCGTTGCATATCCAGACTCTGGTTATTACGTTAGGCGTTCAGGCTCCGGTCAGTTTTGTTCGGTATCTAGACTCCGGTTATTATTTTAAGCGTTCAGGCTCCGGTCAATTTCGCTTGGTATCCTGACTCCGGTTATTACGTTGAGCGTTCAGGCTCCGGTCAGTTTCATTGGGTATCCAGACTTCGGTTATTATCTTGAGCATTCAGGCTCCGGTCAGTTTCGTTGGGTATCCAGACTCCGGTTATTACGTTGAGCATCCACACTCCAGTTATTACGTTGTGCGTTCGGGGTCCAGTCAGTTTCGTTGTGTATCCAGACTCCGGTTATTACATGATCGTTCAGGCTCGAGTCAGTTTCGTTGAGTATCCAAACTCCAGTTATTACGTTGAGCGTTCAGGCTCCGGTTAGTTTCTTTGAGTATCCAGATTCCGGTTATTACGGTGAGCGTTCAGGCTCCGGTCAATTTCGTTGGGTTTCCAGACTCCGGTTATTACGTTGAGCGTTCAGGCTCCGGTCAGTTTCGTTTGGTATCCAGACTTCGGTTATTACGTTGAGCGTTCAGGCTCCAGTCAGTTTTGTTGGGTATCCAGACTCTGGTTATGACGTTGAGCGTTCAGGCTCCGGTCAGTTTCGTTGCATATCCAGACTCTGGTTATTACATTAGGCGTTCAGGCTCCGGTCAGTTTCGTTCGGTATCTAGACTCAGCTTATTACGTTAAGCGTTCATGCTCCGGTCAATTTCGTTTGGTATCCTGACTCCGGTTATTACGTTGAGCGTTCAGGCTCCGGTTAGTCTCGTTGAGTATCCAGATTCCGGTTATTACGTTGAGCGTTCAGGCTCCAGTCAGTTTCGTTTGGTATCCAGACTCCGGTTATTATGTTGAGCGTTCAGGCTCCGGTCAGTTTCGTTTGGTATCCAGACTTCGGTTATTACGTTGAGCGTTCAGGCTCCGGTCAGTTTTATTGGGTATCCAGACTCCGGTTATTATGTTGAGCGTTCAGGCTCCGGTCAGTTTCGTTGCATATCCAGACTCTGGTTATTACGTTAGGCGTTCAGGCTCCGGTCAGTTTCGTTCAGTATCTAGACTCAGCTTATTATGTTAAGCGTTCAGGCTCCGGTCAATTTCGTTTTGTATCCAGACTCCGGTTATTACGTTGAGCGTTAAGGCTCCGGTCTGTTTCGTTGAGTATCCAGATTCCGGTTATTACGTTGAGCCTTCAGGCTCCGGTCAATTTCGTTGGGTATCCAGACTCCGGTTATTACGTTGAACGTTCAGGCTCCGGTCAGTTTCGTTGGGTATCTAGACTCCGGTTATTACGTTGAGCATTCAGGCTCTGGTCAGTTTCGTTGGGTATCCAGACTCCGGTTTTTAAGTTGAGCGTTCAGGCTACGGTCAGTTTTGTTGGGTATCCAGACTCCGGTTATTATGTTGAGCGTTCAGGCTCCAATTAATTTCGTTAGGTATCCAGACTCCGGTCATTACGTTGAGCGTTCAGGCTCCGGTCCGTTTCGTTTGGTATCCAGACTTCGGTTATTAAGTTGAACGTTCAGGCTCCGATCAGTTTTGTTGGGTATCCAGACTCCGGTTATTACGTTGAGCATTCAGGGTCTGGTCATTTTCGTTGCATATCCAGACTCTGGTTATTACGTTAGGCGTTCAGGCTCCGGTCAGTTTTGTTCGGTATCTAGACTCCGGTTATTATTTTAAGCGTTCAGGCTCCAGTTAATTTCGTTTGGTATCCTGACTCCGGTTATTACGTTGAGCGTTCAGGCTCCGGTCAGTTTCATTGGGTATCCAGACTTCGGTTATTATCTTGAGCATTCAGGCTCCGGTCAGTTTCGTTGGATATCCATATTCCGGTTATTACGTTGAGCGTTCAGGCTCCAGTCATTTTCGTTGAGCATCCACACTCCAGTTATTACGTTGTGCGTTCGGGGTCCGGTCAGTTTCATTGAGTATCTAGACTCCGGTTATTACGTTGAGCGTTCAGGCTCCGGTCAGTTTTGTTGGGTATCCAGACTCCGGTTATTATGTTGAGCGTTCAGGCTCCAGTTAATTTCGTTAGGTATCCAGACTCCGGTTATTACGTTGAGCGTACAGGCTCCGGTCCGTTTCGTTTGGTATCCAGACTTCGGTTATTAAGTTGAACGTTCAGGCTCCGGTCAGTTTTGTTGGGTATCCAGACTCCGGTTATTACGTTGAGCATTCAGGGTCTGGTCATTTTCGTTGCATATCCAGACTCTGGTTATTACGTTAGGCGTTCAGGCTCCGGTCAGTTTTGTTCGGTATCTAGACTCCGGTTATTATTTTAAGCGTTCAGGCTCCGGTCAATTTCGCTTGGTATCCTGACTCCGGTTATTACGTTGAGCGTTCAGGCTCCGGTCAGTTTCATTGGGTATCCAGACTTCGGTTATTATCTTGAGCATTCAGGCTCCGGTCAGTTTCGTTGGGTATCCAGACTCCGGTTATTACGTTGAGCATCCACACTCCAGTTATTACGTTGTGCGTTCGGGGTCCAGTCAGTTTCGTTGTGTATCCAGACTCCGGTTATTACATGATCGTTCAGGCTCGAGTCAGTTTCGTTGAGTATCCAAACTCCAGTTATTACGTTGAGCGTTCAGGCTCCGGTTAGTTTCGTTGAGTATCCAGATTCCGGTTATTACGGTGAGCGTTCAGGCTCCGGTCAATTTCGTTGGGTTTCCAGACTCCGGTTATTACGTTGAGCGTTCAGGCTCCGGTCAGTTTCGTTTGGTATCCAGACTTCGGTTATTACGTTGAGCGTTCAGGCTCCAGTCAGTTTTGTTGGGTATCCAGACTCTGGTTATTACGTTGAGCGTTCAGGCTCCGGTCAGTTTCGTTGCATATCCAGACTCTGGTTATTACATTAGGCGTTCAGGCTCTGGTCAGTTTCGTTCGGTATCTAGACTCAGCTTATTACGTTAAGCGTTCATGCTCCGGTTAATTTCGTTTGGTATCCTGACTCCGGTTATTACGTTGAGCGTTCAGGCTTCGGTTAGTTTCGTTGAGTATCCAGATTCCGGTTATTACGTTGAGCGTTCAGGCTCCGGTCAATTTCGTTGGGTATCCAGACTCCGGTTATTATGTTGAGCGTTCAGGCTCCGGTCAGTTTCGTTTGGTATCCAGACTTCGGTTATTAAGTTGAACGTTCAGGCTCCGGTCAGTTTTGTTGGGTATCCAGACTCCGGTTATTACGTTGAGCATTCAGGGTCTGGTCATTTTCGTTGCATATCCAGACTCTGGTTATTACGTTAGGCGTTCAGGCTCCGGTCAGTTTTGTTCGGTATCTAGACTCCGGTTATTATTTTAAGCGTTCAGGCTCCGGTCAATTTCGCTTGGTATCCTGACTCCGGTTATTACGTTGAGCGTTCAGGCTCCGGTCAGTTTCATTGGGTATCCAGACTTCGGTTATTATCTTGAGCATTCAGGCTCCGGTCAGTTTCGTTGGGTATCCAGACTCCGGTTATTACGTTGAGCATCCACACTCCAGTTATTACGTTGTGCATTCGGGGTCCAGTCAGTTTCGTTGTGTATCCAGACTCCGGTTATTACATGATCGTTCAGGCTCGAGTCAGTTTCGTTGAGTATCCAAACTCCAGTTATTACGTTGAGCGTTCAGGCTCCGGTTAGTTTCGTTGAGTATCCAGATTCCGGTTATTACGGTGAGCGTTCAGGCTCCGGTCAATTTCGTTGGGTTTCCAGACTCCGGTTATTACGTTGAGCGTTCAGGCTCCGGTCAGTTTCGTTTGGTATCCAGACTTCGGTTATTACGTTGAGCGTTCAGGCTCCAGTCAGTTTTGTTGGGTATCCAGACTCTGGTTATGACGTTGAGCGTTCAGGCTCCGGTCAGTTTCGTTGCATATCCAGACTCTGGTTATTACATTAGGCGTTCAGGCTCTGGTCAGTTTCGTTCGGTATCTAGACTCAGCTTATTACGTTAAGCGTTCATGCTCCGGTCAATTTCGTTTGGTATCCTGACTCCGGTTATTACGTTGAGCGTTCAGGCTTCGGTTAGTTTCGTTGAGTATCCAGATTCCGGTTATTACGTTGAGCGTTCAGGCTCCGGTCAATTTCGTTGGGTATCCAGACTCCGGTTATTATGTTGAGCGTTCAGGCTCCGGTCAGTTTCGTTTGGTATCCAGACTTCAATTATTACGTTTAGCGTTCAAGCTCCGATCAGTTTTATTGGGTATCCAGACTCCGGTTATTACATTGAGCGTTCAGGCTCCGGTCAGTTTCGTTGCATATCCAGACTCTGGTTATTACGTTAGGCGTTCAGGCTCCGGTCAATTTCGTTCAGTATCTAGACTCAGCTTATTACGTTAAGCGTTAAGGCTCCGGTCAATTTCGTTTTGTATCCAGACTCCGGTTATTACGTTGAGCGTTAAGGCTCCAGTCTGTTTCGTTGAGTATCCAGATTCCGGTTATTACGTTGAGCCTTTAGGCTCCGGTCAATTTCGTTGGGTAACCAGACTCCGGTTATTACGTTGAACGTTCAGGCTCCGTTCAGTTTCGTTGGGTATCCAGACTCCGGTTATTACGTTGAGCATTCAGGCTCTGGTCAGTTTCGTTGGGTATCCAGACTCCGGTTTTTAAGTTGAGCGTTCAGGCTCCGGTCAGTTTTGTTGGGTATCCAGACTCCGGTTATTATGTTGAGCGTTCAGGCTCCAGTTAATTTCGTTAGGTATCCAGACTCCGGTTATTACGTTGAGCGTTCAGGCTCCGGTCCGTTTCGTTTGGTATCCAGACTTCGGTTATTAAGTTGAACGTTCAGGCTCCGGTCAGTTTTGTTGGGTATCCAGACTCCGGTTATTATGTTGAGCATTCAAGGTCTGGTCATTTTCGTTGCATATCCAGACTCTGGTTATTACGTTAGGCGTTCAGGCTCCGGTCAGTTTTGTTCGGTATCTAGACTCCAGTTATTATTTTAAGCGTTCAGGCTCCGGTCAATTTCGTTCGGTATCCTGACTCCGGTTATTACGTTGAGCGTTCAGGCTCCGGTCAGTTTCGTTGTTTATCCAGACTCTCGTTATTATGTTGAGCGTTCAGGCTCCGGTCAGTTTCGTTGGGTATCTAGATTCCAGTTTTTACATTGAGCGTTCAGGCTCCGGTCAGTTTTGTTGGGTATCTAGAATCCGGTTATTACATTGAGCGATCAGGCTCCGGTCAGTTTCGTTGTGTATCCAGACTCCGGTTATTACGCTGAGCGATCAGGCTCCAGTCAATTTTGTTGTGTATCCAGACACTGGTTATTGTGTTGACCGTTCAGGCTCCAGTCAGTTTCGTTGAGTATCCAAACTCCAGTTATTACGTTGAGCGTTCAGGCTCCGGTCAGTTTCGTTGTGTATCCAGATTCCGGTTATTACGTTGAGCCTTCAGGCTCCGGTCAATTTCGTTGGGTATCCAGACTCCGGTTATTAAGTTGAGCGTTCAGGCTCCGGTCAGTTTCGTTGGGTATCCAGACTCCGGTTATTACGTTGAGCATTCAGGCTCCGGTCATTTTCGTTAGGTATCCAGACTCCGGTTTTTACGTTGAGCGTTCAGGCTCCGGTCAGTTTTGTTGGGTATCCAGATTCCGGTTATTACGTTGAGGGTTCAGGCTCCGAGCAGTTTCGTTGGGTATCCAAACTCCGGTTATTACATTGAGCGTTCAGGCACCGGTCAGTTTCGTTGGGTATCAAGACTCCGGTTATTACGTTGAGCGTTCAGGCTCCGGTCAGTTTCGTTGTGTATCCAAACTCCGGTTATTAAGTTGATCGTTCTGGCTCCAGTCAGTTTCGTTGAGTATCCAGACTCCGGTTATTACGTTGAGCGTTCAGGCTCCGGTCAATTTCGTTGGGTATCCAGACTCCGGTGATTACGTTGAGCGTTCAGACTTCGGTCAGTTTCGTTTGGTATCTACACTTCGGTTATTACGTTGAGCGTTCAGGCTCCGGTCAGTTTTGTTGGGTATCCAGACTCCGATTATTACGTTGAGCGTTCAGGATCCGGTCAGTTTCGTTGCATATCCAGACTCTGGTTATTACGTTAGGCGTTCAGGCTCCGGTCAGTTTCGTTCGGTATCTAGACTCAGCTTATTACGTTAAGCGTTCAGGCTCCGGTCAATTTCGTTTAGTATCCTGACTCCGGTTATTACGTTGAGCGTTCAGGCTCCGGTCAGTTTCGTTGAGTATCCAGATTCCGATTATTACGTTGAGCCTTCAAACTCCGGTCAGTTTCGTTGTGTATCCAGACTCCGATTATTACATTGATCGTTCAAGCTCCATTCAGTTTCGTTGAGTATCCAGACTCCGGTTATTACGTTGAGCGTTCAGGCTCCGGTTAGTTTCGTTGAGTATCCAGATTCCGGTTATTACGTTGAGCGTTCAGGCTCCGGCCAATTTCGTTGCGTATCCAGACTCCGGTTATTATGTTGAGCGTTCAGGCTCCGGTCAGTTTCGTTTGGTATCCAGACTTCGGTTATTACGTTGAGCGTTCAGGCTCCGGTCAGTTTTATTGGGTATCCAGACTCCGGTTATTACGTTGAGCGTTCAGGCTCCGGTCAGTTTCGTTGCATATCCAGACTCTGGTTATTACGTTAGGCGTTCAGGCTCCGGTCAGTTTCGTTCGGTATCTAGACTCAGCTTATTACGTTAAGCGTTCAGGCTCCGGTCAATTTCGTTTGGTATCCAGACTCCGGTTATTACGTTGAGCGTTAAGGCTCCGGTCTGTTTCGTTGAGTATCCAGATTCCGGTTATTACGTTGAGCCTTCAGGCTCCGGTCAATTTCGTTGGGTATCCTGACTCCGGTTATTACGTTGAATGTTCAGGCTCCGGTTAGTTTCGTTGGGTATCCAGACTCCGGTTATTACGTTGAGCATTCAGGCTCTAGTCAGTTTCGTTGGGTATCCAGACTCCGGTTTTTAAGTTGAGCGTTCAGGCTCTGGTCAGTTTTGTTGGGTATCCAGACTCCGGTTATTACGTTGAGGGTTCAGGCTCCGGTCAGTTTCTATGGGTATCCAGACTTCGGTTATTACATTGAGCGTTCAGGCTCCGGTCAGTTTCGTTGGGTATCCAGACTTCGGTTATAACGTTGAGCGTTCAGGCTCCGGTCAGTTTCGTTGTGTATCCAGACTCCGGTTATTACATCGATCGTTCAGGCTCGAGTCAGTTTCGTTGAGTATCCAGACTCCAGTTATTACGTTGAGCGTTCAGGCTCCGGTTAGTTTCGTTGAGTATCCAGATTCCGGTTATTACGGTGAGCGTTTAGGCTCCGGTCAATTTCGTTGGGTTTCCAGACTCCGGTTATTACGTTGAGCGTTCAGGCTCTGGTCAGTTTCGTTTGGTATCCAGACTTCGGTTATTACGTTGAGCGTTCAGGCTCCGGTCAGTTTTGTTGGGTATCCAGACTCTGGTTATTACGTTGAGCGTTCAGGCTCCGGTCAATTTCGTTGCATTTCCAGACTCTGGTTATTACATTAGGCGTTCAGGCTCCGGTCAGTTTCGTTCGGTATCTAGACTCAGCTTATTACGTTAAGCGTTCATGCTCCGGTCAATTTCGTTTGGTATCCTGACTCCGGTTATTACGTTGAGCGTTCAGGCTCCGGTCAGTTTCGTTGAGTATCCAGATTGCGGTTATTACGTTGAGCGTTCAGGCTCCGGTCAATTTCGTTGGGTATCCAGACTCCGGTTATTATGTTGAGCATTCAGGCTCCGGTCAGTTTCGTTTGCTATCCATACTTCGGTTATTACGTTGAGCGTTCAGGCTCTGGTCAGTTTTATTGGGTATCCAGACTCCGGTTATTAAGTTGAGCGTTCAGGCTCTGGTCAGTTTCGTTGCATATCCAGACTCTGGTTATTATGTTAGACGTTCAGGCTCCGGTCAGTTTAGTTCGGTATCTAGACTCAGCTTATTACGTTAAGCGTTCAGGCTCCGGTCAATTTCGTTTGGTATCCAGACTCTGGTTATTACGTTGAGCGTTAAGGCTCTGGTCTGTTTCGTTGAGTATCCAGATTCCGGTTATTACGTTGAGCCTTCAGGCTCCGGTCAATTTCGTTGGGTATCCAGACTCCGTTTCTTACGTTGAACGTTCAGGCTCCGGTCAGTTTCGTTGGGTATCCAGACTCCGGTTATTACGTTGAGCATTCAGGCTCTGGTCAGTTTCGTTGGGTATCCATACTCCGGTTTTTAAGTTGAGCGTTCAGGCTCCGGTCAGTTTTGTTGGGTATCCAGACTCCAGTTATTATGTTGAGCGTTCAGGCTCCGATTAATTTCGTTAGGTATCCAGACTCCGGTTATTACGTTGAGCGTTCAGGCTCCGGTCCGTTTCGTTTGGTATCCAGACTTCGGTTATTAAGTTGAACGTTCAGGCTCTGGTCAGTTTTGTTGGGTATCCAGACTCCGGTTATTACGTTGAGCATTCAGGGTCTGGTCATTTTTGTTGCATATCCAGACTCTGGTTATTACGTTAGGCGTTCAGGCTCCGGTCAGTTTTGTTCGGTATCTAGACTCCGGTTATTATTTTAAGCGTTCAGGCTCCGGTCAATTTCGTTTGGTATCCTGACTCCGGTTATTACGTTGAGCGTTCAGGCTCCGGTCAGTTTCATTGGGTATCCAGACTTCGGTTATTATCTTGAGCATTCAGGCTCCGGTCAATTTCGTTGGGTATCCAGACTCCGGTTATTACGTTGAGCGTTCAGCCTCCAGTCATTTTCGTTGAGCATCCACACTCCAGTTATTACGTTGTGCGTTCGGGGTCCGGTCAGTTTCATTGAGTATCTAGACTCCGGTTATTACGTTGAGCGTTCAGGCTCCGTTCAGTTTCGTTGGGTATCCAGACTCTGGTTATTACGTTGAGCGATCAGGCTCCGGTCAGTTTCGTTGTTTATCCAGACTCTCGTTATTATGTTGAGCGTTCAGGCTCCGGTCAGTTTCGTTGGGTATCTAGACTCCGGTTTTTACATTGAGCGTTCAGGCTCCGGTCAGTTTTGTTGGGTATCTAGAATCCGGTTATTACGTTGAGCGATCAGGCTCCGGTCAGTTTCGTTGTGTATCCAGACTCCGGTTATTACGCTGAGCGATCAGGCTCCGGTCAATTTCGTTGTGTATCCAGACACCGGTTATTGCGTTGATCCTTCAGGCTCCAGTCAGTTTCGTTGAGTATCCAAACTCCGGTTATTACGTTGAGCGTTCAGGCTCCAGTCAGTTTCATTGTGTATCCAGATTCCGGTTATTACGTTGAGCCTTTAGGCTCCAGTCAATTTCGTTGGGTATCCAGACTCCGGTTATTACGTTGAGCGTTCAGGCTCCGGTCAGTTTCGTTGGGTATCCAGACTCCGGTTATTACGTTGAGCATTCAGGCTCTGGTCAGTTTCGTTAGGTATCCAGACTTCGGTTTTTACGTTGAGCGTTCAGGCTCCGGTCAGTTTTGTTGGGTATCCAGATTCCAGTTATTACGTTGAGGGTTCAGGCTCCGAGCAGTTTCCTTGGGTATCCAGACTCCGATTATTACATTGAGCGTTCAGGCACCGGTCAGTTTCGTTGGGTATCAAGACTCCGCTTATTACGTTGAGCGTTCAGGCTCCGGTCAGTTTCATTGTGTATCCAGACTCCGGTTATTAAATTGATCGTTCTGGCTCCAGTCAGTTTCGTTGAGTATCCAGACTCCGGTTATTACGTTGAGCGTTCAGGCTCTGGTTAATTTCGTTGGGTATCCAGACTCCGGTGATTACGTTGAGCGTTCAGGCTCCGGTCAGTTTCGTTTGGTATCTACACTTCGGTTATTACGTTGAGCGTTCAGGCTCCGGTCAGTTTTGTTGGGTATCCAGACTCCGATTATTACGTTGAGCGTTCAGGATCCGGTCAGTTTCGTTGCATATCCAGACTCTGGTTATTACGTTAGGCGTTCAGGCTCCGGTCAGTTTCGTTCGGTATCTAGACTCAGCTTATTATGTTAAGCGTTCAGGCTCCGGTCAATTTCGTTTGGTATCCAGACTCCGGTTATTACGTTGAGCGTTCAGGCTCCGGTCAGTTTTGTTGAGTATCCAGATTTCGGTTATTACGTTGAGCCTTCAGACTCCGGTCAGTTTCGTTGTGTATCCAGACTCCGATTATTACATTGATCGTTCAGGCTCCATTCAGTTTCGTTGAGTATCCAGACTCCGGTTATTACGTTGAGCGTTCAGGCTCCGGTTAGTTTCGTTGAGTATCCAGATTCCGGTTATTACGTTGAGCGTTCAGGCTCCGGCCAATTTGTTGGGTATCCAGACTCCGGTTATTATGTTGAGCGTTCAGGCTCCGGTCAGTTTCGTTTGGTATCCAGACTTCGGTTATTACGTTGAGCGTTCAGGCTCCGGTTAGTTTTATTGGGTATCCAGACTCCGGTTATTACGTTGAGCGTTCAGGCTCCGGTCAGTTTCGTTGCATATCTAAACTCTGGTTATTAAGTTAGGCGTTCAGGCTCCGGTCAGTTTCGTTCGGTATCTAGACTCAGCTTATTACGTTAAGCGTTCAGGCTCTGGTCAACTTCGTTTGGTATCCAGACTCCGGTTATTACGTTGAGCGTTAAGGCTCCGGTCTGTTTCGTTGAGTATCCAGATTCCGGTTATTACGTTGAGCCTTCAGGCTCCGGTCAATTTCGTTGGGTATCCAGACTCCGGTTATTACGTTGAACGTTCAGGCTCCGGTTAGTTTCGTTGGGTATCCAGACTCTGGTTATTACGTTGAGCATTCAGGCTCTGGTCAGTTTCGTTGGGTATCCAGACTCCGGTTTTTAAGGTGAGCGTTCAGGCTCCGGTCAGTTTTGTTGGGTATCCAGACTACGGTTATTACGTTGAGGGTTCAGGCTCCGGTCAGTTTCGTTGGGTATCCAGACTTCGGTTATTACATTGAGCGTTCAGGCTCCGGTCATTTTCGTTGGGTATCCAGACTTCGGTTATTACGTTGAGCGTTCAGGCTCCGGTCAGTTTCGTTGTGTATCCAGACTCCGGTTATTACATCGATCGTTCAGGCTCTAGTCAGTTTCGTTGAGTATCCAGACTCCAGTTATTACGTTGAGCTTTCAGGCTCTGGTTAGTTTCGTTGACTATCCAGATTCCGGTTATTACGGTGAGCGTTCAGGCTCCGGTCAATTTCGTTTGGTTTCCAGACTCCGGTTATTACGTTGAGCGTTCAGGCTCCGGTCAGTTTCGTTTGGTATCCAGACTTCGGTTATTACGTTGAGCGTTCAGGCTTCGGTCAGTTTTGTTGGGTATCTAGACTCTGGTTATTACTTTGAGCATTCAGGCTCCGGTCAATTTCGTTGCATATCCAGACTCTGGTTATTACATTAGGCGTTCAGGCTCCGGTCAATTTCGTTTGGTATCTAGACTCAGCTTATTACGTTAAGCGTTCATGCTCCGGTCAATTTCGTTTGGTATCCTGACTCCGGTTATTACGTTGAGCGTTCAGGCTCCGGTTAGTTTCGTTGAGTATCCAGATACCGGTTATTACGTTGAGCGTTCAGGCTCCGGTCTATTTCGTTGGGTATCCAGACTCCGATTATTATGTTGAGCGTTCAGGCTCCGGTCAGTTTTGTTTGGTATCCAGACTTCGGTTATTACGTTGAGCGTTCAGGCTCCGGTCAGTTTTATTGGGTATCCAGACTCCGGTTATTACGTTGAGCGTTCGGGCTCCGGTCAGTTTCGTTGCATATCCAGACTCTGGTTATTACGTTAAGCGTTCAGGCTCCGGTCAGTTTAGTTCGGTATCTAGACTCAGCTTATTACGTTAAGCGTTCAGGCTCCGGTCAATTTCGTTTGGTATCCAGACTCTGGTTATTACGTTGAGCGTTAAGGCTCCGGTCTGTTTCGTTGAGTATCCAGATTCCGGTTATTACGTTGAGCCTTCAGGCTCCGGTCAATTTCGTTGGGTATCCAGACTCCGGTTATTACTTTGAACGTTCAGGCTCCGATCAGTTTCGTTGGGTATCCAGACTCCGGTTATTACGTTGAGCATTCAGGCTCTGGTCAGTTTCGTTGGGTATCCAGACTCCGGTTATTATGTTGAGCGTTCAGGCTCCGGTCAATTTCGTTAGGTATCCAGATTCCGGTTATTACGTTGAGCGTTCAGGCTCCGGTCCGTTTCGTTTGGTATCCAGACTTCGATTATTAAGTTGAACGTTCAGGCTCCGGTCAGTTTTGTTGGGTATCCAGACTCCGGTTATTACGTTGAGCATTCAGGGTCTGGTCATTTTCGTTGCATATCCAGACTCTGGTTATTACGTTAGGCGTTCAGGCTCCGGTCAGTTTTGTTCGGTATCTAGACTCCGGTTATTATTTTAAGCGTTCAGGCTCCGGTCAATTTCGTTTGGTATCCTGACTCCGGTTATTACGTTGAGCGTTCAGGCTCCGGTCAGTTTCGTTGGGTATCCAGACTCCGGTTATTACGTTGAGCGTTCAGGCTCCAGTCATTTTCGTTGAGCATCCAGACTCCAGTTATTACGTTGTGCGTTCGGGGTCCGGTCAGTTTCATTGAGTATCTAGACTTCGGTTATTACGTTGAGCGTTCAGGCTCCGTTCAGTTTCGTTGGGTATCCAGACTCCGGTTATTACGTTGAGCGTTCAGGCTCCGGTCAGTTTCGTTGTTTATCCAGACTCTCGTTATTATGTTGAGCGTTCAGGCTCCGGTCAGTTTCGTTGGGTATCTAGACTCCGGTTTTTACATTGAGCGTTCAGGCTCGGTCAGTTTTGTTGGGTATCTAGAATTCGGTTATTACGTTGAGCGATCAGGCTCCGGTCAGTTTCGTTGTGTATCCAGACTCCGGTTATTACGCTGAGCGATCAGGCTCCGGTCAATTTTGTTGTGTATCCAGACACCGGTTATTGCGTTGATCGTTCAGGCTCCAGTCAGTTTCGTTGAGTATCCAGACTCCGGTTATTACGTTGAGCGTTCAGGCTATGGTCAGTTTCGTTGGGTATCCAGACTCCGGTTTTTACGTTGAGCATTCAGGCTCCGGTCAGTTTTGTTGGGTATCCAGACTCCGGTTATTATGTTGAGCGTTCAGGCTCCGGTCAGTTTCATTGGGTATCCAGACTCCGGTTATTAAGTTGAGCGTTCAGGCTCCGGTCAGTTTTGTTGAGTATCCAGATTCCGGTTATTACGTTGAGCCTTCAGGCTCCGGTCAATTTCGTTGAGTATTTAGACTCCGGTTATTACGTTGAACGTTCAGGCTCCAGTCAGTTTCGTTGTGTATCCAGACTCCGGTTATTACGTTGAGCATTCAGGCTCCGGTCAGTTTCGTTAGGTATCCAGACTCCGGTTTATACGTTGAGCGTTCAGGCTCCGGTCAGTTTTGTTGGGTATCCAGAATCCGGTTATTACGTTGAGGGTTCAGGCTCCGGTCAGTTTCGTTGGGTATCCAGACTCCGGTTATTACATTGAGCGTTCAAGCACCGGTCAGTTTCGTTGGGTATCAAGACTCCGGTTATTACGTTGAGCGTTCAGGCTCCGGTCAGTTTCGTTGTGTATCCAGACTCCGGTTATTAAATTGATCGTTCTGGCTCCAGTCAGTTTCGTTGAGTATCCAGACTCCGGTTATTACGTTGAGCGTTCAGGCTCCGGTCAATTTCGTTGGGTATCCAGACTCCGGTGATTACGTTGAGCGTTCAAGCTCCGGTCAGTTTCGTTTGGTATCTACACTTCGGTTATTACGTTGAGCGTTCAGGCTCCGGTCAGTTTTGTTGGGTATCCAGACTCCGATTATTACGTTGAGCGTTCAGGCTCCGGTCAGTTTCGTTGCATATCCAGACTCTGGTTATTACGTTAGGCGTTCAGGCTCCGGTCAGTTTAGTTCGGTATCTAGACTCAGCTTATTACGTTAAACGTTCAGGCTCCGGTCAATTTCGTTTGGTATCCAGACTCCGGTTATTACGTTGAGCGTTCAGGCTCCGGTCAGTTTCGTTGAGTATCCAGATTCCGGTTATTACGTTGAGCCTTCAGGCTCCGGTCAGTTTCGTTGTGTATCTTGACTCCGGTTATTACATTGATCGTTCAGGCTCCATTCAGTTTTGTTGAGTATCCAGACTCCGGTTATTACGTTGAGCGTTCAGGCTCCGGTTAGTTTCGTTGAGTTTCCAAATTTCGGTTATTACGTTGAGCGTTCAGGCTCCGGTCAATTTCGTTGGGTATCCAGACTCCGGTTATTATGTTGAGCGTGCAGGCTCTGGTCAGTTTCGTTGGGTATCCAGACTCCGGTTTTTACGTTGAGCGTTCAGGCTCCGGTCAATTTTGTTGGGTATCCAGACTCCGGTTATTACGTTGAGGGTTCAGGCTCCGGTCAGTTTCGTTGGGTATCCAGACTCCGGTTATTACCTTGAGCGTTCAGGCTCCGGTCAGTTTCGTTGGGTATCCAGACTCCAGTTATTACGTTGAGCGTTCAGGCTCCGGTCAGTTTCGTTGTGTATCCAGACTCCGGTTATTACGTTGATCGTTCAGGCTCCAGTCAGTTTCGTTGTGTATCCAGACTCCGGTTATTACGTTGAGCGTTCAGGCTCCGGTTAGTTTCGTTGAGTATCCAGATTCCGGTTATTACGTTGATCGTTCAGGCTCCGGTCAGTTTCGTTGCATATCCAGACTCTGGTTATTACATTAGGCGTTCAGGCTCCGGTCAGTTTCGTTCGGTATCTAGACTCAGCTTATTACGTTAAGCGTTCATGCTCCGGTCAATTTCGTTTGGTATCCTGACTCCGGTTATTACGTTGAGCATTCAGGCTCCGGTCAGTTTCATTGGGTATCCAGACTTCGGTTATTATCTTGAGCGTTCAGGCCCCGGTCAGTTTCGTTGGGTATCCAGACTCCGGTTATTACGTTGAGCGTTCAGGCTCCGGTCATTTTCTTTGAGCATCCAGACTCCAGTTATTACTTTGTGCGTTTAGGGTACGGTCAGTTTCGTTGAGTATCCAGACTCCGGTTATTACGTTGAGTGTTCAGGCTCCGTTCAGTTTCGTTGGGTATCCAGACTCTGGTTATTACGTTGAGCGTTCAGGCTCCGGTCAGTTTCGTTGTGTATCCAGACTCCCGTTATTACGTTGAGCGTTCAGGCTCCGGTCAGTTTCGTTGGGTATCCAGACTCCGGTTTTTACATTGAGCGTTCAGGCTCCGGTCAGTTTTGTTGGGTATCCAGACTCCGGTTTTTAAGTTGAGCGTTCAGGCTCTGGACAGTTTTGTTGGGTATCCAGACTCCGGTTATTACGTTTAGCGAGCAGGCTCCGGTCAGTTTCGTTGGGTATCCAGACTCCGGTTTTTATGTTGAGCGTTTAGGCTCCGGTCATTTTCGTTGGGTATCTAGACTTCGGTTATTACGTTGAGCGTTCAGGCTCCGGTCAGTTTCGTTTTATATCCAGACTCCGGTTATTACGTTGAGCGATCAGGCTCCGGTCAATTTCATTGTGTATCCAGACCCCGGTTATTACGTTGATCGTTCAGGCTCCAGTCAGTTTCGTTGAGTATCCAGATTCCGGTTATTACGTTGAGCCTTCAGGCTCCGGTCAATTTCGTTGGGTATCCAGACTCTGGTTATTACGTTGAACGTTCAGGCTCCGGTCAGTTTCGTTGGGTATCCAGACTCCGGTTATTACGTTGAGCCTTCAGGCTCTGGTCAGTTTCGTTGGGTATCCAGACTCCGGTTTTTACGTTGAGCGTTCAGGTTCCGGTCAGTTTTGTTGGGTATCCAGACTCCGGTTATTACGTTGAGAGTTCAGGCTCCGGTCAGTTTCGTTAGGTATCCAGATTCCGGTTATTACATTGAGCGTTCAGGCTCCGGTCAGTTTGGTTGGGTATCCAGACTCCGGTTATTACGTTTAGCGTTCAGGCTCCGGTCAGTTTCGTTATGTATCCAGACTCCGGTTATTACGTTGATCATTCAGGCTCCAGTCAGTTTCGTTGAGTATTCAGACTCCAGATATTACGTTGAGCGTTCAGGCTCCGGTCAGTTTGGTTGGGTATCCAGACTCAGGTTATTTCATTGAGCATTCAGGCTCTAGTCAGTTTCGTTTGGTATCCAAACTTCGGTTATTACGTTGAGCATTCAGGCTCCGATCAGTTTTGTTGGGTATCCAGACTCCGGTTTTTAAGTTGAGCATTCAGGCTCTGGACAGTTTTGTTGGGTATCCAGACTCCGGTTATTACGTTTAGCGAGCAGGCTCCGGTCAGTTTCGTTGGGTATCCAGACTCCGGTTATTATGTTGAGCGTTTTGGCTCCGGTCAGTTTCGTTGGGTATCTAGACTCCGGTTATTACGTTGAGCATTCAGGCTCCGGTCAGTTTCGTTTTGTATCCAGACTCCGGTTATTACGTTGAGTGATCAGGCTCCGGTCAATTTCATTGTGTATCCAGACTCCGGTTATTACGTTGATCGTTCAGGCTCCAGTCAGTGTCGTTGAGTATCCAGATTCCGGTTATTACGTTGAGCCTTCAGGCTCCGGTCAATTTCGTTGGGTATCTAAACTCCGGTCAATTTCGTTGGGTATCCAGACTCCGGTTATTACGTTGAACGTTCAGGCTCCGGTCAGTTTCGTTGGGTATCCAGATTCCGGTTATTACGTTGAGCCTTCAGGCTCTGGTCAGTTTCGTTGGGTATCCAGACTCCGGTTTTTACGTTGAGCGTTCAGGTTCCGGTCAGTTTTGTTGGGTATCCAGACTCCGGTTATTACGTTGAGAGTTCAGTCTCCGGTCAGTTTCGTTAGGTATCCAGACTCCGGTTATTACATTGAGCGTTCAGGCTCCGGTCAGTTTCGTTGGGTATCCAGACTCCGGTTATTACGTTTAGCGTTCAGGCTCCGGTCAGTTTCGTTGTGTATCCAGACTCCGGTTATTACGTTGATCGTTCAGGCTCCAATCAGTTTCGTTGAGTATTCAGACTCCGGATATTACGTTTAGCGTTCAGGCTCCGGTTAGTTTCGTTGAGTATCCCGATTTCGGTTATTACGTTGAGCGTTCAGGCTCCGGTCAATTTCGTTGGGTATCCAGACTCCGAATATTACGTTGAGCGTTCAGGCTCCGGTCAGTTTTGTTGGGTATCCAGACTCCGGTTATTACGTTGAGGGTTCAGGCTCCGGTCAGTTTCGTTGGGTATCCAGACTTCGGTTATTACATTGAGCGTTCAGGCTCCGGTCAGTTTCGTTGGGTATCCAGACTCCGGTTATTACGTTGAGCGTTCAGGCTCCGGTCAGTTTCGTTGTATATCCAGACTCCGGTTATTACATTGATCGTTCAGGCTCGAGTCAGTTTCGTTGAGTATCCAGACTACGGTTATTACGTTGAGCGTTCAGGCTCCGGTCATTTTCTTTGAGCATCCAGACTCCAGTTATTACTTTGTGTGTTCAGGGTCCGGTCAGTTTCGTTGAGTATCCAGACTCCGGTTATTACGTTGAGCGTTCAGGTTCCGTTCAGTTTCGTTGGGTATCCAGACTCTGGTTATTACGTTGAACGTTCAGGCTCCGGTCAGTTTCGTTATGTATCCAGACTCCCGTTATTACGTTGAGCGTTCAGGCTCCGGTCAGTTTCGTTGGGTATCCAGACTCCGGTTTTTACATTGAGCGTTCAGGCTCCGGTCAGTTTCGTTGGGTATCCAGACTTCGGTTATTTCATTGAGCGTTCAGGCTCCGGTCAGTTTCGTTGGGTATCCAGACTCCGGTTATTACGTTGAGCGTTCAGGCTCCGGTCAGTTTCGTTGTGTATCCGGACTCCGGTTATTACATTGATCGTTCAGGCTCGAGTCAGTTTTGTTGAGTATCCAGACTCCGGTTATTACGTTGAGCGTTCAGGCTCCGGTTATTTTCATTGAGTATCCAGATTCCGGTTATTACGTTGAGCGTTCAGGCTCCGATCAATTTCGTTGGGTTTCCAGACTCCGGTTATTACGTTGAGCGTTCAGTCTCCGGTCAGTTTCGTTTGGTATCCAGACTTCGGTTATTACGTTGAGCGTTCAGGCTCTGGTCAGTTTTGTTGGGTATCCATACCCCGGTTATTACGTTGAGCGTTCAGGCTCCGGTCAGTTTCGTTGCATATCCAGACTCTGGTTATTACGTTAGGCGTTAAGGCTCCGGTCAGTTTCGTTTGATATCTAGACTCAGCTTATTACATTAAGCGTTCAGGTTCCGGTCAATTTCGTTTGGTATCCTGACTCCGGTTATTACGTTGAGCATTCAGGCTCTGGTCAGTTTCATTGGGTATCCAGACTTCGGTTATTATCTTGAGCGTTCAGGCCCCGGTCAGTTTCGTTGGGCATCCAGACTCCGGTTATTACGTTAAGCGTTCAGGCTCCGGTCATTTTCTTTGAGCATCCAGACTCCATTTATTACTTTGTGTGTTCAGGGTCCGATCAGTTTTGTTGAGTATCCAGACTCCGGTTATTACGTTGAGCGTTCAGGTTCCGTTCAGTTTCGTTGGGTATCCAGACTCTGGTTATTACGTTGAACGTTCAGGCTCCGGTCAGTTTTGTTGTGTATCCAGACTCCCGTTATTATGTTGAGCGTTCAGGCTCCGGTCAGTTTCGTTGGGTATCCAGACTCCGGTTTTTACATTGAGCGTTCAGGCTCCGGTCAGTTTCGTTGGGTATCCAGACTTTGGTTATTACATTGAGCGTTCAGGCTCCGGTCAGTTTCGTTGGGTATCCAGACTCCGGTTATTACGTTGAGCGTTCAGGCTCCGGTCAGTTTCGTTGTGTATCCAGACTCCGGTTATTACATTGATCGTTCAGGCTCGAGTCAGTTTCGTTGAGTATCCAGACTCCGGTTATTACGTTGAGCGTTCAGGCTCCGGTTAGTTTCGTTGAGTATCCAGATTCCGGTTATTACGTTGAGCGTTCAGGCTCCGATCAATTTCGGTTGGTTTCCAGACTCCTGTTATTACGTAGAGCGTTCAGGCTCCGGTCAGTTTCGTTTGGTATCCAGACTTCGGTTATTACGTTGAGCGTTTAGGCTCCGGTCAGTTTTGTTGGGTATCCAGCCTCCGGTTATTACATTGAGCGTTCAGGCTCCGGTCAGTTTCGTTGCATATCCAGACTCTGGTTATTACGTTAGGCGTTAGGGCTCCGGTCAGTTTCGTTCGGTATCTAGACTCAGCTTATTACATTAAGCGTTCAGGCTCCGGTCAATTTCATTTGGTATCCTGACTCCGGTTATTACGTTGAGCATTCAGGCTCTGGTCAGTTTCATTGGGTATCCAGACTTCGGTTATTATCTTAAGCGTTGAGGCCCCGGTCAGTTTCGTTGGGCATCCAGACTCCGGTTATTACGTTGAGCGTTCAGGCTCCGGTCATTTTTTTGAGCATCCAGACTCCAGTTATTACTTTGTGTGTTCAGGGTCCGGTCAGTTTCGTTGAGTATCCAGACTCCGGTTATTACGTTGAGCGTTCAGACTCTGTTTCGTTTCGTTGGGTATCCAGACTCTGGTTATTACGTTGAGCGTTCAGGCTCCGGTCAGTTTCGTTGTGTATCCAGAATCCCGTTATTACGTTGAGCGTTCAGGCTCCGGTCAGTTTCGTTGGGTATCCAGACTCCGGTTTTTACATTGAGCGTTCAGGCTCCGGTCAGTTTTGTTGGGTATCCAGACTCCGGTTATTATGTTGAGCGTTCAGGCTCCGGTCAGTTTCGTTGGGTATCCAGACTCAGGTTATTTCATTGAGCATTCAGGCTCCAGTCAGTTTCGTTTGGTATCCAGACTTCGGTTATTACGTTGAGCGTTCAGGCTCCGATCAGTTTTGTTGGGTATCCAGACTCCGGTTTTTAAGTTGAGCGTTCAGGCTCTGGTCAGTTTTGTTGGGTATCCAGACTCCGGTTATTAAGTTTAGCGAGCAGGCTCCGGTCAGTTTCGTTGGGTATCCAGACTCCGGTTATTACGTTGAGCGTTTAGGCTCCGGTCAGTTTCGTTGGGTATCTAGACTCCGGTTATTACGTTGAACGTTCAGGCTCCGGTCAGTTTCGTGGTGTATCTAGACTCCGGTTATTACGTTAAGCGATCAGGCTCCGGTCAATTTCGTTGTGTATCCAGACTCCGGTTATTACGTTGATCGTTCAGGCTCAGTCAGTTTCGTTGAGTATCCAGATTCCGGTTATTACGTTGAGCCTTCAGGCTCCGGTCAATTTCGTTGGGTATCCAGACTCCTGTCAATTTCGTTGGGTATCCAGACTCCGGTTATTACGTTGAACGTTCAGGCTCCGGTCAGTTTCATTGGGTATCCAGACTCCGGTTATTACGTTGAGCATTCAGGCTCCAGTCATTTTCTTTGAGCATCCAGACTCCAGTTATTACTTTGTGTGTTCAGGGTCCGGTCAGTTTCGTTGAGTATCCAGACTCCGGTTATTACGTTGAGCGTTCAGGCTCCGTTCAGTTTCGTTGGGTTTCCAGACTCTGGTTATTACGTTGAGCGTTCAGGCTCCGGTCAGTTTTGTTGTGTATCCAGACTCTCGTTATTATGTTGAGCGCTCAGGCTCCGGTCAGTTTCATTGGGTATCCAGACTCCGGTTTTTACATTGAGCGTTCAGGCTCCGGTCAGTTTTGTTGGGTATCCAGACTCCGATTATTACGTTGAGCGTTCAAGCTCCGGTCAGTTTCGTTGGGTATCCAGACTCAGGTTATTACGTTGAGCGTTCAGGCTCCGGTCAGTTTCGTTTGGTATCCAGACTTCGGTTATTACGTTGAGCGTGCAGGCTCCGGTCAGTTTTGTTGGGTATCCAGACTCCGGTTTTTACGTTGAGCGTTCAGGCTCTGGTCAGTTTTGTTGGGTATTCAGACTTCGGTTATTACGTTGAGCGAGCAGGCTCCGGTCAGTTTTGTTGGGTATCCAGACTCCGGTTATTACGTTGAGCATTTAGGATCCGGTCAGTTTCGTTGGGTATCCAGACTCCGGTTATTACGTTGAGCGTTCACGCTCCGGTCAGTTTCGTTGAGTATCCAGATTCCGGTTATTACGTTGAGCCTTCAGGCTCCGGTCAATTTCGTTGGGTATCCAGACTTCGGTTATTACGTTGAACGTTCAGGCTCTGGTCAGTTTCGTTGGGTATCCAGACTCTGGTTATTATGTTGAGCGTTCAGGATCTGGTCAGTTTCGGTGGGTATCCAGACTCCGGTTTTTACGTTGAGCGTTCAGGCTCCGGTCAGTTTTGTTGGGTATCCAGACTCCGGTCATTACTTTGAGGGTTCAGGCTCCGGTTAGTTTCGTTGGGTATCCAGACTCCGGTTATTACATTGAGCGTTCAGCCTCCGGTCAGTTTCGTTGGGTATCCAGACTCCGGTTATTACGTTGAGTGTTCAGGCTCCGGTCATTTTCGTTGTGTATCCAGACTCCGGTTATTACGTTGATCGTTCAGGCTCTAGTCAGTTTCGTTGTGTATCCAGACTCTGGTTATTACGTTGAGCGTTCAGGCTCCGGTCAGTTTGGTTGGGTATCCAGACTCCGGTTATTACGTTGAGCGTTCAGGCTCCGGTCAGTTTCGTTGCATATCCAGACTCTGGTTATTACGTTAGGCATTCAGGCTCCGGTCAGTTTTGTTCGGTATCTAGACTCAGGTTATCACGTTAAGCGTTCAGGCTCTGGTCAGTTTTGTTGGATATCCAGACTTCGGTTATTACGTTGAGCGAGCAGGCTCCGGTCAGTTTCGTTGAGTATCCAGATTCCGGTTATTACGTTGAGCGTTCAGGCTCCGGTCAGTTTCGTTGGATATCCAGACTCCGGTTATTACGTTGAGTGTTCAGGCTCCGGTCATTTTCGTTGAGCATCCAGACTCAAGTTATTACGTTGTGCGTTCAGGTTCCGGTCAGTTTCGTTGAGTATCCAGACTCCGGTTATTACGTTGAGCGTTCAGGTTCGGTTCAGTTTCGTTGGGTATCCAGACTCCGGTTATTACGTTGAGCGTTCAGGCTCCGGTCAGTTTCGTGCTGTATCCATACTCCGGTCACTTTCGTTGGGTATCCAGACTCCGGTTATTACGTTGAGCATTCAGGCTCCGGTCAGTTTCGTTGAGTATCAAGACTTCGGTTATTACGTTGAGCGTTCAGGCTCCGGTCAGTTTCGTTGTGTATCCAGACTCCGGTTATTACGTTGAGCGATCAGGCTCCGATTAATTTCGTTGTGTATCCAGACTCCGGTTATTACGTTGAGCGTTCAGGCTCCGATCAGTTTCGTTGTGTATCTAGACTCCGGTTATTACGTTGAGCGATCAGGCTCCGGTCAATTTCGTTGTGTATCCAGACTCCGGTTGTTACGTTGATCGTTCAGGCTCCAGTCATTTTCGTTGAGTATCCAGATTCCCGTTATTACGTTGAGCCTTCAGGCTCCGGTCAATTTCGTTGGGTATCCAGACTTCGGTTATTACGTTGAACGTTCAGGCTCTGGTCAGTTTCGTTGGGTATCCAGACTCCGGTTATTACGTTGAGCGTTCAGGCTCTGGTCAGTTTCGGTGGGTATCCAGACTCCGGTTTTTACGTTGAGCGTTCAGGCTCCGGTCAGTTTTTTTGGGTATCCAGACTCCGGTTATTACGTTGAGGGTTCAGGCTCCGGTCAGTTTCGTTGGGTATCCAGACTCCGGTTATTATATTGAGCGTTCAGGCTCCGGTCAGTTTCGTTGGGTATCCAGACTCCGGTTATTACGTTGAGTGTTCAGGCTCCGGTCATTTTCGTTGTGTATCCAGACTCCGGTTATTACGTTGATCGTTCAGGCTCTAGTCAGTTTCGTTGTGTATCCAGACTCCGGTTATTACGTTGAGCGTTCAGGCTCCGGTTAGTTTCGTTGAGTATCCAGATTCCGGTTATTACGTTGAGCGTTCAGGCTCCGGTCAATTTCGTTGGGTATCCAGACTCCGGTTATTACGTTGAGTGTTAAAGCTCTGGTCAGTTTGGTTGGGTATCCAGACTTCGGCTATTACATTGAGCGTTCAGGCTCCGGTCAGTTTGGTTGGGTATCCAGACTCCGGTTATTACGTTGAGCGTTCAGGCTCCGGTCAGTTTCGTTGCATATCCAGACTCTGGTTATTACGTTAGGCATTCAGGCTCCGGTCAGTTTTGTTCGGTATCTAGACTCAGGTTATTACGTAAGCGTTCAGGCTCTGGTCAGTTTTGTTGGGTATCCAGACTTCGGTTATTACGTTGAGCGAGCAGGCTCCGGTCAGTTTCGTTGAGTATCCAGATTCCGGTTATTACGTTGAGCGTTCAGGCTCCGGTCAGTTTCGTTGGATATCCAGACTCCGGTTATTACGTTGAGTGTTCAGGCTCCGGTCATTTTCGTTGAGCATCCAGACTCAAGTTATTACGTTGTGCGTTCAGGTTCCGGTCAGTTTCGTTGAGTATCCAGACTCCGGTTATTACGTTGAGCGTTCAGGTTCGGTTCAGTTTCGTTGGGTATCCAGACTCCGGTTATTACGTTGAGCGTTCAGGCTCCGGTCAGTTTCGTGCTGTATCCATACTCCGGTCACTTTCGTTGGGTATCCAGACTCCGGTTATTACGTTGAGCATTCAGGCTCCGGTCAGTTTCGTTGAGTATCAAGACTTCGGTTATTACGTTGAGCGTTCAGGCTCCGGTCAGTTTCGTTGTGTATCCAGACTCCGGTTATTACGTTGAGCGATCAGGCTCCGATTAATTTCGTTGTGTATCCAGACTCCGGTTATTACGTTGAGCGTTCAGGCTCCGATCAGTTTCGTTGTGTATCTAGACTCCGGTTATTACGTTGAGCGATCAGGCTCCGGTCAATTTCGTTGTGTATCCAGACTCCGGTTGTTACGTTGATCGTTCAGGCTCCAGTCATTTTCGTTGAGTATCCAGATTCCCGTTATTACGTTGAGCCTTCAGGCTCCGGTCAATTTCGTTGGGTATCCAGACTTCGGTTATTACGTTGAACGTTCAGGCTCTGGTCAGTTTCGTTGGGTATCCAGACTCCGGTTATTACGTTGAGCGTTCAGGCTCTGGTCAGTTTCGGTGGGTATCCAGACTCCGGTTTTTACGTTGAGCGTTCAGGCTCCGGTCAGTTTTTTTGGGTATCCAGACTCCGGTTATTACGTTGAGGGTTCAGGCTCCGGTCAGTTTCGTTGGGTATCCAGACTCCGGTTATTATATTGAGCGTTCAGGCTCCGGTCAGTTTCGTTGGGTATCCAGACTCCGGTTATTACGTTGAGTGTTCAGGCTCCGGTCATTTTCGTTGTGTATCCAGACTCCGGTTATTACGTTGATCGTTCAGGCTCTAGTCAGTTTCGTTGTGTATCCAGACTCCGGTTATTACGTTGAGCGTTCAGGCTCCGGTTAGTTTCGTTGAGTATCCAGATTCCGGTTATTACGTTGAGCGTTCAGGCTCCGGTCAATTTCGTTGGGTATCCAGACTCCGGTTATTACGTTGAGTGTTAAAGCTCTGGTCAGTTTGGTTGGGTATCCAGACTTCGGCTATTACATTGAGCGTTCAGGCTCCGGTCAGTTTGGTTGGGTATCCAGACTCCGGTTATTACGTTGAGCGTTCAGGCTCCGGTCAGTTTCGTTGCATATCCAGACTCTGGTTATTACGTTAGGCATTCAGGCTCCGGTCAGTTTTGTTCGGTATCTAGACTCAGGTTATTACGTAAACGTTCAGGCTCTGGTCAGTTTTGTTGGGTATCCAGACTTCGGTTATTACGTTGAGCGAGCAGGCTCCGGTCAGTTTCGTTGAGTATCCAGATTCCGGTTATTACGTTGAGCGTTCAGGCTCCGGTCAGTTTCGTTGGATATCCAGACTCCGGTTATTACGTTGAGTGTTCAGGCTCCGGTCATTTTCGTTGAGCATCCAGACTCAAGTTATTACGTTGTGCGTTCAGGTTCCGGTCAGTTTTGTTGAGTATCCAGACTCCGGTTATTACATTGAGCGTTCAGGTTCGGTTCAGTTTCGTTGGGTATCCAGACTCTGGTTATTACGTTGAGCGTTCAGGCTCCGGTCAGTTTCGTGGTGTATCCATACTCCGGTCAGTTTCGTTGGGTATCCAGACTCCGGTTATTACGTTGAGCATTCAGGCTCCGGTCAGTTTCGATGAGTATCCAGACTTCGGTTATTACGTTGAGCGTTCAGGCTCCGGTCAGTTTCGTTGTGTATCCAGACTCCGGTTATTACGTTGAGCGATCAGGCTCCGATTAATTTCGTTGTGTATCCAGACTCCGGTTATTACGTTGAGCGTTCAGGCTCCGATCAGTTTCGTTGTGTATCTAGACTCTGGTTATTACGTTGAGCGATCAGGCTCCGGTCAATTTCGTTGTGTATCCAGACTCCGGTTGTTACGTTGATCGTTCAGGCTCCAGTCAGTTTCGTTGAGTATCCAGATTCCGGTTATTACGTTGAGCCTTCAGGCTCCGGTCAATTTCGTTGGGTATCCAGACTCCGGTCAATTTCGTTGGGTATCCAGACTCCGGTTATTACGTTGAACGTTCAGGCTCCGGTCAGTTTCGTTGGGTATCTAGACTCCGGTTATTACGTTGAGCGTTCAAGACCCGGTCATTTTCTTTGAGCATCCAGACTCCAATTATTACTTTGTGTGTTCAAGGTCCGGTCAGTTTCGTTGAGTATCCAGACTCCGGTTATTACGTTGAGCGTTCAGGCTCCGTTCAGTTTTGTTGGGTATCCAGACTCTGGTTATTACGTTGAGCGTTCAGGCTCCGGTCAGTTTCGTTGTGTATCCAGACTCCCGTTATTTCGTTGAGCGTTCAGGCTCCGGTCAATTTCGTTGGATATCCAGACTCCGGTTTTTACATTGAGCGTTCAGGCTCCGGTCAGTTTTGTTGGGTATCCAGACTCCGGTATTACGTTGAGCGTTCAGGCTCCGTTCAGTTTCGTTGGGTATCCAGAATCAGGTTATTTCATTGAGCATTCAGGCTCCAGTCAGTTTCGTTTGGTATCCAGACTTCGGTTATTACATTGAGCGTTCAGGCTCCGATCAGTTTTGTGGGGTATCCAGACTTCGGTTTTTAAGTTGAGCGTTCAGG
The DNA here is from genome assembly GCA_963859935.3 of Lathyrus sativus. Classification (NCBI taxonomy): domain Eukaryota; kingdom Viridiplantae; phylum Streptophyta; class Magnoliopsida; order Fabales; family Fabaceae; genus Lathyrus; species Lathyrus sativus. Next base: position 236,311,644 of record OZ012736.1, on the reverse strand, counting down.
CTCTGGTCAGTTTTGTTGGGTATCCAGACTCCGGTTAATACGTTTAGCGAGCAGGCTCCGGTCAGTTTCGTTGGGTATCCAGACTCCGGTTATTACGTTGAGCGTTCAGGCTCCGGTCAGTTTCGTTGGGTATCTAGACTCCGGTTATTACGTTGAGCGTTCAGGCTCCGGTCAGTTTCGTTGTGTATCCAGACTCCGGTTATTACGTTGAGCAATCAGGCTCCGGTCAATTTCGTTGTGTATCCAGACTCTGGTTATTACGTTGATCGTTCAGGCTCCAGTCAGTTTCGTTGAGTATCCAGATTCCGGTTATTACATTGAGCCTTCAGGCTCCGGTCAATTTCGTTGGGTATCCAGACTCCGGTAAATTTTGTTGGGTATCCAGACTCCGGTTATTACGTTGAACGTTCAGGCTCCGGTCAGTTTCGTTGGGTATCCAGACTTCGGTTATTACGTTCAGCCTTCAGGCTCTGGTCAGTTTCGTTGGGTATCCAGACTCCGGTTTATACGTTGAGCGTTCAGGCTCCGGTCAGTTTTGTTGGGTATCCAGACTCCGGTTATTACATTGAGCGTTCAGGCTCCGGTCAGTTTCGTTGGGTATCCAGACTCCGGTTATTACGTTTAGCGTTCAGGCTCCGCTCAGTTTCGTTGTGTATCCAGACTCCGGTTATTACGTTGATCGTTTAGGCTCCAGTCAGTTTCGTTGAGTATTCAGACTCCGAATATTACGTTGAGCGTTCAGGCTCCGGTCAGTTTTGTTGGGTATCCAGACTCCGGTTATTACGTTGAGCGTTCAGGCTCCGGTCAGTTTCGTTGGGTATCCAGACTCAGGTTATTACGTTGAGCTTTCAGGCTCCGGTCAGTTTCGTTTGGTATCCAGACTTCGGTTATTATGTTGAGCGTGCAGGCTCTGGTCAGTTATGTTGGGTATCCAGACTCCATTTTTTACGTTGAGCGTTCAGGCTCTGGTCAGTTTTGTTGGGTATGCAGACTTCGGTTATTAGGTTGAGCGAGCAGGCTCCGGTCAGTTTCGTTGGGTATCCAGACTTCGGTTATTACGTTGTGCGTTCAGGCTCTGGTCAGTTTCGTTGGGTATCCAGGCTCCGGTTTTTACGTTGAGCGTTCAGGCTCCGGTCAGTTTTGTTGGGTATCCAGACTCCGGTTATTACGTTGAGGGTTCAGGCTTCGGTCAGTTTCATTGGGTATCCAGACTCTGGTTATTACATTGAGCGTTCAGGCTCCGGTCAGTTTCGTTGGGTATCCAGACTCCGGTTATTACGTTGAGCGTTCAGGCTCCGGTCATTTTCGTTTTGTATCCAGACTCCGGTTATTACGTTGATCGTTCAGGCTCCAGTCAGTTTCGTTATGTATCCAGACTCCGGTTATTACGTTGAGCGTTCAGGCTCCGGTTAGTTTCGTTGAGTATCCAAATTCCGGTTATTACGTTGAGCGTTCAGGCTCCGGTCAATTTTGTTGGGTATCCAGACTCCGGTTATTACGTTGAGCGTTATACCTCCGGTTAGTTTCGTTGCAAATCCAGACTCTGGTTATTACGTTAGGCATTCAGGCTCCGGTCAGTTTTGTTCGGTATCTAGACTCAGGTTATTACGTTAAGCGTTCAGGCTCCTGTCAATTTCGTTTGGTATCCTGACTCTGGTTATTACGTTGAACGTTCAGGCTCCGGTCAGTTTCATTGGGTATCCAGACTTCGGTTATTACGTTGAGCGTTCAGGCTCCGGTCAGTTTCGTTGGATATCCAAACTCCGGTTATTACGTTGAGTGTTCAGGCTCCGGTCATTTTCGTTGAGCATCCAGACTCAAGTTATTACGTTGTGCATTCAGGGTCCGGTCAGTTTCGTTGAGCATCCAGACTCCGGTTATTACGTTGAGCGTTTAGGTTCGGTTCAGTTTCGTTGGGTATCCAGACTCCGGTTATTACGTTGAGCGTTTAGGCTCCGGTCAGTTTCGTGGTGTATCCAGACTCCGGTCAGTTTTGTTGGGTATCCAGACTCCGGTTATTACGTTGAGCATTCAGGCTCCGGTCAGTTTCGTTGAGTATCCAGACTTCGGTTATTACGTTGAGCGTTCAGGCTCCGGTCAGTTTCGTTGTGTATCCAGACTCCGGTTATTACTTTGAGCGATCAGGCTCCGATTAATTTCGTTGTGTATCCAGACTCCGGTTATTACGTTGAGCGTTCAGGCTCCGGTCAGTTTCATGGTGTATCCAGACTCTGGTTATTACGTTGAGCGTTCAGACTCCGGTCGGTTTTGTTGGGTATCCAGACTCCGGTTTTTACGTTGAGCGTTCAGGCTCCAGTAAGTTTTGTTGGGTATCCAGACTCTGGTTATTACGTTGAGCGTTCAGGCTCCGGTCATTTTCGTTGGGTATCTAGACTCCGGTTATCACGTTGAGCGTTCAGGCTTCGGTCAGTTTCGTTTGGTATCTCGACTTCGATTATTACGTTGAGCGTTCAGGCTCCGGTCAGTTTTGTTGGGTATCCAGACTCCGGTTTTTACGTTGCGCGTTCAGGCTCTGGTCTGTTTTGTTAGGTATCCAAACTCCAGTTATTACGTTGAGCGAGCAGGTTCCGATCAATTTCGTTGGGTATCCAGACTCCGGTTATTACATTGAGTGTTCAGGCTCCGGTCAGTTTTGTTGGGTATCCAGACTCCGGTTTTTACGTTGAGCGTTCAGGCTCCAGTCAGTTTTGTTGGTTATCCATACTCCGGTTGTTATGTTGAGCGTTCAGGCTCCGTTCAGTTTCGTAGGGTATCCAGACTCCGGTTATTACGTTGAGGGTTCAGGCTCCGGTCAGTTTCATTGGGTATCCAGACTCTGGTTATTACATTGAGCGTTCAGGCTCCGGTCTGTTTCGTTGGGTATCCAGACTCCGGTTATTACGTTGAGCGTTCAGGCTCCAGTCGGTTTCTTTGGGTATCCAGACTCCGGTTATTACGTTTAGTGTTCAGGCTCCGGTCAATTTCGTTGGGTATCTAGACTCCGGTTATTACGTTGAGCGAGCAGGCTCCGGTCAGTTTCGTTGGGTATCCAGACTTCGGTTATTACGTTGAACGTTCAGGCTCCGGTCAGTTTTGTTGGGTATCCAGACTCCGGTTATTACGTTAAGGATTCAGGCTCCGGTCAGTTTCGTTGGGTATCCAGACTCCGGTTATTACATTGAGCGTTCTGGCTCCGGTCCGTTTCGTTGGGTATCCAGACTCCGGTTATTACGTTGAGCGTACAGGCTCTGATCATTTTAGTTGAGCATCCAGACTCCAGTTATTACGTTGTGCGTTCAGGCTCCGGTCAGTTTCGTTGAGTATCCAGACTCCGGTTATTATGTTGAGTGTTCACGCTCCGTTCAGTTTCGTTGGGTATCCAGACTCTGGTTATTACGTTGAGCGTTCATGCTCCGGTCAATTTCGTTGGGTATCCAGACTCCGGTTTTTACGTTGAGTGTTTAGGCTCCGGTCAGTTTCCTTGGGTATCTAGACTCCGGTTATTACTTTGAGCGTTCAGGCTCCGGACAGTTTCGTTGTGTATCCAGACTCCGGTTATTACGTTGAGCGATCAGGCTCCGATCAATTTCGTTGTGTATCCAGACACCGGTTATTACGTTGTTCGCTCAGGCTCCAGTCATTTTCGTTGAGTATCCAGACTCCGGTTATTACGTTGAGCGAGCAGGCTAAGGTCAGTTTCGTTGGGTATCCAGACTTCAGTTATTACGTTGAGTGTTCAGGCTCCGGTCAGTTTCGTTGGGTATCCAGACTCCGGTTTTTACGTTGAGCGTTCAGGCTCCAGTCAGTTTTGTTGGTTATCCATACTCCGGTTGTTATGTTGAGCGTTCAGGCTCCGTTCAGTTTCGTAGGGTATCCAGACTCCGGTTATTACGTTGAGGGTTCAGGCTCCGGTCAGTTTCGTTGGGTATCCAGACTCCAGTTATTACATTGAGCATTCAGGCTCCGGTCCGTTTCGTTGGGTATCCAGACTCCGGTTATTACGTTGAGAGTTCAGGCTCCAGTCGGTTTCTTTGGGTATCCAGACTCCGGTTATTACGTTTAGTGTTCAGGCTCTGGTCAATTTCGTTGGGTATCCAGACTCCGGTTATTACGTTGAGCGAGCAGGCTCCGGTCAGTTTCGTTGGGTATCCAGACTCCGGTTATTACGTTGAGCGTTCAGGCTCCGGTCAGTTTCGTTGTGTATCCAGACTCCGGTTATTACGTTGAGCGTTTAGGCTTCGGTCAGTTTCGTTGGGTATCCAGACTCCGGTTATTACGTTGAACGTTCAGGCTCCGGTCAGTTTCGTTGAGCATCCAGATTCCGGTTATTACGTTGAGCGTTCAGGCTGCAGTCAGTTTTGTTGGGTATCCATATTCTGGTTATTATGTTGAGCGTTCAGGCTCCGTTCAGTTTCGTTAGGTATCTAGACATCGGTTTTTACGTTGAGTGTTCAGGCTCTGGTCAGTTTCGTTGGGTATCCAGAATCCGGTTATTACGTTGAGCATTCAGGCTCTGGTCAGTTTCGTTGGGTATCCAGACTCCGGTTATTACGTTGAGCTTTCAGGCTCTGGTCAGTTTCGTTGGGTATCCAAACTCCGGTTATTACATTGAGCATTCAGGCTCCGGTCAGTTTCGTTGGGTGTCCAGACTCCGGTTATTACGTTGAGCGTACAGGCTCTGATCATTTTCGTTGAGCATCCAGACTCCAGTTATTATGTTGTGCGTTCAGGCTCCGGTCAGTTTCGTTGAGTATCTAGACTCCGGTTATTACGTTGAGCGTTCAGTCTCCGTTCAGTTTCGTTGGGTATCCAGACTCCGGTTATTACGTTGAGCGTTCAGGCTCCGGTCAGTTTCGTTGTGTATCTAGACTCCGGTTATTACGTTGAGCGTTTAGGCTCCGGTCAATTTCGTTGGGTATCCAGACTCCGGTTTTTACGTTGAGTGTTCAGGCTCCGGTCAGTTTCGTTGGGTATCTAGACTCTGGTTATTACGTTGAGCGTTCAGGCTTCGGTCAGTTTCGTTGTGTATCCAGACTCCGGTTATTACGTTGAGCGATCAGGCTCCGATCAATTTCGTTGTGTATCCAGACTCCGGTTATTACGTTGATCGTTCAGGCTCCGGTCAGTTTCGTTGAGTATCCAAACTCCGGTTATTACGTTGAGCGAGCAGGCTAAGGTCAGTTTCGTTGGGTATCCAGACTTCGGTTATTACATTGAGTGTTCAGGCTCCGGTCAGTTTCGTTGGGTATCCAGACTCCGGTTTTTACGTTGAGCGTTCAGGCTCCAGTCAGTTTTGTTGGTTATCCATACTCCGGTTGTTATGTTGAGCGTTCAGGTTTCGTTCAGTTTCGTAGGGTATCCAGACTCCGGTTATTACGTTGTGGGTTCAGGCTCCAGTCAATTTTGTTGGGTATCCAGACTCCAGTTATTACATTGAGCATTCATGCTCCGGTCCGTTAAGTTGGGTATCCAGACTCCGGTTATTACGTTGAGCGTTCAGGCTCCAGTCGGTTTCTTTGGGTATCCAGACTCCGGTTATTACGTTTAGTGTTCAGGCTCCGGTTAAATTTCGTTGGGTATCCAGACTCCGGTTATTACGTTGAGCGAGCAGGCTCCGGTCAGTTTCGTTGGGTATCCAGACTTCGGTTATTACGTTGAGTGTTCAGGCTCCGGTCAGTTTCGTTGGGTATCCAGACTCCGGTTTTTACGTTGAGCGTTCAGGCTCCAATCAGTTTTGTTGGGTATCCATACTCTGGTTATTATGTTGAGCGTTCAGGCTCCGTTCAGTTTCATAGGGTATCCAGACTCCGGTTATTACATTGAGCGTTCAGGCTCCGGTCAGTTTTGTTGGGTATCCAGACTCCGGTTATTACGTTGAGGGTTCAGGCTCCGGTCAGTTTCGTTGGGTATCCAGACTCCGGTTATTACATTGAGCGTTTAGGCTCTGGTCCGTTTCGTTGGGTATCCAGACTCCGGTTATTACATTGAGCGTTCAGGCTCCAATCAGTTTCTTTGGGTATCCAGACTCCGGTTATTACGTTTAGTGTTCAGGCTCCGGTCAGTTTTGTTGGGTATCCAGACTCCGGTTATTACGTTGAGCGAGCACGCTCCGGTCAGTTTCGTTGGGTATCCAGACACCGGTTATTACGTTGAGTGTTCAGGCTCCGGTCAGTTTCGTTGGGTATCCAGACTCCGGTTTTTACGTTGAGTGTTTAGGCTCCAGTCAGTTTTGTTGGGTGTCCAGACTCCGGTTAGTTTCGTTGGGTTTCCAGAGTCCGGTTATTACGTTGAGGGTTCAGGCTCTGATCATTTTCGTTGAGCATCCAGACTCTAGTTATTACGTTGAGCGTTTAGGCTCCGTTCAGTTTTGTTGGGTATCCAGACTCCGGTTATTACGTTGAGCGTTCAGGCTCCGGTCAGTTTCGTTGGGTATCCAGACTCCGGTTACTACGTTAAGCGTTCAGGCTCCGGTCAATTTCGTTGGGTATCCAGACTCCGGATATTACGTTGAGCGTTCAGGCTCCGGTCAGTTTCGTTTGGTATCCAGACTTCAGTTATTACGTTGAGCGTCCAGGCTCCGGTCAGTTTCGTTTGGTATCCAGACTCCGATTTTTACGTTGAGCGTTCCGGCTCCGGTCAGTTTCGATGGGTATCCAGACTCCGGTTATTACGTTGAGCGAGTAGGCTCCGGTCAGTTTCGTTGGGTATCCAGACTTCGGTTATTACGTTGAGTGTTCAGGCTCCGGTCAGTTTCGTTGGGTATCCAGACTCCGGTTTTTACGTTGAGCGTTTAGGCTCCAGTCAGTTTTGTTGGGTGTCCAGACTCCGGTTAGTTTCGTTGGGTGTCCAGACTCCGGTTATTACGTTGAGGGTTCAGGCTCTGATCATTTTCGTTGAGCATCCAGACTCCAGTTATTACGTTGAGCGTTCAGGCTCCGTTCAGTTTCGTTGGGTATCTAGACTCCGGTTATTAAGTTGAGCGTTCAGGCTCCGGTCAGTTTCGTTGGGTATCCAGACTTCGGTTACTACGTTAAGCGTTCAGGCTCTGGTCAGTTTCGTTGGGTATCCAGACTCAGGTTATTACGTTGAGCGTTCAGGCTCTAGTCAGTTTCGTTTGGTATCCAGACTTCAGTTATTACGTTGAGCGTCCAGGCTCCGGTCAGTTTCGTTGGGTATCCAGACTCCGATTTTTACGTTGAGCGTTCAGGCTCCGGTCAGTTTCGTTGGGTATCCAGACTCCGGTTATTACGTTGAATGTTCAGGCTCCGGTCAGTTTCGTTGGGTGTCCAGACTCCGGTTATTACATTGAGCGTTCAGGCTCCGGTCAGTTTCGTTGGGTATCCAGACTCTGGTTATCACGTTGAGCGTTCAGGCTCCGGTCAGTTTCGTTGGGTATCCAGACTCCGGTTATTACGTTGAGCGTTCAGGCTCCGGTCAGTTTCGTTGTGTATCCAGACTCCGGTTATCACGTTGAGCGATCAAGCTCCGATCAATTTCATTGTGTATCCAGACTCCGGTTATCACGTTAATCTTTCAGGCTCCAGAAAGTTTCGGATAGTATCCAGACTCCGGTTATTACGTTGAGCGAGCAGGCTCCGGTCAGTTTCGTCGGGTATCCAGACTTCGGTTATTACGTTGAATGTTCAGGCTCCGGTCAGTTTCGTTGGGTATCCAGACTCCGATTATTATGTTGAGCGTTCAGGCTCCGGTCAGTTTCGTTGGGTATCCAGACTCGGGTTTTTACGTTGAGCGTTCAGGCTCTGGTCAGTTTTTATGGGTATCCAGACTCCGGTTTTTACGTTGAACGTTCAGGCTCCAGTCAGTTTTGTTGGTTATCCAGACTCCGGTTATTACGTTGAGGGTTCAGGCTCCGGTCCGTTTCGTTGGGTATCCAGACTCCGGTTATTACATTGAGCGTTCAGGCTCCAGTCCGTTTCGTTGGGTATCCAGACTCTGGTTATTACGTTGAGCGTTCAGGCTCCAGTCAGTTTCTTTGGGTATCCAGACTCCGGTTATTACGTTGAGTGTTCAGGCTCCGGTCAGTTTCGTTGGGTATCCAGACTCTGGTTATTACGTTGAGCGAGCAGGCTCCGGTCAGTTTCGTCGGGTATCCAGACTTCGGTTATTACGTTGAATATTCAGGCTCCGGTCAGTTTCGTTGGGTATCCAGACTCCGGTTTTTACGTTGAGCGTTCAGGCTCCAATCAGTTTTGTTGGGTATCCATACTCCGGTTATTATGTTGAGCGTTCAGGCTCCGTTCAGTTTCGTTTGGTATCTAGACTCCGGTTATTACGTTGAGCGTTCAGGCTCTGGTCAGTTTCGTTGGGTATCCAGACTCCGGTTACTACGTTAAGCGTTCAGGCTCCGGTCAGTTTCGTTGGGTATCCAGACTCTGGTTATTACGTTGAGCGTTCAGGCTCCGGTCAGTTTCGTTTGGTATCCAGACTTCAGTTATTACGTTGAGTGTTCAGGCTCCGGTCAGTTTCGTTGGGTATCCAGACTCCGGTTTTTACGTTGAGCGTTCAGGCTCCAGTCAGTTTTGTTGGGTGTCCAGACTCCGGTTAGTTTCGTTTTGTGCCCAGACTCCGGTTATTACGTTGAGGGTTCAGTCTCTGATCATTTTCGTTGAGCATCCAGACTCCGTTCAGTTTCGTTGGGTATCCAGACTCCGGTTATTACGTTGAGTGTTCAGGCTCCGGTCAGTTTCGTTGGGTATCCAGACTCCGGTTATTACGTTGAGCGTTCAGGCTCCGGTCAGTTTCGTTGGGTATCCAGACTCCGGTTACTATGTTAAGCGTTCAGGCTCCGGTCAGTTTCGTTGGGTATCCAGACTCCGGTTATTACGTTGAGCGTTCAGGCTCCGGTCAGTTTCGTTTGGTATCCAGACTTCAGTTATTACGTTGAGTGTCCAGGCTCCGGTCAGTTTCGTTGGGTATCCACACTCCGATTTTTACGTTGAGCGTTCAGGCTCCGGTCAGTTTCGTTGGGTATCCAGACTCTGGTTATTACGTTGAATGTTCAGGCTCCGGTCAGTTTCGTTGGGTGTCCAGACTCAGGTTATTACGTTGAGCGTTCAGGCTCCGGTCAGTTTCGTTGGGTATCTAGACTCCGGTTATTACCTTGTGCGTTTAGGCTCCGGTCAGTTTCGTTGGGTATCCAGACTCTGGTTTTTACGTTGAGCGTTCAGGCTCCGGTCAGTTTCGTTGGGTATCTAGACTCCGGTTATTACGTTGAGCGTTTAGGCTCCGGTCAGTTTCGTTGGGTATCCAGACTCTGGTTATTACGTTGAATGTTCAGGCTCCGGTCAGTTTCGTTGTGTATCCAGACTCCGGTTATTACGTTGAGCGTTCAGGCTCCGGTCAGTTTCGTTGGGTATCCAGACTCTGGTTTTTACGTTGAGCATTCAGGCTCCGTTCAGTTTCGTAGGGTATCTAGACTCTGGTTATTACATTGAACGTTCAGGCTCCGGTCAGTTTCGTTGGGTATCCAGACTCCGGTTACTACGTTAAGCGTTCAGGCTCTGGTCAGTTTCGTTGGGTATCCAGACTCCGGTTATTACGTTGAGCGTTCAGGCTCCGGTCAGTTTCGTTTGGTATCCAGACTTCAGTTATTACGTTGAGCGTCCAGGCTTCGGTCAGTTTCGTTGCGTATCCAGACTCCGATTTTTACGTTGAGCGTTCAGGCTCCGGACAGTTTCGTTGGGTATCCAGACTTCGGTTATTACGTTGAATGTTCAGGCTCCGGTCAGTTTCGTTGGGTGTCCAGACTCCGGTTATTACATTGAGCGTTCAGGCTCCGGTCAGTTTCGTTGGGTATCCAGACTCCGGTTATTACGTTGTGCGTTCAGGCTCCAGTCAGTTTCGTTGGGTATCCAGACTCTGGTTTTTACGTTGAGCGTTCAGGCTCCGGTCAGTTTCGTTGGGTATCCAGACTCCGGTTATTACGTTGAGCGTTCAGGCTCCGGTCAGTTTCGTTGTGTATCCAGACTCCGGTTATCACGTTGAGCGATCAAGCTCCGATCAATTTCATTGTGTATCCAGACTCCGGTTATCACGTTGATCTTTCAGGCTCCAGAAAGTTTCGGATAGTATCGAGACTCCGGTTATTACGTTGAGCGAGCAGGCTCCGGTCAGTTTCGTCGGGTATCCAGACTCCGATTATTACGTTGAGCGTTCAGGCTCCGGTCAGTTTCGTTGGGTATCCAGACTCCGGTTTTTACGTTGAGCGTTCAGGCTCTGGTCAGTTTTTTTGGGTATCCAGACTCCGGTTTTTACGTTGAACGTTCAGGCTCCAGTCAGTTTTGTTGGGTATCCAGACTCCGGTTATTACGTTGAGGGTTCAGGCTCCGGTCAGTTTCGTTGGGTATCCAGACTCCGGTTATTACATTGAGCGTTCAGGCTCCGGTCCGTTTCGTTGGGTATCCAGACTCTGGTTATTACGTTGAGCGTTCAGGCTCCAGTCAGTTTCTTTGGGTATCCAGACTCCGGTTATTACGTTGAGTGTTCAGGCTCCGGTCTGTTTCGTAGGGTATCCAGACTCCGGTTATTACGTTGAGCGAGCAGGCTCCGGTCAGTTTCGTCGGGTATCCAGACTTCGGTTATTACGTTGAATGTTCAGGCTCCGGTCAGTTTCGTTGGGTATCCAGACTCCGGTTTTTACGTTGAGCGTTCAGGCTCCAATCAGTTTTGTTGGGTATCCATACTCCGGTTATTATGTTGAGCGTTCAGGCTCCGTTCAGTTTCGTTTGGTATCTAGACTCCGGTTATTACGTTGAGCATTCAGGCTCCGGTCAGTTTTGTTGGGTATCAAGACTTCGGTTACTACGTTAAGCATTCAGGCTCTGTTCAGTTTCGTTGGGTGTCCAGACTCTGGTTATTACGTTGAGGGTTCAGGCTCCGGTCAGTTTCGTTGGGTATCCAGACTCCGGTTATTACATTGAGCGTTCAGGCTCCGGTCAGTTTTGTTGGGTATCCAGACTCCGGTTATTACGTTGAGCGTTCAGGCTCCGGTCAGTTTCGTTGGGTGTCCAGACTCCGGTTACTACGTTAAGCGTTCAGGCTCCGGTCAGTTTCGTTGGGTATCCAGACTCCGATTTTTACGTTGAGCGTTCAGGCTCCGGTCAGTTTCGTTGGGTATCCAGACTTTGGTTATTACGTTGAATGTTCAGGCTCCGGTCAGTTTCGTTGGGTGTCCAGACTCAGGTTATTACGTTGAGCGTTCAGGCTCCGGTCAGTTTCGTTGGGTATCTAGACTCCGGTTATTACAATGTGCGTTCAGGCTCCGGTCAGTTTCGTTTGGTATCCAGACTCTGGTTTTTACGTTGAGCGTTCAGGCTCCGGTCAGTTTCGTTGGGTGTCCAGACTCCGGTTACTACGTTAAGCGTTCAGGCTCCGGTCAGTTTCGTTGGGTATCCAGACTCCGATTTTTACATTGAGCGTTCAGGCTCCGGTCAGTTTCGTTGGGTATCCAGACTTTGGTTATTACGTTGAATGTTCAGGCTCCGGTCAGTTTCGTTGGGTGTCCAGACTCAGGTTATTACGTTGAGCGTTCAGGCTCCGGTCAGTTTCGTTGGGTATCTAGACTCCGGTTATTACGTTGTGCGTTCAGGCTCCGGTCAGTTTCGTTGGGTATCCAGACTCTGGTTTTTACGTTGAGCGTTCAGGCTCCGGTCAGTTTCGTTGGGTATCCAGACTCCGGTTATTACGTTGAGCGTTCAGGCTCCGGTCAGTTTCGTTGTGTATCCAAACTCCAGTTATCACGTTGAGCGATCAAGCTCCGATCAATTTCATTGTGTATCCAGACTCCGGTTATCACGTTGATCTTTCAGGCTCCAGAAAGTTTCGGATAGTATCCAGATTCCGGTTATTACGTTGAGTGTTCAGGCTCCGGTCAGTTTTGTTGTGTATCCAGACTCCGGTTATTACGTTGATGGTTCAGGCTCCGGTCAGTTTCGTTGGGTATCTAGACTCTGGTTTTTACGTTGAGCATTCAGGCTCCGGTCAGTTTCGTTGGGTATCCAGACTCCGGTTTTTACGTTGAGCGTTCAGGCTCCGGTCAGTTTCATTGGGTATCCAGACTCCAGTTTTTACGTTGAGCGTTCAGGTTCTGGTCAGTTTTTTTGGGTATCCAGACTCCGGTTTTTACGTTGAACGTTCAGGCTCCAGTCAGTTTTGTTGGGTATCCAGACTCCGGTTATTACGTTGAAGGTTCAGGCTCCGGTCAGTTTCGTTGGGTATCCAGACTCCAGTTATTACATTGAGCGTTCAGGCTCCGGTCCGTTTCGTTGGGTATCCAGACTCCGGTTATTACGTTGAGCGTTCAGGCTCCAGTCAGTTTCTTTGGGTATCCAGACTCCGGTTATTACGTTGAGTGTTCAGGCTCCGGTCTGTTTCGTAGGGTATCCAGACTCCGGTTATTACGTTGAGCGAGCAGGCTCCGGTCAGTTTCGTCGGGTATCCAGACTTCGGTTATTACGTTGAATGTTCAGGCTCCGGTCAGTTTCGTTGGGTATCCAGACTCCGGTTTTTACGTTGAGCGTTCAGGCTCCAATCATTTTTGTTGGGTATCCATACTCCGGTTATTATGTTGAGCGTTCAGGCTCCGTTCAGTTTCGTTTGGTATCTAGACTCCGGTTATTACGTTGAGCATTCAGGCTCCGGTCAGTTTCGTTGGGTATCAAGACTTCGGTTACTACGTTAAGCATTCAGGCTCTGGTCAGTTTCGTTGGGTGTCCAGACTCTGGTTATTACGTGGAGGGTTCAGGCTCCGGTCAGTTTCGTTGGGTATCCAGACTCCGGTTATTACATTGAGCGTTCAGGCTCCGGTCAGTTTTGTTGGGTATCCAGACTCCGGTTATTACGTTGAGCGTTCAGGCTCCGGTCAGTTTCGTTGGGTGTCCAGACTCCGGTTACTACGTTAAGCGTTCAGGCTCCGGTCAGTTTCGTTGGGTATCCAGACTCCGATTTTTACGTTGAGCGTTCAGGCTCCGGTCAGTTTCGTTGGGTATCCAGACTTTGGTTATTACGTTGAATGTTCAGGCTCCGGTCAGTTTCGTTGGGTGTCCAGACTCAGGTTATTACGTTGAGCGTTCAGGCTCCGGTCAGTTTCGTTGGGTATCTAGACTCCGGTTATTACAATGTGCGTTCAGGCTCCGGTCAGTTTCGTTTGGTATCCAGACTCTGGTTTTTACGTTGAGCGTTCAGGCTCCGGTCAGTTTCGTTGGGTGTCCAGACTCCGGTTACTACGTTAAGCGTTCAGGCTCCGGTCAGTTTCGTTGGGTATCCAGACTCCGATTTTTACATTGAGCGTTCAGGCTCCGGTCAGTTTCGTTGGGTATCCAGACTTTGGTTATTACGTTGAATGTTCAGGCTCCGGTCAGTTTCGTTGGGTGTCCAGACTCAGGTTATTACGTTGAGCGTTCAGGCTCCGGTCAGTTTCGTTGGGTATCTAGACTCCGGTTATTACGTTGTGCGTTCAGGCTCCGGTCAGTTTCGTTGGGTATCCAGACTCTGGTTTTTACGTTGAGCGTTCAGGCTCCGGTCAGTTTCGTTGGGTATCCAGACTCCGGTTATTACGTTGAGCGTTCAGGCTCCGGTCAGTTTCGTTGTGTATCCAAACTCCAGTTATCACGTTGAGCGATCAAGCTCCGATCAATTTCATTGTGTATCCAGACTCCGGTTATCACGTTGATCTTTCAGGCTCCAGAAAGTTTCGGATAGTATCCAGATTCCGGTTATTACGTTGAGTGTTCAGGCTCCGGTCAGTTTCGTTGTGTATCCAGACTCCGGTTATTACGTTGATGGTTCAGGCTCCGGTCAGTTTCGTTGGGTATCTAGACTCTGGTTTTTACGTTGAGCATTCAGGCTCCGGTCAGTTTCGTTGGGTATCCAGACTCCGGTTTTTACGTTGAGCGTTCAGGCTCCGGTCAGTTTCATTGGGTATCCAGACTCCAGTTTTTACGTTGAGCGTTCAGGTTCTGGTCAGTTTTTTTGGGTATCCAGACTCCGGTTTTTACGTTGAACGTTCAGGCTCCAGTCAGTTTTGTTGGGTATCCAGACTCCGGTTATTACGTTGAAGGTTCAGGCTCCGGTCAGTTTCGTTGGGTATCCAGACTCCAGTTATTACATTGAGCGTTCAGGCTCCGGTCCGTTTCGTTGGGTATCCAGACTCCGGTTATTACGTTGAGCGTTCAGGCTCCAGTCAGTTTCTTTGGGTATCCAGACTCCGGTTATTACGTTGAGTATTCAGGCTCCGGTCAGTTTCGTTGGGTATCCAGACTCCGGTTATTACGTTGAGCGAGCAGGCTCCGGTCAGTTTCGTCGGGTATCCAGACTTCGGTTATTACGTTGAATGTTCAGGCTCCGGTCAGTTTCGTAGGGTATCCAGACTCCGGTTTTACGTTGAGCGTTCAGGCTCCAGTCAGTTTTGTTGGGTATCCGTACTCTAGTTATTATGTTGATCGTTCAGGTTCCGTTCAGTTTCGTAGGGTATCTAGACTCCGGTTATTACGTTGAACGTTCAGGCTCCAGTCAGTTTCGTTGGGTATCCAGACTCCGGTTACTACGTTAAGCGTTCAGGCTCCGGTCAGTTTCGTTGGGTATCCAGACTCTGGTTATTACGTTGAGCGTTCAGGCTCCGGTCAGTTTCGTTTGGTATCCAGACTTCAGTTATTACGTTGAGTGTTCAGGCTCCGGTCAGTTTTGTTGGGTATCCAGACTCCGGTTTTTACGTTGAGCGTTCAGGCTCCAGTCAGTTTTGTTGGGTGTCCAGACTCCGGTTAGTTTCGTTTTGTGTCCAGACTCCAGTTATTACGTTGAGGGTTCAGTCTCTGATCATTTTCGTTGAGCATCCAGACTCTAGTTATTACGTTGAGTGTTCAGGCTCCGTTCAGTTTCGTTGGGTATCCAGACTCCGGTTATTACGTTGAGCGTTCAGGCTCCGGTCAGTTTCGTTGGATATCCAGACTCCGGTTACTATGTTAAGCGTTCAGGCTCCGGTCAGTTTCGTTGGGTATCCAGACTCCGGTTATTACGTTGAGCGTTCAGGCTCCGGTCAGTTTCGTTTGGTATCCAGACTTCAGTTATTACGTTGAGCGTCCAGGCTCCGGTCAGTTTCGTTGGGTATCCAGACTCCGATTTTTACGTTGAGCGTTCAGGCTCCGGTCAGTTTCGTTGGGTATCCAGACTCTGGTTATTACGTTGAATGTTCAGGCTCCGGTCAGTTTCGTTGGGTGTCCAGACTCAGGTTATTACGTTGAGCGTTCAGGCTCCGGTCAGTTTCGTTGGGTATCTAGACTCCGGTTATTACGTTGTGCGTTCAGGCTCCGGTCAGTTTCGTTGGGTATCCAGACTCTGGTTTTTACGTTGAGCGTTCAGGCTCCGGTCAGTTTTGTTGGGTATCTAGACTCCGGTTATTACGTTGAGCGTTCAGGCTCCGGTCAGTTTCGTTGGGTATCCAGACTCTGGTTATTACGTTGAATGTTCAGGCTCCGGTCAGTTTCGTTGTGTATCCAGACTCCGGTTATTACGTTGAGCGTTCAGGCTCCGGTCAGTTTCGTTGGGTATCCAGACTCTGGTTTTTACGTTGAGCATTCAGGCTCCGTTCAGTTTCGTAGGGTATCTAGACTCTGGTTATTACATTGAACGTTCAGGCTCCGGTCAGTTTCGTTGGGTATCCAGACTCCGGTTACTACGTTAAGCGTTCAGGCTCTGGTCAGTTTCGTTGGGTATCCAGACTCCGGTTATTACGTTGAGCGTTCAGGCTCCGGTCAGTTTTGTTTGGTATCCAGACTTCAGTTATTACGTTGAGCGTCCAGGCTCCGGTCAGTTTCGTTGGGTATCCAGACTCCGATTTTTACGTTGAGCGTTCAGGCTCCGGTCAGTTTCGTTGGGTATCCAGACTCCGGTTATTACGTTGAATGTTCAGGCTCCGGTCAGTTTCGTTGGGTGTCCAGACTCCGGTTATTACATTGAGCGTTCAGGCTCCGGTCAGTTTCGTTGGGTATCCAGACTCCGGTTATTACGTTGTGCGTTCAGGCTCCAGTCAGTTTCGTTGGGTATCCAGACCCTGGTTCTTACGTTGAGCGTTCAGGCTCCGGTCAGTTTCGTTGGGTATCCAGGCTCCGGTTATTACGTTGAGCGTTCAGGCTCCGGTCAGTTTCGTTGTGTATCCAGACTCCGGTTATCACGTTGAGCGATCAAGCTCCGATCAATTTCATTGTGTATCCAGACTCCGGTTATCACGTTGATCTTTTAGGCTCCAGAAAGTTTCGGATAGTATCCAGACTCCGGTTATTACGTTGAGCGAGCAGGCTCCGGTCAGTTTCGTCGGGTATCCAGACTTCGGTTATTACGTTGAATGTTCAGGCTCCGGTCAGTTTCGTTGGGTATCCAGACTCCGATTATTACGTTGAGCGTTCAGGCTCCGGTCAGTTTCGTTGGGTATCCAGACTCCGGTTTTTACGTTGAGCGTTCAGGCTCTGGTCAGTTTTTTTGGGTATCCAGACTCCGGTTTTTACGTTGAACGTTCAGGCTCCAGTCAGTTTTGTTGGGTATCCAGACTCCGGTTATTACGTTGAGGGTTCAGGCTCCGGTCAGTTTCGTTGGGTATCCAGACTCCGGTTATTACATTGAGCGTTCAGGCTCCGGTCCGTTTCGTTGGGTATCCAGACTCTGGTTATTACGTTGAGCGTTCAGGCTCCAGTCAGTTTCTTTGGGTATCCAGACTCCGGTTATTACGTTGAGTGTTCAGGCTCCGGTCAGTTTCGTTGGATATCCAGACTCCGGTTATTACGTTGAGCGAGCAGGCTCCGGTCAGTTTCGTCGGGTATCCAGACTTCGGTTATTACGTTGAATGTTCAGGCTCCGGTCAGTTTCGTTGGGTATCCAGACTCCGGTTTTTACGTTGAGCGTTCAGGCTCCAATCAGTTTTGTTGGGTATCCATACTCCGGTTATTATGTTGAGCGTTCAGGCTCCGTTCAGTTTCGTTTGGTATCTAGACTCCGGTTATTACGTTGAGCGTTCAGGCTCCGGTCAGTTTCGTTGGGTATCAAGACTCCGGTTACTACGTTAAGCATTCAGGCTCTGGTCAGTTTCGTTGGGTGTCCAGACTCTGGTTATTACGTTGAGGGTTCAGGCTCCGGTCAGTTTCGTTGGGTATCCAGACTCCGGTTATTACGTTGAGCGTTCAGGCTCCGGTCAGTTTCGTTGGGTGTCCAGACTCCGGTTACTACGTTAAGCGTTCAGGCTCCGGTCAGTTTCGTTAGGTATCCAGACTCCGATTTTTACGTTGAGCGTTCAGGCTCCGGTCAGTTTCGTTGGGTATCCAGACTTTGGTTATTACGTTGAATGTTCAGGCTCCGGTCAGTTTCGTTGGGTGTCAAGACTCAGGTTATTACGTTGAGCGTTCAGGCTCCGGTCAGTTTCGTTGGGTATCTAGACTCCGGTTATTACGTTGTGCGTTCAGGCTCCGGTCAGTTTCGTTGGGTATCCAGACTCTGGTTTTTACGTTGAGCGTTCAGGCTCCGGTCAGTTTCGTTGGGTGTCCAGACTCCGGTTACTACGTTAAGCGTTCAGGCTCCGGTCAGTTTCGTTGGGTGTCCAGACTCCGGTTACTACGTTAAGCGTTCAGGCTCCGGTCAGTTTCGTTGGGTATCCAGACTCCGATTTTTACGTTGAGCGTTCAGGCTCCGGTCAGTTTCGTTGGGTATCCAGACTTTGGTTATTACGTTGAATGTTCAGGCTCCGGTCAGTTTCGTTGGGTGTCCAGACTCAGGTTATTACGTTGAGCGTTCAGGATCCGGTCAGTTTCGTTGGGTATCTAGACTCCGGTTATTACGTTGTGCGTTCAGGCTCCGGTCAGTTTCGTTGGGTATCCAGACTCTGGTTTTTACGTTGAGCGTTCAGGCTCCGGTCAGTTTCGTTGGGTATCCAGACTCCGGTTATTACGTTGAGCGTTCAGGCTCCGGTCAGTTTCGTTGTGTATCCAAACTCCAGTTATCACGTTGAGCGATCAAGCTCCGATCAATTTCATTGTGTATCCAGACTCCGGTTATCACGTTGATCTTTCAGGCTCCAGAAAGTTTCGGATAGTATCCAGATTCCGGTTAGTACGTTGACCGTTCAGGCTCCGGTCAGTTTCGTTGTGTATCCAGACTCCGGTTATTACGTTGATGGTTCAGGCTCCGGTCAGTTTCGTTGGGTATCTAGACTCTGGTTTTTATGTTGAGCATTCAGGCTCCGGTCAGTTTCGTTGGGTATCCAGACTCCGGTTTTTACGTTGAGCGTTCAGGCTCCGGTCAGTTTCGTTGGGTATCCAGACTCCGGTTTTTACGTTGAGCGTTCAGGTTCTGGTCAGTTTTTTTGGGTATCCAGACTCCGGTTTTTACGTTGAACGTTCAGGCTCCAGTCAGTTTTTTTGGGTATCCAGACTCCGGTTATTACCTTGAAGGTTCAGGCTCCGGTCAGTTTCGTTGGGTATCCAGACTCCGGTTATTACATTGAGCGTTCAGGCTCCGGTCCGTTTCGTTGGGTATCCAGACTCCGGTTATTACGTTGAGCGTTCAGGCTCCAGTCAGTTTCTTTGGGTATCCAGACTCCGGTTATTACGTTGAGTATTCAGGCTCCGGTCAGTTTCGTTGGGTATCCAGACTCCGGTTATTACGTTGAGCGAGCATGCTCCGGTCAGTTTCGTCGGGTATCCAGACTTCGGTTATTACGTTGAATGTTCAGGCTCCGGTCAGTTTCGTAGGGTATCCAGACTCCGGTTTTTACGTTGAGCGCTCAGGCTCCAGTCAGTTTTGTTGGGTATCCGTACTCCAGTTATTATGTTGATCGTTCAGGCTCCGTTCAGTTTCGTAGGGTATCTAGACTCCGGTTATTACGTTGAACATTCAGGCTCCGGTCAGTTTCGTTGGGTATCCAGACTCCGGTTACTACGTTAAGCGTTCAGGCTCCGGTCAGTTTCGTTGGGTATCCAGACTCCGGTTATTACGTTGAGCGTTCAGGCTCCGGTCAGTTTCGTTTGGTATCCAGACTTCAGTTATTACGTTGAGCATCCAGGCTCTGGTCAGTTTCGTTGGGTATCCAGACTCTGATTATTACGTTGAGCGTTAAGGCTCCGGTCAGTTTCGTTGGGTATCCAGACTCCGGTTATTACGTTGAATGTTCAGGCTCCGGTCAGTTTCGTTGGGTGTCAAGACTCCGGTTATTACGTTGAGCGTTCAGGCTCCGGTCATTTTCGTTGCGCATCCAGACTCCGGTTATTACGTTGTGCGTTCAGGCTCCGGTCAGTTTCGTTGAGTATCCAGACTCCGGTTATTACGTTGAGCGTTCAGGCTCCGGTCAATTTCGTTGGGTATCCAGACTCCGGTTATTACGTTGAGCGAGCAGGCTCCAGTCAGTTTCGTTGGGTATCTAGACTCCGGTTATTACGTTGAGCGTTCAGGCTCCGGTCAGTTTCGTTGTGTATCTAGACTTCGGTTATTACGTTGAGCGATTTGGCTCCGGTCAGTTTCGTTGCGTATCCAGACTTCGGTTATTACATTGATCGTTCAGGCTCCGGTTAGTTTCGTTGTGTATCCAGATTTCGGTTATTACTTTGAACGTTCAGGTTCCGGTCAATTTCGTTGGGTATCCAGACTCTGGTTATTATGTTGAGTGTTCAGGCTCCGGTCAGTTTCATTGGGTATCCGAACTTTGGTTATTACGTTGAGCGTTCAAGCTCCGGTC
The DNA here is from genome assembly GCA_963859935.3 of Lathyrus sativus. Classification (NCBI taxonomy): domain Eukaryota; kingdom Viridiplantae; phylum Streptophyta; class Magnoliopsida; order Fabales; family Fabaceae; genus Lathyrus; species Lathyrus sativus. The sequence continues at coordinate 236,291,915 of OZ012736.1, read as the reverse complement.
AGTTTCTTTGTGTATCCAGATTCCGGTTATTACGTTAAGCGTTCAGGCTCCGGTCAGTTTTGTTGTGTATCCAGACTCCGGTTATTACGTTGAGCGTTCAGGCTCCGGTCGGTTTTGTTGGGTATCCAGACTCCGGTTTTTACGTTGAGCGTTCAGGCTCCGGTCAGTTTCGTTGGGTATCCAGACTCCGGTTTTTACGTTGAGCGTTCAGGCTCTGGTCAGTTTTTTTGGGTATCCAGACTCCGGTTTTTACGTTGAACGTTCAGGCTCCAGTCAGTTTTGTTGGGTATCCAGACTCTGGTTATTACGTTGAGGGTTCAGGCTCCGGTCAGTTTCGTTGGGTATCCAGACTCTGGTTATTACATTGAGCGTTCAGGCTCCGGTCCGTTTCGTTGGGTATCCAGACTCCGGTTATTACGTTGAGCGTTCAGGCTCCAGTCAGTTTCTTTGGGTATCCAGACTCCGGTTATTACGTTGAGTGTTCAGGCTCCGGTCAGTTTCGTTGGGTATCCAGACTCCGGTTATTACGTTGAGCGAGCAGGCTCCGGTCAGTTTCGTCGGGTATCCAGACTTCGGTTATTACGTTGAATGTTCAGGCTCCGGTCAGTTTCGTTGGGTATCCAGACTCCGGTTTTTATGTTGAGCTTTCGGGCTCCAGTCAGTTTTGTTGGGTATCCATACTCCGGTTATTATGTTGAGCGTTCAGGCTCCGTTCAGTTTCGTAGGGTATCTAGACTCCGGTTATTACGTTGAGCGTTCAGGCTCCGGTCAGTTTCGTTGGGTATCCAGACTCCGGTTACTACGTTAAGCGTTCAGACTCCGGTCAGTTTCATTGGGTATCCAGACTCCGGTTATTATGTTGAGCGTTCAGGCTCCGGTCAGTTTCGTTTGGTATCCAGACTTCAGTTATTACGTTGAGCGTCCAGGCTCTGGTCAGTTTTGTTGGGTATCCAGACTCCGATTATTACGTTAAGCGTTCAGGCTCTGGTCAGTTTCGTTGGGTATCCAGACTCCGGTTATTACGTTGAATGTTCAGGCTCCGGTCAGTTTCGTTGGGTGTCCAGACTCCGGTTATTACGTTGAGCGTTCAGGCTCCGGTCATTTTCGTTGCGCATCCAGACTCCGGTAATTACGTTGTGCGTTCAGGCTCCGGTCAGTTTCGTTGAGTATCCAGACTCCGGTTATTACGTTGAGCATTCAGGCTCCGGTCAGTTTCGTTGGGTATCCAGACTCCGGTTATTACGTTGAGCGAGCAGGCTCCAGTCAGTTTCGTTGGGTATTTAGACTCCGGTTATTACGTTGAGCGTTCAGGCTCCAGTCAGTTTCGTTGTGTATCTAGACTTCGGTTATTACATTGAGGGTTCAGGCTTCGGTCAGTTTCGTTGGGTATCCAGACTCCGGTTATTACATTGAGCGTTTAGGCTCTGGTCCGTTTCATTGGGTATCCAGACTCCGGTTATTACATTGAGCGTTCAGGCTACAGTCAGTTTCTTTGGGTATCCAGACTCCGGTTATTACGTTTAGTGTTCAGGCTCCGGTCAGTTTCGTTAGGTATCCAGAGTCCGGTTATTACGTTGAGCGAGCAGGCTCCGGTCAGTTTCGTTGGGTATCCAGACTTCGGTTATTACGTTGAGTGTTCAGGCTCCGGTCGGTTTCATTGGGTATCCAGACTCTGGTTTTTACGTTGAGCGTTCAGGCTCCAGTCACTTTTGTTGGGTGTCCAGACTCCGGTTAGTTTCGTTGGGTGTCCAGACTCCGGTTATTACGTTGAGCGTTCCGGCTCTGATCATTTTCGTTGAGCATCCAGACTCCAGTTATTACGTTGAGTGTTCAGGCTCCGTTCAGTTTCGTTGGGTATCCAGACTCCGGTTATTACGTTGAGCGTTCAGGCTCCGGTCAGTTTCGTTGTGTATCCAGACTCCGGTTATTACGTTGAGCGTTCAGGCTCCGGTCAATTTTGTTGGGTATCCCGACACCGGTTTTTACGTTGAGTGTTCAGGCTCCGGTCAGTTTCGTTTGGTATCCAGACTTCAGTTATTACATTGAGCGTTCAGGCTCCGGTCAGTTTCGTTGGGTATCCAGACTCCGATTTTTAGGTTGAGCGTTCAGGCTCCGGTCAGTTTTGTTGGGTATCCAGACTGGTTTTTACGTTGAGCGTTCAGGCTCCGGTTAGTTTTGTTGGGTATCCAGACTCCGGTTATTACGTTAAGCGTTCAGGCTCTGGTCAGTTTCGTTGGGTATCCAGACTCCGGTTATTACGTTGAGCATTTAGGCTCCGGTCAGTTTCGTTGGGTATCCAGACTCTGGTTTTTACGTTGAGCGTTCAGGCTCCGGTCAGTTTCGTTCGGTATCCAGACTCCGGTTATTACGTTGAGCGTCCAAGCTCCAGTCAGCTTCGTTGTGTATCCAGACTCCGGTTATCACGTTGAGCGATCAAGCTCCGATCAATTTCATTATGTATCCAGACTCCGGTTATCACGTTGATCTTTTAGGCTCCAGTCTCTTTCGGATAGTATCCAGACTCCGGTTATTACGTTGAGCGTTCAGGCTCCTGTCAGTTTTGTTGAGTATCCAGATTCCGGTTATTACGTTGAGCCTTCAGGCTCCGGTCAATTTCGTTGGGTATCCAGACTCCGATTATTACGTTGAGCATTCAGGCTCCGGTCAGTTTCGTTGGGTATCCAGACTCCGGTTTTTACGTTGAGCGTTCAGGCTCTGGTCAGTTTTTTTGGGTATCCAGACTCCGGTTTTTACGTTGAACGTTCAGGCTCCAGTCAGTTTTGTTGGGTATCAAGACTCCGGTTATTACGTTGAGGGTTCAGGCTCTGGTCAGTTTCGGTGGGTATCCAGACTCCGGTTATTACATTGAGCGTTCTGGCTCCGGTCCGTTTCGTTGGGTATCCAGACTCCGGTTATTACGTTGAGCGTTCAGGCTCCGGTCAGTTTCTTTGGGTATCCAGACTCCGGTTATTACGTTGAGTGTTCAGGCTCCGGTCAGATTCGTTAGGTATCCAGACTCCGGTTATTACGTTGAGCGAGCAGGCTCCGGTCAGTTTCGTCGGGTATCCAGACTTCGGTTATTACGTTGAATGTTCAGGCTCCGGTCAGTTTCGTTGGGTATCCAGACTCCGGTTTTTACGCTGAGCGTTCAGGCTCCAGTCAGTTTTGTTGGGTATCCATACTCCGGTTATTATGTTGAGCGTTCAGGCTCTGTTCAGTTTCGTAGGGTATCTAGACTTCGGTTATTACGTTGAGCATTCAGGCTCCGGTCAGTTTCGTTGGGTATCCAGACTCCGGTTATTACTTTGAGCATTCAGGCTCCGGTCAGTTTGGTTGTGTATCCAGACTCTGGTTATTACGTTGAGAGATCCGGCTCCGGTCAATTTTGTTGTGTATCCAGACTCCGGTTATTACGTTGATCATTCAGGCTCCAGTCAGTTTCGTTGAGTATCTAGACTCCGGTTATTACGTTGAGCGTTCAGGCTCTGGTCAGTTTTGTTGAGTATCCAAATTCCGGTTATTACATTGAGCCTTCAGGCTCCGGTCAGTTTCGTTTGGTATCCAGACTTCAGTTATTACGTTGTTCGTTCAGGCTCCGGTCAGTTTTGTTGGGTATCAAGACTCTGGTTATTACTTTGAGCGTTCAGGCTCCGGTCAGTTTCGTTGTATATCCAGACTCTGGTTATTACGTTAGGCGTTCAGGCTCCGGTCAGTTTCGTTCGGTATCTAGACTCCGGTTATTACGTTAAGCGTTCAGGCTCCGGTCAATTTTGTTTGGTATCCTGACTCCGGTTATTACGTTGAGCGTTCAGGCTCCGGTCAGTTTCATTGGGTGTCCAGACTTTGGTTATTACGTTGAGCGTTCAGGCTCCAGTCAGTTTCGTTGGGTATCCAGACTCCGGTTATTACGTTGAGCGTTCAGGCTCCAGTCATTTTCGTTGAGCATCCAGACTCCAGTTATTACATTGTGCATTCAGGGTCCGGTCAGTTTCGTTGAGTATCCAGACTCCGGTTATTACGTTGAGCGTTCAGGCTCCGTTCAGTTTCGTTGGGTATCCAGACTCCGGTTATTACGGTGATCGTTCAGGCTCCCCTCAGTATCGTTGAGTATCGAGACTCCGGTTATTACGTTGAGCGTTCAGGCTCCGGTCAGTTTCGTTGAGTATCCAGATTCCGGTTATTACGTTGAGCCTTCAGGCTCCGGTAAATTTCGTTGGGTATCCAGACTCCGGTTATTACGTTGAACGTTCAGGCTCCGATCAATTTCGTTGGTTATCCAGACTCCGGTTATTACATTGAGCGTTCAGGCTCTCGTCAGTTTCGTTGGGTATCCAGACTCCGGTTTTCACGTTGAGCGTTCAGGCTCCGGTCAGTTTTGTTGGGTATCCAGACTCCGTTATTACGTTGAGGGTTCAGGCTTCGGTCAGTTTCGTTGGGTATCCAGACTCCGGTTATTACATTGAGCGTTCAGACTCCGGTCAGTTTTGTTGGGTATCCAGACTCCGGTTATTACGTTGAGCGTTCAGGCTCCGGTCAGTTTTGTTGTGTATCCAGACTCCGGTTATTACGTTGATCGTTAAGGCTCCAGTCAGTTTCGTTGAGTATCCAGACTCCGGTTATTACGTTGAGCGTTCAGACTCCGGTCAGTTTCGTTGGGTATCCAGACTCCGGTTATTACGTTGAGCATTCAGGCTTCATTCAGTTTCGTTGTGTATCCAGACTCCGGTTATTACATTGAGCGTTTAGGCTCCGGTCAGTTTCGTTGGGTATCCAGACTCCGGTTTTTACGTTGAACGTTCAAGCTCCGGTCAGTTTTGTTGGGTATCCAGACTCTGGTTATTACGTTGAGCGTTCAAGCTCCGGTCAGTTTCGTTGGGTATCCAGACTCCGGTTATTACGTTGAGCGTTCAGGCTCTGGTCAGTTTTGTTGGGTATCCAGACTCCGTTTTTTACGTTGAGCGTTCAAGCTCGGTCAGTTTTGTTTGGTATCCAGACTCCGGTTATTACGTTGGACGTTCAGGCTTCGGTCAGTTTCGTTGGGTATCCAGACTCCGATTATTACATTGAGCGTTCAGGCTCCGGTCAGTTTCGTTGGGTATCCAGACTCCGGTTATTACGTTGAGCGTTCAGGCTCCGGTCAGTTTCGTTGTGTATCCAGACTCCGGTTATTACGTTGATCGTTAAGGCTCTAGTCAGTTTCGTTGAGTATCCAGACTCCGGTTTTTACGTTGAGCATTCAGGCTCCGGTTAGTTTCGTTGAGTATCCAGATTCCGGTTATTACGTTGAGCGTTCAGGCTCCGGTCAATTTCGGTGGGTATCCAGACTCCGGTTATTACGTTGACCGTTCAGGCTCCGGTCAGTTTCGTTTGGTATCCAGACTTCAGTTATTATGTTGAGCATTCAGGCTCTGGTCAGTTTTGTTGGATATCCAGACTCCGGTTATTACATTGAGCGTTCAGGCTCCGGTCAGTTTCGCTGTATATCCAGACTCTGGTTATTACGTTAGGCATTCAGGCTCCGGTCAGTTTCGTTCGGTATTTAGACTCCGGTTATTACGTTAAGCGTTCAGGCTCCGGTCAATTTCGTTTGGTATCCTGACTCCGGTTATTACGTTGAGCGTTCAGGCTACGGTCAGTTTCATTGGGTATCCAGACTTCAGTTATTACGTTGAGCGTATAGGCTACGGTCAGTTTCGTTAGGTATCCAGACTCCCGTTATTACGTTGAGGGTTCAGGCTCCGGTCATTTTCGTTGAGCATCCAGAATCCAGTTATTATGTTGTGCGTTCAGGGTCCGGTCAGTTTCGTTGAGTATCTAGACTCCGGTTATTACGTTGAGCGTTCAGGCTCCGTTCAGTTTCGTTGGGTATCCAGACTCCGGTTATTACGTTGAGCATTCAAGCTCCATTCAGTTTCGTTGTGTATCCGGACTCCGGTTATTACGTTGAGCGTTTAGGCTCCGGTCAGTTTCGTTGGGTATCCAGACTCCGGTTTTTACGTTGAGCGTTCAAGCTCCGGTCAATTTTGTTGGGTATCCAGACTCCGGTTATTACGTTGAGCGTTCAGGCTCCGGTCAGTTTCGTTGGGTATCCAGACTCCAGTTATTACGTTGAGCGTTCAGGCTCTGGTCAGTTTCGTTTGGTATCCAGACTTCGGTTATTAGGTTGAGCGTTCAGGCTCCGGTCAGTTTTGTTGGGTATCCAGACTCTGGTTCTTACGTTGAGCGTTCAGGCTCTGGTCAGTTGTGTTGGGTATCCAGACTCCAGTTATTACGTTGAGCAAGTAGGCTCCAGTCAGTTTCATTGGGTATCCAGACTCCGGTTATTACGTTGAGCATTCAGGCTCCGGTCAGTTTCGTTGGGTATCTAGACTCCGGTTATTACTTTGAGCATTCAGGCTCCGGTCAGTTTGGTTGTGTATCCAGACTCTGGTTATTACGTTGAGAGATCCGGCTCCGGTCAATTTTGTTGTGTATCCAGACTCCGGTTATTACGTTGATCATTCAGGCTCCAGTCAGTTTCGTTGAGTATCTAGATTCCGGTTATTACGTTGAGCGTTCAGGCTCTGGTCAGTTTTGTTGAGTATCCAGATTCCGGTTATTACGTTGAGCCTTCAGGCTCCGGTCAGTTTAGTTTGGTATCCAGACTTCAGTTATTACGTTGTTCGTTCAGGCTCCGGTCAGTTTTGTTGGGTATCAAGACTCCGGTTATTACGTTGAGCGTTCAGGCTCCGGTCAGTTTCGTTGTATATCCAGACTCTGGTTATTACGTTAGGCGTTCAGGCTCCGGTCAGTTTCGTTCGGTATCTAGACTCCGGTTATTACATTAAGCGTTCAGGCTCCGGTCAATTTCGTTTGGTATCCTGACTCCGGTTATTACGTTGAGCGTTCAGGCTCCGGTCAGTTTCATTGGGTATCCAGACTTTGGT